>CM066322.1:171519395-172888145 GCA_033807775.1 Saussurea involucrata
CATAATCAACATCTTTCCCTTTTCCCACAACTCCTCTTCATCTCTGCAACTCCATTTCCTACGCCCCTTCTCCTCAATTTCTGCTCTTAATCGATCACAGTAATCATCAATTTCATGCTCTCGATCTTCTGTGTGCTTGATCGGTCAGTATTAATTTGTTTTTCTTCTTCAATTTTTCGTATGGAACAGGCATTGTGCTATTTTGTATCGATTTTGTTCTCAAGGTAATCGTCAATTTTATGTTTTCCATATTGTGTGATTTTTCCTGTTCTTGATCGATCATTATTATATTAATGTTTTTTTTTCTTCAATTTTTCGTATGGAACAGTAAGAGGATTGGGGTTTTTTACTTTTAGTTAAAAATAATCGTTGATTAAAGACTTTATGTCGAGTTTTAATGACATCTTATTCGTTTAAACTTGCAGGTACTGCATTGTAGTTTAATTCTTTTGGTGATACATAGTGTATTTGACTTACAGGTTTGTTGCCTTTTTACACTTTTATTTCATAATCAATCATAACTTCTTTGGTAATTTCATGTATAGTTGCTTATTGGTTGGATGATCAAAGATAGTAAATTAAGCATTCATTATTAGTGAGATTTCGGAGATTTTATTGTGCTTGGGCTATTGCAAATATGAGAAAAATAGCTAGCGTATAATTTGAAGGTATAAAAGACAAGATTATATTGGAACACTGTGATCAAATCAATTGTGTGGAGACTATGGTCAAGACTTCTACCAAAATAAACAGATTCAAATTAGTAAGCAACAATAGTAATAGTGATTTGAATTAAAATAGAAGACGATTAAGGTATGCTATGTACATTTAGAGAAGACATACGTATGTGTTTATGTATTTGATCAAATAGATTTTGAAGTAGCCGGAGTAGAATCATATTAATGATACAAAAGGTGCAATGACCACCTATTTGAGGTAGAGGTGCATGGCATCATATGAAGTCAGTTGTGTTATGCGTTGGCGTTCGATGTTAGCAATGCCATGCATGTAGTATATCAAGTAAGTTGATGTATGAAAGTATTATTGTGAATCTTGGTACGATATATGATAGAATATTATATGGACTATGCAAGGAGACTCTAAATTTCTTACGCTACAGAACAAGTTGGAGGGAGGATCCAATCTTGATGTGCTTTAACGTAAATCAATTAATAGGAATATGTTTGATGTTGGCAATGATACAAGTGTAGTAATTGTCGTAAGATATAAAGAATTTGTATCAAAGCAAAAATTGAAGGGCGATTGGGAGTTCAATTTTATTAAATTATTACTTTCGAGGATTGATAAAAATGATGTCTATGTGTTGAATATAGGAAAGATGACTAGGGTAGTCGTGACATAATGTCATGTCTCTCTAATCTAATTTGTTTGGGGGAGGGGTAAAATGCATTAAGGGGACTAGGTATGAGAACTATATCAGTCTAAGAAAATTATAAGGTTGATTGTTGTTAGGATGATGATCTTGAATGATTTTAAGCACTAATTAAACACAAGCACCTTCTTATGGTTAAGATATGATGCAAATAAAGCTATTGATGGTTAAATGAAAATTGGTAATGTCATCGTATGCTAGAATAGACATGAAAAACATATGTAGTTTTTATGAAGTATTGAAAGATATTTGGATGTTCAAGGTCAAAGAATCATTATGTAAATTAGTACGGTGATATTATGAAAGGAATAATGCTCATCCGAGTTAGAGGTTCATGGTACATTGAAAGCTAACGAAACTATCGTATAATGAAGAGGCAACTATTCTATAATTTGAAGGTCCAAAAGATGTATGATTGGGAAGTTCTGGTCAAACTGATAACGAACTTGGATCTAAGCTAAAATTTAAGGTGATCGAGAGTCTTTTATGAATAAATATTTACATTCAATATCGACTAAAACGATGTCGTTGTGTGAGTTAAGATGAATTTTCAAGATCTTTTGGGGACAAGCTCGGTGTTTTAGCGAAGAAACATGTATGATAACTTAAGTTCAAAGGTAAACACAAAGGATTTAGAGGATTATTGTTTGTTGAATGATTAGATATTGTACTTTAGCCATTCATGATTAGTGAAGATTTGGGGATTTTATAATTATCTAGACTATCGTAATATAATTTCAAATGCAACTATGCGGAACATGCCTATTATTTATGTAACACCCTAAAATTAGACAATAAATATGGGGAATTTCCGGAAAATGGGTAAATTTAAACTTCAAAATATAAGCCAACTAAAACCCTTAAATGCAATGGGATAGTTTGGACAATGTTTAAACATAGGAGTATTGAGACATAATACACAACAACCTATTAATCTAGAATTAAAGTAGGCTAGATTAATCCGGGTGTCACTATATCTCCAAAAAGTCTCTCATCTTGATCCCAAAAGCCCGACCCTCCAAGCTCCTAAGCATGGTCGGCAAAAGACGTGATCTAGACACACCTCTAGGTGAACCTGCAATCCACAATGCATACAACATAAAGTGTTAGACCGGAAGTCTAGTGAGATTCAAATTGATACATGTAGCATAGGAGAAAACATTATAATTGCGTCATAAAGTAAGGATACCGGCTCCTCTTGATATTACATTACCACTTTCCATTTAGCCAAGATAGTCCACACCTGAACATAACACAAAAGAGACATTTCTCTAATTATGGGGGAGACTCGTTACCATCAGGGTGACAAGAACACGGGAATGGAGTCACCCACGATGTTATCGGATTGCACCTCAAGTCCCGGTCCTAGTTCCCATGTCATAAAGACATCACAACCTCAAACCATCTCATTATCTTGTCTTTAGTGCCTACTCCGTCGAGTTACACCTCAAGGACTTACGGGACCACATTGCATATCCGAACTAGACGAGTTACACCTCAAGGACCCCAACGTCCCCTATTGCATACTCGCTAGCGACCCAATAGGACCAACAATAAGATGAACAATTAGTCCATAAAGGTCTAAATCCTCGTGCACAAGGAGATAGACTACAACAAAACCTAAATCATATCATGAACGTGTACTAGAAAATTATCACGATTTAGCATGGTAAATAATTCTACATTCTAACATAACGAGTTATTCATGAAGCACACAAGGCATATAAGTCCCCTCTCTTTTCCTTTATATTTGGACTACCAATACTTGTACATCACACTCCAAGAACATTTATTGATACATACATATATATGTATATATATACCCACATATACAAATGTATACTTACAATAGTGCAAGAGACAAGTGTTATATACATATGTATGTATTTATATATATATACCTATGTATTTGTAGTATACAAGAATTATAAATACTCATAGTCACATACTTACTCCAAAATATAATTTAGGGAAAAATCCTAGCTTTTCAAATCAAGACCCAATCATGTTGTACAAATTCTATATAGCACAAAAACGTAATATAAGTGAGTTATAGAGATTTAGACACTCACCTAAGGGTTCTTACAAAGAAACCCTAGAAGGTTGAAACTTGAAGAAGGAACCCTAGATTTAAGAATTACAACTCCTCAATATGGTGAGCTCACATAAAAGTGTGAAAATAAAGTTACCAAGAAAACTTACTTGAATAGTTGAAACAAGAGAATTTCTAAATGAGGAAACCCTAAATTCCCAAATAGCTTTTCCTTCCTAAGATCTTGGAAAGAGAAGGTAGTCACCAAGAGTTAATACAAAATCACCAACTAACACTCACTATCATTAAATGGAGAAACCCTAACAATAAATGAGGAGAGAGAGTTGGGAGAAGAAGGAAAAATCGCAAGAGAGGAGGGAGCTTTCGACTTGCTGCAGAAAGAAAAGAAAATCAGCTCTTCAAAGCCCTAAAATCGCCCCAAGCTGCTGTTCGAAGCTGCTGTTCGACGACTCCGTTAGCCCAAAACGATTCCCGATTAGCCGAAGTTGATCCCGTTTGGAAGTCTTGGCAAGAACGTAACCAAACCGCATGAAATAGTAATTCTTACTCTCATATAACCACCCATACGAACTCTTTAAATACCGCAAGCATAACATATAAGGATGGAGTCGGTTACTTACTTGGAAAAAGAATCGGGGTGTTACAATCCTCCGCTCCTTGGAAAAGATTTCGTCCTCGAAATCTCGCACTACACGAAAAGTTCCGGGTAGCGCCTCTCCATATCTTCCTCGGATCCCCACGTCACATTGGCGCTCCGATGATGCTTCCATTGAACCTTCACCATAATCACCTCCTTATGGCGAAGTCTCTTTGTCTCCCTTTCCAAGATAGATTCCGGTTCTTCCACGCATCGGTTGTTGTCCACACGGATCTCCGATAGAGGAATAACATCCTTTTCTTTCGCTAAACACTTCCGTAAATAACAAACATGAAATGTAGGGTGAATCCCACTCATCTCGGGTGGTAGCTCTAGCTTGTAGGCTTGCAGTCCCACTCACTCGATGATCGGAAAAGGTCCAAGAAAACGGGGACTAAGCTTCCTCTGCTTTCCAAACCTAATGATTCCCTTCCAAGGTGAGACTTTCAACATTACCCGATCACCCACTTGAAACTCAATCAGTCGTCTCTTCTTATCGGCGTAACTCTTTTGACGGTCTTGAGCGACTTTCAACCGCTCCCGAATGCCTTTTACCTTGTCGGCCGTTTCTTGTACAATCTCGGGTCCGACAAACTGCTTCTCACCCGCTTCAAGCCAACAAACCGGCGTTGTACATTTTCGCCCATACAAAACTTCAAATGGTGCCACACCGAGACTCGAATGATAACTATTATTATAAGCAAATTCCACTAGCGAAAGATGAGAGTCCCAATTTCCCCCAAAATCAATATCACACGACCTCAACATATCTTCCAAAGTTTGGATTGACCGCTCGCTTTGTCCGTCTGTTTGAGGATGGTAAGCCGTGCTCAGCTTTACCTTCGTTCCCAATTCTCTTTGAAAGGCACTCCAAAAGTGAGAAGTGAAACGACTATCTCGATCGGATACGATAGACAATGGCACCCCGTGCCTTGAGACCACTTCGTTGATATACAATACAACCTTGCCAATTTGTCTAAGGGTAGCGTTTCCCGCATAGCTAAGAAGTGAGCGCTCTTGGTCATTCGATCCATAATTACCCAAATGGTGTCATGACCTTTCAAAGTCCTTGGTAGTTTCGTCACAAAGTCCATCGTAATGTGATCCCACTTCCATTCCGGTATTTCAAGCGATTGCAAACTACCATAGGGTCGTTGATGCTCGGCCTTCACTAACGAACACGTGATACATTTTTCCACAACACCGGCCACGTCAAGCTTCATGACTGGCCACCAATAATTTAACTTCAGATCCCTATACATCTTGGTACTTCTGGGATGTATAGAGTACTTAGACTTGTGGGCTTCTTCCATGAGCAACTCCAGACACCCTCCTATTTTAGGCACCCAAATCCGCCTTTGGAAAAGTTTCAATCATCTACCATCTTCCGTTAAAAGAAGATGGTGTTTCACCATTGACTTATCCTTGAGGTTCACCTCAAGTAGTGCTTCGGTTTGAGCGGTCTTGATCATGTCCATTAAGCTCGAGATAATTTAAATTCTTGCCAATAACGTTTGCACTTTCCCACTGTACTCCTTCCAACTCAAGGCGTCCGCTACCACATTCGCCTTGCCCGGAGGTATAGTAGTTCGCAGTCATAGTCTTTGAGTAACTCCAACCACCTTCGTTGGCGCATATTCAACTCCTTTTAGTCAAAGACGTACTTCAAACTGTTATGAGTTAGCATTGGATGTTAGCAATGTTATGAGTGTAATATTTTAAGTAAGTTGATGTATAGAGTTTCAAATATACGATAATATTTTGTCAAGAATGTAAAGATACTCTAAATTTTCATAGGTTGTAATATTAATAACTACACAACGATGCTATGGGAGAAGTTGGAGGATCCAATCTTGATGAAATTCAACGGAAAACAATGACACCAACATGTACACGTTGGATGTTGGCAATGTTGTTATGAATGCGATATAATGAATTTGTATTTAAGCAAAAGTTGAGGGGTGATTAGGAGTCTTTTACTAAATTATTACTTCGAGGATTGACATAAATGGATGTCCATGTGTGGCAAGATGGAAATGACCATGATTAGTGAAATTTGGAGATTTTATTGTGCTTGGGCTATTGTTGTAATAGAAGATGAAATGCGGTTATGAGAAAACTACCCTATAATTGAAGGTTTAAAAGATTGATGATTGGGATGTTGTGATTAAATCAATTATGTGTGATTGTTCATAAATCTAGTGGAAATCTTGGGTTTATACTTTCGAGCAGTGTCATAGACAGTCATAATGTCTTAATTTAAGTGTAGTGTTGTCTTATTCAATACTATGCTTAATGACTTAATCTCATCCAGTTTTGAATTTTTGTGGCAGGGGAAGTGGGGTATTGAGAATCAGATATTTCAACTTCCTGACTTTATTGCTGCAACATGAATTGAGAAAATTACACAGGTAAGCTAAGATCTCGCGACTCTTGTCCTGTATAACAACTTCTGCTATTTTTTTATGGTGTTGCTTATTTGTGGTCTGTTTAGTTTGGGAGATTTATGAAGCACAACCTTGCTATTATTTAGTTCCTGTAAGTAACATGTTCTATTGCTCTTGATTTTACGTATGCTACTTATAATTACAGAGAGTGATATATGTGATCCAGACTTCTATACCTTTGCTATGACATTAAAAATTCAAATATGACATTATTTAGTTCCTGTAACATGTTCTATTGCTCAAATATAGTTGTAGAAATGATGTAACATGGTTCAGCCATTTAACAATTGTGAAACCCATGGCAGCAGAGATGCATCAGAATTCCTAATTACTATACCAAGTTGGATTATACTTATGACAAATGAGTTGGCATCTTTAAGTTACTCGAAATTATGCAAGTTTGATTATATTTACCGCTATCTTTTACAGTGATCCGAATTCTTTCTTTATCTACATCAAATTATTTTGTTCTTGTAATTTGTAAGGTTATACATATATATAAAAGACAGGTATGTATATATCTGTGTTTATATCTGTTAGGACACAAAATGTCCTACTTAGATGATAGTTTTGAAAAGAGTTATAATTGTATTATGGGCTTGGGATATTGTATATGGGCTTGGGTTTAAAGGTGTAATAGGTGGGTATATATAGGATGTGTGTGTGTAATTAGGGTAAGAGAATCATTATTGCAATGTAGCTCATGGTGTAAGTGTGTGTAATCTAGAGAGAGATCCATTCTCTCTCTAGGATAGTCTCTTCATCAATAATACACCACATATTCCTTATTATCTCATCTTATTACTCAATCTATTCATTATGTGAATTGTTGCTTGGTTTAAATGGGACTAACAAGTGGTATCAGAGCCAATCGAAGAAATCTTTCATCGATACGATCTTTCTGCAACGATTCACGATTTACAGCCCATTCCTTGATGAAACACAACTGTCAAAGTTTAAAAGAGCTCAAGTTTGCCACGATTTTCAGAAGGTGGGTGTTGGAATTCAGTCTTTGATTGGATTGGATTAGACGTACGAGCACGTGTGACATCATTCTCATTATTAGTTTGTTACTCTTGGGTGCTCATAATCATTCAACTATTTCTTGAAGATTAAAGTTCAGGATTTTCATCATTCAGTATTCTGAAGTATTTTGGAGATGAGCATTTATCTACAGTTGGTGAACAATGTTAGTTGTTTGGTTCTTCTAATCCCTACCTTGTAGTGTGTGCTACATTATGTTTCCTCCTTCGAGCAAATCTGAATCAAGCTTTTAAGCCGAATTCCTATTCAACTCGCGGTTTATCGACGGATTTGATGTAACAACTCGCTCGTTATCTATCTTGTGAGCTTATCAGTACGAGCTAGAGTTTCAACATTTATAAAGATGTTTTTCGTGCACTCGGTCGAGGTTATGGTGCACATTAAATCCGGTTTTTCAAGGCTGAGATATAAAGAGTAAGAGCTTATTTCAAGGGGGAGCCTAGACTACAATTGAAGATTTGCATCACTATGGTTTTCTAAAGAAATCAAGGGGGAGAGGAACCGAATATCTTTCGAGACGGGGGATTCATTTACAAAACTATAGGGGGAGAATGTTAGGACACAAAATGTCCTACTTAGATGATAGTTTTGTAAAGGGTTATAATTGTATTATGGGCTTGGGATATTGTATATGGGCTTGGGCTTAAAGGTGTAATAGGTGGGTATATATAGGATGTGTGTGTGTAATTAGGGTAAGAGAATCATTATTGCAATGTAGCTCATGGTGTAAGTGTGTGTAATCTAGAGAGAGATCCATTCTCTCTCTAGGATAGTCTCTTCATCAATAATACACCACATATTCCTTATTATCTCATCTTATTACTCAATCTATCCATTATGTGAATTGTTGCTTGGTTTAAATGGGACTAACAATATCGATATATGTACTTGGATATTAAAACGTTGTTGCTGTCATAAATTGACATGCTACTTGTTATAATATAAGCTTCTATTTTTTATGGTTAATTTTATGTGGTAAAGATCACCAAAGTTAGAGGTGAGGTTTGTTTTGATGATCTCACTGTATTTATCCATAATCATCAACAAAAACAACAATACAACAATTCACCCGGTAAGCGCTAATCGTGGTAAAAGTCGCCGTCCACACTTACCGGGTAAGACTCTCGGTCCTTGCATTCGTTCTTACAAGATTTTTTTTGATCCTTGCCATATTAATCCGGTAGGTAACGTGACTTGGTAAGCATTTGGTAAACGACCCCTAAGTCTAAATGAATATAGAACTAATGGCTAACACATTCAGATAAACATATAAAGCCTCCTGTTTGTGTTTTTCTGCATATTGCTCTTAATTTTATTGTGACATTCTCCCCAATGCAGGTGTGCATTTTTTATCTGGTTCTTCGTGCCCTTGACACCGTTGGTATGTTTTAAACCTCTAAGCTAATGCTACTATTTTTCTTCATTGCTTTTTTATACCATTTCAATGCAATTGATATGAGATATGAAATTGATAGAACTAATCATATTGAAATCATCCATTAATTTTGCCATTAACCAAAATGTTAATGAAAACATGAGAAAAAGAGACCAAAATTTTAGATTAAAGGCAAAAACAATATAAAAAAGAAAGAAAAACCAGTCCCATTTGTTTGGCAGTACCACCCAACCCAACCCAAGCAAGCAAAGCTTAGATTAGATTAGCAAGCACGATTTACACCAAACTCAAAAATGGATGAATGAATTTTATGTACCACTAATCTCCCTACTGTCCATTTTCATTCTTTTCGCATCCGGCAACCCGTTACTACTATTACTCCCACTACTACTATTTCTCACTCGTTGCTGCTGTTGAGACGAAGAAGATGAATCGTGTTGTTTATTTTATTATATTCCTTATAGCTTTAGCTTTTCCTATTTTCATTTGAACTTTGCATGGAATTCTATGTAATCAATGTATAGAATTATACTTGTTAACAATAGATAAGCTGCAGCCTATAGAATTATACTTGTTAACAAGGAACATGAGAATAGGATAGGTAAGCAACTGTAACAACCAAATAAACATTTATAAGAATTATACATACACATTTATAATTACATAAATTACATTTTTGTCGTTGCATCTATGTATTTGTCTTCCACTTGCAAGTATAAAAGTTGCAATTTTTATGAGGTGAAGGGAATAAATGGATTTCTTTGAAGGTGTTAATATACTTTTTTTTTTCTTTTGTCAACAGTTTTCGCGAAGGAATCTTCTTTTTGTAGCGGGGGCTCTTTCGACAAATATGTAAAAGGGCATCGTAACAGGTGTGTTTTGGTTTTGTATGTACTGTTTTTAACTTATTTCTAGCTTGTAGTTCAGTAAAACTTAAGGGTACAAGTAAAATAGGAGCCAAGTGTGTTGAAACGGATGGAGAGAAAAAGAGGCAGTGGGAGCGGCGAAGGTAGGAAGATGACCGGCGGCAAGCTCGGAGAAGGAAGGAATGCTTACACCGAGAGAAAGTCCGAAGTGGAGAAAATAGCAACTACTTTTTTCTGCACCAATTTTCCAGATTCATGGAGAGAAAGGAGATGTGGAATTTCTTCTCTGAGCACGGATCGGTAGTGGATGTCTACATCGCCAAAAAACTGAACAAAGAGAAGAAGAGATTTGGTTTCGTTCGATTTATAAAAGTTTACAACAAAGAGGCTCTTGAAAGAAGATTGGCGAAGCTTTGGATAGGGGAGTTCAAGCTGTTCATCAGACTGGAGAAGTTCAAAAGAGGTACATTTCCCAGAAAAGAGCAAGTTAGATCTTTAGAAACAGACAAAAAGATCAGTTGGAAGTTGAAAGAAAAAGATGGCATGTCTTTTGCTGAGGTTCTTAAAGGGAACGATTCTGACCCAAAGCATAATCCACATTACAGAGTCAGGTTGCATTCAGAGGATAACTTAGAGACAGTCAGATTCTTAGAATCACTCATGGTCGGGAAGGCTACGTCAGTCCATGTTCTTAACAACTTGGAGGAATTGTGCAACCTGGAGGGATGGTCTAATGTTAGTTTTAAGTACTTGGGAGGACTTTGGGTACTGTTTAGACCACCGGAAAATGTTGATAGCTCACTGGTGACTAAGATGGCAGGGATGAACAAATGGTTCTCGGTCTTAGCCCCTTGGTCGAAGGACCTCGAAATAGATTTGGAATCCAACTGCGTTCATCGAGATAGCAAAGAAGTGGGGAGAGGTAATAATTTCAGAACCTAGATGGCACTCCCTCACCAATCCCCGAAGAGGAAAGGTATGTATCCTTTCGAAATGCGCTTACAGAATCGAGGAAGAAGAAGACATCTTGGTGGATAATAAGGTCTTCAGAATCAGAGTTAAAGAGAAAGATGTTTTCCGACCAATCTGGGAGGAGATGATAGAAACATCGAAAAGTGACGATATGGACAGCGACGATGAATGTGAGGTCGATGAGGAATCAGATGACGATTGGGAGAAGGACTCTTTTGACCAAGTTCTGGAATCGCTATCGAAAGAAGAGTTGAGTAAGATCAACTTAGAAAAACAGGAGAAGACGGAGGAACCAAAAAACACAGAGGTGGTTGTGGAAGACTCCTGTTCGGCGGCAACGACAATGCCGGAAAATTCGGTTACAGCGGTACCGGAGACGGAGGAGATGACAGATATTGGGAAGGCAAACGACGAAGACTTTTCGAATTTCCATGTGCACGTGGGAGAAGAAAGCGGCGGTAATTCAAAATCACTAGAGCATGCGGTAGAAGAAGTAGGCTGTAATCATGAAAGATACCATTCCGAGAATAAGGGCGTGAGTTTTGAGAAGCAGTGTTTAAATCCACGTGATGTTAACGGCTTGGACCCAGTTTTACGTAACCTTATGGAGCAAGGCACTGGGCCTACTTTTTTGGGCTGGGACTCATCGATGGGTCTGAGAGATGAGGCGTTGTTTGGGCCTGACCTTAGAAACTCTAATAAAAAAGATAAACGGATACCAGCTGTGGGCCTTGATAAGTCGGAACCACTTAATCTTATTAGCCCCACTAAGTCCTACTCCAGACCCCTAAAATCATCTGAAAAAATCGTCGGTGGAATTGGAGACTTGGAAAGCGAAGAACAGTTTAGCAAGAGAGAAAGAAGCAATCTTAAATGTAAAAGCATCTCCAACCTTGTCCCTAACCCAAATAAAGAGGTAAAAGAGTTTAGAAAGAAAGGCATTAAGAAGAAAGGTCTGAACCAGGGGAACTCTTCATCAAACGAAAGCAGCATATTGGAAGTAGCTGATTCTGAAATTCAACGCTGCAATAAAAGATTCTTATCCAACCACTCAGAAGAAAGATCTAAAGAGAAAAAGGATGAAGGGTTATTTGACTTCTGTACCGAGATTGAAAGAACGATGGAAGTGGGAGAATTGTTGGGCTTTAATATGGAAGGGAAGGAGATCGAAATCGAAAAGAGCATATTGGGACGAGGTGCGAATTTATGTTATCAATGAATTTTCTCTCTTTAAATTGCAGAAGTATGGGGTGTGAAGAAAAAGTATCTTGGGTCCGAGGCCTTTGTATGTTTCACAAGGTCAGCTTTTTGGCTCTTCAGGAAACGAGATTAAAAAGAGTAAGTGATTTTATTGTCAAAAAGATTTGGGGAAATTTCAACTTCGATTTTGCTGTGACAAATGCTAGAGGTAAATCTGGTGGAATCCTTTCTGTTTGGGATAAGGAATTATTCACGAAAGAAGAAGCTTTGTGTGGGGATGGGTTTGTGGCGTTTAAGGGGGTTTGGAATCCAACTAAGGCTCGTTGTTGTATCATTAACATTTATGGGCTTCTCTTCTTCAGATTACCTTCGATTGGAACGGCATGGTGATCATGGCAGGAGATTTTAATACGATCAGAGACCCTTCCGAAAAAATTGGGAATTATTTAGATCTTGAATCGATTCGAAGGTTCAATGATTTCACAAATAAAGCTGGTGTCACTGACCTGCCTTCTATTGGGAGGAGATTTACTTGGGCTAACAAATCGGGAACTAAACTCTGCAAAATTGACAGGATACTAGTGTGCGAAAAATTCCTGGACGAATGGCCAAATTCTTGCTGTACAATTTTACCGAGAGACAAATCTGATCATTGCCCTATCTTGTTGAAAGATTCGGTGATCGACAATGGTCCTAAACCTTTCAAGATTTTTAACTCGTGGTTACAGATGAAGGATTTTATCGAATTGGTTGAGAAGGAATGGCGTGAACCGTTTTTTAGCCAACACAATAGTAAACTGATTGCTCTAAAAAACAAACTGAAGTTGCTCAAAGAAAGAATCAAAAGCTAGTGGCGACAGAAGAATATTAACTTGGAGGAAGTCAAAAAGAAAGTAATGGCTGAAATTGAAGATCTGGATCGTTTCATTGAATCCGGGAACGTAGATGACGACATCATTGCACGTAGATCGGAAGTTCTAAAATTAAAAGAAGAGATCGATGCCAAGGTTCGAGAGGACCTTCGACAGAAAGCGAAGGTACAATGGGTGGTGGAAGGGGACGAAAATACTCGTTTTTTCATGGAATCATCAACCATCGTCGAAATAAATCCTTAATCTGGGGGATAAAGTCAGAAGGCGGATGGAAAGAAAGCAATTCAGAAGTAAAATCTTCTTTCTTGGATTACTTTAAAAATACTTTGGGTCAAAGCATGCAATCGAGAAGTAAGTTTGATCTCTCAAGTATCATCAAACTTTCAGAGGAGGATTCAAGATGGCTAGATCAGGAGTTCACTGAAGCGGAAATTAAAGAGGCGATATGGAGCTGCGGAGATATCAAATCACCTGAACTGATGGGTTCTCTTTTGGATTCTTCAAGAAATTTTGACAGGTAATTAAATCGGATGTGATCGAAGCTATTCGTGAATTTTATTCTAGCTCTTGGATTCCTAAAGGCTGTAATCCTTCTTTCATAAGCTTAATCCCGAAGACGCTTGACCCGCAAGAGTGCAAGGATTTTAGGCCAATCAGTCTGGTGGGTTGCATTTACAAAATAATTGCAAAAGTATTGGCTAATCGGTTTGCTAGAGTTATAAAATCTCTTATTAGCGAAACTCAGTCCGCTTTTCTGAAAGGCAGACTTATCTTAGACGGAGCTTTCATTGCTAATGAGATAATAAGTTGGGCGAAAACAAACAATAAAGAGATTTTATTCTTCAAAGCTGATTTCGAAAAGGCTTTCGACTCGGTTGAGTGGGGATATTTGTTGGAAATTCTTGAAGCTATGGGTTTTTCAAATAAATGGAGAGGCTGGATCAGAGCTTGCCTTCATTCTTCTTCTTTGTCGGTCCTCATAAATGGCTCCCCGACTGATGAATTGAGGGGCTTGAGACAAGGGGATCCTCTCTCACCATTTCTCTTCATTGCAGCGATGGAAGGTCTTCACTGCTTAATTGAGAAAGCGAAAAACGCAAATCTGCTAAAAGGAATAGAGTTAGGGCAGGTACAACATCTCTCACCTCTTTTACGCTGACGACGTGATTTTCATAAATAGGTGGTCGATTGAGGAAGGTAGAAACATGATTCGGTTGCTGCGGTGTTTTTACTTGGCATCCAGATTAAAATTAAACTTGGCCAAAAGCAATATATTTGGTATCGGGGTGGATCAAGGAAAGATTCAACGGGCAGCCAACGAGCTTCATTGTAATGTCGGGAATTTCCCTTGTAAGTATCTCGGCATCCCTCTAGGAGATAGGATGACTAGTATAAAAGCTTGGGATGCTGTTGTGGAGAAGTTTCAAGCCAGATTGTCAAGGTGGAAAACTAAAGCATTATCGATCGGTGGGAGGAGAGTTTTAATACAGGCGGTACTGGGCAGTCTAGCAACGTATTCGTTATCCATCTTCAAAGCTCCAGCATCCGTGATCAACAAATTGGAGAAACTAAGAAGAGATTTTTTCTGGGGTGTAGAGAACGGAGAAAAGAAAATTGTATGGGTTAAGTGGGGTTTAATCACGAGAAGTTTGGCCAACGGAGGACTTGGGCTAGGGAGTATATCAGCCACTAACATTGTGCTTCTCACAAAATGGATATGGAAATTCAAAACAGAAGAAGAGATGATCTGGGGAAGGGTGGTGAAGGCGATCCATGGAAATGATGGTGGTCTGGATAATAACGAGATTAGAGGCGGGAAACAGGGACCTTGGTCGAGTGTTTTAAAAGCAATGAGTTGGTGGAGGTCGAAAGGGGTACATTTGGATGACCTACTGTACAAAGAGATTGGTGACGGTAACAACACAGAATTTTGGAACGAGAACTGGACGGGCGACGCCAAATTAAAAGACACTCATCCCAGACTTTATGCTTTAGATAAAAACAAGACGGTAAGGGTGGCTGAGAGAATCGGGAATGGAGAATTCAAGTGGGATTGGCGTAGAGACATCCGAGACGGAAGGGAAGCTGAAGATCTTGTGTCCATGACTACAAAGCTGAGAAACTTTAACCTCAATTCCATGGCCGATAGATGGAATTGGAAACTCTCGCTGGACGGTCATTTTTCTGTCAAAAGCAACAAAGACAGAATAGAGCAAATCTTGTTCGGGAGCGATAATAGTCCTACGAAATGGAACAAACTCATTCCGGCTAAAATTAATATCTTCAGTTGGAGGGCATTGCAGGGTCGAATCCCAGTTAAGGAGAGGATTGCAAACATGGGTATAGACTTAGATAACATTGTTTGTTCCATATGTAAACAGGAGACGGAAACCATTGATCATATCTTATTTTCTTGCGAAGTTGCGGTGGCCGTATGGAGGAGGGTTCAAGGATGGTGGCAGCACCCGTTCTCCACATATTCTTCGTTAACAGCGGCTACGGAAGATATAGGAGCGGTTCAGGGCTCTTCTTTGAAACGTAAATGTCTCGAAGCAATTCTTTTTACGGTATGTTACTCGTTATGGTGCTTTCGTAACATGATCGTATTTGCGGGAACGGGGCAAAACCGGAGAGAGCTGTTCGATAACATTATTGATAATTTGTTTAGATGGATGGTGTTGCGTAATAAGAAGTGTCTTAAAGATGTAGGCGTTTGGAGAATCTCTCATCTTAATTGTTTTGATGCCTTGTAACTTGTTGCTAGTCGCTTGCTAGCCTTTTAATGCATTGCCTTTTCAAAAAAAAAGTGTTAAAAGTAGCGACATTGTTGAATCATGAGTAATCAAACTACAATTGAAAATAAATTAAATTGATCTTGTTTAAGGTTTTTTAGGCAGGCAGGTAGGGGATTTGCTGCAGCTACAAATGAAAATGAATTAAATTGATCTTGTTAAACTTTCCTTGTATTGAGTTAGCGTTTGTTAAGAAAATGAGCCATCTTTAAACAAGCTTGTACTTTTAATACAGTATAGCATTATAAAAATCTAGTCAAGACCTTTAAAATGCTACTGATATTGATACATTTGTTCGTAACTATGAAGCATTTGATAGGCTTAAATTGCAGATAACTGAATTGCAACTGGAGGATGGATCTAGAAAAATAGAACCAGGTGCACTACAAACAGATTTTTGCAGGTATGCCCGTTCCAACTCTGGGAATAGATTTTTGCCTTAAACATGGATTATATGGTGTGTACATATTCATATACATGTCTCTATTGAGTATCGAGTGTGATCCGATATACGAGGATAAAATTCTTTAACTGATAATGAATTATCAAAACGAACGTGAATCCGAATCAAGGTAATACGGATCACAAAATAAACAATTAAATCAAATCCTTAACTATAATAAACTTATCATGTCCCAAACGGTACTCCAAAAGACTACAAAAAGAAATGGAAGAAAAACGAGAAAATCGAAAAAAATACAATAATATTATTACATCTCTCTTCTTCCGTGTTTCGGCCAAAAATCCATATTGGGTTTCTAATCTTTAAAACAATCTTGAAGGAAAACAAAGAGATAAAACTCATTCATCTCTCTCTCTCTCTCTCTCATTTAATTGGGTTTCTAATCTTTAAAATATAACCCTTTAGAGTTTAGAATACGCGAAATAGTATAAACACCCATGGACTTCTAAAAGCACATAATGAACATATTCAAAGGTATTACATCTTCTTTGAACTCGAAACAATTAGATTAAAAAATATGGAACTTAAAAATATAAAAAGCACGATTGCGTGCATTTAACAAATGTGAAATGTATATTAGAGTACCAATGGAATTTGTACCCCAACGCTCTTAGCTTCAAAACAAACCTTGTACCACAAAGTGTTATGACAAGTAACACTATTCTTGTCCGAATCATCAGATATACAAGTTGTAATTTGTTGGATGGATTCCATGTCTTCCTTGTACAATATATGTGCACCACATCTCACAATATTTGTAGTACTCCTTACATCCATAATGATAGAACAACCACCTTCATCAGAAAAAGACCAATCATCCTGTTCGAAACCATTTTGCATCTCCTGGCAGAAGACATTGAATGGTATATAGATCACAGATATTGACCCATTTGAACCATAGCGCTCGTTTCCATACACAGTACATATCGTGAACCCAAGGATAGTGGTATGCCATTTGGGAGGCAACTTCAGTGTTATTTTCTTTCCATGATGTTGCTCTTCGAACCAGCTTGGAATCTTGCTTCCTGGAATCCAGATACTTAACTGACGGTCTCTGTTCACAACACATCTCCAGCAACACATCTCTGTTCACAACAAGAAACATTGACAATCATACTTAGAATTGTTGTAGTATATATGAGTTACGAGGATTACGGTAGTGTGTATATATATATATATATATATATATATATGTGTGTGTGTGTGTGTATATGAGAAATGCAGAGATTTGGGTAAAGGTTTAATAGGGTGCGTTTCATTTGCAAACCATACAATTCGTACAAACTATACAAACCACTATATTAGGAAATAATAGATATATTTATAGTTAAGTATCATGATTCATTAGTTATAATTGAGATATATATGGAAGATGATAAGGTTCATTAATTATGATCATGACTTTAGATTAGGAAACATAATAAAATCATATATTTATTAGACTTGATGAACGGCTAATATTGGTTTGTATAGTTTGTACGAATTGTATGGTTTACAAATGAAACGCACCCTAATCAGAGTAAAATGAGATAAAATAAATATATCAGATTCGAGAGATAGTGACCGGCTACCTTAAGGAAGGATTGTTGCAATATCTTGTTGAGATATATTTCATTCTCTTGATAATTTTCTAGGAGTCTCTCACAATGCACAAGAAAAATCTTATGCAAAACTACATACTTCACTATTAGATCTTCAATCTTGGACACTCGACTGCTTCCAATACTTGTATTCCTGATGGGAGGCCTTGAATATTTTGAAGTTGTTGGCACTCATTCAACTTTAGGTGTTTAAGACGAGAAAGGCGAGAGATGCTTGTAGGTAACCAGATTAGTTTATCATTGCCACTTAGATCTAATTCTTCCAAGGAGGAAAATGCATCTAGATTATTGAGGAAGTCATCGAGTTCAATTTGTCTCCAACTGAGATCCAATTTTCTCAAGCAACACACCTTTGCCAAAGTATGATAATTAATGGAGTCCATTTTGCATTGGAGGAATGTCGGGTAACTTGTTCCTAGCGATACCTCTTCTAATTTTTCGATGCTTCAATTTCTTCTAGTTTCTGCAACAAAGTTAATTAAACTGAGGTCAAACACATACTAAATACAATTCTTTTTAAAAATAATAGCGTTTTATAAAGAAAGAAGTTTATTAATTACCATGTTTTTCTTAATGAAATCATGGATTTCTTCGCGTACCCAAAGCCTGCTATTTGGGTAATTCTCACGAACAATTTTCAAACCCATTTCATGAATGAGATCATGCATGCCTAGCTTTTTATTTGAAACAGATATAAGAGATTTTTCGATAAGAACACTAATTCCTAACACTGGCTCATAATCAAAGGTATCAAGTACTCTTGTCACATGTTCTTTATCATGGCCCTTGAAGAAACATACAATATCTAAAAATATTTTCTGCTCAGAAACCTCTAGCCCATCAAAACTGATTTTCAGCGTCTCAAAAATCTCAGTGTTTGGTGTTTTCGCTAATCTATTTAAAGCGCTTTCCCACACAGCTGCTTCTCTTCCATGGAAGAAAGAACCTAAAACTTTCAGGGCTAGAGGAAGACGACCAGTGTAGTGTATTGCACGATTTGACAGCTCTTTATACCCATTTGGAGGGCAATTGTTTCGGAAAGCATGCCTACAAAAGAGCTCAACAGCTTCCCCCGCATGTAAAATAGCAGGTTTGTACTTGGCATTTGTATCCGATAATAAATGCTCATCTCTTGTAGTTATAATGATTCTACTTCCTACACCAAACCACTCATGTGTTGCAGCTAGGAACTCTAACTGCTTGACATCATCCACATCATCAAGAACAAGAAGAACCTTCATTTTGCAAAATCTTGTTTGTATCATTCGGGCTCCCTCATCTGGATCTGTAATATTCGACTCATGGTGCGTAATATCTTTAAGAATTCTTTCTTGTAAGTTGCATATCTTTCTTTTAGTAGAACCATTTTCTCTGACATCATTAACAAAGCTACAACCATCAAACTTATAAGAAATTCTTCTGAACAGAGCTCGTGCAATAGTTGTTTTACTGATTCCTCCCATTCCACATATCCCTACCATGCGTACCTCATTTCACTACTAAATAAACAGCTATCAGTGACGGACGATTCCGTCACTGATCCGTCACTGAAAGCAACTTCCGTCGCTATTTCGTCACTGAAAGTCCGTCACTGTTCAGTAGGTTGCTGAAAGTATCAGTGACGGATCAGTGACGGACTTCAGTGACGGATCAGTGACGGACTTCAGTGACGGAATTATTCAGTGTCGGATCAGTGACGGAATTATTCAGTGACGGAATTATTCAGTGACGGAATTCCGTCACTGATCCGTCGCTGATTATGGGAAAAAAATAATATATAAATACTTTTAGCGACAGAATTATATAAAAACAATATTTCCTGTATTTTTATATAAATACATGCTCTTAATTTAAAAACACCAACCCACCAAATTCCAAATACCAAATACCAAATTCCAAATTCCAAATTCCAAAATATATTACGAGTGCAAATACGATAATAGCAACCTAACTAGGGGGAGGGCCGGTAGGCCCGGGAGAGGGGAAAACGAATCCCTGCTGCCTCATAAAAGCAGCAAATTGCTGCGACAATGTGAGTTGCTCGGCTAACTGGGTAGCCTGTCTGACATGTTCTGCCTCCAAGTCTTCGTTCCGCTTCTTTTCAATCTCTAATTGGACCCGATAACGCTCTTCGCGTTCCTTTGCCTCCTTCGCCTCCTCCTCAATCTTTGCCATCTTCTCTCTCAACTCAGCTAACGGTGTAAATATTAAACATTTAACAAAAAAAATCAGTATTTGTTGGCAATTAAAAGTAACGACAAGATACATAACCAATATAACAAACGTACCTCCGATGTCGATCTAGTCCCGAGTGATCTCCCATCGCTGCTGCTACTACACTCACCCCTCATAGCATAACGGGGATCTTGCGTCGTCCCGAAACCAAACAGACGACCCTTATTCCATCCTCCAACACTTTGCTCCCAAAGAGATGCCTCATCAATCGGAGGGCCGTCGGGCTCCTGACTAGCCAGTGCCACCTCCCTAAGCTCGTGAAAGCGATCCTATGGTTTACCAAATCAAATACGGGTGAGTTTATATATCCGTAGACATTTCAACAACATAACGGACTTAAATCAAACATATCCAACCTATCTACTTAGCCATAGCCTAACTATATATCCATTGTACGTTACCAAACAACATACACGTTATCTATACATTCACACATGCATATAAAGTAACGGTTTATCCATTGTGCGTTACCAAACAACACACACGTTATATATACATAGATCCAATCGTCGTTAGCAACCAACACACACGTTATATATACATACCGATTGACAGGCGCATAGAGCACATTCACATACACATGCACACATAAAACAAAGTATTGATTTTACAAAACTTACCGCAGCATGCTCTGCTTTAGCATAGACGTACACCGGAGGATCAGTAGGTGGACCAGTCGCACCCGGAGCGTATTTCCGGTTGGTGCAGTGGAGTCACTCATACACCTCAGAAGTAGTGGGGTCGCGACCCCATGCTTGTGCCTACAATAGAAAATTAAGCTAAGTTGTTAGAAAACATACAAATAAATCTTAGTACATAATCAAAAAAAAATTGTAGACTATTACCATCTTGTAACGGTGTTGTGCAGTACTGATTGATCCGCCAACATGCCGGGAGGATTTACCCTGATACTCAGTCTTCCGATTGGCCCTAGCGGACCTAGATACTTTTTTCCATGGATCTTTACTCCACACCTGTTAAAACCATAACATATAAGTCGGTATAAAACAAAGGTAATGCACAAACCCAAAATAAAGAAAAAAACCTGATCTATCATCTGGTGCCAAAACGGCTCTGGGATCCAAGGAGGGTGGTGTCCTCTAATAACCGCCATATCTTCTTTGTCCCACTGAATCCCATCAACATTTGAAGCCTGTTCTGCGGCCCATTCACGTGCATTCTTCAGCCAACCCTTGTGCCTATTTTTCATGGCGTTGGTCCATGCAGTCCTCACCATTCCCTCCTCTTCGGGTTCCCCAGTACTGATACTTTCCCTACATGCACAAGATTTGTATCAAGGTAATAACAATAATATGATATGTACTATTATTTTAAAACGGATTCATGTACCAACCCAGTATAATAGATTAAAGGCCAATAGATACTTTAAAGTCCAGTAGAACCGCTTAAAGCCCAATGGAATTGATTAAAACCTGATAAGACCCATTATAACTTATTACATGTTTGTATGCAAGTGTGTACTGCATATATGTATGTGGTGTCTATTGGGGTTGATAAGACCACTAAGATCCACTATAGGTCAATAGGACTCATAGATATACATATTATATGCTATCTATACATTCATATATACACATGCATGTATACATATATATAACACATATATACATCATATGCGATTACCAAATAACATGCACATTAACTATGTATTCCCATATACACATGATATCAATATATATACATATACACAATATACACAGATCAACAACCAACATATGTATACGTACAATTTACAAATATATATATATATATATATATATATATATATATATATATATATATATATATATATATATATATATATATATATATATATATATATATATATATATATATATATATGTGTGTGTGTGTGTGTGTGTACGGACCAACGGATACACATAACACTTAAACATGTGTACATATAACACATAAACATGAGGAGCAAGAAATACAAAAACATCCGTTACTAATCCGTCACTGATTAGTGACGGACACGTGGAATTTCAATTTTTTTTTTGGTAAAACTTGTCAGGTCCGTTACTAATCCGTCACTGATTTGTGACGGATTAGTGACGGACACGTGAAATTTCATTTTTATTTATTTGTTTTGTAAAACTTGACAGGTCCGTCACTAATCCGTCACTGATTTGTGACGGATTAGTGACGGACACGTGGAATTTCATTTTTATTTATTTTTTTGTAAAACTTGACAGGTCCGTCGCTAATCTGTCGCTGATTTGTGACGGATTAGCGACGACCATATATAGTTCATTTTTTAATTTCTTTTCTAATACATTCCGTCGCTAATCCGTCACTGATTAGTGACGGATTTGTGTCCGTCACTAATCCGTCACTAATTTGTGACAGATTAGTAACAGATTGTATTCTTGTTCATTCTTTCGCTGATCCGTCACTAATCCGTCACTGATCAGTGACGGAAAATTTCCGTCACTGATTTTCGTCACTGATACATCTTTTTCTAGTAGTGTTTGTTGCTTCTATGCCTAGTAATGAAATTAATCTATTGATTCGATATTCAATACCAATCAGATTGTTTTCCATAAGGCGAGGTCGTATATCACTAGAAATCTCTTGAACAATCTTGTTGATAAAGGAAGATTCACCCCTGTAGGTTAAGTGCTTTGTTAGCAAGTTAACTCGCATACAAACTCTAGAGGCTAACGAATTTAGGATGGACCATATTTTAGAAAAAGTCGTCAAGACATTTAAAAAAGTCTTTGTAAACTTATTGTAACACTTTACTTAGGATGTTTGGTCCTATAACATCAATTCCATAAAGCAGGATATTTAGATATCTTTTAGTTGTAGTGTTGTGCAAACTCTTTACACTCAAAAAGTATTCATGAAATCGTCAAGGATAGAGACAAAAACATAGCCAGATTTCGGATCTAGGAAATTTAATTGTACCATCACTACTAAACGTAAGACTTTTACTTACAAAATTTTCCATGGGAAATCTGTCGCTAAAGGGTGATTCGTTACAAAACCATCACAAAAGTTGGTGGGTAAGTTTTTGGTGGGTAATGCAAATCAGTGACGGATTACCTAGGGATTCTTTGGGTGATCCATGGGTATTTTCACGAAAAACATCAGATTCTACTAAACCATTGATATTTTCTGGGTGATCAGTCGGTAAAAATAATTTGGTTTGTAGTGTCGGTAATTGAAGCAACAAAATTAGGAAAACTAACTCATTGACCGAAGTGATATGCCAGCCAGATAAATTGCTCGCGGCAGCTAAAGCTTTCCTCCACTTGCTCACTCTATCCATCTGATCTTCCATGAACTTCTCCTCGTGTTTCTGAAAGGCCGTGGCAAAGTCTCGTTTATGTCCACGTACAACGGATGGATCCACATGGTAGAATACCGGCAACACCTTATGTCCCATCCGATCTTGACATTCCATAATTTTCACAAGCTCATCCAAACACCAAGAGGAGTTTCTGAAAAAACGACCACCGAAAACCTGGATTCCTCGATGGCTTTCAGGAGTTCTGGAGAGATAGACTTTCCTCTGCGGAGCATTTTGTTGTCTTTGAACACACGTATTCCTCTTTGAACGAGAGTTGTATGAAGATGATCTACGAAATTGTTTCGAGTGTCTTTGCCCCTGAAGCTTAGGAAAACGTCATATGTCCATCGTGCAGTCGGTACAAAAGCATATGAAGAAGGCGCCATTGACGTAGAGAAAGTAGGGATTATTTCAAGAAATTGAAGTGGTAAAATGCAAAGGCCAGAAGCAATACATCAACTCTCGTCTTCTTTGTATATTGTAATTAGCCAATTACCTTAATATTTATTGTGTTTAATTTGAAGTGGCAGCCAAACAAAAAGACTAAAAAAAATCCAAAAAAGAGTGAGTGATCGGCAATTCCCAAGTTATCAAATTAAGAGTGAATGCCATCCTACGGAAATTTCAACGCAATTATTGACGTGATAAGTACTGAGGTAAGTGATTTGATACAAATTTAATTAAAAGAAATTATGATTTTAATAAATAAATGAATTTAAAAGAAAAGTATTTTAATAAATTATGATTGCTTATTTTTTTTGGGAATTTAATTAAAATACCCAAAGTTTGACTTTGACTCACCAAAATACCCAAAATCTCGGACACTTTACCAAAATACTCAAAATTTCATCGGGCTAGGACCTACGTGGCACCCCGTGTTGGGCCAAAGTGTTCCGCGAAGCCCCCCAACTATGCCCGCGGTGACACTTTTGGTCCCTCCCCGCGGTGGGCCCGCGATGGGCATACAAATTTTCACTTTTGGTCATTTTTTGCACGAATCTTTGCATGTTTTTACTGTTTTTTTCCACAATTATTGTACTTTGAAGACCAATTTGTGGTTCAAATTCACTGACATGTTTGAGATTTCAACCATAAATATCAGTAAAATGCAATTCATAATTCACACCATTCCATCCTTCTTTCTTGCTTTCTTTCACTTGCTTTCACTTGCTTTCTTTCTTGCTTTCTTTCTTCAGTAAACAAATGGCATCGTCATCTAACCCATCGTCTACACCTGAAGGAATGCCACCTAGACTCCAAAAGGCGATAGCAGCAAAGGAAAAGGAGATAGACCAACTGACATAAGAGTGAAAACAGATTATCGTCAGGAAGAAAGTCCACTTGACAAGGATGGAAGTGGAAGAAAAGGAGATCAAGAGGATGAAAGGGGATATAAAAATAGGGAGGCTCGTATTTGTCGATAAAAAGAAGAAATTCACCACTGTACGCAAGACTTCGCAATTCTTCAAGCGAAGATAAGCGACAAGCAAAGTTGGATTGATCAAACTAAAGCAATTTTTCAGTAGGTGGTGGTACGGGTGTTGCTTTAGTACTTTGTTGTTTATGTGTTATTGTTTTGTAGTTTTCCAGTTCGACATTGTTGTTTCGTTCATTTCCTGTTTGTATGTTGTTGTTTAATTTGTCATGAATAAAGGTCTTTAATTTGTGTGAAAAGTAGTGTTTAAGTAGTCTTAAAAAAAACAACTGATAGATGTTATACAAGATTATTTCATAACAAACACATACTAATCATTGAATATTTTTTTAGTCTAGTGATACCAACTTGTCAAAACCCCATTTCATATTCTTCTCGTGAAACCTTGTCCTATTGTCAAAACCCCATTTCTATATAACCATTACTATTCTCTCCATTTAGACTACTACCATTATGATCATCATCCCATGTTCTGTTTCAAGTAACTTTCAAAAGATAATTGATCTCAATCAAGGGAAATCAATGTTCAGATCAACGTACATAAATTATGTTTGATAAATTACAACGGGCCGATAAAGTAGATAAAATCATGTTATATATAAACAAGTGCACTAAACGTACAATATTTATTGTCTCAATCAAGGGAAATCAACGTTCAGATCAACGGTATCATATGATGGGCCATGTGTGTTACTTATTTGGTTGACTGAACGTCTACTCGGCACAGTTGAAGGGGTGGGATTCGGACACTCTCCACGAGTATGTCCTACTGCTTGGCACCGAGTACATTTTCGTTGTATTGAACCTTCACCACGTGATGGACGTCGGTTGTTCTTTCTCGGTCTCCCAGCTCTGTTCTTATCGTTTAACGGTGGATAACATGGCGGAAGGGGGTCGGGTGGATACACCCATGCTTCAGGGGGTCCAGCTGGATTTATTACCTCCGCGTATGTTCTCTGGTAAGTTTCGGACTTGAAGAAAGTTACAGCCAAGTCGCTGCAATCTCTACGACCCATATGTCTTGCCGCAGCGATGGCATGGCCGCACGGTAACCCAGATTTTTGCCATTGGAAACAGGAACAAACATGGTCGGTCATATGGACAGTCGCGTGAAGATGGTTATCCTGAACCTCGTACCTCCCATACCCGATTTATCTTACCCTCCATGTCGACGCGTGACGCGCCCTGAAGAGAACTATCTCCTCCACCGCTGGTGTGAGTCTACTTTGCAGCTCAGCTCCTTTTCAGCGTCGAAGTTGGTACCACTCTTGTTGAAAGCACCAAAAGTAGCCCATAAGATTAACAATCGGATATCTACGCGCAAAACAGGAGAGTGCATTCACCGACTCTGCACTATTGGAGGTCAGAATGTCATATCGTTGTGCAGGAAAATGGGCCGCAGACCACATCTCCGGTCCAACATCATCCATGATTTTGCTGCTTTGTGTGCACTAACTCGTAGAAGATCCATGTACCGGTCAAACTCCCTATCCGTATATGCTCTGTATGCCGCCCAGTAGACATCCTTGTAGGTGGTAATACGTTTGTCCTAGGTTTTTGCGTTCATCTCCAAATGTCGACAACAATAGGCGTGAGGGGCGTTTGGGTACATGGCAGAGATTGCGGCGTTTATGGAAGGAGCCCTGTCGGACATAAACACCAACCCTTGCGGGTCTCCAATAGCTTGTCTCAACATGGACAGAAACCAAGTCCACTCGTCCCCGGTTTCGGACTTGCCTACTCCGAAAGCTACTGGAACGATGGAGTTATCCCCGTCCATGGCAACCGCCAGGAACATCATACCCAAGTAAGATCCCTTTAAATGGGCAGCGTCTATTACCAGGACACGACGCAGATTTGCCAGAAATGTGCGGATCTGCAAAAACGTAGGTGGTTTACCTTTGTAAATGTTATAGTTTATAATGTGTAAACATATGACGTGTTAAAATACGTACCGTGGATCCAAGGGCCACGAAGCACATCTCAAACCGTCCATGTAAATCGGTCCTTAGCTGGGTGACAGTACCTGGATTCTACAACTGTAAATTATATAAATATGCTGGGAGTCGTTCATACGACTCCTCGAATGTGCCTCTCACCAATAGCAGTGCCCTGCATCGCGCACGCCAAGCTTGGTGGTAACCAATCGTGACGCCGAACTGCTGTTGTACATCGTCCATGATGTCCTTTGGACGCAATGACCTGCTAGCATCAAGAAATTTGCCTTTCAGTATCGCACCCAAAGTTCTTTTGGTGGCTTGTTTGTGGTGGGGATTCAGTTGCGTCCTCGAACAAGTGTGTACGTCGTCCAATTTTCTAATAAGTAACGTCCCTCCTTTCTCTCCCGCGGAAATCGCGTACATCCTCCACTTACAGTTTTCTCTCACACATTCAACTTCGTATCGGGTTTTTTCGGATCTCGGCGTGTGACTTTCGAAACCCTCTTCCATGAACTTAAGTCCGACCTGACTTGCCAAGTGATCCTTCGAATCAAATATTTGACCTACTTTTAACCTTAAACTACGATTATATGGTGTAGGTTCGTAGGTTTGTGTATGGGTATTCTGGTCTGGAATAATAGGGGGCATATCAAAATAGTCATTTAACTGACTAAATGATTTATTAATAGGGGTATATTCTTCGTGATCATCACTATCGGTATCTGATCTGTCTATATCAGCATTACCCGTTTTGAAAACATAAGTTTCGTCATCAGCAACTCCATCACAACGTCCTTCTTGTGGTTGTTGTTGTTGCGTCTCCGGAACATAATCAGGAATACAGTCGTTAAGACCATATGCATGATCCAAATGAACTGTTGGGCCGTGGGACGGCTGAAATTGAGAATCGGGCTGCTCCATTTGGTGGTCTTCGTCATCACCTTCGTCGTCACCGTCGTCGTCACTGTCGTCGTCACCGTCGTCATTGTTTTCATCGCACACCGAGGATTCGGCATACACAAAAAGTAATGGCGGTCTTTCTGATTCGGCTGCAAACTGCAGAAAACCAGAGATATCCCCATCGTTGGATAACTCCAAACACTAACTTGCAAACAGCAGAAGGGTTGATTTCACATTTTTGTATGGCGTATGCAACAAACTTCTGATAAGTATAGTTTACTGACAATTTTACACCATGCTTAGATTTATAAGCAAAATTCCACTCATTGTTGTCTTGCACCCATTCACCATCGAAACAGAAAAATAGCTTAGCTTTTGCAACAGATGAACTCATTTTTTCAGTAGTATCTCAAAAACAAAATATTGAAGAAAGAAAGCAAGAAAGAAGTATGGAATGGGTGTGAATTATGGATTGCATTTTACTGATATTTATGGATGAAACAACCAACATTGATGAAACAACCAACATAAATTACAACCACAAATCGGTATTCCAGGTACAATGATTCAACATTGATGAAACAAGAGTGAATTTGAACCACAAATTGGTCTTCAAAGTACAATAATTGTGGAAAAAAAACAGTAAAAGCATGCAAAGATTTGTGCAAAAAAGAACAAAATGTTTTTTTTTTGCAAAAAAGGACCAAAAGTGAAAAAAAATTGCCCATCACGGACAACCACCGCGGGGAGGGACCAAAAGTGTCACCGCGGGCATAGTTGGGGGGCTCCGCGGGACACTTTGGCCCAACACGGGGTGCCACGTAGGCCCTAGCCCGTGATCGCGAGGTCCACCGCGGAAATTTTGGGTATTTTGGTAAACTTATCGAGATTTTGGGTATTTTAGTAAGTCAAAGTCAAACTTTGGGTATTTTAATTAAATTCCCTATTTTTTTGACTTATTTGCTTATTGTTTTTCCTGACTGCAAATAAGTTATTTTTAGTGTTTGGATTGAAAAAAAAGAAAAATGTTTATGACTTTTTCACACCACAAATAAGTTGTTTTTAATAAGTTAATCCATTCTAGCTTATTTGAACTCCTTATAACTTATTTGTCCAAATTATATTTGTACCTTAACTCCTTTATAACACGACATAAGTTGATAAACACTTTTAAAAATAATCACAAGCTGTTTTAAATAAACAATCCCAAACCACCCCTAATATATATATTTTGTTATGAAGTAGAAATTCAATTAACACATTGTTTTTGGTAAGGGTCACTCTCTAATCTACCTCTTTTTACTAATCACTTTATTGTTTTCGTCACTAAATAACTATAAAGGCAAAATAAACATGTTTTTTTATAGAGGTGTCTCTCTAAATACCCAAACTTTTTGTGAGGAACACAAATCTTGATACGTGTCCCACCAAAATTGCATTTTTGTCATTATCATTTGAAAAGGGTGTTACTATTCACACCCCTTACACACACAGACACACACACATACGGTGTACTGTGTGCACACACACACTGTGTGTGCAGGGGGGGTGCATTTAGAATTCTCCTTTGCAAAATGTATATCTGACAACTTGCAAAAACCTAGGTTTTTACGAATTCCTTTTTTTTTGAAATTTTGGGTTTCTTGTGATCGAATGAAAATATAAGCATGAAATTAATTATAGGGAACATTGAACTTCAACAATGTATGGGCGCATGAGAAAATCGACTGAGGAAGCAAGTTGAGATAAAGACGATGCATGCGCTACAAAAAGAGCTCAAGACTTCATCACGAAGTGCATCCACCAAATGTGGATGAGAAGATGCATCTCCTGATTTTTCACTAAGCTACCTCATGTCGATCTACTAAATCGAACAAATTCTTAGCCCTTCGGTAGAATTGTCCCTTTTGTCTTTTGCTGATAAACTATTTGACAAAATACTACCTCTTTCGTACATGATGGAGACACTCTAAAGAACCTGAAGAAAAGATATTTTTCTTTTATACCATTTCAGAAATGGTCTAACATGGTCTTTTGAGATACTTCTAGATTTTTCAATGCTTCCAAGCTCCTTTGGCAAAAAAATTAGTCGATCACATCCATCAAGATGAAGTCTTTTGAGATTCTTTAAGGTTTAAGCATGTAGTAAGATATATACTTGATAATTTCTCCATGTATGAAGAGACGCCCGGGAATTTTCCAAGTCGAGAGCAATTAGAGAGATTTAGAGTCTCTAATAATTGCATCTCAATCATGGATGGGAGACACTTGAGGTTGAAGCAATAACTTATCTCCAAGTAAGCAAGCATTCTGAGATATCCAAGAGACTTATGAACCGTCACCAAATTCGTACAATCTTGCAAACTTAACCTCTCAATATTTGGAGCCCTCGAAACATCCGGAAACCTTTTTAAGCAATGCAACTATTTAAGATGAATGAACTTCAAGTAAGGCATAGCCTAGAACAAAGAAAAAATGAACAAAATTATAATCAAGGTTACTCATATATAATTCAATGCATATAAAAATCTATGAAATCGTGAGGTGACATTATTGCTTAGAAATGGGCTACATAGTGACCACTTCGCCCAGGAACATAACGGAGAGGATAGATGGAAATTAGGATTAGGATGAACTCCATATCAATTTGCAAACTTTGTGGTTTTTTTAGTAAATAATTCCTTAATAAAGAAGTAAAGAACAAATCACAAGGACCAAGTCTATAGTAATTTACTCTATACGATATCAATTGAGCCATAAATTAAAGACTAATTGTAGTTGGTTGTCGTTTTATAATTAGGATAAGAATTAAGTTAATTAATAATTATAAAACGACTAAGTATTTATTGATTTTGATCCACATCATATTTATATGCATTCTTATTGGTAAGAGTACTTTTAAATATTTAAGTAAAAGTGTACGGTCGAAATGCATCACGGTTTTATTTATGGATTTGTGTGATTTTAAGAGAATGAGAATTATTTTGGTTATTATCAGTTTATTGATTGTACTTGAACGTGTTTATCAGTTAATTTTTATGAGTTTCAAGCATGGACTTTCAAGAAATTGTATGCATGTATGACAAGAAGATGTAAACTTAAATTTAAATTTTAATGGATTTTTAGAAACATGAGGTAAATGTTTTATACTATTTTAGTACAAATAGTAGTGTGAATATGTGCTCGCATTTGAATATGTTCTTGATCCAAATTTTGAAAATCATGTTAAAGAATTAAAAAAATGTAAGTTACAAAAACAATCCCTAGGTTTTGTGAAAACTCTTGTTTTCGTCCCAAACTGTTCATAAATTACAAGGAACGTCATCTAGGTTTGTATTTTGTTACGGGCATGAATGCATGATCATTGGCCTTCAGTTAGTTGTTGTTAAGTGAGAATTTTGGTCTTTATTTATTTTTTCTAGTTATAAATGTAGAAGTTGATAAGGCATCTAAAAAAACAAAACAAAATCTAACCTTACCCCACAGTATGTGACAACCCCCTTCCGAACGTCTTCCTTTTAATGTTTGGTCACTCTATGTCATCCTCTCTCCTTTGTTGTTGTTTCAAGTTTTGGATATGAAGAAGAATGGAAGAAAATTCCTTTTGTCGGATCAATAATGGCAGGTCCCTTCTCATCACACAATCTAAACCCAAAAATATTATGTCCTTATCGATGGTTTGCTTCTTTGATGGATCAATGTAATTAAAAGTCTAAAGTCGTCTAAATCAGTGGTTTTGATTCTTTGATAAACAAAAATTAATAAGTCATCGGTGTCGGTGACGGGGTTGCCGGGATAGGGGAGGAAGTGAAGATGGGGAAAGCCACACAGGGTTAGCATCTTGTACACATACTTAACTAAGGACTTGTACAGTACTTTTTAAATAAAAAGATCAAAATGCACCTCAGTTAAGAGTTGTAGCTAGCTAACATGGACAATTTCTGTAACGAAAAACAACCCTTTATGACATTCCTTGTAATTTCAAAAAGTTAGGGATGAAAACTAGAGTTTACAAAAACCTAGGGATGTTTTTGTGATTTACTCAAAAGAAAAATACATTGATATGGATATCAATGTTAAAAGAATAAATTACTTTTTTATAACACTTGTTTAACAATTAGACAATTTAAATTATAAAAAAAGTAGTATTCATGAAATATATCTTTATGGAGAGTTAATAAATTTTACGGTTAATGATCTATAATATCGGTTAACGAGCTAATTTCATCGTTCGAAATTCTCCACCATTTAAACACTTCCTTCCACACAAGATTAACTTATGTGCACCTAACCAAAGCATGATCCACCGATTCTACCTCGACACGGCATCTCGGACAAATAAGGGAGTGTAAATCCATTCCCATCTTGTCTAGTACTCCTCGACACGGAAGTCTCCCTAAACTCGCCCTCCAAACAAAAACACCTACTTTTTTCGGCACCAACTTAGACCACCTAGTCTCCCCAAAGTTCTACTCTTTTTGCCGCCACCTTCTCCTTCACTAGACTCTTAAGGCTTTGTACAGAGAACTTCCCATCTTCATTTAACCACCATTTTGGTTGATCGGCTTTACCCCTATTTGGATGTCTTCCTTGCAAAAGGTTTTGGAATTCTTAAAGTTCTCCCAATTCCCTATCTCTCGGCTCTTTCCTCCATCCTCATTCCCAAACCCAATGTTCACCTCTCCACACCCCTCTCTTCGCTACCTTGACTTATTAGTTTCCAATTGAAATAATATTTTAAATCTCTCCCCCAACTCTTTGTTTTCTGCCCATTTATCAACCCACAACCTTGTTTCTTGACCGTCCCCTACCTCTTTCCCGAACGAAGTTGCGAAACTAATCCCCTCCTCTAATTCGTGACCTATGAATAATGTTCAACCAAGTCGACATGCTAACCCTCCTCCCATTTGTTTCTCCCTTAAAACCCCCATCAACCCCATATATGTTTTTCATTACTTTGACCCAAAAAGCCTCTTTTTCTATTGCAAACCTCCACCACCATTTACCCAAAAGATCCCAATTATATGCATGCAAACTCCCTACACTCAGACCACCTTTCTTAAAGTCTCTTAAAACCCTCTCCCGTTTTACCCAAGTCATCCCGGATTTATCGCTTAACCCTATGCACCTTCCAAAAAGAACCGACTCCTCACCCTCTCTAACTCACTGATCACTCCTTTCGGGGCTCAAACAACGCGAAGTAATATAGAGAAACATTTCCAAGGACAGCTTTTACCAAGGTTAACCTTCCGAAAAAGAAATTAATTTTGACTTCCAAGTTGCTAACTTATTATTTATTTTTTCCAAAACTGACTTCCAACTTTCGATCTTTCTCATCGAAGCGCCGACTGGTAGCCCAAGATATGAGAACAGAAGTAATCCGCTACCACATCCCAACCCTCTAGCCCATATCTGAACTTTTTTTTCATCTATCCCAACCCCATACAATTTGCTTTTGCCCAAATTAATTTTCAGACCTGACACCAAATGGAAGCATTTTAGTATTTTCATAGGGTTTTTAAGATTGTTAATACTCCACTTACTGAAGAAAATAGCACCATAGATGTGACACTACCACTTCCTCAGTCCCAACCTTTACACCTACATATACCCCTTTCGCCTTTGCTTCCGACACTAGAACATGAAGGCTTTCCGCTACTATTAGAAATAGGAACGGAGCCGGTGGGTCCCCTTGTCTTAAACCTTTTTTGTAACAACCCAAACTAAAAAAAATAAAGCATAACATTCATAATGATATAAATATCCCAAAATCTGTCTCAAAATTTCATTACAAGTGTCATCAAAACTAGGTTGGCGGAAACAACATATTCACAACTGAGAATATCAAAAAGTCTACAAGTAAAATAAACTCTATCTCTAGAAGCATCTGTACTCTAAGATTGCTCTTTTCCTTTACCGAGCTTCCTACAACCTGCTTACCTGAAAAGGTTTAGTTTGGAAAATGTGAGGGTTAGACCATGAGGTCTAGTGAGCTCCCTCAACAGTTTGATAACATGCATGTAAAACAGTTTGTAACTTTCAATCATAACATCTTTAAACAAAACTTTCAAATAACTTCACACTCGTAAATGGCATACTGAAGTCACTCAGAAGTGACAACGTGTCAGTCTCACACTGCCTTACTGGGTCACTTCTCCCATGGCATAAACGGGTCACTCCTCCCGGTATGAGCACTGGTGGGCCACACCCCCCGACTTAGCCAATTTACGTCTAACCACAATGTATGCATACATCACAATTAAACTTTCACACATGCATTTCATGTAAATAAAACATCGCATTTCTTCTCATTTACTTACTTCAGAAAACACGTTTTAAAACACGTATTTTTAGTTAGAAAAACTCACCTGGTGCTCTTAACAATTCTTCCTGCTTTACTTTTGACGTTCAAATGGAATACCTGAGTCAGGGAATAAAGTATAAGCTGACCAGACACTAACTAACCAACTTTCCAGACACAAACTATCCGGACACCAATTGTCCGGACACCACTCTCCGGACACTACACTGTCCGGATGCCACTTACCATAAACCACACTATCAGGACGCTACTTTACCGGACAATATCCTATCCGGACAGCCATCCTATCCGGACACTTACCCTATTCGGACAGCCATCCTATCCGGACACTTACCCTATCCGGACACTTTGTCCGGACACCTGCACTAGCTTACCGGACGACGGGCTGTGATGCTTTTGGGATTGAAATCTGCTAACAAACCCTTACCCATAACGAAAAATGCAATAAAAACGGTATTATAAACATGCTTAGACCATCCCTTACAAACTCTTTGTTGCTTAAGCACAAGGATGATATCTAATTTCCCTCTTAGAGCATCATCCTCAACTTTTAACCAAAACCCTCAAACAAACCCATTCCAACAGAAATCAAAGGTTAAAGTTTGAAATAAGAGATTACCTGATAGAATCAAGTGTAGAACTAGGCTCAATCTTCCACTCCTTCCAATTTTGTAGATTGGTGATTCTTTCCCCTCCAATTTGCAACTTGAAATCAATTCTTCTTTCTCTACTATCTCTCTAAGTCGCCAACACTCAACAAATGATGAGCTCCTAGGGTTGTGAGCCTAAATTGAGAGTTTTTATACTCTCCTACCATGTTTTCAAAACAGCCCCTAAACTTATAATTATGCAACTTTCTCCACAAAACTTATTCTGCCCAAATGAAGATCTCGGTTATTACAACACTCCCCCCCCCCCCCCCCCCTCAAAAGAATTTCGTCCCCGGAATTCCATTATCAAAAAGATGAGGGTACTTGGACCTCATGTCCGCTTCTACTTCCCAAGTTGCCTTTTGCCCTCTATGAAACCGCCACTGAAACTTTACTAACCTGATCTCCCGGTTCCTCGATTTTCGTACCTTACTATCTACAATTTCTACTGGTTCCTCTATGTAAGTCAACTTCTCATCAACGCTGATATCCTCCAAAGGAACAGACACATCTGCTTCTGCCAAACACTTCTTTATGTTCAAGACATGAAACGTTGAATGAACTCTCTTTAATTCCTCTGGCAAGTCTAACTTGTATGCCACTACTTCAACTTGCTCAATAATGACGAAAGGCCCCACATATCTCGGTCTCAACTTCCATTTCTTCCCAAAACGTACTACTCCCTTCCATGGCGAGACCTTCAGCATTACTTTGTCACCTACTCGAAATTCGATAGGCTTCCTTCTTTTGTTTGCGTACTTTCTTTTTCGATCTTACTGCCTTTAGGGGGTGTTTACTTTTGACTTATTGGGCTTAATGATTAAATGGGCTTATTCGCACAGACATTTTGGATTGTTTACTTGCAGCTTAATGGAACAAAAATCATCTTTTTCGCACAACCCAATATGTACACTTGTCCAGGTTCAGCCAACAAAATTACAACTCCTACCCTTTAATTAAAACCACACGCCTCTTGTTTCTTGCATCTTTTCCCTTCTACCCTAATCGCTCCAGTACAGACTTTCTTCAATCTTCATCGACGTGAAGTCTGATTTCTGTTCTTCTTCTTCTCCGACGACGTCTGGTTTTCTTCTCCGACGGAGACGTCTGGTCTTCTTCTCCGACGGAGACATCGACTCTTCTTCTCCATCGACGTCTGGTCTTCTTCTCCGACGAAGACATCGACTCTTCTTCTCCATCGACGACGTCTGGTCTTCTTGTTTTCGATTTCGTTCCAGACTTTATTGAAGTTTCTAAAGTTTGATTTCATTTGTAAAGTAGGATTTCGTTTTTGAAGTTCGATTTCGTTCCAAATCCACAAGTTCGCTTTCGTTCAAGATTTCGTTTTTGAAGTTTGAAGTTTGAAGCTTTCGTTCCAGATTTCGCTTCATCAACGCCAAGGCTTTCGTTTTTGATGTTTGATTAGAATTGTTGTATGCAAACATGTTTTTTTTATGAACGATAGCTTTTATTTGATTTTGTTTTGATTTCCATGCATGTTGTTGTGTTTGATTTCCAAGCATGTTGTTGTGTTTTTTTATAAAATTGTTGTGTTTGATTTCCATTCATGTATTGATTTAAAGCATATTTTAAACAGGGGTAAATTGGTCATTTATGTCGTTCAGACCATTTTCAGTGAAAAAGGTAAACAACACCACAATTTTATCTGGACAGTCAGATTTATCCACACAAAGCAAGAAAGGAATAAAAACTGCACGAAAAACAAAACAAGGCACAAGGGACTCCCGCGGTTTAGCCCGCGATTTGCAAGTCGCGTGGCAAACCGCGTAACCTACTGTTTCAGACAACAAATAGAGGGCCCCACGGCTTGCTGCGCGGTATGCAAATCGCGTGTAAAGCCGCGTATGTCCCTGTTTCAAAATATTTTTGACTTTTTCGATTTTTTTTTCGAAAATAAAAACACACTCAAAATAAAAATGATAAAAGAAAACAAACCTTGGTGGGTTGCCTCCCACCTAGCGCCGTATTTAAAGTCGTGGCACGACTGTGTGGTTTTCAACTTGGCTCAGTATCCGCGAAACTATACCGTCCACACTTACGGTTCTTCGCGGATCCTTCCCTCTCTACTTGACCTTGCTCCTTCTCGAACATTTTGAAGATGACCTTCTCGCCACCAACTCTGAAGGTAATCTCTCCTTCCTCCATGTCTATCAGTGCTCTACTCGTAGCCAGGAAGGACCTCCCCAAAATCAGCGGGACTTCTACATCTTCGTCTATATCCAGCACCACAAAGTCCACCGGGAAATAGAACTTTCCGACCTTGATCAGCACATCCTCCACCACTCCATACGGGTACACGATCGATCGATCTGCGAGCTTCAGCGTCATGTAAGTCGGGCTCACCTCACCCAATCCGAGTTTCCTGAATATAGAAAGAGGCATCAGGTTAATACTTGCCCCTAAATCACATAAAACTTTATTAAAAGTAAAATCCCCAATTTGAATAGGGATTGAAAAACTCCCTGGATCTTTAAGCTTCTGGGGAAGCTTATTCTGAATAATCGCGTTGCACTCCTCAGTAAGTGCTATGGTCGACTGATGATCGATTGCCCTCTTCTTGGATGGTATGTCTTTCATGAACTTCGCATAAGAGGGCATTTATGCCAAGGCATCTGCAAAAGGGATGTTAATCGTTAACTTTTTAAATACATCTAGAAACTTGGAAAAATGAACATCATCCTTATGAGATTTAAGCCTGCTCGGGTAGGGCACTTTCGGTGTCACCGGCTTGACCGGTGATTGTTTGGGTTTAGTCTCATCAATCTTCTTGTTCTCTTCCTCCCTCGGGATCTCTTTCCTCATACGCTCTTCATCAGCCTCCAATGCATCCATGTCAATGATCTCCACATCATTCTCGGCTTTCTTTGGTAACGGCTCTCGTGTAGAGTCTCTAGTCAGCTCTTTACCACTTCTCAGGTATATGGCGTTACACTCCTCTCTCGGTTTCCTTTCAGCCATGCTTGGGAATGCTCCGGGAGGTCGGTTTTGTAGGGCTTCAGAAATCTGCCCTACTTGCCTTTCCAAGATCTTGATGGAGACGGTGTTTTGTTCGGTAGCCGCCTTGACAGTGTTGATCGTGCTTGCTAATCCCTCGACCGTGTTGTCCATTTTGGTCATGAACTTCATCATCATCTCTTCCAGCCCCGGTTTCTTCTCTCCGGATGGTCCTTCGTTTCTTTGATTAAAATCTGGAGGACGGTACACATTATTAGTATGAGAAAAATTAGAAGAGTTAGAAAAATTACCTTGTTGTGGTTGACCGGGCTGATTCCATGAAAGATTGGGATGATTCTTCCATCCCTCATTATATGTGTTCGAGAAAGGATCGTTTCTCGGTTGGTTCCGGTTTTGCACAAAATGAACCTGATCAGGTTCTTGAGGACTGCTTCCTTTCAGGTGATTCGTGATAAGAGCTAATTGAGCTTTGAGTTCCTTAAGCTCATCCGATTCCCGAACACTCGCTACTCGTGCAATGGAAGATCGTGGTGTGGAGTAGCTATGCTCGGCTAGGTTCTTGATCAACTCGACTGCTTCCTCGTACGTCTTGTTCATGAGCGCCCCACCCGCTGCAGCGGTGATGTCATTCTTGAATTGCGGGTGAAGGCCTCCAAAGAACGTTTGGATTATGACCCAACCATGTAACCCGTGATGTGGACACTTCTTCAACATGTCTTTGTATCGCTCCCATGCCTCATAGAGTGTCTCTTGGTCCCATTGCGCGAAGTGGGTAATGTCGGCCATCAGTTGAGCGGTTCTTCCCGGTGGAAAGAATTTCTGGAGGAACGCGGCTTTCAGGTCTGCCCATGTGGTGATAAGATCTGATGGGAGGCCCTCTATCCAAATTTCAGCTCTACCTTTTAGGGAGAAGCTGAAAAGTCTTAGCTTGATCGCGTTCTCTTCCATCCCGTTGATCTTAAACGTATTGCAGATCCGTTCAAATGCCCGTAGATGCGCGTGAGGATATTCAGTCGATGCTCCCCCAAATTGATTCTGTTGTACCATGACGATGTACTCGGCTTGATCTCGAAGTAATTAGCCACGGTGGTTGGTGCTTGAATGCCTATCCGTGCGGCTGCCACATTGGGATCGGCAAATGACCGCATCAGAACTCTTTCGGGAGGTGGTGGAGGATTATTGCGATGTGGTCTCTCGCCTACAGGTCTCTCGTCACCCATTTGTAACTGTCGCTTAGCTTTAGTCTCTTGACGTAGGCGACGAGCGGTTCTTTCAATCTCCGGATCGAATTCTTCAATCTCTTTTACTCGGGTCGTCCTTGGCATAAACCAAGTGGTACCTGAAAAGAAAGAAAGCAAAGTCAGTAATCCAAAAACTGAAAGTGATGGAATAAAGCAAATAAAAAAAATGCTCAATCTAATAGCGCTTATAGATGGTAGTTCTATCAGTTACAACTAGTTCCCCGGCAACGGCGCCAAAAACTTGATACGAGGTTTTCACACCCCGAGAATCTAACCGCAAGTGTACGGTGTCGAAATCAAGTAATACGTACGGTAAGTACGAGTATCGAATCCACGAGAACTAGGAACTAAGTATCACAATCACTATAAATGCTATTAACTGAACTGTTGAAATTGGGAGATGGTTGGTTTTAACTAAACTACTTAATTGCAGAAAGTAAATTACAACTCAAACACAAACGAAACAAATAACGACTTAGGAAACTTCGATAGAGAGAAAGTTGGGGGTTAGAAATCCTACGGTTTTCCACATGCAAACGCTTGACTCAAAACAATTACCAATTTATCCCTTTAATGATTCCCAAATCTTTTAAGATCACCGTTGTTCTCTTTCAAGCAACAACGGATTTTATTTTGAAAAGGACAAGTTAAATCTCTCGATCTCAACTTATGGATTCCAAAACACATTAAGCACCAGATTTATATTAAACGGCTAGATTTTATCTCTCGATTTCAACCTAACGGTTCAATTGGGACTAAGACTTATTCGATATATCTCTATCACCGATTTATCGTCTTAGGCATGCAATTCCTAGTTCCTTTTAACAGTTAATTCTCTCGAACTCAACTGAAAATAATAAATCAATTGAAAGCTAGCTAGACTCTCAAAGGCATTAAACACAAAATCACATGCTTCATTAATAACGGAAAAACTGATAAAATATCAAGTCAATTGTTTACATGCTTAATAAACCGAGTTCATTCCAACCCCCAACACGAACCGGTTACTACATCTTTCACATTCACCACGATCACGTTAATCATGTTTACATACACTTCCGTTATCTTTTCTTTTGTGTTTGAATCCACCACCGACATGAACTAACCGGTTCGTGTTGGGGGTTGGAATGAATTCGGTTTATTAAGCAAGTAAACAATTGACTTGATATTTTATCAGTTTTTCCGTTATTAATGAAACATGTGATTTTGTGTTTAATGCCTTTGAGAGTCTAGCTAGCTTTCAATTGATTTATTATTTTCAGTTGAGTTCGAGAGAATTAACTGTTAAAAAGAACTAGGAATTGCATGCCTAAGACGATAAATCGGTGATAGAGATATATCGAATAAGTCTTAGTCCCAATTGAACCGTTAGGTTGAAATCGAGAGATAAAATCTAGCCGTTTAATATAAATCTGGTGCTTAATGTGTTTTGGAATCCATAAGTTGAGATCGAGAGATTTAACTTGTCATTTTCAAAATAAAATCTGTTGTTGCTTGAAAGAGAACAACGGTGATCTTAAAAGATTTGGGAATCATTAAAGGGATTATTACTTAAGTAAAAAATTTATTAGTTTTAGTTGACAAAACGTAAACAAATTATTACTTAATTAAAATTTTGTCATTTTATTAAATATGTTATTTTTAAATCATGTGCTATTTATTTATTAATTATATAATATAATTATTATCTTTTAAATAAATAGTATAATAACAAAAAGGTAAATTGTAATTTTTGTCCTTGTGGTCTGTATTTGTAAAAGGACATATATACCCTTATGTGCAAGACACATGAGAGGCATTTAACAGCTGCAATTAACGAGTGTTAGTCTTAGGGACCAAACCGAGCACTTTTGCATACCACATGATCTTTCTTGCAATAAAATTTTTCTAGGGACCAAAGGTGAGAAAAACAACAAAACATAGGAACCAAAATTGCAGTTTACTCTTACTTTAATTTGTTACTAATTTACTAACCATATTAAGTGAGTTTGATTTTTATTTGAATCTTATTTATAATTATTTCATACTTTTACATCTATTCTAAATTAAGATGATTTATTTTTTATTTTAATATTAAAAATTTATTAATCATTAATATAACAAAAAACCATAGGACTCATTTATAAAGTTGAGCATATAAATCCAAAACAAAGGAAGGCGTATAAAAAGTTAATATTAGTGGTTGAAAAAACACAAAAGGAAAACTAGAGTAATATAGAAAATAAAACTAGTTGAACGAGTCATAAACGTGAGGCATGGGTTGTTTGGATTGTGGATGGTCACATGTGAGTTGTGACATCTTACATGAATTTTGAATTTAGTGTAAAATCATACTTAAAGATAATTATTAGATTTTTTAAAAATATTTAAGGTTTCTCAACAAGAGAAAGGATCATGCGAGAAGTTAAACATTATGCAAGAACGCGAGAAATGTGATATCATATATGATTGCACGGCTTGTGGGTGTGTTTAATCGTATACGATTAAACCTCTATGTATTGCCAATGTAACATCTTTTTAATCATATATGATTAAGTTTGTGTATCATATATGATATCACACTTCTAGCATTCTTGCATAAGGTTTAGCTTCTCGTTTGAATCTATCCCTTCTCAATAAACTTGTATATATATATATATATATATACTAGTAGTGTACTCGCGCGATGCAGCGCGGGTAAAATACGTTTTATTTATTTTATTTAATTTATGGTACTCTTATAGTTAAAATACGTTTTATTTATTTTATTATCGATGGTCCAAGTGTAAGTATTAAAAATTGGCGGAGCCTTTGTGATGGACAGACATCGATCATTTTGTGCATACTCTGTAACTGCAAATACTTCAGTTCCAAACACACATGAATCATCGTTCGTCAAATACCCATTTTTACAATTCTTAAATGAGTCCAGTGATACCAACTTGTCCAAACCTCATTTCATATTCTTCTCGTGAAACATTCTCATATTGCCATTCACGATATCTATAAACACATTCAAATAATAATAATTAAAAACGATTTAATGAATTAGTTAATATATGATTATTATGTTAATGTGATAGGAGTGTAAAACAAAAATGAAAATACGTTAAAAATAAATTTTTATGTAGTTTATATGATATATATTAAAATATATAAATCCAAAAAAATTCAAGATTTGGCTCATTTCGAACGTATCGAAGAGACGATTATAATGGTGTAACTTGTTAAAATTAAAACGTATTTTTTAACATATTTTCGTTAATAAACGATTATATGTGTTAAATGTAAAATTTAAATTATGAAAGTAAAATGTATAAAGTAAATTTAGTAAATAAGTATAGGGGTTGAAAGTATAAAATTCAATTCGAAATTGTGATTTGGATTTGATATTTACACTTTTATCCCCTATACTTATTTACTAAATTTACTTTATACCTTTTTACTTTCATAATATAAATTTTACATTTAACACATATAATCGTTTATTAACGAAAATACGTTAAAAATATGTTTTACTTTTAACAAGTTACACCATTATAATCGTCTCTTTGATACGTTCGAAATGAGCCCAACATTGAATTTTTTGGATTTAATATATATCATATAAACTACATAAAAAATTATTTTTAACGTATTTTCAATTTTGTTTTGCACTCCTATTGCATTAACATAATAATCATATATTAACTAATTCATTTAATTGTTTTTAATTATTATTATTTGAATGTGTTTATAGATATCGTGAATGACAATAGGAGAAGGTTTCACGAGAAGAATATGAAATGAGGTTTTGACAAATTGGTATCAATGGACTCATTTAAAAATTGTGAAAATGGGTATTTGGCGAACGATGATTCATGTGTCTTTGGAACTGAAGTATTTGCAGTTACAGAGTATGCACAAAAAGATCGATGTCTGTCCATCACAAAGGCTCCGCCAATTTTTAATACTTACACTTGGACCATCGATAATAAAATAAATAAAACATATTTTAACTATAAGAGTACCATAAATTAAATAATTAACAATGAGGGTATGAATTTTAAATATAAAAAATAATTTTTATGTAGTTTATATGATATATATTAAAATATATAATCCAAAAAAAATTCAATATTTAGGCTCATTTCGAACGTATCGAAGAGACGATTATAATGGTGTAACTTGTTAAAATTAAAACGTATTTTTTAACGTATTTTAGTTAATAAACGATTATATGTGTTAAATGTAAAATTAAATTATGAAAGTAAAAGGTATAAAGTAAATTTAGTAAATAAGTATAGGGGTGAAAGTGTAAATATAAAATCAAAATTCAAAAAAAAAATCGTATGCACCGCGGGCTCCTCCTGTGATCGCGGGCCAAACAAATTAGAAAAATGCCACTGCCCGCGATCGTGGGCTTCCATCGCGGGTGTTTAAGGCATTTTTGCAAAATGGAAAAAATTTATGGCATTTCGGTAACACTTTTGACTTTTGGCATTTTAATTAATTTCCTGATAATTTATTTATTAGAGGCTAGTTATTGATTAAAAATTAGGAGGATTAGGTGATTATAGTGGCTTTTGAAAGATGCTTTATTGTTAATTAAATATTTATATATAATTATGGCAAGACTAACAAGTATGGTCTAACTATTTTATTGAGGCTTATTTTTTTTAATAAAAATAATGCTATGTTCAATAATGATGCATTATAAAAAGTGTTCGTTTGGGTTGTCTTGAATTAAGACATAATTACCCTTCTTTCCTCTTGCAAAATACTATTATTATATATAGTTTGCGACTTGTTGCTCTTTCTCTTCACACCTTACACTTGCATCTTCCAATCTGTGATTTCTTTTCTTTGCATACTAGAAGAATCAAAGGGATAACAACAAGACAGGTACTTTCTTTTATGAATTTATTTGGTTGATGATTTTGCTTTTTTGTTGACTACTATGCAATCCATCCTGTCGAGGATCCTGAATTTTTTACCGAACAGTTGCACCTTTATTGTGATTCAAAGGTCTGTAAAGTCATGGTTTAATCCTGTAAAAAAGTCGGTTGTGCAATTTGAGGGACATAATACAATTTTTTTTCTAATCGAATCGACCTTTCCAATTGTGTGTTGAGGATTTTTTTTTTACTTTTTATGGTCGATTTCAGCGGACTTCCCTTTTTTTATTATTTCGAAGGACTTTCGGTTTTTTAGTTGATTCCGAAGGTTTTTTTCAAATATCCAAATCACCTTTCAAAATTTAGCATGTACACCTTTCATACTATTAAAAAAATTCTTTTATGAAAATCCATTGAACGATAGCTTGGGATCCTGTCCAGATTTTCAAATATACTATTATTTGTATGTGTTTCAAATGAAAAACACAAATGATGAAATTCGTTATGCCTCTTCATTTACATCGGTTTTGATTTGCACAAGAAGATAAGAGTATTTTTAACAAATTCTTCAAATTACAAAAAATAAAAGTTTTGGAATTTTGATTTATGTTTTTTTTACTACAAACAGATCTCTCAAGACTCTCTAAAATGAAAAAAAAAAGTTATAAGAGAGATAATAAATATTTCTAACTCTCCAAAATTAAATATTGCAGAAAAAAAAGAATTATCGTTCCCAAAAATAAAATAAAGGCCTAATTATTACGTATTTGAGATATCAAATTATTGTATATATTAAATGGTGTAATTTATGTTAAAATCTTTTACTTTTTTTTTGTAAGAAATGAAAATAATTTTCTTGTTAAAGATTTAATTTTTTCTTCTTTATTTTAAATAAATTATAAAAGCCCTAGTGGAAATTTTTCCAACAAGAAGCAAATGTGTAAGCCTTTTTTTTAAATATTTAATATTTCTTGTTAGTTTCCATTTATTCTTTTATAAACTATATATATATATATATATACAGTTTTCTTCGATATATGTTTTAAAGCCAATAATTGTTTAACATGTTTAACTAAATTATAAATGTTATTCACTAAAATAATACAATTGTCTTTCTTAATAAAAATAAGCCTCAATTCCTTTAGGATATTTGAACATAGTAAGTCATTGGGGAAAAGTGTAAAGCATAATTATAAATGAAAAATTGCATTAAAATGAATCATCTTTATTCGGATTCTTATTTAGAGAACCAACTTTTAAAATTATGATTTTAAGGTCTCAAACAAACTTTTCATATATTTAAGAGTCTTGCTAATTTGATAACCTAGTAAAGATGAGATGATACATGTAATTACCAACTAGAGGGTGTTTGGGATTGCTTATTTAAAACAGCTTGTGCTTATTTTTAAAAGTGTTCATCAACTTATGTCGTGTTAAAAAAGAGTTGGGGTAAAAATGTAATTTGAACAAATAAGTTATAAGCAGTTTCAAATAAGTTAGAATGTATTAACTTATCAAAAACAACTTATTTGTGGTGGGAAAAAGTCAAACACTTTTCTTTTTTTCAATCCAAACACTAAAAATAACTTAGTTGCGGTGTGAAAAAACAATAAGCAAATAATCAAAGCATGTGTAGCCCAGTGGTAAGGTAACATCCTTGGGGGGTCAGTGGATGGTAACCCTGACTACCAGGGTTCGAACCCCGTGGTAAGCATGTCTGAGATACCCGCCTAACCTCTGGTTGGGCCGTCCTTAGGTGGTCCAGTCGAAGACTGGGCTATCGCCCTAGCCCAATGTGGTTGGGAATAGGCCCAAGCGTAAGCTGGGCTGCGGACGCGGCGGATTAGTGGGCTGCCCTTGGATGCCCGATACCGCCGGGACGGTGTGCGTGCGTGTGTGCGTGTGTTCGTGGTAGTCGTTCGTGGGTTCGATGCCGCATTGCCGTTCAAAAAAAAAAAAAGTCAAAAAAATAAGCAATCCCAAATACCCCATAAGATTTCATATAATATTTAAAAACCTAAAATGTTGACATGTCACATACTGTTTTTTATAACTAAAATTTCAAGTATCAATCAATATATATATATATATATATATATATATATATATAAATAAAAAGCAGAATGTAGCAGAGTGGGTTAGGGAGAGGCCTCCATGGCCCTTTATCTTTTTTGTTATAATTTTGATTTATTTTTAATTGATTTCAACACATTAAATGCTTAAACTTTTCATTTTCTTTTTTAATTTAAATTAAAAACTATTAACTAATATATATTTATTATTATATAAAATATTATTTACCTTGTATTTTTAATTATACAATGAATCCAACATTTTTTTTAAATTTATAAACTTATTATTATTTTTATTTAATCAATAAGGTATATATACTTTTATTAAATGAATTTATTTTTATTTAACTCTTTATATTTCTTTGTAAGCTAACAATGCTTATAAATCAAAAAAATTCATTTAAATTTATAAACTTATTATTATTTTTATTTAATTAATAAGATACAATTTTTTAGTAAGCTAACATGTTAATAAATCAATATAGTTTTAGTAAATGAACTTATTTTTATATAAGTTTTTATAATTTTTTATAAGCTAACCATCAAATTTTTTTATTTAAATTTATAAACATATTATTTTGTTATTTAGTTAATAAGATACAATTTTTTTAGTAAGCTAACAATGATTATAAATCCATGTACTTTTATTAAATGAATTTATTTTTATTTAATTTATTATATTTTTTATAAGCTAACATCAATATATATATATATATATATATATATATATATAAAGGAGAATGTAGAAGAGTGGGTTAGGGAGAGGCCTCCATGACCCTTTATCTTTTTTGTTATAATTTTGATTTATTTTTAATTGATTTCAACACATTAAATGCTTAAACTTTTCATTTTCTTTTTTAATTTAAATTAAAAACTATTAACCAATATATATTTATTATTATATAAAATATTATTTACCTTGTATTTTTAATTAGAGAATTTAATTAAAATACCCTAAGTTTGACATTGACTTACCAAAATATCCCAAATTTGAAAAAGTTTACCAAAATACCCTATTTTTCCGCGAAAGGAGCCCTCTATCGCGGACAGTGACTAATTGTGAAATTTTTTGCAAGATATATTTACACTTTCAGTCCCCATCACAGGCCATCGAGGGCCTTGATCGCGGGCCAGGGACTGAAAGTGTAAATATGAAGCACATAAATTTTAAAAAATGGTCCTTGCTCGCGATAGAGAACTTCCTTCGCGGAAAAATAGGGTATTTTAGTAAACTTTTCAAAATTTAGGGTATTTTGGTAAGTCAATGTCAAACTTAGGGTATTTTAATTAAATTCCCTTTTAATTATACAATGAATCCAACATTTTTTTAAAATTTATAAACTTATTATTATTATTATTTAATCAATAAGGTATATATACTTTTATTGAATTTATTTTAATTTAACTTCTTATATTTCTTTGTAAGCTAACAATGCTTATAAATCAAAAAAATCATTTAAATTTATAAACTTATTATTTTTTTATTTAATTAATAAGATACAATTTTTTAGTAAGCTAACATGTTTATAAATCAATATAGTTTTAGTAAATGAACTTATTTTTATATAAGTTTTTATAAGCTAACCATAATTAATAAGATACAATTTTTTTAGTAAGCTAACAATGATTATAAATTCATGTACTTTTATTAAATGAATTTATTTATATTTAATTTATTATATTTTTTATAAGTTAACAATGCTTATAAATCAACATTTCTATTAAACTAATTAATTTTATAATTTTATTCCAAACTAACGATGCTTATATTTTAAAACTTCTATTAAATTTCTTTATTTTTTTTTAGTAAAACAAGAATGTTACTACGATTGTTAATTAATAAGATACAATTTTCTTAGTAAGCTAACATGTTTATAAATCAATATAGTTTTAGTAAATGAATTTATTTTTATATAAGTTTTTATAAGCTAACCATCAAATTTTTTTATTTAAATTTATAAACATATTACTTTTTTTAATTAATTAATAAGATACAATTTTTTTAGTAAGCTAACAATGATTATAAATCAATGTACTTTTATTAAATGAATTTATTTTTATTTATTTTATTATATTTTTTATAAGCTAACAATGCTTATAAATCAACATTTCTATTAAACTAATTAATTTTATATTTTTTTTGCAAACTGACAATGCTTATATTTTAAAAATTCTATTAAATTTCTTAATTTTTTTAGTAAAGCAAGAATGTTACTACTATTGTTAATATATATAAGCAAAGGAGAATGTAGGATATAAAGTTAAGGAGAAACTTCCATGACCCTTTATCTTTTTTGTTATAATTTTGATTTATTTTTAATTAAATGCTTTAACTTTTCATTTTTTTTAATTTAAATTAAAAACCATTAACCAATATATATTTATTATTATATGAAATATTATTTACCTTGTATTTTTAATTATACAATGAATCCAACATTTTTTAAAAATTTATAAACTTATTATTATTTTTATTTAATCAATAAGGTATATATACTTTTATTAAATGAATTTATTTTTATTCAACTTTTTATATTTCTTTGTAAGCTAACAATGCTTATAAATCAAAAAAGTTTATTTAAATTTATAAACTTATTATTATTTTTATTTAATTTATAAGATACAATTTTTTAGTAAGCTAACATGTTTATAAATCAATATAGTTTTATTAAATGAATTTATTTTTATATAATTTTTTATATTTCTTTATAAGCTAACAATCAAATTTTTTAATTAAATTTATAAACATATTACTTTTTTATTTAATTAATAAGATACAATTTTTTTAGTAAGCTAACAAAAAAAATTATATGAAGGTCTCTTTGTTAATAAAAACAATATAAATTAAATTGTAAATAAGAAGTAATTTGTGTTCAAAAGTAGATCTCTTATTGAGAAAAACAAAAAGCACGATAGCTATTTGACTAGAGAATGTTAGTTGTTTGAACCACACCGGGTCACAGGAGATTGCGTTTTATTATTTGTCAGTTAACGAATGGCATTTCATCTTAATTTGATTATTTATTTTCTAACATAACTTCGTCACCACGCATGTTGCATTACTTTCATAAAAAATACTCTAATACATTCATCATCTAATATTACATTTTATTATTAAATTACGTTTCATCTTAAATTGGTTACGCATTTCCTAACATAAACTTCGTCACCGCGCATCGCGCGGTACCAAATACTAGTATGATATAATTAAAAAATAATCAATAATTAAAAAATGTATTCATGTACCATTTTCAGTATTTTTAATTATATAAAAAATAAAGAATAGAAAAAGTTATTTTTAAATATAGTACAAGTATTTATAATTCTTCAAAATTAAAACAGTAAAATAAAACAAGAAAAAAGCAAAATGAAAAAAAAAATTCTACGATGTAAATAGGAATCTCATAAGATAACTAAAACTAAAAAAACTAAAGACCGTACAGTCTTAGCAATCAGTGCCCCCTCCCAGCCTCCCCAAGTGAGAACCGTCATCCTCCGTCGTCCCCTCCCCCTTGTCGTCCACGACTCTGGCAAGTCTGCAACCCCGTCCCTACATCGTCTATGTAGCCCATGCATATATTGTTCTTCCCCATCGTGTCTTTCTTCCATGATTATCGAGGCTTTTGAAAACCCATATTTTATAGTGGCCGGAAACCACAACACGAAAAACGCGACTAGAAAACCCCTTGGAAACCCAACCTGAACATTGTGTCTATAGCCCCTAACTCGAATACTTCTTCAACTTCATGATGAAAATCATATTTTGATTTGGTGAAAATGAATTTTTTAATTTTTATCTTTTGTCGCGTCGACCTTTTTTTAGGATACCGGTTATCTGCTCAATAGATCCCGTCCTGTCCTGTTCATACCAAATACACCCTAAATTATAATTTTTAAATTGGTTTCTGAAATAGGAATCAGTGTAAATTAAAGTCGGTTCCATTTTAATGCAATTTTCCCTATTATAAATAGAATAAACTACAACTTTGGTTCTTGAGGTTTAGTGAAATCTTTGAAGGTGAGACCTAAACTTCAATAAGTTGAGTTTTCATCATCCGGATATGCATTTTGCTCAAAAACTGAACCTAACCACTAACTCCGTTAGAGTTAGGGGTAAAAACATCCAACTACGTTTTAGGCATCGTGACTTGATGTGAAATTGTATAATTGAAACTGAACCTAACCACTGGTTTGTTTTTATTATAATAAAATAAGATTTATAGCACGTGAAAAACACGGACGGACCTAGACAAATTTTCATACGGTGGCACCATATTTTTTCATACGATTTTTATCGAAGTGTCTTTCATCTTTTTATCAACGTTCAATATCGTCTGATGTGATTTTAGCCAAATTTCGGTGTTTTGAGAGATTTTTAACGTTTTTTGCTTGATTTTGAGGGAATTTTAAGTTTTTTTTTATCAAGTTCGAGAGATTTTTTAGGTGTTTTTTGTTGATTTCAATAGATTTTTTCGCTTTTTTTGGTTGAATGGGTATAAGATTTGGGCCTTTTTTCAGTTTAGGTGCACCCCTTGTAGTTTTCAAATGAATACGGTAGCATCTCTTAGATCGATACGGTGGCACCTTCACGAAAACAAAATTTTTTACCCCTTGCCGGATAACTAATACGGTGGCACGTGCCACCACGTGCCCTTCATCAGATCCGTCCCTGGTGAAAAATGACTTGAGTGTCTTAATAGACCTTTTTGTAGTGTCTTAATAGACTATATTGTAGGTTATAAGTTCATAGGATAAAACAATAAAATGTCTTTAAAAATGTTACAATAATTTTATACAATGTTTTTGGACGTTCTAACAAAACTCATAAGATCATCTTAAAATAAAGTGTCGTGTTAGTCATTTTTTCTGTCTGACCTGAATTTGTTGTACTAGATTTAGGTTTATTTTATTCAATTAAGTTACCACATCTTCATTTTAGTTCGGTTGATTGATGATAAATTACACGCTGTACATTATTATAAATATCTTAGATGAATTGCTAAAGTAAAGAATTGAATAGGGTTCTCACCAACGGAAATTACTTGCTATAATAAAGTTTCGTGTAAGTCGTTTTTACTGTCTGACCTGAATTTGTTAGGTTTATTTTATTCAATTAAGTTACCACATCTTCGTTTTAGTTCGGTTGATTGATGATAAATTACACGCTATACATTATTATAAATATCTTAGATGAATTGTTAAAGTAAAGAATTGACCCAACGAAAATTACTTACTATAAAGCAAACATCCTTTTTAGACTATTAGCATCCATCCCATTCTAACCCATACTTTTTCACTGCCAGATCAGCGCCACATCATTTTTCCCTTCCAACCCATTCTAACCCACAAACCCCACATCCATCCCACACCACCATCCCATCTTTTATTTATTTTTATTTTTATTTTTGTTTACAAGTATATTAATTTAAATAATTTAAATTTTATAAATAATTTATAATTTAATATAAGATAAAACAATTAATAAAATATTTCATAAATTGAAACTACAATTTTAACCAAATTAAAAACATAAAAAAATACATAATTTCAAATTAAAAAACTACAAAGGGTATTGTTGGAACCCAACCGGGAGGGTGTTGGGTGAATACATAGGGTATTGTTGTATGCTTCCATGGTAGGTTGATGGTGGTGGTGTAAGATTGAAAATATTTTCCGTCGGGGACGGTTGCGAGCTCGTGCCTCGCGATTTGGAACCTCGTCGTGGTGTTGTGAACCCTTGTGTTTCTTTATCCATTATGATTTTTTTGAAGAAAGAAATAATATTGAGAGAGTAGAATGAAGTGGGGAAGATGGGAGAGATTGAGAGTAAATTTGTAGAGAGATTGAGAGTAGAATGAAGTGTGTGAAAAAATAAGTAGGAAGTATATTAGTATTTATAGGATAAAAATAAAAAATAAAAAAATAAAAAAAATAAAAAAAATACCCAACGTCTAGATACCAACGAATATATTTAAAAAAAAAAAAAAAATTGTTTTAAACCTCAACCCAGCCGGGTTGGCCAACCCGGGAGGACCCCAACCCGGGCCAACCCCATGTTATGCGATGGTGTGCATAATCAACCCAGGCCAACCCGGGCGAACCCAGGGGGGCCGATGCGGCCAGTCTTATATATCAACTCCAATTTCCCTACTCACAATAAAACAATTGACCCTTTTATGTAGCATCCCCACTTTTCGTGATCACTGTCACATAAATTTATCTCATTAGATCTTCTAGCATCTCATAACTTTCTTTCTCCCTCCACAGTGACAAATGGTTGACGCTTTAGTATCTATTGCTGTCGCGGGGATACTAAAGAAGTTATCGGTAGCAGCTGCCAATGAAGTCGTCCTTGCTTGGGGCTACAGAAAAAGGTTGACCGCCTTTCGTAACACAGTGGAGATGATTCATGCCAAGTTACGTGATGCGGAGAGTCAAAAGGATACAAAAGAGGTTGTGATGTTATGGCTGAAAAATCTAAAAGATGTGGTTGGTGAAGCTGATGATGTGTTCGATGAGGTTGACTATGAAATGTTGAGGCTTGAGGTCAAGAAACGGAATCAGATGGAAAGAAAGGTACCTTCTCTTCTAAGCTTGAAAAAGTTTGAATTTCGTAGAAGAATAGGTCATAAAATCGAAGACATTAGCAAAAAGTTGTCTGAGATCCTTAAACAAGCAATCGATTTAGGACTACACAGTGAACAAGGTGGTCTTACTCCAAATAGTCTCCATCAGGTGGAGACCGATTCTTTTTTGGATGAATTCAGTATTGTTGGTAGGGAGAATGATGCACTGCATATCATACAACTCCTAACTAGATCAAGAGAAGTAGAAGAAAAACTTGTGATTGTTCCCATTGTTGGAATGGGAGGGATTGGGAAGACCACTTTGGCTAAGTCGATTTACAATAATCAAAAGATCGAACACGATTTTGATGTTAGAGCTTGGTTGTGTGTGTCGGTTAAGGTTGACATTAACACACTTCTTGCAAGGATCTATGAATCTCTAACCGGAAACAAATGTGAGCTACCAACAAGGGAAAATTTAATTGCTTCTCTTCGAAACGAGTTAGGAGGAAAAAGATATTTGTTGGTCCTAGATGATGTTTGGGATGAAAGTAAGGAACATTGGGATGATTTCAAGAGTTGTATGCTGAAAGCAAATTCACTTAATGGAAGTGGCATTCTTGTCACTACAAGGAATCTTGGAATTGGAACTAACGCTATGACCAAAGATTCGTATACTTTAGAAGGTCTTTCAGATGATCAATGTTGGTCTATCTTTGAAGAAAGGGCTTTTATGGTAGGACGACCATCAATGCCAGAATTGGTTGAGATAGGACGTGATATCGTGAAAAAATGTCATGGTTTACCATTGGTGGTGAGGGTTATAGGAGGCATGTTGCGTTGTTACGAAGATAAAGAGAAGTGGTTGTCCATCAAAGATAGCAAGGTTTGGGATCTGGAAGGAGGGGAGAGAGTTGAAAGCACACTGAAATTAAGCTTTGAGAATCTACCAAATTCTATTCTCAAGCAATGCTTTGCATATTGTTCAATCTTTCCGAAGGATAAGTTAATTTACAAGGAGGAATTGATCCAATATTGGATGGCTTTAGGGTTGATTCAAACAGATGAGGCGAGAAAGAAGGAGATGGAGGATGTGGGAAATGATATTTTCCATACTTTGGTAAGCAATTCCTTACTACAAGATATTGAAATAGATGAGTATGGCCGCATCGTTTGTTGTAAGATGCATGATCTAGTGCATGATCTTTCGTTATCACTAACAAGACATGAAAACTTATGTCTTGTGGATCCGACAATCGATGATGTACGTATTTCTCAGGTTAAACATCTCGCCATGTATAAAGACCGGAACACGTATGGAGACTTCAAAATCTCATTTAAAGAGATGATTTCTAAAGTCTCCAAAGAGGATATCATGACATCTACAACTTTGCAGACATTGTTCTTCTTTGGTAATGTTGAGAAGAATATTTCACTTCGAATTTTCAAGAGCTTGCGTATCCTAAAATTAAATGGATGTAATATGAAGAAGTTACACAATTCAATTGGAGACTTGGTGCATCTCAGGTATCTTGATTTGTCGTTTACCGACCTCATTGTTCTACCTAGATCTATTGGTAAACTTTACCATTTGCAAACTCTGAAGTTGGAATGGTGTAGCAATCTCAAGATGTCGTTGTCGGTGAACAATTTGATCAACTTACGACATTTTGTGTTTGATGATTCGCGTCTCTCCCCTAAGGTTGGGCAATTGACTTCTCTTCGAACTTTATCCGCATTTGTCGTGGGTCAAAAGAAGGGATATCAAATTGAAGAGCTAGGTCGTTTGAAACACCTTCGGGGAAAGCTCTGCATTTCCAGTCTTGAGAAAATTAGTAGCAAACAAGATGCTGCCAAGGCAAATTTATCCGAGAAGAAAAAGGTATTCGAGATTGTATTCCGTTGGAGCAACAATGAAGGTGCCGACAGAAATGACAAGGATGTATTGGAAGGTTTGCAACCTCATGCAAATGTGAAAAGCTTGGAAATACATAACTTTTCTGGTGATAACTTTCCGACGTGGGTAATGAAGATGGAAATCAATATTCAAGGGAAATCGACGCCCCTTGAAAATCTCATGAGAATCACATTATCAGGTTGTAGTGGTTGTCACAGTCTTCCAATGCTTGGGAATCTACCACTTCTTCGGGAGCTTGAGTTGGAGCATATGGACAAGTTGACGTGCTTAAGTACATCTTTAGGCCAAGGCAATGTCGTAACTGAACCAGGGAAGCCTTTGTTTCCATCGTTGAGATTGTTTTCACTACGACAAATGAAAAGCTTGGAAAACTGGGCAGATGCAGGAATGAACAGCTCAACGATGTTATCGCCTATCCTCGAGAATTTAGAAATTCATTATTGTCCAAAAATAATCCTATTGGATGGATATCATCAACATCCTCTCGTTTCTTTATATATATACGAATGCGAAAATCTTCAGTCCATTCAGAGCATACAAGGCCTCACATCCCTCGAATCGTTGAGTATCTCCTGTTGTGATAGTCTTTCAAGAATACCCGATTTGCACAACCAAGGTCATTCTTTGAAGTCTCTAGAGATTACCTATTGCAACAAACTAACTTCCTTGCCTCATGGATTAGACTCTCTTGCCTTCTTAAACTATTTGCAGTTAGGTCCGTTCTCAGATGAGCTCCATTCTTTCCCAAGTCTCCAAGGCATCGAGAAGTTAGGGAGCCATCTTCGATCTCTACGGTTGATTGGTCGGGATCACTGGGAGTCGATACCGGAAGAAGTAAAACACCTCACTGCACTGACTGAATTAAGCATATGGGATTTCGGAATGCAAGAATTGCCTATCTGGTTAAGAAATATGTCATCTATTCGCAGTATGTGTTTCTATGACTGCAAGGGGCTGGATATTGAAACAGTTAGACGAGGAGCGCCAAAGGAAGCAATTGAAGTTGTGTTAAACGGTCACGCAATACTAGAAAGCAATTGAAGTTGTGTTAAACGTATATAATAATACGTAGGAAGAATATCTTTCCATTTTCTCTTTAATTATTATTTCCATTTTTTTTCTCTATTGTGTTATGCATCTGTACACGTACATTGCTTATTGCTTATAAATAATTATGTTATTTATTGTTATTTTACTTCAATTTTGAAGCTACATTTTGTCAAACAAAGACGGAGATTTCAATTCTTTTGGAAGATTCTATTCCAATTTCTACCAACCAATGTTTAAAGGAAAAACTAGAGAACACTCCACGTTTAAAGAATTTTATAAAATTTTATGTCGGGAGATAAATTAATTTTTTGTTCATTCCCACGAGAAAGGTTGAATTATTACTATTTTAGATAAGTTCTTTTTAAAAACTGTATGGTGTTGATAACTTTATAAAATATTTTAATAATATAATGAATGTTGAAATCTCTAAAATGGAAAATCTATTGGAGTTAAATCTTTTTAGAAAATTTTTTTGATTCTCTGCTTTAGAGAAATTATAGAGAATTTGTTGCTTATTCACTGTGTAAAAGTAACATAAAGGAAACAATTATTACTCGCAGCAGAATAAATCAGCAATAATCCATCATAACGGCAGCTAGAGCTCATAAGGGGGCAAAGCCGGAAAATGACTTTTTCTTTGTAAGGGGTAGTTCGGTGAGTCTTGTATAAATTAAGTTGTCTGTATCAATTAAATGACAAGTTTGGAAAAAACATGGTATTCTACATAAAGCTCCCTCCTAGAAGCTTAGTGAATAAGCCCCTTTATATATCATTAAGTCACTACCAAACAGTAATGTATAGTTCACCGAATAAACTGAGAGTCCTGTTATATAAGCTCATTAATCTGTTAACAAAGAAGCCCTAACATGATCTTAATAAGATCAACCAATCAAGGTCATTTTATTCTTTTCCAAAAATTGATTTAAAAAAAAGTCAAATATAAGATACAATGATCAAATAAGTAATTTTGAAACCACAATTACCCTCTAAATATATTAGTGTTCATAAATCGAATTTGTAGCAGCTAAGAGAGCAGCTCCAATACCCGATCCATCTTTCGAATGCTCGATAACCACATTGCTCGATAACTCCGGCCCTAGAAGCTCTGTTACCGCATCTTTAAGGTATCTCTGGTACTGAGGGTGGTGTTCGTATAGACCTCCGTCCATTGCAACAACAGTACGCTTTCCAAACACAATTCCCTTAGAATCTTCCTCTATCTTTTGGAGTATCCCGACAATTCCTGCTCCCGCTAACCGGCCCCACGCTTCGCGATCGTGTCACAGACCTCCACCACCATCTTCCTCGCGTCCAAATTTGAGTCCACCTGATATCGAGTTGAATTTGTTTTGTTAAAAATAAATCAAACAAACTCAACAAATTCCACATAGATGTAGCGTACGGGGAGTGTAAGATGTACCCACACTTTTTTCCTTCTGCCCAAAGGGTTATTGTTTCCGTAAAAACCCCGTAGGCTTAAAAAAAGAGCAAATTGAAAGTGAAATGTACTTTGATCTCATTCCTTTTTTGCTAATGTATTTTCAAACATTCATTTTGGTACCTCGGACATGTGATCTCACACATTTAGATACAGGTTTACATCCGAGAATGCATGAAACTGTAACGTACTTGGTCTGATTCATAATTTGTGTAATGTAAGTTGTTTTAAATGTTTGAGATGTCATATGACACATATCTAAGGTGTCAAAGTGAAGGTTTTGAAAGTACGCTCAGAATCAGACCGAAGTATTTTTTCATCTTTATCCAGTTTGCGCATGTCTTGAAATAAACATTTATATAGGGGCTTCAATTGCAAACTTGAGTTGCAGTGTGAACAAGAGCAGTGGAGAGTATGTCATGTGTCCCAGCATTCACAGGATATTAATCGTGTATTACGTTCATTATTTATTATGAACGAGAATGTGATCCCAGAAACAAGTAATCAATCCATGTATGACAAAGCAATGGCCACCATTATATTCAATAAGGATCAATCCCAAGTACAAGATGAATTCTAGAGAGAAAGGTTGTCTACTTGAGAAATGAAAATGATGACCTAATAATAATCTAAACAAAGCAAACATTATATAGTTAGGTCAAACTATGAGCTAATGACAAAATAGACCCTTTACTTAGTACAATAAGAATTTAGGCACTAACATTCTCCCCCTTTGTACAAGTAAAGGCAAAGAAAAATTAGACGTTCACCGGAGCTACATATCTTTTTCGAATTCCGAAAACGAACTCGAATCTTCTAAGCGCAGTCCGATACTCCATCCGGTTATTTATGGCAGTTAGTATTTCTCCAATTAGCTCTTTCTCCTTATCTTTCAATTTCACTGCTCCATTTGCATCTAAACGTAATCTGCTCTCCAAATGGATCTTGACAAGCGTGAAAGTACCATCGCTGAATTTGTTAGCTTCGATGATTCTCATAAATCTTTTCTTTGAATCTCTATCGACATAAACAACTCCCAGCTCAGGTTTCTGTAACACGGTGTAAGCTTGAAATCCTTGAATGTCGGGAATACGTTTGTTCGGGGGTCTGATGTTGACACGAGTTTGGCGAGCTTCTAAATCCATCTGAAAATCTTTTAGATAAGAGAACTTTAGAAAATTACGCATAAACCTTTTAACGCTCTTGAATGCTGCAGACCACTCGAGATCTTTGTTCTGTATACTCCCAATGTAGTTGTAAAGACTCAGAAGATCATCAAGATATAGACTCTTGAAGTCAGCCTCGGAGAATTCACAAACACACCATTTGCCCTTTCTACTGTGAAAATCGGATACCAGACTTTTGAAAGTTTGTTGGAGTCAATCTTCAGAACCTTCACAATCTTACTGTCAGATCTCACATCATCTATCTCTTTGTCTTTGTTTTTCATAACATAAATGAATTCAATCTTTTGAGGTGTCGGCCATTCTTCTATACCGTACACCTTTTCAAGATTGATTCTCTAAATATCTCGCACAAACATATCCCTTCTGATGCTTTCCTGGTACGGAGACACAATTCTCATACGTAGACCAGTAGCCACATATCCTGGCTCAGCATCTAACATTCTCTGAAAAAAATCAAGTTCAGCATCCAATACTCGATCCCTAATTCTGCCTTCGGTTGGGATTCGGACAATTTGAACTATTACATGAGCAATCGGAGCAATCAGAGCATGATCGGCTTGAGTAGAAGTACCAACACTCTGATCAGTTACCACTGGTGGTTCAGAATCCTCATTATCAGAATCCTGAGAAGCCATAATGACCCTGGTAACATCAAAAACGTCATCTAGCTCCTCTTTTATCTGGACCAAATTTCTCTCCGGATCCTCATCCGAGTCTAAGTAGATAAATTCATTCAGAAAATCATATGCCATCCTCTCCTCCTCGGTTCTATTGTCAACAACCGCAGGCTTTTCAACCCCAGTTAAAACATCAGCTAGAACTTGTATTTCCTCCACATCCTCCATAACTGTATCGGTACCACCCGTTTCCGTTTCCTGTTCACCAGATGGCTGATCTGAGCCCTGAATGATTCCAGTAGCTGTCCCACTAGATTCACCAACCCCTGTTGATCTCTTCTCCCCCTCATGTTGATCAGGCGGATCCTGATCATCATGTCTTCTTTTCTATGAGGTTTCAGCTTGAACACCACACCTTTCATCAACAACTGATACCCGTGTGGCAAGAGACTGATATCCAAAAAGTAGGGCGCTGGTCATATCTGTGATCGCATCGGTTAGCTTCTGATACTGTGAATTTAGAGCAGCTAACCCCTCTGAGGATGTTGAAGCTTGAGGTTGGGTAGATTGACGAAGTAAGGAAATTAAATCAACCTCTTCAGAAGTACTAGATTCACTTCTGGCTAAAAGGCGGGATAACAGCTCAGATTTAAGCTGGTCTTCGGATATTTGGTGTAAAGGTACAGATGATGGATGTTGTGGGTCTGTTTGAGTTGACTGTGGAGGAGGTTCTGGTGTAGATGACGACTCAGCAACGCCTTTGCCTTTCACAACTCTGCTTACTTCTTGTGTTAACTTGGCAATTGAACTCTGTATGGCCCGTCGGTGTTGCATGTTGGCGGTTTCAATTGAGGCTAAAGCAGACGCGAGTACGGTAAAAGTGATGTAATGTGGGGGTGGTCCAAGCATGCGTACAATCTGATCCCGTGGAATAGTGGGAAACATAGGGGCAAGATCCGGACCACGTAGGTTACCGGTTATAGTAGCAGTTGTAGCAACTGTACTGCCTGTGCTCATGGCTGGCAAAGTGTTGACCATGACAGGACTTCCACCCGATCCTTGCAAGGCACCAACGAATGGCGACCTCACTCTGGGTGTTCCGGTTGGAGCACTAAAGCTTCCAACTTGGTGTTGTGCCCTCATTTGTGACCTAGGAAAGGAAGTTGTTCCAAAAGGTCCTAGACTCGATGTGCTTTGAACAAAGGGCGGTGGCCAGGGCGGGAGCCTACCTATTTCAATATTAGCAGATACCGATTGTATCGCCAATAGCAGTTGTGCTTGATCTCCTGTGGAAAATGAAACACCGGCCTGTTGAGAGACCGATGAGTGGATGAGTGGGGCTGTGCTATGCATGGCTGGGCGGACCACGGCTTGTTCAATACGCGACGGCGACATACGCTCATTGGTAGAAGTTGTGGCTACCCGACTTGTATCAGTTTGGGGAGAGCCGGTAGTTAAAACTTTTTCCGGCTCTTTCACAGCTTCACTAATTTCTTTTCTCCCTCGTTCCTCACCACTAACTACCTGTTCTACTACTACTTCTTCTTCTTCTACTTCTTCGTTTACATTCGAAGGACCCGCAACATCAGTAGCAGTGTCGAGAAGTTCGATGTGCCGAGTTGACTCAGTATCCGAACTCACAATATGTGGCCTTTTGCCCATATGTCTTGGAATCAAGTTCACTAACGGGTCATGACCTGAGTCATCATCATCATCATCATCATCAAATGAAAGAAAGAAAGGTTCCATCTCGTCGTCTTGATTAACTGCATCATCATCAGAAGATGATGCAGCGGCATAAGCTTCATCCCAAGAGACATCATCATCAAAAACATTAACTGGAAGAGTTTGAGGTGGTGGTTGAGCTGGTCGCGAGGAAGATACTTGGCCAACAGTCCGTAATCTTCTCCCAACTCTCTTTCTTTTCGTTCTCCTCACCCCTCGTTGTTCAGGAACGTCCCCTGTTCCTGAACCCCCTCGACTCGGACTTCCTCACCACCTAAGGGATTAGCATCGTGGGGAGGTCCTTCCGGTTCTGGATTGACCATCAATGCATTTTCTAACCTATACCTAATAACTACCCCGGACTGTTGGTCAGCAAAGGCAAGTAGGTCTTCTCGAATAACCGCGGTGTGAGCAAAGTCAATATGTGCCGGCGTCCGTAAATAGTGCATATATTGGCTCGGGCCTTGTGGATGATCAGCACGTTGGGGTATTTGATTATTATCGACCATTGCTTGGTGAATAAGTATCTGTAGAAATCTCTGGAAGGGCACAAAGTTACGTCTCTTTTTCGGTTTGGCCTGTTCCGCGACTAGCTCGACAAGATCGTTCCAGATAAGAATAGCATAGTCGATGTTACGGTTGAAAGCGCAGGCATGAAACATTCGTAGAGTTGATAGGTTTGTCTTGTCTACACCTGTGTTGTTTAGAGGTCATGCAACGGTTAAGGATAGAGCACAGGGTGTACCATACTCTCGGGAGGTAGTTGCATCTGAACTGAGAAGAACCGGTCAGAACATGATTGTCTGGATGTTGATATCCAAGACTTCGTATATCGGCAAATAATTGTTCTTTAGAGGCCGGATCTTCAAAATTATCGGAGTAAGGAAGGTCAAGCGAACGTCGGATTCCTCGTAGAGTGAATGAGACGTCAAAGTGGTCAACCTTGGCAGAGAAATGTGGTCTTCGAGCGGTAGGATTGTACCGAAGTGTACCCCAAAATTGTTGAAGATAAATAACAGGTACAAGCTCGACACGTGTAAGAGCGGTTCGTAGCGGATGGCCGCGGATGATCTCTATGATTATTTGATAATCAAAAGGCACCGCAATGTCAAGATGATGGTTGTTATCAAGGAATTTCCCAAAGTTCGCCCTTGGGTAGATCTCTTCATCTCGATCATGAGCATTTATGGACGGGAGGGAGGAACGATGCAAACGGATGATTGTATTGTCATCCGAAGCATTGTCATCATGATCAGCCATCTGAACCACATAATAGTTTAGAATAGTGCCAAAGTTGAAATTTTCTTGAAATTTTTTTCCAAAAAATTACTAAGTCCTGGGCATATCGCAACCAACATAAAAGACATATCGCAGGCAATTACGATATCGCAGTGTGAGAGAATGACAAGGGGTTGTCGCAACACAAGGTTGCGATATGGTCCTTGTCGCAACACACAGTTGCGATATGGTTGAATATGTGACCATTGCGACATGGATGAATTTATGAGTACCAGTTGGTTGCGACTTGGAAGAACACTGAACTAAAACCCTAAGTGTTCAACCCATATTTCTAATTTTCGCACAAAAACATGTTAAAATACGTACCACTAGGCTCGTAATACCTACGTGAGTAAACCCCTATCGATATCTAACACTCTAACACACAAACACAGTCGATTTTAAGCAGATTTAAAGAAGTTTCGAACCTAAAACCCTAACCTCGAATGTAGCATGCGATTTAATGGATGAAAACTCATGAGATTTAGGAATACTTACCACGATGATGATCTGAATCGAATGCAGTAATCAGAAAACACGAAATCGTCGTGAAAAGTCGAAGTCGCAGATCAGGTAATATAGGGTTTTGGAGAGGTTTTAGTTGAGATATCGCAGAAAAGTCAAAACCCTTGGTATTTAAACGAATTTGAAACAAGTGACACGTGGCACAACACGATTGGTCCAAGGTTTGACCTGCCACGTGTCATCATATCGCAATGAACAAGTTGCGATATGACATTTAAGCGTATCGCAACAGAAGGTTGCGACACGTTACTGTTCACACGACCATATCGCAATGCAAGGCTGCGATATGACACTGTTCATTCACTCATATCGCAGTGCACTGTTGCGATATGGAAAAACTTAAGCTCATTGAGATATCGCAATAGAAGGCTGCAATATCTCACTGTTCATGTGTGAAATCGCAATAGAGGGTTGCGATATTAATGTAACTTTGACATTTTTCAGACAGAAATTCTGAGAGAACTTTATCACATTAGAAGATGTCCAACTTCTAACTGATTAAGCACTTACGGTTTTAAACATCGGTTTTCACTCCCCCTTAAATGATGCAAAGATTTTTCAAAATGGTTTTCATCATTTAAGAGTTAGTATTTAAAACAAATTCGAACACTTACCTTAACTCCTCGGTAACAGTTAAACACAACAGAGCAACACACACATGACATGTATGCACACTCCCCTTGATATGTGCATTGGATGTATTCTTTTTACTCCCCCTGAAATCATGAATATACCTTTCGTGCAGATACATATAACATAACATATCATAGATATGACATTGAAAAGATGAGAAAAGAAGAACAAATTGAAGAAATATTTAAAGAACAACGAGGATATGACGATTTAACTAACATATATTAAAAAATAGAATATGATGAAAATTTTAGTGTATTAATCTAGAAGCAAAGTCTAGATTAAGATACAAATATTTCCATCTATTATTTATTTAATATATGGAAGTTAAACTTTCATATTAAGCATGCCGAGCTTGGATATAAGAAAGTTGAAACGTTTTTCATCCAAGGCTTTGGTAAAAAGATCGGCAAGCTGAAACTCAGTTGTAACAAAATATAATTCAACAGTTCCTTTCTCAACATGATCTTTTATGAAATGATACCTGATATCGATGTGTTTGGTTTTGGTATGTTGGACAGGATTTGCAGATACGGCAATGGCACTTTTACTGTCACAGTAAATGGGGATCTTCTCGTATTTAAACCCATAGTCCATGAGTTGGGTCTTCATCCAAAGAACTTGTGAACAACAGCTCGCCGCAGCAACGTATTCTGCTTCCGCGGTTGAAGTTGAAACACAATTTTGCTTCTTTGATGACCAACTCACGAGCCTGTCACCCAAAAACTGAACGTGTCCAGAAGTGCTCTTTCTGTCCATCATGCTTCCTCCGTGATCAGCATCTGAGTATGTAGTGAGTTCGAAACCGGTTCCCTTAGGATACCACAGTCCGAGATACAGAGTGCCTTTAAAGTACCGAAAGATTCTTTTGACGGCTCCAAGGTGTGACATTTTAGGATTAGCTTGAAATCTAGCACAGAGACAAGTCGAAAACATTATATCTGGACGACTAGCGGTAAGGTACATTAGAGACCCAATCATTCCTCTATAAAGTTTTACATCAGCATCAACACCATGTGGATCAGGACCAATTTTGGACGCATGAGCCATATGTGTACCAATCAAAGTACAGTTCTCCATCTTGAATTTCTTCAAAATGTCAAACACATATTTTGACTGATTGATGAAGATTCCAGTTGAAAATTGTTTTACTTGTAATCAGAGAAAGAAATTAATCTCTCCCATCATACTCATTTGAAATTGAGTCATCATAATGCCCGAAAACCAAGTACAAAGTCCAGGGTTAGTCGAACCAAAGATAATATCGTCAACGTAAATCTGAACTAAGAGAATATCACATCCTTTGCGTAGAGTAAATAAAGTTGTGTCGATTTTACCTTTCTTAAAGCCAGCTTTTAGTAGGAAGGTTTATAATACCTCATACCAGGTACGGGGGGCTTGCTTTAGACCGTAAATGGCTTTGTCAAGAATGTTGACGTGATTTGGATGTTCATTGTCCACAAAGCCTTCAGGTTGAGACACGTACACCTCCTCTTTAAGAACACCATTCAAGAATGCAGTCTTCACGTCCATTTGATAGACAGTGAAATTCTTGAAAGTGGCATACGAGAGAAACATCTGAATTGCCTCAAGACGAGCAACTGGCGCGTACGTCTCATCATAATCTATCCCCTCATGTTGCCTATATCCTTTTGCTACTAATCTAGCTTTGTTCCTCACAATTACTCCGTCTTCATCTTTCTTGTTCTTTAGGACCCACTTGGTACCAATGACTGTCTTACCTTTGGGTCGCGGAACTAATCTCCACACTTTCAGAGCTTCGAACTGATTCAGTTCTTCTTGCATTGCAATCAACCAGTCAGGATCGTCTAAAGCTTGTTGAACTGTTGAGGGTTCAACCTGGCTTAAGAATAGTGCATATAAGATTTCATTTGCGGTTGCGGAAGCGGATCGTGTCTTTACAGGTTCAGATACATCACCAATCACCTGATCAATTGGGTGACTGCGTGTCCACTTAGTAGAGTGTGGATGGAGAGATACAACACCTTCATTGGGGTCTACAAGTGAGGGGTCCTTATCAAAGTTCAACTCAATCGTCAGTGTCGGTTCCAGATGTGAGACGGGTTGCTTGTCAGGATTGACAATCGGTATAGTCTCGGGAACTGATTCGGTAGAATTGTCATTTGAAGTTGTTCCAGATGAAGAAGCATGTAACATCCCGAAATTTATATTGTAATTAATAAGATGTAAATTGTATTTTGATACAATTTAGTTATAAGAAAGTTAACTTAGAGGGGTGATTTGTCATTAATTGAAAGTTTGGGGTTTATGGTGGAAAGTGGAGTAATGACTCATGTTATAACATGAAGTGTCATTTCCTTAATAATTAATCAGTATGTGATAATACTGATTTTTAGTTTTGTATTCTAAAAAGGAAATTAAAAAGAGAACAGAGAATAGCGAGAGAGAGATAGAACGAAGCAGAGAGAGAGAGATTTTTGAGAAGGAAATCGTTTGGTGATTTTTGTGGTAAGAATCTAATTTCTCTGTTATAATCATTCATCTCCATAGAATTGAATTGTAGTATTCTGTCCAGATTTGATTAAGCTATTGATTAAGCTGTTGATATTGGAAGTTTACTGTGTTCAATAATACCCAGGTGAGTTATTCATTCTTATTGAAATTAAGCAATTAAAAGTATTTGAGATATGTTATACTTGCATATAAGCTCAGTGGTGTGATTTAATTATGAACTGGTAAGCTTATTGAGTTAAATAGAAAACTGAATCTGTGAAGAAGATGATGAACAATAACTTTTCGTATTAATGGGTTGCGCAAAGTAGAACTTTTCGCAACAGTTGGTTGCGAAAAGTATAGTTTTCGCAACAGTTGGTTGCGAGAAGTATAGTTTTCGCAACAGTTGGTTGCGAAAAGTGTAGTTTTCGCAATAGAGGGTTGCGAGAAGTGGAGGATTTTGCAGCCTTGGCTTGCGAAAAGTGTAGCTTTTCGCTACAGTGGCTTGCGAAAAGTTTTGACTTCCAGTAGTATTTTGAAGCTGTTATGTGGCATGCAATCTGATATGTATATGATATCTGTTATATGTTTATAACTCTGTTATTGATGTAAAAACCATGCTATGCGAAATTATAAGGACTTATTTATGAGTCCGGAGCTGTGATCAATTATTGAGATGATAATCCCCGATGCTAAATGGCAAAGTAGGGATAACCGTTGAGATTAATATTCTGTACATAGAGATATATAATATATGTTGAAATTGTATAGCTTTAGTATACAATAGAATGAGTGTTGATACACATTTATTGTGTGGCGTTGGCTAGAAATTTACATCTGGTCTAGTGGGCATATAGTACGGTGTAATGAGAACCGTTTACTAGCCAGGGACTGTGAGATGTATTTCTAGTTGTTGGAGTGAATCTTGAATCATCTGTGAGGGTCTCTGGTGGTTGTAATCGCGACAAAGTAAAATCTCATTTGGGAGACCAGTGATTCAAGATGGGGAGGAAACGAAATGAGGAATGGCAGACTTGGAGTTGTAATTCCCATTTCAAGCGAAAGATGAGATATCTTCATTGTTGAGTAATTGATTTTAATTAAGAAAGATGCAGGTTTGGAAACTGTAATTTCTGGTAGTTAGAGTTATTTATAAGTCCGGTGGGATTTATAGTAATTCTCGTTGATAGTAATGATGACTAGATGAATTAGTCACAAGTAAGGAATAGGTGGATTCCTTTGGTTGATAAGAGCTTGGTATGGTAAGATGGTTGATAACATGTTTGATATATCTGTTAATATTTTGTTGTTTAATTTTAATTTGATTTGGATAATCTCACTAGGCGAAAGCCTAATGTTTCAAATTAAATTGTCTTACCAGGTACAGGCTCTGGGAAGTAGTTGGGAAGTGAGATGATAGTGAAGGAAGTCAGACTTGGTGATAATGAAGGATCAGAATATTCTTTTGATGACTTTTGGGACAAACCTTAGATAATCTAGTTGATCTTATTGTGATGTATAATTAGATTGATCAGATTATTTAAGTTTGTTGATTATTGTATATAGAAACATACTCTTGATCCTTTGATTTATGAAAGTCTGACATTTTGATGATCATAATTGTTGTATTTTGAGGTTTAAATTGGCCCTGAATTTTAGGGTGTTACAGTATGGTATCAGAGCTTTAGTTTAAGCGAACTAGGTATGAATTTGAGATACCTAGACTTAAGCTGTGATGAAATTAAGTTATGATCTACGAGAGATGGGTAGAATTGCTAAGACTGGGTAGTCTTAGGGTGGACGGAAATACACTAAGTTAGTATTGTAACGATGAGGACGAGAATTCTCTTGTATAATATGTTCGCAATTTCAATTAGCTACTGTTATTATGGATATATTGTTACATAAGCATGCTTGTTTCTCAATTGTTACAAGAGCTAATTAGTGATAAAGTACGTTTAGTATGTTAGAATTTTGTTTAACCATTTGTATGGTTGTTTGTGTTTGATCAGAGAAATGGTGAATACGCCACCTAGAGAAAGAGTTGGAAATGATGAGGCAGAAGTAAGTAATGTGCATGATGCCCCCAGAGATTTTCTTTCTTTGGGAGGTATGCATATTCCAGCTCAGAGGATGGGAACTAGCCATGTTAGTCAAACGGCGGAGTCTAATATGGAGGCGAGAATAATGGAGAATGTGTCAAGAATGATGAATGCTTCGGTAGAAAGACAAGCCGAATTGATGAACGCTTCCATGGAAAGACAGACTGAAATGTTTACAAAGTTGTTCAATGATAGGAATATAGAATCAAGACGTCCGGTGGTCGATGCTGATGTGATTAATCCTATAGGTAATCCAAGAGTAGAGGCGGAACGAAGGGTGGAAAGAATTTGTTCTTATAAGACATTCCTAAGCTGCAAACCGTCTGAATTTAAAGGAGAAGACAGTCCAGTGGCCTGTATGAATTGGCTGCGGGAGATAGAGCAAGTTTTCCGAGCCTGTGAATGTCAGGAAGGGTCAAAGGTCAGATTTGCTTCTCAGATGTTGAGGGGTAATGCTTTAAATTGGTGGAATGTTTTGACAGCTTCGTTAACGACAGCTGTGTTAGATGCTATGACATGGGGATCATTTAAAGAGAAGATATTGAAAGAATATTGTAACGAACAGGAGATGGATCGGATAGAGGAGCAGTTTAGAAATCTTAAAAAGGGTAACATGTCGGTGAGAAGGTATACAGAGTTGTTTATGGAGAAATTGAATTTGGTAGGACATGTGGCTCCTACTGAAAAAGATAAAGTTAAAGCCTATCTGAAAGGGTTGCCGGCTGAAATGATGTCCCGAGTGCGGAATTCAAAAGATGTGACGCTCAGGGAAATGATTGAAGAGGCCAAACTGATAGAGGAGATGTATGCTAGAGATAGAGAAGAGAAAGCACAGGTTGGAGATAAAAGAAAATGGGAAGGTCGCTCTGATTCTTCTCAGAAACTCCGGTTGTTTGGTAAAAATATTCGTACTGATTCGCGGAAGGAACCCAACTGGTGTCCGAAATGTAGGAGTAAGCATTTTGGGCCATGCCGAACAAGCGGACCAGAGTGTTTTAAATGTGGGAAGACGGGGCACTTTGCATCTAACTGTTTATTACCGGGTGCAATGTGTTTTGAGTGTAAACAGCCGGGGCATATTCGAAGGGATTGTCCAAAGTTGAAAAAGGAGGGAGAACAAGGAAATAAAGCAGTTATACCAAAGCCAATAGGACGAGCGTTTAATATTACAGTGGATGAAGCGAGAGGATCCAAAGATGTCGTCTCTGGTACATTCTTTATAAACTCTTTACCTGCTCGTGTGTTATTTGATTGTGCTGCAAATTATTCGTTTGTATCCAAAGTGTTCTATGGAAAATTAGCTATGCCTGTCACTACTCTAGAAGATGCCTTAGTGGTTGAGGTAGCTAATGGGGGTTTAGCTTTGGTTGGTGAAAGAATAGATGGTTGTACGATTCAGATAGAGGATGAGAAATTTCCAGTTAGCATGTTGTTAATGGAAATTGGAGGATTTGATATTATTTTGGGAATGGATTGGTTGTCTGATAACCAAGCCGAAATAATGTGTGCTAAGAAGTTAATCCGAATTCCAATGGTTGATCAGGATGATATAGTTATATATGGGGAAAAGCAGAAGGGAGAAATACAGTTGATTTCAGTTATAAAGGCTAGTAAGTGTTTAGCAAAAGGATGTTTGTCATATCTGGCATATGTCCTGGACGCTAAGTCAGAAAAGAAACAGATACAAGACATTAAGGTAGTACGTGATTTTCCAGATGTATTCCCGGATGATCTTCCAGGTTTACCTTTGGAAAGGCAAGTAGAGTTCCGTATTGATCTAATTCCTGGAGCAGCACCAATAGCTCGTGCGCCGTATCGTTTAGCACCAGCAGAAATGAAAGAGATGATGTCTCAATTGCAGGAGTTATTAGACAAAGGTTATATCAGACCGAGTTCTTCACCTTGGGGAGCTCCGGTACTGTTTGTAAAGAAAAAGGATGGAAGTATGAGAATGTGTATAGATTATCGAGAATTGAATAAGGTGACAATTAAGAACAAGTATCTGTTGCCACGAATTGATGACTTGTTTGATCAATTGCAAGGTGCAGGATGTTTTTCTAAGATTGATCTGAGGTCGGGGTATCATCAAGTAAGAGTAAGGGATGAAGATATTCCGAAGACTGCTTTTAGAACGAGATATGGGCATTATGAATTTCTTGTGATGCCATTTGGTTTGACCAACGCTCCAGCAATATTCATGGATCTGATGAATAGAGTGTGTCGGTCATTTCTAGACAAGTTTGTCATTGTGTTTATTGATGACATACTAGTCTATTCAAAGAATGAAAATGATCACGAGTGTCATCTTCAGGAAGTTTTGGAAGTATTAAGAAAATAGAAGTTGTATGCAAAGTTCTCGAAATGTGAATTTTGGCTAAAAGAAGTACAATTTCTGGGTCATGTGATTTCAGCTGAAGGTGTGAAAGTGGATCCAGCCAAAATAGAAGCAATGATGAATTGGGAAACTCCAAAGAATGCATCCGAAATTAGAAGTTTCTTGGGTTTTGCCGGGTATTATCGGAGGTTTATTCAAGATTTCTCAAAGATTGCTTCTGCTTTGACTGTTTTAACTCGTAAGAGTGTAAAGTTTGATTGGACTGAGAAGCAAGATCAGCTTTCAAGACTCTAAGACAAAAGCTGTGTGAAGCTCCTATTTTAGAACTGCCTGAAGGTACAGATGATTTTGTAGTGTATAGTGATGCTTCAAAAATGGGACTAGGATGTGTTTTGATGCAAAGAGGCAAAGTGATTGCTTATGCATCAAGGCAATTGAAAGAACATGAGAAGAATTATCCTACCCATGATTTGGAGTTAGCTGCGGTGGTTTTTGCTTTGAAGCTATGGCGTCATTATTTGTACGGTACGAAGTGTACTCTTTATACTGATCATAAGAGTTTAAAGCATGTCTTTGATCAAAAAGAGTTGAATATGAGGCAGAGAAGGTGGTTGGAACTACTTAAAGACTACGATTGTGAATTGCATTACCACCCTGGTAAAGCAAATGTAGTGGCCGATGCTTTAAGTAGAAAGGAGTATAGTGGTTGTCTGAAGTCAACAAATGCTCGAATTGATGTGATGTCAAGTTTGATTGAACGAATAAAGACTGCTCAGATGGAAGCTCTTTTGGAAGAAAACTTAAAGGATGAAGTTATGGTCAAACAACGGTTTCAATTGACGGAGGATAGTCGTGGGGTGAAGTTGTTTCGGGGTCGTGTTTGGGTACCAAGATTTGGTGGAAATAGAGAGTTAATTCTGGATGATGCTCACAAATCTAAGTATTCCATTCACCCCGGAAGTACAAAAATGTATAGAGACCTGAAGCTACATTATTGGTGGCCAACCATGAAGTTGGATGTAGCTAGATGTGTAGAAAAGTGTGGAACCTGTTCCTTAGTTAAAGCTGAACATCAAAAGCCATACAGAAGTTTTCAATCTTTGGAAATTCCGGAATGGAAATGGGACAAGATTTCCATGGATTTCGTGACGAAGTTACCTAAGACGCAAAGAGGTAATGACACTATATGGGTAATCGTTGACAGGTTGACAAAGAGTGCTCATTTCTTGGCAATGAAGGAAGTTTCGCCAATAGAAAAATTGGCAAAGTTGTATATTGACGAAGTGGTGTCAAGACATGGGATACCAGTGTCTATTGTTTCAGACCGGGATAGTCGATTTACATCAAGGTTTTGGCGGTCACTTCAAGAAGAGTTGGGTACGAAATTGAATTTGAGTACCGCATATCATCCGCAAACGGACGGTCAAAGTGAAAGAACTATTCAGACATTGGAAGATATGCTTAGAGCGTGTATACTAGATTTTGGAGGTAATTGGGATACGCATTTGCCATTAGTGGAATTCGCGTATAACAATAGTTATCATTCTAGTATAGGAAGAGCACCGTTCGAAGCCTTATATGGTAGAAAGTGTAGAACTCCAGTGTGTTGGCTAGAGGCTGGAGAGAAATAGTTTGCTGGACCAGAAATGGTGCAACAAACGTCTGATAAAGTGAAAGAAATCCGACAACACATGAAAGCGGCTCAGGACAGACAAAAGAGCTATGCTGATTTAAAAAGAAGACCAGTAGAATTCCAAGTAGGGGAGCGCGTTATGCTAAAAGTATCTCCGTGGAAAGGTGTAATTCGTTTTGGAAAACGTGGGAAGTTAAGTCCTCGTTTTCTAGGACCTTTTGTTATCACTAAAAGAGTTGGTCAACAAGCTTATCAGCTAGATCTTCCGCCTGAATTGGAAGGAATTCACAATGTGTTTCATGTATGTTATCTTCGGAAGTGTTTAGCCGAAGAACAATATGTGATTCCGATAACTGATGTCAAGGTGGACGAGAAGAGTCAATGTGTTGAAGAACCGGAAGCGATTCTAGAAAGATCGGTTCGGAAGTTAAGAAGCGGCAAAGAGGTGCCTATGTTGAAAGTACAATGGAAACATCATCGGGGTAGTAACGTGACTTTAGAGTCGGAGGAAGAAATGAAGAAGCGATACCCTCAATTGTTTGCTTAGTTGATTTCGGGGACGAAATCCTTTTAAGTTGGGGAGTATTGTAACATCCCGAAATTTATAATGTAATTAATAAGATGTAAATTGTATTTTGATACAATTTAGTTATAAGAAAGTTAACTTAGAGGGGTGATTTGTCATTAATTGAAAGTTTGGGGTTTATGGTGGAAAGTGGAGTAATGACTCATGTTATAACATGAGGTGTCATTTCCTTAATAAGTAACCAGTATGTGATAATACTGATTTTTAGTTTTGTATTCTAAAAAGGAAATTAAAAAGAGAACAGAGAATAGCGAGAGAGAGATAGAACGAAGTAGAGAGAGAGATAGATTTTTGAGAAGGAAATCGTTTGGTGATTTTTGTGGTAAGAATCTAATTTCTCTGTTATAATCATTCATCTCCATAGAATTGAATTGTAGTATTCTGTCCAGATTTGATTTAACTGTTGATTAAGCTGTTGATATTGGAAGTTTACTGTGTTCAATAATACCCAGGTGAGTTATTCATTCTTATTGAAATTAAGCAATTAAAAGTATTTGAGATATGTTATACTTGCATATAAGCTCAGTGGTGTGATTTAATTATGAACTGGTAAGCTTATTGAGTTAAATAGAAAACTGAATCTGTGAAGAAGATGATGAACAGTAACTTTTCGTATTAATGGGTTGCGCAAAGTAGAACTTTTCGCAACAGTTGGTTGCGAAAAGTATAGTTTTCGCAACAATTGGTCGCGAGAAGTATAGTTTTCGCAACAGTTGGTTGCGAAAAGTGTAGTTTTCGCAATATAGGGTTGCGAGAAGTGGAGGATTTCGCAACCTTGGCTTGCGAAAAGTGTAGCTTTTCGCTACAGTGGCTTGCGAAAAGTTTTGACTTCCAGTAGTATTTTGAAGCTGTTATGTGGCATGCAATCTGATATGTATATGCTATCTGTTATATGTTTATAACTCTGTTATTGATGTAAAAACCATGCTATGCGAAATTATAAGGACTTATTTATGAGTCCGGAGCTGTGATCAATTATTGAGATGATAATCCCCGATGCTAAATGGCAAAGTAGGGATAACCGTTGAGATTAATATTCTGTACATAGAGATATATAATATATGTTGAAATTGTATAGCTTTAGTATACAATAGAATGAGTGTTGATACACATTTATTGTGTGGCGTTGGCTAGAAATTTACATCTGGTCTAGTGGGCATATAGTACGGTGTAATGAGAACCGTTTACTAGCCAGGGACTGTGAGATGTATTTCTAGTTGTTGGAGTGAATCTTGAATCATCTGTGAGGGTCTCTGGTGGTTGTAATCGCGATAAAGTAAAATCTCATTTGGGAGACCAGTGATTCAAGATGGGGAGGAAACGAAATGAGGAATGGCAGACTTGGAGTTGTAATTCCCATTTCAAGCGAAAGATGAGATATCTTCATTGTTGAGTAATTGATTTTAATTCAGAAAGATGCAGGTTTGGAAACTGTAATTTCTGGGAGTTAGAGTTATTTATAAGTCCGGTGGGATTTATAGTAATTCTCGTTGATAGTAATGATGACTAGATGAATTAGTCACAAGTAAGGAATAGGTGGATTCCTTTGGTTGATAAGAGCTTGGTATGGTAAGATGGTTGATAACAGGTTTGATATATCTGTTAATATTTTGTTGTTTAATTTTAATTTGATTTGGATAATCTCACTAGGCGAAAGCCTAATGTTTCAAATTAAATTGTCTTACCAGGTACAGGCTCTGGGAAGTAGTTGGGAAGTGAGATGATAGTGAAGGAAGTCAGACTTGGTGATAATGAAGGATCAGAATATTCTTTTGATGACTTTTGGGACAAACCTTAGATAATCTAGTTGATCTTATTGTGATGTATAATTAGATTGATCAGATTATTTAAGTTAGTTGATTATTGTATATAGAAACATACTCTTGATCCTTTGATTTATGAAAGCCTGACATTTTGATGATCATAACTGTTGTATTTTGAGGTTTAAATTGGCCCTGAATTTTAGGGTGTTACAAAGCACCACTTGTAGATGTTTGTTGTCTTGCTTGTGGAGATGATGTTGTTGTGTTCCTTGGAGAAGTTGCAGGAGTAGTTGTACCAATATTCGGTGTAGTCAGTTCTGGTGAAGGTCCTGACATAGTAGTTTGTACTGGTGGGGTTTCAACTTGAATCCTGTCATTTACAAATGAAGAGGATTTATCATTGTTAAAATAATCATCATAAAAATGTTCAAACAATAAATCAAGTTCATTAGGAGTAGAGTTAGAAGTGGAAGCTTGATCCTTGTTTGATGATCTAGTCATCATTGGACGAAATTGTCCAGATGCTAGAATACCAGATGTCTCGAGTTGTGTACTGTTTTGCACAGAAGCCATGACTTCAGTCTCGTCAAATTTGACATTAATGCTTTCCATCACAGATCTGGAAGATTTGAGGTAGATTCTGTATGCTTTTGATGTGAGAGAGTATCCGATGAAGAAACCTTCAAGGCCTTTAGGACTGAATTTGTTCAGATTGTCCTTATCATTCAACACAATACACCTGCATCCAAAAACACGGAAGTAGTGTATCACAGGTTTTCTATTATTGATTAACTCATATGGAGTTTTACCAAACCGTGTCACGTTCTCCTTTGTTCTCCGGTTCACAACAGGTTTGCAACAATTTACAAATATACAAAGTGCATGTCTTAAAATATAAAATATAGAAATTAGAAAAAAGGATTGAAGTGAGTAATTTACCCCAGTTGCTTCATAGAGGATGGATCCAACAGCTTCAAGATCTTCAGAAGTATCCTGCTGCATAGAACTTATATTTGGAGTCCTGCAATTTAAATTCAATGTTAACTTTTCACTCAATATAAATAAATTTAAAGAATAAAATCATCATATAATTATACGAATAGCAGAATCAGTTGAACGTATCCGTTACCCGAGTGTGAACGGGGTTCGTAATCTTTCGGGAACATGCTTTCCAAATAACGAACCTGATTCCGCCATCCTCACGATTATCCGTCTCACAATTTCGCCAAGATACATACCCGAGATCGTTTTTTCAAATAACTGTTTCCATAAATAATAAATGAAAACTTGAGGGAAATTTAGTCATTTTAACTTATCAGCAACCCAGAAACACAATTATTGCAGATTTTAAAGTATATAATATTTATATACGCAAAACCCACACATAACCTAGTTTCGCTGAATCGGCGGCCCTTCGGTAATTATTGCAGTTTTCATGAGACGGAAAAGTAATATTATCGTCGAAACTTACCTGCTCACCGGGGTTTATACTCTCCGCATCCATCTCCCTATATATCAAACTCGGTCAAAGGAAGACCATTCGAGAACGCTCCCCATTCGGTATTAACGATCTAGAAACAATACAACATCACATAACGTAAAAATCATGCAATTGGGCCTCCGGTTGGTAAAAATCATAAAATAATGTAGAAACCGTACGTTCTTCCGGAGGTTGTTTTTTTGTCCATTTAGTTTCGGAATGGCGTCCATGGATTCAACGTAGCAAGCATTGGTACCCGTTCTGTGAATTACGGCAACCATTACATCGTTATCCCAGTATCTTTCTCCGGCTAGTGTCGCCACCATATCATTAACCTACATTCACGACACAAACACTTAAGAGATTGATTTACTACTAAACAGAACCATGTGTAATACAATGCAACGGGTTGTACCAAAGCCGACACCCGCATATCGAGCCCTTGTCTCTTCATAGATTCATTTAAACAAGCAAGAACATCCTTCCCGGGCAGAAACACAAGTCAAATTCAAACGTTATAAATAGAAATTGGGGTACTAGTATCTCGGGTTTTACGCATTCTACAAAACAATATGACATCACCCTCCGAAGCGCTCCTACTGTACCAGTCCCATCATGGGGGACGTAAATTGCATGTCCGAAGGGCATGTGGTCCCCACCATATCAGTCCCACGACCATCATGGGTGATGGTTGGAGCAAAACTCTAAACCTCAGACTCATTCAGGAAGGATATCCACCTATTTACCCGTCAGGATAAAGCCGTAGAGACTAAGGTATCACACATGATGAATAATACTTAAGAAAGAGGCCTCATGCCTCGGGCATGAAAAGCGTAAAACCATTTTATGGACCTTACGATAACTCATCCTTGTGCATTATTTATCGTTTCAGATATTATATTTACTATTTCCGAATATATAAGTGCTTATACGAGATGTTTCGAGTAATATTATTAAATGGCCAAAATAAAGAAACACCAACCGTTCTCGAGACTGCAAAACTCTGTCCATTTGATCAGTATCCCCAAATAAATGGAGGTTTGAACAGAGAAAGTAAACTCCGTTTCTCTAGTTCCATCCGGCAACACGAACTTTCCGTCCTCTTTCTTCATGAATTTTGCTAGCGCAGAAGCAATAAAGTCCAAAAGTTCTAACAAATCGATTACACCATGTTTATATGTAATGATCAACAACAAAATATTTTCAAATTTGAACAGAAGAACAAACAAATTAGCGGACTTTTATGATAAAAAATTGCAGACCTCGGAGGTGCCAAACATCAAGTCTTGTGGTATCGAAACTTGTTCAAATTCTATAGGCCTTGGGTGATCGGAAAAAGAGCCCCCGTGATTGTAGACATTATCCTCTAATTAGTGTAACTCTACCGATTGAACATAAAAAAAATATGTAACAAACATAAACAAGTTATTTAGCTCACTACAAAAATAACCATTTTTACCGGAGGAAAATGTCGCCGGCAATAGTCTCGAAAGTTGCCGGCAAAAGCACAAAACCATTTGCCGACGGGCATATCCATCGGGAAAGTTTCCTTGAAAAGCTGTCCACTACAAGGGTTTTTGCCGGCTATATTTTCTTTCGGCAAAAAGTTAAACTTTTACAGGTGGCTTTCATTTAAGCCGCCGGTAAAAGCTGTTTTTACCGACAATCTTTCCAAAACCACCGGTAAAAATGTAGTTTCTTACATCTAGACATGTGGTCTTGATTTTTTCCCTTAACTTGAACTTTTTTGACAATCTTTGAAGTATAGAAGAAATGATACATTGTCATTATATAAATATTCTACAAATTAATAATGTAATAGTGTTTTAAATTCACTAGTCCATGAATTCAATTTTAAAATATCCTACATCTCTAGTCCACAAAATTACCCACCGACCATATCATAAAAATCCACTTGCATTCCAAATTAATGCCACACCCCAAATTAGACCATTTTATATTCATCTCCAATTAGGCTATGTTTGACAAACTAGTTGATAAGCTAGTTGGTAGCTGATAAGCTAGCTGATGAAAAAGTGACGTTTGACAAAAGTAGCTTATAAGCATGTAAAATGACCAAAAAGGACATCTTCAAATAATTATCAATTACAAACTTAATTATGTAATTAAAATAAATTTATAACAATATAATATGTTAATTAATACAACCAATGTAATAAAGAAAAATTAAATAATATAATATGTTAATTAAAAGAAATTTAAAACTTATTATTACATATATACTATAAATTTTGAATTTGTTAAAACAAGTTTAGAAAAAAAAAATATGAACTTATGATTTTAAATAACCGTTACATACAATATGAAAAAATAATCAAATAATAATTAAAAAATAATATTAATTGATAATTAAAATATATTCATTAATATTAAAAAAAATGTAACTTATATGATTAACAATAATTCTAAATAATTAAAATTTAATATCAATGTATAATTACATTTTAATTTAATAATTTTCAATTAATATTAATTAATTAATTATAATTAAATTTAAAAAATTAATATTTATTAATAATAATAGTTAGTAAATAATAATAAGGGGCAATATTGAAATATTCACAAAAAGCTACTAAAACGCTATTCTAAGTAGCGTTTCAAAAAGCTAGCTTATGGTTATCTAAACATTACCTCAAAAAAAAGCTAGCTTATAAGCTAGTTTTTTTTTGCCAAACAATGCCTTAGTGTCACTAAGGAGCTGTTCGGTAGCGGCTTAATGGTCTGTACGGGAGATATGGCTGATTCGGTCAGCTAGGGAACAAGGGTCCTTACCGCTCAGCTGTCATATTTCCAATTTTACCCTCTCTAATGTTAACCCAAATATTAACAGATCGCCTCCATCTTCACATTTCAAACCTATCTGCTCTCCACCACCACCTCGCCACCACATGCGCCACCACCTGCCGCCACCACCTGCTCACGACGGTCGCTTCAGGTTTGTCGATTCTGTTTGAAATGTTTGAAATGCCTCTGATTTGTTGATTCTGTTTGGTATGTAAAATCGATTCTGGAGTATGTAAAATCGATTCATGAGTATGTAAAATCGATTACAAAAATCGGTTCTGCACCTGCAGTTTTGTAGTCTATTTGTGAAAAATATGATAGATTTGTTTTCATTATAACATTGAATCAACTTGTTTTTATATGATAGATTTGTTTTCATTATAACATTGAATCAACTTGTTTTTATTTAAGTACTTATTGATATTATTATGTTAAATCAACTTGTTTTTATTTATAAACGTTTAAATTGGTATTTTTTTAATAATTATAAGTCATTTATTCAATATTTTTAACAAACAGTTTATTTATATAAGCAAAAATAAAGACCGGGGGCAAAATGGTCATTTCTGACATTCTGACTGTTTATTCAGCACAACAACCGAACACCAACATATCTGCTAACACTCAGACAACTATATCCACTCAGACAACTATATCCATGCAGGTCTTAACAGCAAACGAACCGAACAGCCCCTAAATCTTACATTAAACACTAAATTTATTGTAAATGATACAATTCATATCTCAATGGGCTCTCTATTTTCCACACTAAATTTAATGTAATGAATAGTATTACAATATATTTGATGTAACACTATTTATTTACACCATTTTTATATTATTTTTAAAAAGTATTGTTATCTATTGAAAAAGGTTTACTATTAACACTAAAATTTACACTACTTTTATGTTATATTTTATACGCTAGGGTTGTATTTGTAATTGTATGATACTATTTTGATACAGTTGAACCATATTTTGCCAATTATCATGGGTATATAGAGCGTATCAATCCCATCTCTGACTATCCGAGATTGATATACGGTGGTAGGCTTCCCACATATAACAAAGGACGATGCCAAGAACTCTACCTTCGTTCGATGGCACAAGAAATAAGTCAACTCTCCCCTTTGTGATCTTAAGATTAAATTGTTAATGCATAGATCCATGTCATTTGAAACATAAATTCATTTGGATTTTTGAAATTCTTTTAGCATGAGCAAGGAATGAATAAAATTAATCTTCCTTTACAAATTTCTAAAAGTTGAACTTTGGCTTTTGCTTTCTTCAAACATGTGACTTTCATGTTATTCAAAAGGTTTGAACTGAAAAAAGAAGAAAAATAGTTCATTAATACTGAGTAACCAAATTAGAGCCAACAAGGCCATAGCATTAAGCAATAACTCACAGAGCCGAACAAAATCTTATGGCTCTTGAAACTACAACAAATGAAAAGGGAAGCAACAACGTCCGTCCAGTAGGGCATACGATCCTAACCTGGAATAGAAGCATCAATTCTCCTCTCCTGCTTATCCAGATTTATGAAAGCAATCGGATGAAAAAACGCAGTTAGCTCATACATGAAAAAATAGCTAAAAAGAATAGTTTGTTACAAGATATTGGTCCACAAGTTTAATTTCTCAACTGTTGCATTATTGAGAGGTTGTATGGGTATTTATGGGTCAAAAGAATCCCGGTTGTTATAGTTCAAATCATGGGTTCAACAATATCTACTCAAATTAGTAAATTAGTGATCATCTCACCGATTAAATCAAACCCGACCAGCAAAAACAACAATCCTTGAAACAGCAAGAAGTAGAAATAGATTTCTTGAGCAGATAGAATGGGTGAGAGTAGCAGCAGAAGTAGAAAAATATAATGATAATTTTGTAAATATTTTAAGAACAAAGTATATATGAACACCCACCAATGGCTTTGTTCCTTTAAGCTCAGGATGATCAAAATCTGGGTTGATGATGAATCAAAACACACTCCATTACCTATCTAGACTCTGCAACAAAATTAGTTGAAAATTAGAAGAAAATGGATGTTAACTATTTATATATGGATGTTAACTATTTAGCAAAAATTAAAAGTCTACTGCTCTTCAGAAACAAAATTAGATGTTAACTATTTATATAGTGTCACCACCAAATTATAGAAAAAGGAGAGATTTTTATAATGCCTCCTTTAAGGTGCATATGGGAGTTCTTATTTAATTAGCACACAAAGAGCAGCTTGCTACAATCACACAGTAGAGAAGTATAACTGCAACGAAATATATTAAAGCACTAATTGGAAGTTATGACCATAGAAAAAGGGCAAGCAAGCTTTACAATTGTTCCATAGCAGTAAACAAGACCAAACCCAGCCATATTCCTAAACCAGGACCTGTGCAGCCTTATATCTCCCCAAAAAGATAGTCCATATCAAAAGATAAATATCCATAACATCTTTGTTCTGAATCCACACAACAATAGATTGACAGCAACAATGAACCAGGAATATATGGATAGCTGGGATCTGTATATACCAATAACAGAAACCACTCCAGCAGCCACACCCAATATTAAAACCAGTAAAACATATCAGAAAATAAGCACTCAAATCTGGACTGAAACGCTGATGATTGATACTCCAACACACAATAGCTAAATTCTCAATACTAGAGTACTCTTCACAGCAGCAGGGCATAACAGAAAACAATAAGCATTCTCGGATAAGAGCACAAATCCCTTAATTCCTTATACAACCAATTGATCATAATCAAAAACATGGTTCTGCAAATTGAAATTTAATACAACAAATGAGGTATGAACTCAAGAAGATTAATCAATAATGTGACTAAAAACATATCAGACGACTTTGTGAAACTTTAATCCGATGATCCGTCATTTAAAGAAAGAAACAGAGGAGCATTTTGTTGAATCATGTGTACGAAATTTGCCAAAAACTTGTAAAGGAAACACCTGACTTTGAGTCATTTGTCAGAAAAGAAATTATGATGTTTCAGTAAACGCAAATGGTGGCCAACTAATGCTAAGGCTTTCCATCAAACCAAAACCATATATAAGTTTATGTTTACTTGATAAACTATAAGTATGATTGCACATGTTTACCTGTTGTAAGAGGGTGGAACGAAAAGAAATGAGCAATGTATGGCATACTTGATGCTCACTTCTAAAAGTGCATCATCCAGTTCCTGAGTTCCATTGGTTGTCTAAAAACACGTTCATCTTAAGATTATGAGCTAACCAAATGTCAGAAAATGTAGAAGACTTGAAAAAACTGGAGACTTGAAAAAAACCTAGGGTTTTGAAGAATTTACCAGAAGGACGTACCTGAGAAAATCAAGATGAAGAGGGCGAAAGTCTAAAAATCACCTAGAAAACAAGTCTTTTTTCCATATTTGAACCCACCACACAAACTAGTAGGAAATCTGAATGGAACCCATCACACAAAACAATCGGAAGACATCGTCGGAGGGAGTAGAGAGAGACGTTGGAGAGAGCCCTCGAAGGAAGATATGACGATTCGATCTCTTGGGAGAGTGTTAGGGTATGAAGAGAGATTTTGAAATTTGAGTTTAGATTAGGAACAGGAAGAGGTGGGCTGGCTTGGGAAAAGGAATAGACGGGATGGCTTGTAATTAACAGCTCAAGTTTGTCACTCTAAAATTTAAGTAATTATTCTTTAAATGATTGTACATTAAGCTTAAAAAGTTGTTTTTAAGAGTTTTGGATCGTTTACTAACACATTATAATATCATTTATCAAAGTAATTGAGCATGGCAAGGGCCAAAATTCTTCCCAAGCAAGAGGCATGGCAAAGAATTTTACTAGTTGACAATGTTACATAATAAGTAAGTGGAGGCGACATCTAATGCCAGTAAACGCTTAGCATTTCATAAACGGACCCTTATATTGAGCAATGCTATGTGGTGGAGATGTGTATCTACTTCATTCAAGTAACACGTATGAAAACAAACTTTATACCTAATTTCTTTTTGTACATTTAAACCATAATGTATAAATAGTTGGTTGAATACTGTTTGTCTTCTAATACATTTTTTATTCATTTTATTTTCTCAGCTCAACATCTTTTACTATTAAACCACCATGGCATCAAGATGGATGACTAATCGTGGCACCTAAAATCTCTAAGATACATGCTTATCTACAATAATCGAGATGTATGAGAGCCTAGCAATGCCGATCACAATGTTGTCCAAGAGTTTAATTCTTCCTTCAAAGCATTCAAAAGCAAATACCTTTCTCAATCACAATCTAAACAACAAATACCGCCGTTGATTCTTGTATTGATGTTATGAAATTCAAACTGATTATATGTCTATTAGGTCGACTCAGTTGGGAATCACTTTCCTATGGGCATCTTATTATCCTAGCTACACATCTCATCAATGATGTAGCTAGCTATATTTCCAAAATTTATAAACAAAATTTGGTTATGATATAATTTTATTTTATTTTCGTAGTTGTTTCTATTCACTTTGTTACATTGCATATAGTTAGTTGTCAAGCAACAATATATGATTCATTAACTTACTTACAAATTTGTAATAAAAATAGCTTCCATCGCGTAATGCGCGATGGACGCACTGATCTATATATGAAAGCAAAATCCAAATGTAATGACGTGACATGCTCGTCATTGATTAAGAATCGATATAAGAATTTTTTTTCAATTTTTTGCTTTTCTTAATTGTTTAATTTGGTAAAGAGTTTTTTGTCCCTATATAAAAATGTAAGTTTTATTACGAGTGAGGGTTTTCTTGGTAATTTTATATTACTTCGACTTATTCATCTCCTCTGTTATAATTGCTCTTTTAATCTCTCAGTTATTCCTTTCTATTCGGTTATAATTTTTCATCTTATCACCATGGTATACCTCTCTAATAATCGGTCTCTTAATCTCTTAATTCTACCTCTCTATTTGGTTATAATTTTTGTGGAGGCGATTTGCATTTTTGTTGATTAGAGGCATCATTCAAGAAGACAAATCATCGTATGCGTTTTTGCTAATGTAAGTATAGTATTTCTTATTTTTATTCCTTTCTATACAATGTGTCCTCCCTTCTTGATATCAAAAGAAATTTTAACCAGAGATATTCACATTAACGGAACTGATCAGAGACCAATTTATCTATTCGAAAAGTTGGAATTATGCACACATATGATTTTCTTTTTGTGTGAATAAAGTGGCATATGAATCTTTCATGAAACCATATATATATTGAATATCCTTAGGTAACATATTTTAACCATATCTAGAATATAAAAATGTAACTATCTTTTTGCTTATTTATCCATGAACTTGATTTATTCTAGAATATTTCTGCATTGATGCTAGAATAGTGTACCAAGAAATATGGATTTTGGTTTTTTCATATTAGTAATTTTTCATAGAAGTGAGCATCGAAACTGGGTACCCGTCTCTGGAACTGAACCGATCCGGAACTTTCGATTTCGAAACCGGAATCGATGTGATTGGTTCCGGTTCCTAAAATACGGAACAGATTAAGACTGGTTCCGGTCCTGATTCTCATTTTCTTTTTAATGTTATCCTCTTGGGCTGGATACCGAGTACCCGCTATTTTTTTTAATAAAAATTGTTTATATATTTATTAGGTATAAATATTTAATTAGTTTCTGATTTATTGTGTAATAATTAGTTTTTTATCGGATTACTTTTCATCATTTATTGTATTTATTACTTTATGTTGATACTTTGCAGTTTGCAATAGACTTAAAAATACATTTTTATTATATAAAATGTTGAAATTAAAAAACAAAACTAACACCGGGTACCCGGAACCGGGACCGGTTCCCAACCATTCCGGGACCAGTTCTGGTTCTTTTTTTTGGAACCGTTATCCGCTACCGGGTACCCGGTCCCGTTAGGTACCCGCTATTTTTTAATAATAACTATTTATATATTTATTAGATTTAAATATTTAATTAGTTTCTAATTTATTCAACTGAGGTCTTCTCGCCCGCTGCCAGGAAGATTCCATCCCAACGACCGCCTCGCAAGACCTCTGTACTTTTTTATTGCCTTTATGTAATAAGTAGTTTTTTTTATCGGATTAGTTTTCACCATTTATTGTATTTATTACTTTAAGTTGGTACTTTGTAGTTTGCAATAGACTTAAAATTACATTTTTTTATTATATAAAATGTTAAAATTTATCAAAATTAACACCGGGTACCCGGAACCGGAACCGGTTCCCAACGGTCCCGAGACCGTTTCCAAATATAGAGAACCGATGTAAGCGGTTCTGGTTCCTTCATTTTAGGAACCTTTGGTTCCGGTTTTGGTTCCATGAACTTTGGCCAGGTACCCGGTTATGCTGACCCCTAATCTTCTATATGGTTTTCAAGATATCGAGGTTCATTGGTCAGTGAGGATTTTTTTTCCTTCTTTAGCATTGATAGGGAGTTTTCACCCACCTAAATCTAACTGCAAGTGTATGGTGTCGAATCAAGTAATACGTACGTAAGTACAAGTATCGAACCAAAGGAACCATGTACTGAGTATCATAATGACTGTATTGATTATTAACTGAACGGTCAAACGTTGATTTGTGAGTGTAATAATGTAGAAAATAATGAAAACGCAACGGCTAGCAAAATTCAAATCTTGAAGGTAGAAAAACTGTTGGGGGTTAAAATATTAATGAGTTGTTTTACCAAAGAACATTGCAATTGTATAAAGAACTGAGTTCAACCATCAATGAAAATATAATCACGAAAACAATCATCACACTTTCTCAAGCTATAATGATATTAACAATTTAGAAAGAAACGTATTATCTCTCAATCTCAACAACTAATTTCAAAAATCGTTCAATCACAAGATTATTCAACATATAGCGTTTAATTTGTATATATCTCTATCCAATTTCTCACCCTAGGTATACAACCTATTTTCAAATCTTGAAAAACTTTTCACAAAGAATCAATTATCAGCTGATCGGACTAATAGAAACATTAAAGTCAAATCATATGCTTCATTGAATAAGAAATATACAATACAAAATCCAATCACTTGTCAAAATGATTAATCAAATCCAAAACTCATCCAACCCTTTTTGCACCCCAAACAACAATTAAAGCGTTATAAGTTACTTATAGTTTGAGCTCGTTTTATTATAACACGTAATGTTTGTTCATCAATGGTGCTCCTTCTTTTTGGGTTCTTGGCCTAGCAAAAAGTGGCAAAGAAAGAATTAGAGATGTAATGCAAGACAACAACTAGTTAGTAATTCCAATAACACATTTTGGGTCATACAACAATTAAAGCCTTAGAAGTTAATTCTACATGATGGACGCGTGGTGCCGCCTTCTAAGCCCAATATATATCAAACTATATTTTAGTCTAAACATGTATAAAATTTCTCTTTTAATCTTTCTCATCAATCATGGCTATAACAAGCATATAGTAAGGTAGAATATGAGTATATATTGGGTGGCTTAAATTCTGAAAGTACATTGGCTTGAGGTATGTTATTGAAATTTAAGCGTATGATGAGTTGTAATTTACACTCAATTGTCACTAACTACTATTGGAACCATGCTTACAATGACAACAAACAAGAGTCAAGGCTTTTGATGATTTACACCTCCTAAAACATGTATTTACATGTATCTCATTAATTTATTAACATTTCGCATTATCCTATAACTAATTACCGATACATCTAACATGTATGTCTTCACAGATAATCATTCGTATATTGTTGTGTTCTGGGCCACACTTGCTTGAACAGGTATAGTAACCATACTTAATACCGATCAATGTATGAAAGAACGAATGTACATAGAAAATATGGTTTACCACAAATCTTTGAAAACATCTCTCCCATCCCCCTAACACTTTTGCCTCAATATAACATTGCTTAATATTTTGTGGTCATGAAATGATTACCTTCAATTAATGACATGGGGCTAGGGATCGTTGTACTCATTACTTTTGGGGGTCACTTGACACCCACAAAGTTTCAAATTTATCACAAGAAAAGTTTATTTCTTATATTTTGTGTTAGAATTGTTGAGGGATTCGATTGATAGTTAGATGAGAGACTTGACATGGCTGAATCGGCCGGTTTTCATATATTGAGAGAGAAACACAAAAGAGAGATTAACCTAATAATGAACCCTAAGAGATCTATTTATAAAAGGTAAGTTTCACATAATTACAGAAAGGACCCTGAACTATACATATTAACAATAATACTCTAACACTGTAACACCCCCCCTTACCACGACACAATATTGTCCGCTTTGCCCCACTGGCTCACGGCTTTGTTCTTGGCGACCTGGCAAGGACTTCGCAAGGACTTCCCAGGAGGTCACCCATCCTGGTACTACTCCCACCCAAGCACGCTTAACCACAGAGTTCCCAAGGAACCCGCATGCTTGTGACCCCAAAACACGTTGTGTCTGGTAAGGCCAAGGTTTACTAATATACCCAGCATCTCTCCTGTCCACGACCGATGTGGGATATGCCTAAGGTGTTACACACCCCCCCCCCCCTCAGGGACTCATCGTCCTCGATGAGGTTTGCCCCACATCTCGAACGGCACAGGAGTGGCTCTGATACCATTTGTAACACCCCCTTACCACGACACAATATTGTCCGCTTTGCCCCACTGGCTCACGGCTTTGTTCTTGGCGACCTGGCAAGGACTTCGCAAGGACTTCCCAGGAGGTCACCCATCCTGGAACTACTCCCACCCAAGCACGCTTAACCACAGAGTTCCTAAGGAACCCGCATGCTTGTGGCCCCAAAACGCGTTGTGTCTGGTAAGGCCAAGGTTTACTAATATACCCAGCATCTCTCCTGTCCACGACCGATGTGAGATATGCCTAAGGTGTTACAAACACCCCCCCCCCCCTTCAAACTCAAGTAGGGGAAGAATGAGCCAAGTTGAGTTTGGAAACAAGGGCCCAAAAACGCCTCGGAAGATGAGCTTTGGTGAAGATATCTGCAGTCTGATCAATGGTTGAGATTGGGAGAAGTCGAACGGTTTTGCGAAGAACATGTTGTCGGGTGAAATGACAGTCAATCTCGATGTGCTTTGTGCGCTCATGAAAGACATCATTGTGAGCGATCTGAATAGCACTATTGTTATCACACCACAATGGTGTTGGGGAAAACTGATAAGCACCCATATCAGATAGTAACCAGCGTAGCCATACAAGTTCTTGTGTAGTGTCAGCTAAGGCTCGATATTCCGCTTCAGTGCTGGACCGAGCTGTCAGCGATTGTTTCTTGTTGCGCCAGGAGATAAGAGAGTCTCCAAGGAAGAAACAATATCCGGTGGTAGAGCGACGATCAGTTATGTCTCCATCCCAGTCAGCATCGGAAAAGGCACGAAGAGTTAAGGACGATGTGGACGAGAAGTGAAGTCCATGAAACATTGTCCCTTTAAGGTATCGAAGGATACGAAGAACTGCGACATAGTGATCGGAGCAAGGAGCAGCCATGAACTGGCTGACTATATGAACTACATATGCAAGATCTGGGCGAGTAACAGTCAGATAGACCAGAGAACCAACTAGTTGACGGTACCGTGTAGGGTCCCGCAGCGGGGTTCCGGCATTGGGAGCAAGATGCAGATTTTGCTCAATGGGTGTAGAGGCAACTTTGTTGTCCGTGATCCCAGCTTTGGATAACAGATCTGAAATGTACTTGGCTTGACATAGATAGATGCCGGAAGAGTCTGACAGAACTTCAAGGCCAAGGAAGTAGTGTAGCTTACCAAGATCTTTCATCTCAAAGCATGAGCTGAGAGACTGTTTGAGATGGATGATACTTGTAGAGTCACTGCCGGTAATGATCATATCATCAACATACAATAGGAGTAATATAGTACCTGCAGCAGTAGTCCGAGTAAACAAGCCAGAATCATAATTACTTGGAGAAAACCCCAATGAGATGACAGTGTTACTAAACTTTTCAAACCAAGCACGAGGAGCTTGTTTGAGGCCATAGAGGGCTTTTCGAAGTCGACTGTAATAACCAGGTATGTTATCGGTTTATTTATTGTTTATTAATTTAGTTTAAGGTGGGTTTGAGGTTATTTTAATAAGTTAAGATTCATTAAGAGTTTTATAGGGTTATAAGTTAAGGGGTAAGTTTTAATTTTAATTTAAAAGTTGAGGGTACGTTTTGCCAAATAGGATAAGTTTAGGGTTTGTTTGGTGAATGTGACTAAACCTAGCCACATCCACCGCCCCATTCTCTTACTTTGGATGAGGTGTCTCATCCTTAACCATTTTAAGCAAATATCAAAAGTGTGTGTGTGTGTAAATTGTTCACGGCAAAGAGAGAGAGGAGAGAAATTAAGAGAAAATTTAAGAAGAAGTTAAAGAGTTGTTGATCTTCTGCTGGAATTACTGACACAAGTGAAGAATCAAAGAGGTAACAACCTTATATAAAACCTTTCTTTTATGGTTATAAGTTTGCTAGATAAGTTTATAATTGGGTTTTGATGAATTATGGATATTTTGGAAAACTGAGCTTATAGATAGCTGTTGTTTAGGGTCTTAATCATATCTGCAAAATATCAGAAACATTCATGGTCAAAAACTATAAATTTCTGGGAAAAAGACGAACTTAGTTAACTGAGATAATTATGAACTTCATAGGTATCGCAGCCTTGAATTGCGACAATCATAAGTATCGCAACCTTGAGTTGCGACAAGCTTAGTGGTATCGCAGCAGTTAGTTGCGATAAGTGGTGGTGTTGCAATAGTTGATTGCGACAAGTCGTGGTGTCGCAGTAGTTGACGCGACAAGAGGTGGTATCGCAATAGTTGGTTGCGATAGTGTACTGTTGTCGCAGTAGTTGGTTGCGACAAGAGTAGTGTATTGCGATAAAAGGTTATCAAGCTAGTTGGTTGCAATATGAGTCGAGGATTTTGGGAATTTTAGAGATTTTAGTCTTAAAAATGTATTTGTATTTATATGATTACAGATTCTGTGAAATTGGGCTGAAAGATTGGAGTGCTTGAAAATAGCTTGGAAGGATTTTGGTGATAAACAAAACAGGTGAGTTTTACTAAAAATGTTTTTAAACTGGAATACATATATGTGTGTATTGGATACGTGATAGATGATGTGATTATGTGCTTATGTTTGAAATATAATATGTTGAGATGTATATTATATTTACATGAGTATTACACTACACGAGAGTATGTTGGCCGGGCTTAGGACCGGTGGAGTTGGTTGTACGAAGGGACAGCGGTGTTGGCTGCATATTAGTGCAGCGGAGTAAATTGATTAGTTGGCTCGCAACCATCTAATATGGCCATGGGAATGAAACAGGAGAGTGCACGATACATGAGTCGTAATTGGTATTTCATCATTGTGTGATGTATATGCCATTTGTGCAAATGGTTTTATTTCAACTGACAGGGATTTTCTCACTTAGACCACTAGGTCTAACCCTCATTTTGTTTTAAAATATGTATTCCAGGTCGTGGAGCAAATAAGGACAAATGATAGGATAATCCATGTCTAGGTTTTAGAAGATACATGTTTTGAAGACCGTGATATGTTTCGTAGTTATAACTTCGTTATTAGTTATAATGTAAAATGTTTGTATCGCAGTACTTGTTATGGTTAAAAGACTAGGGGACCGAAATTGTAATATGATGTATCTTTTATGGTAAAGTGATGTCATAAAATATATGTTATTTGTATGTTTGGAAATCCGGGTTGTTACAGATGGTATCAGAGCCCTAGTTTAAGGGATTTAGGTATATGGATCTATACCTAGACTTAAACTGCATGTGAAGTAGGATGTCACTATTATTTTAGAACCTTGGGATGCTAAATATAATAGGTATAAGGAACATCATGTAAGGTAATTTCAAATTACACTTGGCCAGTGTAATCATGATTTTACAGGTACATGTTTGAACTGGAATACCTTGTTATATGGGGTATGTGCTTATGTGAATATTAATCGTGTCTGAATCTACAGAATGGCAAGTGGTACTCGACAAACGAATCGAGAGGGATGAGGAAATCCTAATAGAATCCAACAGTTGGGACAAGGGGAAGAGGTGGAAAAAGAGGTAGGGGCAGAACAGGCGGCAGAGTTCAGCCGCGAGGTACATAATTTGTTACAAGAGACGACTTAACGGCTGAAATAGGGAGACTTCTAGCAAATATTCAAGCGATGTTCAACCGAACTCATCCTAATGAAATTGAAATACCAGATCCTAATCTGGAAGACGAGATGCCCATTACACCTACTGTCGTACCAGTGACGAAGAAGTGTGATTATAAAATGTTCCTAAGTTGCAAACCTCCGACCTACTCCGGAGAAAGGGACCCAGTGAAAGCTATGAGGTGGCTGAAGGAAATAGAAGCTATCTTCAAAATTATTAAATGCGCCGAAGAGGATAGAGTACTATATGGAACCGCAATGTTGAAAGATGATGCTCTATACTGGTGGGAAGCTCTTATTTCTTCTGGAGGACCTGACATATATTCTACTTTATCTTGGGAAGATTTCATTATAGCTTTCAGGAGATAGTTTTGTCCTCATGCAGCGGTTAAACAACTGGAGGAGGAGTTTATGAACTTACAGCAAGGGAACTTATCAGTTTGGGACTACACCGCTCGTTTTTTGGAAAAGTCTCGTTTCGCGGAATACTACGTTGCCACGGAGGCAATGAAGATTGAGAGGTTTATCTTTGGGTTGAATTCAGAAGTCAGAAGTCTGGTGATTGCTAAAGGACCAGAAACTTTCTCAGCCGCAGTAGACGCCGCGGAAACCGTGGAACATGATAAAGGGAGAAACGCTAGTGATAAAGGTACGGGAAAAAGAAAGTGGGAAGGACCACAGTATGATCCAAAGAAATCCAGGTTTCAAAGATTTGATGGCCTTCCACCTTTCCGACCAGTGGAAAGACCTTGTCTGAAGTGTAACAGTATACATCAAGGAAATTGTCAAGTTGATCCTCGAGTTTGTTATAAGTGTGGGAAGACCGGCCATATTGCTAAGGACTGTCGGGTAACGCGGTTCTGTTTCTCATGCAACTCTCCCGATCACATTCAGTCTGATTGTCCGCGGGGAAGAATACAGCAGGGTGGTACGTCAGGGAAACCAGCGGTTGTTAGACCAGTAGTACCAAGACCAGAGCCACCAAGAGCAAGGGGTCGTGCCTTTCAGATGACAGCACAGGAAGCGGAGGAAACTCCGGATGTGGTTACAGGTACATTTTTAATAAACTCTACACGTGCTAAAGTGTTATTTGACTCCGGCGTAAACCGATCGTTCGTATCTCCTTTATTTGTTGCTTATATGCATTTAAAGCCTAAAGTGTTAGATCATGCTTTAATGGTAGATACTGCAAATGATAATCAAGTATCGGTTAAAGAAGTTTTTGATTGTTGTGTGATAAATATAGAGGGGTGCGGAGTACCTATTCAATTATTTCCTATAGCCTTGATCGAGTTTGATGTGGTAGTGGGGATGGATTGGTTAGCCGAGAATCAGACTAACATAGTTTGTGATAAGAAGTTAATAAATGTTGTCTTGCCTGATAAGGGACCGGTAGTGATTTATGGTGATCGTAGAAATCATCAGTCTTGCCTTATATCTATGTTAAAAGCTCGTAAGCGTGTCAGTAAAGGTTGCCCGAGTTACTTAGCTTATGTGATAGATACTAAGTGTTAATGCCAAAAATCGCACCAAAGGGACAACTTAAGGTCGATGTGGACTTTAACAACTAAAGAAAGGAATCGTTCGACAAAAGCGTGCGACAAAGATAAAAATGTAAATGAGACAGAGGATTTGATGACGCAGGAAAAACCTGAACGAGGAAAAAACCTGCGGACGACAGTGGATGTCGTCGCTGCACTATGGTCACCAAACAGGGGCGATGTCCTTGGTGTTCTAGGTGTCGATCGTACAGAGATTACAATACAAATGAAGGGAAAGACTTCGAAATGTAAAGTACAAGTGTTTGAAATATAAAAACAGTGTGCGTCGTGTGTGAAAACAATGTGTAAACTGTTGGTCGAGAGTGAAAGTCGTGTATAATTGTCGTGCGTCGGGAGCGATTCTTCGAGTGAGAGTTCTTTACTTGTAGTGTTCTTCTGAGCTGAGATACTTATCTCCTATTGTTCCATGTTCGATGTTCGGTGTTCGGTGTTCGGTCCCTAGAACTGAGGTTTAACTTGATCTTTTATAGCCTTCGGGTGCTTTGATCAGCTCATTGATTGCTTCGATAACAACCATAACGGTCGCCAGTTGTAACTCTTCATAATTGCTCTTCGTCGGTTATGACCGTTGCCCATTAATGACTTTGACTCCTACATTAATCATTGAACAAACGTAACAGTCGTATATCGAGTTAGTCAAGGTCGTACGGTCTTGTGCGACGGTCGTGCGGAACGGGCGACGTCGAGGTCGAGTGTCGTGAGGAACTCTCGACTTACCTTTTTAGGAGGGACGACGGAGGTTTTTTGGGTCTTTGTCGGGACCTTATCTTAATACAAGATATAGCTCATAACATGTGTCTTACCTTTTCTGGTCGTTGTCGAGACCTGTGAAATTTTGCCCAAACAGTTTGCCCCCAAAATTTGAAAGTAGGATGGCAAATTCCAATTTTAAATTTTGCTTGTCGGGTGTCCAGGGTCGTGACATGTGTCGAAGGTTACCTTGGTTGTCTCGGAACCGGATTGATCCGATTCTAACTGAACGAGAATTTGAAGAGAAAAATGGGATTGTGACGTCATACTGACGCACGATTATGCTTACCAGCTGTCATTTTAGAAATGTCGACGGAGCCTAGAGGTACTATTAGAAATGAAGACGATCTAGACGACTTCAGAAGTCTAGCGAAAATTCCCATGGGGATTACTGTAAGCAAGGCTGGCGGGGTTCGACCGGAGGTGTGTCCCGAGGGGTATGTCACGATATACGAGTACCTGTTTAAGATAGGCTTCCACTGGCCGTATTCGCCTCTGGCCAAGGCATTTCTATGTGAGTTTGACCTGTCGCCAGGGCAACTGATGCCCCAGTTTTGGCGAGTCATTCTAGTCATCGAGCGACTTACTTCGCACTGGGAGTGGCGTATAAAGTCACAAGCGATCAATATCGTCGTTATAGTTTACTTTCAAGGCTTAAAGGTAATCGTACCTTAATTTTGAACACTGCTGTCAATGATCGTAAATGGAGGACGAGGTATGTACTTGTGCGGGTGGCGATGCTGGATCCGGACAGTGATTGGATTAGATCCGTTGATACTGCACAACTGGCGATGATGTCTCATACTGCGCAACCGGCGACGATGTCTCATACTGCGCAACCGGCGACGATGTATCATACTGCGCAACCGGCGACGATGTCTCATACTGCGCAACCGGCGACGATGTCTCATGCTGCGCAACCGGCGACGATGTCTCATACTGCGCAACCGACGACGATGTATCATACTGCGCAACCGGCGACGATGTCTCATACTGCGCAACCGGCGACGATGTCTCCCATTACCGTATTCGGCCCTTCGACGACCGACAAGAGCAAAGGCGCGCAGACGGGCTCTGTGGGGGAAACGACTGTCAACTTCACGTTGCCGTCAGATTTCTTTGATGATAACGTCTTGGACGAGACGAAATTATTCTCCCACTTGGGAAAGTATCAGCTCCCTTCTTTCATAGAACGTTTCAGCGGGGTTTTTCTTGAAGATATAGAGTCCCACGTTGTTGGGCTTGTGTTCATGGTAAGTCTCTCTTTCAAGACTTGGTTTGTTTGTCATTGTCGTTGTCGTATGTTTTCTAACGATGTTTGCTTTATGATTCTATTAGGCGTTCCAAGCTTCCTTGGCATTACATGCCGAGACGTCGAAGGTTGTAGGTTGTTAATGCCAAAAATCGCACCAAAGGGACAACTTAAGGTCGATGTGGACTTAAACAACTAAAGAAAGGATCTTTCGACGAAACGTGCGACGAGGATAAAAATAAAGGAAACAAGAGATTTGATGACGCAGGAAAAACCTCAATCGAGGAAAAAACCTGCGGACGACAGGGGGTGTCGTCGCTGCACTATGGTCGCCAATTAGGGGCGATATCCTTGAATACTGGTGTCGATCGTACAGAGATTACAATACAAATGAAGGAAATGCTTCGAAATGTAAAGTACAAGTGTTTGAATGTAAAAATAGGTTTTGTCGTGTACGAAACAAAGTATGAACTGCTGGTCGAGGGCTGTTGTCGTGCGTCGAGAGCGATACTTAGAATAATGGTTCTTCACTTCAGGTGTTCTTGAATATTGCTTCGGTTGTTAATCGCCGGATATTCGATGTCTTGAAATGTTGATTGAGCTTGATATTTATAGTCTTCGTGTCCTTAGCTTCATCCATGAATGCTCCTTTAATGGCTTTAACGGTTGGAAACGGTTGCCGGAGTAATGATCTCCGTCCGTTACGGTCGCCGGCTGTTTAATGATTGCGTCGGTTATAGTTGTTGCTCCTTAATGACTTTGACTCCTGCATTAAATACTTAACAAACGGTTACGGTAAACGTTAGCTTTGGTCGAGGTCGCACGTCCTTATATAATAGTCGTGCGGATCGGGCGACGCATGGTCGAGCGTCGTGAGGAACTCTCGACTTACCTTTTATGAGGGACGACGATGGTGTTCTAGGTCTTTGTCGAGACCTTATCTTAATACAAGATATAGTCCTTAATCATATGTCTTACCTGTTCTGGTCGCGGTCGAGCGACGTGATTTTTTTTGCTCAAACAGTTTGCCCCCAAAATTTGAAAATTGAATGTCAAATTAAAGTTTTAAATTTTGCTTGTCGAACGCTTAGGCTCATGACCTGGGTTGAGGAACTTACCTGGTTGTCGTGGAACTAGACCGGTTCGCCTTTAACTGAACGAGAAGTTGAAAAGTTGTGACGTTATACTGACGCACGATGATGCTTACCAGCTGTCGAGGACAGGCGTCGAAGATTCGGATAGGTTTGGACGCGTGTTGATCATCAGTGGACTCGACTTGTTGCAATTTCCTGCATAAATAGAGATCACAATGGGTTGTTTTCTTTTGAGATTTTCTTTAAAAGTTTTCTGTTTTTGATGAGGCCCTTCTCTAGAATCTCGACTTTGTTCAAATCTTGGGTGGTTGGAGATTTATCAAGGGTTGCGATACCCGAATCGTTGACGATGTTGGTTACGGTGAACACGATGTCTGTGTATTCTGCGCACCTGGCGATGATGTCTTCTGCCACGTCAACCCTTTCGTCAGCCGACAGGGGCGAGGGTGTAAAGACGGGAGAGAACGAGGAGGAACTTATGGTGATCAGCTTTGCGCTGTCGCCGTCCCTCTTGTTTGACTACGTCCTCGTCAGGATGAAGTCACTTCCGCATCTGGGGAAACATCAGCCCTTAGTTTCCGAGGAGTGTTTTCAAAGGATCTCTATTGAAGAGATAGGGTTGTGTTTAGCCGAACTGGCGTTCCTTGTAAGTTTTTCTTTCAAAACTTGTGTTATCGATGTTCTTTCGTTTTTATGCTTTGCTAACGCGTTCCCTTCGTATTCGACAGATGCTTCTGTTTCTTTTCATTAAGTGTGTCAAGATGGGAACAATATTGGAGTGGAGGTCACTCGTCAGAAAACAGATGTTCCAGCCTTAACGTTAATCTTAAGAGCCACATTATCATAATATTACGGCATAAGGAGTTGGAAAACAATTCCTAACATACTCGTTTGATCCTTGCATTAACATGTTTTGATGCTGCCACGATCTCGAAGGTCAAGACTCCGGGCAGAACATACGACTGACACTCTTCTCCACATTTTGTGTTTTATGTAGTTTACGCTCTAGCTTATTAGTGTGTAATGAATTTTAGTCTGTCTTTGTATAACTGTTCGTTTTGTGAACATGTTATCGTCTGTGAAATGAGCGAAGAATCGTGCGACTTATGCATTCTTTGCAATATGATGAATATAACTCAGACATTTTGAATTGTATTGACAATCATGAATATATATCATCGATGAATATGAAAAAATTTCAAAGTTTAGAAACTTTTATTGAGAGGTCATTAAAACCTACCAATCGTACGTCGAGATTTAGATGCCCCTGTGATAAGACGATCGATTCGTAAATTTGGGCATCTATGTTGTGCGTTCCCGTAATTATCTTTCGATCCTATGATGTTTATTGTCAAGTAACAATTTGTATGAGAAAGAAGTAATCTTAAAAGAAATATCTTTTGAGATGCGTCTGATTCCAACTACGCGGGATCTCTGGATTGTCGAGGGTCTGGAGTCGATAGGCTCCCTTACCAACGACTTCAGAGATACGGTACGGGCCTTCCCACTTGATTGAAAGTTTTCTCGCGTTGGGTTCTTGAGTGTTTTGGAACACTCGGCGAAGAACATAATCGCCTTCTTGAAAGACTTTGACCTTGACATGTTTGTTGAAATACCGTTCGACCGCTTGCTTCTGCGACGCCATTCTGATTAAGGATGATTCTCTGAGTTCTTCGAGGGCGTCGAGGTCGCAACTTAGATCAACCAAGTTATGTTCGATGGAAGTGTGCCTTGATGTTGGTTGTTGGACCTCGACCGGTAGGACTGCTTCGCAGCCGTAGACTAGAGAGAAAGGGGTTTGTCCTGTGGACGTGCGTGGCGTCGTGCGATTTGTCCATAGGATCGAAGGGAGTTCTTCGACCCATCTTCCCTTTGCAGCCCTCAACCGCTTCCTGATCGAAGCTATAATAGTTTTGTTACTCGATTCCGCAAGTCCATTGGCTTGAGGATATCTGGGAGTTGAGGTTGTTAGCTTGATATTCCTGTCATCGCAGAACTGCTGGGTCCTGTCGCTTATGAATTGGGATCCATTGTCGCAGACAATCTCGAACGGAATTCCAAACCTTTTGCCCTGGAGCAGGTGGCAGCTTGCCGACGATATCCATTCCCCACCTCGTGAAGGGCCATGGGATAAGCGTCGAGTGCAAAGGTTCCGAGGGTTTATGAGACATACCTGAGTGTCGTTGACAGGGGTCGCAACTTTGGACGTACTTGATGGCGTCTTGTCACAGTGTTGGCCAAAAATATCCTTGTCGGGATATACGATTAGCTAAACTACGACCTCCTGAATGATTACCGCATTCGCCGTCGTGCATCTCTTGGAGGATTTTCTGGGCTTGATTTTTGCTGATGACGCACCTTAAATTTAAGCCCGTCGATGATCGCCGATAAAGCTTATTTTCGATCATGACGTACTTAGATGCTTTGAATCTGATTTTTCGATCCTCCATTTTGTCTTCGGGGAGTTGGTCGTGCACGAGGAAATTTCGAATGTCGTGTGACCAATCATCTTCTTCGTCTTCGAACTGGATGACGTCTGTGTTTCCAATGGACGGCGTTGCCAGGTGAATCATAGGAATAACATCAAGTATTGGTTCAACTAAAGCGGACCCAAGGTTTGCCAATGCGTCGGCCTGAGTGTTCTGGTCTCGCGGAATCTGTTCAATAGAAAAAGATTTAAATTTTTTGGAAATTTCTTTTGCCACACTTAGATATGCTGTCATTTTTGAATCCTTGGCTGCGAATTCTCCATTGATCTGATTTACTACCAGCAGGGAATCGCTCTTGACATGCAGTGCGGTTGCCCCCGAGTCGCGGGCCATATTCATTCCCATGATCAGGGCTTCATACTCAGCCTCGTTATTGGTGGTTTTGAAGTCGCATCGGACCAAGTATACCATCTTCCCCCCCTGTGGCGACTTTAAGACGACGCACAGTCCAGAGCCTCTAATGTTGGATGATCCATCGACATGTAGAATCCAAGGCACGTCGTCGCGAGTCGCCACAACGGACACTTCGAGCTCTGCTTCTTTTTCTAACTCAGGGATGAAATCGGCGATAAAATCTGGCAAGGTTTGCGATTTGATCGCGGTCCTGGGTTTAAAATCGATGTCATAACTGCTTAGATATATACTCCATTTTGCTAAGCGACCTGTCAACTCGGGTTTTCTCAAGACAAATTTAAGAGGGAAGTTAGTCACGACAGTAATAGGATGTGATTCAAAGTAATGACGTAGTTTTTTAGCAGCAGTGATTAGTGATAAGAGTAATTTTTCCATAGAGGAATACCTGGTTTCTGCGTCTAAAAGTGATTTACTTACATAATAGATCGGCAATTGTTGTTTTCATCTTCTCGTGTCAGAACAGCACTTATTGCATTCGGGCTGACAGCCAAATACAACTGTAGGATCTCGTGATCGTGAGGTTTTGACAACAGAGGAGGCGACGCCATGTATTCCTTGAGTTTTTGCAAGGCTTGCTCATGATCATTGGTCCAGGCGAATCCCCTATTTTTCCTGAGGACATTATAAAATCGATGACATTTATCTGAAGATCGGGAGATAAACCTATTTAGAGCTGCTACTCGACCAGTGAGTTTCTGGACTTCTTTGAAATTTCGGGGAGATTTGATCTCAATGATGGCCTTGATTTGGTCAGGGTTAGCCTCAATGCCTCGACGAGTGACCATATAACCCAGGAACTTCCCGGCACTAACGCCAAAGGAACATTTCGTCGGATTGAGCTTCATGTTATACTTCCAGAGGATGTCGAACGATTGCCTGAGGTGATCGATGTGATCAATCGCTTGCTTCGACTTCACTAACATGTCGTCGATATATACCTCCATCGTGTCTCCAAGATGGTCTCTGAACATCTTGTTTACCGGCCGTTGGTAGGTAGAACCTGCATTTTTTAGTCCGAAAGTCATAACTTTGTAACAATAAATACCTCAATCCGTCATGAAAGCGGTTTTCTCTTGGTCGTCAATGTGCATTAAAATTTGGTTGTATCCAGAATAGGCGTCCATGAACGTTAATAACTCGTGCCCCGCGGTTGCATCGACCATGGCGTCAATATGAGGTAACGGGAATGGATCCTTTGGACAGGCTTTATTGAGGTCGGTGAAGTCGATACACACCCTCCACTTTCCATTCTTCTTGGCTACGACCACGACGCTAGCGAGCCAATCAGGATATTTTACCTCCCGAATCTTTCCTGTCTTGAGGAGGTTGTCGACCTCATCATTTATTACTTTATTTCTTTCAGGAGCGAACTTGAGACGTTTTTGCTTGATAGGTTTGAACGATGGATTGACGTTAAGCTTATGAACAATGACATTGGGGTCAATACTGACCATATCTTCATGTGACCAGGCTAAGCAATTAGCATGCTCCTGCAAAAAGGATATGAGTTTTTCTTTAATGTGGGGTCAAGGGATGAACCCACAAGAATATTTTGATCGGGTTTGCTTTGATCTAGAATGATTTCCTCCAAATGATACTCATCGACAGCTGCTGGGGAGTTTTGTGCATTTTCTAAGCTTGCGTGCACTGGTATAACGACTTGTTCTGGATTCCCGTTATCTGCCATTTTCATGCAACAGAAAACAGAAGAAACTCCAAGAAACTATTAGTAGAATGCACGCTCATCGAGGATTTTCTCTAGATGTAGTCCCACGGATGGCGCCAAACTGTTAATGCCAAAAACCGCACCAAAGGGACAACTTAAGGTCGATGTGGACTTAAACAACTAAAGAAAGGATCTTTCGACGAAACGTGCGACGAGGATAAAAATAAAGGAAACAAGAGATTTGATGACGCAGGAAAAACCTCAATCGAGGAAAAAACCTGCGGACGACAGGGGGTGTCGTCGCTGCACTATGGTCGCCAATTAGGGGCGATATCCTTGAATACTGGTGTCGATCGTACAGAGATTACAATACAAATGAAGGAAATGCTTCGAAATGTAAAGTACAAGTGTTTGAATGTAAAAATAGGTGTTTTTCGTGTACGAAACAAAGTATGAACTGCTGGTCGAGGCCTGTTGTCGTGCGTCGAGAGCGATACTTAGAATAATGGTTCTTCACTTCAGGTGTTCTTGAATATTGCTTCGGTTGTTAATCTCCGGATATTCGATGTATTGAAATGTTGATTGAGCTTGATATTTATAGTCTTCGTGTCCTTAGCTTCATCCATGAATGCTCCTTTAATGGCTTTAACGGTTGGAAACGGTTGCCGGAGTAATGATCTTCGTCCGTTACGGTCGCCGGCTGTTTAATGATTGCGTCGGTTATAGTCGTTGCTCCTTAATGACTTTGACTCCTGCATTAAACACTTAACAAACGGTTACGGTAAACGTTAGCTTTGGTCGAGGTCGCACGTCCTTATATAATAGTCGTACGGATCGGGCGACGCATGGTCGAGCGTCGTGAGGAACTCTCGACTTACCTTTTGTTAGGGACGATGATGGTGTTCTAGGTCTTTGTCGAGACCTTATCTTAATACAAGATATAGTCCTTAATCATATGTCTTACCTGTTCTGCTCGCGGTCGAGCGACGTGATTTTTTTTGCCCAAACATAGGTTTGATGGCTTCTGCCATTGAGGAAGAGGATGCAGCGTTGGGGAAGGAAAAATCCGCTCTGGAGCGCAAAGAGGCGATGTCAGTGCGTCTTGACGATGTTCTAAATGAGCTGGAAGCCATCGACCATAGAGGGACGAAGTGAACTCGCGCTTAAAGGAGACCCTAACTCTGATGCACAATCAAAGGGAGAAGCTGGAGGGGATGAAAGAATCTTTGGTCATGAAGAAGAGAAAGACCGAGGATTCTAAATCCAAGGCGGTGAATTTAGAGAATGAGCTAGAGGAGCTGAAGGATGAGAACAAATCCATCTTCTCCTATGCCCGACTTACTCGCGTGCGGCAATCATACGTCGTTACTTGTTGGGCAAGAGTCCTCTGGCGTCGGCATCGGATGAGATGTACCTTTTCTACAAAGAGGTCGGGACTGAGAGGGATCTCGAGAAGGAGATTGAGGAGGAGGAAGGTCTCTAGGGTGAGGTGTCAAGCAGGGACGCGGCCGACGCTCCCCCTTTGCCTTAGGAAATGTCTTTGTCATTTGTTGTTTCTTTTGCTGCTCGACTGTCAATGGTCGAGTTATTTTGAATGTAAATGACAAACTATTCAGGGAATGAAATTTAAATTTCCGTCGTACTCGTGTTTGTATATTCAGTGAATAAATATCATGTCAATTATGAAATTTACTGAGTATAATATAATAGAAATCATGCGACTTAGGCATCTATTGCAACGCAACAACTTAGAATGTAAGACATAGCGCTTGTAAATCGTGTAAACAAACATAGGAATGTGCCACCAAAGCATACATTCATAGTATGAAATATTTCTAAGTTTAAGAAACTTAGAATGAAAAAATCGTGTAGACTTTGCGATCATACGACTAAGTCGTGCGACGAGCTTGAATCGTGTGTCCCTGCAGAAGAGTGATCAAGTCGTAGACGTGATCGTCTATGTCGGGCGACCTTGCGAATTTAAAGTCACATAGTAGACTTAGTGATTATTGTCGTGCGTTTCTGCGATAAAATAATATTGGAGGTTGGTCGTTGACTAGCTAACGACCCTCCGATGCTTAAGTCAGTAATCGTTCGTGATGAGAAATCGTAGGATAGAAGAGAGAAGAAATTAGGATACGTACCTTCTCAGATTTATTTCTTTTATTTGACGGGGTGTTTGCCCCCTGTCATTTATTATCCTATTCCTTTCAGGAGGAAAATAGGTTTTAAATGACAAATCGACACAGGGATCTTGGAAAATACCATCTATGTCTGCGTCGACTGTGTTTTCGTGCGACAAGGCTAGATAGTCGGCATACTCCTGTAGAAAAGGCATGAGTTTGTCTTTAAGGATAGGAGGAATAACCTGTCAAGACCTTTTGGTCATGTTGTTTGGTGAATGTGACTAAACCTAGCCACATCCACCGCCCCATTCTCTTACTTTGGATGAGGTGTCTCATCCTTAACCATTTTAAGCAAATATCAAAAGTGTGTGTGTGTGTGTGTGTGTAAATTGTTCACGACAAAGAGAGAGAGGAGAGAAATTAAGAGAAAATTTAAGAAGAAGAAGTAAAAGAGCTGTTGATCTTCTGCTGGAATTACTGAAACAAGTGAAGAATCAAAGAGGTAACAACCTTATCTAAATCCTTTCTTTTATGGTTATAAGTTTGCTAGATAAGTTTATAATTGGGTTTTGATGAATTATGGATATTTTGGAAAACTGAGCTTATAGATAGCTGTTGTTTAGGGTCTTAATCATATCTGCAAAATATCAGAAACATTCATGGTCAAAAACTATAAATTTCTGGGAAAAAGACGAACTTAGTTAACTGAGATAGTTATGAACTTCATAGGTATCGCAGCCTTGAATTGCGACAATCATAAGTATCGCAACCTTGAGTTGCGACAAGCTTAGTGGTATCGCAACAGTTAGTTGCGATAAGTGGTGGTGTCGTAATAGTTGATTGCGACAAGTCGTGGTGTCGCAGTAGTTGATTGCGACAAGAGGTGGTATCGCAATAGTTGGTTGCGATAGTGTACTGTTGTCGCAGTAGTTGGTTGCGACAAGAGTAGTGTATTGCGATAAAAGGTTATCAAGCTAGTTGGTTGCGATATGAGTCGAGGATTTTGGGAATTTTAGAGATTTTAGTCATAAAAAGGTATTTGTATTTATATGATTACAGATTCTGGGAAATTGGGCTGAAAGATTGGAGTGCTTGAAAATAGCTTGGAAGGATTTTGGTGATAAGCAAAACAGGTGAGTTTTACTAGGTCTAACCCTCATTTTGTTTTAAAATATGTATTCCAGGTCGTGGAGCAAATAAGGACAAATGATAGGATAATCCATGTCTAGGTTTTGGAAGATACATGTTTTGAAGACCGTGATATGTTTTGTAGTTATAACTTCGTTATTAGTTATAATGTAAAATGTTTGTATCGTAGTACTTGTTATGGTTAAAAGACTAGGGGACCGAAATTGTAATATGATGTATCTTTTATGGTAAAGTGATGTCATGAAATATATGTTATTTGTATGTTTGGAAATCCGGGTTGTTACATCGACATACATGACCCTGACGGGAGGTCACACCTGGAAGGAGTCTCATGTAGACTCCTCTTCGAGATCACCATTTAGAAAGGCATTCTTGACATCCATATGATAGAGTGGCCATCTTTGGTGGCAGTTATGGCTAGAAGACTACGAACCGAGGTGACCCGAGCCACAAGAGCAAACGTTTCCTCGTAGTCAATGCCATATTCTTGAATGAAGCCTTTTGCCACAAGTCGTGCTTTGTAACGATCAATAGATCCATCAGACTTCGTTTTGATTTTGAAGACCCATTTGCAACCAATGGGTGACTTGCGCGGTGGGAGAGGTACAAATTCCCATGTATTGGCTTTGTCAAGAGCCTGGAGTTCCTCAGTCATAGCTTGCTTCCAAACAGGGTTAGATGCGGCTTCCTTGTAGGAAGTGGGTTCGTGGTTGGACAACAGTGTAGCATAACAATGATAATCACGAAGGTGAGAAGGAACTTGTCTTACCCGGTCTGAGCGTCGTACTTCATCTTATGGTTGAGAGGAGCTAGGATCCATAGGCTCAGCAGATGGCTCAGAAGTAGTCCTTGGAGATGGTGCAAATGATGGAGGAGTGAGTAAGGGATCTAATTGGAGTGAGTCCAAAGAGATAGAGTTATCAGTAAAGAAGGAAGTGGAAGGATTAGGTATGTCCTGAAATTTGGACATTGTTGAGAAGGGAAGATGTTCCCAGAATGTGACATGGCGGGATATACGTAGTCTCTTACAGACTGGATCCCAACAACGATAACCTTTGTGGTCAATGCCATAGCCAAGAAAACAGCATATCGAGAACGAGGTTCTAGTTTGGTGTGTTCATGAGGTTGCAACTGAACAAAATAGGCACAACCCCATACTTTTAGGAGTTCATATGCAGGGGAGACCCCATGGAGCACTTCATAGGGAGACTTTTGATTTAGGATGGGAGTCGGATGACAGTTGATGGTGTAGACAGTCGTGAAGGCAGCTTCACCCCAAAAACGTTCTGGACACTTGGCTGAGATTAATAGAGTACGAACAGTATCGAGGATGTGGCGATGTTTACGTTCTGCACGTTCATTTTGCGGAGAGGTGCCGGGACAGGAGTACTGAGAAAGAGTACCCTGAGATTGAAGAAAGGAAAGGAGAGAAGATTCTTTGTATTCCATAGGATTATCTGCTCGAAGAATCTTTATAGGCTTGGAAAACTGGGTCAGAATCATACGGGCGAAGGTAATATATATTTGAGGTAGCTCGGAGCGATGTTTCATGAGATATATCCATGTAAAGCGTGTGTGATCATCGAGAAATATAACAAAGTATCGAGAGCCTCCCATGGATGGATGTGGTGCTGGTCCCCAAACATCAGAGTGAATGAGATCAAAAGGAGAGGCAGATTTAAAATCATTTAGTTGAAAGGGTAAGGCATGATGTTTGCCAAGTTGACAGGATAAACAAGAAACGTTTTCAGAAGAAGTGTTGCCTAGTAACCCTAAACTAGCTAGAAGTTTTATTCTAGCTAAAGATAGATGTCCTAGACGCTTATGCCATAATTCAAAAGAAGGGGTACTGGAAACAGAAGCAACAAAATTGGATGAGGTTAAGGGAAGACGGAGGTAGACCACTTCAATCATTCGACCAACTTTACGGCCTACTCCAAGAATCTACTTGGTCTTTAGATCCTGCACAACACAACCAGAAGGATGAAACAGAACAATTAGACCGGATTCCATAAGCTGAGTGATTGAAATCAGACTCAGAGATAAGTTAGGGATATGTAGCACATAAGGTAATTGTATATTGGGGGGTGAGACAGTCCCACTGAAAGATACAGGTAAGCGAGTGTCATCCGCAGTACGGACTGGTGAGAACATTCTGGAGGTCTGCTTAGAGACAAACCCGTCAGCCTTAGGTGTCATGTGGTTACAACATCCAGAGTCAAAGAGCCAGGGGTTACCGGGTGCGGAGATATTGCACTGAGAATTCATACCCATAGAACCTGTCATGAGTCGCTCTATAAGCTCTTGATTTCGGCACAGAAGTTCCATAAGGTCAGGGAATGAGTTGTTGGTATGCGGTGTCTGAATTGCCGGCGTAGAGGAGTCCTGAGTGATTGATCCAGCAAATGACTGAGTACGCTGTTGCTTTTGCTCACCTGAGTTCCGTGGATGCATTGGACAGTCAGACCCATAGTGTCGTGGCTGTCGGATCCCACACCAGCGACATTTTCGAATTGGGCAGTTGAGAAGAAAGTGAGTACTAGAGTGACAGAATGTGCATGCACTGTATTTAGACTGGCTATTGAGCACCATCTGAAGACTGGAAAGAAACCCTGTTTTCAGAAAAGTAATGGAACTGAGTGTTCCCAAAATTTTGAAGGTATCGTAATGTGAGTTTTGGAATCAAGAAAGATCCGGAATTGAGGACTAGAATTGGAAATTTATGGTTGCGGAAGTTCAGAGAAGCAGTTCCGGTATGATAAGAGCAGTTCCGGAATTGGAGAGACTGGGTGTGATAAAGAAGGTTGTGGTAGGTTGTCGCAACCAACTGATGTCGCAACCAACTGATGACGCAACACCTATCGCAACAGAGGGTTGTAATAAGTTACTGTTCAAAAAATGAAGGTTGCGATAACAAAGCTAGTCGCAAGTGACAGTTACGATAAAACACCCTTGTCGCAAGTGATAGTTGCGATAAATACCTTTGTCGCAAGTGACAGTTGCGATACTTATGAGCCTCTGAGGGTTGCGATAGTTATGAGATTCAAGTGATAGTTGCGATACTTATGAACCTCTGAGGGTTGCGATAGTTATGGGATTCAAGATGTTCTTGAGTTGAATCTGCAAAACTGATCGGTTTTGGCTGAAATTTGGTACGCAGGTTCGTGACACTATTCTAGGCAACTTTAGTGCTTGGTGGTTTGTCCAAAAACCAACAGAAAATGGGTTTTTGAAGTAAAACAGAGTGCAGCAAAAACAAAAGTGTAAAACTCTGGAAATAAAATCGAATGCAGTTCCGAAAGATGGGTGTTGTACCTGAGTGAAGGAGGGTACGTACCTACAGCTCTGATACCATGTTAGAATTGTTGAGGGATTCGATTGATAGTTAGATGAGAGACTTGAGATGGCTGAATCGGCCGGTTTTCATATATTGAGAGAGAAATACAAAAGAGAGATTAACCTAATAATGAACCCTAAGAGATCTATTTATACAAGGTAAGTTTCACATAATTACATAAAGGACCCTGAACTATACATATTAACAATAATACTCTAACATTTTGTATGATGTTATTTACATTCCGACCTCATCTCTAAAAAAAATTAGACCCACAACTGTTGGGCCAGTTTTCCATCACGTTCAAAGAGAATATGAAATCCATATTTTACGTCACGGTTGTGTTGGGTGCATCTTACAAGCTCTTTGCACCCAAAGTTATTTGAAAATTTGTTTTTAATCGAGATAAAAATGTTACCAGATTACGAATCTAGGAAATCGGTGTGTTTCGTAAGTGATTGAAGCAACAAATGTAGGAAAACCAACCCATGTATTGATCAGCAAGTTTTTCCAGACCGAAAAATTTGTTTCGGCCAGAACTCGTAAGGCGTTATAAGTCCTTGTCGGCCTTCCTTAACATTACACGATACGCTCCAAGTGTCGATCCGATCACATGAGCCTGCTACTTTTATAGCCTGCATCGCCTAAACGAGCCAGTGTGGAGAAACGTTTCACCTGGGTTATGCATCCAACACGCCAGGTCGGATCGGGTCGGTCCCTAAAACCCTAAACCTGATCGGATATCAGGTTGGTGAAGGTCAGGAACCCAATATCCAATGGAAAATTGGCAAACCCGGGGTTTTTGGATATTTCCGGTCGGTTTCGGATATTTCGGGTATTTGAAATTCGGCCCAAACTTTTTTTTTGCCTTTTTCCAGATTTCTTTAGTTTGCCCAAAACTGGCCTCTTCCATATTCTCTATTCCAAATTTTAATTTCTCGCATTTTGAATTTCCGAAAACTAAACCTAAATAAGAAAACTGTACAAATAACAAATGTACAATTAACAATTCAAACTTCAAAGTTTCTAACCAAGTTTCCAACTTTCAAGTTTCCAACAAAAGTACCAAAGTCTAAAGTACTAAACCAAACAGCCAAGTACAAATGTTTTGAAGCATCAACAAGATTATAATTTACAAGACAACAAATTACAATTCAACAATCAATTATCTTCCAAATCATACCATCACGGGTTCACAACATTAAGCCATCAAGTCATCAATGATCAATCATCTTCCAAATCTTTTGAAGCAAGTGTATCATCATCGTCACGGTCCTCACGAAAGAAATTTTTCTTCCAACCGAAGCAAACTTCTCTAAACTTTGACAACCCAGAGGGAGAGTTCCTTACCCACCTAACACAATCCCTAAGCTTCTTAACCGCCTAATCTACCATTTTCAATCCATCTTGGAAAACCAAATTTAAAATATGCGCCATGCATTGCATATGCAAGTAGTGAGCCCTAACAAACTAACACCCCCAAGACACTAATTTGGGTTCTCAAGAACCCACTGGCAACATTGTTACTAGATGCATTGTCTACTGTGATAGTAGCAATATTTTTTATTCCCTAGTCAACCAAACATAACTCTAGGACTTTGGAAATTGAGTCCCCCTTGTGTGATTGGATTGGCACAAAAGATATGATCTTTTTATTCAATTTTCATTGGACATCAATAAATTATGCAGTTATGCACATATAATTGATATTTGGCACGAATTTCAAAGTGTTTTGTAGTTAAGCTAATCCGTTATGTGTTTTCCTTAAAAGGTTTCATAAGGTTTGTCCGCTCTTCAAAAATACCAAATACATCTCTATTACCCGTCCATCTAGACAGTATCTTAAACATAGGTCATACTTTGATCCAAAATGGCAAAATCATTGTATTGTGTAATCAATTAAAATGTAAACATTGATCCAAAATGGTGGTGCTATATTCAATCAAGTAAAATGTGAACATTGATCTAAAAGAACATTTCTACTTAATGACTTAACAAAACATGATACAATCATATAAAACTTAATTAATTATCAATATCAATATCAATATCAATATATATATATATATATATATATATATATATTAAAGGATAAACCACCATGTATGAGGTGGCATAATGTGGTTTGAGTATTCATCAAAACTTGAAATATGGTGTGTTTTGGTTATCCCACATTGGTGAGGAAAAGAAGGTTTGAAAGAGTGAAATGTGTATAAGAAATGAGGAGATCATTCTTTTTAGCAAGTGATAGTGTTGACCCACATTAGTAAACCTTTTGTTGGCAAAAAAAAACCTTTGTTTGCAAAAAAAACTTTGTTTATATACATCAAATCTTGAAATGTGGTGTGTTTTGACTATCCCACATTGGTGAGAAAAAAAAGTTTGAAAGAATAAAATGTGTATAAGAAATGTGGAGCTCATTCTTTTGTAGCAAGTCATAATCTTAACCCACATTAGTAAACCTTTTTTTTTGCCAAAAAAGTTCTGTTTATGTAATAAATTGTTAAAATAATGTCTTTGTGGTAAATAAGTCTATATACATAAAAATTGGTTAAAAGAACAACCAAGAATGATTGTATAAAAATACAACTAAGATTGACATTATAAAGATTAGTTATTTCTTAAAACTTGAAATGTGGTTGAGTTTCCATATTTGACATTCGTGGGAATAAGATAATGATCAACCGATCAATATATATATATATATATATATTAACAGAAAAAACAAGTGGTATTGAGGTGACATCATGAGAATAGAGTATTGGGGTATATATTCGTGAATATTGGTTGAGTTTGAGATATCCCACATTGACGAGAGATAGAAAGATTAGAATATAGTGGTACGTACAAAAAAGAATGATACGATGTCATCCCTATTTATCCAAAACAAATCTTATTATAAAAAAACAATTTGTTTTTGTTGTGGTTGAGTTTTAGATATCACATAATATATTTATATATATATATATCATCTATCTATCTATCTATATATATATATATATATTAAAGGAAAAACCAATGAGTATTGAGTTGGCATCATGAAAATAAAGTATTGGGGTATTGGTGAATTTTGGTTGAATTTGAGATATCTCGATCATATTGGTGAGAGATAGAAATATTGGAGTATAGTGATATGTATAAAAAAGAATGATAGGATGTCATTGTATCAACTTGTTGGGTTTGCGTCATGAGTAAAGGTGAGCATCGGAACTGGGTACCCGTCTTTGGAACCGGAACCGATATCCAGAACTGGAACCGATATGATTGGTTCCGTTTTCTAAAATACGGAATCAATTAAGACTGGTTCCGATTCTGTATCTCATTTTTTTGGAACTGTTATCCGCTAGGTATCCGGTCCCGCTATTTTTTTAATAAAAATTGTTTATATATTAATATTTATTATATTTAAATATTTTGTGACATGGTATTAGTTTTGTACCTTTGTTAGGTGTTTTACTCGTTTTCATCTAAGTGTTTTATTTGAGGTGTTGACGTAAAGACGTGAACTGTTCTGGAAGTCGTTTTGTTGATGTCAAAACTCAATACTCGAGAATTTCTAATTTATTTATGTAATATTTAGTTTTTATCGGATTAGTTTTTACCATTTATTGTATTTATTACTTTATGTTGGTACTTTATAGTTTGCAATAGACATAAAATTATAATTTTATTGTATGAATTGTTAAAAAAAACTTTAAAAAAGTTGACATTGGGTACCCAGAACCGGAACCGAAACCGACGGTTCCGAGACCTATTCCAAAATATAGAGAACCGATGTAGGCGGTTCCGGTTTCTTCATTCTAGGAACCGCCGGTTCCGGTTCCGTTTCCATGAAATATAGTCGGATACCCGGTTATGCTCACCCCTATTCGTGAGTTATCTTATTTAGATGACCCTATCTATGCAAAGCAAATTATATTATAAAAAATAAAAATAAAAATTGTTGTGGTTGAGTTTTAGATATCCCACAATCTATGTATATCTATATCTATATATCAATCATGAATATCAATATATATATATATATATATTAAAACAAGAACCAAGAGGTATTGAGGTGACATCATGAGATAGAGTATTGGGGTATTGGTGAATTTCGGTTGAGTTCAAATCCCATATTGGTGAGAGATAGAAAAAGAACCACGAATGATAGGATGTCATTGGGTCAACTCTTGGGGTTTCTGTCATGGGTTATCTTATTTAGATGAACTATTTATGCAAAACAAATCTTATTATAAAAACGTTAAAAAAAATTGTTGTGGTTGAATATTTTGAAATAGGAAGTGAGTATAAGAAATAAAGGATGGAGGTTTTGTGTAAGCTATGTAGTTAGCTCAATTTAGTTTACCCTATTTTGCATCAACCGATATTGGTTTGAAGATGCAAGTTTTGAAAGATGAAGTGAGTATAACAAAGGAGGGGTTGATGTATTTGTATCAACTCATGTGCTTGACCCAATTTAGCTTATCCTATTTTTGCAAATTCATTCTGAGGCGGCACCATGGGAATTAAGGGGATGTTTGGTAGAGGGTATTAATAAGTAATTAATGAAAATGAAAATCATTGATGATGTTTGGTTCAAGAAGGGAATGAAAATGGAATAAAAATGGAATGAAAAATGGTGTTTGGTTTCAAAAAAGTTAATCAATCATTATAATAGATTTTAACAAATAATTCTTCATTTTCATCTTAAGAAAACTGAAACAACATCGTTCTTCATTTTCATCTTAATAAAAGTCAAACAAGATCGTTCTTCATTTTCATATGAGTAAACCCACACAAAATTGTTCTTCATTTTCGTCTCTCTTGTGAGCCCTAGCTGATAGACCTGATTTCGTATGAGTAAACCCAAACAGATCAGATTTCGTCTCTCTTTCTCTCATAGATATGGAAGATGGAGATAATTTTGAAATAGAAAACGAAAATAGGTTTCGATTTTGTGTTATGAGATGACATACAAAACGTAAATGGTTTTGTTTTTGTGTTGGGAGATGAAGAAGATGGAAGTAATTCTGCTTTTGTGTTTGGAGATGAAATGGAAAAAACAGTTGAAATGATATCAAGATGAGAAGACGAAGATGGAGATATCGTGGTGTTCTCTTGGAAATGGTAGGTGTGATAGAAGTCATCATGGAAGATGATGCAATGAAGGAATGAAAAGTAATATAGTATAATGGATTGATAATAAGGATTCCATTCCACTTTATTATCATTATCAATCCTATTTCCATTCTTTAAAACTTACCAAACGCCTCTCAGTATTCTCAAATGGTGGATTGTGGTTGAGTTTAAGTTGTCCCATAATAATAAAAAGTTGAAAGACTGGAACAAATAAGTGGGTATAAAAAATGAAGATGAGAGGTTTTTGTGTCAACACTCAAGACATTGAGTTGTCATAATTTAGTGACATTTTTTTTTAAAATATGTAAAAATCAAAACCAAAGATGAGGATGTGGCAACATTAAATTTAAGTGGTCCTCAAATCTTAAAACGTGGTTTAGTTTCATCATCCCACATCCCACATTGACGAGAAGATCAAAGTTTTAAAGTAGAAAATGGACTATATATATTAAAAAATTAAAAGAATATTTTTGTGTTCACTAATAAAGTTGTCTCATGTTTATTTAATACAACTCATAGGCTTGACTAATTTTAGTCGAACCATTTTTTAGAAGAAAAATAAAGCTTTCAAACCCTTCGTAACAACAATAATAATAGGGTTGTGTGACATGTCGTTTGAGTTGAAAATAGCATAACAAGGTTGTTACCGATACATATGAAACTCTTTCTAACAACACATTGTTATCAATATATAAAAATGAAGCACTTATGGAAATACATTTTTTATTTTAAAATGTATCTTATTAATAAACAAATAAATAATTACGTTTTATGTTAACTACGACAATTATTTCTTTAAAAAACTTATCATTATTGTGCAACGCGCAAAACCCATACTAATTTAAGACAAAGAATGACTCAATAGTGTGATTGGGGAAAGTTAATTCCTTCTTCTAGACACTAAACTTTGTGTACAAGATGCACAATCACACATACATGAAAAAGAGTATAAAATTCCAAGAAGTTAATTTCCCATGTTAACCACTAGCAATGTAAAAAACTAGGTTTATGACTTAGATGTAGAAATCAGCAGACAACTCAAAGAGATACGGTCGGCGTCGTGGACTTGTGGGGGAGTTGAGATGGGCTAGATGGCACCGTTGAGCGGTGGCCAGTCCTTGTTCATTGGAGATCGAGAGTCAAGAGAGGGCTGAGAGGCAGAGAGTGACCTGGGGCAGCACTGAGATGCGATTGGGTTTAGTGGTTTAGTTTAGATTTCAAAAATTAGGAAATCATAAATATTATATATTATTATTATTTAAAAAATATTTAACATATCGGATATTCGAAAGAATTGAGGGGATAATATGGATACCCAACCTGTTCTGCTCACTTAAGCCTTCTCCTCACTTAAGCATGTACACGTTTCACTCTATACTTAAGCCTGCAGTTTAGGAAAACATCATATGCAAGGTTAGAAGGCGTTTCAATGTGATATATGGAATTTGTGATGGCTAAAAAATCAGGTCGGGCCTAAATCCGTCCCCTCAAAACCGGGTCGGTCGGTCTCGACCAAATATCCGTAATTATACATATTTTTATAATTACGATTTTTAAAATTTAATATTGAAATTCATTTTAAATAATATATTTAAGCAGATAAAAATTTAAAAGAAAAACATCATTTTGTAAATCATGCCTAAACGTAACCAGTCCAGCTAAGGCCTTGAAAATTCACGAAAAGGATAAGTGATCCCGGACCAACGCGTCATAAACTGTCGATATAGATAAGAAGAAGATAAAAAAGACGCAATTGATGTACATAAAGTAGGACTTTTCAAACAATTGTCTTTTTAACTTTTTGCAATGGGACTATGAATTAAATTATTTATCTAAGAGTTAACTACGGATTTGGTCCTGTGGTTTGTTCAAAATTACATATTTCGTCTCTAAACTTCATTTATTACGGAAATGGTCCAGTAGTTTGCACTTTCCATTTTTTTTGTCCCTTAACGCCCGTCCAACTCCGTCTAATAACTCAGCCCACATGCAAGGCATACAAGGGCAAAATGGTCATTTCCCTAGTGAGTCTTCTTCTTCTTCTATAACCCACAAATACTAACAAATTAACCCTAATTGTTACAGAAAAACCCACTAAACCAATAAACCATTCTTCTTCTATAACAACACATCCCTAAACCCTATATGTTAGAAGAAAATTTAATCCACAAAAAAACCATTAAACATTAAACATTAACACATAATCTATCTGATCAGAAACAAAACAAAAAAACAAAACATTAACCAAACATAAAAAGTTTCCATTAAAACCCCCAACTGTTACATGATTGCATAACCCCTAACTAAACAAAAAGAGGAAATGCATGCTTCTAACAGTCTAAGCTACTGGACACCAACCAAAAACCAGTACAAGTTCAACACAAACACAACCCAAAAACCCATCACCCATTAGCATAAAAAACCATGTACACTACCTAAAAACCCATCATCACCATCATCACCAATGACCTTCAGTTTTCAAACGGATTGGGATAAGCTTGAACAGCTCCACAGGTGCAGGTTTCCTGGATGCATTTGAACCTATGCTTCAGAGCATGGTTCTGTAAGAACGCATGCATCATATCGTCCACATATTTTTGGTACTTCTCATCAATCTTCTTGAGCGATTTCTAGTACTTCTCATCAGACTCCTTCCTTTCACGCTGCAAACCCTTGACAACTTCTTCAAGGTCGTGAATTTCAACAATCATATGAACTTCGTGACGGAGCAAGATGTTGAGGTAAGAGACGGGACACACACCCATACAGTTTCTTCAACGACCGGGGGGAGAGGTGAAGTAGGATCCATTGAAAAAAAAGATGAGAAATGGAGGGTTGTGAGGAGGGGGAAGGGAGGAAGATGATGAGATGTATAGGAGATTGTGAGGAGAGAGAGGGGAGGAAGACCTTAAATATACCCAAAAATGGAGGGTTTTCTTGGAGAATGAAAAGGTTTATCAAGAAATGAAAGGGTCTTTTGGATATGATGAAGCCGACGGTGATGATTGCTTTTGGTAATGATGACGCTGACATCATCAAGGTTTATCTTGAAAAGATGATTGCTACATACTGAAATGACCATTTTGCCCTCGTGTGCCTTGCACGTGGGCTGACTTAACGGACCAAGTGGACGGACGTTAGGGGTAGGGACAAAAAAAATGAAAAGTGCAAACCATTGGGGCCATTTTCGTAATAAATAAAGTTTAGGGACGGAATCTGTAATTTTGAACAAACTACATAGACCAAATCCGTAATTTAGTCTTTATCTAATAAATTCAAGAGTGAATTGCAATTTTGGTCCCTGTGGTTATAGTATTTCTTTGAAAGAGGGACCTAAACTTCAATATCTCAAGAAGTGGTCCCTCAGTTTCCAATTTTGCTCCAAATCCAGTCCCTAGTCTCTAACCCCGTTAAAATGTCCAGTTAGTGCCAGGGGTAGTTTCGTCCATCCATGTTTTGTCCTTCATTTTGTAAATTTTCTTGCTTTTACTTATGTTTGTAAAACCCATAACACTGTAGGGACCTGTTTTGTAAATTCTCTAAAAAGCTCCAAACCATGGAAGCTCTTTCTCTCTATCATCTCTTTCTCTTTTATATTCATATACTCACTGCACACACACTATATATACACACACATAGGAGTATATATACCCATCATTTACTTGCTATCATCTCTTTACAGGACCTGTTACGTAATATATATATATATATATATATATATATATATATTACATTTTTATATATTTCAAGAAAAATCATGTCTTTTTTAAGAAACAGTGTGTGTTTTAGTGTGTTTGTGCGTGATATCTTTGATGGGTCGAGATGATGTTCATCAATGGGGGTTCTTGCCACCAACTGAAGCTCCATCATTGTACACACAAGAACAAAGAGATGATCATTGGAGACATTTTGATAAGTCTGTAAATGCAATCTCTTTTGGGTTTGTTGCTACTGCCATCTTGATCTCCATGTTTCTTGTTATGGCCATTTTTTAGAGGTTTTTAAGAACCTCGCCGTCGGTGATGTCGCCGGACGGTGGTGGTGGCCGGAATTAGCCATAAAAAGTCATCTTCTCCGGTTGCCCTCCGGCCATCTCCTCCGGTGGCCCTCCGGTCATCTCCTTCTGTGGTCTATGTGATTTGGACTGTTACAAATCTCATATGGTTTCCATCTGTGGTGTTTCACCAGAAAAAATGATGGTGGTGTGGGGGATGATGTATGTATTCAAGATTTACACAGGGGAATTTTTTTTTGCATTCATGGCAGAGGGGTAAAGAGATTCTCTTCAAAAAAAAAGAGTTAAAGAGATGATAGAAAGTAAATGATGGGTATATATACTCCTATGTGTGTATATATAGTGTGTGTGTGTGCAGTGAGTATATGAATATAAAAGAGAAAGAGATGATAGAGAGAAAGAGCTTCCATGGTTTGGAGCTTTTTAGAGAATTTACAAAACAGGTCCCTACAGTGTTATGGATTTTACAAACATAAGTAAAAGCAAGAAAATTTACAAAAGGAGGGATAAAACAAGGTTGGACGAAAATACCCCTGGCACTAACAGAGCAAATAAACGGAGTTAGTGTTGGGGTTCTGATTTTGGAGCAAATACCAAAACTGAGGAACCACTTCTTGAGATACTGAAGTTTAGGTCCCTCTTTCAAAGAAATCAGATAACCACAGGGACCAAAAATGCAATTCACTCTAAATTCAAAGGTACCATGTTTGATACATATAAGTGAAAAAAATAATTCACAGACAAGTTGGCAATTGATAGGGACCCACTTGTGGATAAGAAACGAGGGATCACCATTTGTGGGTAACAACTAACAAGTCTGATTTGAAGGCTTAAATCATTCATACACTACGATAAAATTGGTTTTGTGTGGTATCTAAAATGTTTAAAGATTTTTTATCTATATTATATTATATTAGAAATCTACTCGCGCAATGCAGTGCGATATATCTCGGTTTTAATATTTTAATTTTGTTTTAATGTGTGGTTTTGAAAAAACGGTCAAAGTTTTTTATAAATTTGTTTAAAGAATGACGCTTTTTGAGGAGTTCATGATTTGAGAATTTGAAAGTGGTTAGAGATAAGAGTTAATTAATAAGAATCCATGATTTAAGGATTTGTAGTTTGTTAGAGATAAGTATTAATCAAGTAATTAGCATTAAAAGTGGTATATAAAACTTCATTAGTTGTTTTTAAGAGATTTAAGTAATTAACATTAAATAGCGGTACATGAAGCTTTAGAGATGTTTTTAGGAGTTTTTCATAAATGCTTTATAATATAGTATAGATAATATTTATAAGAAAATTTTTAAAACTAAGTTTTAATACATCAACCCTTATTTATTAGAGAATTTAATTAAAATACCCAAAGTTTGAATTTGACTTACAAAAATACCCATTTTCTCTTTGATTTTACAAAAAATACTCATTTTCCCGCGATGAGGGTCCGCGATCGCGGACAGGGACGGAAAGTGTAAATATGAAATAAAAATTTTTCAAAATTGGTCCCCATCGCGGGACACCATCGCGAACAGGGACTGAAAGTGTAAATATGAAATAAAAGATTTTCAAAATTGGTCCCTGTCTGCGATCGCGGACCCCATCGCGGGAAAAATGGGTATTTTGGAAAAAAAAAAGAGAAAATGGGTATTTTGGTAAGTCAAAGTCCAACTTTGGGTATTTTAATTAAATTCCCTATTTATTAATGTATATTACTTAAATTTTAAAATTATAATTAGAATACAACTTTTTAAAGCTATATGTTTGAATTCATAACTAACTGATAAACATAATTAAATACAAAATTAGGGTTTTCGATAATCAACTTTTTTGCCCTAATAATTAAATATAAAATAAACATAACATTTTAAATATAAACAAGTTAATTATTAAATTCTAATAGAATATTTATTTATTATTTTACAAAAAACAGTATATTATTAAACCTAAAATAAATCACATTATTAGTAAACCTAAATTAAATTAAACAAATTTATAAAAAAAAGTTCGCTTTCTAAAAACTACACAAAACAGTATTATAAAATAGGCAAATACAAAAAATAAAACGAAATACTAAAATTGAGATGTAACACAATGCATTGTGCGAGTATATTTCTAGTAATTACTTTATATAATACTAGTTGTGTACCCGCGCAATGCGGCGGGAGCCGTAAATGTAAACAAATTTGCAATTTTAGTGGTTTCGTTAGAGGAGATTTTAGCGATGATGTGATTTACACTTTGAATAAATAAGAGTATGGTTCCAATTGGGCGCGCTTGTATGACATATTTAAGCCAATCCAATCTAACTAAATAAATACTAACGGGATACAAAAAAATTTAGTTTAAGTATTTTCCATATTTATCTATGAATGTGGTTAAATTATTCAATGATCGATCAAAATATTGGATGAAACTAAACCAATTTAATCATCTACCGATATTAATCGACTATGAAAATTTAGTTGGTTTAGATAGAGTCGTTTACTCAAACGCTTACCCGATAAACGTTCATCGTGAAAGTCTACACTATTATTTAACTTACCATGTTAAATTCTAGTGAATCGGGTAAGCTCAATCCTTGCCATCACTCAAAACGCGTAAGATTCTAAGTTCTTGCCATGTACGATCAATAAAGTAAATTAACCCGATAAGCACTTGTCGAGTAATCGTTTGGTAAACGACTCATTAGTATACTAAAATATCAACCTATTACACATTACACTCCTTTCATAACCCAGTTGGGCATCAAGATATACTTTTAGGTAAAAGGTTTTTCATAGTATACGGACATAAAAGAGATGACGATCAAGCTCAAAATCTATATTTTGAGCATGAAATTATAAATAGTAAAAGCAGCAGAAAAAATAAACAACTTTCAAGAAATGCATGCAATTCTAAACTTTTTGGAAATGGGCAATCCCGGCTACGCCTAGACTAATCTCACAACAAGTAGAATAAACATTAAGGTCCAAGTAAAGCCACAAGAAATCGAGATTAGAAACCTTAATACAATTTATCAAAATGACTACAAAACTCTTATTTTTAAGCTTAAAAACCAAAAATAATAAATAAATAAAAGAAATGGATGGCAATCCTATCAAGGACATGAAGATTCCAGCTCTCAAGGTCTTTTAGTTTGAGATGCACAAATTAAAAACAAAAACTATTCAAAAGACAAAACGTATCAACTATATCAAAGGAACTTCTATATAAAAGGTGACATCATACTCTGATTATATACAACTTTCTAAAACACTTTTTACTTGACAGCTTCTGAAAAGCGAATGCTAGACCAAAAATACTAATTGAAGAAATAGATGTTGGAAAATAAAGATCACATGCATTTAATCGGCAAAGAGGCAGGTGAATGTTTAAAATGTCTGCAGCTGCCTGAAATGTGTTGGTTTGTTAGTAACGGATCATATGCATTGAATCACTTATCTCGAAGAAAAGCTTACATTTTCAAACTCCGGTTAGGAAAGCCAAATGTAGCAGCTGGGGTATTGAACCATCCCGTGATATAACTTGAACAGTAGCAACCTTGTTTTGAACAATTTCAAAGCAACATCTATTAAGGATTGTGAGGCCCAACCTGCATGCAAAATGATTTAGCTAGGTAAAGCCAAGCTGATGACCAGAGGATCACCAGTTAATGACCATAAAACATGGTTTCACATTTGCAAATTAAGTTGAAAATTTGTATCTTTAACAAAAAACGAAACAGTCTCTGTTCAGAGGAAGCTCCTCCTAACATCTTAATCTAATTATGAGACCATGCTTTGCCAAAGCACCACTGTAAACACACTAATTACCCTGATAATACATCGTCAGAAGAATAGATATGAACACTCAAAACCTATAAACGGAGCATAACATCTTGGGCTGATTACCTAAAAGAACATATTATACTGATTGCCAATTTGATAAAATAAGATTAGCCAATTTAACATAAACCAGGTACAATATTGACAGGAAGTAATAGGTAGAAGCGAAAACAACTCTCAGCTTGTTACTAAACTCACCAACTCGCCTGGGGAAAAGCCTCAAATAGGAAATATATGTGTACCATGATAAACAAATGCGGAATAGCAAAGAGAAGAAAATTCCCTGCACATCAATATTGTTATTTCTATCAATCTGTTGTAATAAGTCTTTGCGATATGGATTTACTTTGGTCCTCGATGTTTTATTCGATGTAATTAGAAGAATATATATCTATGGTAATAAAAATGAAATTTTTGAAAATAAAAATCGAAACAAATGAAGACCTGAAGGTCACCGAGATAGATGAATTTCCATCCCCTGAGACTGGCTTGGACCGCCAGATCCATGTCCTGCACGGTTTTTCGATCCTTCCATCTGCCAGCCTCATTGATGGCAGCAATCCTCCACACTCCGCCCGTTCCTGTGGTAAATTAGAACAGCCAAAATTTCTTTATCCCTTTTGAAATTTTTTCTCATGTTCTTTGTGTAGGGTTTTTCACCATTACAAATCAAAAAATGCTTTCCTTTCTATATACTTTTTGCAAGTGAGGAACACTTCATAATTTCGAATTTCGAACGACAGGCGTAAAAGTCAGGTTTGCAGATCTGGAATCCGAGAAAAGGGATCAAACACCGCCATGGCTGCAACACCATTCAGGTTGCCCCACGAAGACACCAGCCGAGTTTCACCCAATGTCGGATGGGAAAATGAAAACGAAGAGATTAATCAAAAGCAATACCAAAACCAACACCAAAACCAACACGTTCATCATCATCTTCCACAAATAAATATAAACAAAAAAGTATCTAAATCAATGAAATAACACTGATTGAAGCGGCAGGGTTGAAAATATCGTGAAACCAAATACAATAAGCACCACAGTTGTAAATGAAACCCAGAAACAAAAACTAACCTAAGTGCATAAGTAGTTTCCATTATCATCAAAATGAGAAACCTGTAGACACAACCACCTCGTTAGCAACATACACTAATCATCAAAACTGATATATTCCTAAAAACGTTAGCATTAAAGATGCAGAAAATAAATGAACCTGAGAGCAGCTATTTGAGAAGGAGACGATTTCCATCAAGTGGTCCATCTTCGTTTCAGAGAGAGGAACATATCTATCAAAAGAAAACCTTAAATTCAAAAAGAAAATTTTCAAGGATTCATATGGACTTTCTTGGAAATCAAAAGAAAAAGGGAATAATCGAGCAGCAGAGATAGCGTATTTTGGGATCGAAGAAGAAATCGAGGAAGAAGCAACACCTTTAAGAGAGATATGTTAATCCTTTATCATAACTTACTTTCTTTATCAACACCAAGCTTTGGATTCACCTGCAAAGATGAGCGGAAGAAGATGAGCGCTCAACCTACAAAATCGAGCGATGACCGCCACAAATCGAGATGAGCGGTGTAATTACCTTGTGAGAAAGCGATGTCGGAGCTTGACTCCGGATGAAATCTTGAAGCATCAACATGAAACTGATGGTAGAGGAGCGATTCTGATTTTGGACCAGTGAGATGTGTTTTAGGGTTTAGGGTAAACTCTGATTTTTGGGATGGGAGAAGACGAACGTAAAAGCCGATTTTGGGGGCAGAAGACGAAGAGGCTGGTAATCAAATTACGAGAGTCTCACGCGTGCAGCTTGGAGAAATCAGGGATTTTTAGCAATATAATCTTTCTCACTCTAAAATTTTAAGTAATTATGCTTTAATGGTGGTACATCTAGCTTTAAAGGTTGTTTTTAAGAGTTTGGGGGTTAAATGTATTATAAGATAGTATAGATACGTTTATAGAATTAAACCAGAAAACATCATATATAAAAGTGTTACAAAAAGATTATAGGATATTTTAACAAGTTTTTTAAGATGTTTTTAAAATAAAGTGTCGTATTGGTTATTTACATGACACTATTTGAAAAAAGATCGGGAAATAAAAACAGAAATTTAATTATCATAACAAAGAGATGGGAAATAGAAACAGAAATTCAAGGAATATAGACATGAAAAGCAGAATTTTCCTTTTAACTTTTCCCAATCAGAATATTGATTCATTTTTGTTAAAAATTTAACTGTATCGTATTTTGTTAAGTTAGGACGCGTTTGGTACGCAAACAAGATAGAACAGGACAATTGGGACATGACAGAATAGAACTGGACATAACAGTTGTTCAGTGTTTGGTACACAGACATGATAGAAAAGGACATGACAGAACATAACAGAACAACATGTTCAACGTTTAGTAGACATAACTGGACAAAAACTGAACAAATAACATTACATAAAATACAGTAAATAAAATTTAAATAAAGGGAAAAGTCCAATAAAACCCAATGGACTTTAGTGTTAGGAATGATTAAGTCATTGGACAATTTTTTGAAACAAATAAGCCATTACACTTTTCAAAACCTGTTAAATAAATCATTGAACTTTTTAAAACCTGTTACATTAATCCTTATGACTTATAAAATTGGTTAATGCATTAAAAAAATAATTGAAAAAAAAAGAAAAAACCAAATAAAGTCACGTATTTTAGAAACATTTAAATCATTGATAATATTGACAATTTACTTTTTTTCTTTAGAAACATCTAAAATAATATATATACAAAAGCACTCATCGGCTCACATATCTTCTTTCCGTCGACCATCACACTACCATCACCGCTTCTCTGTTCCGGCCTATGCATCGGCCAACCTCCTCCTTCTCTCCCTCCTTGCCATCTTCCCAACCTGCAACAACAACCCTAACGTGCAAGTCTGCAACTATCATGCTTTCAAGTTGCTTATACATATTCAGAGGGATCAGCTCCTCTTCCCAATTACGTTTATGTGTGCTGCCTAATAAAAGAAAAGGGGAAAAACCCTTGTCTCGAAGTCTATCTCTTCCCCATTAATCATCACATCTACTCCTGATTAAAAAGACTCCATTGTCAAAAACTTCAATCCCTTTCTTCTATTATTTATCCATTCATAGTTATTATTATTACAGGATATATAAAGACATGTGAATTAACATAGATTAAATATATGTAATATGATAACATAGATGAAGGCCATTTCCGCCCACCACCTCGTCGGTCATCGAAGGAAGAGAGATGGTCGGCGAGAGTAGCTCCTCATGCTATATCCATGTGTTTTAGTTTGTTTTTAAATTTGTAGTTTACTTGTTATTCAAGTTGAAGGTTACAATAAGGATGTATTTAATAGGTTTTCGAAAGTCTAGGGATATATTTAGTATGTTTTGAAAAATCCAATGGTTTATTTGTTTTAAAAAATTGTCCAATGATTTAATCATTCCTAATACTAAAGTCCATTGGGTTTTATTGGACTTTTCCCTTAAATAAAATATAAAATATAAAACTAGGACACTAAACTAAAAAGTAAAAAAATTATATTTTACCTAATAAACTTCCCACTTTTGTTACCTCGGGTTGAACGGGTTTTGGAACCCGGGGCTGAACCCGAGCCCGAGCCCGCTCCCCCCCCTACCACTACCCGATGGAGCCCGAGCCCGAGTCCGAGCCGAGCCCGCTGGCGGTACCGAAGGTCTAATGGGCCCTTTCCTCCATTTATTGTACACCGACTAGATCCACTGTCACTGGGGAAATCAACCTTCATGGCTTCTGCATTTGGGCCTACTTTTGATATGCTTTTAAAGGTTTTGATTTGGGGTTTCTTTTATTGTATTTTAATTTAGTATTTTGTGTTGTTGATGAACATATCAACTTTACTTGTGCTTCTAGTTTATCCCCTGTTTTATCTTTTTGAATAAATTATGATATTTGTTGGAGAATCAAATCTAAAATAAAAATCTAAGTTTATACATATCCTTGATTATTGAACCAGAAAATATTAGAATTCTTATTCATGGTTAATTTTCCCTTTTTTAATCAGAATAAAATTAGAGAATTGTTGTTGTTGGTGTTGGTTCTTTTTTACAATTAAGAGAATAATCAAACTGATAATAATTAAGCATGTATATCATTGTATGAAATTGGTCTTTATGTTCACATTTCAAAATTTTATTTGAATATTACATGTTAAATACATTTTAGGGCTTTTAAAAAAATACATTGCAGGGCAAATTGCATGAAAAATTAATCTACTTTGTCTTTATTCCTATTTTGGGTAACGTACTTTTTAAACCCTTTATTTTAATACTTGGGGAGTAAACTTTCAAACTCTTAGGGTGGTTCGCAGAATGTTTTCTGATGAAATGTAATCTGTCAAAAAAAAATTACTTTGAAGGAATTAGAATGGAATGTTATCAGGTTTGACCACCTGTTTGGTTGACATACATTGGAATGGAATCTGCTAAAGGAATTGGATTTTGTGTGTTTGGTTCACATAATGTAGCTTTGGAATTGGATTTAAATATTAGTTAATGACGAAAATACCCTTTTTGAAAATGTGAACCATCGGTGATGGTCGGCGGCGGTAGATCAGAACGGTGATGGCCGACGGTGATTCAGAACGGTGGTGGCCGACTGTGGTTCAGGTTGGTGGTGGTCGGCGGCATTGGTGGTCGGTGGCGGTCGTCGGTGGCTGAGAACGGTGGCGGTCGGCGGTGGTTCACAACAGTGGTGGTCGGCGGAGGTTCAGGTCGGTGGTGGTCGGCGGCGGTTCAGGTCGATGGGTCGGTAGCGGTTCAAGTCGGTGGTGGTCGGCGGCGGCTTAGAACGGTGGTGGTCAGCGGTGGTTCAGGTCGGTGGTGGTTGGCGATGGCTGAGATCGGTAGCGGTTGACAGTGGCTCACAATGGTGGTGGTCGGCGACGGCTTAGAACGGTGGTGGTCAGCGGTGGTTCAAAACGGTGGTGGTCGGAGTAGGAAAGATGGGGATAGTTTTGTCTTTTTGAGAAAATTGGGTGGAATGGAATTGAACTCCTTCTCATTTGTGATGGAATGACCAAATCCATAAATGGTGGAATGTGTGGAATTCAATTCCATTCCATAGGTAACCAAACGCCTAGGCGGAATTTGGTCAATGGAATTGATCATTCCAATTCCTTTCAATTCCGCCGGAATCCTGCGAACCAAACGCATCCTCAACTCCTTAAGTACCTGAGTAACCGGTTACTATGCGGATGTGATGAGTAACGTTGCCTACAACCCAACATTTTTTTTGATGATGTGGTAAATGATGCCAATTTTTTAAAATATAAATTTTGATTTAAGATGCGTTTTACTTTTATTAAAAAAATTATAATTAAAAGAAAAGCTAATCCAAATTCATCTTAAAACCCAGATTTTCCAACTTCAAAAAAGTTATAAGAAAACCCAAACTTCCCGTCTTCATCTTAAAACCCAGATTTTCCAACTTCAAAAAAGTTATAAGAAAACCCAAACTTCCCGTCTTCATCTTAGAACCAAGATGTTCGTTTACACATGCAAGTTGAGGGAACGAATGGACTATTTATTGCATAGATTTAGGTTTAGGTTTATATTCTCTGGGCTTTTAGATATATCATGAATATGTAACATGACGGATCGATGACGAAGTTATCAAGTCTTACGGATTCTCACCCATTGTATTGTATTCTTTTCCTTTATCATTTTATTTTTATGTTCTGGTTTACTTTAGTTCATTGTTTATACTCAGCGTCTAAGTCCAATATTTTATTTGAGTTGTTATTTATTTGTCCGTATTTAATTTCTTGTAACGTTCTTAATGATAATTTTATTGTTTTCATAGGTTAGAAACGAATTTTGAAGAGTGACACTCCTTGGATCAATTTTTACAGCTTTTAAAATTAATTTTATGGTTTTCTTATTTCTACGTTTTATGTTCATAACGTAGCTTCCTTGATTGGGTTTTTTGTCTTGATTTAAGTGTTGGGACTTAGGATTAAACAATTGACTTTACAACGAATACTAGATACTAATCACACTTATTTTTAACCAACGAAAGTTGTTATGTGTGTAATCGATTTTACTCTAATTGTTTGTTAATTTGTTTAGTCGAATATGGATGAAACTTTGATTCTCGACTTAGATCAAATTGGTTGATGATTACGGTCCTAACATGAAAATAGTTAGGGACATGGGGTTGAGAAAACATTTGTTTTTATTAAAATCCTTCTTTTCAATGTTTGTATCTTACGAAAGTAAGTGTGAATATCGTTTTAGAAAAGTTTTCCACTTTGATAGAGCCATAGAGGGTTAAAGTATCTTACACAATAAATACTCACCATAACTGAAATCCAAGACTGGAGTTACCCAATCTTTATCAACTTTCATTTTTATTGCCCGTCATTCTTTTTAGTCTATTTTAATAAAAATCAAAATATTAATGATTTGCCGTAGCTAGGTCATAGTTTAGAACGAGTCCGTGTTTAGTTAATCGCTTTCCTGTAATCGACCCATATATATGCTACGCTTTTCATACACTTGCAGTTATTAATTTAAAACACATCACTAAATGTTATTGATCTTGGTTCACATCATATTTATATGTATATATACCATCCTACAAAATACATAAATCCTTCTTCCCTCTTACACAATAATTCTAAGGTGGCGTTTGTTTTTTAAGAGGTCTGAAGTCTTATTTCATTTCTGATTAATAAGAGATGCTGCTTTAAGAGGTTATAAGACATTATGTTACCTCTTCTAATTTCAGACATATTTCAAACTTGAGAGCCTCTGAAATATGGGAAAAAACAAACAAACTATCTGAACGTAAAAACATGTGACCGATCAGACTTCAGAGGTATTAAGAGGTTTAGAAAAAAACAACCCCTAAATAAAGTGCAATTTACAGTATAATTTAGTAAAAAGCTTGAAAGTGAAACTCAACCTTTGATAAGATTAATATCATAAACCATTTTATAAGCAACATGCAAACTATAAGGATGATTTATAGACCTATTAATTTCTTATTAAACCTTAAGACCATCCCCAATAGGGTCACTAAATCTTACACTAAACATTAAATTTGGTGTAAATAACACTATTCACATCTCCAATGAGGTCTTTATTTTTCACACTAAATTTAGTGTAATGAATAGTATTACACTAAATTTGGTGTAACACTATTCATTTACACTACTTTTTACATTATTTTTAACTTTGGTGTAACAAATAGTGTTACCCATTGGAGAAGAATTACTATTAACACTAAAATCTACACTACTTTTTACACTATTTTTTAAATTTGGTGTAAAATATAGTGTGGCCTATTGGAGATGCCTTAAGGATTGAAATTAAACTTTCCTCTTATTAAAAATTAGATTATACTTTAAGATTTCTTACTAAACCTTAAGGATTGAAATTAAACTTTCCTCATACTATATATATATATATATATTGTTCTCTCTCTATACCTCACACTTGCATCTTCCAAATTGTGATTTCTTACACAGTAGAACAACCAAAGAGATAACAACCACCCAGGTATTCAATTCTATAAATTTATTTGGTTATTGATTTTATTTTTTATGGCTACTATACAAATGATTGTATGGCTGGTGTGTATATATTACGTACTGTTGTTTGTGTATATGTTTTTCAAGTATGACACGAACGATAAAATTCATCATGCCTCTTCATTTTACATCAATTTAGATTTGTAGGAATTTTGGAGTGTTTAAACTACGTTATATTTGCTCTAGTAGATCTTTCAAAACTTTCTATAAAATGAAGATTATGTAAGTGGACATTTACCAGATTCTTACCGGGTAAGCGCTTACAGATAAGAGATTCAGCTTCAGTTACCTTATCGTGTAACATTCTTGTCCACGAAAATAGATTGTTGGTAATCATCTTAAATCTGGTAAGCGCTTACCATGTACGAGTCGTTTCCTACAGTTACCGGGTAAGAGTCTCGGTTATTGTCTTGTCTCTTACTGAATAATTTTCTTGGTCCTTCTCATGCTCAATCAATAAGATAAATGATAATTTTAAGCATTTAATTATCTGGTAAACATTTATTAAACAACCCTAAGAGAGAAAAATAGAATTCTCTAAATTTAAATAAATTCTTTAAAATTAATGTTGCAGAGAGAGAAAAATACTTTTTTTATTGTTCCTATATACACCTTTTAGATACAATTTATTTGAAAATTTATTGAGATTTAAATTATTGTTATTAATACTATATATTATTTATTCTAAAATGGAGATTTTGCTACAAATAAACATAATTTTCTTTTCAAACATTTTGAATTTTTACTTCTTTATTAATTTTGTAAAAGTCAATAAAAATTCAATTGGGAATCAAAAAATCACATGTTTGCATTAACTTTCTTTTTTAAAATATATAATATTAATTTCTTTTGTTTTCATATCTTCTTTTCCTTTTTCAATCATTGTTTGTAAATTAATAATTGTTTAACACGTTTAAACCATTTATAAATGTTAAATTCAGTACTCAAATCTCAAGATCACTTTTAGCTCCAACTGGAAGTCTATTGGTTAAGTTTTTATTCGCTTAAGTTAATACAATTGTATATTTGTATAAAAGTGACGCTTAAGTCTGCTCGGTTCGTTTTTCATTAAGACTTGTATTGATAAACTTGTTTGCACTGATAAAGTTGTCTGTATCATTACAGTTAAGTTGTTGTTCGTTTGTTGTACTTAATAAACCGTTTGAATATCCGGAATAACCATTTTAACCTTAATATATATATATTTTTGAATAAAATAACTCTTTCATAAAACTGTTGAATAAATGACATTTTATTGTAAAAAAAATATCAGTTTAAATGAAAACAACTTGATATGTATCATATCTCTATACATTAAATATTTTTTCAATAAAATGATTACTCTAAATATTTTTTTAACCATTAAATATTCGTTAGTAGGTTTAATGGAATTTAATGAAAAGGGGTGGAAGGGAAGAAGAAGAAGAAGAAAGAGGCAAAGGGCTGGTGCAACTAGGGGTGTTTGCGGTCCGATTTGAGTAGTTTAATCTCTTAGACCACAAACTAAACCACAAGTGGTGTTTATTAAAATTTTAAATTGAGTGGTTTGACATCAAGTATCCAGGTTAATCCGAACCGGTTTAGGCGATTTGGGTCTTTTATGGGCTTTATAGTTTAAACTCAAAAATTTATATATAATTTTAAATTTTAGATTAAATATCTATGTTAACAAAACAAAATATCCCAAAGTCCATGCCTCAAAGCCTTGAGTTCGTTTGAATTAAACAAAGTCCATAAAAAGTAAGAAAGTCCATAAAAAAGTAAAAGAAAAAATCCCAACAATACATTAAAAAAGTAAAATGCAAGCAAATTCCACAACTTAGCGATTTCGAAATATGTTTTTATGTTTGGGCTACTATGAGTTTATGACAAAGTTGGGCTTAAAAAGTTAGCTATGGTCTTATACTAAATAATATATATATATATATATATATATATATATATATATATATATATACATGTATATGTATTTGGCGGTCGGGTTGGTTTAAACCGCCCAAAAAAAGTTCCAAACCGCAGGCCGAACCAGACCGCCCGGTCTGGCTATTTTTCAAACTAGACCGAACCGTCAAACTGTCAAGACATGACTTATTTCGACCGGTTTGAGACTTTCAACGTTTTTTTAATACCCCTAGGTGCATCGTGCAAGGAAGGAGAGGAGAGAGGAAGAAGAATCGTAGTTGGAGGAAAGGGGGCAAAGGGCAGGTGCAAGCGTGCAAGGAAGGACGGGAGAAATAAAGAAGGGTAGTTGTAGAGGTGGCCAAAAGTCGGGTTCGGGCCGGGCCGGGTCGGGTCGGGGGACAACCCGGTTCTGCACAGTAACCGTGCGAACCGGGTCAGGTGAGAACCGGGTCGGGTCGGGCCGGGTTTAAACCGAAATCCCCTGACCCGTTTACTTGTATGTAGAACCGGTTTCGGGAAAACCGGGTCGGGCCGGGCCAAGAACCGGGTCGGAGTAGGGCCGGGGATTTTTTTGTTTTTTAACTGCTTTCTTTGTATAATAATTAATTACTAAACTTTAACAAAGAAAAATTGGATTGGAATCATTGGATAAGTAATGAGAAATGAGAATTGTATGCGTTTTTTGCGAGAAACGAATATAACGAGAGCCGAGAAATGAGAATTGTAAGCGTTTTTTGCGTTTTGTAAGCAATGTAAGGTGGTGATGACCTCCATAACACCCCTAGTATTTATATGGGGTTTGGAGGGTGTTTTTTGAGGCAAAAAACGGTCACAAGGGGTTCCAAACGGCTATATAACGGCTCTATTTTTTTGAAAAAAATCGGGTCGGACCGGGTCGGGCTACGAACCGGGTCACGAACCGGTCCCGGATCGGGCCGAGTCGGGCCGAGGAAATTCCTATATACGCGAACCGGTCCCGGCTCTCGGGCTTGAAACCGGTTCTTGACCGGGTCGGGCCAGAACCGGTTCTTGGCCGGTTTCGGTTCGGGTCAGCCCGTCGGGTCGGGTCGGGTCAGTTTGGCCACCTCTAGGTAGTTGGAGAAAATTTAATTGAAATTAATGCTTTAATGTAAATGACATAGGATTTCTAGTTGAGTGAATTAGTCATTGGCTAAGAGAATAAGCTCTTGCCGATAATCCATTTATGGCTGAGCAAATAAGTGATATCAATTACACAGTCGATTAAGCAGAACATGTTAAGTCCTTGGCTGAAAGTTTGTATCAAAATCGTACATATTTTTCAAATTCAAAAACCGCCTATTTTTTCAATTATCTATGGTTAACAACTCAACAATTTTCATAATACTTTTTATGTTAATATTATAATTTAATCGTTATTCATAATATCTATCATAAACATATATTAAAATATTAATAATGAACAGTTGGTTTTAAGATTTACATTTGAATCCCTATTAAGTCATTGACTAGGGGTGTCCATTGATTGAAATATAATTGGATGAAGTGAATCTGATTTGATTCCATCATTCAATAAATGTTGGATTTTGTTATCCAATTCAATCTATTTAATATTGGACATCTAATCCAATCGAAACCAATGAATGACTCGATCTGATTAGTTCTATTTATTGGATATTATTATTGGTTTTTCATTGGATCGAATTTGATCAATCCAATATCAGGATACAATCGAAACCAATGAATGACTCGATCTGATTAGTCCCATCTATTGGATATTATTATTGGTTTTTCATTGGATCGAATTTGATCAATCCAATATCAGGATACAATTTTCAACCAAGTACTCATATATTTTCTTAATTTTTTTTGAAAACACTACTTATAAATAAACTAACAAACAATGTTGTAAAATGTTAATAGTTATAGTTATTGGTTGGATGGTAATTGGATGGCAATTGAAAGGATAATTGGATGATTATCAGATTAGATCGGTTCGACTTTGTTGGATTCTAGACTGCGATCCAATTTGGTTGTAGAAAGTAAAAAGTGACTAAGTGTTTAAATAGACCGTTTTGTAAGACTTAATTTGTAGCATGACGTTTTCCGGCATCTTAATAAGTTATTAAGGACAATGTTAAAATAAAGTGTCGTGTTAGGTTTTTTCTGTGGATTATCTTTTAGAGTGTTATATAAACACATTTTTTTACAAAACACTTGTTTTTATAAGACAACTTTTCAAAAGTACCCTAAAAATAGCTAATATGACATTTTAGTTAAAAGAATATTCTGAAAACTTGTTTAAACGTTTAAAAATGTCTTTCAAACTTATTGCAACACTTTTATACAAGACGATGTACTGTTTGATCCTAAAAACATAAGTCTTATCGGCAAAAGTCACCACCTTCACTTACACTAACATTCTCAGTTATCAAAATGGATTTTTGGTAAACGTCTTTTACCCAGTGCTTACCGGGTATAAGAGTCTTCTCCCTCATTTACCAAGTAAATTTATCACTCTTTGTTATGTTTCTTATCGGGTAAAATCTACGGTCCTTTCCCTGCTCATCCGGTAAGAGCTTATCTGTTAAGAGTTTGGTAAACGACCCTTTGTCATTTTTTGGTATTATAAACCCAATTTGTTGTACTAGTTTTAGGTCCTAGTTAAAAGTATATGAGAACTATTTTTTGGGCAAAAAAAGTTGATTATTGGCAACTCTATCTTGACCCACATGAAACCCGCCTCCAAGGAGACCAATGTACGAGCCATTTTTTTTAGCTCATTTAGTGGCTAGCGCGAGAGAAAAAACCGTCCATCCATTTACCAACTAAGCCACACATCAAAGATAAATTAAATGAATTGCTAAAATAATGGTAGGGTGTGAGATATTTTATGCATTTTATTATTTGCATTGAGATTTGAATTTTTCTATGAAAAATAATATTATAGCATATGTTAGATAAATTTCTAAGCATTATTTCACTTTATACATCTTCACTAGCCCAATTCTAAAGTACATATGTTTTACTTATAATAATAACTTGGATGTGAATGTGAAAAACTACTAGAATAGAGGCATCATCACAGTAATTACTTATATAACCTCCAATATCCCTGATCAGTGATCAACATCTCATATATCTCTCTTTCTTTTTCCACAGTGAGAAATGGTTGACGCTTTAGTAACTGTTGTTGTCGTCGAGGGGATACTGAAGAAGTTATCAGTAGCAGCTACCAATGAAGTTGTCCTTGCTTGGGGCTACAGAGAAAGGTTGACCGCCTTTCGTAACAGAGTGGAGATGATTCATGCCAAGTTACGTGATGCGGAGAGTAAAAAGGGGACACAAGAGGCTGTGATGTTATGGCTGAAAAATCTAAAAGATGTGGTCGGTGAAGCTGATGATGTGTTTGATGGGGTTGACTATGAGATGTTGAGGCGTCAGGTAAAGAAACGGAATCAGATGGAAAGAAAGGCACCTTCTCTTCCAAGCTTGAAAAAGTTTGCGTTTCGTAGAAGAATGGGTCATAAAATTGAAGACATTAGCAAAAAGTTGGCAGAGATCCTTAAACAAGCAAACGATTTAGGACTACACAGTGAACAAGGTGGTCTTACTCCAAATAGTCTCCATCAGGTGGAGACTGATTCTTTTTTGGATGAATTCAGTATTGTTGGTAGGGAGAATGATGCACTGCATATCATACAACTCCTAACTAGATCAAGAGAAGAAGAAAAACTTCTGATTGTTCCCATTGTTGGAATGGGTGGGATTGGGAAGACCACTTTGGCTAAGTCGGTTTACAATAATCAAAAGATCGAACACGATTTTGATGTTAGGGCTTGGTTGTGTGTGTCGGTTAAGGTTGGCATTAATACACTTCTTGCAATGATATATGAATCTCTAACCGGAAAGAAATGTGAGCTACCAACAAGGGAAAATTTAATTGCTTCTCTTCGAAAGGAGTTAGGAGGAAAAAGATATTTGTTGGTCCTAGATGATGTTTGGGATGAAAAGAAGGATCATTGGGATGATTTCAGGAGTTGTATGTTGAAAGTAAATTCACTTAATGGAAGTAGCATTCTTCTGACTTCAAGGAATCTTGAAATTGGAACTAATGAGATGACCAAATATTTGTATACTTTAGAAGGTCTTTCAGATGATCAATGTTGGTCTATCTTTGAAGAAAGGGCTTTTGTGGTAGGACGACCACCAATGCCGGAATTGGTTGAGATAGGACGTGATATCGTGAAAAAATGTCATGGTTTACCATTGGTGGTGAAGGTTATAGGAGCCATGTTACGTAGTTACGAAGATAAAGAGAAGTGGTTGTCCATCAAAGATAGCAAGGTTTGGGATCTAGAAGGGGCGGAGAGAGTTCAAAGCACATTGAAACTAAGCTTTGATAATCTACCAAATTCTGTTCTCAAGCAATGCTTTGCATATTGTTCAATCTTTCCGAAGGATAATTTCATTTACAAGGAGAAATTGATCCAATATTGGATGGCTTTAGGGTTGATTCAAACAGATGAGGCGAGAAACAAGGAGATGGAGGATGTGGGAAATGATATTTTCCAAACATTGGTAAGCAATTCCTTACTACAAGATGTTGAAATGGATAAGTATGGTCAGATTTTTAGTTGTAAGATGCATGATCTAGTGCATGATCTTTCGTTATCACTAACAAGACATGAAAACTTATGTCTTGTGGATCCGACAATCGATGATGTACGTATTTCTCAGGTTAAACATCTCGCCATGTATGAAGACTGGAACACGTATGGAAACTTCAAAATCTCATTTAAAGAGATGATTTCTAAAGTCTCCAAAGAGGATATCATGACATCTACAACTTTGCAGACATTGTTCTTCTTTGGTAATGTTGAGAAGAATATTTCACTTCGAATTTTTATGAGCTTGCGTATCTTGACATTATGTGATTATGATTTGGAGGAGATACACAATTCAATTGGAGACTTGGTGCATCTCAGGTATCTTGATTTGTCGTCTACCAAGCTCATTGTTCTACCTAGATCTATAGGTAAACTTTACCATTTGCAAACTCTGAAGTTGGATCGGTGCTATCATCTCAAGGAGTTGCCTGAAGACGTGAACAATCTGATCAACCTACGACATTTTGAGTTTGATGATTGGTGTCTCTCCCCTAAGGTTGGGCAATTGACTTCTCTTCGAACTTTATCCGCATTTGTCGTGGGTCAAAAGAAGGGATGTCAAATTGAAGAGCTAGGTCGTTTGAAACACCTTCGGGGAAAGCTCTGCATTTCCAGTCTTGAGAAAATTAGTAGCAAACAAGATGCTACCAAGGCAAATTTATCTGAGAAGAAACGTATATTCGAGATTGTATTCCGTTGGGGTAACAATGAAGGTGCCAACAGAAATGACAAGGATGTATTGGAAGGCTTGCAACCTCATGCAAATGTGAAACAGTTGAAAATAGAAAACTTTTCTAGTGATAACTTTCCGACGTGGGTAATGAAGATGGCAATCGATATTCAAGGGAAATGGACGTCCCTTGACAAGCTCGTGAAAATCACATTATCAGGTTGTAGCAGTTGTCACAATCTTCCAATGCTTGGGAATGTACCACTTCTTTGGGAGCTTGAGTTGGAGAATATGGACAAGTTGACATGCTTGGGTACATCTTTAGGCCAAGGCAACGTCGTAACTGAACCAGGGAAGCCTTTGTTTCCATCGTTGAGATCCCTTTCACTAAGAGATATGAAAAGCTTGGAAAAGTGGACAGATGCAGGAATGAACAGCTCAACGATGTTATCGCCTGTCCTCAAGAAGTTGGAAATCTGGTTTTGTCCAAAAATAATTCTCTTAGATGAATATCATCAACATCCTCTCGTTCGTTTAGACATAATGGATTGCAAAAATCTTGAGTCCATTCAGAGCATACAAGGCCTCACATCTCTCAAATCGTTGAGTATTTCCAGTTGTGATAGTCTTTCAAGAATACCCGAATTGCACAACCAAGGTCATTCTTTGAAGTCTCTAAAGATTACCGGTTGCAACAAACTAACTTCCTTGCCTCGTGGATTAGAGTGTCTTGCCTCGTTAAACGAGTTGATATTAGGTCCGTTCTCATATGAGCTCCATTCTTTCCCAAGACTCCAAGGCATCGACAAGTTAGGGAGCCATCTTCGATCTTTAGAGTTGAATGGTCGGGATCACTGGGAGTCGATACCGGAAGAAGTAAAACATCTCACTGCACTGACTTCACTAACCATATGGGATTTCGGAATGCAAGAATTGCCTATCTGGTTAAGAAATATGTCATCTATTCGCAGTATGTATTTCTGTGACTGCAAGGGGCTGGATATTGAAACAGTTAGACGAGGAGCGCCAAGGGAAGCAATTGAAGTTAAGTTAAACGGTCACGCATGTATATAATAATACGTAGGTTGAATCCACACATGTATATAAATAAGTAGTAGAATATCTTTCCATTTTCTCCTTAATTATTATTGCTATCCATCAAAATATCTTTTTCTTGTTCATGTACAGGGAACTAGGGATACAGGGAGTTTTTTTTCTCTATTGTGTTATGCATTTGTACACGTACGTTGCTTATTTATTTTTATTATTATTATCCTTTTTGAGCATAGGTAACAAATTGAAATCAATTGAAAGGAACGTATTAAGCTCAATTATCGCCCGGTTTAAGGATGGTTGAAAGTGAATAACTCGAACCAATAACACCCCTAATTATAGGTTTAAAATGTTTAGGAAATTATCAGTTGTGTTAATCTTTTTAGAAATTCTTTTGATTCTCTACTTTAGAGAAATTATAGAGAATTTGTTGCTTATTCACTGTGTACAAGTAACATAAAGGAATCAATTATTACTCGCAGCAGAATAAATCCGCAATCAATCCATCATAATGGCAGCTAGAGCTCATAAGGGGGCGAAGCCGGAAAATGACTTTTTCTTTGTAAGGGGTAGTTCGGTAAGTCTTGTATAAATTAAGCTGTCTGTATCAATTAAATGACAAGTTTGGAAAAAACGTGGTATTCTACATAAAGCTCCCTCCTAGAAGCTTACTGAATAAACCACTTTATATATCATTAAGTCATTAACAAACAGTAATGTATAGCTCACCAAATAAACTGAGAGTCCTGTTATATAAGCTCATTAATCTGTTAACAAATATCTTAATAAGATCAACCAATCAAGTCATTTTATTCTTTTCCAAAAATTGATTTAAAAAAAAGTCAAATATAAGATACAATGATCAAATAAGTAATTTTGGGCCCACAATTACCCTCTAAATATATTAGTGTTCATAAATAGAATTTGTAGCCACTAAGAGCATCTCCATCCTTGGCACAAAAAAACACACCAAAAACATCAATTTTGGTAGGCCCAACACCAAAAAAAAAATCTCAACTCTAACCATAATAAAAAAAAACACCAAATTTATGGACCCCACGTTAAAATAATATATTTTATTTACTATTAACTATCTTTAATAACAATAATTATAATTTGTAAATATAATAATAAATAATCAGTAATTAATTTATAATACATTTAAATAAAATATAAAAACGATAATTTTTTAATTGATAATAATATTAAAGTGAGCGGTTTTGTCTTTGATTTTTTTATGTTGAGCAAGAAATTGTTCAAGTTCATCATTGTTATTGTTCACCATCTCAACTCTTAGTTTTTATGTCTTAGTTTTTTAATTTTCTGCTATGATAAAAACAAAAAATAGTTTATTTATAATTTATTATACATATATATTAATTTATATAATAATTAAATCAATTTAATACTAAATATGAGAAAGAAATAGAAGTAGAGGTGGTCCCATGTTTTTGCCGTTTGAATTTTGCACGACATATATGCGGTATCATTTCTTTGGCCGACAAAAAATGGAGTTTGGAGTGTGATTGTAGGGCTCCGCACGGCAACAAATTGGTGTTTGGAGTACGGTTGGAGATGCTCTAAGAGAGCAGCTCCGATGCCAGATCCATCTTTCGAATGCTCGATAACCATATTGCTCGATAACTCCGGCCCTAGAAGCTCTCTGTTACCGCATCTATAAGGTATCTCCGGTATTGAGGGTGGTATTCGTATAGACCTCCGTCCATTGCAACAACAGTACGCTTTCCAAACACAATTCCCTTAGAATCGTCCTCTATCTTTTGGAGTATCCCGACAATTCCTGCTCCCGCTAACCGGCCCCCACGCTTCGCGATAATGTCACAGACCTCCACCACCATCTTCCTCACATCCAAATTTGAGTCCACCTGATATCAAGTTGAATTTGTTTTGTTAAAAATAAATCAAACAAACTCAACAAATTCCACATAGATGTAGCGTACGGGGAGTGTAAGATGTACCCACACTTTTTTCCTTCATCCCAAAGGGTTATTGTTTTCGTAAAAACCCCGTAGGCTTAAAAAAAGAGCAAAATGAAAGTGAAATGTACTTTGATCTCATTCATATTTTGCTAATGCATTTTCAAACATTCATTTTGGTACCTCGGACATGCGATCTCACACATTTAGATACAGGTTTACATCCGAGAATGCATGAAACTGTAACGTACTTGGTCTGATTCATAATTTGTGTAATGTAAGTTGTTTTAAATGTTTGAGATGTCATATGACACATATCTAAAGCTTCACTAGTTGTTTTTAAAAGATTTTAAGAAATTAAAATTAAATAGCAATACATAAAACTTTAGGGATGTTTTTAACATTTTTTCATAAATGCTTTATAATATAGTATAGAATAGTATAGATAAAGGATTATTTAACTCTTATATAACTTTACTTTAATTTAATATTAAAATATAAATTTTAATATAATATAATAAACATGCAAAATAAGATATCTATAAATCATCTTTACGTTGTTTTTTTTTTTGAACGGCAGAGAACTCACGCACACGCCCCCGAGGTATCCGGGCTCCTTTACGGGCCGACCCGACTAATCCTCGGTTAGACCAGACCCAACCAATTGATTGGGCCTATCCAGCATCCGACAAAGTCTGGTACTACCAAACCCGCTCCAAAGAATGGAAGCCCGGAGCCGCCACCCAGCAGTAACACTGGAGCGACCCAACCCGTAGGTTGGCACCTGGATCCGGGTCAAACCAGGGCTTCACCCATAGTCCAACCCAGAATCTGGGTATCTCCAGAATGCTTCCCCCAGGGCTCGAACCTAAGACCAATGGATACCATCCACTGGCCCCAAGCCTTTACCACTGGGCTAACACCCTACACCCCTTTGATAATCATCTTTACGTTTTTAAATTGAAATTTTTTATAACGTTTATTTATCAATATATTTAGTGTATTAATACTTTTCTTTTATATATACATATTGATAGTTTGTCATAAGAAATTATATGATATACATCGTATTAACATATTTAAATAATAATTAATGTAAACCAAATATATAATTGAAGTAAGAATATTTTTCGATATAAATAGATGTGTTAATTATATGTTAATGCATTGATTCTTAGAAATAATCATATAAATGAGTCAAATTGAAAATGGTATAAACGTAAAATACTCCAAAAAGATTAAGCAACTCATAAAATCACAAAATTTACTAATATCTCAAGGAAAATAATGACACAGAATTATTTTTTTTTGCTAATATCAATGTACGAAACCATATCCTTGTCAACATTTATAAGTTATTAGATAAATATGTATTTATATGTTTGAGATATTATATCATAAGCATTGGAATAACGGTTTTCAAAAATAAATTTTCAAAAATAAAAAGTGTAACAAAATAAGTTTCATTTTCATCAAATTTACAGTACAAAAATTATTAATATCGTAACAATAATTTTTTTTGAACGACAGAAGTATATTAAAGAAAACTAGCAAGAAGCTAGAAAGAACAATTACAAGTAAGAGATAGACAGAAGAGGGTTTTGAAGCCAACCCACCCAATTAAAATTACATTTTCTACTCCTATTTGTAACCCAAAAGAACGACTGAGTAACAATGTTATCCCACAACGTCACTCTCTTAGGCTTAGAAACCCTAAAAAGTGTCCCATTTCGAAAAGACCAAATAGCCCATAACGCCGTCAGATCAACCGCCTCAAAACAGGTCGACTCCGTTTTATTCAAACGCAAGGATATTAACCAGCCAATCCACTAAGAGTATGACCTAAACTCCGTAATATCCAAACTCCACCATCGACCAATTTGCTTCCAAACATCCCGAGCCATTTGACAAGAAAAAAACAAATGACCCACCGACTCAATCTCCATATCGCAAACCGGACATAAGAGGGAATGCACATCAATTCCTCTTTTATCAAGGTTCTCTCGAGTTGGAATCTTGTTCAAACTCAACCGCCAGGCGAAAACATTAATTTTGATGGGAACAAACCGATTCCATCTAGTAGGAGGAGATTCTACCACCAAAATTTTAGAGTCAATGTAACTACGAGCGGAAGCCACCGTGAACTCACCCGACCCGTCAAGAGACCAAAACCATCTATCCCTTTGGTCAGAGAGACAGACAGTATCTAGAATCTCCCGTAAAGCTGACATTTGCGACTCCTCTACACCCCCTCTCGGCTCTCTACGCAGCACTGATCCCCAAACCCCCAAGTTCAAACGATCTTGTACCAATGCCAATTTGTCCCGCTCCAGGGCAATTACCCTCGGAAATTGCACTTTAAGGGAGGAATCTCCCAACCAAACCTCATCCCAAAACAAAGTAGAATTTCCATTACCTACTTTTTCTTGCAAAACGAAGAGAGGTTAATGTCATTATTCTCCATTTGTTGAATCGCTTTCAGAATACAAATCCAAAGAGAATTGGACATCTTAGTGGGAATTTGCGTTCCAACTAGCCCACTCGCACCGTAAATCGATTTGACCACTTTGACCCAAAGTGCATTTTGATCCGTCTGAAACCTCCAAATCCATTTAAAAAGGAGAGCTCTATTTAAAGCAAACAAGCTTCCAATACCAAGTCCCCCCTCCTTTTTACTAGACAAACACTTTTTCCATTTCACCCAACTCATTTTCTTTTCATCGATGTCACCTCCAACAAAGAAACGATTCCGCAACGACTCCAAGGCTTGATCAATAATAATTAATATTTTATAGTAGAAAAGTTGTTCTGTCATGTCCCACCTTGTCCTGTCATATCCTATCTGCATACCAAACGCACCCTAAGGGAACTCACTGACACTTATGAGTAGGCATTGGATGCTAGCAATGTTATGAATGTAGCAAATTCTCTGAAGATGTAACAAAAAATCTAACAAACGTGATGAATATGTGTTTGTATGTTGGCAATGTCATTATGAGTGTAGTAATTCTGTAAGATATAACGAATTTGTATTTAAGCAAAAATTGAAGGGTGATTGGGAGTCTTTTACGAAAATATTACTTTGAGGATTGACAATGATGATTTTAAATGTGAATGCTTTTAAAGAAAAACAAATATGAAATTATGAGTTTGAATGTGAAAAGCTGAATTTAGAGGGAAGTGTTGATTGAATATCAGACATGGTATTTTTAAATGTTCATGATTAGTGAAATATTGGAATTTTTATTGTGCTTAGGCAACTGTAAATATAAAGATTGGGATGTTGTGAGGAAACTAGCCTATTCAAAGGTTTAAAATGGATGATTGGGATGTTGTCACCAAATCGATTGTCTGTGATTGTTCATAAACCTTGTGGAAAAGATGCGAGGACAACTACAAACACATGATTAGGCTATGGTTTGTCCAGACTTGTGCATCATTGTACCAAAAATAAACGGATTCAAGGATGGAAAAGTATTTTATATTAACATGATCAGATTAAAGAGACATATGATCAAGTGGAACTTGAAGCTAACAGGTTACCGTAGTATTGTATTGGAAGATATTGGAAACACGTACGTAGTGGAATTAAAGGAGTCCTGATCACTTACGAGGTAGAGATTTATGTGAGATCGATCAATTGCTGATGGAATTATACTTGTATAGCCTCGATATTTTAGGGCAGTGACGTTTAATGATCAAGTAATGGTTTTGGGTCATTTTTGAAGTACACCACAACTTTTTCCCACAATTTAGCTCATTAGTGATTCTTGGTGAGGATCCAATTATGTCATTTAAGGATGCATCTAGCTATTGAATCAAGGAATGATAATTAGACGGTAATTCAGTAAAAAAATCATAATGGGGGAACTGCATGATATATAATTTTACACAGGCCCGTGCATAAGCCTGTTCTATATGTTCATTTGAACTAGACATGTCCAAAAGGCCGGGCCGGGCTAGTCTGGACCGGGCTTTGGGGAAAAGGGCTAGGCCAGATTAGGCTTTTCAAAAGACGGGTCTACCGGACCGGGCCTAAAACCGGGCCGGGACCGGGCCTAAATCGGGCTTTTAAAAAAAATTGTATTTTTTACATTTTTAGTAAATATTATTCGTATCCACTATAAAATACTTAATTTGGTCACTCAAACATACTTAAAAAATACGTTCTATTAGAATTTCATATATAAAGAAAAATACGTTCTATTAATTTTATATAAATTATAAAGAAAAATACATTTAAAGAAGTACATTTATTAAATTATAAAGAAAAATACTCTTAATCCTCGTATGGTGGATAGTATGCAAGAGTTCCGGTCGTTTTAAGTCTAGTAAGAGCCGTAGGATCATCGAGTTCATCAACATTGAGTTGTTCTTCAGGGTCGATCTCGTCGTCGTCGTAACATGATACATTACTTTCATAATCGGTACTTGGCGGGGTACTTAGTTGGGCACCTTCGTTTTCTTCAAGATTTTCTTCCACTCCATCAAGCTCCGCCTCTAGGGTCGTTCGGTCTTGAATTCTTTCAAGACTATCCAAGTAGTCCTTCAAACAAATGCAAGCTTTTACTGACTCCGGGGTTAATCTTGTCCGACAGGCCGAAATGATCCTGCCACTAAGAGAAAAAGTGGACTCCGAAGCTACGGTACTAGCTTGGACTGTTAGTATATAACGGGTCGGGCTTAAACCTGGCTTGGGACCGAGCCGGGCCGGGCCGAGAAAATTGGCAAAATCAGGGCCTGTTAGGGCCCGGGGGCTCAGGCCGGGCTGGGCCCGGGCTTTGGGCGGTGTAACATCCCAGACCAACCGTACCAGATATTGTCTGCTTTGTCCACACACCTGGACTCACGGTTTTAAAACGCGTCTGATAGGGGAGGTATCAAGTCCCTCTTATAAGGCAACCTTAGTTCTCCTCCCCAACCAATGTGGGATCTTACAATATATATATATATATATATATATATATATATATATATATATATATGGCATGAGTTTAACAAATGGATTAGCTATTCTCGTGGGTTACATAAATCGATGTGGGGTTTCATCAAAATATGTGTATATTTACATATGTGTATATATATATATATATATATATATATAAATGTACACTTATATAATTGCAACCCTAAGATTTATGTGAGGGCATTTCGAAGCAGTTATGTAAATAATAATCCATAATCGAAATCGGCTAATTCGAAGTTTTAGTTCGGGTGTTGTACTTTAGAGTTAAATGTGATCATAAATTGTAGGGAAGGCGTGAGGAACTTCAAGAACGGTTCGGGCTCCGACGAGTACAGTGAGTTAACGTGATTTTTAAACGATTGCATACTTTTATAAAATTGCTTAATGTTCTCGAGAATTTTATTATGTCGTTTATGCAATAAATCATGACATGTTTTATGATATATATGTGAAAATTTGTTTGGAAATGGAGGTGTACTATGGTAAGACGAGCATGCTGTGTGAGCTTGTCTAAAGCCGTAAGCGCGGACATGCTGTGTGAGTCCGCCAGACAAAGCTGTGTGAGTTAGACACCTTCCATGATGCCGATGGCTTTGTGAATTATATTGTTTTACCGTATGCATGTTAAATTATGATGCTTTGTGAAAATTGTTATGGATATTACTTTCATGCATAAAACTGTGAATTCACTGGCCCTAGGCTCACCCAACTCCTTTTCAAAATAACTATGCAACCAGGTCGTCACTCACTCGGGAGTAGTAGCAAAGGGAAAGAGAAAATCTAGAACCGGGTTGGCGTTGGAATAAAGACATGATGAAGGATGATTCAAGACTTAGACAAGTTTTAACTGAAAACCTTCCGTTGCGTTGAACAATTAGACTTGCGGTTTATTTATATGGATGTTTTATTTATATATACGTTTTAAGAAGAAGAAAAATATTTTGGGATGTTACAAATGGTATCAGAGCCGGGATCCGGACTAGTGTGCCAGCGAGGACGCTGGGCTCCCAAGGGGGGTGGATTGTAAGATCCCACATTGGTTGGGGAGGAGAACTAAAGTTGCCTTATAAGACGGACTTGATACCTCCCCTATCAAACGCGTTTTAAAACCGTGAGTCCAGCTGTGTGGACAAAGCAGACAATATCTGGTACGGTTGGTCTGGGATGTTACAGGCAGGCTGGGCTTCGGGCTCTCGACGGGCTTTTTCGGGCCCGGGCCCATTTGGCCATCTCTAATTTGAACAGGGCCTCCATTTTAAGAGGGCTACATACAGGGCCCAATTTATATGATCCGGTATGCTTTATGTCCACTAATCACCTCCAATTTCTAAAAAAAAGGCGGACAATTCGTACGATACTAAGGGGCCGTTTACCTAATCACTTACCCGAGTAAATGTTTATCGGTAAAATTCAACACTATCGCTTACTTTCCGGGTAAGATTTTAGTCCACCAAAATGACATCGTATGCAACAATTTAGCTGGTAAGTGCTAATCGTGGTAAGAGTCGCCGCACTCCCTTACCGGGTAAGACTCTCGGTCCTCTCTTCCGCTCTTACCGGATAAGATTCTTGGTTCTTACCATATTCATTCGGTAAACAATGTGATTTGGTAAACACTTACCAGGTAAGTGTTTTGTAAACGGCCCCTATCATCTTCTATTCTTCTTCTTTCTTCAACTTCGGCTAATTAGAGGGAGATAACCATCGTCGATTGAAATTCTCAACGATGTCTATGGACGATTCCGTTTTTCAACGGCAAAGACAACGGCTATTTCATAACGGGAAATTCCTCAATACGTAAAATCACATCGACACACAGTAGGTAACTTGATTTCGAAATTCTTAAATTGCTACTTCCTATTACAATCGACAATCAGTCATACAATCGACAATCGATTTCGAAATTCTTAAATTGGGCTGATTTGGGGCGATTTCAGTTTTCAGATTTGGTGAAACAAGATTGTCGATTTGCCGATTTCAGATTTTGTATCACATTCAAGTTCGAAGTTCCAGTCCAGGGCTGTGTTCAACTTACACTCTTACAAAATTGAATATTGATGTTTTGTTGTTTGTTGTTTGGGATTGGCGATTTTCCTTTCAATTTTTTCACAAGTTAACATTTGACATTTCATACACAAGCAGGTAAATTCCTTAATCTATAATTGTTGTTTTGCTGTTTGTTTGGGACTGTTCAATCTGTTTTAGAATTTAGAAATTACTCAATTAGATATTCATATTCTTAAATCTTTAGACTTTAATGTTTAATGCTTTAATTGTTTATCTCAATATTGCATTTTGATTTTTGCAGTCCTCAATTTGTTGTGTAGCCAAAACTCAAAAGCTTTGGGACTTGGGAGTTTGGAGAACCAAGAATCCATATCAAGATATCATTATCGGTCTTCAATCCAGGTTGTTTTGTTCATTTATAACTTTTTAATTTTACTTATTTGAGTTTCGTTATGTCTTCTAGGGTTAGAAAGTATGATTCCAGATGTCAAAAACGTAAAAAGAAAAAAAAGAATAGAAGAGATAATAAAATCTCAAAGGGGATCTCTTGGATTTTTTGGATTCTAAACTGATTGATGTACTAGTTGCAAAGGGTCCTAAACTGATTGATGTACTAGTTGCAAAGGGTCCTAAACTGATTGATGTACTAGTTGCAATGTGTAACAGGGCCCCAAAATAGTTAGGAACGGCCCTGATTTTACAAGGGTGACATTTGAATAGAATTTGCTTAAGTATAAAAGTTTAGAAGGGTATTCGTGACACCATGTCTTGTTTCTTTGATCTTTATTGTTAAGGTACTGTAAGAACAATGATATTAGATGTTTAAGCACTAATTGTAGTCATCCCCTTTTATGGTCACAATCTGGACAACTGAAGCATGATTAAGAGAGGAAAAGTAGCCAAGTCAAAGTTATAGTGAAAAGATTATGGAAGGTGATCATGGTGACCATTATGATGTCGGCGTATGTGCTCAGATCATTATGCAAGATTGACGGATTTAAGGATGAAAAATTAGTAGTAGTGAAATGAGTAAATTAGATACTGGGGATTAGAAGATAAAAATGATGGTAAGATGATTTCAGAAAAAAATTAATAAAAATGATGGTAAGATGATTTCAGAAAAAATTTAAGAGATAAAGGAATTAAAAGAATAAGGGTGATTGCTGTTAGGATGATGATTTTGGATTATTAAGCACTAATTGAAATTCAGACGTCTTCTTATGGTTAAAATGTGGACAATTGATGCTAATCAATGTTAAAAAGATATATAAAAAATATGGAATATAATCATATTGTATATTATGATGATAAGAATTAAGAAAGGAGTAATGATCATCCAAGTTAGAGGTTCGATCAAAGTTGATGAATTTAAGGAAAACCAATGACATTATGGGTATCTGTTGGATTGTTGTGAATCGTGAGATTATGGAATATGCTAAGATTATTTTGTTGACAGTTGGTAAGATCCAAATAGTCAAGTCATCAAATGGCGGTTGGTTGGTAGTATATGTAGGGAAGATCCTATCGATCCTAAGAATGACATCGACAAGTATATGTACGTTGGATGTTAGAATTGCTATGAGTTTGGTACATCGATAACAGAGTGTGGATTTGGAGTCTTCTACTATTGTATGATTTATTACATTGAGGATTGACTAAAACGACTTCCATGTGGGAGATAAGATGGACTTTTCAAGATTTTGTAGGGATAGTCTCAATGTTTTAGAGAAAATCAAGTATGAAAACTTGAGTCTGAATGTAAAAAGTGGGATATTGTTGGTTGAATGATCAAATATGTAAATTAAATATTCATGGTTAGTGAAATTTTGGAGATTTTATTATATATATATATATATATATATATTAGTATGGTGATGATACCAAAAGACAAATCTATGAGTGTGTTTGCTCAACCAGAACATGAAGCTTCTTGTATTGGAAGATATAAGAAATGGGTTGGATGTTAAGTTAAGGTCATATAATCATATTGTAAAAATATTAAAAAACTTAATATATAATTTATAAAAACTTAATTTTCTTTTATAAAATTTGGGCCATTGTACACGGTCCTACGCCGATCACGAGCTGGTTTGGGCCATTTTGGTCATCTCTAGTTGGAACAAGTTTAATCTGGATTGGGCTTTTAATGTGGTTGTGTTGGTAAAGCTCTTGTTGATTAGGGGTCACCCTTTTGTTTTGGTGCTTCTTGTATGGGGGTTTTCATTTCGTGATAGTGGGGTGTATAGAAATGATAAGGGGTATAGAAATGTGTCTTTGTTAGTGCTTTTTCCCATTGTCCTGTTTCGAGTAACCGGTGATCGGGTGACGGGTCTATAGGGAAAGTACCTTCAGGCTATTGTACAAAGCTTTGTTTGGTTTCAAGAAAAGCAACAAATTTTGCATTTTGAGGCCAAACCGACCAAATTTCAACTTCATAATTGAAGTAGATTACGTTAAACAAACACGAAATGTACAAGACCAACGGAATTTATGGACTAATGCTCCTGGCTCTAAAAACAATCTGGTAAACGAACCTGTCACAGGAAACACTATCCTTGACTAGATCATCAGAGTTGCAAGTTTTAATTTCTTGGATGGATTCCATGTCTTCTTTGAACATTATATGTGCACCACATCTTACAACCGGTAGAGAAGTTATTACATCTATTTCGATAGAACGACCACCTTCACCCCAAAGAGACCAATCATTCCGTTCAAAATCATTATGCATCTGCTGGCAAAAGACACTGAACGGTATATAGATGATCGATATTGTCCCCTTCTTAAAACCATAGCACCCATCTTCAAACACAACACGTATCGTGAACCCCATGATAGCGGTATACCATTTCGGAGGCAACTTCAGTGGTATATGCATGGATTCCATATTGTTGTTCTTTGAACCAACTTGGAATCTTTCTTTCTGGAATCCAGATAATTAACTGGCGATCTCCAACAACACATTTCTGTTCTTAGCAAGAAACATCACATTTAAGAATTACTTAAACACCCTGATCATGAATATAGGATTGTTGTACATGATATATGTAACGACCCAAACCTTTTTCGAAGAGTTTTGCGGTTGGTGTGGAGTTTTAAATAAAAGTAGAAGTTGAGGGGCTAGTTAGTAAATAAGTGATGGGGTATATAAGGGGCACAAAACCCTAGATTCATTCTAATTCCCCAATTTTGGTGAGTTTGGCGGCTGAGCTTTGAGAGAAGGAGAAGAGAGTTGGAGTTCTTGAACATTTTGGAGAGAAGGTTTGTCAAGCTTCAAAATCAGAAGAAGATAGGATTGAAATTCGTTTTCTGCAGAGAACATATCAGGTAATCCTTAATCTAGCACTCCATTTAAGATTTGTCTGCTGATTATTGGGTTTTGAGAGCTTTCTTTTGCTTTAAGTCATTTGAGGCCATATAGAGAGATTTAGACATCTTCAATTGGTGTTTGATGCAAAAACTTGTGGGTTTTGGTTAATGGAACATTAAGGGGTTAGTTATCGTCTTTTATTTTGGCTTGAGGGTCGTATAATAGGAGATTCTGCCCTAAATCTCGTCCAGCGCGTCATCCGGAAAGTCCAGAGGAATGAAGGTTTCTGGAAGCGTGTTCGGTAAGCTTCTTATGTTGTAGGTCTCCAAGAGAATGTACCCGATAGGCATAGTATCCGGACAGTAGAAGTACCCGGACAATAGAGACGTCCGGAAAGTAGTGTTACCGGACAGTGGGGTTGTCCGAAAAGGGTAGTCATCCGGATACTAATGGTTGTCCGGAAGGTTAGATTGTGCCCGGTAAGTTGGGTGTCCGAAAAGTAGAGTTTTCCGGATAGTTTGTTAATCAGCTTATGTTGTGTCCATTTACCTAGGAAAGTCAATTGGAAGTCTGGATCTGATTAGAAACTAGAAGTAAGAGCACCAGGTGAGTTTCTAAGGCCATCAGTACCCCATCCCTCCTATCTGTGAAAGATTCCCTGCCACGTCAGCGCCACATCAGCTTTTCTTCCATCCCTCACCCCATCCCTCACGATCCCTAAACATCCGTACCCCATTCCCTCAAACCCCTTTGCCACCTCATTTATTTTAATTCTTTTATTTATACATTTAATTATTTAACAAAATAAAAATATTTATATATATTTTTAATAAATAAAAATAAGATAAATAATAAAAATTAAAATTCATATCATTCATTAAAAAATTAAAAATTACAAAATAAATTTAAAAATCTACTCGTCGTCATTCCAATCATGATATTTTTTAATTTGCTCTTTTCTCTTTAGCGTAGCCATCAAAGCGCGGCCCGAAAGGTGATCATGCGGGGTTATGTAAAACTGGAAGTCTGCATCAAATCGTTTTGCTCGTTCGATTTCTCGTTCGTGTTCCAACCTTTGAAGTTCGACATCGAGTTTTTTCATTTTGTATTCAATTGCACCATCAAACTTGTCGTTGAACGTCGTCAACAACTGAGTAACACTTTCGTCCGTATTCGTCCCGGACGTATGACTCGTTGATGTTTTTTTTGCCTTGTTTCTCCCGATGGGTCGTTGAATTGGCTCGTCATCGTCATCATCGGAAGTTTGGGTACGTTTTGAACCCCGCGATGAAGTTGTCGTCATCGTTGGAACGGCTCCCCATTTTGGACATTTTTTTAGGATGTCCCAAGCTTGTTCGTGAGTGAAAGCAACGTTATGGCGTGCTACATAGCGTTCGTGTGCCGTTCGGGATATATCGGCCTCACTCATCCCGCTTGATCTATTACTGAGCAAGTTGTTGTAGATGTCGCCAAACGAATTAACTCTTTTATTGACGTCGCTGAACTTGCTATTTAGTTGATGGGTTGATCTATAACCTGGTTCACGACCCATGCGAGTAAAGAACACTTGCCCGATTCGGGCCCAAAAACTTCCTACATTTATGTAAAATAAAGTATAAGAATAATAATAATAATAATAATAAGAATAAGAATAAGAATAATAATAATAATAATAATAATAATAATAATAAGAATAATAACAGTAAAAATAATTACCACCGCTTTGTGCGTTACCGACCACGGGGTCCTCCGAAACGTCAACCCACGCCGACACTAACGCGAGTTCCTCGGCTTTACTCCACGTTTGTTTGGCGGCTTTCGTTCGTCTCGGATTTGATGGTTCCGGGTTAGATTGTTGTGTCGGGATAAATTGTGGTGAGTTCGGGGTAGAAGGTTGGGTTTCCGGAACAATCTCGTCGTCGAGATTGATTGCGGGTGAAGGAAGATTGTAGTTGGCCGGAGTAAAACCTTGGTCAATCAAACCGGGACGTGTAAATTGGTAAGGAAATTGTTGCGAAAATTGTTGGTGATATTGTTGGGGAAATTGTTGCGGAAATTGTGGCGGAAATTGTTGCGGAAATTGTTGCGAGAATTGTGGCGGAAATTGTTGCGAGAATTGCGGATGATAACCTTGTTGTGTAAACGCTTGGAAACCAAGCTCTTGATCTTCTTGCGATTGTGGTGTATTCGGTCGGTTACGACGGGATGTAGGTGTTTTGTTTGGATTCATGATGAGAGAGGTGTGAAAAATAAGAGGTTGAGAGAATTTGAGAGAGTTTGAGAGGTGTGAGATTGAGAGAATTTGATAGTGTGAAAAATAAGAGGTTGAAAGATGTGAGAAATAAGAGGTTGAGAGGTGTGAGAAATAAGAGGTTGAGGGTTAAATATATAGTGGGATTAAATTTAGAATTTTTTTTTTTTTTAAGAAATAGCCGTTCAACGGTTGTTTTTTTAAAAAATTTAATTAAATTTTTTTTTTTTATAAAACCCTCGGGATGGCTCGGGAACCCAACCCCGCTCACCATCCCGCCCCGCTAGCCCATCCCGAGCCGTAGCGCCACCCCGCAGCCACCTCAGCCATCCCGAGCCCCTTCCCCGCTGGGGTACGGAAGGCCTAACTAAAATACATGACTTTACAACGTGTTTTCTAAAGTAAGTGCATGATGAGAAATGCCATGCTTTATTATTACGCTTATTTTAAATGCATGAAAGTTATTTAAAGATTTATGTGAGATGTATGCATACATTGTTTTAGACGTAAACTGGCCAAGACGGGAGAGTAGACCCGCCAGTGCTCATGCGGGAGAATAGACCCTTTATGCCAGGAGTAGTGTGGCCCCATGTAAGGCAGCATGAGACTGACTCGTTGGCACCTTCGGGTGACTTCAGGGTGTCAATTTACGAGGGGCGGACCTTATTCCGTGGATGATTTTATATGAACAGATTTATGATGATGTGTTTCTGAAAATGGTAAACTGTTTTAAATGCTTTTGAGAACTGTCTAGAGGGACTCACTAGGCCTCATGGTCTAACCCTCGCATTTTCAAATTAAAACATTTTCAGGTAAGCAGATAGTAAAGGCTCCGGTAAGTGAGCAAGCGCAGAATAGAGTAAAGATACAGCTTCAGGCAGTGCCACTCATACTTTTAGTGGTAGTTATTCTCAGTTGTGTATAGGTTGTTTCCGCCAACCTAAGTTAGTTAGACAATTGTGATGAAATTTTGGTGGACCCAGATTTGTAATTGTTTAATATTAATGCTTTGTACGCTTTATTTAGATTGGGTTGTTATAATATATATGAGAAATGCATGCAGAGATTTGGGTAAGGGTTCACTGCAACAAAATTGAGTTTATAGGACGTCTAAAATAAATAAGCGTCCTAATAAGAAGTTTTATAGGACCAAAGTTTATACGACCAAACAAAAAAACTTCCTATCTAAAAGTGTTACAAAACGTTTATAGGACGCCTTTAAGCGTCGTAACAAGTTTTTTAGAACATTTTTCAAATAAAGCGTCCTATTAAGACTAAAAGGCGATAAATAATATTATCAGATTTTAGAGGTAGTGATCGGTTACCTTAAGGAAGGATTGTCGCAACATCTTGTCGACATATATTTCATTCTCTTGATTCTCTAGGAGTGTCTCGCAATCCGAAAGAAATATCTTATGCAACAATTCGTACTTTTTTGTTAGATCTTCAATCTTTTCCAATGCTCGACAATTGTATGCCTCCAATACTTGTATTCCTAATGGGAGCCCTTGAATACTTTGAAGTCTACCAAAATCATTCAACCCTACACGTTTAAGACAAGATAGGCGAGAGATGCTTGCTGTAGCTGGATTAATTTCGAGTTGCCACTTAGATTTATTTCTTCCAACGAGCAAAATGCATCAAGATTATTGGGGAAATCTTGTTCTTCTATTTGTCTCCAACTGAGATCTAGTTTTCTCAAGAAACGTGACTTCGCCAAAGTATGATAATCAACGTGACTTCGACAAATCCTAAGTCCAATCCTCAAAACAGATCCAACTACGCTGAAAATTGGTACGCAGGTTCGCACAGTGATTCTGGACAACTATAATACTACAAGTTTTGTTGAAAAACCAACAGAAATGGGAGTTTCGATTCAAAACAGTGTTTGAGGAACTTTTTCTCGAAAATGAGCTAATCTTACTATTCTGGATTGATTTGTGTGTAAAAGCGGAATGAAATCAACCAGAAACAATCACCAATCTAATCCTAATCAATTCTGATCCATTTGAAGAACTCAAATGATCAAAGTCAATCAAAAAAATTGGAAAAATGAAGAACACTAAAAAAATAGCTCAAGATCAAAATGATATACTATGCTCTGATACCAATTGTGATCCCAGAACAAGTAGTCAATCAACTATTAATCTCAGTATGCCATCCATATATTCAATGAAGATCATCAAGTACACAAGAATGATGTAGAGAGAAAGTGCAAACTGTGTGTACTTGTGTGTGTAGGAGTGAATGACATTATTCAAAATACAAGGGAAAAATCTACTTATAGTTAACAAATAGAAATGTTCTAGAATAGCCCCTCTACTTGGTACAACAAGCTAAATAGAGCACTAACATTTTTCAATAACCATTAATAAATCAGTCCATCAAAATCATCAAAACAATCTAATGCAACTCAAAAATGGAGGTATTCAATTTTCCACCTCACAAGATATTCAACTTGAGATACAAACTCAAACTTTTGGTTGAAACCGAAAATATTTTTCCTAGAAATTAATTCCAACTAAAAACCAATTAGATAAATCAAATCAATAAACATAACTACCATCAATCCTAAATTAAAAGGAAATAAATGAGAGAGATTCTTATCAAAACAATTAAGAAAATGAAGGATTTCAATTAAAATATTTGTAGAAGTTCACACACACCTTGCAAACACGGAGAAACAATCTTGAAGGAAAACAAAGAGATAAAACTCATTCATCTCTCTCTCTCTCTCTCATTTAATTGGGTTTTTAATTGGCTAAATAGTATAAACACCCATTGTACTTCTAGTTCTAAAAGCACATAATAAACATATTCAAAGGTATTACATCTTCTTTGAACTCGAAACAATTAGATTAAAAAATATGGAACTTAAAAATATAAAAAGCACGATTGCGTGCATTTAACAAATGTGAAATGTATATTAGAGTACCAATGGAATTTATACCCCAACGCTCTTAGCTTCAAAACAAACCTTGTACCACAAAGTGTTATGACAAGTAACACTATTCTTGTCCGAATCATCAGATATACAAGTTGTAATTTGTTGGATGGATTCCATGTCTTCCTTGTACAATATATGTGCACCACATCTCACAATATTTGAACCATAGGGCTCGTTTCCATACACAGTACATATCGTGAACCCAAGGATAGTGGTATGCCATTTGGGAGGCAACTTCAGTGTTATTTTCTTTCCATGATGTTGCTCTTCGAACCAGCTTGGAATCTTGCTTCTTGGAATCCAGATACTTAACTGACGGTCTCCAGCAACACATCTCTGTTCACAACAAGAAACATTGACAATCATACTTAGAATTGTTGTAGTATATATGAGTTACGAGGATTACGGTAGTGTATATATATGTGTGTGTTATATGAGAAATGCAGAGATTTTGGTAAAGGTTTAATAGGGTGCGTTTCATTTGCAAACCATACAATTCGTACAAACTATACAAACCACTATATTAGGAAATAATAGATATATTTATAGTTAAGTATCATGATTCATTAGTTATAATTGAGATATATATGGAAGATGATAAGGTTCATTAATTATGATCATGACTTTAGATTAGGAAACATAATAAAATCATATATTTATTAGACTTGATGAACGGCTAATATTGGTTTGTATAGTTTGTACGAATTGTATGGTTTACAAATGAAACGCACCCTAATCAGAGTAAAATGAGATAAAATAAATATATCAGATTCGAGAGATAGTGACCGGCTACCTTAAGGAAGGATTGTTGCAATATCTTGTTGAGATATATTTCATTCTCTTGATAATTTTCTAGGAGTCTCTCACAATGCACAAGAAAAATCTTATGCAAAACTACATACTTCACTATTAGATCTTCAATCTTGGACACTCGACTGCTTCCAATACTTGTATTCCTGATGGGAGGCCTTGAATATTTTGAAGTTGTTGGCACTCATTCAACTTTAGGTGTTTAAGACGAGAAAGGCGAGAGATGCTTGTAGGTAACCAGATTAGTTTATCATTGCCACTTAGATCTAATTCTTCCAAGGAGGAAAATGCATCTAGATTATTGAGGAAGTCATCGAGTTCAATTTGTCTCCAACTGAGATCCAATTTTCTCAAGCAACACACCTTTGCCAAAGTATGATAATTAATGGAGTCCATTTTGCATTGGAGGAATGTCGGGTAACTTGTTCCTAGCGATACCTCTTCTAATTTTTCGATGCTTCAATTTCTTCTAGTTTCTGCAACAAAGTTAATTAAACTGAGGTCAAACACATACTAAATACAATTCTTTTTAAAAATAATAGCGTTTTATAAAGAAAGAAGTTTATTAATTACCATGTTTTTCTTAATGAAATCATGGATTTCTTCGCGTACCCAAAGCCTGCTATTTGGGTAATTCTCACGAACAATTTTCAAACCCATTTCATGAATGAGATCATGCATGCCTAGCTTTTTATTTGAAACAGATATAAGAGATTTTTCGATAAGAACACTAATTCCTAACACTGGCTCATAATCAAAGGTATCAAGTACTCTTGTCACATGTTCTTTATCATGGCCCTTGAAGAAACATACAATATCTAAAAATATTTTCTGCTCAGAAACCTCTAGCCCATCAAAACTGATTTTCAGCGTCTCAAAAATCTCAGTGTTTGGTGTTTTCGCTAATCTATTTAAAGCGCTTTCCCACACAGCTGCTTCTCTTCCATGGAAGAAAGAACCTAAAACTTTCAGGGCTAGAGGAAGACGACCAGTGTAGTGTATTGCACGATTTGACAGCTCTTTATACCCATTTGGAGGGCAATTGTTTCGGAAAGCATGCCTACAAAAGAGCTCAACAGCTTCCCCCGCATGTAAAATAGCAGCTTTGTACTTGGCATTTGTATCCGATAATAAATGCTCATCTCTTGTAGTTATAATGATTCTACTTCCTACACCAAACCACTCATGTGTTGCAGCTAGGAACTCTAACTGCTTGACATCATCCACATCATCAAGAACAAGAAGAACCTTCATTTTGCAAAATCTTGTTTGTATCATTCGGGCTCCCTCATCTGGATCTGTAATATTCGACTCATGGTGCGTAATATCTTTAAGAATTCTTTCTTGTAAGTTGCATATCTTTCTTTTAGTAGAACCATTTTCTCTGACATCATTAACAAAGCTACAACCATCAAACTTATAAGAAATTCTTCTGAACAGAGCTCGTGCAATAGTTGTTTTACTGATTCCTCCCATTCCACATATCCCTACCATGCGTACCTCATTTCACTACTAAATAAACAGCTATCAGTGACGGACGATTCCGTCACTGATCCGTCACTGAAAGCAACTTCCGTCGCTATTTCGTCACTGAAAGTCCGTCACTGTTCAGTAGGTTGCTGAAAGTATCAGTGACGGATCAGTGACGGACTTCAGTGACGGATCAGTGACGGACTTCAGTGACGGAATTATTCAGTGTCGGATCAGTGACGGAATTATTCAGTGACGGAATTATTCAGTGACGGAATTCCGTCACTGATCCGTCGCTGATTATGGGAAAAAAATAATATATAAATACTTTTAGCGACAGAATTATGTCACTAATCCGTCGCTAATTCCAAAAAAATTAAATAAATAAATACTAAAAACAATATTTCCTGTATTTTTATATAAATACATGCTCTTAATTTAAAAACACCAACCCACCAAATTCCAAATACCAAATACCAAATTCCAAATTCCAAATTCCAAAATATATTACGAGTGTAAATACGATAATAGCAACCTAACTAGGGGGAGGGCCGGTAGGCCCGGGAGAGGGGAAAACGAATCCCTGCTGCCTCATAAAAGCAGCAAATTGCTGCGACAATGTGAGTTGCTCGGCTAACTGGGTAGCCTGTCTGACATGTTCTGCCTCCAAGTCTTCGTTCCGCTTCTTTTCAATCTCTAATTGGACCCGATAACGCTCTTCGCGTTCCTTTGCCTCCTTCGCCTCCTCCTCAATCTTTGCCATCTTCTCTCTCAACTCAGCTAACGGTGTAAATATTAAACATTTAACAAAAAAAATCAGTATTTGTTGGCAATTAAAAGTAACGACAAGATACATAACCAATATAACAAACGTACCTCCGATGTCGATCTAGTCCCGAGTGATCTCCCATCGCTGCTGCTACTACACTCACCCCTCATAGCATAACGGGGATCTTGCGTCGTCCCGAAACCAAACAGACGACCCTTATTCCATCCTCCAACACTTTGCTCCCAAAGAGATGCCTCATCAATCGGAGGGCCGTCGGGCTCCTGACTAGCCAGTGCCACCTCCCTAAGCTCGTGAAAGCGATCCTATGGTTTACCAAATCAAATACGGGTGAGTTTATATATCCGTAGACATTTCAACAACATAACGGACTTAAATCAAACATATCCAACCTATCTACTTAGCCATAGCCTAACTATATATCCATTGTACGTTACCAAACAACATACACGTTATCTATACATTCACACATGCATATAAAGTAACGGTTTATCCATTGTGCGTTACCAAACAACACACACGTTATATATACATAGATCCAATCGTCGTTAGCAACCAACACACACGTTATATATACATACCGATTGACAGGCGCATAGAGCACATTCACATACACATGCACACATAAAACAAAGTATTGATTTTACAAAACTTACCGCAGCATGCTCTGCTTTAGCATAGACGTACACCGGAGGATCAGTAGGTGGACCAGTCGCACCCGGAGCGTATTTCCGGTTGGTGCAGTGGAGTCACTCATACACCTCAGAAGTAGTGGGGTCGCGACCCCATGCTTGTGCCTACAATAGAAAATTAAGCTAAGTTGTTAGAAAACATACAAATAAATCTTAGTACATAATCAAAAAAAAATTGTAGACTATTACCATCTTGTAACGGTGTTGTGCAGTACTGATTGATCCGCCAACATGCCGGGAGGATTTACCCTGATACTCAGTCTTCCGATTGGCCCTAGCGGACCTAGATACTTTTTTCCATGGATCTTTACTCCACACCTGTTAAAACCATAACATATAAGTCGGTATAAAACAAAGGTAATGCACAAACCCAAAATAAAGAAAAAAACCTGATCTATCATCTGGTGCCAAAACGGCTCTGGGATCCAAGGAGGGTGGTGTCCTCTAATAACCGCCATATCTTCTTTGTCCCACTGAATCCCATCAACATTTGAAGCCTGTTCTGCCGCCCATTCACGTGCATTCTTCAGCCAACCCTTGTGCCTATTTTTCATGGCGTTGGTCCATGCAGTCCTCACCATTCCCTCCTCTTCGGGTTCCCCAGTACTGATACTTTCCCTACATGCACAAGATTTGTATCAAGGTAATAACAATAATATGATATGTACTATTATTTTAAAACTGATTCATGTACCAACCCAGTATAATAGATTAAAGGCCAATAGATACTTTAAAGTCCAGTAGAACCGCTTAAAGCCCAATGGAATTGATTAAAACCTGATAAGACCCATTATAACTTATTACATGTTTGTATGCAAGTGTGTACTGCATATATGTATGTGGTGTCTATTGGGGTTGATAAGACCACTAAGATCCACTATAGGTCAATAGGACTCATAGATATACATATTATATGCTATCTATACATTCATATATACACATGCATGTATACATATATATAACACATATATACATCATATGCGATTACCAAATAACATGCACATTAACTATGTATTCCCATATACACATGATATCAATATATATACATATACACAATATACACAGATCAACAACCAACATATGTATACGTACAATTTACAAATATATATATATATATATATATATATATATATATATATATATATATGTGTGTGTGTGTGTACGGACCAACGGATACACATAACACTTAAACATGTGTACATATAACACATAAACATGAGGAGCAAGAAATACAAAAACATCCGTTACTAATCCGTCACTGATTAGTGACGGACACGTGGAATTTCAATTTTTTTTTTTGGTAAAACTTGTCAGGTCCGTTACTAATCCGTCACTGATTTGTGACGGATTAGTGACGGACACGTGAAATTTCATTTTTATTTATTTGTTTTGTAAAACTTGACAGGTCCGTCACTAATCCGTCACTGATTTGTGACGGATTAGTGACGGACACGTGGAATTTCATTTTTATTTATTTTTTTGTAAAACTTGACAGGTCCGTCGCTAATCTGTCGCTGATTTGTGACGGATTAGCGACAGCCATATATAGTTCATTTTTTAATTTCTTTTCTAATACATTCCGTCGCTAATCCGTCACTGATTAGTGACGGATTTGTGTCCGTCACTAATCCGTCACTAATTTGTGACAGATTAGTAACAGATTGTATTCTTGTTCATTCTTTCGCTGATCCGTCACTAATCCGTCACTGATCAGTGACGGAAAATTTCCGTCACTGATTTTCGTCACTGATACATCTTTTTCTAGTAGTGTTTGTTGCTTCTATGCCTAGTAATGAAATTAATCTATTGATTCGATATTCAATACCAATCAGATTGTTTTCCATAAGGCGAGGTCGTATATCACTAGAAATCTCTTGAACAATCTTGTTGATAAAGGAAGATTCACCCCTGTAGGTTAAGTGCTTTGTTAGCAAGTTAACTCGCATACAAACTCTAGAGGCTAACGAATTTAGGATGGACCATATTTTAGAAAAAGTCGTCAAGACATTTAAAAAAGTCTTTGTAAACTTATTGTAACACTTTACTTAGGATGTTTGGTCCTATAACATCAATTCCATAAAGCAGGATATTTAGATATCTTTTAGTTGTAGTGTTGTGCAAACTCTTTACACTAAAAAAGTATTCATGAAATCGTCAAGGATAGAGACAAAAACATAGCCAGATTTCGGATCTAGGAAATTTAATTGTACCATCACTACTAAACGTAAGACTTTTACTTACAAAATTTTCCATGGGAAATCTGTCGCTAAAGGGTGATTCGTTACAAAACCATCACAAAAGTTGGTGGGTAAGTTTTTGGTGGGTAATGCAAATCAGTGACGGATTACCTAGGGATTCTTTGGGTGATCCATGGGTATTTTCACGAAAAACATCAGATTCTACTAAACCATTGATATTTTCTGGGTGATCAGTCGGTAAAAATAATTTGGTTTGTAGTGTCGGTAATTGAAGCAACAAAATTAGGAAAACTAACTCATTGACCGAAGTGATATGCCAGCCAGATAAATTGCTCGCGGCAGCTAAAGCTTTCCTCCACTTGCTCACTCTATCCATCTGATCTTCCATGAACTTCTCCTCGTGTTTCTGAAAGGCCGTGGCAAAGTCTCGTTTATGTCCACGTACAACGGATGGATCCACATGGTAGAATACCGGCAACACCTTATGTCCCATCCGATCTTGACATTCCATAATTTTCACAAGCTCATCCAAACACCAAGAGGAGTTTCTGAAAAAACGACCACCGAAAACCTGGATTCCTCGATGGCTTTCAGGAGTTCTGGAGAGATAGACTTTCCTCTGCGGAGCATTTTGTTGTCTTTGAACACACGTATTCCTCTTTGAACGAGAGTTGTATGAAGATGATCTACGAAATTGTTTCGAGTGTCTTTGCCCCTGAAGCTTAGGAAAACGTCATATGTCCATCGTGCAGTCGGTACAAAAGCATATGAAGAAGGCGCCATTGACGTAGAGAAAGTAGGGATTATTTCAAGAAATTGAAGTGGTAAAATGCAAAGGCCAGAAGCAATACATCAACTCTCGTCTTCTTTGTATATTGTAATTAGCCAATTACCTTAATATTTATTGTGTTTAATTTGAAGTGGCAGCCAAACAAAAAGACTAAAAAAAATCCAAAAAAGAGTGAGTGATCGGCAATTCCCAAGTTATCAAATTAAGAGTGAATGCCATCCTACGGAAATTTCAACGCAATTATTGACGTGATAAGTACTGAGGTAAGTGATTTGATACAAATTTAATTAAAAGAAATTATGATTTTAATAAATAAATGAATTTAAAAGAAAAGTATTTTAATAAATTATGATTGCTTATTTTTTTTGGGAATTTAATTAAAATACCCAAAGTTTGACTTTGACTCACCAAAATACCCAAAATCTCGGACACTTTACCAAAATACTCAAAATTTCATCGGGCTAGGACCTACGTGGCACCCCGTGTTGGGCCAAAGTGTTCCGCGAAGCCCCCCAACTATGCCTGCGGTGACACTTTTGGTCCCTCCCCGCGGTGGGCCCGCGATGGGCATACAAATTTTCACTTTTGGTCATTTTTTGCACGAATCTTTGCATGTTTTTACTGTTTTTTTCCACAATTATTGTACTTTGAAGACCAATTTGTGGTTCAAATTCACTGACATGTTTGAGATTTCAACCATAAATATCAGTAAAATGCAATTCATAATTCACACCATTCCATCCTTCTTTCTTGCTTTCTTTCACTTGCTTTCACTTGCTTTCTTTCTTGCTTTCTTTCTTCAGTAAACAAATGGCATCGTCATCTAACCCATCGTCTACACCTGAAGGAATGCCACCTAGACTCCAAAAGGCGATAGCAGCAAAGGAAAAGGAGATAGACCAACTGACATAAGAGTGAAAACAGATTATCGTCAGGAAGAAAGTCCACTTGACAAGGATGGAAGTGGAAGAAAAGGAGATCAAGAGGATGAAAGGGGATATAAAAATAGGGAGGCTCGTATTTGTCGATAAAAAGAAGAAATTCACCACTGTACGCAAGACTTCGCAATTCTTCAAGCGAAGATAAGCGACAAGCAAAGTTGGATTGATCAAACTAAAGCAATTTTTCAGTAGGTGGTGGTACGGGTGTTGCTTTAGTACTTTGTTGTTTATGTGTTATTGTTTTGTAGTTTTCCAGTTCGACATTGTTGTTTCGTTCATTTCCTGTTTGTATGTTGTTGTTTAATTTGTCATGAATAAAGGTCTTTAATTTGTGTGAAAAGTAGTGTTTAAGTAGTCTTAAAAAAAACAACTGATAGATGTTATACAAGATTATTTCATAACAAACACATACTAATCATTGAATATTTTTTTAGTCTAGTGATACCAACTTGTCAAAACCCCATTTCATATTCTTCTCGTGAAACCTTGTCCTATTGTCAAAACCCCATTTCTATATAACCATTACTATTCTCTCCATTTAGACTACTACCATTATGATCATCATCCCATGTTCTGTTTCAAGTAACTTTCAAAAGATAATTGATCTCAATCAAGGGAAATCAATGTTCAGATCAACGTACATAAATTATGTTTGATAAATTACAACGGGCCGATAAAGTAGATAAAATCATGTTATATATAAACAAGTGCACTAAACGTACAATATTTATTGTCTCAATCAAGGGAAATCAACGTTCAGATCAACGGTATCATATGATGGGCCATGTGTGTTACTTATTTGGTTGACTGAACGTCTACTCGGCACAGTTGAAGGGGTGGGATTCGGACACTCTCCACGAGTATGTCCTACTGCTTGGCACCGAGTACATTTTCGTTGTATTGAACCTTCACCACGTGATGGACGTCGGTTGTTCTTTCTCGGTCTCCCAGCTCTGTTCTTATCGTTTAACGGTGGATAACATGGCGGAAGGGGGTCGGGTGGATACACCCATGCTTCAGGGGGTCCAGCTGGATTTATTACCTCCGCGTATGTTCTCTGGTAAGTTTCGGACTTGAAGAAAGTTACAGCCAAGTCGCTGCAATCTCTACGACCCATATGTCTTGCCGCAGCGATGGCATGGCCGCACGGTAACCCAGATTTTTGCCATTGGAAACAGGAACAAACATGGTCGGTCATATGGACAGTCGCGTGAAGATGGTTATCCTGAACCTCGTACCTCCCATACCCGATTTATCTTACCCTCCATGTCGACGCGTGACGCGCCCTGAAGAGAACTATCTCCTCCACCGCTGGTGTGAGTCTACTTTGCAGCTCAGCTCCTTTTCAGCGTCGAAGTTGGTACCACTCTTGTTGAAAGCACCAAAAGTAGCCCATAAGATTAACAATCGGATATCTACGCGCAAAACAGGAGAGTGCATTCACCGACTCTGCACTATTGGAGGTCAGAATGTCATATCGTTGTGCAGGAAAATGGGCCGCAGACCACATCTCCGGTCCAACATCATCCATGATTTTGCTGCTTTGTGTGCACTAACTCGTAGAAGATCCATGTACCGGTCAAACTCCCTATCCGTATATGCTCTGTATGCCGCCCAGTAGACATCCTTGTAGGTGGTAATACGTTTGTCCTAGGTTTTTGCGTTCATCTCCAAATGTCGACAACAATAGGCGTGAGGGGCGTTTGGGTACATGGCAGAGATTGCGGCGTTTATGGAAGGAGCCCTGTCGGACATAAACACCAACCCTTGCGGGTCTCCAATAGCTTGTCTCAACATGGACAGAAACCAAGTCCACTCGTCCCCGGTTTCGGACTTGCCTACTCCGAAAGCTACTGGAACGATGGAGTTATCCCCGTCCATGGCAACCGCCAGGAACATCATACCCAAGTAAGATCCCTTTAAATGGGCAGCGTCTATTACCAGGACACGACGCAGATTTGCCAGAAATGTGCGGATCTGCAAAAACGTAGGTGGTTTACCTTTGTAAATGTTATAGTTTATAATGTGTAAACATATGACGTGTTAAAATACGTACCGTGGATCCAAGGGCCACGAAGCACATCTCAAACCATCCATGTAAATCGGTCCTTAGCTGGGTGACAGTACCTGGATTCTGCAACTGTAAATTATATAAATATGCTGGGAGTCGTTCATACGACTCCTCGAATGTGCCTCTCACCAATAGCAGTGCCCTGCATCGCGCACGCCAAGCTTGGTGGTAACCAATCGTGACGCCGAACTGCTGTTGTACATCGTCCATGATGTCCTTTGGACGCAATGACCTGCTAGCATCAAGAAATTTGCCTTTCAGTATCGCACCCAAAGTTCTTTTGGTGGCTTGTTTGTGGTGGGGATTCAGTTGCGTCCTCGAACAAGTGTGTACGTCGTCCAATTTTCTAATAAGTAACGTCCCTCCTTTCTCTCCCGCGGAAATCGCGTACATCCTCCACTTACAGTTTTCTCTCACACATTCAACTTCGTATCGGGTTTTTTCGGATCTCGGCGTGTGACTTTCGAAACCCTCTTCCATGAACTTAAGTCCGACCTGACTTGCCAAGTGATCCTTCGAATCAAATATTTGACCTACTTTTAACCTTAAACTACGATTATATGGTGTAGGTTCGTAGGTTTGTGTATGGGTATTCTGGTCTAGAATAATAGGGGGCATATCAAAATAGTCATTTAACTGACTAAATGATTTATTAACAGGGGTATATTCTTCGTGATCATCACTATCGGTATCTGATCTGTCTATATCAGCATTACCCGTTTTGAAAACATAAGTTTCGTCATCAGCAACTCCATCACAACGTCCTTCTTGTGGTTGTTGTTGTTGCGTCTCCGGAACATAATCAGGAATACAGTCGTTAAGACCATATGCATGATCCAAATGAACTGTTGGGCCGTGGGACGGCTGAAATTGAGAATCGAGCTGCTCCATTTGGTGGTCTTCGTCATCACCTTCGTCGTCACCGTCGTCGTCACTGTCGTCGTCACCGTCGTCATTGTTTTCATCGCACACCGAGGATTCGGCATACACAAAAAGTAATGGCGGTCTTTCTGATTCGGCTGCAAACTGCAGAAAACCAGAGATATCCCCATCGTTGGATAACTCCAAACACTAACTTGCAAACAGCAGAAGGGTTGATTTCACATTTTTGTATGGCGTATGCAACAAACTTCTGATAAGTATAGTTTACTGACAATTTTACACCATGCTTAGATTTATAAGCAAAATTCCACTCATTGTTGTCTTGCACCCATTCACCATCGAAACAGAAAAATAGCTTAGCTTTTGCAACAGATGAACTCATTTTTTCAGTAGTATCTCAAAAACAAAATATTGAAGAAAGAAAGCAAGAAAGAAGTATGGAATGGGTGTGAATTATGGATTGCATTTTACTGATATTTATGGATGAAACAACCAACATTGATGAAACAACCAACATAAATTACAACCACAAATCGGTATTCCAGGTACAATGATTCAACATTGATGAAACAAGAGTGAATTTGAACCACAAATTGGTCTTCAAAGTACAATAATTGTGGAAAAAAAACAGTAAAAGCATGCAAAGATTTGTGCAAAAAAGAACAAAATGTTTTTTTTTGCAAAAAAGGACCAAAAGTGAAAAAAAATTGCCCATCACGGACAACCACCGCGGGGAGGGACCAAAAGTGTCACCGCGGGCATAGTTGGGGGGCTCCGCGGGACACTTTGGCCCAACACGGGGTGCCACGTAGGCCCTAGCCCGTGATCGCGAGGTCCACCGCGGAAATTTTGGGTATTTTGGTAAACTTATCGAGATTTTGGGTATTTTAGTAAGTCAAAGTCAAACTTTGGGTATTTTAATTAAATTCCCTATTTTTTTGACTTATTTGCTTATTGTTTTTCCTGACTGCAAATAAGTTATTTTTAGTGTTTGGATTGAAAAAAAAGAAAAATGTTTATGACTTTTTCACACCACAAATAAGTTGTTTTTAATAAGTTAATCCATTCTAGCTTATTTGAACTCCTTATAACTTATTTGTCCAAATTATATTTGTACCTTAACTCCTTTATAACACGACATAAGTTGATAAACACTTTTAAAAATAATCACAAGCTGTTTTAAATAAACAATCCCAAACCACCCCTAATATATATATTTTGTTATGAAGTAGAAATTCAATTAACACATTGTTTTTGGTAAGGGTCACTCTCTAATCTACCTCTTTTCACTAATCACTTTATTGTTTTCGTCACTAAATAACTATAAAGGCAAAATAAACATGTTTTTTTATAGAGGTGTCTCTCTAAATACCCAAACTTTTTGTGAGGAACACAAATCTTGATACGTGTCCCACCAAAATTGCATTTTTGTCATTATCATTTGAAAAGGGTGTTACTATTCACACCCCTTACACACACAGACACACACACATACGGTGTACTGTGTGCACACACACACTGTGTGTGCAGGGGGGGTGCATTTAGAATTCTCCTTTGCAAAATGTATATCTGACAACTTGCAAAAACCTAGGTTTTTACGAATTCCTTTTTTTTTGAAATTTTGGGTTTCTTGTGATCGAATGAAAATATAAGCATGAAATTAATTATAGGGAACATTGAACTTCAACAATGTATGGGCGCATGAGAAAATCGATTGAGGAAGCAAGTTGAGATAAAGACGATGCATGCGCTACAAAAAGAGCTCAAGACTTCATCACGAAGTGCATCCACCAAATGTGGATGAGAAGATGCATCTCCTGATTTTTCACTAAGCTACCTCATGTCGATCTACTAAATCGAACAAATTCTTAGCCCTTCGGTAGAATTGTCCCTTTTGTCTTTTGCTGATAAACTATTTGACAAAATACTACCTCTTTCGTACATGATGGAGACACTCTAAAGAACCTGAAGAAAAGATATTTTTCTTTTATACCATTTCAGAAATGGTCTAACATGGTCTTTTGAGATACTTCTAGATTTTTCAATGCTTCCAAGCTCCTTTGGCAAAAAAATTAGTCGATCACATCCATCAAGATGAAGTCTTTTGAGATTCTTTAAGGTTTAAGCATGTAGTAAGATATATACTTGATAATTTCTCCATGTATGAAGAGACGCCCGGGAATTTTCCAAGTCGAGAGCAATTAGAGAGATTTAGAGTCTCTAATAATTGCATCTCAATCATGGATGGGAGACACTTGAGGTTGAAGCAATAACTTATCTCCAAGTAAGCAAGCATTCTGAGATATCCAAGAGACTTATGAACCGTCACCAAATTCGTACAATCTTGCAAACTTAACCTCTCAATATTTGGAGCCCTCGAAACATCCGGAAACCTTTTTAAGCAATGCAACTATTTAAGATGAATGAACTTCAAGTAAGGCATAGCCTAGAACAAAGAAAAAATGAACAAAATTATAATCAAGGTTACTCATATATAATTCAATGCATATAAAAATCTATGAAATCGTGAGGTGACATTATTGCTTAGAAATGGGCTACATAGTGACCACTTCGCCCAGGAACATAACGGAGAGGATAGATGGAAATTGGGATTAGGATGAACTCCATATCAATTTGCAAACTTTGTGGTTTTTTTAGTAAATAATTCCTTAATAAAGAAGTAAAGAACAAATCACAAGGACCAAGTCTATAGTAATTTACTCTATACGATATCAATTGAGCCATAAATTAAAGACTAATTGTAGTTGGTTGTCGTTTTATAATTAGGATAAGAATTAAGTTAATTAATAATTATAAAACGACTAAGTATTTATTGATTTTGATCCACATCATATTTATATGCATTCTTATTGGTAAGAGTACTTTTAAATATTTAAGTAAAAGTGTACGGTCGAAATGCATCACGGTTTTATTTATGGATTTGTGTGATTTTAAGAGAATGAGAATTATTTTGGTTATTATCAGTTTATTGATTGTACTTGAACGTGTTTATCAGTTAATTTTTATGAGTTTCAAGCATGGACTTTCAAGAAATTGTATGCATGTATGACAAGAAGATGTAAACTTAAATTTAAATTTTAATGGATTTTTAGAAACATGAGGTAAATGTTTTATACTATTTTAGTACAAATAGTAGTGTGAATATGTGCTCGCATTTGAATATGTTCTTGATCCAAAATTTGAAAATCATGTTAAAGAATTAAAAAAATGTAAGTTACAAAAACAATCCCTAGGTTTTGTGAAAACTCTTGTTTTCGTCCCAAACTGTTCATAAATTACAAGGAACGTCATCTAGGTTTGTATTTTGTTACGGGCATGAATGCATGATCATTGGCCTTCAGTTAGTTGTTGTTAAGTGAGAATTTTGGTCTTTATTTATTTTTTCTAGTTATAAATGTAGAAGTTGATAAGGCATCTAAAAAAACAAAACAAAATCTAACCTTACCCCACAGTATGTGACAACCCCCTTCCGAACGTCTTCCTTTTAATGTTTGGTCACTCTATGTCATCCTCTCTCCTTTGTTGTTGTTTCAAGTTTTGGATATGAAGAAGAATGGAAGAAAATTCCTTTTGTCGGATCAATAATGGCAGGTCCCTTCTCATCACACAATCTAAACCCAAAAATATTATGTCCTTATCGATGGTTTGCTTCTTTGATGGATCAATGTAATTAAAAGTCTAAAGTCGTCTAAATCAGTGGTTTTGATTCTTTGATAAACAAAAATTAATAAGTCATCGGTGTCGGTGACGGGGTTGCCGGGATAGGGGAGGAAGTGAAGATGGGGAAAGCCACACAGGGTTAGCATCTTGTACACATACTTAACTAAGGACTTGTACAGTACTTTTTAAATAAAAAGATCAAAATGCACCTCAGTTAAGAGTTGTAGCTAGCTAACATGGACAATTTCTGTAACGAAATACAACCCTTTATGACATTCCTTGTAATTTCAAAAAGTTAGGGATGAAAACTAGAGTTTACAAAAACCTAGGGATGTTTTTGTGATTTACTCAAAAGAAAAATACATTGATATGGATATCAATGTTAAAAGAATAAATTACTTTTTTATAACACTTGTTTAACAATTAGACAATTTAAATTATAAAAAAAGTAGTATTCATGAAATATATCTTTATGGAGAGTTAATAAATTTTACGGTTAATGATCTATAATATCGGTTAACGAGCTAATTTCATCGTTCGAAATTCTCCACCATTTAAACACTTCCTTCCACACAAGATTAACTTATGTGCACCTAACCAAAGCATGATCCACCGATTCTACCTCGACACGGCATCTCGGACAAATAAGGGAGTGTAAATCCATTCCCATCTTGTCTAGTACTCCTCGACACGGAAGTCTCCCTAAACTCGCCCTCCAAACAAAAACACCTACTTTTTTCGGCACCAACTTAGACCACCTAGTCTCCCCAAAGTTCTACTCTTTTTGCCGCCACCTTCTCCTTCACTAGACTCTTAAGGCTTTGTACAGAGAACTTCCCATCTTCATTTAACCACCATTTTGGTTGATCGGCTTTACCCCTATTTGGATGTCTTCCTTGCAAAAGGTTTTGGAATTCTTAAAGTTCTCCCAATTCCCTATCTCTCGGCTCTCTCCTCCATCCTCATTCCCAAACCCAATGTTCACCTCTCCACACCCCTCTCTTCGCTACCTTGACTTATTAGTTTCCAATTGAAATAATATTTTAAATCTCTCCCCCAACTCTTTGTTTTCTGCCCATTTATCAACCCACAACCTTGTTTCTTGACCGTCCCCTACCTCTTTCCCGAACGAAGTTGCGAAACTAATCCCCTCCTCTAATTCGTGACCTATGAATAATGTTCAACCAAGTCGACATGCTAACCCTCCTCCCATTTGTTTCTCCCTTAAAACCCCCATCAACCCCATATATGTTTTTCATTACTTTGACCCAAAAAGCCTCTTTTTCTATTGCAAACCTCCACCACCATTTACCCAAAAGATCCCAATTATATGCATGCAAACTCCCTACACTCAGACCACCTTTCTTAAAGTCTCTTAAAACCCTCTCCCGTTTTACCCAAGTCATCCCGGATTTATCGCTTAACCCTATGCACCTTCCAAAAAGAACCGACTCCTCACCCTCTCTAACTCACTGATCACTCCTTTCGGGGCTCAAACAACGCGAAGTAATATAGAGAAACATTTCCAAGGACAGCTTTTACCAAGGTTAACCTTCCGAAAAAGAAATTAATTTTGACTTCCAAGTTGCTAACTTATTATTTATTTTTTCCAAAACTGACTTCCAACTTTCGATCTTTCTCATCGAAGCGCCGACTGGTAGCCCAAGATATGAGAACAGAAGTAATCCGCTACCACATCCCAACCCTCTAGCCCATATCTGAACTTTTTTTTTCATCTATCCCAACCCCATACAATTTGCTTTTGCCCAAATTAATTTTCAGACCTGACACCAAATGGAAGCATTTTAGTATTTTCATAGGGTTTTTAAGATTGTTAATACTCCACTTACTGAAGAAAATAGCACCATAGATGTGACACTACCACTTCCTCAGTCCCAACCTTTACACCTACATATACCCCTTTCGCCTTTGCTTCCGACACTAGAACATGAAGGCTTTCCGCTACTATTAGAAATAGGAACGGAGCCGGTGGGTCCCCTTGTCTTAAACCTTTTTTGTAACAACCCAAACTAAAAAAAATAAAGCATAACATTCATAATGATATAAATATCCCAAAATCTGTCTCAAAATTTCATTACAAGTGTCATCAAAACTAGGTTGGCGGAAACAACATATTCACAACTGAGAATATCAAAAAGTCTACAAGTAAAATAAACTCTATCTCTAGAAGCATCTGTACTCTAAGATTGCTCTTTTCCTTTACCGAGCTTCCTACAACCTGCTTACCTGAAAAGGTTTAGTTTGGAAAATGTGAGGGTTAGACCATGAGGTCTAGTGAGCTCCCTCAACAGTTTGATAACATGCATGTAAAACAGTTTGTAACTTTCAATCATAACATCTTTAAACAAAACTTTCAAATAACTTCACACTCATAAATGGCATACTGAAGTCACTCAGAAGTGACAACGTGTCAGTCTCACACTGCCTTACTGGGTCACTTCTCCCATGGCATAAACGGGTCACTCCTCCCGGTATGAGCACTGGTGGGCCACACCCCCCGACTTAGCCAATTTACGTCTAACCACAATGTATGCATACATCACAATTAAACTTTCACACATGCATTTCATGTAAATAAAACATCGCATTTCTTCTCATTTACTTACTTCAGAAAACACGTTTTAAAACACGTATTTTTAGTTAGAAAAACTCACCTGGTGCTCTTAACAATTCTTCCTGCTTTACTTTTGACGTTCAAATGGAATACCTGAGTCAGGGAATAAAGTATAAGCTGACCAGACACTAACTAACCAACTTTCCAGACACAAACTATCCGGACACCAATTGTCCGGACACCACTCTCCGGACACTACACTGTCCGGATGCCACTTACCATAAACCACACTATCAGGACGCTACTTTACCGGACAATATCCTATCCGGACAGCCATCCTATCCGGACACTTACCCTATTCGGACAGCCATCCTATCCGGACACTTACCCTATCCGGACACTTTGTCCGGACACCTGCACTAGCTTACCGGACGACGGGCTGTGATGCTTTTGGGATTGAAATCTGCTAACAAACCCTTACCCATAACGAAAAATGCAATAAAAACGGTATTATAAACATGCTTAGACCATCCCTTACAAACTCTTTGTTGCTTAAGCACAAGGATGATATCTAATTTCCCTCTTAGAGCATCATCCTCAACTTTTAACCAAAACCCTCAAACAAACCCATTCCAACAGAAATCAAAGGTTAAAGTTTGAAATAAGAGATTACCTGATAGAATCAAGTGTAGAACTAGGCTCAATCTTCCACTCCTTCCAATTTTGTAGATTGGTGATTCTTTCCCCTCCAATTTGCAACTTGAAATCAATTCTTCTTTCTCTACTATCTCTCTAAGTCGCCAACACTCAACAAATGATGAGCTCCTAGGGTTGTGAGCCTAAATTGAGAGTTTTTATACTCTCCTACCATGTTTTCAAAACAGCCCCTAAACTTATAATTATGCAACTTTCTCCACAAAACTTATTCTGCCAAAATGAAGATCTCGGTTATTACAACACTCCCCCCCCCCCCCCCCCTCAAAAGAATTTCGTCCCCGGAATTCCATTATCAAAAAGATGAGGGTACTTGGACCTCATGTCCGCTTCTACTTCCCAAGTTGCCTTTTGCCCTCTATGAAACCGCCACTGAAACTTTACTAACCTGATCTCCCGGTTCCTCGATTTTCGTACCTTACTATCTACAATTTCTACTGGTTCCTCTATGTAAGTCAACTTCTCATCAACGCTGATATCCTCCAAAGGAACAGACACATCTGCTTCTGCCAAACACTTCTTTATGTTCAAGACATGAAACGTTGAATGAACTCTCTTTAATTCCTCTGGCAAGTCTAACTTGTATGCCACTACTTCAACTTGCTCAATAATGACGAAAGGCCCCACATATCTCGGTCTCAACTTCCATTTCTTCCCAAAACGTACTACTCCCTTCCATGGCGAGACCTTCAGCATTACTTTGTCACCTACTCGAAATTCGATAGGCTTCCTTCTTTTGTTTGCGTACTTTCTTTTTCGATCTTACTGCCTTTAGGGGGTGTTTACTTTTGACTTATTGGGCTTAATGATTAAATGGGCTTATTCGCACAGACATTTTGGATTGTTTACTTGCAGCTTAATGGAACAAAAATCATCTTTTTCGCACAACCCAATATGTACACTTGTCCAGGTTCAGCCAACAAAATTACAACTCCTACCCTTTAATTAAAACCACACGCCTCTTGTTTCTTGCATCTTTTCCCTTCTACCCTAATCGCTCCAGTACAGACTTTCTTCAATCTTCATCGACGTGAAGTCTGATTTCTGTTCTTCTTCTTCTCCGACGACGTCTGGTTTTCTTCTCCGACGGAGACGTCTGGTCTTCTTCTCCGACGGAGACATCGACTCTTCTTCTCCATCGACGTCTGGTCTTCTTCTCCGACGAAGACATCGACTCTTCTTCTCCATCGACGACGTCTGGTCTTCTTGTTTTCGATTTCGTTCCAGACTTTATTGAAGTTTCTAAAGTTTGATTTCATTTGTAAAGTAGGATTTCGTTTTTGAAGTTCGATTTCGTTCCAAATCCACAAGTTCGCTTTCGTTCAAGATTTCGTTTTTGAAGTTTGAAGTTTGAAGCTTTCGTTCCAGATTTCGCTTCATCAACGCCAAGGCTTTCGTTTTTGAAGTTTGATTAGAATTGTTGTATGCAAACATGTTTTTTTATGAACGATAGCTTTTATTTGATTTTGTTTTGATTTCCATGCATGTTGTTGTGTTTGATTTCCAAGCATGTTGTTGTGTTTTTTTATAAAATTGTTGTGTTTGATTTCCATTCATGTATTGATTTAAAGCATATTTTAAACAGGGGTAAATTGGTCATTTATGTCGTTCAGACCATTTTCAGTGAAAAAGGTAAACAACACCACAATTTTATCTGGACAGTCAGATTTATCCACACAAAGCAAGAAAGGAATAAAAACTGCACGAAAAACAAAACAAGGCACAAGGGACTCCCGCGGTTTAGCCCGCGATTTGCAAGTCGCGTGGCAAACCGCGTAACCTACTGTTTCAGACAACAAATAGAGGGCCCCACGGCTTGCTGCGCGGTATGCAAATCGCGTGTAAAGCCGCGTATGTCCCTGTTTCAAAATATTTTTGACTTTTTCGATTTTTCGATTTTTTTTTCGAAAATAAAAACACACTCAAAATAAAAATGATAAAAGAAAACAAACCTTGGTGGGTTGCCTCCCACCTAGCGCCGTATTTAAAGTCGTGGCACGACTGTGTGGTTTTCAACTTGGCTCAGTATCCGCGAAACTATACCGTCCACACTTACGGTTCTTCGCGGATCCTTCCCTCTCTACTTGACCTTGCTCCTTCTCGAACATTTTGAAGATGACCTTCTCGCCACCAACTCTGAAGGTAATCTCTCCTTCCTCCATGTCTATCAGTGCTCTACTCGTAGCCAGGAAGGACCTCCCCAAAATCAGCGGGACTTCTACATCTTCGTCTATATCCAGCACCACAAAGTCCACCGGGAAATAGAACTTTCCGACCTTGATCAGCACATCCTCCACCACTCCATACGGGTACACGATCGATCGATCTGCGAGCTTCAGCGTCATGTAAGTCGGGCTCACCTCACCCAATCCGAGTTTCCTGAATATAGAAAGAGGCATCAGGTTAATACTTGCCCCTAAATCACATAAAACTTTATTAAAAGTAAAATCCCCAATTTGAATAGGGATTGAAAAACTCCCTGGATCTTTAAGCTTCTGGGGAAGCTTATTCTGAATAATCGCGTTGCACTCCTCAGTAAGTGCTATGGTCGACTGATGATCGATTGCCCTCTTCTTGGATGGTATGTCTTTCATGAACTTCGCATAAGAGGGCATTTATGCCAAGGCATCTGCAAAAGGGATGTTAATCGTTAACTTTTTAAATACATCTAGAAACTTGGAAAAATGAACATCATCCTTATGAGATTTAAGCCTGCTCGGGTAGGGCACTTTCGGTGTCACCGGCTTGACCGGTGATTGTTTGGGTTTAGTCTCATCAATCTTCTTGTTCTCTTCCTCCCTCGGGATCTCTTTCCTCATACGCTCTTCATCAGCCTCCAATGCATCCATGTCAATGATCTCCACATCATTCTCGGCTTTCTTTGGTAACGGCTCTCGTGTAGAGTCTCTAGTCAGCTCTTTACCACTTCTCAGGTATATGGCGTTACACTCCTCTCTCGGTTTCCTTTCAGCCATGCTTGGGAATGCTCCGGGAGGTCGGTTTTGTAGGGCTTCAGAAATCTGCCCTACTTGCCTTTCCAAGATCTTGATGGAGACGGTGTTTTGTTCGGTAGCCGCCTTGACAGTGTTGATCGTGCTTGCTAATCCCTCGACCGTGTTGTCCATTTTGGTCATGAACTTCATCATCATCTCTTCCAGCCCCGGTTTCTTCTCTCCGGATGGTCCTTCGTTTCTTTGATTAAAATCTGGAGGACGGTACACATTATTAGTATGAGAAAAATTAGAAGAGTTAGAAAAATTACCTTGTTGTGGTTGACCGGGCTGATTCCATGAAAGATTGGGATGATTCTTCCATCCCTCATTATATGTGTTCGAGAAAGGATCGTTTCTCGGTTGGTTCCGGTTTTGCACAAAATGAACCTGATCAGGTTCTTGAGGACTGCTTCCTTTCAGGTGATTCGTGATAAGAGCTAATTGAGCTTTGAGTTCCTTAAGCTCATCCGATTCCCGAACACTCGCTACTCGTGCAATGGAAGATCGTGGTGTGGAGTAGCTATGCTCGGCTAGGTTCTTGATCAACTCGACTGCTTCCTCGTACGTCTTGTTCATGAGCGCCCCACCCGCTGCAGCGGTGATGTCATTCTTGAATTGCGGGTGAAGGCCTCCAAAGAACGTTTGGATTATGACCCAACCATGTAACCCGTGATGTGGACACTTCTTCAACATGTCTTTGTATCGCTCCCATGCCTCATAGAGTGTCTCTTGGTCCCATTGCGCGAAGTGGGTAATGTCGGCCATCAGTTGAGCGGTTCTTCCCGGTGGAAAGAATTTCTGGAGGAACGCGGCTTTCAGGTCTGCCCATGTGGTGATAAGATCTGATGGGAGGCCCTCTATCCAAATTTCAGCTCTACCTTTTAGGGAGAAGCTGAAAAGTCTTAGCTTGATCGCGTTCTCTTCCATCCCGTTGATCTTAAACGTATTGCAGATACGTTCAAATGCCCGTAGATGCGCGTGAGGATATTCAGTCGATGCTCCCCCAAATTGATTCTGTTGTACCATGACGATGTACTCGGCTTGATCTCGAAGTAATTAGCCACGGTGGTTGGTGCTTGAATGCCTATCCGTGCGGCTGCCACATTGGGATCGGCAAATGACCGCATCAGAACTCTTTCGGGAGGTGGTGGAGGATTATTGCGATGTGGTCTCTCGCCTACAGGTCTCTCGTCACCCATTTGTAACTGTCGCTTAGCTTTAGTCTCTTGACGTAGGCGACGAGCGGTTCTTTCAATCTCCGGATCGAATTCTTCAATCTCTTTTACTCGGGTCGTCCTTGGCATAAACCAAGTGGTACCTGAAAAGAAAGAAAGCAAAGTCAGTAATCCAAAAACTGAAAGTGATGGAATAAAGCAAATAAAAAAAATGCTCAATCTAATAGCGCTTATAGATGGTAGTTCTATCAGTTACAACTAGTTCCCCGGCAACGGCGCCAAAAACTTGATACGAGGTTTTCACACCCCGAGAATCTAACCGCAAGTGTACGGTGTCGAAATCAAGTAATACGTACGGTAAGTACGAGTATCGAATCCACGAGAACTAGGAACTAAGTATCACAATCACTATAAATGCTATTAACTGAACTGTTGAAATTGGGAGATGGTTGGTTTTAACTAAACTACTTAATTGCAGAAAGTAAATTACAACTCAAACACAAACGAAACAAATAACGACTTAGGAAACTTCGATAGAGAGAAAGTTGGGGGTTAGAAATCCTACGGTTTTCCACATGCAAACGCTTGACTCAAAACAATTACCAATTTATCCCTTTAATGATTCCCAAATCTTTTAAGATCACCGTTGTTCTCTTTCAAGCAACAACGGATTTTATTTTGAAAAGGACAAGTTAAATCTCTCGATCTCAACTTATGGATTCCAAAACACATTAAGCACCAGATTTATATTAAACGGCTAGATTTTATCTCTCGATTTCAACCTAACGGTTCAATTGGGACTAAGACTTATTCGATATATCTCTATCACCGATTTATCGTCTTAGGCATGCAATTCCTAGTTCCTTTTAACAGTTAATTCTCTCGAACTCAACTGAAAATAATAAATCAATTGAAAGCTAGCTAGACTCTCAAAGGCATTAAACACAAAATCACATGCTTCATTAATAACGGAAAAACTGATAAAATATCAAGTCAATTGTTTACATGCTTAATAAACCGAGTTCATTCCAACCCCCAACACGAACCGGTTACTACATCTTTCACATTCACCACGATCACGTTAATCATGTTTACATACACGTCCGTTATCTTTTCTTTTGTGTTTGAATCCACCACCGACATGAACTAACCGGTTCGTGTTGGGGGTTGGAATGAATTCGGTTTATTAAGCAAGTAAACAATTGACTTGATATTTTATCAGTTTTTCCGTTATTAATGAAACATGTGATTTTGTGTTTAATGCCTTTGAGAGTCTAGCTAGCTTTCAATTGATTTATTATTTTCAGTTGAGTTCGAGAGAATTAACTGTTAAAAAGAACTAGGAATTGCATGCCTAAGACGATAAATCGGTGATAGAGATATATCGAATAAGTCTTAGTCCCAATTGAACCGTTAGGTTGAAATCGAGAGATAAAATCTAGCCGTTTAATATAAATCTGGTGCTTAATGTGTTTTGGAATCCATAAGTTGAGATCGAGAGATTTAACTTGTCATTTTCAAAATAAAATCTGTTGTTGCTTGAAAGAGAACAACGGTGATCTTAAAAGATTTGGGAATCATTAAAGGGATTATTACTTAAGTAAAAAATTTATTAGTTTTAGTTGACAAAACGTAAACAAATTATTACTTAATTAAAATTTTGTCATTTTATTAAATATGTTATTTTTAAATCATGTGCTATTTATTTATTAATTATATAATATAATTATTATCTTTTAAATAAATAGTATAATAACAAAAAGGTAAATTGTAATTTTTGTCCTTGTGGTCTGTATTTGTAAAAGGACATATATACCCTTATGTGCAAGACACATGAGAGGCATTTAACAGCTGCAATTAACGAGTGTTAGTCTTAGGGACCAAACCGAGCACTTTTGCATACCACATGATCTTTCTTGCAATAAAATTTTTCTAGGGACCAAAGGTGAGAAAAACAACAAAACATAGGAACCAAAATTGCAGTTTACTCTTACTTTAATTTGTTACTAATTTACTAACCATATTAAGTGAGTTTGATTTTTATTTGAATCTTATTTATAATTATTTCATACTTTTACATCTATTCTAAATTAAGATGATTTATTTTTTATTTTAATATTAAAAATTTATTAATCATTAATATAACAAAAAACCATAGGACTCATTTATAAAGTTGAGCATATAAATCCAAAACAAAGGAAGGCGTATAAAAAGTTAATATTAGTGGTTGAAAAAACACAAAAGGAAAACTAGAGTAATATAGAAAATAAAACTAGTTGAACGAGTCATAAACGTGAGGCATGGGTTGTTTGGATTGTGGATGGTCACATGTGAGTTGTGACATCTTACATGAATTTTGAATTTAGTGTAAAATCATACTTAAAGATAATTATTAGATTTTTTAAAAATATTTAAGGTTTCTCAACAAGAGAAAGGATCATGCGAGAAGTTAAACATTATGCAAGAACGCGAGAAATGTGATATCATATATGATTGCACGGCTTGTGGGTGTGTTTAATCGTATACGATTAAACCTCTATGTATTGCCAATGTAACATCTTTTTAATCATATATGATTAAGTTTGTGTATCATATATGATATCACACTTCTAGCATTCTTGCATAAGGTTTAGCTTCTCGTTTGAATCTATCCCTTCTCAATAAACTTGTATATATATATATATATATATATATATACTAGTAGTGTACTCGCGCGATGCAGCGCGGGTAAAATACGTTTTATTTATTTTATTTAATTTATGGTACTCTTATAGTTAAAATACGTTTTATTTATTTTATTATCGATGGTCCAAGTGTAAGTATTAAAAATTGGCGGAGCCTTTGTGATGGACAGACATCGATCATTTTGTGCATACTCTGTAACTGCAAATACTTCAGTTCCAAACACACATGAATCATCGTTCGTCAAATACCCATTTTTACAATTCTTAAATGAGTCCAGTGATACCAACTTGTCCAAACCTCATTTCATATTCTTCTCGTGAAACATTCTCATATTGCCATTCACGATATCTATAAACACATTCAAATAATAATAATTAAAAACGATTTAATGAATTAGTTAATATATGATTATTATGTTAATGTGATAGGAGTGTAAAACAAAAATGAAAATACGTTAAAAATAAATTTTTATGTAGTTTATATGATATATATTAAAATATATAAATCCAAAAAAATTCAAGATTTGGCTCATTTCGAACGTATCGAAGAGACGATTATAATGGTGTAACTTGTTAAAATTAAAACGTATTTTTAACATATTTTCGTTAATAAACGATTATATGTGTTAAATGTAAAATTTAAATTATGAAAGTAAAAGGTATAAAGTAAATTTAGTAAATAAGTATAGGGGTTGAAAGTATAAAATTCAATTTGATATTTACACTTTTATCCCCTATACTTATTTACTAAATTTACTTTATACCTTTTTACTTTCATAATATAAATTTTACATTTAACACATATAATCGTTTATTAACGAAAATACGTTAAAAATATGTTTTACTTTTAACAAGTTACACCATTATAATCGTCTCTTTGATACGTTCGAAATGAGCCCAACATTGAATTTTTTGGATTTAATATATATCATATAAACTACATAAAAAATTATTTTTAACGTATTTTCAATTTTGTTTTGCACTCCTATTGCATTAACATAATAATCATATATTAACTAATTCATTTAATTGTTTTTAATTATTATTATTTGAATGTGTTTATAGATATCGTGAATGACAATAGGAGAATGTTTCACGAGAAGAATATGAAATGAGGTTTTGACAAATTGGTATCAATGGACGCATTTAAAAATTGTGAAAATGGGTATTTGGCGAACGATGATTCATGTGTCTTTGGAACTGAAGTATTTGCAGTTACAGAGTATGCACAAAAAGATCGATGTCTGTCCATCACAAAGGCTCCGCCAATTTTTAATACTTACACTTGAACCATCGATAATAAAATAAATAAAACATATTTTAACTATAAGAGTACCATAAATTAAATAATTAACAATGAGGGTATGAATTTTAAATATAAAAAATAATTTTTATGTAGTTTATATGATATATATTAAAATATATAATCCAAAAAAAATTCAATATTTAGGCTCATTTCGAACGTATCGAAGAGACGATTATAATGGTGTAACTTGTTAAAATTAAAACGTATTTTTTAACGTATTTTAGTTAATAAACGATTATATGTGTTAAATGTAAAATTAAATTATGAAAGTAAAAGGTATAAAGTAAATTTAGTAAATAAGTATAGGGGTGAAAGTGTAAATATAAAATCAAAATTCAAAAAAAAAATCGTATGCACCGCGGGCTCCTCCTGTGATCGCGGGCCAAACAAATTAGAAAAATGCCACTGCCCGCGATCGTGGGCTTCCATCGCGGGTATTTAAGGCATTTTTGCAAAATGGAAAAAATTTATGGCATTTCGGTAACACTTTTGACTTTTGGCATTTTAATTAATTTCCTGATAATTTATTTATTAGAGGCTAGTTATTGATTAAAAATTAGGAGGATTAGGTGATTATAGTGGCTTTTGAAAGAAGCTTTATTGTTAATTAAATATTTATATATAATTATGGCAAGACTAACAAGTATGGTCTAACTATTTTATTGAGGCTTATTTTTTTTAATAAAAATAATGCTATGTTCAATAATGATGCATTATAAAAAGTGTTCGTTTGGGTTGTCTTGAATTAAGACATAATTACCCTTCTTTCCTCTTGCAAAATACTATTATTATATATAGTTTGCGACTTGTTGCTCTTTCTCTTCACACCTTACACTTGCATCTTCCAATCTGTGATTTCTTTTCTTTGCATACTAGAAGAATCAAAGGGATAACAACAACACAGGTACTTTCTTTAATTTATGAATTTATTTGGTTGATGATTTTGCTTTTTTGTTGACTACTATGCAATCCATCCTGTCGAGGATCCTGAATTTTTACCGAACAGTTGTACCTTTATTGTGATTCAAAGGTCTGTAAAGTCATGGTTTAATCCTGTAAAAAAGTCGGTTGTGCAATTTGAGGGACATAATACAATTTTTTTTCTAATCGAATCGACCTTTCCAATTGTGTGTTGAGGATTTTTTTTTTTACTTTTTATGGTCGATTTCAGCGGACTTCCCTTTTTTTATTATTTCGAAGGACTTTCGGTTTTTTAGTTGATTCCGAAGGTTTTTTTCAAATATCCAGATCACCCTTCAAAATTTAGCATGTACGCCTTTCATACTATTAAAAGAATTTCTTTTATGAAAATCCATTGAACGATAGCCTGGGATCCTGTCCAGATTTTCATATATACTATTGTTTGTATGTGTGTGTGTGTTTCAAATGAAAAACACAAATGATGAAATTCATTATGCCTCTTCATTTACATCAGGTTTGATTTGCACAAGAAGATAAGAGTATTTTTAACAAATTCTTCAAATTACAAAAAATAAAAGTTTTGGAGTTTTGATTTATGTTTTTTTTACTACAAACAGATCTCTCAAGACTCTCTAAAATGAAAAAAAAAGTTATAAGAGAGATAATAAATATTTCTAACTCTCCAAAATTAAATATTGCAGAAAAAAAAGAATTATCGTTCCCAAAAATAAAATAAAGGCCTAATTATTACGTATTTGAGATATCAAATTATTGTATATATTAAATGGTGTAATTTATGTTAAAATCTTTTACTTTTTTTTTGTAAGAAATGAAAATAATTTTCTTGTTAAAGATTTAATTTTTTCTTCTTTATTTTAAATAAATTATAAAAGCCCTAGTGGAAATTTTTCCAACAAGAAGCAAATGTGTAAGCCTTTTTTTAAATATTTAATATTTCTTGTTAGTTTCCATTTATTCTTTTATAAACTATATATATATATATATATATACAGTTTTCTTCGATATATGTTTTAAAGCCAATAATTGTTTAACATGTTTAACTAAATTATAAATGTTATTCACTAAAATAATACAATTGTCTTTCTTAATAAAAATAAGCCTCAATTCCTTTAGGATATTTGAACATAGTAAGTCATTGGGGAAAAGTGTAAATCATAATTATAAATGAAAAATTGCATTAAAATGAATCATCTTTATTCGGATTCTTATTTAGAGAACCAACTTTTAAAATTATGATTTTAAGGTCTCAAACAAACTTTTCATATATTTAAGAGTCTTGCTAATTTGATAACCTAGTAAAGATGAGATGATACATGTAATTACCAACTAGAGGGTGTTTGGGATTGCTTATTTAAAACAGCTTGTGCTTATTTTTAAAAGTGTTCATCAACTTATGTCGTGTTAAAAAAGAGTTGGGGTAAAAATGTAATTTGAACAAATAAGTTATAAGCAGTTTCAAATAAGTTAGAATGTATTAACTTATCAAAAACAACTTATTTGTGGTGGGAAAAAGTCAAAACACTTTTCTTTTTTTCAATCCAAACAGTAAAAATAACTTAGTTGCGGTGTGAAAAAACAATAAGCAAATAATCAAAGCATGTGTAGCCCAGTGGTAAGGTAACATCCTTGGGGGGTCAGTGGATGGTATCCCTGACTACCAGGGTTCGAACCCCGTGGTAAGCATGTCTGAGATACCCGCCTAACCTCTGGTTGGGCCGTCCTTAGGTGGTCCAGTCGAAGACTGGGCTATCGCCCTAGCCCAATGTGGTTGGGAATAGGCCTAAGCGTAAGCTGGGCTGCGGACGCGGCGGATTAGTGGGCTGCCCTTGGATGCCCGATACCGCCGGGACGGTGTGCGTGCGTGTGTGCGTGTATTCGTGGTAGTCGTTCGTGTGTTCGATGCCGCATTGCCGTTCAAAAAAAAAAAAAAGTCAAAAAAATAAGCAATCCCAAATACCCCATAAGATTTCATATAATATTTAAAAACCTAAAATGTTGACATGTCACATACTGTTTTTTATAACTAAAATTTCAAGTATCAATCAATATATATATATATATATATATATATATATATATATATATATATATATAAATAAAAAGCAGAATGTAGCAGAGTGGGTTAGGGAGAGGCCTCCATGGCCCTTTATCTTTTTTGTTATAATTTTGATTTATTTTTAATTGATTTCAACACATTAAATGCTTAAACTTTTCATTTTCTTTTTTAATTTAAATTAAAAACTATTAACTAATATATATTTATTATTATATAAAATATTATTTACCTTGTATTTTTAATTATACAATGAATCCAACATTTTTTTTAAATTTATAAACTTATTATTATTTTTATTTAATCAATAAGGTATATATACTTTTATTAAATGAATTTATTTTTATTTAACTCTTTATATTTCTTTGTAAGCTAACAATGCTTATAAATCAAAAAAATTCATTTAAATTTATAAACTTATTATTATTTTTATTTAATTAATAAGATACAATTTTTTTAGTAAGCTAACATGTTAATAAATCAATATAGTTTTAGTAAATGAACTTATTTTTATATAAGTTTTTATAATTTTTTATAAGCTAACCATCAAATTTTTTTATTTAAATTTATAAACATATTATTTTGTTATTTAGTTAATAAGATACAATTTTTTTAGTAAGCTAACAATGATTATAAATCCATGTACTTTTATTAAATGAATTTATTTTTATTTAATTTATTATATTTTTTATAAGCTAACATCAATATATATATATATATATATATATATAAAGGAGAATGTAGAAGAGTGGGTTAGGGAGAGGCCTCCATGACCCTTTATCTTTTTTGTTATAATTTTGATTTATTTTTAATTGATTTCAACACATTAAATGCTTAAACTTTTCATTTTCTTTTTTAATTTAAATTAAAAACTATTAACCAATATATATTTATTATTATATAAAATATTATTTACCTTGTATTTTTAATTAGAGAATTTAATTAAAATACCCTAAGTTTGACATTGACTTACCAAAATATCCCAAATTTGAAAAAGTTTACCAAAATACCCTATTTTTCCGCGAAAGGAGCCCTCTATCGCGGACAGTGACTAATTGTGAAATTTTTTGCAAGATATATTTACACTTTCAGTCCCCATCACAGGCCATCGAGGGCCTTGATCGCGGGCCAGGGACTGAAAGTGTAAATATTGTTGGTGCAAGTGTGCCACATCTCTATATATTTATTTTGATGATTCCAAACACACCGTATTATTGTTTTTCTAACAATTTTATCCAAGTGTGCAGTTAATTGGACAACATGAAGATTTTATCTGAAGAGTCCAAGACTGGTGTTTACGTCATCATATATCTCATAATAATAAACACCCTAAAATAATATACCACTTGGATATTTTAAAAAAACCTAACCCAACACTATTTTTAAATCTTTGATTTAAATTAATTTAAGAAGGTTGATTTTTTTTTGGAATAAAACAAAAAGAATTCAGTTGCCTTTTTAAGCTATGGTCGCTCCTGACGCAGACACCTTTTTCAGGCGGTATACCGCGTGATGCTCGGCGGTATACCGCGGCTCTGTTACGTATGGCAGGATCTTGCAGGTTGACCTTCCTGCTGTCAGCCACCTTTGTTAGGCGGTATACCGCGTGGTGTATGGCGGTATACCGCGGCTCTGCTGGTACGAGTTGCAGGCTTTTGCAGGTTGACTTACTTTTGGTCAGCTACTTTTTCTGGGCGGTATACCGCGCCCATATAGGCGGTATACCGCGGTGAGCTTTTGACCGTTGCCACGTCCAGCTTAAATACATGCAGCTTCTCAGCATTTATGAAAAAGAGAGACAAGCAGACATTGAATACCTAGCTTCCAAAAGGATTACTCAGCTCCTCATCTCATTTAATAACTTATTCAAGTTATAATTTTTGAGTGATCAACCTCTCACAAATCCAAGTGTTATACTTATACAAGAGTGATTAATATTGTGAGATATATTCTCTTGTAAGTATTTGAATAGTGTGAGTGATTCACGTTCTCGAGCAAAGGCAAGAGATTTTATTATCATTGTATCAAGGTTTGTGTTCTACCATAAAGAACACTTATAGTGAATCAGTGTGTCGAGAAGTGTCTCGGCAAGTGGACTAGCCAGCCAGTTGGTGGTGAACCACTTTAAATCTCGGTGTCGGTATCAACATTCTCTACCCTTATCTCTTTATATTCCCGTTGTGCACTTAATTTTATTTATATATTTGTTGTGCATGCAATATTTATTGTTGATTTTGATAAGAGAATTTTTATTTGTGAAATATTTTTAAATACAACCTTTACCCCCCCCCTAAGGTTGTCCTAACAATTGGTATCAGAGCGGGTTGCAAGTTTTTTTTTTAAAAATCGTTGTATTTTTAAAACTTGTTCCTATTTTAAATGGCAACCTCTGAGGGAATTATTTCTACAAAAATTCCGCAAATTGACACCGAAAATTTTGGTCTCTGGGCAAATCTTTTTGAATGCTACGTTCGTGGCAAAAGTCGAAAAATTTGGGACATTATTAAAAATGGAGATTATAAACCCACCAAAACCAAAGATGGAGTAATTAGTGAAAAACCAGTAGCGGAATGGTCCGCCGCTGAGGATGCTTGGGTTTGCTTAAATTTTGAAGCTAAAAATATTCTTTTTTCGGCACTTACTAAAGATGAGATTGAACGTGTTTATTCTTGTGAAACTGCTCACGATATTTGGGAAAATCTAAATAACACTCATAGAGGAAATTCTCAAGTCAAAAGCTCAAAAATAAATATTCTTGTACATGATTATGAAATGTTTGAGATGTTAAAAGATGAGTCAATCGACTCAATGTTTAAACGTTTTAACCTTATCATGGTGAGCTTGAAAGGTCTTGGTAGAACTTATCCAAACGAAGATTACGTACGAAAAATTCTTCGAGCGCTTCCTCCGGAGTGGATGCCGAAAATCACATCGTTGGAAGACTCCCGTGACCTCTCAATGATGAAATTAGATGATCTCATTGGAAATCTCAAAGTGCATGAAATTGCACTAAAAAGGAACAAAGATCGGGAGCATGATAAAAAGAAATCGTTGGCACTTAAAGCTTCAACTTCAAGTGACGAGAAGGAGAAGAAGAAAAAGAAGGAGAAAGCTAGCTCCTCAAAGGATCAACCCGAACATCTTGACGATGTAGCCATGTTGGTAAGAAATTTTTCTAAATTTTTAGCTAACAAAAAGTTTTCAAGAAATGATAGGTTTCAAAGAAAAGGAGATTATCGCCGTGGTGGAGAAAACCGAAGCCGAAAGTTCCATAAACGGAACGACAAAATAAATAAAAATGGCGAATCAAGCGATGATGAAGAAGCCAAGAAAAAGAAGGGCTTTTGCTACTCATGTGGAGACAAGGATCACTATGCCAACGAGTGTCCAAAAAGAAATAAACCTAAAATCAAGAAGGAGAAAGCCTTCGTTGGAGGCGCGTGGAGCGCAAGTGAAGATGAAAATGAGTATGAAGCCACTTGTCTCATGGCGGAAGGCGACGATGAGGTAAACTCGTGTTACTCAAATTACTCTAGCGATGATGAATGTAATGATGATGATGATCTTGATATGTTAAATGATGCCTTTCAAAAAATGGTTATGCTTACAAATAATTATAAAGATGAGAACGCAAAACTAAAGGAAGAATTATTATTGAGTAAAAAGGAAATTCATGATAGCAAACAAAAAATTGCATGCGATAATAAAAAAATCATAAATTTAGAAAATAAATTAAGTGAAAAATATGTTTGCAATTCTTGTGACATTTTAAATAAAGAAATTGCATGCCTTGAGAAAAGAATAGTTGAAAATGATTTATGTGCTAATTGTGATGTGCTTAAAAAGGAAAATGCATGTTTAAAAGAAAAATGTGATAAACATGAAAAAGATAATTTGTTAGCACATGCCTTTCAAAGTAGCAATGAGAAAGTGCTTAAAATGTTAAATATGTCAAATAGCACTAATTGTAGAAAAGGCGTTGGTTCCGATATGTGTAAAGATAAGTGCTTATGTATGCCTATCAAAAGATATTTTGAACCACCTAAAAATGTTGAAATGAGAAAACCGTATGTGCAAAAATCCTCATATATGTCCAACATAAATAATGTGAATTATAAGTCTAGGAAATCTTATGCATGCATGTATAATAGTAAATTTTCTAGACCAAAAAATAGTGTGAATATGCATGCTCCTTTTTACGTCTTTGATAAATATGATCGTAAAATTAAAATGGTACCAAAGTGGATTCCTAAAGGCTCCTTTAGTGTTGATAATCCCGGTGGCATGCGTTTATGGTTTTAAATTTTTTTTGTATATATATATTATATACATATATATATATATATATATATTCTGTGTTTGAAAATTATGAATCAACTCCGAATAGGCTCACCTATTTGGATACGGTGTCTAGGAAAGATAAAGGCGAATTCTTCGAATTCTAATGAGGTCGGTTTTTAAAGTGCCTTCGCGCTTACCACCCTCACCGTCTTTCCTGGTCGCTTCCAAGTAGAGCTACCGAAAAGGGTTGAGTAAATAATTTTCTTGTCTATATTTTTGTGAAAATATATGTATTATTATATGTGGTTTTCTATGCTAACTTTCAAAGGACCCATAAGATGTGGGGACCATAAAAGTTGTACTTTAAATGTTGTAGATAAATCTTGATATGGATTGGATTCTTGATAGTGGATGCACACGTCACATGACCGGAAACCATAATCTTTTTTCATCATATGAGTCATGTGATGGTGGACTAGTAATTTTTGGAGGAAACTCCAAAGGAAAGGTAATTGGAAAAGGTACAATTTCTTGCAACAATGTTACATTTTTAGATGTTACGCATGTTGATAATTTGAAATTTAACTTGCTAAGTGTTCGTCAACTGTGCAAAAATGGTATAATTGTTGTTTTTGAAGAAGACTCTTGCAAAATTCTGAAAAATGGTAAAGTTCTTTTGAATGGGGTTATAAAAGGAAATCTTTATGTTTGTAAAACTGATGTAAATGAAAATGTTTGTTTATCTTCCGTATATGATAATTCGACCTTGTGGCATAGACGTTTAGGTCACGCTAACCTTAGATTAATTCAAAATTTGAAAAATAAGGAGCTTGTGAGTAACCTTCCAAAATTAAAATTTGATAATCATTTTTGTGATGCATGTCGTGTCGGCAAACAAACTCATGTTTCTCATAAATCAAAAAATGTGATTTCAACTAAAAGAGTTTTAGAACTTTTACACATGGATCTTTTTGGCCCTATGGCCATTCAAAGTTTTGGAGGAAATTATTACACTCTAGTAATTGTAGATGATTTTTCCCGATATACGTGGACTTTATTTTTAAAACATAAAAATGAAGCTTTTGAAAAATTTAAGATTTTGGGAAAACGAATTCAAAACCAACAAGGTTGCACGATTGTTTCGATTCGTACGGACCATGGACGCGAATTCGATAATGAAACTCAATTTGGTGCGTTTTGCGACAAATATGGTATAACGCACAATTTTTCTGCTCCTCGCACTCCTCAATCTAATGGGGTTGTGGAGAGGAAAAATAGAACCCTACAAGAAATGAGTAGGACTATGCTCAATGAACATCAAGTTCCCCAAAAGTTTTGGTGTGATGCCGTAGCTACCGCGACCTATGTCCTCAATCGTGTGCTAATTAGGAGTATCCTAAATAAGACCCCTTATGAGATCCTACGTGGTAGAAAGCCTTCCTTAGCCCATCTTAAGGTATTTGGTTGTAAATGTTTTATTTTAGATACCAAATCTTATTTGACCAAATTTGACCCAAAAGCCTATGAGGGAGTATTCCTTGGTTATTCTTGGAATAGCAAAGCCTATAGAGTCCTTAATAAAGAGACCATGGTTGTAGAAGAATCCCTAAATGTAAGCTTTGATGAAAGTCCTCCTAAACCTAGTGCACCCTTAGTAAATGATAATGGTTGTGAAGGAGATGCACTAGCCCAACATCTTAGAACCTTGGACTTAGGAACCCAATCTCTTACAAACAATGTAGAATCTAGTGATGCCCCTCCATGTTATGTTCCACAAGGAGTAGATGATCCTAACCTTAGAACATCTAGAGGCCATCCCGTAGATCAAATCATAGGTGACCTAAACCAAAGAACGACTAGATCACAAATCCATACCCTTTGTGCCTTTCACGCCTTTATCTCAGCCATAGAACCTAAAAACATAGAAGAAGCTTTAGGTGATGAGGATTGGATAATGGCCATGCAAGAAGAGTTAAACCAGTTTACTAGGAATGATGTGTGGGACTTAGTTCCTTGCCCTAGCGGTCAAACCATTATTGGCACACGATGGGTCTTTCGTAACAAGGTAGACGAAAACGGTGAAGTCACCCGAAACAAGGCACGTTTAGTTGCCAAGGGGTACAATCAACAAGAAGGTATCGATTATGATGAAACCTTTGCACCAGTTGCAAGGTTAGAGTCTATTCGAATGCTTCTCGCTTTTGCGAATGCTAAAAATTTTAAATTATATCAAATGGATGTCAAAAGTGCTTTCTTAAATGGTTTTATAAATGAGGAGGTATATGTTTCCCAACCTCCCGGCTTTGAAAATTTTGAAAATCCGACGCATGTTTATAAATTAAAAAAGGCGCTTTATGGTTTAAAGCAAGCTCCGCGTGCGTGGTATGATAGATTAAAATCTTTTTTAATTACAAGTGGTTATATTATGGGTAAAATAGATAATACTTTGTTTGTCAAGTATGCTCAAAATGATATTGTGGTTGTGCAAGTGTATGTTGATGATATTATTTTTGGTTCTACAAATGAAAATCTTTGTAATGAATTTGCTACAAAAATGACTAGTGAATTTGAAATGAGCATGATGGGAGAATTAAAATTCTTCTTAGGATTGCAAATAAAACAAAGTGAAAATGGTACTTTTATAAGTCAATCAAAATACTGTAAAGACATGTTGAAAAAGTTTAATTTTGAAAATGTCAAACCTGTTGAAACTCCGATGACCACCAATCTAAAATTATCTAGTGACGAAGAGGGAACCGATTTTAATGAAAAGATTTATCGTGGCATGATTGGTAGCTTATTGTATTTAACTGCTAGTAGACCTGATATCATGTATAGTGTGTGTTTATGTGCTCGCTTTCAATCTTCGCCTAAACAATCTCACTATGAAGCCGTCAAGCGTATTTTTAGATATCTTAGAGGGACTACGAATCTTGGACTATGGTATCCAAAACAACCCGAGCTAGAAGTAACATGCTTCACCGATTCCGATCTTGGTGGCTCAATGGTTGATCGAAAAAGCACTAGTGGAGTATGTGCCTTTATAGGTCTCTCGCTTGTGTCTTGGTTTTCCAAGAAACAACATTCCGTAGCCTTATCCACTACCGAAGCGGAATATGTAGCCGCCGCGAGAGCGTGTGCTCAAGTTCTATGGATGAAGCACACACTTACCGACTTTGAGGTACGTCAATCCAAAATTCCAATTATGTGTGATAACTCAAGTGCTATAAACCTAAGTAAAAATCCCGTTTTACATTCTCGTACCAAACATATTGAGTTGCGACATCATTTTCTACGAGATAATGTTCAAAAAGGCCACATCGTGCTTGAAAAAGTTGATTCCGAAGACAATTTGGCCGATATTTTTACTAAAGCCCTAAACAAAAAATCGTTCTTTAAATTAAGACTTGGTTTAGGCATGCTTGAGTATAACCCATGAGATAATGCTACTCTTAATTATATGCATATTTTGAGGGGGAGCATCTCTCGAGGGGGAGCATAGCGTCTTTCTTAACCCTTTTTGCTTCGACAAAAGGGGGAGAGAAACCGAGTATGCTCTCGTGTTTAGCGGTTGTGTTTGTCATCATCAAAAAGGGGGAGATTGTTGGTGCAAGTGTGCCACATCTCTATATATTTATTTTGATGATTCCAAACACACCGTATTATTGTTTTTCTAACAATTTTATCCAAGTGTGCAGTTAATTGGACAACATGAAGATTTTATCTGAAGAGTCCAAGACTGGTGTTTACGTCATCATATATCTCATAATAATAAACACCCTAAAATAATATACCACTTGGATATTTTAAAAAAACCTAACCCAACACTATTTTTAAATCTTTGATTTAAATTAATTTAAGAAGGTTGATTTTTTTTTGGAATAAAACAAAAAGAATTCAGTTGCCTTTTTAAGCTATGGTCGCTCCTGACGCAGACACCTTTTTCAGGCGGTATACCGCGTGATGCTCGGCGGTATACCGCGGCTCTGTTACGTATGGCAGGATCTTGCAGGTTGACCTTCCTGCTGTCAGCCACCTTTGTCAGGCGGTATACCGCGTGGTGTATGGCGGTATACCGCGGCTCTGCTGGTACGAGTTGCAGGCTTTTGCAGGTTGACTTACTTTTGGTCAGCTACTTTTTCTGGGCGGTATACCGCGCCCATATAGGCGGTATACCGCGGTGAGCTTTTGACCGTTGCCACGTCCAGCTTAAATACATGCAGCTTCTCAGCATTTATGAAAAAGAGAGACAAGCAGACATTGAATACCTAGCTTCCAAAAGGATTACTCAGCTCCTCATCTCATTTAATAACTTATTCAAGTTATAATTTTTGAGTGATCAACCTCTCACAAATCCAAGTGTTATACTTATACAAGAGTGATTAATATTGTGAGATATATTCTCTTGTAAGTATTTGAATAGTGTGAGTGATTCACGTTCTCGAGCAAAAGCAAGAGATTTTATTATCATTGTATCAAGGTTTGTGTTCTACCATAAAGAACACTTATAGTGAATCAGTGTGTCGAGAAGTGTCTCGGCAAGTGGACTAGCCAGCCAGTTGGTGGTGAACCACTTTAAATCTCGGTGTCGGTATCAACATTCTCTACCCTTATCTCTTTATATTCCCGTTGTGCACTTAATTTTATTTATATATTTGTTGTGCATGCAATATTTATTGTTGATTTTGATAAGAGAATTTTTATTTGTGAAATATTTTTAAATACAACCTTTACCCCCCCTAAGGTTGTCCTAACAAATATGAAGCACATAAATTTTAAAAAATGGTCCTTGCTCGCGATAGAGAACTTCCTTCGCGGAAAAAATAGGGTATTTTAGTAAACTTTTCAAAATTTAGGGTATTTTGGTAAGTCAATGTCAAACTTAGGGTATTTTAATTAAATTCCCTTTTAATTATACAATGAATCCAACATTTTTTTTAAATTTATAAACTTATTATTATTATTATTTAATCAATAAGGTATATATACTTTTATTGAATTTATTTTAATTTAATTTTTTATATTTCTTTGTAAGCTAACAATGCTTATAAATCAAAAAAATCATTTAAATTTATAAACTTATTATTTTTTTATTTAATTAATAAGATACAATTTTTTAGTAAGCTAACATGTTTATAAATCAATATAGTTTTAGTAAATGAACTTATTTTTATATAAGTTTTTATAAGCTAACCATCAAAATTTTTTATTTAAATTTATAAACATATTATTTTTTTATTTAATTAATAAGATACAATTTTTTAGTAAGCTAACAATGATTATAAATTCATGTACTTTTATTAAATGAATTTATTTTTATTTAATTTATTATATTTTTTATAAGTTAACAATGCTTATAAATCAACATTTCTATTAAACTAATTAATTTTATAATTTTATTCCAAACTAACGATGCTTATATTTTAAAACTTCTATTAAATTTCTTTATTTTTTTTAGTAAAACAAGAATGTTACTACGATTGTTAATTAATAAGATACAATTTTCTTAGTAAGCTAACATGTTTATAAATCAATATAGTTTTAGTAAATGAATTTATTTTTATATAAGTTTTTATAAGCTAACCATCAAATATTTTTATTTAAATTTATAAACATATTACTTTTTTTAATTAATTAATAAGATACAATTTTTTTAGTAAGCTAACAATGATTATAAATCAATGTACTTTTATTAAATGAATTTATTTTTATTTATTTTATTATATTTTTTATAAGCTAACAATGCTTATAAATCAACATTTCTATTAAACTAATTAATTTTATATTTTTTTTGCAAACTGACAATGCTTATATTTTAAAAATTATATTAAATTTCTTAATTTTTTTAGTAAAGCAAGAATGTTACTACTATTGTTAATATATATAAGCAAAGGAGAATGTAGGATATAAAGTTAAGGAGAAACTTCCATGACCCTTTATCTTTTTTGTTATAATTTTGATTTATTTTTAATTAAATGCTTTAACTTTTCATTTTTTTTAATTTAAATTAAAAACCATTAACCAATATATATTTATTATTATATGAAATATTATTTACCTTGTATTTTTAATTATACAATGAATCCAACTTTTTTTAAAAATTTATAAACTTATTATTATTTTTATTTAATCAATAAGGTATATATACTTTTATTAAATGAATTTATTTTTATTCAACTTTCTATATTTCTTTGTAAGCTAACAATGCTTATAAATCAAAAAAGTTTATTTAAATTTATAAACTTATTATTATTTTTATTTAATTTATAAGATACAATTTTTTTAGTAAGCTAACATGTTTATAAATCAATATAGTTTTATTAAATGAATTTATTTTTATATAATTTTTTATATTTCTTTATAAGCTAACAATCAAATTTTTTAATTTAATTTATAAACATATTACTTTTTTATTTAATTAATAAGATACAATTTTTTTAGTAAGCTAACAAAAAAAATTATATTAAGGTCTCTTTGTTAATAAAAACAATATAAATTAAATTGTAAATAAGAAGTAATTTGTGTTCAAAAGTAGATCTCTTATTGAGAAAAACGAAAAGCACGATAGCTATTTGACTAGAGAATGTTAGTTGTTTGAACCACACCGGGTCACAGGAGATTGCGTTTTATTATTTGTCAGTTAACGAATGGCATTTCATCTTAATTTGATTATTTATTTTCTAACATAACTTCGTCACCACGCATGTTGCATTACTTTCATAAAAAATACTCTAATACATTCATCATCTAATATTACATTTTATTATTAAATTACGTTTCATCTTAAATTGGTTACACATTTCCTAACATAAACTTCGTCACCGCGCGGTACCAAATACTAGTATGATATAATTAAAAAATAATCAATAATTAAAAAATGTATTCATGTACCATTTTCAATATTTTTAATTATATAAAAAATAAAGAACAGAAAAAGTTATTTTTAAATATAGTACACGTATTTATAATTCTTCAAAATTAAAATAGTAAAATAAAACAAGAAAAAAGCAAAATGAAAAATGAAAAAAAAGCCTACGATGTAAATAGGAATCTCATAAGATAACTAAAACTAAAAAAACTAAAGACCGTACAGTCTTAGCAATCAGTGCCCCCTCCCAGCCTCCCCAAGTGAGAACCGTCATCCTCCGTCGTCCCCTCCCCCTTGTCGTCCACGACTCTGGCAAGTCTGCAACCCCGTCCCTACATCGTCTATGTAGCCCATGCATATATTGTTCTTCCCCATCGTGTCTTTCTTCCATGATTATCGAGGCTTTTGAAAACCCATATTTTATAGTGGCCGGAAATCACAACACGAAAAACGCGACTAGAAAACCCCTTGGAAACCCAACCTGAACATTGTGTCTATAGCCCCTAACTCGAATACTTCTTCAACTTCATGATGAAAATCATATTTTGATTTGGTGAAAATGAATTTTTTAATTTTTATCTTTTGTCGCGTCGACCTTTTTTTAGGATACCGGTTATCTGCTCAATAGATCCCGTCTTGTCCTGTTCATACCAAATACACCCTAAATGATAATTTTTAAATTGGTTTCTGAAATAGGAATCAGTGTAAATTAAAGTCGGTTTCATTTTAATGCAATTTTCCCTATTATAAATAGAATAAACTACAACTTTGGTTCTTGAGGTTTAGTGAAATCTTTGAAGGTGAGACCTAAACTTCAATAAGTTGAGTTTTCATCATCCGGATGTGCATTTTGCTCAAAAACTGAACCTAACCACTAACTCCGTTAGAGTTAGGGGTAAAAACATCCAACAACGTTTTAGGCATCGTGACTTGATGTGAAATTGCATAATTGAAACTGAACCTAACCACTGGTTTGTTTTTATTATAATAAAATAAGATTTATAGCACGTGAAAAACACGGACGGACCTAGACAAATTTTCATACGGTGGCACCATATTTTTTCATACGGTTTTTATCGAAGTGTCTTTCATCTTTTTTATCAACATTCAATATTGTCTGATGTGATTTTAGCCAAATTTCGGTGTTTTGAGAGATTTTTAACGTTTTTTGCTTGATTTCGGGGGAATTTTAAGTTTTTTTTATCAAGTTCGAGAAATTTTTTAGGTGTTTTTTGTTGATTTCAGTAGATTTTTTCGCTTTTTTTGGTTGAATGGGTATAAGATTTGGGCATTTTTTTCAGTTTAGGTGCACCCCTTGTAGTTTCCAAATGAATACGGTAGCACCTCCTAAATCGATACGGTGGCACCTTCACGAAAACAAATTTTTTTACCCTTTGCCGGATGATAACTAATACGGTGGCACGTGCCACCATGTGCCCTTCATCAGATCCGTCCCCGGTGAAAAATGACTTGAGTGTCTTAATAGACCTTTTTGTAGTGTCTTAATAGACTATATTGTAGGTTATAAGTTCATAGGATAAAACAATAAAATGTCTCTAAAAATGTTACAATAATTTTATACAATGTTTTTGGACGTTCTAACAAAACTCATAAGACCATCTTAAAATAAAGTGTCGTGTTAGTCATTTTTACTGTCTGACCTGAATTTGTTGTACTAGATTTAGGTTTATTTTATTCAATTAAGTTACCACATCTTCGTTTTAGTTCGGTTGTGATAAATTACACGCTATACATTATTATAAATATCTTAGATGAATTGTTAAAGTAAAGAATTGAAAAGGGTTCTCACCAATGAAAATTACTTACTATAAAGCAAACACCCTTTTTATATATCAACTCCAATTTTCCTACTCACAATAAAACAATTGACCCTTTTATGTAGCATCCCCACTTTTCGTGATCACTGTCACATAAATTTATCTCATTAGATCTTCTAGCATCTCATAACTTTCTTTCTCCCTCCACAGTGAGAAATGGTTGACGCTTTAGCAACTATTGCTGTCGAGGGGATAGTGAAGAAGTTATTGGCAGCAGCTGCCAACGAAGTCGTCCTTGCTTGGGGCTACAGAGAAAGGTTGACCACCTTTGGTAAAACATTGGATATGATTCATATCCAATGTTTTACCAAAGGTGGTCAACCTTTCTCTGTAGCCCCAAGCAAGGACGACTTCGTTGGCAGCTGCTGCCAATAACTTCTTCACTATCCCCTCGACAGCAATAGTTGCTAAAGCGTCAACCATTTCTCACTGTGGAGGGAGAAAGAAAGTTATGAGATGCTACGTAAAAGGGTAAAAGGGTCAATTGTTTTATTGTGAGTAGGGAAATTGGAGTTGATATATAAAAAGGGTGTTTGCTTTATAGTAAGTAATTTTCGTTGGGTCAATTCTTTACTTTAACAATTCATCTAAGATATTTATAATAATGTATAGCGTGTAATTTATCATCAATCAACCGAACTAAAACGAAGATGTGGTAACTTAATTGAATAAAATAAACCTAACAAATTCAGGTCAGACAGTAAAAACGACTTACACGACACTTTATTTTAAGATGGTCTTATGAATTTTATTAGAACGTCCAAAAACATTGTAACATTTTTAGACATTTTATTGTTTTATCCTATGAACTTATAACCTACAAAAAAGTCTATTAAGACACTACAAAAAAGTCTATTAAGACACTCAAGTCATTTTTCACCAGGGACGGGCACGTGGTGGTACGTGCCACCGTATTAGTTCTCCGGTGAAGGGTAAAAAATTTCGTTTTCGTGAAGGTGCCACTGTATCGTTTTAGGAGGTGTTACCGTATTCATTTGGAAACTACAAGGGGTTTACCTAAACTGAAAAAAGGCCCAAATCTTATACCCATTCAACCAAAAAAGCGAAAAAATCTCTTGAAATCAACAAAAAAATACCGAAAAAATCTCTCGAACTTGATAAAAAAACTTTAAAATCCCCCAAAATTAAGCAAAAAACGTTAAAAATCTCTCAAAACGCCGAAAAATTTGGCTAAAATCACATCAGACGATATTGAACGTTGATAAAAAGAAGAAAGACACTTCGATAAAAACCGTATGAAAAAATATGGTGCCACCGTATGAAAATTTGTCTAGGTCCGTCCCTGTTTTTCACGTGCTACAAATCTTATTTTATTATAATAAAAACAAATCAGTTTGTATTTTTTTTAACAGTTACATGTCCAAGTTTCAATTATGCAATTTCACATCAAGTCACGATGCCTAAAACGTAGTTGGATGTTTTTACCCCTGACTCTAACGGAGTTAGTGGTTAAGTTCAGTTTTTGAGCAAAATGCACATCCGGATGATTAAAACTCAACTTATTGAAGTTTAGGTCTTACCTTCAAAGATTTCACTAAACCTCAAGAACCAAAATTGTAGTTTATTCTATTTATAATAGGGAAAATTGCATTAAAATGGAACCAACTTTAATTTACACTAATTCCTATTTCAGAAACCAAATTAAAAATTATCATTTAGGGTGTATTTGGTATGCAGACAGGATAGGACAGGACAGAACGAGATATGTTGAGTAGATAACGGGTATCCTAAAAAATGATCAATGCGACAAAAGATAAAAATTAAAAAATTATATAATATCATCATCATTTATAAAGTAAAGAATAAAAATATTCTTCTTTTCATGATCTTCTTCATCAATGACAATCAAACCCTAAAACTCAAAATCATAAACCTCAAACCCAAAATCAAACCTAAACGAAAAACAGTTAATCAAACATTAAATCAAATTATTTCGTTGTTTTATATTGAAACCCTAACATAAATGAAGCCTAAAATCAATGGAAACCCTCACAATTAAAAACTTCATTTTCACCAAATCGAAATATGATTTTCATCATGAAGTTGAAGAAGTATTCGAGTTAGGGTTGTAGACACAATGTTCAGGTTGGGTTTCCAAGGGGTTTTCTAGTCACGTTTTTCGTGCTGTGGTTTCCGGCCACTATAAAATATGAGTTTTCAAAAGCCTCGATAATCATGGAAGAAAGACACGATGGGTAAGAACAATATATGCATGGGCTACATAGACGATGAAGGGTCGGGGGCTGGATGTGCAGGACGGGGTTGCAGACTCGCCAGAGTCGTGGACGACAAGGGGGAGGGGACGACGGAGGATGACGGTTCTCACTTGGGGAGGCTGGGAGGGGGCACTGATTGCTAAGACTGTACGGTCTTTAGTTTTTTTAGTTTTAGTTATCTTATGAGATTCCTATTTACATCGTAGACTTTTTTTGAGAATGATATCTAAGTGGCTCATTTTGCTTTTTTCTTGTTTTATTTTACTATTTTAATTTTGACGTATTATAAATACTTGTACTATATTTAAAAATAACTTTTTCTGTTCTTTATTTTTTATATAATTAAAAATATTGAAAATGGTACATGAATACATTTTGTAATTATTGATTATTTTTTAATTATATCAAATACTTGAAATTTTAGTTATAAAAAACAGTATGTGACATGTCAACATTTTAGGTGTTATGTAATCATTAAATTTTTTTAATTTTTTTTAAATATTATATGGAATCTTATGGGATATTTGGGATTGCTTATTTTTTTGACTTATTTGCTTATTGCTTTTTCACACCGCAACTAAGCTATTTTTAGTGTTTGGATTGAAAAAAAAGTGCTTATGGCTTTTTCCCACCACAAATAAGTTGTTTTTGATAAGTTAACCCATTCTAACTTATTTGAAACTGCTTATAACTTATTTGTCTAAATTACATTTTTACCCCCAACTCTTTTTTAACACGACATAAGTTGATAAATACTTTTAAAAATAAGCATAAGTTGTTTTAAATAAGCAATCCCAAACACCCTCTAGTTGGTAATTACCTGTATCATCTCATCTTTATGATTGTGAACTACTCTACCATCACAGGAAAGCTAACGTGGTGGCGGATGCCTTGAGCCGAAAGGACCACGGGGGTGGGATTAAGCTAAACCTCAACCGAATCGATGTGATATCAAGTTTGATGGCAAGCATCAAGGCAAGTCAATCGGAGGCACTCCGGGAAGAAAACCTCAAGGCCGAAATTATGGTAAAGCAACGGGAACTACTAACGGAAGACAGTCGCGACCTTAAGCTCTTCCAAGGCCGGATTTGGGTGCCGAAGATCGGCGGAAATCGTGAACTACTCCTTAAGGAAACCCACAAGTCTCGTTATTCTATACATCCCGGGAGTACAAAGATGTATAGGGACTTGAAGTTAAATTATTGGTGGCCGGTAATGAAGCTCGATGTAGCTAAATACGTGGAATCTTGTGTGACGCGTGTCTGGGTCAAAGCACAACATCAAAAGTCGTACGGAAGTCTACAATCCTTGAAGATTCTGGAATGGAAATGGGACAATGTCACCATGGATTTCGTGACAAAGTTACCAAAGACCTTACGAGGTCATGACACCATTTGGGTGATAGTGGACCGTTTAACTAAGAGCGCACACTTTTTGGCAATGAGGGAGACGTTGCCGTTGGATAAGCTAGCAAGACTTTACATCAATGAGATCGTGTCGAGGCACGGAGTGCCATTATCTATTGTGTCCGATAGAGATAGTCGATTCACTTCGAATTTTTGGGCTAGCTTCCAAAGGGAATTGGGAACGAAGGTGAAGCTAAGTACGGCCTACCATCCCTAAACGGATGGGCAAAGCGAGCGAACGATTCAAACCCTCGAAGACATGCTTCGATCGTGCGTCATAGACTTTGGTGGAAGTTGGGACACACATTTACCTTTGGTGGAATTCGCGTACAACAACAGTTATCACTTGAGTCTTAAGGCCTCACCGTTTGAAGCCTTGTATGGTCGTAGATGTATAACTCCCGTTTGTTGGCTTGAAGTGGGGGAGAAGCAATTTGCGGGACCGGAAATTGTGCAGGAAATCGCGGACAAAGTAAAGGAGATCTGGGAACGTTTAAAGGCGGCACAAGACCGACAGAAGAGCTATGCGGACAAGAAAAGTCGGCCAATCAAATTTCAAGTGGGAGATCGGGTGATGTTGAAGGTGTCTCCATGGAAGGGCATTATCCGGTTCGGAAAGTGAGGGAAACTTAGTCCGCGTTTCCTTGGACCCTTCTCAATCTTAGAGAAAGTCGGTTTGCAAGCATATAAACTAGATCTACCGTCGGAGATGTATGGGATTCATCCCACATTCCACGTGTGCTACCTACGAAAGTGTTTGGTCGAGGAGGAGAACGTGATCCCATTGACGGAGATCCGGGTGGACAATGGAAATCATTGTGTCGAAGAGCCGGAGGCTATACTCGAATCAAAGACTAAGAAACTTCGTCATAAGGAAGTGACGATGGTGAAGGTTCAATGGAAACATCATCGCGGGGCGAATGTGACTTAGGAGTCCGAGGAGGACATGAGGAAACGCTATCCCAACCTTTTTGTGTAGGGCTCGATTTTGGGGACGAAATCCTCTCAAGGTGGGGAGGATTGTAACACCCCGGATCCCGCACGGTAGGTAACTTAAGTACTAACACCATCTTATACCTTTTTGGATCCTTGCTTAAGTTTGATGCTTATAACTCCAGTTGTAGGGAGAGATCCCGAGGTGGGTATAACTCCAGTTGTGGGAGAGATTCACATAGAGGAGGTCTTCGAGGAGGAACCGGTGAATCCTCCAAGACGAGCGGCCACCCGCGGAAGGGGCGGAGGCCGAGGAAGGGGACGAGGTAGACCACCGTTGCGAGTTGCGTCTCAGGCAGTTGGGACTGGGGTGGCAACCCACTGAGGGAAGAAGAAGCCAACCACCCGTCGAGCTAAAAGTGCGGGAGCACCTGAAGTGTGTGAACCTTTACACCAAGAGAGCACCACTTCAGTAGGTGGGGGAAGTCAGTCAGACAACCCGAGGAGAAACCAGAATCAGACTTTTGTTACTGAGGAGAAGTTTACGACTGAGATGGGTAAACTACAAGATACCCTACAGGCATTGTTGGAAAATCAGATCAAGAATACATCAGAAGGGCGAACTAAGAGCGAAAATGAGACCAAGACTGAGGCATCTAGTTTACCTCCGACCGTGGTGGGAGATCACTCTATGTCAACTCCGTTTGTGGCTAATGAATCGAAGTCAGTGAAGGGATGTACATTTAAAACCTTTGCGTCGTGCAAACCTCCGTCTTTCAACGGGGAACGCAATCCGTTTTTAGCTTTGAGGTGGATACGCGAGATGGAGTTAGCTTTTGACACAAGCAAGTGCGTCGAAGAAGACAAAGTGTTGTTTGCAATGTCTATGCTGAAGGCAAACGCCATATTCTGGTGGGACGTCGAAACTGGCGGTAAAGGTTCAGGAATAGCAAAGAAAACTTCATGGGAGTTATTCACTAAGAGGTTTAAGGCACTGTTTTGCCCGTTAGCGGCAGTTAAGAAGCTTGAGGAAGAATTTCTGGGATTAGAACAAGGGACGATGTCGGTCCAAGAGTACACGTCAAAGTTTATTGAGAAGGCCCGATTTGCTTAACTGTATGTGCCTACTGAGGAGAGACGTATAGAAAGATACATTTGGGGGCTAAAGAGCAGTGTAAGGGAGTTAGTACAAGTGAAAGGTCCGACTACTTTTCAGGCTGCAGTAGATACTGCGGAACTCACGAAGAAAGAAAAGAATAAACAGATGACAGAGAGAGTCGGAGACAAGCGGAAATGGGAAGGACCAACCAGGGATGGAAAGAGGCCAAGTGCGCCTAAACCCGAGCTGCGGGTGGGATTCAGATCAGGAGAGAAACCTTGTAGAAAGTGTAACAGGATGCATAAGGGGGAGTGTTTGGCAGATAAGGAAGGATGTTTCAAGTGCGGGAAAACAGGGCACATGGCTCGAGATTGCCGCAGTTCGAGGTCATGTTATCAGTGTGGTTCACCAGATCACATCAAGTGGGACTGTCCATAGTTAAAGAAAGGGTTTGCTGGGGGTTCCGACGGTAGTAGCGGAGGAAGAGACGGAGATAGAAAGGTGGAGCCAGCTTGCGCGAGGGCGTTCCACATGTCAGCAGAGGAGGCGGTGATTATGCCTGATGTGGTGACATGTACTTTCCCTTTTGACTCGACTCTTGCTAGAGTATTGTTTGATTCAGGCGCCAATCGTTCGTTTGTGTCGCCTAATTTTATTCGAAATTTGAAAGTGAAACCCAAGAGGTTGAACTTTGGGTTTGAGGTAGAAGTGGCAGATGATAGTAGAGTCTGGGTGAAAGAGGTCTATGAGAGGTGTAGGATAGATGTAGACGGTCACTCGTTTCCTTTGCGATTGTACCCTATGGGAATGGGGGAGTTTGATGTGGTATTAGGAATGGATTGGTTAGTGGAGAACGACGCTAGCATAGTGTGTAATAAGAAGTTGATTCGTATCGCTTTGCCTGATAAGAGGGAAGTCGTGATTTATGGGGATCGTCGAGATAGAAAGTCGTGTATGATTTATATGTTGAAAGCTAGGCGATGTCTGGGGTATTTAGCTTATGTGCTAGATGCTAAGAAAGAGAAGAAAGAAGTAGGGGACTTGACGAGTCTGCCCCCAGATCGTCAAGTAGAGTTCAGAATAGATCTGATGCCTAGGGCGGCACCGATCGCGCGTGCGCCCTATCGTCTGGCCCCGGCGGAAATGAAGTAGATGATGACGCAGCTGCAAGAGCTACTAAACAGGGGTTTCATTCGCCCGAGCTCATCGCCTTGGGGAGCGCCGGTACTTTTTGTGAAGAAGAATGACGAATCTATGCGGATGTGCATAGATTACCGTGAGCTCAACAAGGTAACAGTGAAGAACAAGTACCCGCTTCCGAGGATTGATGACCTCTTCGACCAGTTGCAAGGTGCAAGCTACTTCTCGAAGATAGATTTGAGGTCAGGGTACCATCAGCTAAAAGTGAGAGAGGAAGACGTGCCGAAGACAGCCTTTCGTACAAGATATGGGCACTACGAGTTCTTAGTCATGCCTTTTGGCTTGACTAATGCCCCAACAGTGTTCATGGATCTGATGAACAGAGTGTGTAGCTCGTTGCTAGACAAGTGTGTGATCGTCTTCATCGACGATATCCTGATCTACTCTCGTACACGTAAGGACCACGAGGAGCATCTTCGAGCAGCATTGGAATTACTGAAACGCGAGAAGTTGTACGCCAAGTTCTCGAAGTACAAATTTTGGTTAAGAGAAGTACAGTTTCTAGGTCACGTGGTGTCAGCGGATGGCATCAAGGTGGACCCCGCTAAGATCGAAGCTATCAAGAATTGGGAACCGCCTAAGTCGCCATCGGAAGTGAGAAGGTTCCTCGGATTAGCGGGCTATTACCGGAAGTTCATTCAGGACTTCTCTCGTATAGCCACGCCATTGACAGTTTGACGAGGAAGAGCGTCAAGTTCGTTTGGACCGACGCACAAGAAGCCTCATTCGAGAAATTGAAAGAAAGTTTGAGCAGCGCCCCAATTTTGTCATTACCGGAGGGACCAGAAGGTTTTGTGATTTACTGTGATGCTTCTAAGATGGGGTTAGGGTGTGTACTAATGCAGAATGGGAAGGTGATTGCGTACGCATCTCGGCAGTTGAAAGATCATGAGAAGAACTACCCTACGCACGACATGGAGCTAGCGGCAGTAGTGTTCGCTTTGAAGATATGGCGGCACTACTTGTATGGAGTGAAGTGTCAGATTTACACCGATCACAAGAGTCTTAAGCACATTTTTTACCAGAAGGAATTGAATATGAGACATAGGAGATGGATGGAACTATTGAACGACTATGACTGCGAAATCCTTTACCACCCGGGTAAAGCGAATGTTGTAGCTGACGCGTTGAGTCGGAAGGAGCGAGGAGAATCGACCAAAGTAGTGGCTTTCAGGGTCGAGGCAACTTCGAACCTCCTAGATGAAGTTAGTAAGTTTCAAGAGGAGGCGTTGCTAGAAGAAAATGTAAAGAGTGAAAGGGTCGTTGGGATTACATCTTTGTTCAATGTCAACAATGGTGGGTTGAAGTGTATGAAAGGCCGAGTATGGGTTCCTAAGTTAGGGAACTTGAGAGTAAGCATTTTGGAGGAATCGCATAAGTCGCGATATTCTATGCACCCAGGGACGAATAAGATGTACCGGGACTTGAGACAGTTCTACTGGTGGCCGAGAATGAAGAAGGACATCGCTCATTTTGTGGAACGATGTGTGTCGTGTCTGAAAGTTAAAGTAGAACACCAGCGCCCTTATGGGGAACTTCAGTCTACGGTGATACCAGTGTGGAAATGGGATAACATCACCATGGATTTTGTTACGAAGTTACCAAGGACTCCGAGAGGTAACGATACGATATGGGTGATTGTGGATATTCTCACCAAGTCCGCGCATTTTCTACCGATCAGGGAGTCAGATTCGTTGGAAAAACTAGCCCGGTTATACATTAATGAGATCGTGTCAAGGTACGGGGTGCCACGGTCTATCGTATCCGATCGTGACAGTCGGTTTACGTCGTCATTTTGGAGAAGTCTCCAGGGAGAGTTGGGTTCGCGAGTGAAGTTGAGTACAACTTATCATCCCCAAACGGATGGCCAGAGCGAGAAGACTATTCAGACGTTAGAGGATATGCTCCGAGCATGTGTAATTGATTTCAAGGGTTCTTGGGAAGTACACCTACCCTTGATAGAATTCTCGTATAACAACAGTTACCATGCGATCATCTAAGCAACACCGTTCGAAGCCTTGTACGGATGGAAGTGTCGAATACCGTTATGTTGGAATGAAGTGGGAGAAAGGCAGCTAGCAGGTCCAGAAATTGTGCAATTAACTGCGGATAAGATAGGGCTAATCCGCGAGAAAATGAGGATCGCGCAAGATCGCCGAAGAAAGTATGCGAACAAAAGAAGGAAGCCTATCGAATTTCAGGTGGGTGATAAAATAATGTTGAAGGTCTCGCCTTGGAAGGGAGTAGTATGTTTCGGAAACAAAGGAAAGTTGAGACCGAGATATGTGGGACCTTTCGTCATTATTGAGCGAGTTGGTACAGTGGCTTACAAGTTAGACTTGCCAAAGGAGTTAAAAGGTGTTCATCCAACGTTTCATGTTTAAAGAAGTGTTTGGCAGAAACAGATGTGGCTGTTCCTTTGGAGGACATCAGCGTTGATGAGAAGTTAACCTACGAAGAGGAACCAAAAGAGATCGTGGACAGTAAGGTTCGCAAAACGAGGAACAAAGAGGTCCGACTAGTAAAGGTTCAGTGGAGATATCATAGAGGGCGAGAGACAACTTGGGAGGTAGAAGTGGACATGAGGTCCAAGTACGCTCATCTCTTCGACAATGAAATTCCGGGGACGGAATTCTTTTGAGGGGGGAGTGTTGTAATAACCAAGGTCCTAATTGAAAAGATTATGTCTTTGTGGGAATTTTGGTAAAGTTGTAAGTTCAGGGGCTGAATTGTAATATGTTAAGAAGGTATAAAAACTCTCAAAATTGGGCTCAAAACCCTAGGAGCTAATCATTGTGTGTGTGTGGCGGATTAGAGAGAAAGAGCAGAGAAAGAGAGAAATTTGGTTCTATTGCAAATTGGAGAAGGAAACCACCATCAATCATCAAATTGGAAGAGGAAGTGGAATTTGAGTCTGATCTTACATCGATTCTAGCAGGTAATCCCTAATTCCAATCCTTATTTTAGATGTTCTGTTGGATTGTTGTTTTGTTCTTGGGGTTTTTGGGTAAAAGTTGGAAACGATGTTCTAAGAGGAGGATTAAGCATCCTTTTGGTGTTAAGTAGCAAAGGGTTGTAAAGAAAGAATTGAAGTATGTTTATGATGTTGTTTTTATCGCGAAATCGTGTTGTTTAAGGGTATGTTAGCAAGTTTTCGTTTCCATTATTGTCACAGACCTCGTCATCCGGAATACTTCCGGTATGGAAAATTCGGATACTCCCGATATTGGGATCCGGAATGGGAGTTGGCCGATATGGATCCGGAATCCACTAAGGATCCGGAATGAGAGTTGGCCAATATGGATCCGGAATCCATTAAGGATCCGGAATGAGAGTTGGGTCGATATGGATCCGGAATCCATTAAGGATCCAGAATGAGAGTTGGGACGATATGGATCCGGAATCCAATAAGGATCCGGAATGGGAGTTGGGCCGATATGGGATCCGGAATCCACATAGGATCCGGAATGAGACTGGGCCGGGTTGAGTCCGAATTGAGAGAGAGCTGAGTTTGGAATGTTAGTATCGGGTTCCGGGGTTATTCTCTTATTACCATAGGTGTTCCCTTAAAAATATGAAGCTTTTGTGGAGAGTAATTTCTAAAGCGCCAGGTGAGTTTTTCTAAACCAAAATACGTGTTCTACAACGTGTTTTCCCGAAGTAAGTAAATGAATAGAAATGTATGTTTTATTACATGTATATGCTTATTATGAAAGATTATTTGAGATGTATGCATACATTGTGATTAGACGTAAATTGGCTAAGTCGGGGGTGTGGCCCGCCAGTGCTCATACTGGGAGGAGTGACCCGTTTATGCCATGTGAGGAGTGACCCAGTAAGGCAGTGTGAGACTGACACGTTGTCACTTCAGAGTGACTTCAGTGTGTCATTTACGAGTGTGCAGTTATTTGACAGTTTTATTCAAAGTTGTTTATTTGAAAGTTATGAACTGTTTTAAAATGTTTTGAGAACTGTTGTTTTGAGGGAACTCACTAGACCTAAGGGTCTAACCCTCGCATTTTCCAAACTAAACTTTTTCAGGTAAACAGGTAGTAGGAAGCTCTGTTAAGGGAAGAGAGCAGAGTTAGAGTACGGATGCTACTAGAGACAGTGCTACGCTTTTATTTTAGAATTTAGTATTATTCTCAGTTGTGTATAGGTTGTTTCCGCCAACCTAGATTTTGATTAAGATGTTTGAGATTTTGAGACCGATTTTGGGATATTCTAATATTATTGAATGCCATGCTTTATTTTAGTTTGGGTCGTTACAAGAGAGAGAGAACAATACCCATTTAAAAAAAACCAGAACGAACAAAATCATTAGTCATTTTACATTAATGCACAAAAAAGCCACGCAGACCTGAAGCCGTGGCCAAAGTCTTTTTTTCGTGCATTAATGTAAAATCACTAATGATTTTGTTCGTTATCGTGTTCTTTTAAATATGTACCGTTCTCGTTTGAACCCGACTATACATATATATATATATATATATATATATATATATATATATATATGATACAAATTAAATACAAACCATGTATTTATTGCACCCCTTACAAATCAATGTCATATATGCATAATCTGAGATGCATATATGCATTATCTCATATGAATGTATGTCCATTATATGTATATTCTTGCACGTATGTATATACACATTATTCACATATGTACACTGTGGTTTGCAAAGTTTGCATTTTACGGAGCCTCTCTATCTATCTATCTATCTATCTATGTATCTCTCTCTCTCTCTCTCTCTATATATATATATATAGAGAGAGAGAGATAGATAGATAGATAGATAGATAGATAGATATAGTCATATGCAAAAGAAAACTGTAAAAAAATGAAAAATTAAAGAACAATAGTAACCGTTGCATCTTAATGGTATGCACATGTAAATAACAAATAATAACAAATTAATTTTAAAGTTCATAAATGAAAATAATAATTGTACAAACTATTAACAATTAATAAAAATAAAATATTAAATTATACACACACACATATATATATATATATATATACACTGTATTATAAAGCATTTATGAAAAACTATTAAAAAAAAACTCCTAAAGCTTTATGTACCGCTATTTAATGCTAATTATTTAAAATATCTTAAAAACAACTAATGAAGCTTTATGTACCGCTTTTAATGCTAATTACTTGATTAATACTTATCTCTAACAACCTTCAAATTCTTAAATCGAGGACTCTTATTACTTAATCCTTATCTCTAACCACTTTCAAATCCTCAAATCATGATCTTCTTAAAAAACGTCATTCTTTAAACAAATTAAAAAAAATTGACTGTTTTCTCAAAACCACACATTAAAATAAATTAGAGCATTAAAATTGAGATATATCGCGCTGCATTGCGCGAGTAGACTTCTAGTATATTATAAAGCATTTATGAAAAACTCTTAAAAACAATCCATAAAGCCTTATGTACTGCTATTTAATGCTGATTACTTAAAATCTCTTAAAAACAACTACCGAATCTTTATGTACCACTGTTAATGCTAATTACTTAATTAGTCCTTATCTCTAACTTCTTCTTTTTAGTTCTTATCTCTAACTCCATACAAATTCTCAAATGGTAAACCTCTAAAAAAACATAATTCTTTAATATACTCGTTAGTTACCTAATTAATCCTTATCTCTTAACCTCTTTCAAATCCTCAAATAATGAACTCCTCAAAAAACGTCATCCTTTGTACAAAATTATAAAAAAAAATATTATAATTTTCTCAAAACTACACAAAACCGTTTTATAAAATCGACAATGATTAAAAGTACACAAAAATTAAAATCAATATATATCGCGCTGCATTGCGCGAGTACCCTTCTAGTATATATATATATATATATATATATATATATATATATATATATATATAATATAGTAGTTTACTCTATTTGTAATTGGGAAAATTACATTTAACTAACTTTACATTGATTCATATTTTAGGAAACTAACTTTTAGAATTATCATTTAAGAGTCTCAAACAAACTTTTCGTTTATTTAAGGGTATCAGTGACGTGGTAAGTGTTTACCAGGTAACCGATATCCTAAAAAATGACGTGGCAAAAAATAAAAGTTAAAAAATTATATAGTTTCCACATCGTTTATAAAATAAAAAATAAATGTTCTTCTTTTCATCTTCTTCATCAATGACAATCAAACCTATAACTCAAAATCAGAAACCCCAAAACCAAAACCAAACCTAAACCTAAACCAAAAACAATTAGTCAAACACTAGATCAAATTCTTCCATCGTCTTATATTGAAACCACAATATAAATTAATTCTAAAATCAATGGAAACCCTCCCAATTGAAAACTTTTTTTCTCCAAATCAAAATATGATTTTCATCGTGAAATCGAAGAAGTATGTGAGTTACGGGCTGCAGACATGATGTTCAGGTTGGGTTTCCAAGAGGTTTTCCGGTCTCGTTTTTTCGGCTGTGGTTTCCGACCACGATAAAATATGGGTTTTCAAGAGCCTCAATAATCATGGAAGAAAGAAACGATCGGGAAGAGCAATATATGGGTTACAAAGACGATGTGGTGTCGAGGACTGGATGTGCATGACAGAGTTGCCCGACTCACTAATGTAGTGGACGATATGGTAGGAGGGGACGTACGATGGAGGATGACGATTCTCACTTGGCGAGGGGGGGGGGGGCTGATTGCTAAGGTGACGTTTGTTTGTTAAGAGGTGTTGAAGTCTGAAATCTGAATAAATAAGACTATTTGTTTTTGTAAACTGTCAAACGTTTGAATATGTATAATTGTCTATTTTATCCCTAAAAAATTCAACTTAAATACGTCAATTGAAGTGAGCATCGATGATCGAAGGAACGAAAAAAAAAACAAAAGAATGATGCCGACAGATTTGTGAGGTTGTAGAGTTTTAATCATATCACAAAGACCGAAGCCCCGAGTTAAGTGATTCAAGATGTCCTGGAAAGCCAACACACAAAGTTACATCTTCGTGTTTTGCGTTTTTGAAAATTCGAGGCGCATCTGAGCTAAAACAGACGTTGAAGTCGAAAGAATGAAGGTGGACGAAAATAAGAGGTAATTAAGTGGCTATGATATCACTTAATTTATCAGAGGACATTAAGTATTAAAAGACTCTGGAAAAGAAAGAAAAACAAACGATCTGAATTATCTTATGTTTGACCGAAACAGACATAAGTGACGATTAAAAGCTTATTTTAAAAGAAAAACAAACACCACCATTGGGTTTCTATTTTCTTTTTTTACTATTTATAGCGTAGGTTTGTTTTTCGTTTTCCATTTTGCTTTTTTCTTATTTTAATTTAATATATTAATTTTGAAGTATTATAAATACTTGTATTATATTTAAGAATAACTTTTTTAGTACTTTATTTTTAATATAAGTAAAAATATTAAAAATGGGACACGAATATAATTTTTATATATTGATTATTTTTAATTATACCATATACTTGGAATTTTAGTTATAAAAAATAGTACGTGACACGTTAGCATTATAGATGTCATGTAATCGTTAATTTTTTCTAAATTTAAATATTACATGAAATCTTAGTTGGTAATTACCTGTGCCATCTTATCATTATTAGGTTATCAAGTTAGCAAAACTCTTAAATATTAAATTTTGTTTAAGGTCCTAAAATAAGAATTTTAAAAATTGATTCCATTTTAATATAATTTTCTTTTTATAATTATGATTTAAACTTTTTTCCAATGACTAAATATGTTCCGATTGTTAAGGCTTATTTTTATTATGAAAGATAATTGTATTAATTTGAGTGACTAACATTTATAATTTAGTTAAACATTTAAATAACTATTAACTTTGAAACAATATCGAAGAAACTGTATATAGTTAATAAAAGAATACATGGAAACTAATTCTTTTTTCTTTCTGCTACATTTAATTTTGGAGAGTTTGAAAGATCTGTTTATAGTAAAAAAAATAGATTAAAAACTCCAAAATTTCTATTTGTAATTTGTAGAATTTGTTAAATATACCCTTATTTTCTTGCGGATATCAACACTCATGTAAATGAAGAGGCATAATGAATTTCATCATTTGTGTTTCTTATTTAAAACACACACACAAGCAATATTATATACATACACTAACAAAACAACGGATTCAGGACGGGTGGGGTTCAAGCAGTGGTGGATCCAGAATTTTTGCATAGTGGGGTCACTTTTAAGGTAGGTTAAAGGTTCGCAAAGTCGTTCGATGTGTTTTAGCCTAATTCTACGGTTTCAATAGATTTTTGAAGTTTTTCGGTTGATTTCGAGAGATTTTAAAGTTTTTTTGTCGATTTCGAGGGACTTTTTGGTTTTTTGGTTGATTTCAAAAGATTTTTTTTTGTTTTTTGATTGATTTTGAAGTAATTTCTTTGGTTTTTTAGCTAGTGGGAGGACATGCAAAAAATCACTGGAGGGAAATCATGCTATAACGCTAAAAATTAGTTGTTTTTACACTAAAAAAACCATATTTTTTTATTTTAGTGGGGGGATTGGACCCCCCCCCCCCCCCTCTTTTTGCAACTGCATCCGCCAATGGGTTCAACGCTATCGCTTAATGGATTTTCATAAAAGAAATTCTTTTAAGAGTATGAAAGGTGTACATGCCAAATTTTAAGGGGTGATCTGGATATTTGAGACCCATTGGAATCAACTAATTAAAAAAACAAAAAGTCCCTTGATATATTAAAAAACCGAAACTCCCCTGAAATCGATCAAAAAAAAAAAGAATCCCTCAATACAATTGGAAAGGTCGATTTCATTTGAAAAAAAATATTGTATTTTGTTCCTTAATACAACTGACTTTTTTCCAGGTCAAACCACGATTTTTTCACATGATTAAACCATGACTTTGTAGATCTTTGAATCACCTTAAAAGGTGCAATTGTTCGGCAAAATTTTTGGATCCACAACGGGATGGATTGCATAGTAGGCAACAAAAAAGCAAAATTAATAACCAAATAAATTCATAAAATTAAAAAAATACCTGTGTGATTGTTATCCCTTTTGCTCTCCTACTATGTAAAGAAAAGAAACCACAGTTTGGAAGATGCAAGTGTAATCTGTGAAGAGAAAGAGCAACAAGTCATAAACTATATATAATAGTGCTGTGTTTTGCAGGAGGAAAGAAGGGTAATTATGTCTTAATATAGTCAACCCAAACGAACATATTTTATAATGCATCATTATTGAACATAACATTATTTTTATAAAAAAAGTTTAAGCCTCAATAAAATAGTTAGACCATACTTGTTAGTCTTGCCATAATTATATATAAATATTTAATTAACAATAAAGCATCTTTCAAAAGTCACTATAATCACCTAATCCTCCTAATTTTTAATCAATAACTAGCCTCCAATAATTAAATTAATTACCTTATACAATGTAATCATGTAATATATTAATTTTACCAACTTAACTAATTAAAATGACTACAAATTTTCAAATAAATACATGGTTTAGTACATTAGTTTCATTACTAATCTTTATTATATTTTAAACATCTTTATTATATAAGTTTCAATTATCCCAGCAAATAAAAACTAGTGTCTCAACCAACCTTAACTCCTAGACTCTCATCTCTCTTATCACTTTTTTTTTTGACGGCAGGAGAAGACATATATTAACAAAAAACCTAAACTTATCATAATGATTTACCTTGATGAACCTACAGTTAGATGGAGAATATGAAGATTAAAGATGAAGAAGATGAACATTTATTAATTTAAATATTGACGAAATTGCCTCTCACGTAAGGGACACATGGGGTGGCTAACGGATTAACGGTATTAACTTGGGGGACCACCGATGTTATGAAAATGAAAAGTAAGGGACATCCAGTGTAGCTAGATAGTGCTTTTAAGAACTATATCCAAATTTTGAGCAAACCACAAGACCAAAGCGTAATTCACTCCGGATATTATGTGTCGTTTATTGATATTAATATCTTAAATTTCAAGTTGCAAATTATTAGAGTCTACGATAAAATTTATCAACTCTTCATAAAGATAAACTCCATGAATACTACTTTTTTTATAATTTAAATTGTCTAATTGTTGAACAATTTTAAAAAAAAAAAGGTATTTTATTCTTTTAATATTGATATCCATATCAAATTATCAATTTAATTTTTTCTTTTTTGTAAATAACAAAAACCATCCCTAGGATTTTGTAAACTCTGATTTTCATCCCTAATTTTTTGAAATTACAAGGAACGTCATAAAGGGTTGTATTTCGTTACAGAAATTGTCCATGGTTGCTAGGACCGTTAGCTAGCTACAACTCTTAACTAGGTGCATTTTGATCTTTTTATTTAAAAAGTATTGTACAAGTCCTTAATTAAAGTATGTGTACAAGTTCTTAAAGCAATTATTAAAAAGGAAAAATAAAACCTAACCAAACCCCCTATGTGGTTTGCCCCATCTTCATTTCCTCCCCTATCTCGGCAACCCCGTCATTATCAAAGAATCAAAAGCACTGATTTAGACGACTTTTGATGTTAGTTACATTGATCCATCAAAGAAGCAAACCATCATAGGGACAAAATATTATTGGGTTTAGATTGTGTGTCATGAGAAGGAACCTGTCATTATTGTGAGGAAGGAGAGAGGATGACATAAAGTGACCAAACGTTAAAAGGAAGACGCAAGGAATGTGACGCCATAGGAGGGGGTTGTCACATATGGTGGGGTAAGGTTATATTTTGTTTTCTTTTTTAGATGTCTTATCAATTTCTACATTTTTAACTAGAAAAAGATCATGGCCGTAACTGAAGGCCAAGGATCATGGCCGTAACTGAAGGCCAAACGTAGATGACGCTCCTTGTAGTTTTTGTAAAGTTAAGGACAAAAACCAAAGCTATCACAAAACCTAGGGATGTTTTTTGTAACTTACTTTTTTTTCATATCTTTAACATGGTTTTCAAATTTTGGATCAGGAACATATTTAAAGGTGAGCACATATTCACACCACTATTTGTACTATAATAACCACTAGTTGTACTATAATAGTATAAAACATCTACATCCGGTTCTTAAAAATCCTTTAGAATTTAAGTTTACAGCTTATTGTTATATATACATACAATTTCTAAAGAGTCGATGCTTGAAATTCATAAAAATTAACTTATAAATACGTTCAAATACAATTCATGAACTGATGATAACCAAAGTAATTCTCACTCTCTCAAAATCACACAAATCCATAAATGAACTGATGGTACACTTTTACTTGAATATTTAAAAGGGTAATTAATTAAAATGCCCCAAGTTGACTTCAGTTTCATCTAAATGCCCTTTCTCTCTCCCAATTCACAAAAATACCCTGGAAATTCGTAGTCTGACCCGTGGCCCACGGATTTTTTTACAAAATTTGACTTATCCATGGTCAAAGCCCGTGGGAGGGGTAAAAACCCGTGGCCCACGGATTTTTTTAACAAAATTTGACTTTTTAATAGTAAATTAAATTTTGTATAGAATTTAAAAGCTGAGAGAGAATGAGTGGACCAAAATGAGTGGACCAAAATCAGTTATGGGTTCTACGCACACCACCCCCTTTCCCACGTCCAAGTGTCCTTCATCTTTTATAGGGAAATTTTGCAAAAAAAACCGTGGGCCACGGGTTTTTACCCCTCCCTGATAGGCGGGTTTACACCCCCCTTGACTAACCGCAAGTGTACGGTGTCGTCTCAAGTAATATGTACGGAAGTACGAGTGTCGAATCCATAGGAACCAGGTGTTAAGTACCGCAATGACTATAGTTACTATTAACTGAGCGATTAAAATTGATTTGGGTTGGTAATTAATATGTCTTGACTAGCACAGTATGAAAACAGGACAAATAATTGGGCTTAATATCAAAGAGAGAAAGGAGGGTTGGATTCCGAATGAATTCAATTGACGAGACTTTGAAATTACTTTTAAATGGTTAAAACGATTTATGACTTGTAAAACCTAAACTCGTTACACTTCTTCAAGCTGCACCGAGACTTAACTTAATCGAAATTGCTTATCTTCCGATCTCACAGTTGATTTAAGTTAAAGCGATTGGTTTTCACCACAACACCAAAGAAAATGGATTATCTCTAACTAGTTCCCTTCGGTGGCCATTGAATTCGAACTAAATCTTGAGATTTCCCTCGAACACTCAAGATGTTTTTAAATCATTTAACAAGTGATCAGTTTATCAAACGCATTAAGCATGAATTCAAAGTCGTCATCCATCTATTAAAACCGAAATAAAAGTCGTTCAAAGCCTACATCTATGAAACATCCATCATCCAACCCCCCAACATGAAGTTTAGCTCATGTTGGGGGTGTGTAAAGAAAATTGAAAGATTACAAACAAAGTAGAAGAAATCATGTTTGGAAAGTTCTGCAGAAAAATATAAGTAACTCCCTGAGAAGAATCTCTTCCACGATCACGTACTCAATCGTTGTTGTCTTCCAATCGATCCCTTGTCACCTCTGTATTCGTGCTCCCAATTTGCTCCCAAAAATCGCCCGTCCTCTCCAGCCACTGCCTCGTCTGACTGATAACCCTAGAATTAGAAAATAGGGCTTTTAAATAGTATCTGACAGTTGGCGCTAGTTATGGGGCTACTTAAGTCGCGCCACAAGGCGCGCCACGCACCAGAAAGTTTTGCCTTAAAATCCCGCGCTCACTTCCGCGCTAGTTAAGTGGCCCCAAAAGGCGCGCCACCCTCTGGAATGATTTGGCTAAAAAACCCACGCTAGTATCCGCGCTAGAAAAGTAGCGCTAAAAGGCGCGCCAGCTACGGCTTGTTCCACTTTCGTTTTTTTTTCCCGGATTTTGGGCTCTTCTTTGGAAAAAGTACTCGCGAACCTCTTCAATTCCCTTCCAGCCGACTAACTGTACATCTCATAAACTCATCAGTAAAATCCACTATTCCACCTGAAAACACCCAACAACTACTCGATTTAGTAGCCGAAATAATGTCGAAAATCGACATTATCAACAACCCCAAACCGAGCGTTGCTTGTCCTCAAGCAAAATAGCGATAATATTAATCAAAAACCAGAGTTAAAACATAATTCGCACACATGGGAAGTCAGTGGTGTCATTATGGATCTTTACAAATCTTATTCAACTAACGAAATTAATCGGTTAATCCGGACCCTTTTCCAAATCACCCCCAGTCCGCAGAGGTTAAAGTACTAACTCGTTGAGAATAAAACTGGTCGGAACCCCACTGCATCAACTTTAACCCAATTTCATGCATGATCAGGGAGGATTTCGCCTTGACCCTACCTTACGGAATGCTCTCAATTCGCTCGAACCTAGGTTGTCGCTCATGTTGCTTATGCTTTGGAGTTTATGTACAAAAATTCACGAGATAAATGCATGAACAACTAATTATGAAAAACGCACAAATGTACAAGAAGATGATCTCAGAAAGAATCGAGTAGCAAGATAAAGAATATCGGTAGAGGTGGTCGTAAACTCTAATCACATTTTCCAAAAGATCATTCAGGTCTTTAACAGGGTTGTAACAGGGCTAGGGTTATGGTTAGGAAATGAAGGGTAAAATGGATCAAAAATCCTGAGTGTGTCAATCTTGAAACAGTTCTGAACTTTCTAAACTTTACAACTTTTCTTCTATCACTTTCTATGGTTGCTTGACCATTTTATTTACTCGTGTCTATTCTATTTAGACAGTAATTTTTTTTTTGAGGCATCATTGGCCTTCTTTATTTATTTGGGACTACATTGGCCCCTTTTCTCTCTATGGCTGACATGCATTTCTCTTTTCTGCTTTTCCTTTGACTGTTCATTACTGCTCATGATGGACACACTTTTGGATCAGGGTTGGCTAAGGCTTTTGGCTAAGGGTTGATTGTGGGTTTTGAATTGAAAACTTTTGAAAGTGTTTGGCTGCAAAAAGGCTTTGGTTACACACACAATGGGTTAGAAAGGGATGATAGCTAAAAACTGGTTTAACAAACACACAATGCCTGAAATCATCTCTTTAGGTTCATACGATACGGTTTACTAGACCTTTTCCTAATACCCTGATGGTTATCTTTGCTACTCGACACAAAAGTATAGCGAGATCAATCTATACTCACGACAAGGAAATTGAAAAAGTGTATCAGATTTCACGCTTAATTCCCTCGCAATGAAAGTACGTTATGTTAGGCTCGAATCTCACTATCGGGTGGTCTCCACTAATGTCCCTAATACATGCAATTTGTCAAGTCTCACTTGATGCAACATTATCTGTCCCAGTTCATTCCTCAACAAGAAGTATTTAACTTACTGCTAATGGTGACTCGGAACAAGTTCCATCATAACAACTATAGTTCCGTTACTTGCCTAAAATACAGTAAAGATCAAAATGACCCTATTGACTTACTTCCACCCCAAACCAAACTATACATTGTCCCCAATGTGAGAAAATCAATGCCAGTGTTCAAAAATTGTGTGCGAATTAATTACAGTCATCCAAAATAAAATCATGCAGTTAAGTACAGTCATCCCAAATGAATAAAAATCAACGATTATAAAGGGAAAAAAGAGATCAAACCGCCTTCCCTAATCGTGGTTCCGTCTCCTTGAAGATGAGCTCGCTCCTGGTTGTCGTCTCCTTGCTCTCTGTGCCGGTGGTGGGTTCGACGCTCCTGCTCCGTCCGGATTCTCTTCCTCGTCATCTGGTACACCCAAATATCTGAGCCCCCTGTTTATTCTCGCGAATCCCTGCCGCATCTCTAGGATAGCCTCATCTAAGAGTTCGTGCAACCGTGCGACGGAGCCAGTTGGCTGGTGGCCCTCATCCTGTGCGGGATCATAATCCACATCATCAGCATCTTGATCATCAATTCCTTGAGGAATGTTCATCCTCTCGTTGCCAACTGTCTCTTGGCTGGTCAACTTGTTAGCAGCTGTCACTTGTTGGCGGTAGGCTGTTCGGTTATAAGGTGGGAATGATGGAATAGTCATCCTCGTGGCAATCCCTGCAAAACTGAGTTATTAGACATGGAAATGGAAGTACCCCCGTACAACTCTCAGCAGCCGCGTCGATCATGTGCAGTCGGATAATGTGTCCGACATCTAATGGCATGTTAAGCTGAATACAGTACATGATCCGCGCCACATATGGATTTAGGGCCGTGTAGTAAGATGACGGCGCCAGACTTCCTTTCACAAACAACAGCCACAGCCCCAGCTCCGGTTCCATCTCACTTTTCTTTATTTCGGCTCGGCGCACCTCCCACCGTTCTCTACCATTCCGGCAAAGAGAAGATGAAATTATCTCACTATGCGTTTCATTTTGTCCCACCCCAGGGATGGGTGGAATCCCAAATGTAGCATCGAGATCTTGGTGTCTCGGGACTCCGTAAAAATTGCAGATGTCATCGTTTGTCATCCGGATAGGTTGGCCTTGTACAATGACTGTTGAAAATTCGTCGAATGAAGGTGGAACCATTGCCTCATAGAATTCCAACATGAGCGCCGGATCATACGAGTCTGGGTTCTGGATGAAGTTCTGCCACCCTTTTTCCTCTGCAATTTGTACAGCTCGCGCATTATCAACTCTCGACAAATCTAATCCCCTTTCCACCAGAATAGGTCGGGGTGCGAAACTGTGGAACCGAGTATCGTAGGTCGGGTTCCGTCGCTGACTCCATTGAACCCGATCTTGCTGTGGCAGATTGTAGTAGTGGAAGAACCGCCCTGCAGCGTCAGGATTTGTGTGCACCATTTTCTGCAAAGATAATAGATTATTAGAATTCAACCTCCTATTGTATCGACCCCAAACCTAATCCTTGGATTAGGTTTGGTGTACAAAAAGGTTATAAAAGCTGGAGCAGGAAAAGCTACCCCAAACCTCGGTAAAACTGAGGTTTGCAACGGGGTAACATGTGTGAAAATAACGAAATTGGCCACCCCAAACCTAAGTGAAACTTAGGTTTGTTTGGTCTTTTTGTCTAGTGAAAGAATAACTCAGAATCACACACAAGCACATGACCCACACACACTCATCAACTTAATCATTAAGCATAATCATTAAGCACAACTCTTACAGCAGAATTCCACCACTCTTTTAGGCTTTAAGAAATACAAGGAATTTACACCAAAGCATTTTTTTTTCTATCAGATTCATATTCTCAAATCCACAGAACTTAATCACAAAGCATTCATCATCCATAAATTTGAAACATTCTTGCTCATCTCCCACAGAAATCATATGCATTATCAGTTTATTGCAGGACATAACATGAAGATACTTGAGTGCTCAGCACATACTAACCTCCCCTAATGCACCTATTCAAGAATAGAATCCAAAAATCCCTTTTGTACCATGAAAATTATACATCCAAGAAGAAGACATAACTCATACAGTTACATGAGAAAATATGTTCTTAAGTGAAAAACTCAAGGAAAAACATGGTAGGTCCATCTCATGGCATCAATCTTTAAACAAGAATCATGTATTTTTAGATGAAGAACAACAGAGGGAACAAATAAAAGCCATACCTTCGGATTTCTGCACAAGAAATTGAACCCAATGCGAAATTAGGGTTAGGAGATCGTACCTTGATGTGTTGTGGAAGATTGGAAGAATGTTGATTTGGAAGAACCTTGTAGTTGGGATCGAAAATGAAGAAGGGTGTGTATATGGAGCAGAAATCGGCGCTAGAAGCTCTTAGGGTTTACAAAAATGAAGCCAAAACCCGAAAGTGGGTTTTTATACCCATCAGATGACTCGCGCTAGTATCCGCGCTAGAAAAGTAGCGCCAAAAGGCGCGCGGCCTTCTGTTCGTTTTTACACTTCAGTACTCGGCGCTAGTTTTGCGCCAGATAAGTGGCGCCAAAAGGCGCGCCACTTCCTGTTCCTTTTTTTCGATCCTTCTCGCTTCTTCCTCCGATTCTCATTCTCGAAGGTATACTCCTCAGGGAAAAACACACAAAAGTTAAAATAAATAAAACTCACAAAAAGAATTAAAAATAAAACTAACCTATGGTGGGTTGCCTCCCATCGAGCGCCTTATTTAACGTCGTGGCACGACTTCTCTTGCAATTACTCCTTAGGCTCGTCGAAATAGATGCTTAAAACTCTTGCAACTTCACCACCCAGATACAGTTTCACCCGTTGACCATTCACCTTGAATCTTTGACCGTCCGGTCCTTCTAGTTCCACTGAACCATACGGAAACACCTCAATCACCTTGAACGGCCCCGACCACTTCGTCTTCAGCTTACCTGGAAATAAACGGAGACCAAAGAACTTCTTTTCCAGGGACAAGTACCTTTTCTCGAATCCTTCGATCATGAAACATCTTTGTCCGTTCTTTGTAGATTGACGTGTTCTCATATGCGTCCAAACGGATTTCCTCCAATTCGTTTAGTTGTAGCAAATGATTTTGCCCGGCTTTTTCTGTGTCCATGTTCAATTGCTTCACTGCCCAGTATGCCTTATGCTCCAACTCGACTGGCAAATGACATGATTTTCCGAATACCAACCGGTATGGGGTGGTTCCGATGGGAGTTTTGAATGCAGTCCGATACGCCCATAAGGCATCATCCAATTTCAGCGACCAGTCTTTCCTTGATGCATTCATCGTCTTCTCAAGAATATGCTTCAGTTCCCGGTTGGAAACCTCAGCTAAGCCGTTAGCTTGTGGATGGTACGGAGTGGTCACACGATGTTTAACCCCATACCTCTTTAGTAGTGCCTCTAGATAGCGGTTGAAGAAATGACTTCCTCCGTCACTGATTAACGCCCTCGGGGCCCCAAATCTAGTGAACACGTTCTTCTTCAAAAACTGGATGACGGTCTTCGAGTCATTGGCTGGGGTGGCAATAGCCTCCACCCACTTAGGAACATATTTAAAGGTGAGCACATATTCACACCACTATTTGTACTATAATAACCACTAGTTGTACTATAATAGTATAAAACATCTACATCCGGTTCTTAAAAATCCTTTAGAATTTAAGTTTACAGCTTATTGTTATATATACATACAATTTCTAAAGAGTCCATGCTTGAAATTCATAAAAATTAACTTATAAATACGTTCAAATACAATCCATGAACTGATGATAACCAAAGTAATTCTCACTCTCTCATAATCACACAAATCCATAAATGAAACCGTGATGCATTGCGATGGTACACTTTTACTTGAATATTTAAAAGGGTAATTAATTAAAATGCCCCAAGTTGACTTCAGTTTCATCCAAATGCCCTTTCTCTCTCCCAATTCACAAAAATACCCTGAAAATCCGTGGCCTGAGCCGTGGCCCACGGATTTTTTTACAAAATTTGACTTATCCATGGTCAAAGCCCGTGGGAGGGGTAAAAACCCGTGGCCCACGAATTTTTTTAACAAAATTTGACTTTTTAATAGTAAATTAAATTTTGTATAGAATTTAAAAGCTGAGAGAGAATGAGTGGACCAAAATGAGTGGACCAAAATCAGTTATGGGTTCTACGCACGCCACCCCCTTTCCCACGTCCAAGTGTCCTTCATCTTTTATAGGGAAATTTTGCAAAAAAAAACCGTGGGCCACGGGTTTTTACCCCTCCCTGATAGGCGGGTTTAGTTACTATTAACTGAGCGATTAAAATTGATTTGGGTTGGTAATTAATATGTCTTGACTAGCACAGTTTGAAAACAGGACAAATAATTGGGCTTAATATCAAAGAGAGAAAGGAGGGTTGGATTCCGAATGAATTCAATTGACGAGACTTTGAAATTACTTTTATTAAATGGTTAAAACGATTTATGACTTGTAAAACCTAAACTCGTTACACTTCTTCAAGCTGCACCGAGACTTAACTTAATCGAAATTGCTTATCTTCCGATCTCACAGTTGATTTAAGTTAAAGCGATTGGTTTTCACCACAACACCAAAGAAAATGGATTATCTCTAACTAGTTCCCTTCGGTGGCCATTGAATTTGAACTAAATCTTGAGATTTCCCTCGAACACTCAAGATGTTTTTAAATCATTTAACAAGTGATCAGTTTATCAAACGCATTAAGCATGAATTCAAAGTCGTCATCCATCTATTAAAACCGAAATAAAAGTCGTTCAAAGCCTACATCTATGAAACATCCATCATCCAACCCCCCAACATGAAGTTTAGATCATGTTGGGGGTGTGTAAAGAAAATTGAAAGATTACAAACAAAGTAGAAGAAATCATGTTTGGAAAGTTCTGCAGAAAAATATAAGTAACTCCCTGAGAAGAATCTCTTCCACGATCACGTACTCAATCGTTGTTGTCTTCCAATCGACCCCTTGTCACCTCTGTATTCGTGCTCCCAATTTGCTCCCAAAAATCGCCCGTCCTCTCCAGCCGCTGCCTCGTCTGACTGATAACCCTAGAATTAGAAAATAGGGCTTTTAAATAGTATCTGACAGTTGGCGCTAGTTATGGGGCTACTTAAGTCGCGCCACAAGGCGCGCCACGCACCAGAAAGTTTTGCCTTAAAATCCCGCGCTCACTTCCGCGCTAGTTAAGTGGCCCCAAAAGGCGCGCCACCTTCTGGAATGATTTGGCTAAAAAACCCATGCTAGTATCCGCGCTAGAAAAGTAGCGCTAAAAGGCGCGCCATCTACTGCTTGTTCCACTTTCGTCCTTTTTTCCGGATTTTAGGCTCTTCTTTGGAAAAAGTACTCGCGAACCTCTTCAATTCCCTTCCAGGCCGACTAACTGTACATCTCATAAACTCATCAGTAAAATCCACTATTCCACCTGAAAACACCCAACAACTACTCGATTTAGTAGCCGAAATAATGTCGAAATCGACATTATCAACAACCCCAAACCGAGCGTTGCTTGTCCTCAAGCAAAATAGCGATAATATTAATAAAAAACCAGAGTTAAAACATAATTCGCACACATGGGAAGTCAGTGGTGTCATTATGGATCTTTACAAATCCTATTCAACTAACGAAATTAATCGGTTAATCCGGACCCTTTTCCAAATCACCCCCAGTCCGCAGAGGTTAAAGTACTAACTCGTTGAGAATAAAACTGGTCGGAACCCCACTGCATCAACTTTAACCCAATTTCATGCATGATCAGGGAGGATTTCGCCTTGACCCTACCTTACGGAATGCTCTCAATTCGCTCGAACCTAGGCTGTCGCTCATGTTGCTTATGCTTTGGAGTTTATGTACAAAAATTCACGAGATAAATGCATGAACAACTAATTATGAAAAACGCACAAATGTACAAGAAGACGATCTCAGAAAGAATCGAGTAGCAAGATAAGGAATATCGGTAGAGGTGGTCGTAAACTCTAATCACATTTTCCAAAAGATCATTCAGGTCTTTAACAGGGTTGTAACAGGGCTAGGGTTATGGTTAGGAAATGAAGGGTAAAATGGATCAAAAATCCTGAGTGTGTCAATCTTGAAACAGTTCTGAACTTTCTAAACTTTACAACTTTTCTTCTATCACTTTCTATGGTTGCTTGACCATTTTATTTACTCGTGTCTATTCTATTTAGACAGTATTTTTTTTTGAGGCATCATTGGCCTTCTTTATTTATTTGGGACTACATTGGCCCCTTTTCTCTCTATGGCTGACATGCATTTCTCTTTTCTGCTATTCCTTTGACTGTTCATTACTGCTCATGATGGACACACTTTTGGATCAGGGTTGGCTAAGGCTTTTGGCTAAGGGTTGATTGTGGGTTTTGAATTGAAAACTTTTGAAAGTGTTTGGCTGCAAAAAGGCTTTGGTTACACACACAATGGGTTAGAAAGGGATGATAGCTAAAAACTGGTTTAACAAACACACAATGCCTGAAATCATCTCTTTAGGTTCATACGATACGGTTTACTAGACCTTTTCCTAATACCCTGATGGTTATCTTTGCTACTCGACACAAAAGTATAGCGAGATCAATCTATACTCACGACAAGGAAATTGAAAAAGTGTATCAGATTTCACGCTTAATTCCCTCGCAATGAAAGTACGTTATGTTAGGCTCGAATCTCACTATCGGGTGGTCTCCACTAATGTCCCTAATACATGCAATTTGTCAAGTCTCACTTGATGCAACATTATCTGTCCCAGTTCATTCCTCAACAAGAAGTATTTAACTTACTGCTAATGGTGACTCGAAACAAGTTCCATCATAACAACTATAATTCCGTTACTTGCCTAAAATACAGTAAAGATCAAAATGACCCTATTGACTTACTTCCACCCCAAACCAAACTATACATTGTCCCCAATGTGAGAAAATCAATGCCAGTGTTCAAAAATTGTGTGCGAATTAATTACAGTCATCCAAAATAAAATCATGCAGTTAAGTACAGTCATCCCAAATGAATAAAAATCAACGATTATAAAGGGAAAAAGAGATCAAACCGCCTTCCCTAATCGCGGTTCCGTCTCCTTAAAGATGAGCTCGCTCCTGGTTGCCGTCTCCTTGCTCTCTGTGCCGGTGGTGGGTTCGACGCTCCTGCTCCGTCTGGATTCTCTTCCTCGTCATCTGGTACACCCAAATATCTGAGCCCCCTGTTTATTCTCACGAATCCCTGCCGCATCTCTAGGATAGCCTCATCTAAGCGTTCGTGCAACCGTGCGACGGAGCCAGTTGGCTGGTGGCCCTCATCCTGTGCGGGATCATAATCCACATCATCAGCATCTTGATCAGAAATTCCTTGAGGAATGTTCATCCTCTCGTTGCCAACTGTCTCTTAGCTGGTCAACTTGTTAGCAGCTGTCACTTGTTAGCGGTAGGCTGTTCGGTTATAAGGTGGGAATGATGGAATGGTCATCCTCGTGGCAATCCCTGCAAAACTGAGTTATTAGACATGGAAATGGAAGTACCCCCGTACAACTCTCAGCAGCCGCGTCGATCATGTGCAGTCGGATAATGTGTCCGACATCTAATGGCATGTTATGCTGAATACAGTACATGATCCGCGCCACATATGGATTTAGGGTCGTGTAGTGAGATGACGGCGCCAGACTTCCTTTCACAAACAATAGCCACAACCCCAGCTCCGGTTCCATCTCACTTTTCTTTATTTCGGCTCGGCGCACCTCCCACCGTTCTCTACCATTCCGGCGAAGAGAAGATGAAATTATCTCACTATGCGTTTCATTTTGTCCCACCCCAGGGATGGGTGGAATCCCAAATGTAGCATCGAGATCTTGGTGTCTCGGGACTCCGTAAAAATTGCAGATGTCATCGTTTGTCATCCGGATAGGTTGGCCTTGTACAATGACTGTTGAAAATTCCTCGAATGAAGGTGGAACCATTGCCGCATAGAATTCCAACACGAGCGCCGGATCATACGAGTCTGGGTTCTGGATGAAGTTCTGCCACCCTCTTTCCTCTGCAATTTGTACAGCTCGCGCATTATCAACTCTCGACAAATCTAATCCCCTTTCCACCAGAATAGGTCGGGGTGCGAAACTGTGGAACCGAGTATCGTAGGTCGGGTTCCGTCGCTGACTCCATTGAACCCGATCTTGCTGTGGCAGATTGTAATAGTGGAAGAACCGCCCTGCAGCGTCAGGATTTGTGTGCACCATTTTCTGCAAAGATAATAGATTATTAGAATTCAACCTCCTATTGTATCGACCCCAAACCTAATCCTTGGATTAGGTTTGGTGTACAAAAAGGTTATAAAAGCTGGAGCAGGAAAAGCTACCCCAAACCTCGGTAAAACTGAGGTTTGCAACGGGGTAACATGTGTGAAAATAACGAAATTGGCCACCCCAAACCTAAGTGAAACTTAGGTTTGTTTGGTCTTTTTGTCTAGTGAAGAAATAACTCAGAATCACACACAAGCACATGACCCACACACACTTAGCAGCTTAATCATTAAGCATAATCATTAAGCACAACTCTTACAGCAGAATTCCACCACTCTTTTAGGCTTTAAGAAATACAAGGAATTTACACCAAAGCATTTTTTTTCTATCAGATTCATATTCTCAAATCCACAGAACTTAATCACAAAGCATTCATCATCCATAAATTTGAAACATTCTTGCTCATCTCCCACAGAAATCATATGCATTATCAGTTTATTGCAGGACATAACATGAAGATACTTGAGTGCTCAGCACATACTAACCTCCCGTAATGCACCTATTCAAGAATAGAATCCAAAAATCCCTTTTGTACCATGAAAATTATACATCCAAGAAGAAGACATAACTTATACAGTTACATGAGAAAATATGTTCTTAAGTGAAAAACTCAAGGAAAAACATGGTAGGTCCATCTCATGGCATCAATCTTTAAACAAGAATCATGTATTTTCAGATGAAGAACAACAGAGGGAACAAATAAAAGCCATACCTTCGGATTTCTGCACAAGAAATTGAACCCAATGCGAAATTAGGGTTAGGAGATCGTACCTTGATGTGTTGTGGAAGATTGGAAGAATGTTGATTTGGAAGAACCTTGTAGTTGGGATCGAAAATGAAGAAGGGTGTGTATATGGAGCAGAAATCGGCGCTAGAAGCTCTTAGGGTTTACAAAAATGAAGCCAAAACCCGAAAGTGGGTTTTTATACCCATCAGATGACTCGCGCTAGTATCCGCGCTAGAAAAGTAGCGCCAAAAGGCGCGCGGCCTTCTGTTCGTTTTTACACTTCAGTACTCGGCGCTAGTCTTGCGCCAGATAAGTGGCACCAAAAGGCGCGCCACTTCCTGTTCCTTTTTTTTTCGATCCTTCTCGCTTCTTCCGCCGATTCTCATTCTCGAAGGTATACTCCTCAGGGAAAAACACACAAAAGTTAAAATAAATAAAACTCACAAAAAGAATTAAAAAGAAAACTAACCTATGGTGGGTTGCCTCCCACCGAGCGCCTTATTTAACGTCGTGGCACGACTTCTCTTGCAATTACTCCTTAGGCTCGTCGAAATAGATGCTTAAAACTCTTGCAACTTCACCACCCAGATACAGTTTCACCCGTTGACCATTCACCTCGAATCTTTGACCGTCCGGTCCTTCTAGTTCCACTGAACCATACGGAAACACCTCAATCACCTTGAACGGCCCCGACCACTTCGTCTTCAGCTTACCTGGAAATAAACGGAGACCAAAGAACTTCTTTTCCAGGGACAAGTACCTTTTCTCGAATCCTTCGATCATGAAACATCTTTGTCCGTTCTTTGTAGATTGACGTGTTCTCATATGCGTCCAAACGGATTTCCTCCAATTCGTTTAGTTGTAGCAAATGATTTTGCCCGGCTTTTTCTGTGTCCATGTTCAATTGCTTCACTGCCCAGTATGCCTTATGCTCCAACTCGACTGGCAAATGACATGATTTTCCGAATACCAACCGGTATGGGGTGGTTCCGATGGGAGTTTTGAATGCAGTCCGATACGCCCATAAGGCATCATCCAATTTCAGCGACCAGTCTTTCCTTGATGCATTCATCGTCTTCTCAAGAATATGCTTCAGTTCCCGGTTGGAAACCTCAGCTAAGCCGTTAGCTTGTGGATGGTACGGAGTGGTCACACGATGTTTAACCCCATACCTCTTTAGTAGTGCCTCTAGATAGCGGTTGCAGAAATGACTTCCTCCGTCACTGATTAACGCCCTCGGGGCCCCAAATCTAGTGAACACGTTCTTCTTCAAAAACTGGATGACGGTCTTCGAGTCATTGGCTGGGGTGGCAATAGCCTCCACCCACTTAGGAACATATTTAAAGGTGAGCACATATTCACACCACTATTTGTACTATAATAACCACTAGTTGTACTATAATAGTATAAAACATCTACATCCGGTTCTTAAAAATCCTTTAGAATTTAAGTTTACAGCTTATTGTTATATATACATACAATTTCTAAAGAGTCCATGCTTGAAATTCATAAAAATTAACTTATAAATACGTTCAAATACAATCCATGAACTGATGATAACCAAAGTAATTCTCACTCTCTCATAATCACACAAATCCATAAATGAAACCGTGATGCATTGCGATGGTACACTTTTACTTGAATATTTAAAAGGGTAATTAATTAAAATGCCCCAAGTTGACTTCAGTTTCATCCAAATGCCCTTTCTCTCTCCCAATTCACAAAAATACCCTGAAAATCCGTGGCCTGAGCCGTGGCCCACGGATTTTTTTACAAAATTTGACTTATCCATGGTCAAAGCCCGTGGGAGGGGTAAAAACCCGTGGCCCACGGATTTTTTTAACAAAATTTGACTTTTTAATAGTAAATTAAATTTTGTATAGAATTTAAAAGCTGAGAGAGAATGAGTGGACCAAAATGAGTGGACCAAAATCAGTTATGGGTTCTACGCACGCCACCCCCTTTCCCACGTCCAAGTGTCCTTCATCTTTTATAGGGAAATTTTGCAAAAAAAAACCGTGGGCCACGGGTTTTTACCCCTCCCTGATAGGCGGGTTTAGTTACTAATAACTGAGCGATTAAAATTGATTTGGGTTGGTAATTAATATGTCTTGACTAGCACAGTTTGAAAACAGGACAAATAATTGGGCTTAATATCAAAGAGAGAAAGGAGGGTTGGATTCCGAATGAATTCAATTGACGAGACTTTGAAATTACTTTTATTAAATGGTTAAAACGATTTATGACTTGTAAAACCTAAACTCGTTACACTTCTTTAAGCTGCACCGAGACTTAACTTAATCGAAATTGCTTATCTTCCGATCTCACAGTTGATTTAAGTTAAAGCGATTGGTTTTCACCACAACACCAAAGAAAATGGATTATCTCTAACTAGTTCCCTTCGGTGGCCATTGAATTTGAACTAAATCTTGAGATTTCCCTCGAACACTCAAGATGTTTTTAAATCATTTAACAAGTGATCAGTTTATCAAACGCATTAAGCATGAATTCAAAGTCGTCATCCATCTATTAAAACCGAAATAAAAGTCGTTCAAAGCCTACATCTATGAAACATCCATCATCCAACCCCCCAACATGAAGTTTAGATCATGTTGGGGGTGTGTAAAGAAAATTGAAAGATTACAAACAAAGTAGAAGAAATCATGTTTGGAAAGTTCTGCAGAAAAATATAAGTAACTCCCTGAGAAGAATCTCTTCCACGATCACGTACTCAATCGTTGTTGTCTTCCAATCGACCCCTTGTCACCTCTGTATTCGTGCTCCCAATTTGCTCCCAAAAATCGCCCGTCCTCTCCAGCCGCTGCCTCGTCTGACTGATAACCCTAGAATTAGAAAATAGGGCTTTTAAATAGTATATGACAGTTGGCGCTAGTTATGGGGCTACTTAAGTCGCGCCACAAGGCGCGCCACGCACCAGAAAGTTTTGCCTTAAAATCCCGCGCTCACTTCCGCGCTAGTTAAGTGGCCCCAAAAGGCGCGCCACCTTCTGGAATGATTTGGCTAAAAAACCCATGCTAGTATCCGCGCTAGAAAAGTAGCGCTAAAAGGCGCGCCATCTACTGCTTGTTCCACTTTCGTCCTTTTTTTCCGGATTTTAGGCTCTTCTTTGGAAAAAGTACTCGCGAACCTCTTCAATTCCCTTCCAGGCCGACTAACTGTACATCTCATAAACTCATCAGTAAAATCCACTATTCCACCTGAAAACACCCAACAACTACTCGATTTAGTAGCCGAAATAATGTCGAAATCGACATTATCAACAACCCCAAACCGAGCGTTGCTTGTCCTCAAGCAAAATAGCGATAATATTAATCAAAAACCAGAGTTAAAACATAATTCGCACACATGGGAAGTCAGTGGTGTCATTATGGATCTTTACAAATCCTATTCAACTAACGAAATTAATCGGTTAATCCGGACCCTTTTCCAAATCACCCCCAGTCCGCAGAGGTTAAAGTACTAACTCGTTGAGAATAAAACTGGTCGGAACCCCACTGCATCAACTTTAACCCAATTTCATGCATGATCAGGGAGGATTTCGCCTTGACCCTACCTTACGGAATGCTCTCAATTCGCTCGAACCTAGGCTGTCGCTCATGTTGCTTATGCTTTGGAGTTTATGTACAAAAATTCACGAGATAAATGCATGAACAACTAATTATGAAAAACGCACAAATGTACAAGAAGACGATCTCAGAAAGAATCGAGTAGCAAGATAAGGAATATCGGTAGAGGTGGTCGTAAACTCTAATCACATTTTCCAAAAGATCATTCAGGTCTTTAACAGGGTTGTAACAGGGCTAGGGTTATGGTTAGGAAATGAAGGGTAAAATGGATCAAAAATCCTGAGTGTGTCAATCTTGAAACAGTTCTGAACTTTCTAAACTTTACAACTTTTCTTCTATCACTTTCTATGGTTGCTTGACCATTTTATTTACTCGTGTCTATTCTATTTAGACAGTATTTTTTTTGAGGCATCATTGGCCTTCTTTATTTATTTGGGACTACATTGGCCCCTTTTCTCTCTATGGCTGACATGCATTTCTCTTTTCTGCTATTCCTTTGACCGTTCATTACTGCTCATGATGGACACACTTTTGGATCAGGGTTGGCTAAGGCTTTTGGCTAAGGGTTGATTGTGGGTTTTGAATTGAAAACTTTTGAAAGTGTTTGGCTGCAAAAAGGCTTTGGTTACACACACAATGGGTTAGAAAGGGATGATAGCTAAAAACTGGTTTAACAAACACACAATGCCTGAAATCATCTCTTTAGGTTCATACGATACGGTTTACTAGACCTTTTCCTAATACCCTGATGGTTATCTTTGCTACTCGACACAAAAGTATAGCGAGATCAATCTATACTCACGACAAGGAAATTGAAAAAGTGTATCAGATTTCACGCTTAATTCCCTCGCAATGAAAGTACGTTATGTTAGGCTCGAATCTCACTATCGGGTGGTCTCCACTAATGTCCCTAATACATGCAATTTGTCAAGTCTCACTTGATGCAACATTATCTGTCCCAGTTCATTCCTCAACAAGAAGTATTTAACTTACTGCTAATGGTGACTCGAAACAAGTTCCATCATAACAACTATAATTCCGTTACTTGCCTAAAATACAGTAAAGATCAAAATGACCCTATTGACTTACTTCCACCCCAAACCAAACTATACATTGTCCCCAATGTGAGAAAATCAATGCCAGTGTTCAAAAATTGTGTGCGAATTAATTACAGTCATCCAAAATAAAATCATGCAGTTAAGTACAGTCATCCCAAATGAATAAAAATCAACGATTATAAAGGGAAAAAGAGATCAAACCGCCTTCCCTAATCGCGGTTCCGTCTCCTTAAAGATGAGCTCGCTCCTGGTTGCCGTCTCCTTGCTCTCTGTGCCGGTGGTGGGTTCGACGCTCCTGCTCCGTCTGGATTCTCTTCCTCGTCATCTGGTACACCCAAATATCTGAGCCCCCTGTTTATTCTCACGAATCCCTGCCGCATCTCTAGGATAGCCTCATCTAAGCGTTCGTGCAACCGTGCGACGGAACCAGTTGGCTGGTGGCCCTCATCCTGTGCGGGATCATAATCCACATCATCAGCATCTTGATCATCAATTCCTTGAGGAATGTTCATCCTCTCGTTGCCAACTGTCTCTTAGCTGGTCAACTTGTTAGCAGCTGTCACTTGTTAGCGGTAGGCTGTTCGGTTATAAGGTGGGAATGATGGAATGGTCATCCTCGTGGCAATCCCTGCAAAACTGAGTTATTAGACATGGAAATGGAAGTACCCCCGTACAACTCTCAGCAGCCGCGTCGATCATGTGCAGTCGGATAATGTGTCCGACATCTAATGGCATGTTATGCTGAATACAGTACATGATCCGCGCCACATATGGATTTAGGGTCGTGTAGTGAGATGACGGCGCCAGACTTCCTTTCACAAACAATAGCCACAACCCCAGCTCCGGTTCCATCTCACTTTTCTTTATTTCGGCTCGGCGCACCTCCCACCGTTCTCTACCATTCCGGCGAAGAGAAGATGAAATTATCTCACTATGCGTTTCATTTTGTCCCACCCCAGGGATGGGTGGAATCCCAAATGTAGCATCGAGATCTTGGTGTCTCGGGACTCCGTAAAAATTGCAGATGTCATCGTTTGTCATCCGGATAGGTTGGCCTTGTACAATGACTGTTGAAAATTCCTCGAATGAAGGTGGAACCATTGCCGCATAGAATTCCAACATGAGCGCCGGATCATACGAGTCTGGGTTCTGGATGAAGTTCTGTCACCCTCTTTCCTCTGCAATTTGTACAGCTCGCGCATTATCAACTCTCGACAAATCTAATCCCCTTTCCACCAGAATAGGTCGGGGTGCGAATTTGTGGAACCGAGTATCGTAGGTCGGGTTCCGTCGCTGACTCCATTGAACCCGATCTTGCTGTGGCAGATTGTAATAGTGGAAGAACCGCCCTGCAGCGTCAGGATTTGTGTGCACCATTTTCTGCAAAGATAATAGATTATTAGAATTCAACCTCCTATTGTATCGACCCCAAACCTAATCCTTGGATTAGGTTTGGTGTACAAAAAGGTTATAAAAGCTGGAGCAGGAAAAGCTACCCCAAACCTCGGTAAAACTGAGGTTTGCAACGGGGTAACATGTGTGAAAATAACGAAATTGGCCACCCCAAACCTAAGTGAAACTTAGGTTTGTTTGGTCTTTTTGTCTAGTGAAGAAATAACTCAGAATCACACACAAGCACATGACCCAAACACACTTAGCAGCTTAATCATTAAGCATAATCATTAAGCACAACTCTTACAGCAGAATTCCACCACTCTTTTAGGCTTTAAGAAATACAAGGAATTTACACCAAAGCATTTTTTTTCTATCAGATTCATATTCTCAAATCCACAGAACTTAATCACAAAGCATTCATCATCCATAAATTTGAAACATTCTTGCTCATCTCCCACAGAAATCATATGCATTATCAGTTTATTGCAGGACATAACATGAAGATACTTGAGTGCTCAGCACATACTAACCTCCCCTAATGCACCTATTCAAGAATAGAATCCAAAAATCCCTTTTGTACCATGAAAATTATACATCCAAGAAGAAGACATAACTCATACAGTTACATGAGAAAATATGTTCTTAAGTGAAAAACTCAAGGAAAAACATGGTAGGTCTATCTCATGGCATCAATCTTTAAACAAGAATCATGTATTTTCAGATGAAGAACAACAGAGGGAACAAATAAAAGCCATACCTTCGGATTTCTGCACAAGAAATTGAACCCAATGCGAAATTAGGGTTAGGAGATCGTACCTTGATGTGTTGTGGAAGATTGGAAGAATGTTGATTTGGAAGAACCTTGTAGTTGGGATCGAAAATGAAGAAGGGTGTGTATATGGAGCAGAAATCGGCGCTAGAAGCTCTTAGGGTTTACAAAAATGAAGCCAAAACCCGAAAGTGGGTTTTTATACCCATCAGATGACCGCGCTAGTATCCGCGCTAGAAAAGTAGCGCCAAAAGGCGCGCGGCCTTCTGTTCGTTTTTACACTTCAGTACTCGGCGCTAGTATTGCACCAGATAAGTGGCGCCAAAAGGCGCGCCACTTCCTGTTCCTTTTTTTTTCGATCCTTCTCGCTTCTTCCGCCGATTCTCATTCTCGAAGGTATACTCCTCAGGGAAAAACACACAAAAGTTAAAATAAATAAAACTCACAAAAAGAATTAAAAAGAAAACTAACCTATGGTGGGTTGCCTTCCACCGAGCGCCTTATTTAACGTCGTGGCACGACTTCTCTTGCAATTACTCCTCAGGCTCGTCGAAATAGATGCTTAAAACTCTTGCAACTTCACCACCCAGATACGGTTTCACCCGTTGACCATTCACCTTGAATCTTTGACCGTCCGGTCCTTCTAGTTCCACTGAACCATACGGAAACACCTCAATCACCTTGAACGGCCCCGACCACTTCGTCTTCAGCTTACCTGGAAATAAACGGAGACGAGAGTTAAATAAAAGAACTTCTTTTCCAGGGACAAGTACCTTTTCTCAAATCCTTCGATCATGAAACATCTTTGTCCGTTCTTTGTAGATTGACGTGTTCTCATATGCGTCCAAACGGATTTCCTCCAATTCGTTTAGTTGTAGCAAACGCTTTTGCCCGACTTTTTCTGCGTCCATGTTCAATTGCTTCACTGCCCAGTATGCCTTATGCTCCAACTCGACTGGCAAATGACATGATTTTCCGAATACCAACCGGTATGGGGTGGTTCCGATGGGAGTTTTGAATGCAGTCCGATACGCCCATAAGGCATCATCCAATTTCAGCGACCAGTCTTTCCTTGATGCATTCACCGTCTTCTCAAGAATATGCTTCAGTTCCCGGTTGGAAACCTCAGCTAAGCCGTTAGCTTGTGGATGGTACGGAGTGGTCACACGATGTTTAACCCCATACCTCTTTAGTAGTGTCTCTAGATAGCGGTTGCAGAAATGACTTCCTCCGTCACTGATTTACGTCCTCGGGACCCCAAATCTAGTGAACATGTTCTTCTTCAAAAACTGGATGACGGTCTTCGAGTCATTGGCTGGGGTGGCAATAGCCTCCACCCACTTAGAAACGTAATCAACCGCGACTAGGATGTATTCATTTCGGTATGACGGCGGGAAGGGACCCATGAAGTCGATCCCCCATACGTCGAACAGTTCTACCTCTATAAATATCTGCATCGGCATCTCATCTTTCTTTGAAATGTTCCCCGTTCGCTGGCATCTATCACATCGAGAGATGAAGTGACGAGTATCTTTAAACATTGTCAGCCAGAAGAATCCCGACTGTAACATCTTCGCAACCGTTCGATCAGCACTAAAATGACCTCCACATTCCAAAGTATGGCAGAATGTGAGGATACTCTCTTTATCTTCATCTGGGACATAGCGTCTAATCATCCCGTCTCCACATCTCTTGTACAAGAATGGCTCATCCCAATAGTACCGTTTAGCATCCGAATAGAACTTTTTCCGCTGATGTGAGTTTAATCCAAAGGGCTTCACATTACCTGCAAGAAAATTAACTAAGTCAGCATACCATGGATCAACAGAACTTACCGCGAAAAGTTGCTCATCAGGAAACGTGTCATTGATTGGCTTGGTATCTATTGGCTTTGTGTCTTCTTCTCCAATTCTGGACAGGTGATCGGCTACCGTGTTCTCCGATCCCTTCTTATCCCGGATTTCAATATCGAACTCTTGAAGTAGAAGAACCCATCTGATCAGGTGTGGTTTTGCGTCCTTCTTTGCCATTAAGTACTTCAATGCCGAGTGATCGGTGTACACGATGATCTTTGATCCAACCAAGTATGAACGGAATTTCTCACATGCATACACGACTGCTAATAGCTCCTTTTCAGTGGTTGCATAATTCACTTGGGCTTCGTCTAACGTTTTGCTCGCATAATAGATGACATGCAGCTTCTTCTCTTTCCTTTGACCCAAAACAGCCCCTACAGCTATGTCGCTTGCGTCGCACATCAACTCGAAGGGAAGACTCCAATCGGGTGCTGTCAAAATGGGGGCTGAGATGAGTTCCTTCTTCAACCTGTCAAACGCAGCAATACATTCGTCAGTAAACACAAAATTAGCATCCTTCAAAAGTAAAGAGCTTAAGGGTTTAGAAATTTTGGAAAAATCCTTGATGAACCGCCGGTAGAATCCGGCGTGACCCAAAAAGCTCCGCACTCCCTTAACCGTCGTGGGATGTGGAAGATTTTCTATTACGGCTATCTTCGCTTTATCGACCTCAATGCCTTCTTTGGAGATTTTGTGACCCAAAACAATCCCCTCGGTCACCATGAAATGGCATTTCTCCCAATTCAGCACCAAGCTTGTCTCTTGGCATCTTTTCAGAACCGCTTCCAAATGATCTAAGCATGTGTCGAACGAGTCACCGAAGACCGAGAAATCGTCCATGAAAACCTCGATTGTTTTCTCCACCATATCAGAGAAGATGGCCATCATGCACCGCTGAAAAGTAGCTGGTGCGTTACACAACCCGAACGGCATTCTTCGATATGCGAAAGTGCCATATGGACAAGTAAAGGTTGTCTTGTCTTGATCTTCCAGAGCGATGGGGATCTGATTGTATCCCGAATATCCGTCGAGAAAGCAATAATATGCATGGCCCGAAAGTCTCTCCAGCATCTGATCAATGAACGGAAGTGGGAAGTGGTCTTACCTGGTGGCATCGTTCAACTTCCGATAATCAATACATACACGCCACCCGGTCACTGTGCGCGTTGGAATAAGCTCGTTGTCGTTATTTTTCACGACCGTAATTCCTCCTTTTTTGGGTACCACTTGTACCGGACTTACCCACGGACTGTCGGCTACCGCATAAATGATTCCAGCATCCAGAAGTTTTAAAACTTCTTTCCGAACCACTTCCTTCATGTTTGGATTCAGCCGGCGTTGGTGCTGAACCGTTGGCTTGTGCTCTTCTTGCAGGTTGATTCTATGCATACAAAAAGTTGGGCTCAACCCCTTTAAGTCTGCTATGGTCCACCCGATGGTAGATTGGTGAGCCCTCAAAACTCGGATCAACCTTTCCTTCTCTACAGGAGTAAGGTGTGCAGCGATGATTACCGGTAGTGTTGAATGGTTGCCTAGAAAGGCATACTCTAGATGTGCCGGTAGGTGTTTAAGTTCTAACGTGGGTGGCACTTTTGATGATGGCTGTGATTTAGCAATTTGCTCACCCAAATCCTCTTTCGTCGGTCTTTTCGGGCCTCGGTACTCGGATAATGCATTCAGTTGCTTCACACTCACATTCTCGCTATCGGTGCATATTCCGGTTAAGGCATTCCCGAGTGGATCATCACTATGATTAAGTTGGGAAGCTTCTTCAACAATTTCATCTATCACATCTACCCGATAGCAATTACCTCGCTCCACCCCGACTCGTGCTGTTGGGAAAACATTGAACACGACTCTTTCTTTGCCAACATTAAGGGAAAGCTTCCCTCCTTGCACATCGATTAATGCACCTCCGGTGGCCAGAAATGGTCGGCCCATAATGAGAGGAATTTCTTTATCTTCATCCATGTCTAAAATGACAAAATATGCTGGAAAATAGAATTTATCCACCTTCACCAAAACGTCTTCGATAACTCCATACGGATACTTAATGGACCTATCCGCCAGTTGGAGTGTCACGTTCGTCGGCTGTACCTCTCCTAATCCAAGCTTCCTAAAAATGGACAAAGGCATCAAGTTAATACTCGCACCTAAATCACAAAGTGCCTTACCAAAATCAGAACCTCCTATATTAACAGGAATCGTAAAACTCCCTGGATCTTTCAACTTTTGAGGAAGTTTGTGCTGGATTATTGCACTGCACTCTTCAGTAAGTGCCACAGTTGCGTGTTCCTCAATTTTCCTCTTGTTGGAGAGGATGTCCTTTAAGAACTTCACGTACGAAGGCATCTGAGCTAAAGCATCTGCGAAGGGAATGTTAATGTGTAACTTTTTAAAAACTTCTAAAAATTTAGAAAACTGAACCTCATCCCTTTGTGCCTTCAAACGGTTCGGATATGGAACTTTCGGTGCCGCCGGTGGTATGGTTATCTTAGGTGTAGATTTAGGTATCTCAGCGCTGGAAGCTTTCTTATCTTCCATTTCCATCTCCTCATCCACCTTCTCTTCATCCTCTTCTTCCTTGGTCGTATGATCATGAGGCTTTCTTGCTATCTCTCTTGCTTCTAGATGTGGGTCTTTGGCTAACTCTTTCCCGTTCCTCAGCTGGATTGCCTTACAATCTTCTCTATTCTTCTTCTCGGGCTGGCTCGGAAACGTACCTTGACTCCGAACAGCTAACGCCTCCGCCATCTGTCCCATTTGACCCTCAAGAATTCGGATCGATGCGGTGTTCTGTTCAGTCGCAGCTCTTATTGTTCCGACTGAACTTGACAGTGTACCAACAGATGATGTCAATTCTCCAACCGCATTGTCCATCTTTGACACAAACTTCATTAGCATCTCTTCCAATCCGGACTTTTTCTCCCCTCCTTGTGCTTCTTCTTGCCTCCTTTGATTGTAACCTGGAGGACGATAAACATTAGAAGATTGAGTAGAAGAGTTAGAAGTATTACCGTACTGATTTTGTTGCTGCTGAAACATGGGCTCTTTTTGTGCATTTTGAGGCTGGCTCCACGAGAAATTAGGATGTCGTTTCCATCCCTCATTATAAGTATTTGAGAACGGGTCGTTCCTTGGCCAGTTATTGCGGTTTTGAAGAAATTGCACTTGCTCCGGCGGAGGAAACTCTTGAGGTGAACCAAATGACTCTTGACAGCCCATATCCCCTTGGAGAGTTGGCTGAATTGTTGTCCCTTTCAGCTGATTTGTAATAGCTGCCAATTGTGCCTTAATAACTTTCATTTCATCACTTTCTTGCACACTTGCCACCTTCCTAGTGGCTGACCGAGGAGTGGCATAACTATGTTCCGCAAGATTCTCAATCAACTCATATGCGTCTTCATATGACATATTCATTAGTGCACCACCCGCAGCGGAAGTGAGGTCATTCTTATGATGTGGATGCAATCCCTGATAGAACGTTTGGATGACCATCCATTCTTGCAGACCCTGATGAGGGCACTTCTTTAGCATACCCTTGTACTGTTCCCATGCCTCATAAAAGGACTCTTGATCCCATTGGCCAAAATGAGTGATATCTGACAGCAATTGGGTTGTTCGCCCCGGTGGAAAGAATTTGTTTAAGAAAGCCGACACCATATCATTCCATGTACGAATCTGCCCGTTTGGTAGACTCTCTTCCCATTCAGCTGCTCGACCCCTCAATGAAAACAGAAAGAGTCTGAGTTTGATCGAACCTGGGTCAACCCCATTCACCTTGAAGGTGTTGCAAATCTTCTCAAATGTTCTCAAATGACTGTGCGGGTCTTCAGATGCTGCTCCTCCAAACATATTTGCTTGCACCAATTGGATGGTGCCAGTCTTGATTTCAAAATTGTTTGCTGCAATTGGAGGAACATAAGGTCCTCTCTGTACGGCCCCCATGTTCGGATTAGCAAAATTTCGCATAGGCACTCTTTGTCGTGGTGGTGGCGGATGATTCACATTGTTGTTAACACCATTGTTATTAACATTGTTGTTGTTAACGTTGTTGAGACCAGGATTAACATTATGGTTCTGGTTGTTGGGGTTGTTCGCATTCACGTTTGGAATTGGTTCCTCATTACCCATGGCAAACCCTTCTCCCCAATCTTCCCCAACATTGATGTTGTTGTTGTTGTCGTTAACATTATCTAGACCCTCCATTTCTTGCTGACGTCTGAGTCTGGCTTGCCTCCTTAATCTCCTTGCAGTCCTTTCAATCTCAGGATCAAACGGTTCGAGTTCTCCAGAGGAACTCCTCCTTAGCATAAACTAGAAGTGATCTGCAGCAAATAATAGATTGCAAGTTAGTTCTCGAAAAACGCAGTCGCAAGAATTTGGATTGAGGTCGTGAATAAGGAAGATTAAAATAAAAATTAAAATGGCAATAAAAGAAAATGCTCAATATAATAATTCCTACAGCTGGTAGTGATATTAACACAAAACAAGTTCCCCGGCAACGGCGCCAAAAACTTGATAGGCGGGTTTACACCCCCCTTGACTAACCGCAAGTGTACGGTGTCTTCTCAAGTAATATGTACGGAAGTACGAGTGTCGAATCCACAGGAACCAGGTGTTAAGTACCGCAATGACTATAGTTACTATTAACTGAGCGATTAAAATTGATTTGGGTTGGTAATTAATATGTTTTGACTAGCACAGTATGAAAACAGGACAAATAATTGGGCTTAATATCAAAGAGAGAAAGGAGGGTTGGATTTCGAATGAATTCAATTGACGAGACTTTGAAATTACTTTTAAATGGTTAAAACGATTTATGACTTGTAAAACCTAAACTCGTTACACTTCTTCAAGCTGCACCGAGACTTAACTTAATCGAAATTGCTTATCTTCCGATCTCACAGTTGATTTAAGTTAAAGCGATTGGTTTTCACCACAACACCAAAGAAAATGGATTATCTCTAACTAGTTCCCTTCGGTGGCCATTGAATTCGAACTAAATCTTGAGATTTCCCTCGAACACTCAAGATGTTTTTAAATCATTTAACAAGTGATCAGTTTATCAAACGCATTAAGCATGAATTCAAAGTCGTCATCCATCTATTAAAACCGAAATAAAAGTCGTTCAAAGCCTACATCTATGAAACATCCATCATCCAACCCCCCAACATGAAGTTTAGCTCATGTTGGGGGTGTGTAAAGAAAATTGAAAGATTACAAACAAAGTAGAAGAAATCATGTTTGGAAAGTTCTGCAGAAAAATATAAGTAACTCCCTGAGAAGAATCTTTTCCACGATCACGTACTCAATCGTTGTTGTCTTCCAATCGATCCCTTGTCACCTCGTATTCGTGCTCCCAATTTGCTCCCAAAAATCGCCCGTCCTCTCCAGTCGCTGCCTCGTCTGACTGATAACCCTAGAATTAGAAAATAGGGCTTTTAAATAGTATCTGACAGTTGGCGCTAGTTATGGGGCTACTTAAGTCGCGCCACAAGGCGCGCCACGCACTGGAAAGTTTTGCCTTAAAATCCCGCGCTCACTTCCGCGCTAGTTAAGTGGCCCCAAAAGGCGCGCCACCCTCTGGAATGATTTGGCTAAAAAACCCACGCTAGTATCCGCGCTAGAAAAGTAGCGCTAAAAGGCGCGCCAGCTACTGCTTGTTCCACTTTCGTCTTTTTTTCCGGATTTTGGGCTCTTCTTTGGAAAAAGTACTCGCGAACCTCTTCAATTCCCTTCCAGGCCGACTAACTGTACATCTCATAAACTCATCAGTAAAATCCACTATTCCACCTGAAAACACCCAACAACTACTCGATTTAGTAGCCGAAATAATGTCGAAAATCGACATTATCACTCCCACGGGCTTTGACCACGGATAAGTCAAATTTTGTAAAAAAATTTGTGGGCCACGGGTCATGCCACGGATTTTTAGGGTATTTTTGTGAATTGGGAGAGAGAAAGGGCATTTGGATGAAACATTAGTCAAATTGGGGCATTTCAATTAATTTCCCTTTCAAAAGTACTCTTACCAATAAGAATACATATAATTATGATATGGGCATCTGGCGTGTAGCTCAACTGGTAAAGGGGTAGGGTGACTTTGCCCAAATAGATAAAATGTGCTAGGTTCGATTCCAGGCCCTCCACTAGCCTCATCCGCGGAGTGAGCCAAAATATACCCCCCTCACATCCTTGGAGGCAGGTTCCATGTGGGCCAGTTAGGGTTGCCGGTAATCAACTTTTTGCCCAAATAAAAATATGATGTGGATCAAAATCAATAAATACTTGGTATGCAAATGAAATTTTGTAATTTGAACATAGACTCGAATCATAGATCCAATATCATTAAAGTAATCAATGGACACACTCTCCTAATAAGTTCATATGGGTTGTGATGAAATTAGCTATGATAGCAAGGGTGGTTATCCAAACGTCATCGTCTCCGTTATATACGCTTAATTATTAATTAATCAACTTAATTCTTATCCTAATTATAAAACTACAACCAACAACAACTAGTCTCTAATTTATGGCTCAACAATTAAGGATATGATATCATATAGAGTAAACTATAGACTTGGTCCTTGTGATTTGTCCTTTATTATGGAATTATTTACTAAAAAAACCACAAAGTTTGCAAATTGATTTGGAACTAATCCTAATCCTAATTTCCGTCTATCCTCTCCGTTATGTTCCCGGGCGAAGTGGTCACTATGGAAAGGGAAAACGGTATTTAATGGATGTAGCCCATTTCTAACTAATAATGTCACCTCACGATTTCATAGATTTTTATATGCATTGAATTATATATATTGAAATTCATTTTTTCTTGATGATGAGCAAAGTACAAAGAAATGACACAATTATTAATTTCATGATGCCACTTCTCAAAAGAATAATAAAATTTATACAAAAATACATATTTACAATGAAAGTGACAAACAATTTTAGAAGTTTATAATTAATATAACACTTTTTGAATAAGTAAATGGGAAATTAATCAAAATACCCTAAGTTGACAACTCTTTCATCCATATGCCCTATCTCTTTTTCAATTAACCAAAATACCCCGAAAATCCGTGGCCTAACCCGTGGCCCACGGATTATATTTAGAAAAGGAGAAATAGGATGGGAACCCGTGGCCCACGGATTGAACCCACGGAAAGTTATCCCATTTGAATATATAAAAAAGTTATCCCATTTGTAAACCGTGGCCCATGGCATAACTTTTCTATATATATATTTTCAGTCAATCAAATTATTGGTGAATTAAAAAATCAATGAGGCCACGGATTGAATTAAAAATCAGTGGGCCACGACTTTTACTATTTAACTCACCAAATGAATAAGAATTGGCAATGGGGGTTGAATTAAAATAGACATAATCCGTGGGCCACGGATTCCTATCCCATTTGTCTTTTTCTAAACATAATCCGTGGGCCACGGATTTTTGGGGTATTTTGGTTAATTGAGAGAGAGATATGGTATATGGATGAAAGGGTTGTCAACTTAGGATATTTCGATTAATTTCCCTAAGTAAATGATACTTTTACCATTGATAATAAAGAGAGAGTTTTTCCATCTCATATTAAGGGTAAATAAGAAAAGTGGACACTTATTTTATAAAAAATTAAAATATAAATGTAGACACTTAATTTATAAACTAATGGGCAAAATACAACGAAGTTTGTTTTAATCTCTATTTAGTATAACAAAGATCTTTTTCCTCAAATCAAAATAACAATGTTTCAAAACTTACCATTTCATACGCATTTTGTGTTATAAAAGTTTAGATTATAGAACCAAACAGTTTCTTTTATCATTATTCTCATTGCCATTATGATGGATTGATTGCGGATTTATTCTGTTTCGAATAATAATTGATTCCTATATGTTACTTGTACACAGTGAATAAGAAACAAATTCTTTATAATTTCTCTAAAGTAGAGAATCAAAAGAATTTCTAAAAAGATTTAGCTCCAATAGATTCTCTATTTTAGTAAGATAACAACCGCTTATAAATCAATTTTTTAGTAAAGTATATTTATCTTTATAATAATATTTGTATTCACCGTGAAAGATGCGGTACCGTTACCTAGTGTTAGTGCCTAAATTCTAATTGTACTAAGTAGAGGGGCTTGTTTTGTAATAGGGTGATAGTTTACCCTAGCTATATATAATGTTTGCTTGTTTCCTTTTTAAAAACAAGAGTCACCTACACACACCAGCCACACACATTTGATTTGTTCTTCATTGTATTGTGTGAGCTTGATTGATTCATTGAATATAGAGGTGAACACTTTAACGTTATTGGATTGATTACTTGTTTCTGGGATCACAATTGGTATCAGAGCTTAAACAGATCTGAATTTGTGCATCATTCAATGGATTTTATCAATTTTTAAAGAAATTGAGAGATTTTGTTTTTTGAGATTTTATTGAAGTTTTTCAAGAATTTTTGGATATTTTGTTGTATTCTGATCAAGTTTAGTTCACAAATCATTTAGTTTGTTGTTGTTGAAAGGATTACAACGATTATATTTTTTTTAGCAACAAACCAATGATTTTTGAGATAGAAAATGTCGACAGGATGTTGTTCCAAGTTTTTCACAAAGAAATTGTTTGATTTTCACATTTGGTTGTGATTTGATCCAGTTAATTCTCACAGATCAGTTTCATTTAAGATTTGGAAGATTTTGAGACTAATATAATTGTTTTTGAGTCTATATCACAGATCAGTTTCATTCAGTGTGTTCATCCAAGTTTTTGGTGTTCGTTGAAGCTATTCAAGAAGATTGATAATCGATCTATGTTTTGGTTGTATGTTAAACATTGAGATGTTTACAGATCTTATTTCCTCTTGATTTCGAACAAAATCCAGCTTCCAGAATCATTTTTAAGCAACATTTTATTGAATTTGAAGCAGATCTGGTTCGACATGAGTTTTGACGGCATTCATCGTTATATCGGATTAATTTTCAAGTTTGGCTGCGATTTGATGATATTGGTTATTACATATATGTTCGTGGTGAATTTCTAAACGTTTTATCATCTTTTAGATCTGAAAACCATCGAGAAATCAATGAGATATAGCTGCTGAAAGCCTCGCCGGAAAATCGAGATCTCGCCGGATTCTGGGTTTTCTCGCCGGAAAAACGGTTTCTCCCTGTTGCGACTTCAGCTGTTGAGACTTCAGCTGTTGCGACTTCAACTGTTGCGATTTCGCAACCACCTGTTGTCGCAATCCACTTCGCCGGAAAAACGTGGTTTGTCGGAAACTGCATGATCTCGATAATTTTTTTGTGGAAATCTGTTGAATGATGATATAATATCATAAATAAATCAAAACACATCGATTTCAACGTCAAAAACAGAACAAAATCGAACGAAAATTCTGAAAAATCGTGTTTGGGGTGATGATGAACAGTATCTAACGGAAGTCCGTTAGTTCCGTTAACGTCGTTACATTTTTGGTCCTTTTTTCGTTAGTTTCGTTAGGATTGTTAAGTTTTCCGTTAGTATTAGTTAGTTTTATATCAATTTTAGTCCTTTTCTGTTAGGGGTCAGTTAGGTTAGTTAGTTAACTTTCCGTTAGTTTTCCCGTTAGTTTTTCTTACAAATTTAGTCCTTCTCCGTTAGGTCAGTTAATTAGTTTAAGAGTTTGACCTTTTCAGTCCCTATAGTTAGAGTTTTAGATTCTGTCAAGTTCAGTCCCTGGACTTCTAGTTTTAGGTTGTGTCATTTTTGGTCCCTCTAGTTTTAACTTTCAGTTTTTTACTTTTTTAGTCCTTGTCTTTTATTAGTGATAGTATTTTACACTTTTAGTCCTTATTTTTCGTTTTAGTTTCGTAAGTTGTCAGTTTTAGTCCTCATTTTTCATTATTTTTTTATTTTTTATCGTGTTTATCAGTTTTGCCTGCATTTAACCATAACTGATATATTATTCTCGTGTTTTGCAGGTTTATCGATTTAAAGTCCAGTTTTCCGCATTAATTTTTCGGATTTAATTTTTGGGAGACAAATTTACAATTTGTTTTTCAAATTTTATTTCTGAAAATTTTTCTGACTTTAATCGTGTTTTTTCTCTGATCGTACAAGCGCACAAATTCTACTTCTCACGAAGTATCTGTTAACGATCCGACGTTTTTAAAAATTTCAGGTAACAATGTCACTAGAGGAGGAAAATGCTATTCTCAAGGACATGATGTCAACTTCCGATCCTCTTGTTAAATGTATTCAAATACAAAAAGTCCAACAAGATAAGTTAGATGATTTGACTGCTCAACTGAAGAAATCAAGAGAATCAATTACTTATAAAAATGATATATTGCGAGAGCAAGAGATTCTCATTGATAACTTGAAAAAGAAAAAGAACGAATTTGATGGGGCTCTAATGTATCATAATGAAAGAATGACTGAATTCAAAACAAAACTAGCGTATTCGGAAGCTAGGAAAAATGAACTTGAACATTGTTTGCGTGATTATAAAGACAAAAACACCAAGCTCCTTAATGAAGTTATAGGATTGGAAGGAAGACTTTACAATACCGTTCAAACTGAACAAACAAAGGAGATAGAGCAGCTAAAAGAAGAGATTTGTACATTACAGAAAACTAATCAAGATCTCCAACAACTACTTTCTGATCTGAAAACACAAGCTGATGTGAAGAAGTGTGATTGTGAATCTAAAGCAAGTCTGATGATTTCTTTAGAGGAAAAGAATGTCGAGCTCACAAAGAAAATATCTGATTTTGAACAAGTAATGAGAAAGAAAAACGAAGATATTCAAAAAGAAAGATCTTTTTTTTTGAAAAAGAAAGGGCAAGCTTTGGAAAGAAATTTTCTGAGTTTTCCAAGAAGTGTTTTGATGAAAAGAAAGCTATTGAGCTTAGATGTATAAAACTTTAAAATCAAAACTCTGATTTTGAAAAAGTTTTATTTTTAGGAAAGGAAAAGCTTGAGAAAAAAATGTCTGAGTTTGACACTGAAAGAAAAGTTTTTGAATCAAAAAGTGTTGAGCTTTCAATGCAAATATCTAATTTGGAGAAAGAATTAGACATCGAAATAAAAGAATCTGAAAAGAAGAAAATTAAAGATTTTCAAGCGAAAAGTGTAAAAGATGTCTATTCAGATGAAAGAAAAGTGTTTCAGGCCGAAATCTCAAAGCTAACGAGGAGAGTGTCTGCTTTAGCATCGGAAGCTATGAAAGAGCAGAAGATCAAATCTGATCTACAAAAGAACTTTGATTTGATTTCTCGAGAAAGGAATGTTCTGTCCGACAAAGTTCAGAAACTGGAAGCAATTAACATCGTTGAATTATCTGAACAATCTAGTGTCGATACTATTGTTCAATCGCCGTATGATGATTCAACTGCTTCTGGTTCAATTCATGAACATCTTTCTTCGGCAAAGTCCGTCAAATCAAGCACTTCTTCAAAGGATCAGATGCGCTCTTCTAATCTTTTCTATAACCATGCTGCTTCAAGTTCAGATACTCCTATCTTTAAGCCTGTTAAGATGGTTTGGAGAGCAAAAGGCTCAACTCCTGAAAAAGATGCCCCAAAATCATCCGTTCCTCCACCCACCGTGAACAAGAAGAACAACGCTCCAAAAGGTAAGTCTTTTGTTAAACCTAATCTTGTTTATTCTACAAATCATTTGATTAGGTTAGCACAAAAGAAAACATGTTGTTCTTATTGTGGAACTAATGATTTTGTTAAGAAAGAAGATGTTCAGTACTGGTATGGTACTTACAATATTCCTTCAAATCGAACTGTACATAACAAGCCAGGACCCAATTGGCAATGGGTACAAAAATCAACTTAATCTGTTTTGCAGGTTTATCATGTGTGGTGCTGAATGCCTAATTACTACCAAACACATGACTGGGAAACAGAAGAGAATTGTGCAGATTTGAAGAAGAATACGTGTGCTGAAACCATCTGCATAATTTCAGGGGGAGAGATTCTAAACTTTTGATTGTTTGTGCTTATTGATATATCTTTCTACATGTTAATGGTTTCTAAACACATCAGTTTAGAACCCGGACTTCAAAGAGATAATGGTTTCTAAACACATCAGTTTAGAACCCGGACTTCAAAGAGATAATGGCTTCTAAACATTTCAGTTTAGAACCCGAGCTTTCAATGTTATTGACTTCTGATCATATCAGATCAGGACTCGTTCTTAATCTCTAATAATAAAATAAAAAAAATAGCCTTTGATTGTTACATATGCTGATTTTGTCAAATTAAGATCTTTGCAGATTTTGAGGGGGAGCTTATCCGATTTTAAATCAGTCGATCATAATTTGAGGGGGAGATAATACTGATGGCTGTAAGTATCTTCTGAACTTCATCTGAGATTTTTTGAAAGAAGGAAGACTTTCAAGCATGAAAAACTTGTTCTTAAATGTTCAAACCACTTCTCTAATTCAAACAAATTTTATAATTTTAGAAGTGTGTTTTTAAATGTTTTCATGTATATCTCAGATTATTACATCATTATTTATGACCGTGTGTTTCCAAAGATTAATCCTTGTGTATTATCTTGTCCATATACTTTCAAGTACTCATACACACCGGTTCAGCTTCCTTTTGACTTTGTTATTACCATGTCTCAAAAACGAAACATTTTTCGATGGTAATACTCCCGCTAGTATTCAAAGTTTGTTGAGCATCATATTCATTTCAGCGTAAGAGCATAACCATTCCATTCATAGATTGTTTATATTTGTTCATATAAACAACATCCAATTCTTTGATACCCTAAGCGTTCATGATTATATTTCATGTTTGATCTGATTGATACATTGTCAGATTCTTAAACAAGTCTTTTGTATTCATTTCATTCTTTCGATATCCTTGTTTTGAGAAATCTTCAACGTTCAAATGCTCAAATATTTCATGATATAATTGAGGAGCATACATTATGATGACAATGTAATTCAAAAGCTGAGATTTTTCTTTGTTCAAGATAAACTGTTGAGCAACATATCTTTTAGGACAACATTCATGGGAATCAGTGTGAGAGCTTAAAAGAACTTCTATGGATCCACGTTAACCAGTGTTTCCTACCCAAGAAGTTATCCTTGAGTGATTGAGGGGTGAGGGGTCAAAATCAAAGAGTGGGGGAGATAACTCATCCGGTTGAGTAATCTCATTGTGCTGAGGTAAAATGAAAAAGAGAGTTTGGTTAGCAATGAGCAGATTAAAAATAGAAAGTGGGTGTGAGAACGGAGTTAAAAGAATACGAGAACTCTGCACCAGCCACTTTCTGAGCCGGGCAGCCACATTACTGATTGGTTCACATTTCTTTGGTAACCGTCATTGAAACAGGCAACTAGCCCATGCCAACTCTTGCATTAAACCCCACCAGCTACTCATTTCTTTCTCAACAAAGAAATGTTTCAATTTTCTTGGGGATGCAGCATATTATCTATCCAATCTTCACTCGGAAGGTTTGGATATTGAAAAGAAGGAAGTTTGCCCCACCTTCGCTCTTCATTCATGCACATTGAGTCCATGGAAAACTTGTTGCTGTCTCAACAGTTTACACAATTTGAGCCTAATTATTATCAAGCATAAGTTGCTTCAATCATTTCTACACTTGCACGTACACACAAGGAATATGTTTTCTTGTCATAACGTTCATAGAAATTCCTTCGTGTTTTTCGATTATTGAATGGAAGCCCTGTAGGAGTGAACATCAAAAAGCTCCTTTCCAAAGTACATCCGTTGTACTAAGTGGCTTTGTGCAACTTACAGGCATTTTAACTGTCTCATTCGTTGATTCAGGGTTACAACTTTCATATTATCTGAATTTGAAAAGATTCGGATAAACTTTTTTTTGGAATTGACGGTTAAACAGATCAAAAGGAGGAGATTGTTTCTGGTACTCAAAGAGAATGCTGAAATTGAAGAATTTTGATGATCATGATGCTCACAATCATCAAAAAGGGGGAGAAATATCAAACCGAAGATAAAGCGGAGATAGTCTGAATATTTCAATTTCCAAAAGTCACAGTTGACATTTGCCAAAGTCAAAGAAGTTCAAGATAAAGTGTTTCCGAGAGATCAAATGCGTGAAGATACAAAGACGGTTCGTTCTTAAAGATAAATCAAGAATGTTTTAAAGCTCAAAACCCGTTGAAACCTCAAATCCTGTTCATAATTCAAAGACTGAAGAAATTTGCCAAAAGGTCAAAGCTGCTGCAAAGATCAGTGATTTGAAGATAAAAAGATTTTATTTGAAGACCTTGATCAACCTTACACAGATTTGAAGTTCGTGTCTCAAGACTTGTTGACTTTAAAGAGCCTAAATGAAGATTAAAGCCGCCAAAATGGATTCTTGAAGATAAATCCTATCTGAAGATTAAAGTGCTGAAGACTAGCGTCATATTTTTTTTAAATCTTGAATCCATAGGGGGAGATATTTAGTACACTAATGTATCCAAGATTTAGGACTAATTGTAATTAGTCAACAAATGTCAAAGTAAAAATATCTAGGTTTGGTCAAAGGGTATATAAACCTAATTGTTAGGGTTTTGTGGGTGAGGTCATTTTTTAGTATAGCCACCAAGTGTGTGTGTGTGTGGCCTCCAAGAGAAAGTGTATCCCATTCTCATCTTCTACCTTTCTAAATCAATATACAATGAGCTTAATGTGTTAATCTTGTTACCTGATTATTCTCAATTGGTATCAGAGCAATGTATTCATCTAGATCAGATTAGATTTTATTGAGAGTTTTTTCATTTTGAGTGTTCTTCAAGTTTTCATCCATTTCTTATTGATTTTGATCATTTGAGTTCTTCAAATGGATTAGGATCGATCTAGAAGTGTTTGATATTCATTTATGCGTGTTTTGATTCCATAATCACACCAGAATCGATCTCAAATCGTGCAAACTTGGTTTTTCAGACTTTTGAGCAAAAACCTACTGTTTTGGATCGAAAATCACTGTTCTAGTGGTTTTTGGACAAAACTTGAAGTAGTAAATCTGTCCAGAATCGTATTTTGACCTTACCTACCAATTTTCAGATCATTTGGATCATTATTGAAGAATCAACTCCCGATCATTTGAATCTTCATCGAAATCGCAATCATGATATTCAACGAAATCGGAATCGTCTGATATTCATCGAAATCGCAGTGAACGTCGAGTGAACAGTTCCAAGTCGCAGTGACCTATTGCGACTTGACTCCCAAATCGCAGTGACCTATTGCGACTTCGATCCCGAATCGCAGTCCATTACCCCGTGAATAGTACCAAATCGCAATCCTCTATTGCGACTCGAGTGAATTTTTTTTACTCTGTTGCGATTCCATTTCATTGCGACTCCAAGTGTTGCGATTCTAATTATTGCGACTTCATTTGTTGCGATTCCAACTGTTGCGACTTCAAGCATTGCGACTTCATTGCATTGCGACTTCAAACCTATTGCGACTTAAGTGTGTTGAGACTTCAGTTTGAAAAATATTTTTTTACTAATCAAATCTAAAGAATACAAACGATCAACGACAAGTAATCCAATATGACTGCAAGAGATATTTTAACAATTGGGTCGAAGGACAAACCACCGGTTCTTTTTCCCAAGGAATTTAAAATATGGAAAGATCGGTTCATGGACTACGTAGAAAGACAAGAGAACGGAGAATTCATTTCTAATTCTTTGATTAATGGGCCAATGGGAAAAATAACAAGAAGAGGAATTCTTACTGACGGGGACCCAATTCCTGAATATGTTGAAGTTTTACCAATTCACTATGATGTTGATCAGAAAAAGCTGTATTATGGAGACAAAATGGCAAAGTCCCTCGTAATTCAAGCATTGACAAATGATATTTACCGAAAGGTAGATAGCAAGAATCACTCCGGGAAAGCCATGTTCGATGAGTTGACAAAACTTTATCAAGGTTCTGAGATTGAAAACCAGATGAGAATTTCCAATGCAATTAATCTTTATGAGAGCTTTAAACAGAAAGATGGTGAAGCTCTTGATTCCACATATGACCGTTTCACCACTATCTTGAACGAGCTGAACAGATACAGCATCAACAAGTCTATAATTGAGCATAATGTAAAGTTTCTGAATGTACTTCAACCTGAGTGGAAGAAGTATGCTCATCGGATGAAACAAAATACCAAGTTGGATGTTTTGCCTCTTCAAGAGATGTATGAAACTTTGAAACAAGATGAAGAAGATGCTGATGCTAAGAGAGCCAAGAAGAAGAAGAAAGAGAAGAAAGAAGAGAAGAGAGAGGTTAAGGAAGAAGAGTTAGATCCACTCGCTTTACTGTCTAACAGAAATTATTCCAAGAATGTGGGTAATCAGTCTGATGAAGAACACAATGAAGCAGGTGCGATAGATGAGATTGAAAGCATGAAGAACTCTTTGGCACTCCTTACCAGATCGTTTCAGAGACAGTTTGGAAAAAGCCCTGGGTCTAATAATCAAAGATATTCTTCGGGTTCAAAGAATTTTGAACACAAGGCAAATGTTGAGTCTAGCAGGAGGTTTGATGACAAGAAAGTTGAGTATAAGAGAGAGGAGTATCAGAAACCGGAAGAGAAAAAGGTATTTGAGAAGAAGGAGGAATTTCCAAAATGCTACAACTGCGGAAAGACTGGTCACTTCTCTAAAGAGTGTTGGAAGCCAAAAGTCAGGGATTGTACGTACTACAAGAACAAGTTGCTGCTTGCCGAAAAGAAAGAATCGGGGATAACACTGTTGGTCGAAGAAGAATACTGGCTAGATATGTCTGATGATGAAGCTGAAGGTGAGAAAGTTGCTCAGACTAAGATGTGTTTCATGACCAAGAAAACCGATAGTGAAAGTTCCGAGTCTACTTCCAACGAGGTACATTCCGCTCTTTACAATCAATTCTTTACTCAACAAGCTTGTTTAACAAAAAGATTAGAAAACCTAACAAAAGACCAGGAAAGAGCAGACGAGATAATTTCCACTCAAAAGGCTATAATAATAGATCAAGAAAGTAAAATTAAAGTTTTTGAAAAGAAAAAGGCCGAATTTGAGATTGGTCATGCGTATTTTGAAGACAGAATAACTGAACTATCGGATAAATTGCTGAGCTCGGAAGTTAAGAATAGCGAGTTTGAGAGCCTTTTGCATGCTTACAAAGACAGAAATGATGAGTTATGTGAAAATGTCAAGGATCTGGAAAATAAATTGTACAAAGCAGGTCAAACTGAACAAACAATTCACATGCATAAACCAAATAAGTTCAGATATTTCAACTCAAAATGGGGAATCGGGTATGACAATCCACAATACCTGAGCAATGCTTTATCAAAATCTCCCACTTTGTATAAATTTGAATGGATTGAACTTGCCGTATATTCAAAATTTCAAATCAAGTGTCTTAAGATGGATGGTGAAGACTATGAAGCGGAAGAAGAAATAAAAAGGAAAACGACAGTTAAAATGCAACTTCCTTTTTGGTATGGTCCAGACAATGCAATGTCATTGAATAATAAGAAAACCTTACCAAACAATTACTTTGAGAGTCATGTTGTTAAAGAACCGGAGGAAAAAGAAAATACTCAAAAGGATATTACTGACAAACCAGTTTTTGAAGGTAAAAGATACTTTCCACCAATGGTTCTTGAACAAAAACTCATGGAGCTCGAAAGCAAGATCCAAAGCAACATTCAAGAAGTCAGAAATGACGAGAAGCTTGCTTTTGAGATTGAAAAGGAAGTTTTGCTCACTGTATTTTCAGAAAGCTTAAAGGAAATGAAAACCAAACTTGAGGAAATATCTGAAGGAATAGTTTCAAAAGAAAAACAATCCTCATATTCAGATGTCTCCTCATGCAAAGCTTTTATAGGAAATGCTCTTTTGAGAGACTGGACAACCGTTGACCAAGAGGATTTTGAACCTTGGGATTTGGAAGATCAATTTGATAATGATCCTCCTATATATTTTCCTGCGGAAGAAGATAAAATCTTTCAGAAAGAATATAATGACTTTCTTTTTCCCAAGTCTGATGATAATAATAGCCCATCATATGACACTGATACTGATTTTGAAAGCGAGAATGTTGGTAAGGACAAAGGTAAAGCTGTGTGTGAAGCACCTGTTCAATTTGATTTCTGTGCCAAACTTCCAGATCATTCTGACTTTCTAATAAAAGAAGAGGAACCCGAAAAGATTATTTTGGAAGGGGAATCTTCAAAATCAGCTGAGAAAATCTCTGTTAATGATGTTCATTCTAAATCCAAATCAAAACCATCATTACAGAAAAAGAAAAGAAAAACAAAAAGAAAGAAGCATGTTAACTCTTTTCAGACTCAATATTCAAAAGCTTACAACTCTTATTTGTCTGGTTTTTCAGATCGTAATTTGAGAAACAATACGCGTCTTGAGTGGAGAATAAAGGAGTCCGCACAGGATGTGGCCCAGATCGAATCATCCCACTCTACTTTAAATGTTTTAAATTCCAAGAAAGACAATTTTGTTTCGAATGTTATTAATTATGAGGTTGGCAATAGACGAAAACTTGTAGTTCCTTACAAGGTTTATTCAATGCGACAACTGATTAATTTGGCACGAGATCAAATTTGTTGTGCTTCTTGTGGTGTGGATGATTTTATCTGCAAATCTGACTATAATCGTTGGTTTTATTCAAATGCTTATATTAAAACCAGTTATAGAAAGCAAAATGTTAAATCCAAGCCTACTAACCCAAAAGGACCCGATTGGCAGTGGGTACCTAAAACCGTCTAATTTCCATTTTGCAGCCCAGTCATGTATGGTATTTAGATTCAGACTGCTCAAAGCACATGACTGAAAGAAAAGAGTTGCTAGTTAATTTTGTTGAACAAGACTGTGGAAAAGTGAAGTTTGGAAATGATCAATATGCTTCAATTCTGGGTTATGGGGATATTGTAAAAGATAATGTGCGAATTACAAAAGTCAATTATGTCGAGGGCTTAGGACACAACCTGTTTAGTATAGGTCAATTTTGTGATAAAGATCTAGAAGTCCATTTCAAGAAGACCCGTTGTGCTGTTCTTACCGACGGAGGAGATGAGCTTCTGGTTGGTTCTAGGAAATCTAATCTGTACACCATTGATCTATCAACACTCAAGCCCAAGACTGATGTATGCTTGATGTCAAAGCGACGTTAGAGAAAAGTTGGTTATGGCATAGACGATTATCTCATCTTAATTTTCGCTACATTCAAAAGTTGATTTGTAACGTCCCAAAAATTACAAGCAAATTTAAATTTTTAAATAAACATTTCATTTATAACAACTCATTAAATGATCCCAACGTTTCGTTTGCAAACTCATAATTAATATCTTCATAATAGAAACCAGCGGAATAAACGTTTAATTATTAAAAACCATAAAGCAACCAGCTCTCCTCGCGCGCCAGTGTGTACTCGTCACGCCTTGGAGCCGCCCGTACCTGAAACCACAAACTATTGGGAAAGGGTAAGCACGAAGCTTAGTGAATTCTACACCATAAGTAACACAGTTATTTCCACACCACCATAAACAGATATTTGCACATAAACAACATTCAAGTCTACGAACAAATCATAAACCTGCATACTCACACCAACCCACCTAATAGGCATACGTCGGTCCCACCGACCACACGACCATCGTGTAAACGCAACCCGGCACCCCCGGGTTCATACGCCACCCGCGTATACAACCTTCGGTCCCACCGAATTACTACGCCACCCGCGTATGTGACCCTCGGCCCCGCCGAACTCCTACGCCACCCGCGTAGTCACAACAATAAATGTCCGACTAGACACCCCACTATTTAACCCCGCATCAAAAGCAAATAGAACTACCACAAACATACACAACGTAATGTAAAAATAACCGTCATTAGTTATAGTGAGAGAACTCACCTCGAATGCGCGCCTAGCTCAACAATACAAATTCAAGCTTCCCAATTACGGCCACTTCCCAGCACCTAAACGCACGTTAAAACATATCAATACGAGACCCGGATCCTACGACACGACACCCGCTTAAACCGTCACTAAAACTATTTTCCGTTCTCACTAAACAGGTCTGTTCGGGACCTGTTTCGACCCCTTTAAACCCAGAAAATCCCCAATATTATTTCATGGTCAGAGAGTACTATGAGTTAGGGTTCCAAGTACATATTATACGCCTCCTAACGATTTTTCTACCATTTATTATGGATTTTACAAAAACAGTTCCCCGAACAGCGAAAATCAGCACCTTTCAGTATAAAACGACGATTTTACCTATGCTACGTCCCGAACTGGATTTTGCACAAAACATAGAAAAGTTACTAGACTCAAAAAGGGAACGTTTGGCACCGATTTCACCCCAATCCGAGTTACGAGTAAAAAGTTATGACCAAAACAAAACAGAAGCAGAAAAACGACGATTTTACGTTAAATGACTAACTGCTGTAAAACGACCACTTTTTCACCAAGCTAGAGGCTGAACCAGATTTCCGCTAAAACACGGAAAATGTGCCCGACCCAGAACGTGAACCGTGGGCACCAGTTTCGACTCAATCCGAGTTACGACGGGAAAGTTGTGGTTGACGCAAAACAGTGGCAGAAAACGTTTTCACATAAAATGACGATTTTATAAAACGATTCGCGTTCGGCTTAACGGTTCGGGTTGCAACTAGGGCTGGACAACCCACGCACCACCCACTGCCACCTCCGACAGTGGTGGTCGGCGGCGGCGGCAGCCACCGCCGGTGGTGGTTTCACGGCGACACGAAAGAAACAATCAAGGGGGAAAACACTTACCTACGACGACGTCTCGCCACCACAACCAATCTTCTCTCTCTCGATTCCTCCGACGACCCCGGTGGTGGCGACCTCCGGCGACAGCAGCAGCGGCGGCGAAGGGTGGCTGCCTCTGCGTTCTTTCTCCCTCTTCTCTCTTCTTTCTCGCGATCTCTCTCTCTCTCGTTTCTCTCTCTCTCTCGGCCGCACCACACAAGGAAAAAAGATGATGGATTGTAGGGTTTTGGTTTTTGTTTGTGTTTTTTTTTTCCAAGAATAAGAAACAAGAATGAAAATATGGAGGAGAGAGGTGGGGTTCTCGGCCATGGGCCGAGACCCATGCAAGGTTTCTTCTAAATGGCACAAATGGCCCCTTGACTGTCCAAGAATCTTACAACTACAAAATAATTTACTAAACTTAGCATTTTGGTCCTCTTTGACACAATTCCACTAACCAAAAATAATTAAAGGTAAACATTTTAAATAATTAAAATTAATTAATAAACGTACCGGGACACGGGCTTTACAACTCTCTCCCACTTGAATTAGACTTCGTCCCCGAAGTCTACGTCCGCAAACAGCTCCTAATAACTCTCTGGCATTTGATGATATCCCAAACTCAATCCACTTTCAAGCTTTAACCATTCTAAAGCTGCTCACAATATACCCTACAGGATACTCGACTACGATCATTCCTACCCTTAACTGTCGATTAACTTCCACGAATTCTAATAGACTCCAAAGATTTTCAATAAATTATATTAACAAAACATCGACCCCCTGCTCAACATCGGTCCAACCGATTACAATAACAAACATCGGCCACCCGCCGAACATCGGTCCAACCGATTACAATAACAAACATCGGCCACCCGCCGAACATCGGTCCAACCGATTACAATAACAAACACCGTCCACCCGCCGAACATCGGTCCATCCGATTACAATAACAAACACCGGCCACCCGCCGAACATCGGTCCAACCGATTACAATAACAAACATCGGCCACCCGCCGAACATCAGTCCAACCGATTACAATAACAAACATCGGCCACCCGCCGAACATCGGTCCAACCGATTACAATAAATCACATAAGCGTAGTATTATCCTAGACACTAACACAAATAGCTATCCCCCACAATCAAGTCAACTAACACACACGTAGGTCATTCCCTTAACCGATACTACTCGGCCTACATTACCAACACGCGTGGAATACTCAACCTCCCACCGTCGACGTATCCCCCACACTCGCTCTACAAAGCTAATTTAGCTGAACCGAGGATACACCCTGACGCCTACCTCTCAGGTAACGCCTCAGGGCCCCTCACATCGGAATTACCTCTCAGGTAAGTGCCCACAACTATATCTTCCTAGCACCTACTAGAAAGCCTAGGCTATAACATCTGAACACCGGGGCCTCACCCCGAGATACCCAACCGACCTCTACCAGCGACTGACTAACGTGCCTAAGGATCCAAAGCAAAACAGCCTACCCACAAGTGCCTATCCCGGATTGTCTCCCTCACCCAAACGTGTAAAAACTCGACGTGCAATGAATGCCAAGCGGTGCGCCAAAACAATTCATCAACAAGACTCCACCTCGAGTCATTAAAACCGGGCAATTAGCCCATGACTAACTCCAAGTCAAAACCGAGCAAAATGCTCCACGCTTGCTAGACCCATAGGTCGGAAAATGCGTTTAAACAAAGTTTAAGCAAGCAATACTCTGAAATCAACCTTAGTCCCAGACTCAACACGGGTTAAACAAAAGAGTTTTCCAAAAGGACTCGCACCCTTAAAATTCTCGAAATGACACATGACACTTAAAAGCACATTTCCCCAAATGGTTTACAAAATCATTTACAAAATATTTTCAACATCAGGATTTTCATCTCAAAAAGATCGTAAGCAATACAACTACAATTACCAGGTCGGTAGTTACGCAAAAATGGACACGCTTGTCCCACATATGAAAATCATGTTGAAAATCATTTCATTGCAGTTTAGTTTACTAACAAAACGTAAGCGAAATAAATAATTTCTTCGAAAATGAACCGTCACGGTTCTAGTATGGATTGACTCATGACATGCACTTAAAGTAACCGCTTGACCTTAAACAGGGTGCGACAAAGGTGTGCACATAATTCAAAATAAGTTTCACGACATTTGATTCAAAAATTCTTCTTTTTAATCATAAAATGACGTGGCACAGGGTTCGCCACAAATTTTCGCGCGTCAGCTAATCACACAAAACGATGACACGGTTTACAAATATATTTTTGTTAAAACACAACTGTCTCGTGTAAGTTTCAAACTTGAAGACAAAAACCAGTCCGCTTCTATTAATTGGAAATATCGACTAAAACCTCGTAAAATCTCAAACTGGGGGCAGGCATGCAAGCTTGTAACACTTCCTCAAGTTTCGTACTTGGGACATATAACGTCAAAACATTATAGTTTAAAAAATGTATTTATCGAAAATGCTCAAAATACTCGTTTCCTCCAAAGCAAAAGTTGTTAATTTCCAAAAAAAATGATCGGTAATTCTAAATTAACCGAATGTCAACAATCTACGCATTTATATTTCCAAAATATAACACATTGTAATCGAATGCATGATATTCACAACATTAAAACACTCATTGGATCAAGTGGTCTTTCATTTCGACAAAAAGGAACTAAAACATTTTCATGCACGACTCGTTTATCAAAATGTCGAGAACAAAGGTTACCCCAGTATGCATACCCCTAAGTCGATAAATCGCATTTTCATGGAAATGTCAATAAAACCTTTAGCTGACTAAAAAGCGCACTAAACAACTCCTTATGAAATGTTACCAAAATTCCTCCATGCACCACTTATGTCACGCATGAATCAATCCACACACGGAACTATTTGCAATAAAATACTTAGTAACACAAACTCTCGAAAAAAAAAAGTTAAGCGACACCAGAATTCCAAACTCATTTTAAACAAATCACCAACAAAGTTTGTAACTCTCGTTATAAAAAGGTTTCATACACTTTCAAAACCATAATTCGACATCTTGTGTGTGTGCTAAACATTTCCCAAAATTCCAAAACACAATCCATATAAGGATTGGAAACACAAAAATTAGTTAATGCAATCCTATTTTCAAAATAAACTCTGTGCATGACTCAGTCGGCATTCAACGTCTCGACTCATACTCCTCCATACCTCTCCAATCCACTATCGTCCTCCGGACATTTAAACCTCTTAGGGCAAGATGGGAAATTACGTCAAATAATCCCTACGATTTTTCCTCAAATCAAAGTCGACTCTATAAGCCTATGACTCTAGCGCAATCTTCCATCTTGGCCCGAAATGACCTACTTACAACAAACATCGTCGACATCGTCACTCAAAGTGACTAATACTAGAATCGTCCTTCTATTCCAACGACTACTGGATTAGATCCTTCACCACTACCCTCAACGATCATTACATCTAAGCAAGTCAAGTACACACATGTACCAGTGGATCTACTATAGTTGTCTCTCCTCGTGACGGCTATTCTGGGTAGATAATGCAACGCGTTAGTAGCACATAACAACGCACACTAACAACACTCACGCCCAACTCCTTGGATTCCTCGTGACTTCCCCGACTCGAGCATTGATCCTGTGCTTCCGGTAGTAGGAGCTCTACTACTACCATTCACACCTATCATCGCCCGTTCCGAGTTCCATCCCAAGGGGTCCAAGTAGCTCCTTGCCGATAACTATACCCATATGCCCGCACCAGCATATGTACACACTCTTCCTAGCTCCCTAGGAATTCCACCCCCAAACACTACCCTTGCTACAATGAAATTTCCACTAGTCATGACGAGTCGCCTCGCGAATGCACAGTCGCACACAGTGCAAACCAGATAGACATTCGAATGTGAGATTCTATCCTACAACGGTTGGACTCAAACAAGAGCTGCGCAATAGAACTAAATCCGACATTCTAAGGCTATTCGATTCCTACCGCATACGACCTATAGTGCATTCACTTAACAACCTATCAAGGCTAGCATAAACTCCTATTAGCAAGCAACAAACATGCAATACAGTGTAATAAGCACCAAGCAATTTAGCATACATACTCCTATGTTCTAGAAAGCAATCTAGCACACATACTCATACATAAACACCCTTCCCAGCTCTCTAGGAACTTCCTCTTATCCTACTACCCTTGCTACTACCGAATCCCTACTAATTATAACGAGTGACCTCGCGAATACCCGATTATATGCAGTGCGAAATAAATAGACATTCGAATACAAGATTCTATCCTAGAACGGTTGGACTCAAACAAGAGCTGCGCAATAGAACTAAATCAAATATTCTAAGGCTATAAATCTCTTACTGCATACAACCTAGATGGCATCCACTTAGTAACCTATCATAATTAGCATAAATTCCTAATAGCAAGCAGTTCAACATACCGCATAGTGTCTCAACAGGCAATCTAGCATGCATACTCTATGATCTAGAAAGCAATACATACACTAAGTATTGTATCTTTTCCCTTGGCTCCGGCTGACTGTACACACTGCGCCATCGATCACCGTTTCTCAAACGGGTTTTCCTTTCTTTTATTTTCCAAAAATTTTAAAGAAAATTTTATAGCCGCAAACTTGAGATCAAACACACCGAGGTGCATTTGATTCACTCAAGTTGTGCTCTGATACCAAGTTGTAACGTCCCAAAAATTACAAGCAAATTTAAATTTTTAAATAAACATTTCATTTATAACAACTCATTAAATGATCCCAACGTTTCGTTTGCAAACTCATAATTAATATCTTCATAATAGAAACCAGCGGAATAAACGTTTAATTATTAAAAACCATAAAGCAACCAGCTCTCCTCGCGCGCCAGTGTGTACTCGTCACGCCTTGGAGCCGCCCGTACCTGAAACCACAAACTATTGGGAAAGGGTAAGCACGAAGCTTAGTGAATTCTACACCATAAGTAACACAGTTATTTCCACACCACCATAAACAGATATTTGCACATAAACAACATTCAAGTCTACGAACAAATCATAAACCTGCATACTCACACCAACCCACCTAATAGGCATACGTCGGTCCCACCGACCACACGACCATCGTGTAAACGCAACCCGGCACCCCCGGGTTCATACGCCACCCGCGTATACAACCTTCGGTCCCACCGAATTACTACGCCACCCGCGTATGTGACCCTCGGCCCCGCCGAACTCCTACGCCACCCGCGTAGTCACAACAATAAATGTCCGACTAGACACCCCACTATTTAACCCCGCATCAAAAGCAAATAGAACTACCACAAACATACACAACGTAATGTAAAAATAACCGTCATTAGTTATAGTGAGAGAACTCACCTCGAATGCGCGCCTAGCTCAACAATACAAATTCAAGCTTCCCAATTACGGCCACTTCCCAGCACCTAAACGCACGTTAAAACATATCAATACGAGACCTGGATCCTACGACACGACACCCGCTTAAACCGTCACTAAAACTATTTTCCGTTCTCACTAAACAGGTCTGTTCGGGACCTGTTTCGACCCCTTTAAACCCAGAAAATCCCCAATATTATTTCATGGTCAGAGAGTACTATGAGTTAGGGTTCCAAGTACATATTATACGCCTCCTAACGATTTTTCTACCATTTATTATGGATTTTACAAAAACAGTTCCCCGAACAGCGAAAATCAGCACCTTTCAGTATAAAACGACGATTTTACCTATGCTACGTCCCGAACTGGATTTTGCACAAAACATAGAAAAGTTACTAGACTCAAAAAGGGAACGTTTGGCACCGATTTCACCCCAATCCGAGTTACGAGTAAAAAGTTATGACCAAAACAAAACAGAAGCAGAAAAACGACGATTTTACGTTAAATGACTAACTGCTGTAAAACGACCACTTTTTCACCAAGCTAGAGGCTGAACCAGATTTCCGCTAAAACACGGAAAATGTGCCCGACCCAGAACGTGAACCGTGGGCACCAGTTTCGACTCAATCCGAGTTACGACGGGAAAGTTGTGGTTGACGCAAAATAGTGGCAGAAAACGTTTTCACATAAAATGACGATTTTATAAAACGATTCGCGTTCGGCTTAACGGTTCGGGTTGCAACTAGGGCTGGACAACCCACGCACCACCCACTGCCACCTCCGACAGTGGTGGTCGGCGGCGGCGGCAGCCACCGCCGGTGGTGGTTTCACGGCGACACGAAAGAAACAATCAAGGGGGAAAACACTTACCTACGACGACGTCTCGCCACCACAACCAATCTTCTCTCTCTCGATTCCTCCGACGACCCCGGTGGTGGCGACCTCCGGCGACAGCAGCAGCGGCGGCGAAGGGTGGCTGCCTCTGCGTTCTTTCTCCCTCTTCTCTCTTCTTTCTCGCGATCTCTCTCTCTCTCGTTTCTCTCTCTCTCTCGGCCGCACCACACAAGGAAAAAAGATGATGGATTGTAGGGTTTTGGTTTTTGTTTGTGTTTTTTTTTCCAAGAATAAGAAACAAGAATGAAAATATGGAGGAGAGAGGTGGGGTTCTCGGCCATGGGCCGAGACCCATGCAAGGTTTCTTCTAAATGGCACAAATGGCCCCTTGACTGTCCAAGAATCTTACAACTACAAAATAATTTACTAAACTTAGCATTTTGGTCCTCTTTGACACAATTCCACTAACCAAAAATAATTAAAGGTAAACATTTTAAATAATTAAAATTAATTAATAAACGTACCGGGACACGGGCTTTACATGATTTTAGGTGATTTAGTCATAGGTCTACCAGTTCTGTCATTTGAAAAGATAATTTCTGTATTGCTTGTGAGAAGGGGAAGATGAAGCGTGCTCCTCATCCACCGAAACCCGAGCCCAGCACAAGACAAGCTCTAGAAATACTTCATATGGATCTCTGCGGTCCGATGCAGACTCAAAGTATTAGTGCCAAACGTTACGTGTTAGTTGTCGTCGATGATTACTCGAGATACACATGGGTCAAGTTCCTACGCTCAAAAGATGAAACTCCTGACTTGATCATCTCGTTAATCAAACAGCTTCAAGTGAATCGTCAACAATTAGTTCAGACGGTTAGATCAGATAATGGAACAGAGTTCAAGAACAAGACTCTTGATGACTTCTTCAAGTCATTAGGTATAACTCATCAGTATTCAGCGGCCAGAACTCCTCAACAGAACGGAGTTGGTGAAAGGCGAAATCGCACACTTGTTGAAGCCGCAAGAACGATGCTGTCCTACGCTGGTCTACCACTATTCCTATGGGCTGAAGCTGTTGCAACGGCATGCTATACACAAAACCGCTCAATCGTTCATCGACGGTTTGGTAAAACTCCATATGAGTTAATGAATAATAGAAAACCTGTGATACACTACTTCCATGTTTTTGGATGCAGGTGTATTGTGCTGAATGATAAGGACAACCTGAACAAATTCAGCCCTAAAGGTCTTGAGGGCTACTTCATCGGATACTCTCTCACATCAAAAGCTTACATGATCTACCTCAAATCTTCCAGGAACGTGATGGAAAGCATTAATGTCAAATTCGACGAGACTGAAGCAATGGCTTCTGTGCAAAACAGTACAGAACCCGAGTTATCTGGTATTCTAGCATCTGGACAATTTCGTCCAATGATGACTAGATCGTCAAACAAGGATCAAGCTTCCACTTCTAACTCTACTCCTAATGAACTTGATTTATTGTTTGAATATTTTTATGATGACTATTTTAACAGTGACAAATCGTCTTCATCTGTAAATGACAGGATTCAAGTTATAACCCCGCCAGTACAAACTTCTATGTCAGGTCCTTCACCTGTACTGACTACACCAAATACTGGTTCAACTACTCCTGTAATTACTCCAAGGAACACATCAACAGATTCTCCACAAGCACGACAACAAATATCTACAAGTGGTGCTTCTTCATCTGGAACAACTTCAAATGACAATTCTACCGAATCAGTTCCCGAGGCTGTGCCGATTGTCAATTCTGACAGGCAACCCGTCTCAAATCCGGAACCGACACTAACGATCGAGTTGAACTTTGATGCGGATCCTACCCTTGTAGACCCGAATGATGGTGCTGTATCTCTCCATCCACACTCTACAAAGTGGACACGCAGTCACCCAATTGATCAGGTGATTGGTGATGTATCTGAACCAGTAAAGACAAGATCCGCTTCCGCAACCGCAAATGAAATCTTATACGCGCTATTCTTAAGTCAGGTTGAACCTTCAACAGTTCAACAGGCTTTAGAAGATCCTGACTGGTTGATTGCGATGCAAGAAGAACTGAATCAGTTCGAAGCTTTGAAAGTGTGGAGATTAGTTCCGCGACCCAAGGGTAAAACATTTATTGGTACGAAGTGGGTCCTAAAGAACAAGAAAGATGAAGACGGAGTAATTGTGCGAAACAAAGCTAGATTGGTAGCTAAAGGGTATAGGCAACAGGAGGGGATAGATTATGATGAGACGTACGCGCCGGTTGCTCGTCTTGAGGCAATTCGGATGTTTCTTTCGTATGCCGCTTTCAAGAACTTCACTGTCTATCAAATGGACGTGAAGACTGCTTTCTTGAATGGTGTTCTTAAAGAGGAGGTGTACGTGTCTCAACCTGAAGGCTTTGTGGACAAAGAACATCCAGATCACGTCTACATTCTTGACAAAGCGCTTTACGGTCTGAAGCAAGCCCCCCGTGCCTGGTATGAAGTACTATCAACCTCTCTACTAAAAGCTGGCTTTGAGAAAGGTAAAATCGACACAACTCTATTTACTCTACGCAAGGAAGGTGATATTCTCTTAGTTCAGATTTACGTTGATGATATTATTTTTGGTTCGACTAATCCTGGACTTTGTACTTGGTTTTCGGGCATTATGATGACTCAATTCCAAATCAGTATGATGGGAGAGATTAATTTCTTTCTCGGATTACAAGTGAAACAATTTTCAACTGGTGTCTTCATCAATCAGTCAAAGTATGTGTTTGACATTTTGAAGAAATTCAAGATGGAGAACTGCACTTCGATTGGTACACCTATGGGTCATCAGTCCAAAATTGGTCCTGATCTACATGGTGTTGATGCTGATGTAAAACTTTATAGAGGAATGATTGGGTCTCTAATGTACCTGACAGCTAGTCGTCCAGATATAATGTTTTCGACTTGTCTCTGTGCTAGATTTCAAGCTAATCCTAAAATGTCACACCTTGGCGCCGTCAAAAGAATTTTTCGATACTTGAAAGGCACTCCGTATCTCGGACTGTGGTATCCCAAGGGAACCGGTTTCGAACTCACCGCATACTCAGATGTTGATCACGGAGGAAGCATGTTGGACAGATAGAGTACTTCTGGTCATATTCAGTTTTTGGGTGACAAGCTCGTGAGTTGGTCATCAAAGAAGCAAAATTGTGTTTCCACTTCTACAGCGGAAGCAGAATACGTTGCCGCTGCGAGTTGTTGTTCACAAGTTCTTTGGATGAAGACCCAACTCATAGACTATGGATATAAATATGAGAAAATCCCCATTTACTGTGACAGTAAAAGTGCAATCGCTATATCTGCTAATCCTGTCCAACACACCAAAACCAAGCATATCGACATCAGGTATCATTTCATAAAAGATCATGTTGAGAAAGGAACTGTTGAATTATATTTTGTTACAATTGAGTTTCAGCTTGCCGATCTCTTTACCAAAGCCTTGGATGAAAAACGTTTCAATTTTCTTGTATCCAAGCTCGGCATGCTTAATATGAAAGTTTAACTTCCATATATTAAACATATAATAGATGGAAATATTTGTATCTTAATCTAGACTTTGCTTCTAGATTAATACACTAAAATTTTCATCATATTCTATTTTTAATATATGTTATTTAAATTGTCATATCCTCGTTGTACTTTATATATTTCTTCAATTTGTTCTTCTTTTCTCAGTTCGTTTAATTTGTCTTATTTATGATATGTTATGTTATCTGTATCTGCACGAAAGGTATGTTCATGATTTCAGGGGGAGTAAAAAGAATACATCATATGCACAAATCTAGGGGGAGTGTGCATACACATCATGTGAGTGTTGATCTGTTGTGTTTAACTGTTTTCTGAGGAGCTAAGGTAAGTACTCTAATTTGTTTTTTAACCACTTGCTTTTAAATGATGAAAACACTTTTTGCAAAATCTTTGCATCATTTAAGGGGGAGTGAAAACTGTGTTTTAAAACCTTAAGTGCTTAATCAATTGGAAGTTGGACATCTTCCAATGTGATAAAATCTTTCTTTTGTTATCTGAAAAATGTCCAAATTACATCAATATCGCTTGCGATTTCACATGTGAACAGTGAGATGTCGCAACCTTCTATTGCGACTTCTTAATGAGCTTAAATAGTATCAAATCGCAATGGTGCATTGAGACTTGGAAGTTTGAACAGTGCCAAATCGCAATGATCTATTGCGACTTGGAGGTTTGAACAGTGCCAAATCGCAATGGCCTACTGCGACTTGACTATGTGAACAATATGAACAGTACCGAATCGCAATAGCCTATTGCGACTTGGTCAGATGAATAGTTCGAAGTCGCTATGGTCTATTCCGACTTCAAAATTTATCAGGTCGTGATTCGTTCATTGCGACTTGATGACACGTGGCAGGTCAAATCTTTGGACCAATCAGATTGTGCCATGTGTCACCGTATTCAAATTCGTATAAAATAGGGTTTTAACCTTTCAAAATTCAAAAATACTCTTAAACCCTTTCGAAGTCTCTCTCAACTGCTTTAACGATTCAAAGTGTTTATCGAGTTTCTGGTTCGTGGAATCGTTTCAGATCATCATCGAGGTATTGTATCTCGATTCTCGTTAATTTTCATCCATTAATTCGTATGCTATTGTCGATTATTAGGGTTTTAGGTTCGGTTTTCTTGAATCTGCTTAAAATCCATGTGTTGTTGTTAGTTAGGGATTCTAGATGGTTAGGGTTTACTTGCGATGCTAGTACGAGTCTAGTAGTAGTGATTATAACATCTTTAGAGCAAAAAACAAGATTTTAGGGCTTAAACACTTAGGTTTTCCTGACATTCATCCGAGTCGCAGTCAACACACCTTCAAACATTCATCCAAGTCGCAGTGGTCACATATTCAACCAAGTCGCAGTCGTTCATTGCGACTTGGGGACTGAATCGCAATCTTGTATTGCGACTTCGTCTTGTCCATTCCTATTCCCATTGCGATGTCGCAGTGGTCTGTGACTTGTTCCTTTTAGTTGATTGCGATGTAACGCCCCAAAATTTCAAGAAAATTTAAAAAATTTTAAACGCGCATATTTAATAATGAGTCTCCATTTATTAAACCCAAAATAATAATTCCAACCACGAGCGTTATTAAAACATAAGTCAACAGCGGAAATTAAATTGTTTATTCAATAACGGGAAAATGTTTAATAAGCAAATCCTTCGACCCATCCATCTTGCGCGTCAGTGTGTGCCAGTCATGCCTTCGTACCACTTGTACCTGCAGCCACTGTAAATTGGGAGGGGTAAGCACGAAGCTTAGTGAATTCAAACACAACAATTAACAATGGTTATCTCATATTACCCCTAAAGCAAAGAGGATCACACCACCACATACAAGTCTACGAACAAATCATAAACAAGTATAATAACCACCGCATAAAAAAAATCCCCGGGCGGATGTCGGGTCTACGGCCCCGCCGCACGTTTCCGCCTACTGCGGGAAACACCCGTTTTACGCCTACTGCGTATGACATCCTTTTTACGCCTACTGCGTAAACGCCCCTTTTACGCCTACTGCGTAAAACACCTCCGTCCCCGTCGGGACTCGGCCCCGCCGAAAAATGTAGCACATAATGTTAACTAGGCTTCCCACTACCTAGCCCCCAACCATCCCGCATACAATTTTCACACACGTGCTACAGTAATAATAAACAACTATTAATTAATTGTAGTGAGAGAACTCACCTCGGGTGCGCGCCTAGCTAAAAATAGTAAGTAGCTCCACACAACGACGATCACTTTCCGGCACCTAAACGTTCGATAAAATACGTCAATACGAGACCCGGACCCCACGACGCGACACACCCCAAACTGTCACTAAAACTAACTTTCGGTCACACCGAACAGGTCTGTTCGGGACCTGATTTGACCACTAAAACTCCAGAAAAACTCAGATTTATTACACGGTTGAAAAGTGACCTGAAATACCTTTCCGAGGATATATTACACGCCTCCTAACGATTTTTCTATAATTAATTATGAATTTATTAAGTTCGCCTACCGGAACTGTCCGTTTTCGGACCAGTTCGCACTAACAGCTCCGAACAGCCCGGTTCTGGGCCGATTCAGCCTTTCGGCGAAACACGAAAAACGTGCCTACTCAATTTAGGAAAAATGGCCACTGACCTCAAGTTAAAACGACTTACGAGTAAAAAGTTACGGTCCACGCAAAACAGTGGCAGATTCCAAGAAATTCACATAAAATGACGAACCACAGAACTTGCGACCACTTTTTCTCCCAACTCGAGGCCGAACCAGTTTTCCGCCAAAACACAGAAAACGTACTCGGTCCCGAGCTCGAAGCGTGGGCGCCAGTTTCGGCTCAATCGGAGTTACGACGGAGAAGTTATTACCGTCACAAAACAGGGGCTGGACCATTTTACGCATAAAAGAAAGATTTTAGAAACAACGGTTTAAGTTATACGGCTTAACGGTTAAGTTACGGTTTAAGGGTTCGATAGGAACAGAGGTCAGGTCACGCCACGCGCCACCCACTGCCATCTCCGGCAGTGGCGGTCGCCGGTGGCGACCGGCGGCGGCCAGCGGCGGCCGGCGGTGGTCTTTCTTTTATTTTTTTGATTACGATAGCACGCGACAAAAACCCAATCATTCTCCCCTTCTCTCTCGACCAGCCTCCGCACACGCACCCACAACGGCAGCCACGGCCGTCCATCCACCACCGCCACAACGGCGGCGAACGGCGGCGGCGACGGGAACAAAAGAAAAAAAACGAAACGAAACGAAACGGTGGGGGGAATTACCTTACGACGACGCCGCGTTGATGTGCCCGGTTCTCACTCTCACGAACTCCGGCGAACAGCAACTCCGGCAGCAGCAAGCTCCGGCAGCAGGTCCCTCTCTCTCTCTACGTCTCTCTCTCTCTCTCTCTCTCTCGTTCCTTCTCGGCTCTCCTCTATCTCTCTCGAACTCCCTCTCTCACTGCCGCACCTCTCCAACACTACGAAAGGGAAAATAGGGTTTCTTTGGCTTGGCTTGGAATGCAAGGAAGAAAACGAGAGGTATGGGGGGGAGGGGTTCGGCCTTTACTTGCATGGGCCGGACCTTGCCCAAATTTTCACATTATCCCCCCAAACTATCCCTATTTTACTAACTTCACTAAAAGACATGGATTTTAACATTTTTGGTCTTTAACGACATCAAACCCCGAACCAAAACAATTAACGGTACACACTTTAAATTAATTAAAAAAAAATAAAAGAAACACGTACCGGGACACGGGCTTTACAACTCTCCCCCGCTTGGACTAGACTTCGTCCCCGAAGTCCACGCCTGCAAACAGCTCCGGGTAATTCTCCCGCATCTCGGCTTCTGGTTCCCACGTCCATTCCGAACCTTTCCGGTGCTGCCACTGGACCTTCACCAATCCAATGACTTTGTTCCTTAGAGTCTTCGTCTTCCTCTCGACGATGGCTACCGGCTTCTCTACATAGTTGAGTCGCTCGTCAATCTGAATATCTTCAAGGGGAACTACTGCAGACTCATCCATCACACACTTCCGCAACTGAGAGACATGGAACGTGTTGTGGATCAGGCTCAGTTCCTCCGGTAGCTCCAATCGGTAAGCTACTTTCCCCACACGCGCGATGACCTTGTATGGTCCGATATATCGGGGACCCAACTTTCCACGCTTGCGAAAACGGATTACCCCCTTCCAGGGTGACACTTTCAAAAGAACGTAATCCCCGACTTGGAACTCCAAGTCCGATCGTCTCTTATCGGCGTAACTCTTTTGTCGGCTCTGAGCGGTGACTAACCGATCCCGCACCATCTGAATCATTTCCGTCGTCTTTAGCACAATATCGGTGCTCCCCAGCACTCTGTGACCAACCTCGCCCCAGCAAATGGGCGTCCGACACTTCCTGCCATACAACACTTCGTACGGCGCTCTACCGATGTTAGCGTGATAGCTGTTATTGTAGGAGAACTCAGCTAGTGGAAGATTCTGATCCCAACTACCACCAAAGTCAATCACACATGCTCGCAGCATGTCCTCAAGTGTCTGAATAGTACGCTCACTCTGTCCGTCCGTCTGAGGATGAAATGCTGTACTGAAATGCAACCGCGTACCCATCTCATTCTGAAACTTCTCCCAAAATCGGGAGGTGAAACGAGTATCCCGATCCGAGACAATTGAGACTGGCACCCCGTGCCGAGTTACAATTTCCCGAATGAAAACCTCCGCAAGCTTATCCGCCGAAAAGCTCTCTTTAATCGCCAAGAAGTGAGCGCTCTTCGTCAGGCGATCCACGATCACCCAGATAGTATCATTCCCTCGCTGAGTCTTGGGAAGCTTAGTGATGAAATCCATTGCGATTTGCTCCCACTTCCACACCGGAACCTCCAACGGCTGCAATTTCCCATGCGGTCGTTGGTGTTCCGCTTTGACCTTCCGACAGGTCAAACATACTTCCACACATTTGGCTACATCCCGCTTCATGCCGGGCCACCAATAGTCTTCACGCAGGTCTCTGTACATCTTGGTAGCTCCGGGATGAATCGAAAACTTGGACTTATGCGCCTCGTCCAATAGTGTCTGGCGATTCCCACCAGTGTATGGAACCCAAATTCTACCATAACGGGTTAACAGTCCCCGACTATCCCGTACTAACTTCGGAATTTCTCCCGAAACTCTCTCTCGTTTAGCATTTTCCTCCAACACGGCCACCTCTTGAGCGATACCGATCGACTCCAAGAGTGGTGCAACTACCGTTAATCGCTGACAAAAACCCTTCAAAGATCCCCCGACCGGATGTCGGCTAAGTGCATCCGCGACTACATTCGCCTTACCGGGGTGGTAAAGTATCTCGCAGTCGTAATCCTTGACCACATCAAGCCACCTCCGCTGACGCATATTAAGATTTTGCTGGTCCATCAGGTATTTAAGGCTCTTGTGATCGGTATAGATCGTGCACTTGACACCATAAAGATAGTGTCTCCATATTTTTAAAGCAAACACCACCGCTCCCAGCTCCAAATCATGAGTCGGGTAGTTCGCCTCATGAGGCTTCAACTGCCTCGACGCGTAAGCGATGACCTTGCCGTGTTGCATAAGCACGGCACCCAACCCTTGGTACGAAGCATCACAGTAAACCACCAAATCTTCCATGCCCTCAGGCAAGGTTAACACAGGAGCCTCACATAAACGCCTGCGTAGCTCCTCAAACGCCTTCTGTTGCTCTTCACCCCAACTGAAAGCTGCAGTTTTCTTCGTCAGTTTCGTCATAGGCAAGGCGATTTTGGAGAAATCTTGGATAAATCTCCGATAATACCCTGCTAAACCGAGAAAACTTCGCACCTCGGTAGGAGTTTTCGGCACCTCCCACCGCATAACTGCCGAAATCTTGGCCGGATCGACCATGATACCATTCTGATTCACGACATGTCCTAAGAATTGGACCTCTCGTAACCAGAATTCACACTTGGAGAACTTAGCATAAAGCTTCTCCCGTCTCAAAACTTCTAACACTTCCCGCAAATGCACCTCGTGCTCTTCCTTCGTCTTGGAATATACAAGAATGTCGTCGATGAACACGATCACCGAACGATCCAACATCGGGCTACACACCATGTTCATGAGGTCCATGAACGCTGCTGGTGCATTGGTGAGCCCGAAAGGCATCACCACGAACTCGTAATGGCCGTAACGCGTGCGAAAGGCCGTCTTCTCCGTATCTTCGCTACGCACCCGCATCTGATGGTACCCGGATCTCAAGTCAATCTTAGAGAACCACGAGGCTCCCTGCAACTGATCAAACAAATCATCAATCCTTGGCAAAGGATAACGATTCTTCACCGTAAGCTTATTCAGCTCCCGGTAGTCAATGCACATCCGCTGAGATCCATCTTTCTTTTTCACGAACAAGATCGGAGCTCCCCACGGTGAACAACTCGGTTTGATGAACTCCTTCTCCAGAAGCTCCTGCAGCTGCTCATAAAGCTCCTTCATTTCCGGTGGAGCCAAGCGATAAGGTGCCTTGGCCACCGGAGCAGCACCTGGAATCAGGTCGATTCGAAACTCCACCTGTCGCGCGGGAGGTATCCCTGGCAACTCATCGGGGAATACATCGGCGAATTCCCTCACGACTGGCACATCCTCGGCACTAATCTTCGTCTCATCGACACGCGTATCCACCACATACGCCAAGAACCCCTGCCCACTATGCTGAAGGTATCTCCGAGCCCTCGCCGCAGAACAAATAGCCGTAACCCGACTAGGCGAGTCTCCCTGAATCAACAGTTCTCCCCCGCTTGGGGTTCGAACCCGTACTTGTTTGCGACGGCAAACAATCTCTGCATCGAACGCGTCCATCCAATCCATGCCCACTATCACGCAAAGCTCTCGCATCGCTATAGGGATCAAATCGATAGGAAACCTCACACCCGAGATTTCCAACGTGCATCCCCGATACACGTCCGTAACCGTCAAGGTCCTATCATCGGCGACCTCGACCAATAAAGGACATCCTAGACGTCCCACCACTCGACCCAACCTCTCGCTAAAAGTGCGAGACACGAATGAATGAGTAGCCCCGCTATCAAACATTACAACCGCAGGTACAGAATTGACTAGAAACGTACCTGTCACCACCTTAGGCGTCGCCTGCGCCTCCTCCACCTTCAGCTGGTGGACTCTCCCTCGGGCCGCCTCCGTCCCGGGCTGACCCGTACGGCCGTCGGTGATGCGCAGCGGGGCATTCGCAGGAGCCCTCTGTGCACCACCCCCATCAGTTGCCCTAGCATTCGGGCAGTTGGCCTTCACATGGCCAGCCTGTTTACAGCCGAAACATAACATCAGTGGCGACCTGCAATCTCTACTGAGATGGCCAGGCTGCCCACACTTGTAACATGCATCAGATCTTCTACCACTCACATCCCGGGTCTTAGAACCGCTACTCTTCGTGTGCCCACGAGAATCAACAAACTTCGATTTCTTTGGCACTGCAGAGATAGGCGTCACTGCCTGTGCCGCCTTCCTCTTCTTCGCTTGGGTCTCCAACTCTAACTCTCTTCTCCGCGCTGCATCCATCATAGCCGACAGCGAAGGATGTTGCACTGCGCTCACAATTTCCCGGATCTCGGTCCGAAGCATGTCCTTGTACCTCGCCATCTTCATTTCTTCTGAGGCCGCATATTGGGGACAGAATAGCGCCATTTCGGTAAACTTCTTGTTCATCTCCTTTATGGTCTCCGTGGTCTGGTTCAGCTCCAAGAACTCCTTCGCTATTCTTTCCATCTCTATCGGCGGCACGTACTCAGCACGGAAACGAGCAACGAACTCGTCCCAAGTAAGAGTGGTACGCTCGGCCAGAGTCAATGCTGTGGCGCACCAGTCTTTCGCTCCCTCGCGAAGTAGATTCACTGCAAATCGAACCTTCAAGTTATCCGGACAGCCGCTTGTCAGAAAAGCGCACTCCATGTCGGATATCCAGCGCATGCTAACGATAGGGTTAGAGTCACCCTTGAATTCTGGTGGAGAGCAGGCAGAAAGATCCTGATACTGGAAGTCTCGGGCACGGGGCTGTCCCCCAACAGGCGGCGGCATCGCTGCAAACCGCTCCTCCACTAGAGTCACCAGTTGATCCTGAATCGCGGTGATAATCTCGGGAATTGCATCCCCAACAGCTCGTGCAACCTCAATTGCAATCATCTCTCGGATCCGTTCCTCAGTGATCCCGGCTTCAGCCCTCGGCTCAGCCTCACCGCGCCTCCTAGTGTTGACCATTCTATAAGAAGGAGAAATTCAAAGAGTTATTATCAGCTAATAACTCACACTATCAACACATACGCTCAACTCCTTGAATTCCTCGTGACTTCCTCGACCCGAGTACTGATCCTGTGCTTCCGGTAATAGGAGCTCTACTACTACCTTCCACACCTATCATTACCCGTTTCGTGTCCCATCCCGAGGGTCCAAGTAGTTCTCGCCGCAACTCAACACATATGCCCGCACCGGCATATGCACTCACCCTTCCTAGCTCCCTAGGAATTATATTCCACCCACTACCCTCGCTACTATAAAAACCCTGTTAATCATAATGAGTGGCCGCGCAAATACCCAATCATATGCAGTGCAAGACAAATAGACATTCGAATACTAGATTCTATCCTAGAACGATTGGACTCAAACAAGAGCTGCGCAATAGAACTAAATCGAATATTCTAAGGCTATTAGCCTCTTACCGCATACGATTTAAAGGGCACCTACTTAGAAACCTACTATAATTAGCAAGAAAATCATAATAGCAAGTAATCCAACGTATCGCATAGTGTCAACCTCAGGCAATCTAGCATGCATACCCTATGATCTAGAAAGCGATAAAATGAGAAAACACTAAGCATTGTACCTTTCCCTTGGCTCCGGCTGACTGTACACACTGCGCCCTCGATCACCGTTCCTCGAACGGGTTTTTTTTTTTTTTTACTTTTCCTTTTATTTCTAAAAAGATTTAATAAAGTATTTGGAAATTTCCCAGCCGCAACTTGAGACCCAACACACTGAGGTGCGTTTGATTCACTCAAGCTGTGCTCTGATACCAAGTTGTAACGCCCCAAAATTTCAAGAAAATTTAAAAATTTTTAAACGCGCATATTTAATAATGAGTCTCCATTTATTAAACCCAAAATAATAATTCCAACCACGAGCGTTATTAAAACATAAGTCAACAGCGGAAATTAAATTGTTTATTCAATAACGGGAAAATGTTTAATAAGCAAATCCTTCGACCCATCCATCTTGCGCGTCAGTGTGTGCCAGTCATGCCTTCGTACCACTTGTACCTGCAGCCACTGTAAATTGGGAGGGGTAAGCACGAAGCTTAGTGAATTCAAACACAACAATTAACAATGGTTATCTCATATTACCCCTAAAGCAAAGAGGATCACACCACCACATACAAGTCTACGAACAAATCATAAACAAGTATAATAACCACCGCATAAAAAAAATCCCCGGGCGGATGTCGGGTCTACGGCCCCGCCGCACGTTTCCGCCTACTGCGGGAAACACCCGTTTTACGCCTACTGCGTATGACATCCTTTTTACGCCTACTGCGTAAACGCCCCTTTTACGCCTACTGCGTAAAACACCTCCGTCCCCGTCGGGACTCGGCCCCGCCGAAAAATGTAGCACATAATGTTAACTAGGCTTCCCACTACCTAGCCCCCAACCATCCCGCATACAATTTTCACACACGTGCTACAGTAATAATAAACAACTATTAATTAATTGTAGTGAGAGAACTCACCTCGGGTGCGCGCCTAGCTAAAAATAGTAAGTAGCTCCACACAACGACGATCACTTTCCGGCACCTAAACGTTCGATAAAATACGTCAATACGAGACCCGGACCCCACGACGCGACACACCCCAAACTGTCACTAAAACTAACTTTCGGTCACACCGAACAGGTCTGTTCGGGACCTGATTTGACCACTAAAACTCCAGAAAAACTCAGATTTATTACACGGTTGAAAAGTGCCCTGAAATACCTTTCCGAGGATATATTACACGCCTCCTAACGATTTTTCTATAATTAATTATGAATTTATTAAGTTCGCCTACCGGAACTGTCCGTTTTCGGACCAGTTCGCACTAACAGCTCCGAACAGCCCGGTTCTGGGCCGATTCAGCCTTTCGGCGAAACACGAAAAACGTGCCTACTCAATTTAGGAAAAATGGCCACTGACCTCAAGTTAAAACGACTTACGAGTAAAAAGTTACGGTCCACGCAAAACAGTGGCAGATTCCAGGAAATTCACATAAAATGACGAACCACAGAACTTGCGACCACTTTTTCTCCCAACTCGAGGCCGAACCAGTTTTCCGCCAAAACACAGAAAACGTACTCGGTCCCGAGCTCGAAGCGTGGGCGCCAGTTTCGGCTCAATCGGAGTTACGACGGAGAAGTTATTACCGTCACAAAACAGGGGCTGGACCATTTTACGCATAAAAGAAAGATTTTAGAAACAACGGTTTAAGTTATACGGCTTAACGGTTAAGTTACGGTTTAAGGGTTCGATAGGAACAGAGGTCAGGTCACGCCACGCGCCACCCACTGCCATCTCCGGCAGTGGCGGTCGCCGGTGGCGACCGGCGGCGGCCAGCAGCGGCGGCCGGCGGTGGTCTTTCTTTTATTTTTTTGATTACGATAGCACGCGACAAAAACCCAATCATTCTCCCCTTCTCTCTCGACCAGCCTCCGCACACGCACCCACAACGGCAGCCACGGCCGTCCATCCACCACCGCCACAACGGCGGCGGCGACGGGAACAAAAGAAAAAAAAACGAAACGAAACGAAACGGTGGGGGGAATTACCTTACGACGACGCCGCGTTGATGTGCCCGGTTCTCACTCTCACGAACTCCGGCGAACAGCAACTCCGGCAGCAGCAAGCTCCGGCAGCAGGTCCCTCTCTCTCTCTCTACGTCTCTCTCTCTCTCTCTCGTTCCTTCTCGGCTCTCCTCTATCTCTCTCGAACTCCCTCTCTCACTGCCGCACCTCTCCAACACTACGAAAGGGAAAATAGGGTTTCTTTGGCTTGGCTTGGAATGCAAGGAAGAAAACGAGAGGTATGGGGGGGGAGGGGTTCGGCCTTTACTTGCATGGGCCGGACCTTGCCCAAATTTTCACATTAGCCCCCCAAACTATCCCTATTTTACTAACTTCACTAAAAGACATGGATTTTAACATTTTTGGTCTTTAACGACATCAAACCCCGAACCAAAACAATTAACGGTACACACTTTAAATTAATTAAAAAAAAAATAAAAGAAACACGTACCGGGACACGGGCTTTACATGCGACTTGGCCAACACTTAGAAAATTTTTTGGAAAAGTTTTTCAAGGCAAACTCGATTTTGGTCCGATTCTTAACTGTGTACTATTCCAGATGGCTGATCACGATGAATATGCTTCGGATGAAAATACCATCATCCGTTCGCATCGTTCGTCACATCCGTCAGTTAACGTGCATGACTTAGACGAGGAGATATATCCGAGGACGAGTCCGGATGTGCAATTTCTAGATAACAACCATCATCTAGATCTTGCAGTTCGTTTTGACCGTCAAATCATCATTGAAATCATCCGCCGTCATCCGGTTCTGACTGCGTTGACGAAAGTTGAGCTCGTGCCCGCGATCTACCTTAAACGGTTCTGGAATACATTAGCCTACCGACCAACTGATCAAGTACCAAAGTTTACAGCAAAGCTTGACCACTTCGATGTCCGATTCACACTACGGGGACTCAGACGATCTCTAGACCTTCCCAGTGACAATTTTCAGGATCCGGTTCCTGAATCTCAGCTACTTGATGACATTCGAAGTCTAGGTTATCAACCACCAGAAAATGCTCCACTGACTGGATCTTCCACTTTCAGACGTAATTTCCTCCCGCCACTCTACTGTTCCATATTCTCTATTTTCAACAGGTGTATGACTTCAAAGCATACTGGATTAGACAAGACCAACTTAGCCACTTTACGCATGTTTCATGCGTTTGTCTTCAACCACAATATCGACTACGCTGTCTTGATTTGGAATGAAATGGTTGAACTTGCTGTTGATCAGTTAAACCCCAAGATGAGACGTAACTTCGTCCCATTTCAGCGTTTCTTCCAGATCTTGATCCATCAAGCAATGATAGACAACGACCAGATCCCACGACGAGAGCAACATCCCAGAGGGCCAAGCCAGTACATGCATGTTCTTAGAATGCCCAAAGCGATGAATTTTGCTCACATTGCCGTTCTACGTGAAGACTTACTCGCTTATGCCGACCAACAGTCCAGGGTAGTTAGGCAATATAGGATAGACAATGCATTGACGGTCCAGCCAGAACCGGAGGGACCTACCCACGATGCAAATCCTTTAGGAGGTGAGGGTCTAATAGTCGAGGGGGTTCAAGAACAAGGGGGTGTTCCTGAACAACGAGAGGTGAGAAGAACTAAAAGAAAGAGAGTAGTGAGAAGAATACGGACTGTTGGTGAAGCATCATCTAAACGACCACCGGAGGTACCTCAAGTAAATGTTTTCGCCGATGACGTTTCATGGAACTCTGCTGATGCCGATGCTGAATCATCTCCCGATGATGAAGCAGTTAACAAAGAAGCTGAGGAAAATCGTTTCATACCTCTAGATGATGATGACGATGATTCAGATCACGATCCCCATGCTAACTTGATTCCACGCTTTATGGGAAAAAGACCGAGAATGATAGTTTCTTCTGATGAATCTACACAGAATATGGAACTTGATGTGACTACTACCGATGCTGTAAACGAAGAAGTAGAAGCAGAAGTAGAATTAGCTAGTGGTGAGAATGAGGGAGGAAAAGAAATGAGTGAAGTTGTGACAGGGACAAACAAAGTTTTAACTACTGACCCTACCCAAACTGTTACTAGCCGGGTAGCCACATCTACTACCGACGTGCGTTCGTCGCCGTTGCGTATTGAAACAGCCATGGTGGACCCAACCATGCAATGCACAACCCCACTCAGCCACTTATTGGTCTCTTCACAGACTAATGTTTCATTTTCCACAGGGGATTTAGCACAAACTCTATCGGCGACACACTCGGTGTCTGCTGGTATTGAAAAAGGTGGGCTCCCGCCCCGGCCACCGCCGTTCTTTCAAAGTACACAGAGTCTAGGGCTTTTTGGTACAACTTCCTTCCCTAGGACACATATGACGGCACAACACCAAGTTGTGGGCTTCCGTGCCCCAACCGGAACACCCAGAGTACGGATGCCATTTATTGGTAACCCACGAGGATCGGGTGGAAGTCCTGTCATTGCTAACACTATGCCAGCTTTGAACACAGGCAGTACGGTTGCTTCAACCGCTACTTCAACCAGTAACCTAAGTGGTCTGGGTGTTAGTTCCCAAGAAGCTGAACGTGTACGGTCTTTATATGGACCGAATAACCTTGTGACAGTACCTCTTTTGCAGCTAGCTATCAAGTCCTTGAGTAACTCATATCAAGCTCATGTCGACGACATGAAGGCCGAAATGAAGAAGTTGTCACAAGATGTAACCAGAGCTGTGAAAGGAAAAGGCGTTGCAGAATCTACCGAAGCTCAACCTGACCCACGACACCCATCATCTATTCCGGTACATCTAATTCCTGAAGACCAACTCAAATCTGAGCTGCTTGCCCGTTTACTTGCCAAATCCGACCCCAATCCCACTGAAGATGTAGAACTTGTCAGTTTACTTCGACAGCAAACCCAATCTCAAGCAATATCCACAGGGGAACAAATCAAGAAGATGACCGAAGCTTTCACAGAAATGACTAGTGCCCTACTTGCTGGATATCAATCTCTAGCTACACGGGTAACGGTAATCGAAGAAAGATGTGGTATTCAAGCCGAAGCCTCACGGAAAAGAAGACATGATGATCAGGATCCGCCTGATCAACATGAGGGGGAGAAGAGATCTACAGGGGTTGGTGAATCTAGCAGAACAGCCACTGAAAATATTGAGGGCTCAGACCAACCAGAAGGGAATCAGGGTAAGGGAACAGGTGGAACGGATGTTGTGATGGAGAACGTGGAAGACTCATTAGTTCTAGATGATGTCATAGCTGGGGTTGAAAAGCCTGCGGCTGTTGACAATAGAACCGAATTCATAGACATTGATTCAGATGAAGAACCTGAACAGCTAAACTTCAAGATCAAAGAGGAGATGATTGAAGCCTTAGATGAACTAGACTATGAGACAGAAACTGGGGTTCAGGATATGGATATAGAGTCCGAAGAAGATGTTCCGGCCATGCTAGAAAATGCTCCAACAAATGTCGAATCTGCAGGTCCAAGTTCAAGTATTTTAGCTCCTCTAACACCGTTTATACCTGATGGGAAGATCAGAGATAAAGTACTTGAAGCAGAACTCCGGGTATTTCAGAGTTTAGTCGATGTTGAACCAAGGTACGTGGCCACTGGAGACAGAGTACCGATACATACTCCTTATCTAGAGACCATACGGAAAGAGCTATATGTACGGGATGTTCAGAAGATCAACTTGGAGAAGGTGTATGGAATTGAAGACTGGCCTTCACTGAAGAAAGTCGAGTTTCTGTACGTTGTGAAGCATAAAGACAGAGGATCAGAAGCCGTCCAATCAGACAACATGATTATGAAAGTGCTGAAAGTTGAATCTCAGAAGCTGTTTGATGTCTTCTATCCAGAGTTCACCGTATTGAGATCAGATGGGTCTGAAAGCGTATTTTCTGAAGCTGATTTCAAGAGTCTGAGGCTGAACGATCTTCTGAGTCTTTTCAACCTTCTTGTTGATCATCTGGAGCTGAAGAGTCCTGAGAACAGAATACAATACAAAGCTGCCTTCCGAAGTGTGAAGAACTTTATGAAGAACATTCTCAAGTTCTCTTATCTTTCTGACTTTCAGATGGGCCTGGAATCCTTTCAAGAGAGTGTGAACCTGAAAAGACCGAACAGAAAACTATCTGATATTGAAGGTTTCCCCGCTTACACCGTTCTAAGCAAGCCAGAACTTGGGGTTGTTTATGTTGAACCTGACTCAACGAAAAGGTTTTTGCGAGTCATCGAAATGAACAAGTTCTGTGAGGGTACCTTGAAGATCATCTCAGTTCATCTGGAAAGCAGGCTTCGTCTGGATGCCAATGGATTGGTAAAGCTCACTGACAAAGAAAAGGACCTGATCAACCATGTGCTGAAAGCTATTTCTTACCGGAAAGACTACCGTCTGGAACTGCGCCGATTCGAACTCATCTTTGGTCTCCGTAAACATATTGTGACACCAGTAGATGTCTAATTTCTTTGCCTCTACTTGTACAAAGGGGGAGAATGTTAGTGCCTAAATTCTAATTGTACTAAGTAGAGGGGCTTGTTTTGTAATAGGGTGATAGTTTACCCTAGGTATATAATGTTTGCTTGTTTCCTTTTTAAAAACAATAGTCACCTATACACACCAGCCACACACACTTGATTTGTTCTTCATTGTATTGTGTGAGCTTGATTGATTCATTGAATATAGAGGTGGACACTTTAATGTTATTGGATTGATTACTTGTTTCTGGGATCACACCTAGTTTGAACATAGACTCAAATCATAGATCCAATATCCTTAAAGTAATCAATGTACACAATTTCCTGGTAAGTTCATATGGGTTGTGATGAAATTAGCTATGATAGCAAGGGTGGTTGTCCAAAAGTCGTCGTCTCCATTACATACTCCTAATTATTAATCAACTTAATTCTTATCCTAATTATAAAACGACAACCAACGACAACTAGTCTCTAATTTATGGCTCAATAATTAAGGATATGATATAGTATAGAGTAAACTATAGACTTGGTCCTTGTGATTTCACTGATTTGTCCTTTATTAAGGAATTATTTACTAAAAAACCACAAAGTTTGCAAATTGATATGGAGTTGATCCTGATCCTAATCCTAATCCTAATTTTGGGCGAACTGGTCACTATAGAAAGGGAAAACGGTATTTAATGGATGTGACCCATTTCTAAGCAATAATGTCACCTCACGATTTCATAGATTTTTATATGCATTGATCATATATGAGTAACCTTGATTATAATTTTGTTTATTTTTTCTTTGTTCTAGGCTATGCCATACTTGAAGTTCATTCATCTTAAATAGTTGCATTCCTTAAAAAGGTTTCCGGATGTTTCGAGCTGGGCTCCAAATATTGAGAGGTTAAGTTTGCAAGACTGTACGAATTTGGTGACGGTTCATAAGTCTCTTGGATATCTCATAAAGCTTGCTTATTTTTAAATTTGGTGAACCAATATGTTTGAACTCAAAAATCGAAGTGACCTTTCTTATTTTTGAATTGGTAGGAGTTAGTAAACAATGTGTTAATTGAATTTAGAGACGGAAACAATAAAGTGGTAGATTAGAGACTTACCCTTACCAAAAACAATGTGTTAATTGAATTTCTACTTCATAACAAAATATATTAGGGGTGGCTTGGGATTGCTTATTTAAAACTAGGGGTGTCAATTTTGTACCGAGACAAACCAACCAATTCCCATACTAACTGTACCAATTTAATTGGTACCAATTTAGTTGGAACCGACCTAATTGGTTGGTATACCGTACCAACTATTTAAAAACTTGGTTGGTACGTGATATTAGAAGTCGTGTACCACGGTAATACTTTACCATACCGACTTATTTTTCTAAATATTTATGAATAAAAGTTTAACAATAATACAAAATATTTTGATTTATAAAATTTTAAATTATCTTGTTTTACGTTTTGTTAAATTGTAATACAAATTGATATATAGAACTTGATTGAATTCATTCACTTATACTTAATAACTTGATAACTCGCCTACATCTCCATCCTTCATGGTCCATTCTCGCTCCTTAATTGTCGTTTGTATTAAACTATTAGTGAATTTTTGTGTTATATGAAGATTATTTGAATGGTACAACGCATGTCAACAACAATTATTAATGCTCGACATGTTTAGTGCATCTAGATCTAGTTGGTAAAGATGTTAATCTAATTAATTCATAATTCAATTTTGAGATGTTGGTACAAAACCGTACCAACATGTACCAACCGAAAAAAGTTGGTACCAATCTAGTTGGTACCATGTATAATTGGTTGGTACATGGTATAAGATTTTGTGTACCAATTATAATTGGTTGGTATATGGAAAAAAACATGATACCGTACCATGTTCACCCCTATTTAAAACACCTTGTGATTATTTTTAAAAGTGTTTATCAACTTATGTCGTGTTAAAAAGAAGTTGAGGTAAAAATGTAATTTGGACAAATAAGTTGTAAAGAGTTTCAAATAAGTTAGAATGGATTAACTTATCAATAACAACTTATTTGTGGTGTGAAAAAATCATAAACACTTTTTTTTCAATCCAAACACTAAAAATAGCTTATTTGCAGTGAGAAAAAACAATAACAAATAAGTCAAAAAAATAAGCAATCATAATTTTCTTTTAAATTCATTTATTTATTAAAATCATAATTTCTTTTAATAAAATTTGTATCAAATCACTTACCTCAGTACTTATCACGTGAATAATTGCGTTGAAATTTCCGTAGGAATATGGCATTCACTCTTTTTTGGATTTTTTGTCTTTTTGTTTGGCTGCCACTTCAATTAAACACAATAAATAATAAGGTAATTGGCCTATAATATACATAGAAGACGAGTTGATGTATTGCTTCTGGCCTTTGCATTTTACCACTTCAATTTCTTGAAATAATCCCTACTTTCTCTACGTCAATGGCGTCTTCTTCATATGCTTTTGTACCGATTGCAGGATGGACATATGACGTTTTCCTAAGCTTCAGGGGAAAAGACACTCGAAACAACTTCGTAGATCATCTTCATACAACTCTCGTTCAGAGAGGAATACGTGTGTTCAAAGACAACGAAAGGCTCCGCAGAAGTCTATCTCTCCAGAACTCCTGAAAGCCATCGAGGAATCCAGGTTTTCGGTGGTCGTTTTTTCAGAAAATTATGCCAACTCCTCTTGGTGTTTGGATGAGCTTGTGAAAATTATGGAATGTCAAGATCGGATGGGACATAAGGTGTTGCCGGTATTCTACCATGTGGATCCATCCGTTGTACGTGGACATAAACGAGACTTTGCCACGGCCTTTCAGAAACAAGATCAGATGGATAGAGTGAGCAAGTGAAGGAAAGCTTTAGCTGCCGCGAGCAATTTATCTGGCTGGCATATCACTCCGGTCAATGAGTTAGTTTTCCTAATTTTGTTGCTTCACTTACTCACACTACAAACCAAATTATTTTTACCCACGGATCACCCAGAAAATATCAATGGTTTAGTAGAATCTGATGTTTTTCGTGAAAATACCCATGGATCACCCAAAGAATCCCTAGGTAATCCGTCACTGATTTGCATTACCCACCAAAAACTTACCCACCAACTTTTGTGATGGTTTTGTGACGAATCACCCTTTAGCGACAAATTTCCCATGGAAAATTTTGTAAGTAAAAGTCTTACGTTTAGTAGCGATGGTACAATTAAATTTCCTAGATCCGAAATCTGGCTATGCTTTTGTCTCTATCCTTGACGATTTCATGAATACTTTTTGAGTGTAAAGAGTTTGCACAACACTACAACTAAAAGATATCTAAATATCCTGCTTTATGGAATTGATGTTATAGAACCAAACAGTATACATCCTAAGTAAAGTGTTACAATAAGTTTACAAAGACTTTTTTAAATGTCTTGACGACTTTTTCTAAAATATGGTCCATCCTAAATTCGTTAGCCTCTAGAGTTTGTATGCGAGTTAACTTGCTAACAAAGCACTTAACCTACAGGGGTGAATCTTCCTTTATCAACAAGATTGTTCAAGAGATTTCTAGTGATATATAACCTCGCCTTATGGAAAACAATCTGATTGGTATTGAATATCGAATCAATAGATTAATTTCATTACTGGGCATAGAAGCAACAAAAGAGGTACGCATGGTAGGGATATGTGGAATGGGAGGAATCGGTAAAACAACTATTGCACGAGCTCTGTTCAGAAGAATTTCTTATAAGTTTGATGGTTGTAGCTTTGTTAATGATGTCAGAGAAAATGGTTCTACTAAAAGAAAGATATGCAACTTACAAGAAAGAATTCTTAAAGATATTACGCACCATGAGTCGAATATTACAGATCCAGAGGAGGGAGCCCGAATGATACAAACAAGATTTTGCAAAATGAAGGTTCTTCTTGTTCTTGATGATGTGGATGATGTCAAGCAGTTAGAGTTCCTAGCTGCAACACATGGGTGGTTTGGTGTAGGAAGTAGAATCATTATACTACAAGAGATGAGCATTTATTATCGGATACAAATGCCAAGTACAAACCTGCTATTTTACATGCGGGGGAAGCTGTTGAGCTCTTTTGTAGGCACGCTTTCCGAAACAATTGCCCTCCAAATGGGTATAAAGAGCTGTCAAATCGTGCAATACGCTACACTGGTCGTCTTCCTCTAGCCCTGAAAGTTTTAGGTTCTTTCTTCCATGGAAGAGAAGCAGCTGTGTGGGAAAGCGCTTTAAATAGATTAGCGAAAACACCAAACACTGAGATTTTTGAGACGCTGAAAATCAGTTTTGATGGGCTAGAGGTTTCTGAGCAGAAAATATTTTTAGATATTGTATGTTTCTTCAAGGGCCATGATAAAGAACATGTGACAAGAGTACTTGATACCTTTGATTATGACCCAGTGTTAGGAATTAGTGTTCTTATGGAAAAATCTCTTATATATGTTTCAAATGAAAAGCTAGGTATGCATGATCTCGTTCATGAAATGGGTTTGAAAATTGTTCGTGAGAATTACCCAAATAGCAGGCTTTGGGTACGCGAAGAAATCCATGATTTCATTAAGAAAAACATGGTAATTAATAAATTTCTTTCTTTATAAAACGCTATTATTTTTAAAAAGAAATGTATTTAGTATGTGTTTGACCTCAGTTTAATTAACTTTGTTGCAGAAACTAGAAGAAATTGAAGCCATAATGGCGACATTCAATTATCAATATGATGTTGACGAGTCTGATCCTCCCGAGAATGGGGTTTTTGGCGGGGTTAAGGGTTTTAGTTCTGATATTTTTAAAAACATGAAGAATCTTCGGCTACTTAAAACTCAAGGGAAATTCACTTCTTGTGAACCTACCTTCGTCCTTGATGAGTGACGATGGTTCTATTGGACTCTGTACCCATTTTCTGCTCTGAAAGTAGCAAACATGTGTAAGCTTGTTCGGTTTGAAATGCGTGCAGGCAAAATTGAACATTTATGGGAAGGGAAAAAGGTATTTAGTGGATGAAACTAGCCCAACTTTAAGCAATAAAGTCACGTCATGCATAGACATTTACATGAATTAATTCAAAGCCTTTCTATATGTATATAATTATGAGTAACCTTGATTCATTTATGTTTTTGTTGTAGGCTATGCCATACTTGAAATTCATTCACCTTAAAGAGTTGCATTGCTTAAAAAGGTTTCCAGATGTGTCCGGGGCTCCAAATATTGAGTGGTTAAGTTTGCAACATTGTAGGAATTTGGTGGAGGTTCATAAGTCTCTTGGATATCTCAAAAAGCTTGCTTACTTGGAGATAAGTTATTGCTTCAACCTCAAGTGTCTCCCATCCATGATTGAGATGCAACAATTGGAGACTCTAAAACTCTCTAATTGCCCTCGACTTGAAAAATTCCCAGACGTCTCTTCATACATGGAGAAATTATCAAGTATTTATCTTACTAGATGCTTAAACCTTAAGATTATTCCCTGCTCTATTGGTAAGTTAAAGAATCTCAAGAGCCTTCATCTTGATGGCTGTGATGGACTAAAAAAATTGCCAAAGCAGCTTGGAAGCATCGAAAAATTAGAAGAGGTATCGCTAGGAACAAGCTACCCGACATTCCTCCAATGCAAAATGGACTCCATTAATTATCATACTTTGGCAAAGGTGTGTTGCTTGAGAAAATTGGATCTCAGTTGGAGACAAATTGAACTCGATGACTTCCTCAATAATCTAGATGCATTTTCCTCCTTGGAAGAATTAGATGTAAGTGGCAATGATAAACTAATCTGGTTACCTACAAGCATCTCTCGTCTTTCTCGTCTTAAACACCTAAAGTTGAATGAGTGCCAACAACTTCAAAATATTCAAGGCCTCATCAGGAATACAAGTATTGGAAGCAGTCGAGTGTCCAAGATTGGAAAAGATTGAAGATCTAACAGTGAAGTATGTAGTTTTGCATAAGATTTTTTCTTGTGCATTGTGAGAGACTCCTAGAAATTTATCATGAGAATGAAATATATCTCAACAAGATATTGCAACAATCCTTCCTTAAGGTAGCCGGTCACTATCTCTCGAATCTGATATATTTATTTTATCTCATTTTACTCTGATTAGGGTGTGTTTCATTTGTAAACCATACAATTCGTACAAACTATACAAACCAATCTTAGTCGTTCATCAAGTCTAATAATATATGATTTTATTATGTTTCCTAATCTAAAGTCATGATCATAATTAATGAACCTTATCATCTTCCATATATATCTCAATTATAACTAATGAATCATGATACTTATCTATAAATATATCTATTATTTCCTAATATAGTGGTTTGTATAGTTTGTACGAATTGTATGGTTTGCAAATGAAACGCACCCTATTAAACCTTACCCAAATCTATGCATTTCTCATATAACACACACATATATATACACTACCGTAATCCTCGTAACTCATATATACTACAACAATTCTAAGTATGAGTGTCAATGTTTCTTGTTGTGAACAGAGATGTGTTGCTGGAGCCCGTCAGTTAAGTATCTGGATTCCAGGGTGCAAGATTCCAAGCTGGTTCGAAGAGCAACATCATGGAAAGAAAATAACACTGAAGTTGCCTCCCAAATGGCATACCACTATCCTTGGGTTCACGATATGTACTGTGTATGGAAACGAGCCCTATGGTTCAAATATTGTGAGATGTGGTGCACATATATTGTACAAGGAAGACATGGAATCCATCCAACAAATTACAACTTGTATATCTGATGATTCGGACAAGAATAGTGTTACTTGTCATAACACTTTGTGGTACAAGGTTTGTTTTGAAGCTAAGAGCGTTGGGGTATAAATTCCATTGGCACTCTAATATACATTTCACATTTGTTAAATGCACGCAATCGTGCTTTTTATATTTTTAAGTTCCATATTTTTTAATCTAATTGTTTCGAGTTCAAAGAAGATGTAATACCTTTGAATATGTTTATTATGTGCTTTTAGAAGTCCAATGGGTGTTTATACTATTTAGCCTATTAGAAACCCAATTAAATGAGAGAGAGAGAGAGAAAGAGAGAGAGAGATGAATGAGTTTTATCTCTTTGTTTTCTCTCAAGATTGTTTCTTTGTGTTTGCAAGGTGTGTGTGAACTTCTACAAATATTTTAATTGAAATCCTTCATTTTCTTAAGTGTTTTGATAAGAATCTCTCTCATTTATTTCCTTTTAATTTAGGATTGATGGTAGTTATGTTTATTGATTTGATTTATCTAATTGGTTTTTAGTTGGAATTAATTTCTAGGAAAAATATTTTCGGTTTCAACCAAAAGTTTGAGTTTGTATCTCAAGTTGAATATCTTGTGAGGTGGAAAATTGAATACCTCCATTTTTGAGTTGCATTAGATTGTTTTGATGATTTTGGTGGACTGATTTATTAATGGTTATTGAAAAATGTTAGTGCTCTATTTAGCTTGTTGTACCAAGTAGAGGGGCTATTCTAGAACATTTCTATTTGTTAACTATAAGTAGATTTTTCCCTTGTATTTTGAATAATGTCATTCACTCCTACACACACAAGTACACACAGTTTGCACTTTCTCTCTACATCATTCTTGTGTACTTGATGATCTTCATTGAATATATGGATGGCATATTGAGATTAATAGTTGATTGAGTACTTGTTCTGGGATCACAATTGGTATCAGAGCATAGTATATCATTTTTGATCTGTATTAATTTCTGTGATTTTGAGCTATTTTTTTAGTGTTCTTCATTTTCCCAATTTTTTTGATTGACTTTGATCATTTGAGTTCTTCAAATGGATCAGAATTGATTAGGATTAGATTAGTGGTTGTTTCTGGTTGATTTCATTCCGCTTTTACACACAAATCAATCCAGAATAGTAAGATTAGCTCATTTTCGAGAAAAAGTTCCTCAAACACTGTTTTGAATCGAAACTCCCATTTCTGTTGGTTTTTCGACAAAACTTGTAGTATTAAAGTTGTCCGGAATCACTGTGCGAACATGCGTACCAATTTTCAGCGTAGTTGGATCTGTTTTGAGGATTGAACTTAGGATCTGTCGAAGTCACGTTGATTATCATACTTTGGCGAAGTCACGTTTATTGAGAAAACTAGATCTCAGTTGGAGACAAATAGAAGAACAAGATTTCCCCAATAATCTTGATGCATTTTGCTCGTTGGAAGAAATAAATCTAAGTGGCAACTCGAAATTAATCCAGCTACCAGCAAGCATCTCTCGCCTATCTTGTCTTAAACGCGTAGGGTTGAATGATTTTGGTAGACTTCAAAGTATTCAAGGGCTCCCATTAGGAATACAAGTATTGGAGGCATACAATTGTCGAGCATTGGAAAAGATTGAAGATCTAACAAAAAAGTACGAATTGTTGCATAAGATATTTCTTCCGGATTGCGAGACACTCCTAGAGAATCAAGAGAATGAAATATATGTCGACAAGATGTTGCGACAATCCTTCCTTAAGGTAACCGATCACTACCTCTAAAATCTGATAATATTATTTATCTCATTTTAGTCTGATTATTAAACCACTACAACAAATTTGAGTTTATAGGTTGCCTATAATAAGTAAGTGTCTTAATAGAACGCTTTATTTGAAAAATGTTCTAAAAAACTTGTTACGGCGCTTAAAGGTGTCCTATAAACGTTTTGTAACACTTTTAGATAGGAAGTTTTTTTGTTTGGTCCTATAAACTTTGGTCCAATAAAACTTCTTATTAGGAAGCTTATTTATTTTAGACGTCCTATAAACTCAATTTTGTTGCAGTGAACCCTTACCCAGATCTTTGCATGCATTTCTCATATATATTATAACAACTCAATCTAAATAAAGCGTACAAAGCATTAATATTAAACAATTACAAATCTGGGTCCACCAAAATTTCATCACAATTGTCTAACTAACTTAGCTTGGCAGAAACAACCTATACACAACTGAGAATAACTACCACTAAAAGTATGAGTGGCACTGCCTGAAGCTGTATCTTTACTCTATTCTGCGCTTGCTCACTTACCGGAGCCTTTACTATCTGCTTACCTGAAAAGGTTTTAATTTGAAAATGCGAGGGTTAGACCATGAGGTCTAGTGAGTCCCTCTAGACAGTTCTCAAAAGCATTTAAAACAGTTTACCATTTTCAGAAACACATCATCGTAAATCTGTTCATATAAAATCATCCACGGAATAAGGTCCGCCCCTCGTAAATTGACACCCTGAAGTCACCTGAAGGTGCCAACGAGTCAGTCTCATGCTGCCTTACATGGGGCCACACTACCCCTGGCATAAAGGGTCTACTCTCCCGCATGAGCACTGGCGGGTCTACTCTCCCGTCTTGGCCAGTTTACGTCTAAAACAATGTATGCATACATCACACATAAATCTTTAAATAACTTTCATGCATTTAAAATAAGCGTAATAATAAAGCATGGCATTTCTCATCATGTACTTACTTTAGAAAACACGTTGTAAAGTCACGTATTTTAGTTAGAAAACTCACCTGGTGCTCTTACTTCTCGTTTCTAATCAGATCCAGACTTCCAATTGACTTTCCTGGATAAATGGACACAACATAAGCTGATTAACAAACTATCCGGAAAACTCTACTTTCCGAACACCCAACTTACCGGGCACAATCTAACCTTCCGGACAACCATTAGTATCCGGATGACTACCCTTTCCGGACACCCCCACTGTCCGGTAACACTACTTTCCGAACGTCTCTATTGTCCGGGTACTTCTACTGTCCGGATACTATGCCTATCGGGTACATTCTCCCGGAGACCTACAACATAAGAAGCTTACCGGACACGCTTCCGGAAACCTTCATTCCTCTTGACATTCCGGATGACGCGCTGGACGAGATTTGGGGCAAAATCTCCTATTATACGACCCTCAAGCCGAAATAAAAGACGATAACTAACCCCTTAATGTTCCATTAACCAAAACCCACAAGTTTTTGCATCAAACACCAATTGAAGATGTCTAAATCTCTCTATATGGCCTCAAATGACTTAAAGCAAAAGAAAGTTCTCAAAACCCAATAATCAGCAGACAAATCTTAAATGGAGTGCTAGATTAAGGATTACCTGATATGTTCTCTGCAGAAAACGAATTTCAATCCTATCTTCTTCTGATTTTGAAGCTTGACAAACCTTCTCTCCAAAATGTTCAAGAACTCCAACTCTCTTCTCCTTCTCTCAAAGCTCAGCCGCCAAACTCACCAAAATCAGGGAATTAGAATGAATCTAGGGTTTTGTGCCCCTTATATACCCCATCACTTATTTACTAACTAGCCCCTCAACTTCTACTTTTATTTAAAACTCCACACCAACCGCAAAACTCTTCGAAAAAGGTCTAGGTCGTTACATATATCATGTACAACAATCCTATATTCATGATCAGGGTGTTTAAGTAATTCTTAAATGTGATGTTTCTTGCTGAGAACAGAAATGTGTTGTTGGAGATCGCCAGTTAATTATCTGGATTCCAGAAAGAAAGATTCCAAGTTGGTTCAAAGAACAACAATATGGAATCCATGCATATACCACTGAAGTTGCCTCCGAAATGGTATACCGCTATCATGGGGTTCACGATATGTGTTGTGTTTGAAGATGGGTGCTATGGTTTTAAGAAGGGGACAATATCGATCATCTATATACCGTTCAGTGTCTTTTGCCAGCAGATGCATAATGATTTTGAACGGAATGATTGGTCTCTTTGGGGTGAAGGTGGTCGTTCTATCGAAATAGATGTAATAACTTCTCTACCGGTTGTAAGATGTGGTGCACATATAATGTTCAAAGAAGACATGGAATCCATCCAAGAAATTAAAACTTGCAACTCTGATGATCTAGTCAAGGATAGTGTTTCTTGTGACAGGTTCGTTTACCAGATTGTTTTTAGAGCCAGGAGCATTAGTCCATAAATTCCGTTGGTCTTGTACATTTCGTGTTTGTTTAACGTAATCTACTTCAATTATGAAGTTGAAATTTGGTCGGTTTGGCCTCAAAATGCAAAATTTGTTGCTTTTCTTGAAACCAAACAAAGCTTTGTACAATAGCCTGAAGGTACTTTCCCTATAGACCCGTCACCCAATCACCGGTTACTCGAAACAGGACAATGGGAAAAAGCACTAACAAAGACACATTTCTATACCCCTTATCATTTCTATACACCCCACTATCACGAAATGAAAACCCCCATACAAGAAGCACCAAAACAAAAGGGTGACCCCTAATCAACAAGAGCTTTACCAGCACAACCACATTAAAAGCCCAATCCAGATTAAACTTGTTCCAACTAGAGATGACCAAAATGGCCCAAACCAGCTCGTGATCGGCGTAGGACCGTGTACAATGGCCCAAATTTTATAAAAGAAAATTAAGTTTTTATAAATTATATATTAAGTTTTTTAATATTTTTACAATATGATTATATGACCTTAACTTAACATCCAACCCATTTCTTATATATTCCAATACGAGCAGCTTCATGTTCTGGTTGAGCAAACACACTCATATATTTGTCTTTTGGTATCATCACCATACTAATATATATATATATATAATAAAATCTCCAAAATTTCACTAACCATGAATATTTAATTTACATATTTGATCATTCAACCAACAATATCCCACTTTTTACATTCAGACTCAAGTTTTCATACTTGATTTTCTCTAAAACATTGAGACTATCCCTACAAAATCGTGAAAAGTCCATCTTATCTCCCACATGGAAGTCGTTTTAGTCAATCCTCAATGTAATAAATCATACAATAGTAGAAGACTCCAAATCCACACTCTGTTATCGATGTACCAAACTCATAGCAATTCTAACATCCAACGTACATATACTTGTCGATGTCATTCTTAGGATCGATAGGATCTTCCCTACATATACTACCAACCAACCGCCATTTGATGACTTGACAATTTGGATCTTACCAACTGTCAACAAAATAATCTTAGCATATTCCATAATCTCACGATTCACAACAATCCAACAGATACCCATAATGTCATTGGTTTTCCTTAAATTCATCAACTTTGATCGAACCTCTAACTTGGATGATCATTACTCCTTTCTTAATTCTTATCATCATAATATACAATATGATTCTATTCCATATTTTTTATATATCTCTTTAACATTGATTAGCATCAATTGTCCACATTTTAACCATAAGAAGATGTCTGAATTTCAATTAGTGCTTAATCATCCAAAATCATCATCCTAACAGCAATCACCCTTATTCTTTTAATTCCTTTATCTCTTAAATTTTTTCTGAAATCATCGTACCATCATTTTTATCTTCTAATCCCCGGTATCTAATTTACTCATTTCACTACTACTAATTTTTCATCCTTAAATCCGTCAATCTTGCATAATGATCTGAGCACATACGCCGACATCATAATGGTCACCATGATCACCTTCCATAATCTTTTCACTATAACTTTGACTTGGCTACTTTTCCTCTCTTAATCATGCTTCAGTTGTCCACATTGTGACCATAAAAGGGGATGACTACAATTAGTGCTTAAACATCTAATATCAGTGTTCTTACAGTACCTTAACAATAAAGATCAAATAAACAAGACATGGTGTCACGAATACCCTTCTAAACTTTTATACTTAAGCAAATTCTATTCAAATGTCACCCTTGTAAAATCAGGGCCGTTCCTAACTATTTGGGGGCCCTGTTACACATTGCAACTAGTACATGAATCAGTTTAGGACCCTTTGCAACTAGTACATCAATCAGTTTAGAATCCAAAAAATCCAAGAGATCCCCTTTGAGATTTTATTATCTCTTCTATTCTTTTTTTCTTTTTACGTTTTTGACATCCGGAATCATACTTTCTAACCCTAGAAGACATAACGAAACTCAAATAAGTAAAATTAAAAAGTTATAAATGAACAAAACAACCTGGATTGAAAACCGATAATGATATCTTGATATGGATTCTTGGTTCTCCAAACTCCCAAGTCCCAAAGCTTTTGAGTTTTGGCTACACAACAAATTGAGGACTGCAAAAATCAAAATGCAATATTGAGTAATTTCTAAATTCTAAAACAGATTGAACAGTCCCAAACAAACAGCAAAACAACAATTATAGATTAAGGAATTTACCTGCTTGTGTATGAAATGTCAAATGTTAACTTGTGAAAAAATTGAAAGGAAAATCGCCAATCCCAAACAACAAACAACAAAACATCAATATTCAATTTTGTAAGAGTGTAAGTTGAACACAGCCCTGGACTGGAACTTCGAACTTGAATGTGATACAAAATCTGAAATCGGCAAATCGACAATCTTGTTTCACCAAATCTGAAAACTGAAATCGCCCCAAATCAGTCCAATTTAAGAATTTCGAAATCGATTGTCGATTGTATGACTGATTGTCGATTGTAATAGGAAGTAGCAATTTAAGAATTTCGAAATCAAGTTACCTACTGTGTGTCGATGTGATTTTACGTATTGAGGAATTTCCCGTTATGAAATAGCCGTTGTCTTTGCCGTTGAAAAACGGAATCGTCCATAGACATCGTTGAGAATTTCAATCGACAATGGTTATCTCCCTCTAATTAGCCGAAATTGAAGAAAGAAGAATAATAGAAGATGAGGCGGCTTAGGGGGTGTTTGGGACTTGGGAGTGGTTTTTTTTTTTTTTTTGTCAAAACTGTTTTTGGCCAAAAGTGTTTATTGACTTATTGCTTTTGGAAAAAGAGTTTTTAAAAAAGTGTTTGGATTAGCTTTTGTGGTAGAAAAAGTCAATAAGTCAATAAGTTATTTTTTAAAAAGTGTTTGGCTTAGCTTATACATGTAAAATGACCAAAAAGGACATGCCTATTTTTAGACAAAAAAATATTTTTTTTAACAAATATTTTTTTTAAAAATATTTTTTTTACAAACATATAATATAATAAAATTTATTATATCAAAAAAATATAATAAAAAAGGAGGTTATTTTTGTAATTTTGATATCAAAAAGCTGTTTTCAAATCAAAAAGTCAAGAATTCCTGACTTCTTCAAAATCATGTTTGCAAGGTAATCAAAAATGAGTTTTAAAAGTGCTTTTGAGTTTGCCAAACACTAATTTTAACTTATTGACTTCTTGAAAAGCCAATAAGTCAATAAGCTGTTTTAAAACACACTCTCAAACACCGCCTTAGTCTCGTACGAATTGTCCGCCTTTTTTTTAGAAATTGGAGGTGATTAGTGGACATAAAGCATACTGGATCATATAAATTGGGCCCTGTATGTAGCCCTCTTAAAATGGAGGCCCTGTTAAAATTAGAGATGGCCAAATGGGCTCGGGCCCGAAAAAGCCCGCCGGGAGCCCGAAGCCCAGCCCGCCTGTAACATCCTAGACCAACCGTACCAGATATTGTCCGTTTTGTCCACACACCTGGGAGCCCAGCGTCCTCGCTGGCACACCAGTCTGGTGCCCGGCTCTGATACCATTTGTAACATCCCAAAATATTTTTTTTCTTCTTAAAACGTATATATAAATAAAACATCCATATAAATAAACCGCAAGTCTAATTGTTCAACGCAACGGAAGGTTTTCAGTTAAAACTTGTCTAAGTCTTGAATCATCCTTCATCATGCCTTTATTCCAACGTCAACCCGGTTCTAGATTTTCTCTTTCCCTTTGCTACTACTCCCGAGTGAATGACGACCTGGTTGCATAGTTATTTTGAAAAGGAGTTGGGTGAGCCTAGGGCCCAGTGAATTCACGGTTTTATGCATGAAAGTAATATCCATAACAATTTTCACAAAGCATCATAATTTAACATGCATACGGTAAAACAATATAATTCACAAAGCCATCGGCATCATGGAAGGTGTCTAACTCACACAGCTTTGTCTGGCGGACTCACACAGCATGTCCGCGCTTACGGCTTTAGACAAGCTCACACAGCATGCTCGTCTTACCATAGTACACCTCCATTGCCAAACAAATTTTCACATATATATCATAAAACATGTCATGATTTATTGCATAAACGACATAATAAAATTCTCGAGAACATTAAGCAATTTTATAAAAGTATGCAATCGTTTAAAAATCACGTTAACTCACTGTACTCGTCAGAGCCCGAACAGTTCTTGAAGTTCCTCACGCCTTCCCTACAATTTACGATCACATTTAACTCTAAAGTACAACACCCGAACTAAAACTTCGAATTAGCCGATTTCGATTATGGACTATTATTTACCTAACTGCTTCGAAATGCCCTCACATAAATCTTAGGGTTGCAATTATATAAGTGTACATTTATATATATATATATATATATATATATATATATATACATATGTAAATATACACATATTTTGATGAAACCCCACATCGATTTATGTAACCCACGAGAATAGCTAATCCATTTGTTAAACTCATGCCATATATATATATATATATATATATTGTAAGATCCCACATTGGTTGGGGAGGAGAACTAAGGTTGCCTTATAAGAGGGACTTGATACCTCCCCTATCAGACGCGTTTTAAAACCGTGAGTCCAGGTGTGTGGACAAAGCGGACAATATCTGGTACGGTTGGTCTGGGATGTTACACCGCCCAAAGCCCGGGCCCGTCCCGGCCCGCCCAAAGCCAGGCCTGAGCCCCCCTGGCCCTAACAGGCCCTGATTTTGCCAATTTTCTCGGCCCGGCCCGACCCGGTCCCAAGCCCGGTTTAAGCCCGAACCGTTATATACTAACAGTCCAAGCTAGTACCGTAGCTTCGGAGTCCGCTTTTTCTCTTAGTGGCAGGATCATTTCGGTCCGTCGGACAAGAGTAACCCCGGAGTCAGTAGAAGCTTGCATTTGTTTGAAGGACTACTTGGATAGTCTTGAAAGAATTCAAGACCGAACGACCCTAGAGGCGTAGCTTGATGGAGTGGAAGAAAATCTTGAAGAAAACGAAGGTGCCCAACTAAGTACCCCGCCAAGTACCGATTGTGAAAGTAATGTATCACGTTACGACGACGACGAGATCGACCCTGAAGAACAACTCGATGTTGATGAACTCGATGATCCTACGGCTCTTACTAGACTTAAAACGACCGGAACTCTTGCATACTATCCACCATACGAGGACGAGGATTAAAAGTATTTTTCTTTATAATTCAATAAATGTACTTCTTTAAATGTATTTTTCTTTATAATTTATATAAAATTAATAGAACGTATTTTTCTTTATATATGAAATTCTAATAGAACGTATTTTTTAAGTATGTTTGAGTGACCCAATTAAGTATTTTATAGTGGATACGAATAATATTTACTAAAAATGTAACAAATACAATTTTTTTTAAAAAGCCCGATTTAGGCCCGGTTTTTATGCCCGGTCCCGGTCCCGGCCCGGTAGACCCGGTCTTTTGAAAAGCCTAATCGGGCCCAGCCCTTTTCCCCAAAGCCCGGCCCAGCCCGGCCCGGCCAAAGCCCGGGCTTGTGAATAGTGTTTGGGCCCGGGCCCGCCCAAAGGCCGGTCCAGGCTAGCCCTGCCCGGCCTTTTGGACATGTCTAGTTCAAATGAACATATAGAACAGGCTTATGCACGGGCCTGTGTAAAATTATATATCATGCAGTTCCCCCATTATGATTTTTTTAGTGAATTACCGTCTAATTATCATTCCTTGATTCAATAGCTAGATGCATCCTTAAATGACATAATTGGATCCTCACCAAGAATCACTAATGAGCTAAATTGTGGGAAAAAGTTGTGGTGTACTTCAAAAATGAAGTAAAAACCATTACTTGATCATTAAACGTCACTGCCCTAAAATATTGAGGCTGTACAAGTATAATTCCATCAGCAATTGATCGATCTCACATAAATCTCTACCTCGTAAGTGATCAGGACTCCTTTAATTCCACTACGTACGTGTTTCCAATATCTTCCAATACAATACTACGGTAACCTGTTAGCTTCAAGTTCCACTTGATCATATGTCTCTTTAATCTGATCATGTTAATATAAAATACTTTTCCATCCTTGAATCCGTTTATTTTTAGTATAATGATGCACAAGTCTGGACAAACCATAGCCTAATCATGTGTTTGTAGTTGTCCTCGCATCTTTTCCACAAGGTTTATGAACAATCACAGACAATCGATTTGGTGACAACATCCCAATCATCCATTTAAAACCTTTGAATATGCTAGTTTCCTCACAACATCCCAATCTTTATATTTACAGTAGCCTAAGCACAATAAAAACTCCAATATTTCACTAATCATGAACACTTTAAAAATACCATGTCTGATATTCAATCAAGACTTGTTGTAGAAAAACTTAAATTACTGCAAATGGAAGAAGAGAACGTATACACCAGAAATCAATTTTGTGATTTTATGAGTTGCTTAATCTTTTTGGAGTATTTTACGTTTATACCATTTTCAATTTGACTCATTTATATGATTATTTCTAAGAATCAATGCATTAACATATAATTAACACATCTATTTATATCGAAAAATATTCTTACTTCAATTATATATTTGGTTTACATTAATTATTATTTAAATATGTTAATACGATGTATATCATATAATTTCTTATGACAAACTATCAATATGTATATATAAAAGAAAAGTATTAATACACTAAATATATTGATAAATAAACGTTTTAAAAAATTTCAATTTAAAAACGTAAAGATGATTTATAGATATCTTATTTTGCATGTTTATTTATATTATATTAAAATTTATATTTTAATATTAAATTAAAGTAAAGTTATATAAGAGTTAAATAATCCTTTATCTATACTATTCTATACTATATTATAAAACATTTATAAAAAACTGTTAAAAACACCCCTAAAGTTTTATGTATTGCTATTTAATTTTAATTTCTTAAAATCTTTTAAAAACAACTAGTGAAGCTTTATGTACCGCTTTTAATGCTAATTACTTGATTAATACTTATCTCTAACAACCTTTAAATCGTGGTATCTTATTAATTAATCCTTGTCTCTAACCACTTTCAAATTCTCAAATCATGAACTTCTTAAAAAGCGTAATTTTTTAAACAAATTTATAAGAAAACATGACCGTTTTCTCAAAACCACACATTTTTTTTGAAAGGCAATTGCATTTCGAGGTATCCTGGACTTAGTCCAGACTAATCCCCTTCGACCCGGCCACGATACAACCCTCGAACTTGATATCCTAGCGTGATCACCCCTGAATTCGAACCCGGGGTAGAAAGGGCTTCCACCACTTCCCCCCAAGACTTAACCAGTGGGCTACAACATCTTTGGATAAAACCACACATTAAAATAAATTAAAACATTAAGATCGAGATATATCGTGCTGCATTGCACGAGTAAACTTATTTATTTGTGAAAGTATTTATCTTATTAAATAGATTAAATCACTAAAATCTAAAATAAAAAATAGGTATTTTCCTAACGAGCCGGTGAAGAAATAAATAAAAGAAACAACCTGAACTACTGCTTCAAAAACATGTACCTGTCTTGGTTTTCCACCCAACCGAAGATCCATCCACCTTGATCCAATCGCCGTTGCACAATGTCCTTCGCCGTTACCCCACCGCCGGCCGTCCGATCCTTCCCCTTCTCTCGATCACCCATTGGGCGCACGCCACATGTATCCATGGTCGTGCGATCCAGCGCCGGTATCTCCATCACCACCGCCGCCGCACTCCCTATCTTGAGGAAATTGCAAAACGACTGCGCCACCCCTCTCCCCGTCCTCCGCCACGTGTCTGACTCCATGGCTACTGATATGCGAGCCGGACTCGCCTTCGACGGCGGCAGTGATCTTAAGATAATCCTTAGCTACGCCGATTCTTTGCCAACTGGGTATGATCTTTTGATTTTGAATCCGATCAATTGTTGACTTTCTTTGACTTTGGCTGGTAATTTTTTTTGGGGTATTTCTTTAATGCATATCATGAATGATCTAGTATAGGTAGCAATTTTTATTGCGAAAGTAATTGATATCTTTAGGGGTGTTTGGGATTGCTTATTTAAAACAATTTATGCTTATTTTTTAAAGAGCTTATCAACTTATGTTTTGATAAAAATGAGTTGACGGTAAAAATGTAATCTGGGCAAATAAGTTATAAATAGTTTTAAATAAGTTAAAATGGATTAACTTATAAAAAACAACTTATTTGTGTTCGGTTAGAAAAAAGCAAGAAGCAAATAAGTCAAAAAACATAAGCAAATAAGTCAAATATGTGTCATTATGTTGACAATTAGAATTTAATGACTACTTTTAAACACCCAAATCGTCCATATTTGACTTTTGAAAGTCAAAATTCTCAACTTTGAACTTCAAAATTAGAAAATTTTACCTTTTTTAGATGAAAATATAGATAACCCATGTTTCTAAATAAATATTTTTAGCATTTGGAACAAATGAGAGATAAAAAAACTAAGCAAACTATATATAATTTGAATTTAAAGAGTGTCACGTTTGAATCTTTAAAGTCAAAATTGGGATTTTTTTTCTAGAGTGTGGGAGAAATTTTCTGTAGGTATCTATGTGTAATTAAAGAGAAATTTGGATGAATGTAGGGAATGAAAGAGGGTTGTTCTACGCATTGGATCTCGGGGGTACGAATTTCCGAGTTCTTAGAACTCAATTAGGTGGAAAAGATGATCGGGTGATCGCCACTGAATTCGAGCAGGTTCCGATACCACAAGACTTGATGTTTGGCATTTCTGAGGTCCGAATCTTCGATCATAACTCAAAACAACCCGCTATTGATTTGTTTTTTAGTTCAAATTTTGAAGTGTTTTGTTGTTTATCATTATATATAAACATGGTTTAATGAATTTGTAGGAACTTTTCGACTTTATTGCTTCTGCGTTAGCAAACTTCGTGAAGACAGAGGGCGGAAAGTTTGTATTGCCGGATCGTAGAACTAGAGAGACGGGGTTTACTTTCTCTTTTCCGGTGAAGCAAACCTCCATTGATTCCGGGATACTGATCAAATGGACAAAGGGTTTTGCAGTCTTGGGAACGGTTGGTGTTTCTTTATTTAGGCCGTTTACTCGAAGCATCTCTTATAAGTATTTATACATTTGGAAAAGTAAATATGATATCTGAAACGATAAATAATGCTTACAGAAGAGTTATTGTAAGGTCCATCGAGATGGTTTTACGCTTTTCATGCCAATAGACCTCTTTCATAAGTATCATTTATCATGTGTGATACCTTAGAGCATCCACATCCATCTTGCACAGGGCCTTGCAAGATGACATGGCAATGCCATATAGATAGCAAGGTCTTGCTAACTATAAATGTCTTGCTAATTTAGCAAGGTCTTGCAAGATGTGGGACCCACTAAATTTAAAAAATTATTACTATTGTTTTTATAATATTGGTTTATTATATATTTTTGTTTCATTAGTTTATTACATTATATTATAATATTAGTAGTGGGGACCACTTTAGAAAGGAGCTTGGTCTTGCATTTTTTTTTGAAAGACATTTTGCACTTCGGGGGTATCCTGAATAGGATCAGACTAATCCCCCACGACCCACGACCCGGCCCATAACAGCAGGCCCACGATCTTCCCCTTGATTCGGGGATACCTCCGCGTGATCACCACGGGGTTCGAACCCGGGTAGTAAGGGCTTCCACCACTTACCCCCCCCCCCCCCCAGGATGTTACCGAAACACTAGTACTACTTTTACCTAAGCACACTTAACTGCCCCAATTCTATATATAATGTTGCCATTCTCTCAATTCACTTGTGTTTCAGCCTAGTTAGGATGTTGTTGCTTGTTTAAATGAAGCTATGAAGAGACAAGGGCTCGATATGCGGGTGTCGGCCTTGGTACAACCCGTTGCATTGTATTACACATAGTTCCGATGCGTGTAGTAGTAAGTTGATCTCTCAAGTGTTTGTGTCGTGAATGTAGGTTAACGATACGGTGGCCACACTAGCTGGAGCGAGATACTGGGATAACGATGTCATGGTTGCCGTAATTCTCGAAACGGGTACCAATGCTTGCTACGTTGAATCCGTGGACGCCATTCCGAAACTAAATGGACAAAAAACAACCTCCGGAAGAACAGTTTGTACATTATTTTATGACTTTTACCAACCGGAAGGCCCAATTGCACGATTTTTACGTTATGTGATGTCATATTATTTCTAGATTGTCAATACCGAATGGGGAGCGTTCTCGAACGGTCTTCCTTTTACCGAGTTCGATAGGGAGATGGATGCGGAGAGTATAAATTAACCTCGGTGAGCAGGTAAGTTTCAACGATAATATTACTTTTTTTGTCCAATGAAAACTACAATAATTACCAAAGGGCCATCGGTTCAGCAAAGACTAGGTTATCGGTAGATCCCGACCTTCTGGAGGTCTAGCGTGTGTGGGTTTTACGTAATTATGTTTCTGGTATGCTGATAAGTTAAAATGACTTAATTGCCCTTAAGTTTTCATTTATTATTTATGGAAACAGTTATTTGAAAAAACGATATCGGGTATGTATCTTGGCGAAATTGTGAGACGGATACTCGTGAGGATGGCGGAATCAGGTTCGTTATTTGGAAAGCATGTTCCCGAAAGATTACGAACCCCGTTCACACTCGGGTAACGGATACGTTCAACTGATTCTGCTATTCGTATAATTATATGATGATTTTATTCCTTAAATTTATTTATATTGAGTGAAAAGTTAACATTGAATTTAAATTGCAGGACTCCAAATATAAGTTCTATGCAGCAGGATACTTCTGAAGATCTTGAAGCTGTTGGATCCATCCTCTATGAAGCAACTGGGGTAAATTACTCACTTCAATCCATTTTTCTAATTTCTATATTTTATAATTGAAGACATGCACTTTGTATATTTGTAATATAGTGGAACGTTCAGTTGTAAACCTGTTGTGAACCAGAGGACAAAGGAGAACACGACACAGGTTCCCATTTGTTCTCGTTCATAATGAATAATGAACGTGAATTAATACACCGATTAATATCCTGTGAATGCTGGGACAATAACCCTTCGGGCAGAAGGAAAAAAGTCTGGGTACATCTTACACTCCCCGTACGCTACATCTATGTGCAATTTGTTGAGTTTGTTTGATTTATTTTTAAGAAAACAAATTCAACTCGATATCAGGTGGACTCAAATTTGGACGCGAGGAAGATGGTGGTGGAGGTCTGTGACACGATCGCAAAGCGTGGGGGCCGGTTAGCGGGAGCGGGAATTGTCGGGATACTCCAAAAAGTGGAGGAGGATTCTAAGGGAATCGTGTTTGGAAAGCGTACTGTTGTTGCAATGGACGGAGGTCTATATGAACACCACCCTCATTACCGGAGATACCTTAAAGATGCGGTAACAGAGCTTCTAGGGCCGGAGTTGTCGAGCAATGTGGTTATCGAGCATTCGAAAGATGGATCGGGCATTGGTGCTGCTCTCTTAGCTGCTACAAATTCGATTTATGAACACTGAAATTATTATTTTGGGGATATAAGTTATTAGTTGTGGTTTTTTCTGGTTGCTTAAGAAAACCAGAACTATTAATTTGGTTATTTTTTCTGGGTCCTTAAGAAAAGTGAAATTTCAGTTTTTTTACACTGCTACCTAGGTTCAAAAGGATAATAAATAAGCAACGTACGTGTACAAATGCATAACACAATAATAATAGAGAAAAAAAAACTCCCTGTATCCCTAGTTCCCTACACATGAACAAGAAAAATATATTTTGATGGATAACAATAATAATTAAAGAGAAAATGGAAATATATTCTACTACTTATTTATATACGTGTGGATTCAACCTACGTATTATGCGAATAGATGACATATTTCTTAACCAGATAGGCAATTCTTGCATTCCAAATCCCTCTATGGTTAATTCAGTCAGTGCAGTGAGGTGTTTTACTTCTTCCGGTATCGACTCCCAGTGATCCCAACCATTCAGACATAAAGATCGAAGATGGCTCCCTAACTTCTCGATGCCTTGGAGACTTGGGAAAGAATGGAGCTCATTTGAGAACGGACCTAATTCCAAATAGTTTAACAAGGCAAGACACTCTAATCCACCAGGCAAGGAAGTTAGTTTGTAGCAACTGATAATAGTTAGAGACTTCAAAGAACGACCTTGGTTGTGCAAATCGGGTATTCTTGAAAGACTCCCACAATCGGTGATCCGCAACGATTCGAGAGATGTGAGGCCTTGTATGCTCTGAATGGACTGAAGATTTTCGCAACCAATTATATCTAAAGAAACGAGAGGATGTTGATGATATTCATCTAAGAGAATTATTTTTGGACAATAATTAATTACCAACTTCTCGAGGACAGACGATAACATCGTTGAGCTGTTCATTCCTGCATCTGTCCACTTTTCCAAGCTTTTCATATCTCTTAGTGAAAGGGATCTCAACGATGGAAACAAAGGCTTCCCTGGTTCAGTTACGACGTTGCCTTGGCCTAAAGATGTACTTAAGCATGTCAACTTGTCCATACCATTCAACACAAGCTCCCGAAGAAGTGGTAGATTCCCAAGCATTGGAAGACTGTGACAGCTACTACAACCTGATAATGTGATTTTCATGAGCTTGCCAAGGGGCGTCCATATCCCTTGAATGTTGATTGCCATCTCCATTACCCATGGTGGAAAGTTATCACTAGAAAAGTTTTGTATTTCCAACCTTTTCACATTTGCATGAGGTTGCAAACCTTCCAATACATCCTTGTCATTTCTGTTGGCACCTTCATTGTTACTCCAACCCCAACGAAATACAATCTCGAATACATTTTTCTTCTCAGATAAATTTGCCTTGGAAGCATCTTCTTTGCTACTAATTTTCTCAAGATCGAAAATGCAGAGCTTTCCCCGAAGGTGTTTCAAACGACCTAGCTCTTCGATTTGATATCCCTTCTTTTGACCCACGACAAAGGCGGATAAAGTTTGAAGAGAAGTCAATTGCCCAACCTTAAGGGATAGACGCGAATCATCAAACTCATAATGTCGTAGGTTGATCAGATTGTTCACGTCTTCAGGCAACTCCTTGAGATGATAGCACCGAACCAACTTCAGAGTTTGCAAATGGTAAAGTTTACCAATAGATCTAGGTAAAACATTGATGTAGGTATAAGACAAATCAAGATACCTGAGATGCACCAAGTCTCCAATTGAATTGTGTATCTCCTCCAAATCACAATCACGTAATGTCAAGATACGCAAGCTCATGAAAATTTGAAGTGAAATATTCTTCTCAACATTACCAAAGAAGAACAATGTCTGCAAAGTTGTAGATGTCATGATATCCTCTTTGGAGACTTTAGAAATCATCTCTTTAAATGAGATTTTGACGTCTCCATACGTGTTCTGGTCTTCATACATGGCGAGATGTTTAACCTGAGAAATACGTACATCATCGATTGTCGGATCCACAAGACATAAGTTTTCATGTCTTGTTAGTGATAACGAAAGATCATGCACTAGATCATGCATCTTACAACTAAAAATCTGACCATACTCATCCATTTCAACATCTTGTAGTAAGGAATTGCTTACCAAAGTTTGGAAAATATCATTTCCCACATCCTCCATCTCCTTGTTTCTCGCCTCATCTGTTTGAATCAACCCTAAAGCCATCCAATATTGGATCGATTTCTCCTTGTAAATGAAATCATCCTTCGGAAAGATTGAACAATATGCAAAGCATTGCTTGAGAACAGAATTTGGTAGATTATCAAAGCTTAGTTTCAATGTGCTTTGAACTCTCTCCGCCCCTTTTAGATCCCAAACCTTGCTATCTTTGATGGACAACCACTTCTCTTTATCTTCGTAACTACGTAACATGGCTCCTATAACCTTCACCACCAATGGTAAACCATGACATTTTTTCACGATATCACGTCCTATCTCAACCAATTCCGGCATTGGTGGTCGTCCTACCACAAAAGCCCTTTCCTCAAAGATAGACCAACATTGATCATCTAAAAGACCTTCTAAAGTATACGAATCTTTGGTCATAGCGTTAGTTCCAATTCCATGATTCCTTGTAGTGACAAGAATGCCACTTCCATTATGTGAATTTGCTTTCAGCATACAACTCTTGAAATCATCCCAATGTTCCTTACTTTCATCCCAAACATCATCTAGGACCAACAAATATCTTTTTCCTCCTAACTTCTCTCGAAGAGATGCAATTAAATTTTCCCTTGTTGGTACCTCACATTTCTTTTTGAATAGGGATTCATAGATCCTTGCAAGAAGTGCATTGACGTCAACCTTAACCGACACACACAACCAAGCTCTAACATCAAAATCGTCTTCGATCTTTTGATTATTGTAAACCGACTTAGCCAAAGTGGTTTTCCCAATCCCTCCCATTCCAACAATGGGAACAATCACAAGTTTTTCTTCTACTTCTCTTAGGAGTTGTATGATATGCAGTGCATCATTCTCCCTACCAACAATACTGAATTCATCCAAAAAAGAATCGGTCTCCACCTGATGGAGACTATTTGGAGTAAGACCACCTTGTTCACTGTGTAGTCCTAAATCGTTTGCTTGTTTAAGGAAATCAGACAACTTTTTGCTAATGTCTTCGATTTTATGACCTATTCTTCTACGAAATTCAAACTTTTTCAAGCTTGGAAGAGAAGGTACCTTTCTTTCCATCTGATTCCGTTTCTTGACCTCAAGCCTCAACATTTCATAGTCAACCTCATCGAACACGTCATCAGCTTCACCGACCAGATCTTTTAGATTTTTCAGCCATAACATCACAGCCTCTTTTGTACCCTTTTGGATCTCCTCATCACGTAACTTGGCATGAATCATATCCAATGTTTTACCAAAGGTGGTCAACCTTTCTCTGTAGCCCCAAGCAAGGATGACTTCGTTGGCAGCTGCTGCCAATAACTTCTTCACTATCCCCTCGACAACAATAGTTGCTAAAGCGTCAACCATTTCTCACTGTGGAGGGAGAAAGAAAGTTATGAGATGCTAGAAGATCTAATGAGATAAATTTATGTGACAGTGATCACGAAAAGTGGGGATGCTACATAAAAGGGTCAATTGTTTTATTGTGAGTAGGAAAATTGGAGTTGATATATAAAAAGGGTGTTTGCTTTATAGTAAGTAATTTTCATTGGTGAGAACCCTTTTCAATTCTTTACTTTAACAATTCATCTAAGATATTTATAATAATGTATAGCGTGTAATTTATCACAACCGAACTAAAACGAAGATGTGGTAACTTAATTGAATAAAATAAACCTAAATCTAGTACAACAAATTCAGGTCAGACAGTAAAAATGACTAACACGACACTTTATTTTAAGATGGTCTTATGAGTTTTGTTAGAACGTCCAAAAACATTGTATAAAATTATTGTAACATTTTTAGAGACATTTTATTGTTTTATCCTATGAACTTATAACCTACAATATAGTCTATTAAGACACTACAAAAAGGTCTATTAAGACACTCAAGTCATTTTTCACCGGGGACGGATCTGATGAAGGGCACATGGTGGCACGTGCCACCGTATTAGTTATCCGGCAAAGGGTAAAAAAATTTGTTTTCGTGAAGGTGCCACCGTATCGATTTAGGAGGTGCTACCGTATTCATTTGGAAACTACAAGGGGTGCACCTAAACTGAAAAAAAATGCCCAAATCTTATACCCATTCAACCAAAAAAAGCGAAAAAATCTACTGAAATCAACAAAAAACACCTAAAAAATTTCTCGAACTTGATAAAAAAAACTTAAAATTCCCCCGAAATCAAGCAAAAAACGTTAAAAATCTCTCAAAACACCGAAATTTGGCTAAAATCACATCAGACAATATTGAATGTTGATAAAAAAGATGAAAGACACTTCGATAAAAACCGTATGAAAAAATATGGTGCCACCGTATGAAAATTTGTCTAGGGGTGTGCAGAAAACCAACCGATCCAATCAAAACCGACCGATCCAATTAGAACCGACCGACCTTGATTGGATATCCAATTGCAATTGGATCGGATCGGATCGAAAATTTTGACATCCAATTGGATCGGTTCGGTTGTTGGATGACAGTCCAGAACCGACCGACAACCGACCGAACCGAACTGACCGACAAGGGAACCGAACCGACCCATGAGAACCGAACCGATACCAATTATATTTTAGGGTTTAATATTTTTTTTAATTAATAAATCTGAATTTTTTTCAAAACAGTAAACTTTACTGAGTAAAGTCACGGCTCACTCTTATTTTAATTTTCCATTTTCCCTCTTCTCTCACTTCTCACACGACTCAGTTACTCACACTTGTGAAACCCTAAAATCTAAATCCCTAATCTCACATTCTCAAATCTCACTCACGACTCACTCACGTCTCACGCAGCTCCGACGAAGGCTCCCTCTTCTCTCACTTCTCATACGACTCAGTTACTCACGCAGCTCCGACGAAGGCTCACTCACGGCGACGCAACCTCCGACGACGCAGCTCCGAGCCTCCCGATTAACAACTTTAAAACGGATTCTTCTTCAAACTCGGTATGATTTCTGAGTTTGCATTTCTATCGTGTGATTTGAGGGGTGCTCTGGTCGATTGATTTATTGCATTTTTATCTTATGGCATAAACTTAGAACTGCAGGGTGTTAGTTTTCTATTAGTTGAGCTGCTGATTGCTGAGATTTTTGAATGTTGGTTATGTTGGTTTGCAGTTTGTTAATTGGTGTTGGTTATGTTGGTTTTTGAATGTTGGTTATGTTGATTTTTGAATGTTGGTTCTATTTGTGCCATAGTTAATGCTTGATTGCTTGTTAGTTGTTATCTTCTCTTTTTAAGGTTCATAACAGGCTTAGTGTTGAAAGACTTGTAATGGATATTTGAATTCTTAACAAACTTATTCAGTCAAGTGGGTTACACAAAAAAAGTTCATGTATATGCATACACTCTAATAACATCATGTATATCTACCATTACAAATATCCTCTTTTCTTATGGCACCTTTGTGAGAGTGCAAGGCTGCAAGCAAATGTCTAGTTGACATTTAAAGTTTTAAACTGGTTGGTTTGGTAATTTGTTTATTGCATTTTGACACAAACTTCCTTATTTGGGAGATGATGAGGTGGTTTTATTTGGGATCGTTGCACTAATAAGAACTACTTTCAATAAGTTTTGTTCTAAGTATTAAGTTTTCCCATTACAGAATCACACATTTAATGCAAATGTGTTTTATTATATATGGCAAATATTCAATTTCACTAAAAGAGTAAATGTGATTTTTGGTGTTTTTTTGGTATTTAACTTCTTTAACTACAGATGATGAGGAACATGTCTTTTGTTTATTAACAGATGTCTTCCACTGCAAATATCATAAAACCCATATCTCTCGTTGATGAGGAAGATCCCGGAATTCCTAATGAAGAAAATACACCCACCACCAATGTTGATGAAAGTCCAACACCATTGTCAACACATGCACTTAAGATGTGCCTGCCACATTCTTAACTTGATTGTGCAAGATGGGTTAAGTGATTATGAATCAAGTATTGGCAAAATTAGAGATGTGGTGAGATATGTGAGAGGTTCATCGACTAGATTGCAAAAATTGAAAGAGTGTGCCGAGCAAGCAAAAATAACAAGTAAGAAAACAGTGTGCTTAGATGTTGCAACTCGTTGGAATTCAACGTATATGATGTTGGATGTTGCCGAAAAATATCAAAAGGCATTTGAGAGGATGGAGTTTCATGACGTAGGTTATGTGAAAGAGTTTTGCACGGGTGAAGTGAAAAAATGTCCGAACGAAAATGATTGGGAGATTGGTAGGTTGTTTGTGAAGTTTTTGAAAATCTTTTATGATTGCACTTTAAGATTCTCCGGGTCTAAGTTTGTCACATCTAATCAATTTTTAGACCGGGTTTCTTTTATTCATAGTCGTTTGGAGTTTTGGTGCGGGAGTAGAGTTGATAGTAAGTTGAGGGAAATGGCTATTTCAATGAAGAAAAAGTATGACAAGTATTGGGGGAAAATGGAAGATTTGAACCCATTTTTACTTGTAGCTATCTTGCTTGATCCTCGGTACAAAGAACCTTTCTTGAATGTGTGCTTTGAGTTGATGTGTGGTGACAAAGATGAGGCTATAAGTTATTGTAAATCTGTTAGAATGACTTTAGATTCAATGTACAAAGAGTATTGTCAATTGGATTCGGGTGATGGCACGTATACGACTTCTAGTGTTGTTGAAGATGATGGTAGAGATGTTGATGATGATGTGGATGACTATGCTTTATTTGATCAACTTCGCAAGAAAAAGCTAAAGGCCGTTGATTCCTCAGAAAACAAAACTGAAGTTGACAAATATTTCACCGAAGCATGTGAAAATACGGATCAGGTTTGCATATTTATTTTCGTTTCTTTTCTAATATGTTTTAAATATTGGTGCAATTTTTGTTTTAACTTTGTTTTAACTTTGTTTTGTATACTTCTTTACAGCATGATTTTGATGTCTTGAATTGGTGGAAAAAGAATGCAAGTAGGTTTAAGGTTCTTTCCACCATTGCTCAGGATGTATTTGCTATTCCCATATCAACGGTTGCATCGGAGTCGGCATTTTCTACCGGTGGTCGTATTATTGACTCATATAGGACTCGTTTGACTCCTAAAGCGGTACAAACATTAATTTGTACCCAAAACTGGATCCGAAAAACAACAACGATTGATGTTGATGGTGCAAATGAAGAAGTTGAAGCGTTGGAAGCTGGTAAGTAAATGTATATATATTAAATTTTACGTTACATGTGTTTATTCATGAGATACTAATATAACTTTTTTGTTTTACACTTCTTAATTTTGTAGAAATGTTGGCCGGAGATGGAGAAATCAGAATGGATTGAGTTGTTGCAGGCTTTTGTTTAATTGTTTATCATTTTCCACTTTCCACTTTTCAATAGAACTTTTGTAACTTTTGTATGGGGTTATATTTGGTAGTTGTATGTTTTTACTTTTTAGCACTAGTTTGGACTTTTGAATGGATAATTAAGTATTTAGGAATATTATTATTTATGTGCATTGTTGAAAATTGGATTTAAAACATTGGATGTCGGATGGATCTGATCCGATCATCCATTGGATGTCGGATCGGATGGATCCAATCTGATCCGGTTAACATTGGATGAAACCGAACTGATCCAATGGATATCCAATAAAAATATCCATTGGATGGAACCGAACCGATCCAATCATCCATTGGATTGGAAAAATCCAACATCCAATGGATGATTGGATCGGTTCGGTTGGGAAAATCCAACATCCAATGGATGATTGGATCGGTTCGGTTCCCCTCACATCCATTGGATGTCAACCGATGAACACCCCTAGATATGATTCATGCCAAGTTACGTGATGCGGAAACCCAAAAGGGTACAAAAGAGGCTGTGATGTTATGGCTGAAAAATCTAAAAGATGTGGTTGGTGAAGCTGATGATGTGTTCGATGAGGTTGACTATGAAATGTTGAGGCTTGAGGTCAAGAAACGGAATCAGATGGAAAGAAAGGTACCTTCTCTTCCAAGCTTGAAAAAGTTTGAATTTCGTAGAAGAATAGGTCATAAAATCGAAGACATTAGCAAAAAGTTGTCTGAGATCCTTAAACAAGCAATCGATTTAGGACTACACAGTGAACAAAGTGGTCTTACTCCAAATAGTCTCCATCATCAGGTGGAGACCGATTCTAATTTGGATGAATTCAGTATTGTTGGTAGGGAGAATGATGCACAACATATCATACAACTCCTAACTAGATCAAAAGAAGTAGAAGAAAAACTTGTGATTGTTCCCATTGTTGGAATGGGAGGGATTGGGAAGACCACTTTGGCTAAGTCGGTTTACAATAATCAAAAGATCGAAGACGATTTTGATGTTACAGCTTGGTTGTGTGTGTCGGTTAAGGTTGACGTCAATGCACTTCTTGCAAGGATCTATGAATCCCTATTCAAAAAGAAATGTGAGGTACCAACAAGGGAAAATTTAATTGCATCTCTTCGAGAGAAGTTAGGAGGAAAAAGATATTTGTTGGCCCTAGATGATGTTTGGGATGAAAAGAAGGATCATTGGGATGATTTCAGGAGTTGTATGTTGAAAGTAAATTCACTTAATGGAAGTAGCATTCTTGTGACTTCAAGGAATCTTGAAATTGGAACTAATGAGATGACCAAATATTCGTATACTTTAGAAGGTCTTTCAGATGATCAATGTTGGTCTATCTTTGAAGAAAGGGCTTTTGTGGTAGGACGACCATCAATGCCAGAATTGGTTGAGATAGGACGTGATATCGTGAAAAAATGTCATGGTTTACCATTGGTGGTGAAGGTTATAGGAGCCATGTTACGTAGTTACGAAGATAAAGAGAAGTGGTTGTCCATCAAAGATAGCAAGGTTTGGGATCTAGAAGGGGCGGATAGAGTTCAAAGCACATTGAAACTAAGCTTTGAGAATCTACCAAGTTCTGTTCTCAAGCAATGCTTTGCATATTGTTCAATCTTTCCGAAGGATGATTTCATTTACAAGGAGAAATTGATCCAATATTGGATGGCTTTAGGGTTGATTCAAACAGATGAGGCGAGAAACAAGGAGATGGAGGATGTGGGAAATGATATTTTCCAAACTTTGGTAAGCAATTCCTTACTACAAGATGTTGAAATGGATGAGTATGGCCACATCTTTCGTTGTAAGATGCATGATCTGGTGCATGATCTTTCATTATCACTAACAAGACATGAAAACTTATGTCTTGTGGGACCAACAATCGATGATGTACGTCTTTCTCAGGTTAAACATCTCGCCATGTATGAAGACCGGAACACGTATGGAGACGTCAAAATCTCATTTAAAGAGATGATTTCTAAAGTCTCCAAAGAGGATATCATGACATCTACAGCTTTGCATACATTGTTCTTCTTTGGTAATGTTGAGAAGAATATTTCACTTCGAATTTTCATGAGCTTGCGTATCTTGACATTACGTTATTGTGATTTGGAGGAGATACACAATTCAATTGGAGACTTGGTGCATCTCAGGTATCTTGATTTGTCTCATACCCACATCAATGTTTTACCTAGATCTATAGGTAAACTTTACCATTTGCAAACTCTGAAGTTGTTTTGGTGCATTCATCTCAAGGAGTTGCCGGAAGACGTGAACAATCTGATCAACCTACGACATTTTGAGTTTGATTATTGGCGTCTCTCCCCTAAGGTTGGGCAATTGACTTCTCTTCAAACTTTATCCGCCTTTGTCGTGGGTCAAAAGAAGGGATATCAAATCGAAGAGCTAGGTCGTTTGAAACACCTTCGGGGAAAGCTCTGCATTTCCAATCTTGAAAAAATTAGTAGCAAACAAGATGTTACCAAGGCAAATTTATCTGAGAAGAAACGTATATTCGAGATTGTATTTTGTTGGAGTAACAATGAAGGTGCCAACAGAAACGACAAGGATGTATTGGAAGGCTTGCAACCTCATGCAAATGTGAAAAGCTTGGAAATAGAAAACTTTTCTGGTGATAACTTTCCGACGTGGGTAATGAAGATGGCAATCGATATTCAAGGGAAATGGACGTCCCTTGACAAGCTCATCAAAATCACATTATCAGGTTGTAGCAGTTGTCACAATCTTCCAATGCTTGGGAATGTACCACTTCTTCGGGAGCTTGTGTTGGAGCATATGGACAAGGTGACATGCTTAGGTACGTCATCTTTAGGCCAAGGCAATGTCGTAACTGAAACATGGAAGCCTTTGTTTCCATCGTTGAGATCGCTTGCACTAATGGATATGAAAAGCTTGGAGAAGTGGACAGATGCAGGAATGAACAGCTCAACGATGTTATCGTCTGTCCTCGAGACGTTGGCAATTTATCATTGTCCAAAAATAATCCTATTGGATGAATATCATCAACATCCTCTCGTTTCTTTAGATATAAACGAATGCGAAAATCTTCAGTCCATTCAGAGCATACAAGGCCTCACATCTCTCGAATCGTTGCAGATCGCCGATTGTGGGAGTCTTTCAAGAATACCCGATTTGCACAACCAAGGTCATTCTTTGAAGTCTCTACGTATTAGCAGTTGCTACAAACTAACTTCCTTGCCTGGTGGATTAGAGTGTCTTGCCTTGTTAAACTATTTGGAATTAGGTCCGTTCTCAAATGAGCTCCATTCTTTCCCAATTCTCCAAGGCATCGAGAAGTTAGGGAGCCATCTTCGATCTTTACGGTTGATTGGTTGGGATCACTGGGAGTCGATACCGGAAGAAGTAAAACACCTCACTGCACTGACTGGATTAACCATAGAGAGATTTGGAATGCAAGAATTGCCTATCTGGTTAAGAAATATGTCATCTATTCGCATTATCGAGTTCTGGGGATGCAGGTGGCTAGATATTGAAACAGTTAGACGAGGAGCGCCAAGGGAAGCAATTAACGTTATGTTAGACGGTGATGCATGTATATAATACATATAAATAAGTAGTAGAATATATTTCCATTTTCTCTTTAATTATTATTGCTATCCATCCAAATATCTCTTTCTTGTTCATGTGTAGGAATACAGGGAGTTTTTTTTTCTCTATTGTGCACGTACGTTGCTTATTTATTTTTATTATTAGATATAAAAATATAAATCCAAAATTAGATAACCATAAAATTCGGGTTTGGTAAAACATATCTGTTAACCAAATGTAGATTACCTTGTTAATTGCGAGACCTATGCATTCAAAATTTGCTTTATATAATATCCAATACTAAAATAAAACCCTTGTTCGATTTATGATATAAACAAACTGAAATCAATTGAAAGGAACGTATTCAGCTCAATTATCGCCCGGTTTGAGGATGGTTGAAAGTGAATAACTCGAACCGATAACACCCCTAATTTTAGGTTTAAAATGTTTAGGAAATTATCAGTTGTGTTAATAAAAAAAATGTAAAGCACTATCGTGCTGGTGAATTACTATTGATCCCTTCACTACAAAAGATAAAAAGATCCCATATTTTTTTTCTTATGATTTGTGCAAACTTATAGAAAAAAAAAATCAGTTTTGTCACACTTATAAATATGTACTAAAAGCATCTCGTAATAGATTTTATAATTATGTTATTTATTGTTATTTTACTTCAATTTTGAAGCTACATTTTGTCAAACAAAGACGGAGATTTCAATTCTTTTGGAAGAACTAAAGAACACTCCACGTTTAACAACCAATGTTTAAAGGAAAAACTAAAGAACACTCCACGTTTAAAGAATTTTATAAAATTTTATGTGGGGAGAGATAAATTAATTTTTTTTGCATTCCGACGAGAAAGGTTGAAGTATTACTATTTTAGATAAATTCTATTTAAAAAGTGTATGGTGTTGATAACTTTATAAAAATATTTTAATAATATAATGAATGTTAAAATCTCTAAAATAGAGAATCTATCGGAGCTAAATCTTTTTAGAAATTCTTTTGATTCTCTACTTTAGAGAAATTATAGAGAATTTGTTTCTTATTCACTGTGTACAAGTAACATAAAGGAATCAATTATTACTCGCAGCAGAATAAATCCGCAATCAATCCATCATAATGGCAACTAGAGCTCATAAGGGGGTGAAGCCGGAAAATGACTTTTTCTTTGTAAGGGGTTGTTTGGCAAGTCTTGTATAAATTAAGCTGTATGTATCAATTAAACGACAAGTTCGCAAAAAATATGGTATTTTAGATAAAGCTCCCTCCTAAAAGCTTACTAAATAAGCCACTTTATATATAATTAAGTCACTACCAAACAGTAATGTATAGCTCACCGAATAAAGTGAGAGTCCTGTTATATAAGCTCATAACAAAGAAGCCCTAACATGATCTTAATAAGATCAACCAATCAAGCCATTTTATTCTTTTCCAAAAATTGATTTCTAAAAAAAAGTCAAATATAAGATACAATGATCAAATAAGTAATTTTGGGCCCACAGTTACCCTCTAAATATATTAGTGTTCATAAATCGAATTTGTAGCAGCTAAGAGAGCAGCTCCAATGCCCGATCCATCTTTCGAATGCTCGATAACCACATTGCTCGATAACTCCGGCCCTAGAAGCTCTGTTACCGCATCTTTAAGGTATCTCCGGTAATGAGGGTGGTGTTCGTATAGACCTCCGTCCATTGCAACAACAGTACGCTTTCCAAACACGATTACCTTAGAATCCTCCTCCATCTTTTGGAGTATCCCAACAATTCCTGCTCCCGCTAACCGGCCCCCACGCTTCGCGATCGTATCACAGACCTCCACCACCATCTTCCTCGCGTCCAAATTTGAGTCCACCTGATATCGAGTTGAATTTGTTTTCTTAAAAATAAATCAAACAAACTCAACAAATTCCACATTTTTTCCTTCTGCCTGAAGGGTTATACCACATTCATGTGTCCCAGCATTCACAGGATATTAATCGGTGTATTAATTCACGTTCATTATTCATTATGAACGAGAACAAATGGGAACCCGTGTCGTGTTCTCCTTTGTCCTCCGGTTCACAACAAGTTTACAACTGAACGTTCCACTATATTACAAATATACAAAGCGCATGTCTTAAATTATAAAATATAGAAATTAGAAAAATGGATTGAAGTGAGTAATTTACCCCAGTTGCTTCATAGAGGATGGATCCAACACCTTCAAGATCTTCAGAAGTATCCTGCTGCATAGAACTTATATTTGGAGTCCTGCAATTTAAATTCAATGTTAACTTTTCACTCAATATAAATAAATTTAAAGAATAAAATCAGCATATATTATAGGAATAGCAGAATCAGTTGAATGTATCCGTTACCCGAGTGTGAACGGGGTTCGTAGTCTTTCGGGAACACGCTTTCCAAATAACGAACCTGATTCCGCCATCCTCACAAGTATCCGTCTCACTATTTCGCCAAGATACATACCCGAGATCGTTTTTTCAAATAACTGTTTCCATAAATAATAAATGAAAACTTAAGGGCAATTTAGTCATTTTAACTTATCAGCAACCCAGAAACACAATTATTGCAGATTTTAAAGTATATAATATTTATATACGCAAAACCCACACATAACCTAGTTTCGCTGAATCGGCGGCCCTTCGGTAATTATTGCAGTTTTCATGAGACGGAAAAGTAATATTATCGTCGAAACTTACCTGCTCACCGGGGTTTATACTCTCCGCATCCATCTCCCTATCGAACTCGGTCAAAGGAAGACCGTTCGAGAATGCTCCCCATTCGGTATTAATGATCTAGAAACAATACAACATCACATAACACAAATCATGTCTAGCTCAGTTGGTCTACCTAAGGACGGTAACATCCTGGGGGGCTGTGGATGGTATCCCAGTCTACCCGGGTTCGATTCCAAGGGGAGACAATTGAGGGCATGAGGAGTACCCAGTCCTTGGGTGGTCCAGTCTTTGACTGGGCTTACCCCCCAGCCTGTGGTTGGGCCTTAGGTCCAGCGTAAGCTGGGCCGGGACAGCGGCGGATTAGTGGACTGCCCTCGGATGTCCGATACCGCCGGGGAGGCGGGCGTGCGTGCATTGTGTTCGTGGTAGTTGATCGAAAGGGTCGATGCCGATATGCCTTCCCAAAAAAAAACATCACATAACGTAAAAATCATGCAATTGGGCCTTCCGGTTGGTAAAAGTCATAAAATAATGTACAAACCGTTCTTTCGTATGTTGTTTTTTGTCCATTTAGTTTCGGAATGGCGTCCACGGATTCAACGTAGCAAGCATTGGTACCCGTTCCGAGAATTACGGCAACCATGACATCGTTATCCCAGTATCTCGCTCCGGCTAGTGTCGCCACCGTATCATTAACCTACATTCACGACACAAACACTTGAGAGATCGATTTACTACTAAACAGAACTATGTGTAATACAATGCAACGGGTTGTACCAAAGCCGACACCCGCATATCGAGCCCTTGTCTCTTCATAGCTTCGTTTAAACAAGCGACGACATCCTTCCCAGGCTGAAACACAAGTCAATTGAGAGAATGGCAACATTATATATAAAATTGGGGCAGTTAAGCGTGCTTAGGTAAAAGTAGTACTAGAATTGGTGATCTCGTGTTGTATATATAGAATTGAGGTACTACTATATCATGTATTACACATTCTGCCAAAAGGTATGACATCACCCTCTGGTCCCATCATGGGGGAGATAAATTGTATGTCCCAAGGACAAGTGGGGCCCACCGACGACCATCATGGGGGACCCACTAGGCTAAAGTTGTGGAGACTAAGGTATCACACATGATGAATGATACTTGAGAAGCGTAAAACCGGCTCGATGGACCTTCCAATAACTCTTCCGTAAGCATTATTTATCGTTTTAGATATCATATTTACTATTTCCAAATGTATAAAATACTTATAAGAGATGCTTCGAGTAAACGGCCTAAATAAAGAAACACCAACCGTTCCCGAGACTGCAAAACCCTTTGTCCATTTGATCAAAATCCCGGAATCAATGGAGGTTTGCTTCACCGGAAAAGAAAAAGTAAACCCCGTCTCTCTAGTTCTACGATCCGGCAACACAAACTTTCCGCCCTCATTCTTCACGAAGTTTGCTAACGCAGAAGCAATAAAGTCGAAAAGTTCCTACGAATTCATTAAACCATGTTTATATATAATGATCAACAACAAAACACTTAAAATTCGAACTAAAAAAACAAATCAACAGCGGGTTGTTTTGAATTATGATCGAAGATTCGGACCTCAGAAGTGCCAAACATCAAGTCTTGTGGTATCGAAACCTGCTCGAATTCAGTGGCGATCACCCGATCATCTTTTCCACCTAATTGAGTTCTAAGAACTCGGAAATTCGTACCCCCGAGATCCAATGCGTAGAACAACCCTCTTTCACTCCTACATTCATCCAAATTTCTCTTTAATTATAGATAGCCTAAAGGAAATTTATCCCACACTCTAGAGAAAAAAAACCCCAATTTTGACTTTACAGATTCAAACATGATACTCTTTAAATTCAAATTATATATAGTTTGCTTAGTTTTTTTATATCTCATTTGTTCCAAATGCTAAAAATATTTATTTAGAAACATGGGTTATCTATCTTTTTTTTTTTGGATAGGGTTCCTGGCCTTCGGCCCGGTACATCCCTGGCAAACACACCGACTGCGAAGTAATGCAGCCCTGAGATAATCCCCGGTGGGCACAAGACTTGATGTTTGAAGTTAAAAGTTGAGAATTTTGACCTTCAAAAGTCAAATATGGACGATTTGGGTGATTAAAAGTAGTAATTAAATTCTAATTGTCAACATAATGGCACATATTAAAGATATCAATTACTTTCGCAATAAAAATTGCTGCCTATATTAAGGGGCGTTTACCTCATCACTTATCCGGGTAAGTGTTTACCGGTAAAATTTAATACTATCACTTATTTCCTGCGTAAGATTTTAGTTATGCAACAATTTAGCTGTTTACCCAGGTAAGCGTTTTGTAAACGAACCCTAAATCATTCATAATATGCATTAAAGAAATACCCAAAAAAACATTACCACCCAAAGTCAAAGAAAGTCAACAATTGATCGGATTCAAAATCAAAAGATCATACCCAGTTGGCAAAGAATCGACGTAGCTAAGGATCATCTTAAGATCACTGCCGCCGTCGACGGCGAGTCCGGCTCGCATATCAGTAGCCATGGAGTCAGCCACGTGGCGGAGGACGGGGAGAGGTGTGGCGCAGTCGTTTTGCAATTTCCTCAAGATAGGGAGTGCGGCGGCAGTGGTGATGGAGACACCGGCGCTGGATCGCACGACCATGGATACACGTGGCGTGCGGACAATGGGTGATCGAGAGAAGGGGAAGGATCGGACGGCCGGCGGTGGGGTAACGGCGAAGGACATTGTGCAACGGCGATTAGATCAAGGTGGATGGATCTTCGGTTGGGTGGAAAACCAAGACAGGTACATGTTTTGAAGCAGTAGTTCAGGTTGTTTCTTTTATTTATTTCTTCACCGGCTCGTTAGGAAAATACCTATTTTTTATTTTAGATTTTAGTGATTTAATCTATTTAATAAGATACATACTTTTACTAATAAATAAAGAATTTTTTAACATTTATATAACTTTACTTTAATTTAATATTAAAATATAATTTAATAAAACATGCAAAATAAAATATCTATAAATCATCTTTACGTTTTAAATTGACATTTTTTAAAACGTTTAACAAACTGTACAAATCCTTGTTTTTAATGTTTAATCGGATGAAAGTGTTTCATATGATTAAATTGTTTTATATAGTTCTTTTTTTGATTAAATTATTTTATAGACTTTTCATTCTGTGTAAAAATGTAATTGTTTCATGTATTTCTCATTTTGATGAAATTTGTTTCATATATTCTTGATTAATCAACCTTCATATATTTTTGATGAATTTTTTCATATATTATTGACTAATCAATCTTCATAATAAAGAAAAAGTGAAGAAAAAATATGATTGGTTGAACGTGGTTTATACGGTTTGTTAGATTTCACTGATTTGTAAAATAATCGGACCCTATATATATATATATATACTTGAGATCATGTGAGACCAGACTATTTCTGTGAGACCGTGAGACCAAAAAATTAACACTAAACCTTCACAGCAAAAGACTGTGAAGGTACTGTGATGGTAAACATTCACACTGTTTTTGCTGTGAAGGTTCGCTGTTTTTCTTACCTTCACAATGAATCACTGTGAAGGTTTAGTGTTAATTTTATGGTCTCACGAAAACAGGTTGGTCTCACGTGAACCTAACCCCCCCCCCTCTCTCTCTCTCTCTATATATATATATATATATATATATAGGACGATAATCAAATGAGAACCACAAATAGGTTACAAACCCGTGAGAACCAATGTAAAAATTTTTGTTTACATGATTTTTTTTTCATCAAAACCTATGATTTAAGATATTGTTACACATATGTTCGTGTTCACCATATGATAAGTTTACATGTGAAAAAAGAATTTTGTTTCACCTAGTGAAATGAAAAATACTCCTAAAAAATATTCATATGGTGAAACAAATCCATGTGAAACTATCATATTATGAAACACATATATTTGAAGTAAAATATAATAAATCCTAGCATTTGATGAAAAAATTTCATGTAAAAAAATGTTTTTTATATCGGTTCTCACGGTTTATAACATATTTGTGGTTCTCACATGATTTAACCCCTATATATATAGTTATTGATAGTTTGTCATAAGAAATTATATGGTATACATCGTATTAACATATTTTAAATAATAATTAATGTAAACCAAATATATAATTGAAGTAAGAATATTTTTCGATAGAAATAGATGTGTTATATGTTAATGCATCAATTCTTAGAAATAATGATATAAATGAGTCAATTGAAAATGGCATAACCGTAAAATACTCTAAAAAGATTAAGCAACTCATAAAAACACAAAATTTACGGACATTTCAAGAAAAAATGTGACATGGAATTATTTTTTTGCCTCATCGGCATTTATAAGAACAAAATATCAATGTATTTTATAAACGAAACCATATCCTTGTCAGCATTTATAAGTTATTAGATAAATATGTATTTATATGTTTGAGATATTATATCATAAGCACTGGATTAACGGTTTTTCAAAATAAATTTTCAAAAATAAAAAGTGTAACAAAATATGTTTCATTTTCATCAAATTTACGGTACAAAAATTATTAATATCATAACAATTTATAGTAGAGTTGTTCATTGGCGGTATGACCCGCTAGACCCGGCTCGTTCAGCTCGTTAGAAAAGCAGGTTTAGAAAATATGAATGTGCTTGGGTAGGACCGTTCAAGTTAACGGGCGGGCTCGAGCAATGAAAAAGGAATTTTGGACAAGCCCGTCCGGGCCGTTATATAATTATAAGAGTAAGTTACATTTTTAGTTCCTATGGTTTGTTGAAAGTTTCTATTTTCATCCTTATGGTTTTGAAATTGCGATTTCCATCCCTATGGTTTCTAATTCATCACTTTTTTTGTTCTTATAATTAGATTTTTATTGCTATTTTCATCCCTATGGTTTACAATTCATTAATTTTAGTTTTTCATACTTAAGGGTGCGTTTGGTACGCAGACATGATAAAACATGACAGGACGGGACATGACAGAACAAGGCATGACAGAACAGTTGTTCAGCGTTTGGTAAACTGGACAGAACAGAACAGACAACATTAGATAAAAAACAATAAATAAACTTTAAAGAATGAATAAAATATAAGTAGAACATGTATTTGATGTTTTAGAAAAGAATTAGATTTTATTTTGAGGTTATATTGGTAAAACATAAGTTTGTTCCATCTTGTTCCAGCTTGTTCCATGGGGGTGGGGGTGGAACAAGGCTGTTCCAATTTATTCCACTTTGTTCCTGTCTGTTTCACATAAAAATCATGCCAAGCGTGGGACAGTGATCCTTGTTCTGTTCTGTCATGTCATGTCCAACGTACCAAACGCACCATAAATGTAGTGTTTTGGCCTCAAGGACAAAAATAGAAATTAATTGCAAATCATAGGGACGAAAACTAAAATTTTAAAACCACAAGGACGACATCTGCAATTTTTAGCAAACCACATGGATGAAAAACGTAATTTACTCTAATTATATTCAATTAATTTTTATATAATTAATATTGTATTAAAAAAAGTTAAGAAGTGGTTTTGGGTTGGATTCCCTCTACTAAATACCAACAACCTCCCAAATATATACTATATGTGATATGTCATATAGTACGTCTAGGATCTCGATCTTGAAATATTGGGTTGTTAAATATTTTGTTGTTGAGGAATCCGAACTTTGAAGGATGATTATCTTTGGAGAGAAAAAAAAACAGTACTCCATATTTTGTGAAAAATGGTTTTCTACGTTGTGTACATTAGTGTATTTTACGTTTTTAGTTGGAAAAAAGATTATGTACTCTAGATAATTTTGCGTAACTTACCATTTTATATAAGTTTTTTTAACTGAGAATTTTTTAGGACCGTTAACTTGTTGCCAATCCCGACCCGTTTATAGGACGGGTATTGACAAGTTCTGAAGCACGCAAAAACGGGTTTGGGTTTGCTATATTAGGCCTGTTGGACAAGAAAAATATGTTAGGCCCGACCTGTAACCCATCCAAGACTGTAAATGACCACCTCTACTTTATAGCAAAGAGCCAACCTAAAAGCAAAAGTTGTCTTGGTAAACTAGTTGATAAGTCAGCTGATGACTGATAAGCTAGCTGGTAGCTAATAAGCTAACTAAAGCATAAGTCACGTTTGACAAAATTTAACTGATAATCATGTAAAATGACAAAAGATGGCATCTTGAAAAAAATAATCAATTACAATATTTTCATAATATAATTAAAACTAATTTATAGCGATATAATATGTTAATTAGTATAAATAAGATATGAAAAAAATATAATATTTTAATTAAAAGAATTTAAAAATTATTAATATATATACGCTATAAATTTTGAATTTGTTAAAACAACTTTTAAAAAATCTTTTTAAAAAGTGTATTGGGAGGATAAATTTCTAGATTATTTTAATAACATAATGGATGTTAAAATCTCTAAAATAGAGAATCTGTTGGAGTTAAATGTAATTCTTTTTAGAGATTTTGATTTTTGAGTCTTTGTTTAAAAAAATTAAAGAATTTGTTGGAGATGCTCTTATAAATCTATTTTCTAAATTACTAGAAGTCTACTCGATCAATGCAGCGTGATATATCTCGATTTTAATGTTCTAATTTATTTTAATGCGTGGTTTTGAGAAAACGATCATGTTTTTCTATAAATTTGTTTAAAAATGACGCTTTTTAAGGAGTTCATGATTTAAGGATTTGAAAGTGGTTAGAGATAAGAATTAATTAATAAGATGTCATGATTTAAGGATTTGAAGGTTGTTAGATATAAATATTAATCAAGTACTTAACATTAAAAGAGGTACATAAAACTTCATTAGTTGTTTTTAAGAGATTTTAAATAATTAACATTAAATAGCGGTACATGAATAGGGATTGTTTTTAAGTGTTTTTTTATAAATGGTTTATAATATAATATAGATAATTGTTTGAAGAAAATCCATTTCATGTTATAGTTATTTGAAAAATGATAAATGAATAAAAAAACGAGATTTGAAAATGGTGGGAAAATAAATGGAGAGGCCGTTGGAGAGAGGAAGGGACGGGCAAAACGATGTCGGTTGATGAATCCAATACCAATCTCCTCCCGCATATTCTCTCCCTTATCCGTTTACTCCAACCACTTTTTTCAGGAGATTAGATTTGTTAGTTACAATTAAATAATTTCACTGATTTAAGTTGTATTCCGGTCTTCATTTTTTTAAGAGTAAATTACACTTTTGGTCCTTGTGGTTGTCACCTAATATCAATTCTCGTCCCTCTTTTAAACTAATTACAGTTTTGGTCACTATGGTTGTCGTTTTGCTTCAATTTTGGTCCCTCTGATTACTTCTGTTAAAAAAATCTGTTTACCTTGGGGGTATTTTGGTCTTTTTATATTTTTTTGATTCTCAATTAAAATTTAAAAAATAAAAATATACTATATTATAATTTTAGATTTAATATTTAATTTTTATATAATATATATAACCCTTATTCCAGAGAAACCCTTTCCCTTTACTACCCCACCGATTACTTCCCCATTCTCTTCTTACCTCTCTCTAATCTCTCCTATGTTCCAATGAAGATCTCTTCCTTTATGCTGTAACGATTACCAACGAGACTAACAGAGATCTCTTCCTCTATGCTGCAACGATTCCCAAAGAAGAATTCCCATCCCTTTCTGTCGAGGTTTTTACTCTGGGGTTTCTCGATCTGCAACGAGGACCAACATTTTTATTTGGGATTTTAGGGATTGTGTTGTTTGGATTCTTCTTCTTCCCCCAAAAAAATGGATGGTTGCAAGTGGGGGAAGGTTTTGAAGATTTAATGAGAGCCTTTGAAAGCTACTGGAATAAGAAGGAAGAAGGGTGGAGGTGATTTTTAGTTGGCCAAAGAATTTGGGGATGATCTTGTTGGGTTTGATTTTTGATTTTTATATTTATTAAATTTGGACATTGATCGGAGAAGAAGGCGTGGCTGGGATGATGTTGATTGGGTTTTATTTTGGTTTTGGGTTTTTTTCGATCTGTTTCCATTTACAGGTTTTTTCGTCTTCAGTTTTGGTTCACTAGAGAAGATGACCGGATGAGGGTTGATACACCGTGGGAGATGAGCGGGTGAGGGTTGGTTCACCGGAGGACACGGTGATAATAATTTATTTGTTTAATTTTTTATAAAAATTAAAGAAATTATTAAAAGACCAAAATGCCCCTTAGTTAATGGACTTTTTTAAAAGAAGTTAGTGAGATGGATCAATAGAGAAACAGAGTGTCAACCACAGTGACCAAATCAGAAATAAAGTGACAACCACGGTGACCAAAAATGTAATTAGTTTGAAATAGGGACTACTCTTGATAGTAGGTGGCAACCACAAGGACCAAAAATGTAATTTACTCTTTTTTTAATAATGATGTTTTGCAATTTAGATTTAAAATCGTAAATTAAAATCGTATATGTGATTTGAGTTTTTTTAACTATAAACTAAATTGTAAACGTTTTAAATCAGAAAATAACAGTGTGGTGCGATGTATGTATAGAAGGTGATGGGAAGAGCTTGATGTTTCCATTATACACAATTGAATATACAATACAATGAAGACACGTGAATCACTAACGGATAGTCACAATAGAGAAGAATTTCCTCGTCTGGTGTACCACACAAATAGCATAATATACGTTTAACAAGAACCCAATGTTCGTCAGTTAGAATGTGCATAAACTGGTCCATCTTGTTCACCTCAAATGAGATATCTGGTCTAGTTAAAGAGGGGTATTGAAGGCTACCAACTATAACCCGATATATAGTTGCATCGGATAAGGTGTGCCCGATTTAGTGGAGATTGTTGTTGAACAAGTGGGTAATGAGGTGGAAACTGATTTTGCATCTTCCATGTGAGATCGTTTAAGCAAATCTTGAATGTTCTTTGTGAAAGCAACATGCCATGACGATGTTGGAGAACTTTAACTCCAAGAAAATATGATAGTGAACCAAGATCTTTGAGGGGGAACTGGTTAGCAAGAGTCGTAAAAAATTGGGAGACACGATCGGGACAACTACCGGTTAAAATGATGTCATCAACGTAGACCAAAAGATACATGACATGATTAGCGACGAACAAATAAAGATGTATCCGAATATGAATTCTTGAACTCGAAGTCTATCAAGAATTTACGTAATTCGTGATACCAAGCTCGAGAAGCTTGCTTGAGACCATAAATGGCTTTACGAAGTTTGCACACATACGAAGGATAATCTAAATCTTTAAAGCCCGACGGTTGACTCATATATACATTTTCGGAGAGTGTGCCTTGGAGAAAGGAGTTGTTAACATCCAACTGGCAGAGAGACCAACCATACTGCACAACGATACTAAGCACAAGTCTTATCGTGGTTGGTTTAACAACTGGAAAGAAAGTTTCTTGGTCGTCCATCCCCGGTCTTTGATGAAATCCCTTGGCGACAAGGCGAGCTTTATACCTGTCAATGGAACCATTAGAAGCTCGTTTTATACGAAATATTCATTTACAACCAACCAAGTTAAAAATGCCATCACAAGGGACAAGTTCCCATGTTCTATTTTTTATAAGTGCATCATATTCTCATACATATCTTGACACCACCAATGATCCTTGAGAGCCTGTGAAATGGTGGTAGGCTCTAGATGGTTCAAAATAGATATAACTATTAAGGAAACTACTCATTGACTGTGTATTGATTGTATTTCCTTTTTCACCTTAAGCTATATTTAGATAGTTATTGTGATTGATATTATTTATCTTAGAATTAGCCTGAGATCTCTCCTTACCATTGTATGTATGTTGTAAATGGCTATTTATAGCCTTTGTATTCTGTCTAATAGTGAATCAACTTTTCCATTCAAAATCAAGCTGTTATATGGTATCAGAGCATCCATCTCAAACGAGAATTGATCCTATTGCACCTCCTTCTTCCATGGCACCAATCACAGTTGTTCAACTCACTGCCTCCACCCACTTTAACGTCACCCTTACTAACGACAATTTTTCGGTATGGCGTAAGCACGTCTACTCAACCCTAATTGGCCTCGATCTCGTTCACTTCATCACCGGAACCAAGCAGGCTCCGGCGGAGTTCCTAGACGCCGAAGCCACTAAACCAAACCCGGATTACTATCTATGGTTCCGACAGGATCAAATCATTCTGGCGGGTCTTCTAGGCAGCTGCTCACCCACCATCCAACCGATGATCGCATCGGCCGACACTGCTCAGGAAGCGTGGGAACGATTGGTAACTAGCTATGCGAACTCATCTCGGTCTTGAGTCATATCGCTAAAATCCAAACTTGCATCCAACCCCAAAGGCACTCGCACCGTCACGGAATACTTACGTGACATGAAATCAATCGCCGACGAACTAGCACTAGTTCAAAACCCGGTGAAAGACGAGGACCTCATGGTCTACATTCTCTGTCAATTAGGCGATGACTTCAAAAATGTTGCCCAATCACTTCGACTACTTGATTCAAAACTCACCTTCCCAGAATTATTTGAGAAGCTTGTTGATTTTGAAAGGGAACTTCAACAAACAACTGTTACTCCACCTCTCATGGCTACAGCCAACTTCACCCAAAAACACTCAAGGACTAATGCAAGATCAGCACCCGACCGGCGCAACATGCAAAGCAGTTTCAACAGCAGACCATCACGCAATCAATGGTCTAATGGCTCCAACTTCAATAGCGGTAACCGTGATAACCGTACCACTATCTATTGTCAATATTGTAACTTTGCAGGGCATGAAGCAAAGGAGTGTCGGAAACTTGCCCGGTTTCTCCGAGAAAATCATGTTACCACAGGAAATTCTATGACCCAAAGCAAGGCTTCACCAATTGCTAATGTCACAACATCCTCCTATATGTTTGATACGGGAGCTTCCCATCATGTCGATCCGGATCGTGCATCCTTTCACTCCATCTCCGAGTATGGCGGACTGGATGAAATTGTTCTTGGCAATGGTAACACCCTCTCTATAACCCATATTGGTCAAACACACATTCCTACGTCCAATGGCTTTCTTGCCCTAAAAGATGTTTTGTGTGCTCCTCAATGCAAAAATAAACTTATTTTTGTTGCAAAACTGTGTAAAACTAACCAAGTCTCTGTGGAATTTTTTCCCACTCATTTTCTTGTCAAGGATCTTCGAACGGGGGCACGACTCATGCGAGGCGAGAATTACCTTGATGTTTACTATGCCAACCTTCCATCTCAACCTCAAATAAATGCGGTCTCCACCACATCGCCCCTTGATTGGCATCACAAACTCGGGCATCCTTCTAGTCGGATTCTCAAGCAAATCGCCAAATGTTTAGGCTTACGTCTTAATCTACTAAATTTTCATTGCAATTCGTGTTCCATCAATAAAAGTCACAAAGATTCTTTTGGCATGAACTCCTTTACTACTACACAACCCTTACAATTAATGTATTCGGATGTTTGGGGACCGGTAGAAAAATCGATTGATGGTTTCACTTATTATGTGATTTTTGTAGACTTTCACACCAAGTACATTTGGCTATATCCAATGAAAAACAAATCTGACATCTCCACTCTATTTCCACAATTCAAATTGCTAGTCGAAAAATATTTTCAAAAACCTTTAATTTCTCTCTTTACCGATAATGGTGGAGAATATATAGGACTTTCTGCATATCTTCAATCTCAAGGTATTTCTCATTTCACCACTCCACCGCATACCCCGGAACAAAACGGTGTCGCCGAACGGCGTCATCGACACATTGTGGAAACCGGTTTATCACTCCTTCACTATGCTCACCTTCCTCTCTCATTTTGGACACATGCCTTCCAAACCGCCGTTTATCTCATAAACCGTCTACCAACTCCAATCCTTAATTTCAATTGTCCATATTCCATTCTCTACAAACAAGAACCAACCTACACCAAACTCAAACCCTTTGGATGCTTATGTTATCCGTGGCTTCGCCCGTATGCCAGATCCAAACTTCACCCTCGCTTAGAAAAATGCGTATTCTTAGGCTACTCCTCATCTAAATCGGCCTACAAATTCTATGATTACACGAACCGACGACTATACCACTCCCGACACGTGGAATTCATTGAAACTCAATTTCCATTAAAATCTCAAACTCATTCCACGACCGTTCCTACTGTGGACGAATTTTTTGGTATCCCACCATCCCAGTCTGTTCCAAAGGCCCAACACCACACTTCCCCTTCATCACCCCATTCTACTCAACCGGCCCAATCCCTCCACATCCCACCATCAGGCCCACTCGAACCACCTACACCAACTCAACCTCATTCTCCTATTTCACCAGTATACTCCACCACATCCTCCCCTGACAACACTTCTGATACTCCTACCCATCCTCAAAACACCACTGAATCTCACACCACTTCCTCCACCACACTACCTTCATCGCCATCCCTCTCTAAATCCTCGACCACTCCTCAATCCGATTCATTTGAATCTTTACTCTCACCTTCCCCGCTACCCCCGCGCACCCGCAAACCAAATTCCAAGTATTATAACTCCCACTCTGTTAACCACACTACCCTCCATCCGATTTCTTCACCACTTGAACCAACAACTCACAATCAAGCCTTAAAAGATCCCGAGTGGCGAAAGGCGATGGATAATGAGTTTAATGCCCTTCTACAAAATGCCACATGGGAACTTGTCCCTCCGTCGCAACACAAACCTATCGGTTGCAAGTGGGTATTTCGCATCAAACGGCGTCCCGACGGGTCTGTTGAGAAATACAAGGCTCGTCTAGTTGCCAAGGGGTTCCTTCAAGAATATGGCAAGGATTACTTTGAAACGTTCAGTCCGGTCACTAAACCCGTAACCATCCGTACGGTTCTCGCCATTGCCTTATCTCAAAACTGGCCCATCAGGCAACTCGATGTTAACAATGCCTTCTTGCATGGCACCCTACATGAGGATGTTTACATGTCTCAACCACCCGGCTATGTCAATCCAGATTTTCCAAATCACCTTTGTCATCTTCGGAAATCTCTCTACGGCCTCAAGCAAGCACCGCGCGCATGGTACATGGAACTTGCCACATTCCTCCTTGAATTCGGTTTTCGCAAATCCTTGGCCGACCCATCTCTGTTCATCTATAACCGGGATGGCATTATCTCCTATTTCTTGGTATATGTTGATGATATTGTCTTGACCGGCAACAACAATCTTTTTACTCAACATATCATTCGTACGTTCTCCGAAAAGTTTTCCATTAAAGATCTTGGCATGCTACACCACTTTCTTGGTATAGAAGTTATTAACACACCCACTGGTTTATTTCTATCCCAACATGCTCATGTGCAGAATTTACTAACCAAGTTCAAAATGGATGGAGCCAAACCCGTGGCCACACCACTTAGCTCTACTGAGTCTCTCTCTCATGTTGATGGTTCACCTACCACTGACCCTACACCGTATCGCCAACTGGTGGGCTCTCTCCAATATCTTGCTTTCACTCGACCCGATGTTTCTTACGCGGTCAACAAACTCTCTCAATACATGCATGCACCAACTCAACTCCATTAGCAAGCCTTAAAGCGGGTTCTTCGATACTTGAAAGGCACTATTCATCACGGTTTGTTTCTAAACCGAGGCTCTCCCATCGACCTTACCGCGTTTACCGATTCTAATTGGGGTGGAATTGCCGACGGGGGGCGATCCACAACTGCCTATATTATCTACCTCGGTTCCAACATCATCTCGTGGCGTTCATCGCGTCAAAAATCGGTTTCTCGTTCTTCAACCGAGGCGGAGTACAAGGCACTAGCAAACGGTGCAACTGAACTATCTTGGGTTCAAAATCTACTATTAGAGTTGGGTCTATCAGTAACTACACCTCCTACATTATTTTGTGACAATGCTGGTGCTACTTATCTGTGTGCCAACCCGGTCTATCATTCGCGTATGAAACACGTGGCACTCGATTATCACTTTGTTCGGGAAAAGGTAACTAATGGTTCATTACGAGTTCTCCACATTCATTCCAATGATCAACTTGCTGATGTGCTCACTAAACCTCTAGGTCGGGGTCCTTTTCACCGCTTTCGGTCCAAGATTGGAGTCTCCGACGGATCCTCCATCTTGCGGGGGCATAATAAGGAAACTACTCATTGACTGTGTATTGATTGTATTTCCTTTTTTCACCTTAAGCTATATTTAGATAGTTATTGTGATTGATATTATTTATCTTAGAATTAGCCTGAGATCTCTCCTTACCATTGTATGTATATTGTAAATGGCTATTTATAGCCTTTGTATTCTGTCTAATAGTGAATCAACTTTTCCATTCAAAATCAAGTTGTTATAATAACCACTTTGTGATAAGGAGTATCAAAGAAAGATACACGGTTTGGATCACGGGGTAAGCTTATGAGAAGAGTACGGGCGAAGCCATGGGTAACACAAACATCCAAAGACTTTGAGTTTAGAGTAGTTGGGACTTTTTTGAAAGATTAATTGGTAAGGTGAGGACATGCTTAGTGTAGAGGTGGGGAGTCTGTTTATTAGGTATACAATAGTAGCAAAGGCGTGAGGCCAGAACGCGGTTGGGATGGATGCATGAGAGAGTAAGGCAAGTCCCGTTTCAATAATATGGTAGTGTCTTCGTTCAGAGTAGCCATTATATATGTTTGTGTGTGTGTGGTGAAGTAGTGAGGTGGGAAATTCCATGTAAAGAAAGATAACTTGTGAGTCCCATGTATTCTCTCCTATTGTCGGTGTATAATGTAACTATTTTGAGTGAGAAATAATTTTCGACAATGGCTTTATATCGTTTAAGACTTCAGAAACATCAGGTTTTCGTTGAATCGGGTAAAACCATATGTATTTAGTAAAATGATCAACGAAGATGACATAATATTTGAAGCCATCTTGTGAGATAATCGTAGAAGTCCACACATCGGAGAAAATGATTTGAAGGGGTTGTGTAGAAGTAAGAGAAGAAACAGGAAATGGAAGCTTATGACTTTTATTGCTTAAAGATGCATTACATGAGAATTCCTGTAACAACCCGGTTTCCCAAACATACAACAAATAACATACAACGCATAACTTCATTACATTCATAATAAAAGATACATCACAAACCAAGTACGGTCTCAATAGTCTTGACATTACAAAATATATATAAGCTTTCTAATCAACATCCATCAAAAGCTTCCTACACTTCATCCTCTCCTGCCGATCCTTAACCTGGAAAACATATTTTTGAAAACAAAATGAGGGTTAGACCAAACGGGTCTAGTGAGTTAATCCCGGTCCTTTCCAAAATCATTATAAAACCTTTTATGTAAATCCTTTATATCAAAATAGTTTATATACAACCTTCGTGTCAAATCACACATATACCGTAAGTATGCAAACACCACATATAGCACACGTATAAACACCACATTAAGGCTCATGCATCTCATCCCACCTTATTCCTCCACAACTGGCCATATTAGTTGGTAGCAAGCCAACTAATCATCGTCACTGTACCCAAATACAGTCAACTCCGCTGCAATCACACACAGCTCCGCTGCAATCACACACAGCTCCGCTGCAATTACCTACAGCTCCACTGTAATTCCATACAGCTCCGCTGCATTTCCATACAGCTCCGCCGACTAACAGATCGGCTAACATATCCTCGTGTAGTGCAGTGCTCATATAAATACAATATATATCTCATTACATCATATTGTCATTTATATACACATAATCATATTCCTACCACATAATCATCTCATATATATATTTATACACATATGTATTCCAGTTCAAAACGTTTTACATCAAAACTCACCTTGAATGCTTAAAATACGCTTCCAAGCCTTTCTCCGAGCTATCCGATCCTTTATCCAAATACCTCAGAATCTGAAACCATTTACATACAAATATCTCCTTACCAACTTATGTATAAGACTTACTAGCAGGTTATGGACTCTAGATACATCTACATAACTTTTATCCTCAAAATTACCCAAACAGCCAAGTTATCCGGACAACCCAAACAACCCGGACAACACCACTTTTTTCCGGACAACATGACTTTTCCGGACAACCTCAGTAATCCGGACAGCAAGACTAATCCGGACAACACGAGGAATCCGGATGCCATCAATCCAATCGTCCGGACTCTATCAACAACTTACCCGGACACCACCCAACAGAACTATCCGGACACATTCATATCATCCGGACACCTCTGTCGGTTTGGTACTTTTTACCCAGAAAACCGACTGAAATTCATACCAGTTCGATTCTATTGATTCTAATCCGACAGAAACCATTTACCAACCATTACAAACATAAATTGCAAAGAAAACATACCTTAATCTCTTCCAAGTACACCAAATGATGTCCTATTGCTTTCTTTTCTTCCTTTTCTTCTTTTCTCTCAAAACACACACACACACACTAAAAATCTGATTTTGTGAAATATCTAAACACTAAAGAGATAATATCTAACTCAATTTTCCTTTTAGCCCTTAAACTATTCAACAATAACCCAAACACCCTTAACTTATAAACTTATCCAAACTTTCCCTAAATAGAAACTTTAAAGTTAAATAAACTTAACGGCATTAGATTTTTAACTAACGGATTTACCCGGGGTATTACATTATCCCCCTCTTAAAAGAATTCCGTCCCGGAATTCGGTTAAGCAATAAACGAGGGTAACTACTTATCACGTCCTATCCAATGGTCCTTCACTCTGATCATTACATTCGTCTACTTTCTCCCACTCTCTTCTCAACATAAAACACGTTTTCCCAAGGATAGCTCACTAGGAGGTACTCACTCTTAACGGATCCTATGAGCTAGCTTTCTTTCACCTCCAAACCAATTGCACGCACCCAATTTCAACAATTACCATACTTTACTAACAACTTCACCATACCTCATATCAGAAACTTAATCGAGTCAATCCGAAATCACACTCAATGCTCAAAATAACTTCACATTTTCCATTTCTCAAACGGTAATACTCTATTCTTTAGCTAACCATCTACTGCCACTCCATTCTCTTATTCTTGAATAATACTACTAATACCACCTCAACATCCATACCTCTCCCCACATACTTTTGACACCTTCACACAACTTACAAACAAAATTCCGAGCAGAGGTTTCCACTTATACTCACTCCATATCCTCACAAATCCACCACTTAATCTCACGAAATTCATCACTACTACACCTCGCACATTCACTAATTATAAACTGCCACCATCTTATCCACATTACCCCACACATTTAAACAATACCTTTCTTGATAGCGTCAACAATCACATTAAGTATAATCTACACAACATACTAAACTGTCGCCTTCATGACTAGGTCAAGACTTTACGCACTATCGTTACCTTCCACACACAATTCATCACGTTCTACATACTGCTACTAATCTTTACACTCAAGCCATCACACTTCACACACTAACAAATTAGAACAACAATAATTAAGCACACCCATCATACCTCCTAACAGAACCCACTTCATCCAAAGCTTCATAACCAACTTATACCCCCACCGTTCTCACTTGAGGAAAAACACAAGACTTTTCATAGTGAAAATCAATTTTTTTCAACCTATCCAGTACTCAGACCCATCGCCGATAATATTACATCAAGTAACACAATGCTACTTATTACCATTCCACCACAGGGATTCACTTCGACCCCTTTCAAATCTTACTGTAAATAAAACCATTCTTACATAACCAAGCAATAGTTCAAACTACTATCATACCGACATTCCAAATTCAAAATCTCGACTCCACATAAGGGTATTGCACAGTGGTCTCAACTTTTCATCACCTTATTAAACCAGGTACGACATTCACAATTATTCTCCACTGTGCAACCCGTCTCCACACATAACAACAACATCACAACAACATGCAATCAACAATTACGTAGAATTGAACATATAAACAACACGCATGCTTTAATACATGTTTTCATATCACATAATATAAAACCTTTCAAATCATTTAATCTGATCAACATGCTCGTAACCAATATCAATTATGAAAACCTTTCGTAAAACCTTTCATTCACACAAAGAAGGTAAGGGAACTCACCTTAGCCTTAGCACTTCGACACGCTCCGGGATACACTTTAGTTCAAACCGAACACCCAAAATGATCGCCACCAAAAATGGTGTTAACTATCTAATTACATCCCCAAAGCATTCCCAAATCAGTTCTAAGGCCCCAAATCGATATTTTAGATACTCTAAACATTAAGAACCAATAATCATCATTTTAAACGACATAAAACCCATCAAATCTATCACTCCAAAGCTCAAAAACTCAATCCATGGAAAAATGAAGATTATCAAACAATTATGATGAAGCTTCTTACTGATTTGATCAAAATTCATAGGGAATCAATCCCAAAATCATTTGCCTTCTTTCTTAGGGATTAAAACTCATCCAACGATAGGATTATCAAATCCCTAGCCATAAACTTGCCTAATCAATAAAGAGAAGAAAAGAAGAAGAAATCAGACTTTGAAGAAGATGACTACAACCATGCTGCAACTCTTTCTTTATATCTCCAATCGAATTTGCAAAAATCGAAAACTTTAAATCAATCCCCCAACAATTCCTTACTTTCATCATAACCTCACTTATTCCAGTATATCAACTTTTATCTTCTCGTACCAAATTATCAAGGATCCCTTATCATTACCTAATCAAAGTTTTAACAAGATCAAGTTCCAACATCCTCCTATGCTTACTACTACCTCAAATTCTAACAAGATTATCGAGAATAACTTAATAGGCACTCCACACACATCTATATCGCCAACACAACTATCAAGCTCTTTTCTAATGCAATTAAGCAACAAAAGAACGAAAACACAATTAATTCGGTTTGCACCGAAGTCAAATAGCACTTTAGCACGTGTAGAGTTTATATAAATATACCTGTCTTCATCTCTATCCATACGTCGAGTCCGGCTTGCCACTCTGTTGATTCGACAAGGTTAATATACACGTAAGCACATACCCAATATAACAAGATATTCCGGTTCAACATTTACTTGTAAGTTCCCGCTTACACTGGCCAGGTGTAATTTGAACATACCTTACATGATGTTCCTTCTACCTTTTTATACTTAACATCCCAAGGTTCTAAAATAATAAGGACATCCTACTTCACATGCAGTTTAAGTCTAGGTACGGGTACAAATACCTAAATCCCTTAAACTAGGGCTCTGATACCATTTGTAACAACCCGGTTTCCCAAACATACAACAAATAACATACAACGCATAACTTCATTACATTCATAATAAAAGATACATCACAAACCAAGTATGGTCTCAATAGTCTTGACATTACAAAATATATATAAGCTTTCTAATCAACATCCATCAAAAGCTTCCTACACTTCATCCTCTCCTGCCGATCCTTAACCTGGAAAACATATTTTTGAAAACAAAATGAGGGTTAGACCAAACGGGTCTAGTGAGTTAATCCCGGTCCTTTCCAAAATCATTATAAAACCTTTTATGTAATTCCTTTATATCAAAATAGTTTATATACAACCTTCGTGTCAAATCACACATATACCGTAAGTATGCAGACACCACATATAGCACACGTATAAACACCACATTAAGGCTCATGCATCTCATCCCACCTTATTCCTCCACAACTGGCCATATTAGTTGGTAGCAAGCCAACTAATCATCGTCACTGTACCCAAATACAGTCAACTCCGCTGCAATCACACACAGCTCCGCTGCAATCACACACAACTCCGCTGCAATTACCTACAACTCCACTGTAATTCCATACAGCTCCGCTGCATTTCCATACAGCTCCGCCGACTAAGAGATCGGATAACATATCCTCGTGTAGTGCAGTGCTCATATAAATACAATATATATCTCATTACATCATATTGTCATTTATATACACATAATCATATTCCTACCACATAATCATCTCATATATATATATTTATACACATATGTATTCCAGTTCAAAACGTTTTACATCAAAACTCACCTTGAATGCTTAAAATACGCTTCCAAGCCTTTCTCCGAGCTATCCGATCCTTTATCCAAATACCTCAGAATCTGAAACCATTTACATACAAATATCTCCTTACCAACTTATGTATAAGACTTACTAGCAGGTTATGGACTCTAGATACATCTACATAACTTCTATCCTCAAAATTACCCAAACAGCCAAGTTATCCGGACAACCCAAACAACCCGGACAACACCACTTTTTTCCGGACAACATGACTTTTCCGGACAACCTCAGTAATCCGGACAGCAAGACTAATCCGGACAACACGAGGAATCCGGATGCCATCAATCCAATCGTCCGGACTCTATCAACAACTTACCCGGACACCACCCAACAGAACTATCCGGACACATTCATATCATCCGGACACCTCTGTCGGTTTGGTACTTTTTACCCAGAAAACCGACTGAAATTCATACCAGTTCGATTCTATTGATTCTAATCCGACAGAAACCATTTACCAACCATTACAAACATAAATTGCAAAGAAAACATACCTTAATCTCTTCCAAGTACACCAAATGATGTCCTATTGCTTTCTTTTCTTCCTTTTCTTCTTTTCTCTCAAAACACACACACACACTAAAAATCTGATTTTGTGAAATATCTAAACACTAAAGAGATAATATCTAACTCAATTTTCCTTTTAGCCCTTAAACTATTCAACAATAACCCAAACACCCTTAACTTATAAACTTATCCAAACTTTTCCTAAATAGAAACTTTAAAGTTAAATAAACTTAACGGCATTAGATTTTTAACTAACGGATTTACCCGGGGTATTACAATTCCTTTGGTAAGAGTGCAAAAATTTCTAATTAAAAAAATGGAAATAACGTGTTTTAGAATAGGAAAGGCAGGATGGCCGAGGTGATGATGCCAATTTGAGGATGTAGTTTTAATGTGCGAGAAGGCAAGAATTGGAGACGACTAAGGTGGAATAGTTGGCCACTCGTACACTCCATCTTTAGCAGTGCCCGTCAAAAGAATTGCCCTAGTACGAATGTCCTTCACATGTAAAGAAGAGGGTAAGAACTCAACAAATTCATTATTAATAGTGCAAAATTGAGAAATGGAGATTGGATTCTTTTTCATATTTGGTACACAGAGAACATCATTTAGTGAAAAAGTAGTGGTTGATGTGGCTAAAGATGTAGAGTCGGTTTGAGAGGGAAACTTCAAATGATAATAGTTTCTAATTGAGTTCATCAAACGATATAAAAATGACTTTGGCTTGGACAGCACGAACAAGTTCTTTGTAGTCGTCGCCTAATCCATCAAGAATCTTTTTAGTCAGGTCTTCTTCTTCCATTGTAGCATCAAGTATGGTTAATTCATCTGCACGAGCTTTGATCGAGTGAAGAAATTCAGTTATATTCACGGTGACTTGGGTGGGATTTTTTAATAGAGCTTTGACCTGTTTGATGCGACCAGCCGACCAAGGGTGGGTTTGGAATATGTATTGGATTAGGGAAATCCATGCTTCTTGTGAGGTTTTGGCACGGGCAACAATACAAGAGACGGTGATAAAGAACTGATGAGAACATTAAGAATCAATTGATCTTGGCGAACCTAAACGGTGTATGCATGATTTGGTGTGGCTTTATTGTTCGTGGGTTGGATCCATCAACATATCAAAGAAGATCATATCCAACAAAAAATGATTCAAACTGGATTTTCCATGGGAGATAGTTGGAACTTGGAAAGTTGGTTGATGGTGATGAGTTGGTGGTGATAGATCCATAAAGATATCCAAGAAGATCATATCCAAGATGTATGTTGATGGTGATGAGCTGGTTGGATTGATTAGTAAGGGGTTAGTACAATGAACTAACTGTATTCCATACATTATAAAGTGAAATACACATATAACATAATTAAATCCAAATGCATAGCAAATCATAATCAATCTTTTGGTAAAACAAACAAGTAAAAGCTCAAAAATAAACAACTGGGTTCAATCTTTCATCAAATTCCCCAGTCTCGATAATCTACAAGTATCCAATATATAAATAATGTCACCTATATCCCATGCGATAATATAGTCAATTACTAATAATATTGTATCATAATCAATCTGTTGGGATAATCTCGACATACACAGAAGATTGTATATACTACAAAAGAAAGGGTATGATGAAAAGTTGTGACTTTTCATCTACAACCGCCGGCCACCAACCGACACCACCAACAGTCACGTTGTTTCATTCGCACTTGTTCACTTAGTATAAATAGGGAACTTATGTAATCAATTTAATGTACTTTTCTCTCAATTTATGAAACTTTAGTTTGATTAAAGATCTTGGATAAACTGTTATATCCATCAATTGGTATCAGAGCCTTGGTTATTATCATACCAAAGTTCTCATCATCTACCCAGAAATCAAACCAGAGAAAGTCACCAGAAGTACCGCCGGAGATTAAACGATCAACCACCATCACAAATTGATCATTTGGGGTTAATCAGAATCTCAAGAGGATAACCAGGGCGGCCAAACACCAGAAGGTATTTTACCACCATCTGGCACCCACCGAAACAGAGGAAAACATACCTGTCTCGGAGATCAGAGAAGAAGTTCTCAAACAGCAACCATACGGGTTAGAAGAAGTAGAAAGCAAGCACACGGCTTCGCAAAACAGTCACCGGAAGAAGAAGTTTATCAACACCGGAGACAACCGCCGCTCAAGAAGGAGTCCGGCAAAATCAAACGGAGAAGAAGAAAGGGATCGCAACCCTAATTTCCTCTCTCGCAAACAGAAGGTGTACGCACCATTTTTTCCCCTTTATCAAAATAAACCTAATTCATATTTAGGTTAAGAAAAAAAAGTGAAATAACCTTTCTCTTTATATATAATTTTTATTTGTTCAAAATAAAAACATAAAGATTTTATTATTTGTTTTTAAAAAAGGAAAACAAATAACAAAGTTTTTTTTCAAAATCTTTTATAACCGGCCAATTATAAAAAACTTTTTGAAAAATCAAAAGGGAACAGATAAAATTATGACGGGGAAGAACGACAAGGAACCTACAGATAGTTCCAAGATCAGGGAAATTGGGTCAAACACCCATTTCCAGTGTCCTATGTTGAAAGGATCGAACTACAACGTTTGGGCAATTCGAATGCAAGTAATATTGGAAGCGAATGACCTTTGGGAAATGATTGAACCAAAACCAGAAACTAAAACGGATATAAAGAAGGATAAAACCGCTATCGCATATCTTTACCAATCACTACCAGAAGATCAACTGCTTCACATTTCAAAATACAAGACCGCAAAGGCAGTCTGGGATGCATTAAAAATTAGACACGTCGGAGTAAATCGTGTCCAGCAAGCAAAGCAACAGACACTCAAATCAGAATTTGAGATGTTGCAGATGAAAGATAATGAATCAATAGATTCATTTATTACGAAGATAACGAATATTATCAGCAAGCGTTGGATTGACATATGAAGACCCTATTCTCGTACGAAAACTACTAAATGCCGTACCAGACAGATTCCTTCAAATAGTCGCATCCATTGAACAATACTCAGATCTAGACACTATGTCATTAGACGAAGTAATCGGGAGATTGAAGACATTTGAAGAAAGACTGAAATACAAGAAAGAAAGACCGGTGGACAGTCAGGAGAGACTAATGTTCACACAATATGAAGGTCGAGGCCAACCTCTCATAGGACGTGGTCGTGGGAGATTTAACCAGTCACGAGGTCGAGGGAATAACAGATTCAGATCAGAAAGAAAGAATTGGGAACCCTCAAGGAATAATTTCAAGAAAGAGACGGATAGCACCTCAAAGAAGTTTACTCGTGATAAGAGTAAGATATTATGCTACAACTGCAATAAGTATGGACATTTTGCTAGACAATGTCCACAGAAGATTCAAGAAGGAGAGCAGTCAAATCTCATTGAAGAGGATTTAGAGCCAACGTTACTAATGGCAACTATTGAAGAGCACCACGAAGTTTGATTAAACGAGAAGAATTTCGAACCAAGCAAGACAACTTCAAATGATGAAAGTCTATGGTATCTAGACAACGGTGCAAGTAATCACATGATAGGAGTCAGAAACCACTTCAAGGAGATCGACGAAAACATTACTGGAAACGTACGATTCGGGGATGGATCATACGTAGAGATCAAAGGAAAAGGATCTATACTATTGGAATGCAGAAACAAAGAACAACGTGTCATATCACACGTCTACTACATTCCAAACTTGAGGAATAATATATTGAGCTTAGGCCAATTAACAGAAAATGGGTGCAAAGTAGTGATGGAAGAAGACACATTACTACTATACGATTCAAACAACAATATTCTACTCAGAGTTACGCGATCAAGGAACCGGCTTTATAAAGCAAACTTAAGGATAGGCGAACCTACATGTCTCTTAGCCAACTTACATGATGAAACATGGCTATGGCATGCAAGACTAGGCCATTTAAACTTCAAATCTTTGAAGTCAATGGCAACGAAGAATTTGGTCCGAGGAATACCTGCTATTAAACTCTCTACAGATGTCTGCGACATATGTTTAATAGGAAAGCACGCTAGAGCTCCATTTCCACAACAAGCAAAGACAAGGTCAGAAGCACCACTGGATTTAGTATTTGGAGATCTATGCGGTCCAATATCACCACCTACACCATCGGGCAAAAGGTACATATTTCTATTAGTAGACGACTACTCAAGATATATGTGGGAATACTTTTTGAATTCAAAAGATCAAGCATTTGGGATCTTCAAAGAATTCAAAATAAGGGTGGAAAACGAACTTGGAACCAAATTAAAGATGTTTAGAACAGATAGAGGAGGGGAGTTCACATCAAATGAATTCTTACAATATTGCAAAGAAAATGGCATCACAAGACAGTTAACTGCACCATACTCACCTCAACAAAACGGAGTCGTTGAGCGGAAGAATAGAACAATTCTTTCTACTACAAGATGTATGATGAAAGCAACAGGAATGCCACAATTTTTTTGGGCAGAAGCAGTTAGACATGCCATACTACTATTAAATTGCACACCAACGAAGTCACTAGAAGACATTACTCCATACGAAGCACTGAAGGGAAGAAAACCAAACCTACATAATCTTAGGATCTTTGGATGCATCGCATATGCAAAGGTACCTTCACAGCACTTGACAAAGTTAGATGATAGAAGTATACAAATGGTGTACTTAGGCAGTGAGCCAGGATCAAAAGCATACCGCTTGTTTGATCCAACGACGAAGAAAATTTGCGTCAGTCGAGACGTAAAATTTAAAGAAGATGAGACATGGAATTGGAAGGAATATACAAATGATTTCGATCTAGAAGAACCAGAATGGAGCGATTTCATTATAAGGAATAATGAAACACCCAGTACTCAACCTATCATAGATGAAGATGAGGAGATCGAAAATAATGTTACACCTGGTAACATTGACGAAGATGATGAAATACCTTCACCAACCAATTCACCAACTAATACGCCAATACCCCATACAAATACATACGAATATAGTCCTCAACAATCCAATAGCTACTAACCAAATTCACAAATCGGGACACCTTCAACAACTGACTCAAGAATTGATCATAAACCTATAAGAGGTTATAGAACCTTGAACGATCTATTCGATAGCACTGTCGAACTATTACTAGTTGAAGATGAACCAAGAAACTACAAAGAAGCAGCTAAAGATGACAAATGGATTGAAGCTATGAAAGCAGAGATTGACTCCATCAACAAGAACAATACATGGAAACTAACCACTTTACCAAATGACCATAAAGCAATTGGTTTAAAGTGGGTGTTCAAGACAAAACGAGATGCAAATGGAAAAATACTGAAGCACAAGGCACGATTAGTAGCCAAAGGATACATTCAAGAACATGGAATAGACTTTGATGAAGTCTTCGCACCAGTAGCACAAATCGAGACGATACGATTGATACTAGCTCTGGCAGCATACAACAAATGGGAAGTACATCACCTGGATGTTAAATCAGCATTTCTACATGGCGAGTTAAAGGAAGAAGTTTATGTCTCACAACCTGAAGGGTTTATAAAACCAGGAGATAAAGGAAGAGTCTACCGACTCATGAAAGCTCTATACGGACTAAGACAAGCTCCACGGGCATGGTATACAAAATTAGACAACACCTTGAAGATACTTAACTTCAAGAAGTGTGCTTTGGAACAAGCTGTCTACACAAGAACAAATAAGACATCAACACTATTGATTGAAGTATACGTTGATGACTTAATAGTCACTGGAACACCGAAGAAAGAGATTGAATCTTTCAAGAAACAAATGCAAGAGAAGTTCGAGATGAGTGATCTTGGATTACTTGCCTATTATCTTGGCATAGAGGTTACACAAAAATTGGGTGAAATCTCAATAAAGCAGACTGGCTACGCTAACAAGATACTCAAAGACACATGGATGTTAGACTGCAATGATGCAAAGATACCTATGGAACCAGGACTCAAGCTAACAAAGCTAAGCGAAGAAAAATATGTAGACACTACGGAATATCCAAGCATAATTGGATGCTTACGATATCTTCTACACACAAGACCCGACTTAAGTTTCTTAGTTGGATTACTAAGTCGCTTCATGCAAGAACCACAAGAACAGCACATGAAAGCAATCAAGCAAGTACTGCGTTATATCAAAGGTACAAAAGATTATGGTATAACTTATGGGCATGAAGGAGGAAACAAGATACAAGGCTACAGCGACAACAGTTATGGTGTTAACACACAAGAAGGAAGAGGCACGACTGGAATAGTTTTTTACTATGGAAACTCACCTATTAGCTGGAGCACTCAGAAACAAGGAACAATAGCTTTATCATCATGCGAATCAAAGTTTATTGCAGCAACAGCAGCAACAACACAAGCACTTTGGTTAAAAAGGCTTCTCAGCAAAATTACAGATACAAAGGAAGAGAAGATTATGATCTATGTTGACAACAAATCAGCAATAGCTCTTATGAAGAATCCAGTGTTTCACGGAAGAAGCAAACACATTGATACAAAATATCACTCCATACGAGAATGCGTCGAGAAGGAAGATCTAATGGTCGAGCACATCAGCGGAGAGCAACAAAGGGCCGACATACTTACAAAGCCACTACCAAGGATAAGATTTGTCACAATGAGACAAATACTTGGAGTTAGAAATCTTCTTCAGCATGATCAAGATTAGGGGGGTGAATGTTGGGATAATCTCGACATACACAAAAGATTATATATACTACAAAAGAAAGGGTATGATGAAAAGTTGTGACTTTTCATCTACAACCGCCGGCCACCAACCGACACCACCAACAGTCACGTTGTTTCATTCGCACCTGTTCACTTAGTATAAATAGGGAACTTATGTAATCAATTTAATGTACTTTTCTCTCAATTTATGAAACTTTAGTTTGATTAAAGATCTTGGATAAACTGTTATATCCATCAGTTCCCATCACATGTGATAATGTATCGTAGCATCGGATGGTTCCCATCGAATGTGATATTTTAGCCCTAGAAAAATGACACGTGTGGCTCATAGGTGTTCTTGCGTTTTCGTATAAAGATGGTATTCTCATTCAGGGACGGAGCCAAAAAATTTGTCCAGGGAGTGCCTAAAAAAATGTAAGAAAATTCACAATTTCAAGGTCGAGAAAACCCTTTTATATATATATATACATATATGGTTGGGCTTGGTGAGAAGTTGGGGTTAATGCGAGTAGCGTGAGAAGTGATTATCAATCATCGGATGAGAAATGGATGCACATTAGAATAAAGATCATCTTAAGATCCCTCGCCGCATAGGAATTCCGTCACAAATGTTTACGAGAATATATATATTTTCTAAAAACTTCAGTGACAGATTTGTGGCGGATTTCCGACGAATTTACGCGGGTGTTGATCTTTGTTCATTCCGCCAGAATTATTTCCGACGAAAATTCCGTCGGAACCGACCGTCGATAATGGTCCTTTGTTTAGTAGTGAATAGAGTATTTTATAGACCAAACAAATAACGCGTCATATCTAAAAGTGTTACAAAAAGTTTATAGGACGCTTTTGGACGTCGTAAAAAGTTTATTACAATATTTTTCAAATAAAGCGTCCTATTAACTATGTTATAGGACACATTATTTGAAAATTTGTCATATAAATATAAATGTTCTCTAAAAAGATGGGTTTGCAGGACACTTCTTGAAAACATCCTATAAAATTAGCTAATACTACACTTTATTTTGAAAATATCCTGAAAAACTTGTTATGATGCTCAAAAGCGTCATATAAGCTTATTGTAACAATTTTAAAGAGAACGTCTTTTTGTTTGATCCTATAAACTTAGGTTCTATAAAACACTCTATTAAAACGCTTATTTATTTTACGTGTTTTATAAACTTAATTTTATTATAGTTATGGATTTATTTATTTAAAAAAATAAATAAATAAATTACGATCCACAAATCTTTTTATTTTACCAATTGCCACTATATATATTTAGCAAAATACAACATAAGTTCTTTATTTGGAAAACAAACACATCGATTCATAGTTGAATACGCATTTTCGAAACAACTTCAACTAGCCATCGTAAAGTTAAAGTTCGCACAAGAAGTCTTCTTACGTAACAACGAAGAACTAAACCCAAAACTCGATTTCTCCAAATCAAACACCAGAAAGTTATCTTCAAATTGATACGTTCCAATCACGATCGCCGGCTCACTCGTGGCACCACCGTCAACAAACGCCAAACACGCCACATCATCCGTCATTTGCTTAAGGGAGTTAGCCGTTGATATACTCCACTTCTTCCCACCCTCGACAACAAACTCAATATCGGGAACTTTAATACTAACCTTCTTGGATGTATCGAAACAAAGCCCAAATGGTGCAACCGCCTTTACACGGGGGATCCGTTTTGTAACGGAAGAAAACCTTCGAACCACTTGATTATAAATATCGGTTCTTAGAGTGGTGTAAGGGTCGATCGTACCAAGCTTTGTAGTGGTATTCCCAAAAAGATCGATAGATCTCTTTTTTATTACAATGGTATTGACACCAATAAAGTATCCGAAAGAATTCGGATACTTTATTAAAGGTGTATAAGAAAGAAAACTTCTTATATCGATTTCTGAATGGGGAAAAAGGTAATAAGAACTATTTCCATAAAATAGAACCCCAGGAGCGGACAAGGTACTAGGCAAACATAGTGCCATAATGCTTTTAAGGGGGCCGTTTAAATAAGTTGGCAACGCGTAAGGCGAAGTCGAAAGCGCCATAACGCCAGTGACATTTGCGGGGAATGATTTAAATGACGAAGAAGGAGCACATGCGGCATTAGGGTATGCACCATATAACCCACTCAAAACGTTTCTACCATTACTTGTGCTCACCGTGTATTCGTGATCATAGCTAAGTAGGGCTTGGCCACATGAACCGGTTACAGGGTTGACCACTTTGACCGGGCACGTACAATATCCCCAACCGGGTAGTGTTGGGCCTTTTGTTACGGGTGGGCAAGAAGGATTGTCGTATGAGTATGTGGTTCGCAAGTCTTCGCATTGATATTCTTCGCATGAAATGGGGTAGTTGCAAAGCGTATTGGGCGGGCAACTGCCTTGATATGTGTTCCACTGTAGGATGCACTCGTGCCATATGAATGGAGCATCGATGTCTATAAGGAAGTTTAACCGCACGTATTGCGTGTAATCTTTGTATACGGTCAAGATCTTAGCGCTATAAAGAGGCTTAGTGGCATCGGTGTGTTTACTGACCGGAACAACAATCGAAGTATAAGGTGGTTGTGCCATGGCTTCATGTTCATGTGAGATGAAAGCCACAACGATAACGATTAGTTGTATAAGGAATGTAGACATTTTTGTGTTGGGGTGTTTTTTTGTTCAATCTATTTTAAAGACAAAATGCTAATGCTTCTAGGTTACATGTTTTTTTTTATATGAAAAAGTCAAAGGTCAACGAGAGAGCTAACGCTGCGTTCTCGAGTTTTAGAAAGAAAGAAAAGAAGAGAAAGGGAAGAGATGGAAAAGAAAGGAAAGGAAAGGGGAGGAAATAAATATTTGTATTTGTGTTCTTGAGATTGAAGGAAAAGAAAGAAATGAGAGGAAAGAAAATAAATTTTCATGTTCTTGAGTAGGAGAGAAAGGAAAGGAAACATGTTAGTTTTACCAATATACCCTCATTTATTTCATAATAAAATGTAATTAATGGGTATATGTGTAATTTTATAAATATTTTTAATTCTTTTTATTTCATTTCTTTCATTTCCTTCCGTTTCCTCCCACATTTGGGCGGAAAGTTTTGGGAGGAAAATCAACAATATTTTCCTTCCCCTTCCCTTCCTTTCCCTCTTTAAAAAAACTCGAGAACACAACATTTTTTTATTTTCCTCCTACTTTCCTCCCCTTTCCGTTCCATTCCTTCATAAAACAAACTCGAGAACACAGCGTAAGGGTGCACCTCAAGCATTTAATAACGGTAACGCGAAGCAATATTCAAATGGAGTTGTTTTGATAAAAGGAAAATAGAAACATCCACGGCCGTTTACCAAACACTTATTCGAGTAAGGGGTTGTTTGGCAGTTGTTGAATGATTTGGTGCAGAATAATTAAGTGGTCAAAATGATTAAGAGGCTCTTATGATATAGTGTAAAAATGAAAGATGTTTGTTTGGTAATTGTTCAGAATGAAATCAGGGTGCTGAATGGTTAAGGAAGACCCAAGATACAAAACCATTCAGAGGGTTTTAGAACCATTAAGAGGCAAACTTTTTTTTGCCAAACAAGATTTTCCTCTTAGCGATTCAGAGGTTGCCTCTTAATGAAACTATTAAGAGGTAAACAAACAACCCCTAAGTGTTTATCAAGTTACATTAATTACCTACCAGATTGATATTGGAAGAACCAAAAATCTTACTCGATAAGAGCAAATGCAAGGACCGAGAGTCTTACCTGATAAGTGAGAGCGACGACTCTTTCCATGGTTAGTGCTTACCGGTTGAATTGTTGCATACGAAACCAATTTGGCGGACTAAAATCTTACCCGATAAATATGTGATAGTGTTAAATTTTATTGGTAAGAACTTACCCGGTAAGCGTTTGATTAACCACCCCTTAATAAATTTAAATTTTAATAACAACCATCAATCATTGTGCGATTCTAGCAAAAAATCACGGTCGACAAAGTTACGATCATCATATCTCTCACCATGTTGTACCCAACACGTATATACCATTTCATAAACCAACGACGTATCAAATGCTCTTTAATTACATCATGAACACTATATTTATGAAAATTATAATAATCTTTACAACACCAAATTTGACGTTCTCCATTGTCCATCTAACGATTCTCAAAATAATTAATGAACTCATCCTAACTAAGGGGCCGTTTACAAAACGCTTACTCGGATAAGTCTTACCAAGTCACGTTAGCTTACCGGATGAATATGGCAATGACCAAGAATCTTACCCGGTAAGAGCGGAAGCAAGGACCGATAGTCGAAAGTAAGAACCGAGAGTCTTACACGGTAAGTGAGTGCGACGAATCTTACCACGGTTAGCGCTTACCGGCTAAATTGTTGCATACGAAGCCATTTGGTGGACTAAAGTCTTATTCGGAAAGCAGGCGATAGTGTTGAATTTTACCGGTAAGCACTTATCCAGGTAAGTGATTAAGTAAACGGCCCCTAAATAAAATACTCAATAATAGAAGATGGTATTACGTACATTCAAGTATTATCATCCAACTTTGATATAGAAATATTATAAATAAAAATAGAAGTAAATATGGGTGGTGCTCAATCCTAATACAATATAAATTAAAATAAAAGTAGAAGTGTTGATGAAACTTCATCCGCTAATTTGGGAAATATAATATGGAGTTAATTGGGATGGTGATTTTCCCCAACTCGATGGGAAACTCGGTTCATCCGATCCTATCGGGGACGGGGATTCCCTGCTAAACCAGGTCCAAGGATTCCTGTAAGACCGAAAACAAGGTCGGGGTTGGGGCCGGGTAACACACCCTCGACCCGCCTGTACCAGGTATATATATATTAATATTTATTAGAGTAAATTACATATTTGGTCTCCATGTTATATTGGTTTTAACACTCTGAGTCCCTAAAATGAAATATTTATGGATTGCATCTTCGTGGTTTACATTTTATATCTGTCCAATTTTGCTACGTTAAAGAGGTCATGTGCAAGGCACATAAAGTATAATTTGGTCATTTTATGCATTTTTTTATTTTATATTAAAAAATAAAAACTAAAAAAACAAACACCAACATGGTCTTGCCATGTGCCCTTCAAAAAATCAAAATATGTAATTTACTAGGGAATTTAATTAAAATACTCAAAGTTTGACTTTGACTTACCAAAATACCCAAATTCTCTCTGATTTTACCAAAATACCCCAAACTTTTGCGGTGGGCCCTGCGATCGCGGGCTAAGGCCTACGTGGCACCCCCTGTTGAGCAAAGTGTCCCGCAGAGCCCCCCAACTATACCCACGGTGACACTTTTGGTCCCTCCCCGCGGTGGGCCCGCGGTTGGCAAAAAAATTACATTTTTGGTCCTTTTTTGCACGAATCTTTGCATGCTTTTACTGTTTTTTTCCACAATTATTGTACTTTGAAGACCAATTTGTGGTTGCAATTCACTGGCTTGTTTCATCAATGTTGAATCATTGTACTTGGAATACCAATTTGTGGTTGCAATTTATGTTGGTTGTTTCATCAATGTTGGTTGTTTCATCCATAAATATCACTAAAATGCAATCCATAATTCACACCCATTCCATACTTCTTTCTTGCTTTCTTTCTTCAGTATTTTGTTTTTGAGATACTACTGAAAAAATGAGTTCATCTGTTGCAAAAGCTAAGCTATTTTTCTGTTTCGATGGTGAATGGGTGCAAGACAACAATGAGTGGAATTTTGCTTATAAATCTAAGCATGGTGTAAAATTGTCAGTAAACTATACTTATCAGAAGTTTGTTGCATATGTCATGCAAAAATGTGGAATCAACCCTTCTGCTGTTTGCAAGTTAGTGTTTAAGAATGGTGATGGGTCATTTGTGGAGTGTTCCAACGGTGGGGATATCTCTGGTTTTCTGCAGTTTGCAGCCGAATCAGAAAGACCGCCATTACTTTTTGTGTATGCCGAATCCTCTGTGTGCGATGAAGACGATGACGACGACGGTGATGACGAAGACCTCCAAATGGAGCAGCCTGATTCTCAATTTCAGCCGTCCCACGACCCAACAGTTCATTTGGATCATGCATATGGTCTTAACGACTGTATTCCTGATTATGTTCCAGAGACGCAACAACAACAACCACAAGAAGGACGCTGTGTTGGAGTTGCTGATGACGAAACCTATGTTTTCAAAACGGGCAATGCTGATATAGACAGATCAGATACCGATAGTGATGATCACGAAGAATATACCCCTAGTAATAAATCATTTAGTCAGTTAAATTACTATTTTGATATGCCCCCTATTCTTCCAGACCAGAATACCCATACACAAACCTACGAACCTACACCTTATAATCGTAGTTTAAGGTTAAAAGTAGGCCAGATATTTGATTCGAAGGATCACTTGGCAAGTCAGGTCGGACTTAAGTTCATGGAAGAGGGTTTCGAAAGTCACACGCCGAGATCCGACAAGACCTGATACGAAGTTGAATGTGCGAGAGAAAACTGTAAGTGGAGGATGTACGCGATTCCCGCGGGAGAAAAAGGAGGGGCGTTACTTATTAGAAAATTGGACGACGTACACACTTGTTCGAAGACGCAACTGAATCCCAACCACAAACAAGCCACCAAAAGGACTTTGGGTGCGATACTGAAAAACAAATTTCTTGATGCTAGCAGGTCATTGCGTCCAAAGGACATCATGGACGATATACACCAGCAGTTCGTCGTCACGATTGGTTACCACCAAGCTTGGCGTGCGCGATGCAGGGCACTGCTATTGGTGAGAGGCACGTTCGAGGAGTCGTATGAACGACTCCCAGCATATTTATATAATTTGCAGCTGCAGAATCCAGGTACTGTCACCCAGCTAAGGACTGATTCACATGGACGGTTTGAGATGTGCTTCGTGGCCCTTGGACCCGCGGTACGTATTTTAACACGTCATATGTTTACACATTATAAACTATAACATTTACAAAGGTAAACTACCTACGTTTTTGCAGATCCGCACATTTCTGGCAAATCTGCGTCGTGTCCTGCTATTAGACACTGCCCATTTAAAGGGCCCTTACTTGGGTATGATGTTCCTGGCGGTTGCCATGGACGAGGATAACTCCATCGTTCCAGTATCTTTCGGAGTAGGCAAGTCCGAAACCGGGGACGAGTGGACTTGGTTTATGTCCATGTTGAGACAAGCTATCGGAGACCCGCAAGGGTTGGTGTTTATGTCCGACAGGGCTCCTTCCATAAGCGCCGCAATCTCTGTCATGTACCCAAACGCCCCACACGCCTATTGTCGTCGACATTTGGAGATGAACGCCAAAACCCAGGACAAACGTATTACCACCTACAAGGATGTCTACTGGGCGGCATGCAGAGCATATACGGATCGGGAGTTTCACCGGTATATGAATCTTCTACGAGTTAGTGCACACAAAGCAGCCAAAGTCATGGACGATGTTGGACCGGAGAGGTGGTCCACGACCCATTTTCCTACACAACGGTATGACATTCTAACCTCCAATAGTGCAGAGTCGGTGAATTCACTCTCTCGTTTTGCGCGTAGATGTCCGATTGTTAATCTTATGGACTACTTTCGGAGCTTTCAACAAGAGTGGTACCAACTTCGACGCCGAAAAGGAGCTGAGCTGCAAAGTAGACTCACACCAGCGGCGGAGGAGATAGTTCTCTTCAGGGCGCGTCACGCGTCGACATGGAGGGTAAGAGAAATCGGGTATGGGAGGTACGAGGTTCAGGATAACCATCTTCACACGACTGTCCATATGACCGACCATGTTTGTTCCTGTTTCCAATGGCAAAAATCTGGGTTACCGTGTGGCCATGCCATCGCTGCGGCAAGAATTATGGGTCGTAGAGATTGCAGCGACTTGGCTGTAACTTTCTTCAAGTCCGAAACTTACCAGAGAACATACACAGAGGTAATAAATCCAACTGGACCCCCTGAAGCATGGGTGTATCCACCCGACCCCCTTTCGCCATGCTATCCACCATTAAATGATAAGAACAGAGCCAGGATACCGAGAAAGAACAACCGACGTCCATCACGTGGTGAAGGTTCAATACAGCGAAAAATGTACTCGGTGCCAATGCGTAGGACATACTCGTGGAGAGTGTCCAAATCCCGCCCCTTCAACCATGCCAAGGAGTAGACGTTCAGTCAGCCAAGTAAGTAAGACGCAGGGCCCATCGGAGCTTGAGCCACATGAAACTATACCATATGATACCGTTGATATGAACGTTCATTTCCCTTGAAAGGTACTTGAAATAGAACATGGGATGATGATCATAATGGTAGTAGTCTAAATGGAGAGAATAGTAATGGTGGTAGTCTAAATGGAGAGAATAGTAATGGTTATATAGAAATGGGGTTTTGACAATAGGACAAGGTTTCACGAAAAGAATATGAAATAGTGTTTTGACAAGTTGGTATCACTGGACTCATTTAACAATTGTGAAAATGGGTATTTGGCGAATTATGATTCATGTGTGTTTGGAGCTGAAGTATTTGCAATTACAGAGTATGCACAAAAGGATCGATGTATGTCCATCACAAAGCCTCCGCCAATTTTAATACTTACACTTGGACCATCGATAATAAAATAAATAAATCAAAAAATATTCAATGATTAGTATGTGTTTGTTATGAAATAATCTTGTATAACATCTATCAGTTGTATTTTTAATATGAACCACTTTTTAGACAAATTTCAGACTACTTAAACACTACTTTTCACATAAATTAAAGACTTTTATTCATGACAAATTAAACAACAACATACAAACAGGAAAGGAACGAAACAACAATGTCGAACTGGAAAAACTACAAAACAATAACACATAAACAACAAAGTACTAAAGCAACACCCGTACCACCACCTACTGAAAAATTGTTTTAGTTTGATCAATCCAACTTTGCTTGTCGCTTATCTTCGCTTGAAGAATTGCGAAGTCTTGCCTACAATAGTGAATTTCTTTTTTTTCTCGACGAATACGAGCCTCCTTATCTTTTATATCCCTTTCATCCTTTTGATCTCCTTTTCTTACACTTCGATCCTTGTCAAGTGGACTTTCTTCCTGACAATAATCTGTTTCCACTCTTCTGTCAGTTGGTCTATCTCCTTTTTCTTTACTGCTATCGCATTCTGGAGTTTAGGTGGCATTCCTTCACGTGTAGATGATGGGTTAGATGACGAGGCCATTTGTTTACTGAAGAAAGAAAGCAAGAAAGAAAGCAAGTGAAAGAATGCAAGAAAGAAGGATGGAATGGTGTGAATTATGAATTGCATTTTACTGATATTTATGGATGAAATCTCAAACATGCCAGTGAATTTGAACCACAAATTGGTCTTCAAAGTACAATAATTGTGGAAAAAACAGTAAAAGCATGCAAAGATTCGTGCAAAAAGGACCAAAAATGAATTTTTTTTGCCCACCGCGGTCAAACCTCCGCGGAGAGGGATCAAAAGTGTCACCGTGGGCATAGTTGGGGGGCTCCACGGGACACTTTGGCCCGACAGGGGGTGCCACGTAGGCCCTAGCCCGCGATCGCGGTGCCTACCGCGGAAGTTTTGGGTATTTTGGTAAAATCAAAGAGAATTTGGGTATTTTGGTAACTCAAAGTCAAACTTTGGGTATTTTAATTAAATTCCCAATTTACTATTCATTTTATTATAACACGACTGAAATAGAGATGGAGACGCACAGGTGACTCCTCCACCCGGCCATCACCGCCAATGTTCCCACCGCCGTTTATCACCAGTTACCACCGGCCAGAGAGGTAAAGAAGAAGCAGATAATCGAGGAAGTCACAAACATAACCCACTTATCGTCGGGCTCATCCACTTCGTCTTCCCCGATGACTAATTTTCACCCAGATCTAATTCGTTGAGAACAATGAACACAGATCGTCCATTGCCTGCCTCTACCTCCTGTCATCGTCTTCCTCTTCACTGTACCACCACCTGCCTCCACCTTCCTCACCTTCACTGCACCATCGTCTGAAAATCAATCTGAAAGCTTACCATTATTGTGTCAATTTTTTCTCTGAATCTGGTGTTTTTTTTCTGGTGTGGGTTTTTTTTCTTCTAAATCTGGCGTGGATTTTTGGGGAAGAAGAAGACGAATGAGGCGGTGGTGGATTTTAGCGAGTGTAAATCTGGTGTGGGTCTTTAATGAATGAGGTGGTGGTGGATTTTTTTCTTCTGAATATGGTGTGGGTCTTTAACGAGTATAAATTTGGTGTGGATTTTTATGTTTGAGTAGTGGTGGTGGTGGTGGTGCAGCAGATCGGAATTGTTGCCGTGATTTCTTAAGAAATGGAAGGGAGGAGGGAGAGGAAAGTGGGACATGTGGCAAAACCTTATTGGTTTTTGTTTTTTTGTTTTTATTTTTTAATGTAAAATGAGAAAAATACATAAAATGACCAAACAACCCATCATGTGTCTTGCACATGCTCTCTTTAACAGAGCAAAATTGAACAAAGTTACTTTTAAAGACTCAACATGATATAAAATGTAAACCACGAGGATGGAATCCATAGAAATTTCATTTTAGGGACTCAGAGTGTTAAAACCAATATAACACGGGGACCAAATATGTAATTTACTATATTTATTAATTATTATTTACTAATATAATATTAAATAAAATCTGGTTTGTAAATAAAAATGACTATTAAATAACAAAATGAAATCAACGCATGGTGTTTTAAGAGCATCTCCAACAGCTTCTCCATTTTGGAGAAAATGAGGATTTTGGGTTGTTTTTTTTTGCTCCAACAGCTTTCCCAAAACTATCTCCAAAATGGAGAAAGTGGGGTTTTCTCCAAATATGAAATTAACCCCAAAAATGATTACTTATTGAGAGCACTAAGAATATTTGAAAAATAATATTTGGAGAAAGAAATTATATTTTAATAGATAAATACAATATTTTAATATTATAATCATTGTTTTTTCTCCAAAATGAGGAATCTGTTGGAGATGAGTGTAATTGTTTTTAAGGATTTTGACATTTGGTTCTCCATTTTGGAAAAATTCTGAGGAAGCTGTTGGAGATGCTCTAACTCCATCAATGCTTGGTGGTGTGGCGAATGATTCGTGAGAAGCGACGGTGGTGGTGTGGCTGGAGGAGAGCGACGATGTATTTGTAGATCAATGCTTGGTGTTCTAACTCCATCCATTGTGATGCTGTGAATGGCCCTCTCACTCTCACCCCTCCCATCATACTACCACCTCCACAACCATAACCGGAAAATCAATTCCAAAATTTAATCAAGATTCTATAACATACATAAATGCTTCTTTCTAATTCTAATAAAAAAGATGAAAGTAAAGAAAAACACATCTTTGATTCTTTATCATTTCTTTGAACAAAAGAACTGTACCTTTATTATTTTTCCAAAATTTTATGGAAATGCCATAATACAAGTAAACAAGTGAAGCAACCCCACATCAACATTCATAACATACATACAAAAAGAAAGAAAGAAAAAGAAGATAGATTTGAAGAGAATGTGTTGAGTTGTATGAAGAAAAAAAAGAGTACCTGCCACTACCAGTAGTATTTGGAGCATAGAAAGGCAATGTAGGAGTGTGTGTGTGTATTTGGTGAAGAAAAGCTAAGCATATTCTGATTCTCAGAAAAAACTGAGGTGGTGTTAGATCTGTGTTGATGTAGTAGCATTGCCTTTGAGATCTTCTTGAGTAATTTTAGGAAGTTTCAAATCCCTCCATAATTCCTCTTGAGCAGTGGAGAATGGTTCGTGAGACGCGACGGTGGTGGTGTGGCTGGAGGAGAGCGACGATGGTGGCTGGAGGCGATAACCGTTGGTGAGAAGCGATGGGGAGAGAAGGGAAGAAGGAGGCCACAATTAGAAGTGGGTTAGGGTTTTGAAGGTTTAAGCTCCAATTTTAGAATTTTAAAATTTAAAAAACTTTACAACTTTAAATTTCAAATCTCGAGTCACCAACAACACACATATTATATGCTATCTATACATTTATATATACATATGCATGTATACATATATATATATAACACATATATACATCATATGCGATTACCAAATAACACATTCATTAACTATACTTAAAAACTCATAAACCAACAATTACTTCTTTTATTAAACTCATACAAAAATACAAACCCTAATTCTAGATAAGATATCTAACTAGAGAGAGAGAGAGTATTCTGAAGTATGTAAACGAAAAATGAAAATGAATGAATTGAAGAATCAGATTACAAAACACTTTATATAATCCAGCTCCATTGTTCAACTTTAGTCCTCCAACTTCTCAGCACCATACTCCGCTACCCTTTGTTTCACACAAGAAGTGAGGCGCAACCCACTTGTATCACAGGCTTGTCGAATTCAGTCCTTCTAGTTACATTCCAGCATCATACTGAGATATTTCCTATAATTCCTACAAACACACACACTCAAAATAAATTAACTTAATAAATAAGATTGGTGACAAGATTGGTAAGAAATAATAACATTTTAACACCCTCCCTCAATCTTGACACTTGAATAAGTCCAACATGTGTAACTTATCACAAAGATAGTTATGTTGACTTATTCCTAGAGATTTGGTAAAAATATCAGCAGGATTTTCAGAAGAAGATACTTTAACCATTTTAATCATTCCTGAAGCAACTTTCTCCCGTACTTGATGAACATCGATTTCAATATGTTTTGTACGTTCATGAAATACAGGATTATTTGCAATCTGAATTGCTGCCTTATTATCACAATTAAAATTTACTGGAAGTAAATTTATCACTTTCAAATCCTTTAATAAACTAAGAATCCATATAATTTCACACAGAGCTGCTGCCATTGCTCTGTATTCAGATTCCGCAGAAGAACGAGAAACACAAGTTTGTTTCTTGCTCTTCCATGAAATCATGGAATTTCCCAAGAAAACACAATAACCAGATACAGACCTTCTTGTAGACAAACACTTCCCCCAATCAGCATCAGCAAAAACATTCAACTTAAACTCAGAAGAAACAGAAAAATTGACACCTTTTCCTGGGGAAGCCTTAAGATATCGCAAAACTCTTAAGGCTAACTTTAAATGAGACTGCCTTGGTGCATGCATAAACTGACTAAGGCAGTGAACAGTAAAAGCTATATCTGGCCTTGTAGCCAACAAGTAAATCAACTTACCAATTAACTTTTGATACCCAGTAAAATCATTTAATAGAGTATCTTTTGAATCAGAACCAAGAAAATCTGTCACAACTAAATTCATGTCCATAGGTGTTCCTATTGGCTTAACACCCAAATATCCAAATTCATTTAAAAGCTCCAAACAGTATTTTCGTTGTGACAAGCAAATTCCTTTTTCCGTTTTCAAAATTTCTATCCCTAAAAAGAATTTCAGCTCACCCAGATCTTTTATCTTAAAATTTGATTTCAAATGTTTCTTGACTTTGTTAATCTCAACAGAACAGTTTCCAGTCAATATAATATCATCTACATATACTAACAATATAAGAAACACAGAACCTACAGACTTAGTAAACAATGAATAATCACAAGAACTTTGAACAAATCCATTCTCAAACAAACAAGATGAAAGCTTTTCATACCATTGACGAGGAGCCTGTTTCAAACCATATAAAGACTTGACTAATTTGCAAACACGTTTTTCATTTTTTGAAAAATATCCAGGAGGCAAAGACATATAAACTTCTTCATCCAAATCACCATATAAAAAAGCATTATTCACATCTAACTGATACAGATTCCAATTATTTTGTACAGCAAGTGCAATAACAGATCGAACAGTAACCATTTTAACTACTGGTGAAAAAGTTTCTTCATAATCCAGACCCTCCCTCTGTGAATACCCTTTTGCAACTAATCTGGCCTTAAACCGTTCTACCTCTCCTGTAGATTTATATTTAACTTTGTAAATCCATCTACAGCCTATTGGTTTTCTACCATGAGGTAAATCAGTCAACACCCAAATCCTATTTCTATACAAGGCTTCCATCTCATCATTCATTGCATTTACCCAATTTTGATCTTTAGACGCTTCAAAGAAACTATTTGGTTCTACAGTCTTATTTAAAGCAGTAACAAAACAAAACTGATTTTTGTTAAGGGAAGCATAGTTTACTACCTTTTCCAGCCCATATTTTACTTTCCCTTCAATAACATAGTCAGTAAAATGTTTAGGTAAATTTGAAGGTCTACTAGATTTTCTAGTGGAATTGACCAATTGTTGATTAGAAGTACCCTCAGAAGGGGACCTCAAAGTTTCAACTTGATCTTGAACTCTTAAGGGACTATATTCAGTCTCACCAAGATCACCGGCAGCTACCTCAGTACCACCAAGGATCTGAGATCCGGCAGAATTATTTTGATTAAACAAATTATCAGTTGTGTCACTGATAAAATTTTCTGGGCTACTCTCCAGGTAATCTGAGTTACTTTGATCATCAATGTTACCAAAATTTGGCTTACTTTGAGTATGCGCCCTATTATCATCATAGGGTATTCCAGAAGTAAACTCATTAGACTGAACAAAAATTGAATCAAAGAAATTTAAGGTATTTATGTTGTTAGAATTGTTGTCTTGCTTGTCACTACTCATCTTAAATGGGAATATAGTCTCATAAAATTTAACATCACGAGAAACTAAAATTTGTTTTGATTCAAGACTATATAATCTATACCCCTTTTTTGAATTTGAATACCCAAGCAAGACACATTTCTCAGCCCTAGAAGAAAACTTATCATTAACATTTGGTTTCATCGCAAAACAAAGGCATCCAAAATTTCTAAGATGAGAAAGCACAGGAGAGAAACCAAAAACCATTTCATAAGGAGATTTACCATTTAAAACAGATGAAGGAGTTCTATTTATAAGATATGTGGCTGTGAGAATACACTCACTCCACATGTTTAATGGGATATCCCCTTGAAACATTAGGGCACGAGCAACATTCAACAAATGTCTATGCTTACGTTCCACAACACCATTTTGTTGTGGAGTATAAACACAAGACGTTTGATGCAAAATTCCATTTATTTTAAAAAATTCATTCAGCCTATTGTTGACAAACTCAGTCCCATTGTCACTACGAAATTTTTTTACAGACTTCCCAAATTGAGTGACAAGCAATCTGTGAAAAGCAATTATGTTATCATACACTTCATCCTTATTTTTTAACAAATAGACCCATACAGAACGAGTATAATCATCAACCACAGTTAAAAAATATCGATAGCCTTCTCTACTATTCACACGATAAGGACCCCAAAGATCAATATGAACCAAATCTCCCAAATTAGTAGTATTATGACTACTTAACTTGAATTTGTCCCTAGCTTGTTTAGCTTTGTGACAAATTTCACACGGAGTTATATCACTGTTATTTTTAATTTCCAATTTATCTTTTAAGACAGTTAACACAGGATCTGCAGGATGTCCTAATCGTGTGTGCCAGAGATGGCGAGAAACATTACAAAAAATTGACATATTTGAGTTACTACTCCTATTATTGAACATATTTGAATTAGTAACTTGATAAGTATCAACCTGATCAAACACATATAAACCACCATGTTCACTACCAGTCCCCACTATGTTCATTGCAGGAAAGTCCTGAATAAAAAAACACTTATACTCATTAAATCCTACAAAAATCTTGTTATCCCTAGCTAATTTGTGCACAAACAACAAATTCACATGAAAATCAGGAACAACGAGAACATCAAACAGGATGACCTTATTGTTCAGTTTAAAGTTTCCAATTTTATTTATTACTACTTCAGCACCATTTGGTTGTGTAACTTTTAATTTTAAATCAGCTATATCAACCACATTTTCTAGATAAGCAACAGATGAAGTCATGTGCTGGGTAGCACCTGAGTCAATGATCCATCCATGCTTATTTAGATTATTAATTTTTGAAGTAACATTGGAAATATTAGCCATTCCACAAAACATACCAGCCATATTAACAGCAACACCATCATTTTGTTTCTGATCTATAAGAGACAGCAACTTGTTAATCTGTTCTTCAGTGAGGGATGAGTACATAGGGGGATGACTAGAACTTTCAGTGGTAGCAACATTGTTAGAGAAGGATTTTCCAGATTGATTAGTTTTATTTTTGGTAAATTGAAAATCCTTTGGAAAACCAATTAGCTTAAAGCAACGTTCAATAGTATGACCAGATGCCCCACAATGCTTACATGACAGAAAACCTTTACCAGATTGTTTTTTGTTATTAGAAGGGGTTTTTCCAAAAAAAGCAGTATTTTGACCTTTTGTATCAACAGCAGGACGAACCACACCTCTGTGTGACTCCTCTCTGGATACCAAGGAAAATGCTGTTTTGACCGAAGGCAATGGGTCAGTTAGCAATATGTTACTTCTAATATTAATGTACATATCATCAAGACCCATGAGAAACTGCATTAGTTTTAGTAATTGATTGTGAGTAGTAAATTCATGAGACGCATTGCAAGTACATGATGGTAACTTTATTAAGGCATCAAACTGTTTCCAAAGGGAATTCAACTTATGATAGTACTCAGAAACAGGTAAGCCATTTTGCCTTAGGGAATTAATTTTCTGATGCAAATTAAACATAACAGAACCATCAATCTTATCATAGGTTTCCTTGAGTTCTTCCCATACTTCAGAAGCAACTCTGGAGAACACTTGACTAACAAACAGGTCATCAGAAATGGAGGCTAAAATCCACGAAAGAACCACAGAATTACACATATCCCACTGTTTTCCTAAAACTTCGTTACCAGTTGGTCTAACAATGGTTCGATTTATAAAACCCAACTTATTCTTTGTTTCTAAAGCCAATATCATAGCACAGGACCATACTTTGTAATTCTCAGTACCACTTAATTTCATAGTTAAAATCGAAGCACATGAAGTATCACTTGGATGAAGATACAGAGGATCCCCAAAATCAAGTTTAGCAATAAGAGATGGCTCTGCTTGATTTTTGGGATCGTCCTCACCACCAGCCATAACAACAGTAGAAAGAATCACACACGGCAAAAACTAGAAGAATAGGACAGGATTCCTTGCCACTCTAGGTGGTAGGTCAAGTCAATCCTCTAGTTACCAAACAAGAATAAGATGAGAAACAGATCACACACAGAGGGGTAAGGAACAGAAGGACTTACAGCGTAGGTAGCGATAGCAACTGTAAAACAACAACTTACTGGAAGCAACCAGAGTAATCAATCAATAGCACAACAGATCGAAGAGGAACAGTCTCTGAAGAGGAGACTAACGGTTACAAAGTATCTCTACAGCAGAGATAAGAATCAACCTGAACAAAGAGAAAACAACCAGACAGACAAGAGAACAACACAAGTGAGTGAAGCAAACTTCAGATAAGCCTCAACTTATATTATACCTTTACTAGATCTGATGATTAACAGAGAGTATAGAGAACCAAAAAAGGATCTAACCAAAGTTAGATCAGGCCTCACATGATAATAACTCAGTTCATTAGCCCAACAAAGTTGAAAAACAAAACGATTTGTTAAACAACAAAAAAATTCCCACAAAGGCAGATATGTAGTTAGAAAACACGGATCTGAAGAGATTTGATTTAAAACAGGCAGAAGTAGTTGAGTAACCTACAATAGATCTAAAGAGAAACTTGTAGATCTCAACTAATCTAACGAAATCTAAAGCAAACCAAGAACCACAGTTGAGAAAGGAAAGATCTGAACAAATTTTTAAAACCAGAAAGTGAAAGCAATCTACACACAAGTCCTTAAACAAACATGTAGACTTAAGAGGACGTTCGCAAGGTCAATCACAGATCAAACCAGATGCCGATTGGATCTATAGAGGAAGTGCGAACAGATCCGAGGTTTTAAAACCTCCTGTACACAGAACAACTACAGATCTAACCACAAGACGTTTAGATCTATAGAAGATGTGAACAAGGATGAAGAACACACAACGGATCTAAGAGAAAACGGCAAACAGATCTAGGTATCAAGAAAAAAAAAACTTACACCAGCAAGAACTAGGTAAACACTATACACAAAATACCAGATCTAAGAAAGTGAGAAAATCCAATAAGAACTTGTCAAAAAACGCTGTTAATGGTTATAATCTTGTGAGACCAAGAAAAAATGTTCAGGTTCATCGATTGAACAAGAACACTTCACGGTTTTGACAAGAACAAAAAACAGACGTTGATATTTTGAAAACAGATTTGTAAAACAAAATCTTACAGAAAACAGAGAAGTTCTTCCTTTGTAAAAAACACGAAACAACAACTGCGATGAGAATCAAACACTCACCACAGAAAGAAGAATGTTGATTTTGAGGGGATCGATCAAGCACTAGGCTCTGATACCAACTTAAAAACTCATAAACCAACAATTACTTCTTTTATTAAACTCATACAAAAATACAAACCCTAATTCTAGATAAGATATCTAACTAGAGAGAGAGAGTATTATGAAGTATGTAAACGAAAAATGAAAATGAATGAATTGAAGAATCAGATTACAAAACACTTTATATAATCCAGCTCCATTGTTCAACTTTAGTCCTCCAACTTCTCAGCACCATACTCCGCTACCCTTTGTTTCTCACAAGAAGTGAGGCGCAACCCACTTGTATCACAGGCTTGTCGAATTCAGTCCTTCTAGTTACATTCCAGCATCATACTGAGATATTTCCTATAATTCCTACAAACACACACACTCAAAATAAATTAACTTAATAAATAAGATTGGTGACAAGATTGGTTAGAAATAATAACATTTTAACAACTATACATTCACATATACACATGATATCAATATATATACATATACATAATATACATAGATCAACAACCAACACATATATACATACATACATATATACATACATATCTATACATATAACACTTACACATGTTTACATATAATACATAAACATGAGAAACAAGAAAAATGAAAAATGAAAAAAAAATCCGTCACTAATCTGTCACTAATTAGCGACGGATTAGTGACGAATTCCACGTGTCCGTCACTAATCTGTCGCTAATTAGTGACGGATTAGTGACAGAAACGTGGATTTTATTTTTTATTAATTTTTTATATGAAACTCCAAGAGTTCGTCACTAATCCGTCACTAATTAGCGACGAATTAGTGACAGACACGTGAATTTTATTTTTTAATTATTTTTTGTATGAAACTTCACGAGTCTGTCCCTAATTAGCGACGGATTAGTGACGGACACGTGACTTTCATTTTTTAATTATTTTTTGTATAAAACTTCACGAGTCCGTCACTAATGAGCGACGGATTAGTGCCAGACAAATGTATTTTATTTTTTTATTTTTTTTAAATTTATTCCGTCACTAATTAGTGACGGATTAGTGTCCGTCACTAATCCGTCGCTAATTAGTGGCGGGTTGTGTTTGTTGTCGTTCCGTCGTTGATCCGTCACTAATTAGTGACGGAATTTTCCGTCACTGCTTTTCGTCACTGATACCTCATTTTCTAGTAGTGAATATAAAGAAGCCGTTGGAGCAATATAGAAAATAAAATGCAATTTTCTCTATTTTAAAGAAGCTATTGAACATGCTCTTATACGTTTCTCACCAGTTTTTTTTCCTTACACAATCCTTGGTCATGATATAAAAAATGGAAATTAATTAAAATACCCAAAGTTTGACTTTGACTTACCAAAAATACTCACTTTCTCGCTGATTTTACTAAAATACCCAAAATTTCCGCGGTGGGCCCCGCGATTGCGGGCCAGTCCCACGTGTCACCCCTGTTTGGCCAAAGTGTCCCGCGGAGCCCCCCAACTATGCCCGCGGTGACAGGATCGGCAATTGCCCGCGGTGGTTGTCCGCGATAGGCAAAAAAATTACATTTTTGGTCCTTTTTTGCACGAATCTTTGCATGTTTCTACTGTTTTTTTCCACAATTATTGTACTTTGAAGACCAATTTGTGGTTGTCATTCATCTTCCTCAATGAGATTTCATCCATAAATATCAGTAAAATGCAATCCATAATTCACACCCATTCCATCCTTCTTTCTTGCTTTCTTTCTTCAGTAAACAAATGGCATCGTCATCTAACCCATCGTCTACACCTGAAAGAATGTCTGTGAAACTCCAGATCGCGATAGCAGAAATGGAAAAGGAGATTGACCAACTGACACAAGAGTGGAAACAGATGATGGCCAGGAAGGAAGTCCACTTGATAAGGATCGAAGTGGAAGAAAAGGAGATCAAAAGGATGAAAGGGTATATAAAAGATAGGGAGGCTCGTATTCGTCGAGAAAAAGAAGAAATTCACCACATTATGCAAGACTTCGCAATTCTTCAAGCGAAGGTAAGCGACAAGCAAAGTTGGATTGATCAAACTAAGGCAATTTATCAGTAGGTGGTGGTACGGGTGTTGCTTTAGTACTTTGTTGTTTATGTGTTGTTGTTTTGTACTTTTCCAGTTCGATATTGTTGTTTCGTTCCTGGAGTTTTTATGTTGATGTTACATGTTGAAGTTTAAAAAGTGGTTCATATTAAAAATACAACTCCTAGATGTTATACAAGATTATTTCAGAACAAACACATACTAGTCAGTACATTACAAAATTATCCAAATTTGAGACTGCGGCTAGACGATGGTTTGGTTTTTGACAATCCGGGTCGACTTCTTACATGCTCTGGCAAGACGAGTCTCAAAGTGTTAAGCTCCACTTTCTCGATGTACAATTCAATCACAGTATGTCCGTCAACATACTGGCGTATGTTGGCTACATCTTCGTCGGTACTCAATTCTACCAGTCCAGTCAAGAAGTCTGCATTCGGCCTCTTAAAATACAACCTATTATATTTTGGTTCTTCATAGTCCAGCTCTTTCATGATATGTTCAAGCAGTTGCATAGAAAGATCCTCCACATCTAACATGTCAACATAAATTTCTAGACCACAGAAATAATGTCTTCTGGGTGGTTCCGTGAAGTACCCACCATGATGGACTTCATGGTGAACAACTGTGGATATGCATCTGTTGATGAACATTAATTAATATAGTTAGGTCGTAGAACAACGGTAGTAACAAGCAAAACTCAATGAAACATGCACACTAACCATATAACTCTTTGCAGTGTCTGAAAGCGATTCAGATAAACGCCCAAAGCACCAAACATGAAGGTTTGGGGATGCCATGTAAGAATAATATATTCCCGTATATGTGTTTTACGACTAATCTAGCGTGGGTTATTTATAGGCAAATGTGGATGCTTTTACTGCATGTTGGCTATTTTTGGTCCTTGTCTTTGCTCTAACACAACTTTGGTCTCTTTTGATTGTTAAATTACAACTTCGGTCCCTTATTTTACTAAATTACAACGTACATAAGTTATGTTTGATAAATTACACGGGCCGATAAAGTAGATAAAATCATGTTATATATCAAAACAAGAGCACTAAACATACAATATTATTGTCCCAATCAAGGGAAATCAATGTTCAGATCAACGTTATCATATGATATAGTTCCATGTGGCTCAAGCTCTGACGGGCCCTGCGTGTTACTTAGTTGGCTGACTGAACGTCTACTCCTTGGCACGGTTGAAAGGGCGGGATTTGGACACTCTCCACGAGTATGTCCTACGCATTGGCACCGAGTACATTTTCGATGTATCGAACCTTCACCACGTGATGGACATCGGTCGTTCTTTCTCGGTCTCCCGGCTCTGTTCTTAGTGTTTAACGGTGGATAGCATGGCGGAAGGGGGTCGAGTGGAGACACCCATGCTTCAGGGGGTCCAGCTGGATTTATTACCTCTGCGTATGTTGCCCGGTAAGTTTCGGACGTGAAGAAACTTACAGCCAAGTCGCCGCAATCTCTACGACCCATATGTCTTGCTGCAGCGATGGCATGGCCGCACAGTAACCCAGATTTTTGCCATTGGAAACATGAACAAACATGGTCGGTCATCTCGACAATCGCGTCAAGTTGGTTATCCCGAACCTGGTACCTCCCATACCCGATTTCGCTTACCCTCCATGTTGACGCGTGACTCGCCCTGAGGAGAACTATCTCCTCCGCCGCTGGTGTGAGTCTATTATGCAGCTCAGCTCCTTTTCGGCGTCGAAGTTGGTACCACTATTGTTGAAAGGCCCGAAAGTACTTCATAAGAGTAACAATCGGACATCTACGCGCAAAACGGGAGAGTGCATTCACCGACTCTGCACTATTGGAGATCAGAATGTCATACCGTTGTGCAGGAAAATGGACCGCGGACCACCTCTCCGGTCCAACATCGTCCATGACTTTGGTTGCTTTCTTGGCACTAACTCGTAGAACATTCATGTACCGGTCAAACTCCCGAGCCGTATATGCTTTGCATGCCTTCCAGTAGACATCATGGTAGGTGGTAATACGTTTGTCATGGGATTTGGCGTTCATCTCCAAATGTCGACAACATAAGGCGTGAGGGGCGTTTGGGTACATGGCAGAGATTGCGGCGCTTATGGAAGGAGCCCTGTCGGATATAAACATCAACCCTTGCGGGTCTCCGATATCTTGTCTTAACATGGACAGAAACCAAGTCCACTCCTCCCCGGTTTCAGACTTGCCTACTCCGAAAGCTACGGGAACGATGGAGTTATTCCCGTCCATGGCAACTGCCAGGAACATCATACCCAAGTAAGGGCCCTTTAAATAGGCAGCGTCTATTACCAGGACACGACGCAGATTTGCCACAAATGTGTGGATCTGCAAAAACGTAGGTAGTTTCCATTTGTAAAGGTTATAGTTTATAATGTGTAAACATATGACGTGTTAAAATACGTACCACGGGTCCAAGGGCAACGAAGCACATCTCAAACCGTCCATTTGAATCGGTCCTTATCTAGGTGACCGTACCTGGATTGTGCAGCTGCAAATTATATAAATACCCAGGGAGTCGTTCATACGACTCCTCGAACGTGCCTATGACCATTAGCAGTGTCCTACATCGCGCACGCCAGCCTTGGTGGTAACTAATTGTGATCCCGTACTTCTGGTGTACATCGTTCACGATGTCCTTTGGACGCATTGACCTGCTAGCATCAAGAAATTTGTTTTTCAGTATCTCACCCAAAGTCCTTTTGGTGGCTTGTTTGTAGTTGGGATTCAGTTGCGTTCTCAAACAAGTGTGTTCGTCGTGCAAGTTTCTAATGACAAATATCCCTCCTTTGTCGCCCACGGACCTCGTGTACAACCCCCAATTACAATTTTCTCTCCCGCATATAACTTCGTATCTGGTTTTGTCGGATCTCGGTGTGTAACTTTTGAAACCCTCTTCTATGAACTTAATTCCGACCTGTATGGCCAAGTCATCCTTCGAATCAAATATCTGATCTACTTGTACCCTTGAACTGCGCATATAATGTGTAGGTTCGTAGGTTTGTGTATGAGTATTCGGGCCTGGAAGAATAGGTGGCGTATCAAAAAAGTCATTTAACTGACTAAATGATTTATTATTAGGGGTATATTCTTCGTCCTCATCATAATCGGTATCTGAGCTGTCTATATCAGAATTACCCATTGTGAAAACATGGGTTTCGTCGTCGGCAACTCCAGCAAAGCGTCCTTCTTGGTCTTCTTTTTCTTCTTCTTCTTGTGGTTGTTGTTGTTGCGTCTCCGGAACAAAATCAGGCTTCTCCATTTGAAGGTCTTCGTCATCACCGTCGTCACCACCGTCGTCATCACCGTCGTCATCATCTTCGTCGCACACCAATGAATCGGCATACAAAAAAAGTAATGAAGACCGATGAATCGTCGCACACCGATGAATCGTCTGATTCGGATGCAAAGTACAGAAAACCAGAGATATCCCCATCGTTGGATAACTCCACAAATGACCCATCACCATTCTTAAACACTAACTTGCAAACAGCAGAATGGTCGATTCCACATTTTTGCATGGCGTATGCAACAAACTTCTGATAAGTATAATTTACTGACAATTTTACACCATGCTTAGATTTATAAGCAAAATTCCACTCATTGTTGTCTTGCACCCATTCACCATCGAAACAGAAAAATAACTTAGCATTTGCAACAGATGAACTCATTTTTTCAGTAGTATCTCAAAAACAAAATACTGAAGAAAAAAGCAAGAAAGAAGGATGGAATGGGTGTGAACTATGGATTGCATTTTACTGATATTTATGGATGAAATCTCATTGATGAAACAACCAACATGAATTGCAACCACAAATTAGTCTTCCAAGTACAATGATTCAACATTGATGAAACAAGCCAGTGAAAGGCAACCACAAATTGGTCTTCAAAGTACAATAATTGTGGAAAAAAACAGTAAAAACATGCAAAGATTCGTGCAAAAAAGGACAAAAAATGTAAAAAAATTTGCCTATCGCGGACAACCACCGCGGACAGGGCCCAATCCTGTCACCGCAGGCATAGTTGGGGGGCTTCGCTGGACACTTTGGCCAAACATGGGTGACACGTGGGCCCTGGTCCGCGATCGCGGGGCCCACCGCTGAAATTTTGGGTATTTTGGTAAAATCAGCGAGAAAGTGAGTATTTTGGTAACTCAAAGTCAAACTTTGGGTATTTTAATTAATTTCCCTATAAAAAGGGTGTAATTATGCAAATAACATTACCCAAGAACATCTCCAGCAGGTAGGGCTGGCATGGGTAAGGGTAAACCCGTTACCCGTTATGTTTCGACCCGTTGGATAAGGGTATGGATAAAAAAATTTGTATCCATTTATCCACTTATCCGTTACCCGTTTACCCGAAATTTTAGTGGGTAGGGTATGGATAAACGGTTTTTTTCGTTATTCATTACCCGTTACGATATATATATATATATATATATATATATATATATATATATATATATATATAAATATTAGTGTATATATATATATCATATCATTAATATTTTTTAAATATTGTCTTATATTAATGTGTACTTTAGTTTATTTTTTATATTTATCGAGTAAAACATTTCATGATGATTAAACAAGAAACAAGACGGGTTCAAGTAAATAAATACAATAAAAAGTGTTAGTCTTATAATTTATATATATTTGTTAAAATTATACTATATGATTATTCTTTGAAAATAATAAAGTGTTTAGTATACATATTATATATAAAAATAGTAACTATATTTATGAGTTTATGTTTTACCTATATATTTGAGATTTAACGATATCAATTAGAGTTTAAAATATAATTTTGTTTTACCATTTGTCCATTACCCGTTTCGTTACCCGGTATTTTTAATGGGTATGGTAGGATATGAATAAAGGTTTTATGAGCCGGATAATTACCCGCTATTTTAAATGGATTAGATAACGGATTAACCTTACCCTACCCGTTGTCAGCCCTACCAACAAGCATGCTAAAGTTTTTCTAAAATAGAGTAAAAAACTCAATATCTCTATTTTTCCTTTTAAATCTCTACAATAACAAAGCTGTTGGAATGAATGTAACTCTTTTTAAAGATTTTAACAATTAATTATCTATTTTAAAAAATTATAGCAAACCTTTTGGAGTTGGAGATGCTCCCACCATCTCTCTCCGAGATTGATGGGTTTGTTGAGCTACGCCGATTTCAAACGATAATTATCACCAAATCTAGTAATCTACTACACTCACGAAATGGGCCCAAAATGGATCAAAGCCCATGATGAGTGGTCTCACAGGAAACAATAAACAATGTTGTGCTCTCTCTCTCTCTCTCTCTCTCTCTCTTTGTAACAGAAATCTGTGTGCAAGTGAAGTGGCCGTCAAGAAACGAAGCTTAATTTCTTCTCCATATCTCCTTCCTTCACATTCCATCTCTCTTCCATTCCAATTTCCAATTCCCAACACACACACACACTAGTTAATTATTCAATCAATAAATCATGAGAAGAGCAGAGATCGATACCAGTGCTCCATTTAAGTCCGTCAAGGAGGCCGTCGCTCTCTTCGGTGAGAAAGTTCTCGCCGGCGAACTTTCCGCCAACAAAATCAAACAGGTTCATTCCTTTTCCTTTTTATGATGATAAATTTATCCTTCGCATCACGTCACTGCAATTTCACTTCAAATTAGTCCTACGTTACGATGAGATCCGGAATCCGAAATTATGAATTTATGATCTCTTCATTTTACGAGAAAATCACGAAATTAATGCTTTTCGATCATCATTAATAAAATATTGATCCAAATTGATATATGATCAATTATTCGTGCAAAATTTTGATTTTCGAAGTTTGTTAAGAAATTATGCTGTGGATTTCATTGTGACATGCAAAATAATTTCGATCTCCATGATACGTGTGGACTTAACGTCTACGATTACTAAAACTGATATCGTAAATTATCAATAATTTCAATGTTTACTATGCAGAATTTGATAATCAGTTGTTTGAATGCATACGTTAAATCGGTTTGATCATTGTTGTATGATGACATATTTGGCCTTAATATGGTTTGACAATAGTTGTCAGTTGTTATAAGTACCAATATCAAATTAACGTATAAATACTAATCACACATCAGGCAATTTTGTTGAAAAGTGCTAGAAATATTTTTAAATCATTGATCACTTTTAATCAAATACACTTCCATGAGTGGCGGTTTAAAGGGGAATTGATCTGTTGCATCTCATCCTAATGTTCGTTCATTTCTCATCCAACGGTTGATAACCACTTCTCACGCTTCTCACCAAATTTGACACTTCTCATCGGAACCCAACTCTCACTCAGTATCAGTCCAAACTCGACCTCGCTAAAAAATGTTACAGCTCAAAAATGTTACAATATGTGGTCCTATCTTACCCGATCTATATCCGGGTGCCCCTCGACCCCTCTCACATCTAGGACCACCCTAAATATAAATTTTGGCTTCTCCCGGTTGAGACAGCCAAAATTCATTTTGTTACACCATTTTTTCGTTATATTTTTGTTGTGAATTGATCCGTTATTTTAGTTAATTTAATAAAATTAAACATAATTTAATTACTATATTTAGTATAATACAAATATTTAATTAACAAGTTTTTAGATTATAAAATACAAAAACCTTAAGGTGCGTTTGGTACGCAGACTGGATGGGACGGGACGGGACAAAAAAAATAGTCTCATGTTTGGTACGTCATGGGACAAAAATCAGATGGGACAACATGGAACAAAAACAAGTTTTCATGGGACAAAACATAAGATTTTTTGTTCCACCAAAATGAGTGGAACAACATGGGACTAAAACTTGTGGCGTACTGGTTAAGGCTTGTGGGGGATGTGGCTAGTAACCCATCTACCCCAAATTCGAATCCAGACACTTCCAACTTGTGGCCACTGGGGATAAACTCAGGGTTGCATGCTTTAGCAGCTGGGGCAATTGCCTCACCTTGCCGGGATTAGTCGGAGCAATGTCCTCGGATACCCTTCCAAAAAAAACATGAGACTAAAACATAAGGTTACTAAAATACCTTTTTTTTTCCAACGTAACCTAGATTAAAATTATTTCCTCCAGTCCAGTCCCGTCCCGTCCCATCCAGTTCCGTCCCGTCCCATCCAATCTGCGTACCAAACGCTACCTAAATACTCTTAAAAAAGACACTAGTTTGAGAACCACTTTCTTTTACTTTCACTGAAAAATTATTTTATACATAAAATAGGAATAGGAGATTGCTTAAAAGTGAATGAAGGCATCCTTTCTGAATGATCCATCATGGAATTGCCCCACCCACACGAAAAGGGTTCTTACATTAAATATTTTTTAACTAAACTTCATGTCCTTTTTAATTCTAGTCTTGTTATTTTACTCTCATTCTCCTTGCAAATTTCTTACCGAGAATAATTGATAAAGATTTTACATATCTTACATCGATACTCAAGGCTTTCGGACATATGTACAGGGCAGGTTCAAACGAGAAGTTAAACCTTATGCGAGAAGGCGAGAAGTGTGATACCATATATGATAAACAAGCTTAATCATATATAATTAAACACATGTTACATTGGCAATACATAGACGTTTAATCATATATGATTAAACATACCCACATGCCATGTAATCATATATGATATCACACTTCTCGTTCTCTCTCATAATGTTAAAATTCTCACATGATCCTTCCTCTATATGTGTGTGTGTATATATATATATATATATATATATATATATATATAGAGAGAGAGAGAGAGAGAGAGGGGGGGGGGAAGTTCATGAGAAAACCTCAAAAACCTGAAAACCGAGGAACACCTTGGTAGCCCTTCATCCGGACGTTATGCGTTTGTGCATACAAGTAAATTAAGTTATTTTTTTTGTTTTTATGCACAACTGCATTATGCACGTGTGCATACTACAAATTACTTGTATGCACAAGTGCATACCGTCTTGATGAAAGGCTACCAGGGTGTTCCTCAGTTTTTCGCTTTTTTTTGAGGTTTTCTCCTAAACCTGACCTTATTTATATATATACATATATATATAGGGGTTAAATCATGTGAGAACCAAAAATAGGTTGAGAACTGTGGGAACCGATCGAAGCCGTCATTTGATTTTGATCCTATGGTTTTAAAAACATAAAAATTCATGCATAGGTTCTCACAGTTCTCAATTTATTTTTGCCTATAATAATGTCCATAGATTAAAATCGATTAACGGCTTAGATTGATTTTCACGGTTCTCAACCTATTTTAGGTTCTCATTTGATTATCATGCTATATATATATATATATATATATATATATATGCATGTCTAGCTATCCTCCATTGAAAGATGCATGCTAGAGTTTCATATTAGCTAGATTTTAACATTTTCTGTTCAACTTATGTTGGAATCTTTCTCTCCTACAATGACTCTTTTGAAGAAATAATATATTGAGGATACATATAACTCATAAATTTTAATTTTAGTTCTATTTAATATATATGCAGAAGCGAAATGGAGGGAATGAAAATGAAAATGCGACCACCGTAGAATTAGAGGAGACCAAACAAAGGTTGGAGGAGGCTCGAGAAGATCGAATGCTAATGGCGACTTGTCTTTCTTCTCTACAACAAGAGCTTGAGCGCACCAAATACGAGCTACAACAACTTAAAGACAACTCCAAGAATCACTTGGCCATCAAGGAGGATCTTAAATTCATAGAAGATGTCACCAAGTTCGAAGTGAAACCAGAGAGTACAAGTCATGATGCAATGTCTGCAATGGAGTTTCAGAAGAAGAGGTATGTGAGTTTTGCAAATCCGCCTTCGGTTGCACAAGTTATGGTACAACCGTGTGATGCAGGGGTGCTCGAAAGGCACCCGTCTCTAAGAAAGAAGAAAAAGAAGCCCCTTATCCCGTTGATCGGTGGAATTTTTACCAAAAAGAAGAACGTAATTGAAGTTTAAGTTCAATAATCAACGAAAAGTCGAGAAATTTTTAAGTGAAATGAGTATTTCTTGAATCTGAGTGACTTTTAGTGTGCCACCTTGAGAAAGCTTTCTTGTAACATATAAGGCAAGATGTGAAGATAATTATAACAAAAGGTAAAGGATATGTATGATATGTTTTTGTTTTTATGCCAAAATAACTGAATTTAATACAAAGTTTTAGGGGTTGTTTGTTAATAGTTTAATGAGTTTAGTGATACATACATCTTATTTTGATTATTTGGTAATGACTTAATAATATAGAAATTGGTTTATTCAGTAAGTTTTAAGAGAAGCTTTATGCACAAAACAAGTTTTTTTTCCCAAACCTGTCCTCTCAATTAAAGAAACACGCTTCTTTCATATATGAAAAAACTCTCTCAAACAAAAATCTTCTAATCTATACAGAAAAATTAATTTACACAAACATTTTTATTCATACAGGATTTTATGGAAAACCAGACATCCTTTTGCCACACAATGTACAAACTATTAGAACAAGTAAGCTTTAGAAATACAATTTCTGATATAGTTTCCAAAATGTCACGTCACTTTTAGAACTCAATAAGAAATTATCTTTCATTACAATAATTTCCACCAAATTTCTTAAATGATATCTCAATATAAAATATTATATTTTAATCAAATAACCACAAACCATAATTAAATATTTTTTATTATAATTTTGATGATTTATTAACTAAATAAATATTATAAAGTAAACTAAATTAATGAAATAAAATATTGCATTTTAATTTATAAAATGCTTTTAAATAAGGGAATGAGAAATAACCATGGTAGAGAAATAACAGATTCTTTATTGAACGTCTAAGGCTATGTTTGGCAAACTAGCTGATAAGCTATAAGCTAGCTGGTAGCTGATAAACTAGTTGTTGACTGATAAGCTAGCTGGTAGCTGATAAGCTAGCTGATGAAAAAGTCACGTTTGGCAAAAACTAGTTTATAAGTATTTAAATGACCAAAAAGGACATCTTAAAAAAATAGTTAATAAATAATAATTTATATTAATGAGGGTATAATTAAAATATTTACAAAAAAACTACTCATAAGCTACTCCAGGTAGCTTTTCAAAAAGCTAACTTATAAACTAGCTTATGGTCATCCAAACATGTACCAAAAAATAAGTTAGTTTTTTTTGCCAAACAATGCCTAAGGGAACGGAGAAATAGAAGGCAAAAGTATGACAATCTTTGTATATAATGCTTGTGCAAATGATAGGCTTTATGAAATCATGGATATAGTGGAAATTGTTCATGTTGGAATATGCTCGTGTTATAATATATAATTATATGGCTAGATACACACGGGCCTATAGGGTCACACACAATACACTGAGATACCATTTAATATATAATGTAATTATTGTATTTACATTATATTAATAGCCTAAGTAACATGGGGTAATTAAATGGGCACAAATCATTAATAGTGGATTAATGGGTTTGTATTGGATTTAAGTTAATAGCTAGCCTATTAACTTAATTAATTCAAGGCCCATGAAGATTTACTAGGGAGAACCTTTAAGAGGCCCAAGGTAGCTTTAGGGTTCATTAATAAATAGAAATTTTAATGACCTAATTAAGCTAACCTAATTTTTCCTCTCCTCTCTCTAAAATCGGCGCCCCACCCTTAGCCCTCTCTTGGGTTTTTCCACTTTGATCTCCTAGCTTCGTTCTTGATTAATTGAAGCTTCAAGATCCGTTACTAAGGAGGACTAGCATCCGGTGGTGATCAAGGAGGTGTAGTGTGGACTACTCTAGAGGCATTCTCCATTGAATGCTTGGTTTCAAAAGAGCACACAAGTAGATCCCGATTGGTGTACAAATCACGCTACAAAGGTATATCGTTATTTGTATTTCTAGTTTAATTATATTGGCAATACGTTGATCCTTTTGGTGATTATTCCGCTGCGTTATTATATATGTTTATTTTGTGTTTCTTTTCATAATCACCAACAGTGGTATCAGAGCCATCGTATGTGTCATATGATTAACTTGTATATGTAAAAGTGGCTAAAACTAAAGTCTTTTTTTCCAAAAATTTCGACCATCGTTGGGTCTAAAATAATGTATATTAAGATCCTATAGCCACAAGTTACATATACTAATCGTAAATTAATTATTGTAGTTTTTCTTCGTTTTCGTTGGCTTGTTTTTTTTACTTATTGTAAGTGTTTTAAATCCATGGTAAAACATGCATTTTTATCATGGACCAAGCCAACAATCTTAATGATATTGTATTATTATGTTGATGTGCAAAACCGATGAAAACCTTGACCGTTTGTGTGCTTTGTTTAATTATTTGTCGAGATTTTGGGTTGTAATAGTTTAGGCAATTTTTTTTCTTGATTTAGTAGTAGATAAATGTATTTTATCAAATATTGTAACCATTGCTCGGAATCGAATGGCGACAAGTTAGAGACGAGAAGCATTTTTCGGAGCTGCTGGACAGTCGGCGCGAAAAATGGATTTCCTAGAGTTTGGCACATCGGATTGGGCTGATTCTTGTTGCTGGAGTTCCATAAGACGTAGGGGCACATTTTTGCAGAAGGATGTTTCGATTGGGGAAGACTCCTTCCATGTCGTTTCGGACCCCGAAGCTGCTGCGTTTTTCCAGACAGTTTTGTGTTCGAATGTTCTTGTGGGTTCTACTTGCTCTTGATAGTCTTGGAGCAAGTGGGAGCCCAAAAAGGGTTTATGTTGGTCCGTCCTTAGTTGCCCTCTTGGTCCGTGTGATGGCTCACGAGATCAAGCATAGGTGTTCATCGGTTGAGGTTTTGCACATTTTGGTTGTGTGTTTATTTTCTTTTATGTTGCATTGTTATCTATGTCTTTGATATTATAACTTGCAAATGGGATTTTCAAACATAAAATTAAACACATACCACTTTTAAAACCAAATCTAAAGATTTAGTTAATATAAGTTTAAATTGAATTTGAAACTTAAATCTATTGTTTTATATAAATAACGCTTAAAAGAGTTTTATCGGTTATTTAATTTATGTAATGTCCAAGCTAATTAATATCTCATATAGGTTATATATTAAATGGACATCTCGACACACATAAAATAAAACAAATTAGAATCCAAGTTAAGAAACGTTTTTAACTTATGCTACGAATGAAGAATGCATGCTTCTTTCGTACATTTGTTTTGACATGTTTTATCAAAATACTATACCCGTCACAATTTTAAGTCATGCCGTCCAATTAGCTTGAAATCCCTCGCCATTACCTTTTGCCTATGCGTGAGACCTAGGTTGAATTGTAATCCCGAGGTGATTATTGTCTATGCGTGAGACCTAGATCTATTTTCACATGATTTCAAATTGGATGACTTAATCGAGTTAAGCAGGTGAGACCTTAACCCGAGGCAAGGATGGGACTAAACATGCCAGCTTGACACTAGTAGCTCGGCCACTAGATGCCATCGGTCCCATAAGGATCTAAGAATTGCACTTGTAATGCAATTGGTAAACGTCACCTACCTATTGAATCTATCATTGCTAGCAGATCAACTGATGTGATGATAGAACCTCAATGAGGATCTTAGCCTTTTTCGTAAATTAATTGTTTTAAAAGTAAAACTTGGGTAGTTAATTTTAAAAAAATGATTAATTATTGAAATTACTTATTTTGAACTTTGTATGTCTGTAGATGTCAACAACAAATCAAACCCTAAGCAACTCAACTATCAGGTCAGTTCTTGAAAAATAGAAACTGACAGGAATCAACTTTATCGACTGATATCGAAATCTGAGGATCGTCCTCAGAGCTGAAAATAAGTTGATCCATCTGGAAGAGGCCTTACTTGAGGCACCTCCTGCCACTGCTTCTGCTGCAGTTCGCACAGCCTACACCCGTAGGTTTAACGAACAACAAGAAGTAGCTGCTCTCATGCTGGTGAGCATGACCCCCGAGATCCAAAAGAACATGGAGGAACTCACAGCATTTGAGATGTTACGAGAGTTGAATACTATATTTCAACAACAGGCAGAACAGGAACTGTTTGAAACAGTCAAAGCATTCCACGCTTGTAAACAGGAGGATGGCCAGTCAGTTAGCTCTTACGTCTTGAAGATGAAAGGCTATCTTGACCGTATGAAGCGTCTTGGTTACCCCATGCCACAAGTTCTTGGAGTGAGCTTGATTCTTACCTCACTATCCAAGGACTATGACCAGTTTGTTATGAACTATAACATGCATAGCATGGGAAAGACTATCTCTGAACTGCATGCTATGCTGAAGCTTGCAGAGCAAGGGATGCCAAAGAAAGCTCCTGCTATTCTAGCAATCAGGGAAGGAAAAATCCAGAAATCCAAACCGCAAGCACAGGGCAAGGGTCGTGGCAAGGGTAAACATGTTTATAAACCTAAGATCCCCCCACCTGCTAAAAAGGAGCACCCTGCAAAGGACGCCACCTGCCATCACTGTGGAGTGATAGGCCACTGGAAAAGGAACTGTCCTACTTACCTGGCAGAGTTGAAGAAGAACAAAGCTACCCCGGCTAGCACATCAGGTATCTTCACTATAGAACTCTATGCTTTCCCTAGTAAATCATGGGTTTATGATACCGGTTGTGGAACTCACATTTGTAATAATGTGCAGGGACTAAGGGGAAGTAGAAAGCTAAACGACGGAGCTTTGGACCTGTACGTAGGCAATGGAATGTGTGCAGCTGTTAAAGCTATAGGGAGCTTTGATGTAACATCCCAGGCTAACCGTACCAGATATTGTCCGCTTTGTCCGCACACCTGGACTCACGGTTTTAAAACGCGTCTGATAGGGGAGGTATCAAGTTCCTCTTATAAGGCAACCTTTGTTCCCCTCCCCAACCAATGTGGGATCTTACAATCCACCCCCCTTGGGAGCCCAGCGTCCTCGCTGGCACACCAGTCCGGTTCCCGGCTCTGATACCATCTGTAACATCCCAGGCCAACCGTACCAGATATTGTCCGCTTTGTCCGCACACCTGGACTCACGGTTTTAAAACGCGTCTGATAGGGGAGGTATCAAGTTCCTCTTATAAGGCAACCTTTGTTCCCCTCCCCAACCAATGTGGGATCTTACAATCCACCCCCTTGGGAGCCCAGCGTCCTCGCTGGCACACCAGTCCGGTTCCCGGCTCTGATACCATCTGTAACATCCCAGGCTAACCGTACCAGATATTGTCCGCTTTGTCCGCACACCTGGACTCACAATATCTGGTACGGTTAGCCTGGGATGTTACAGATGGTATCAGAGCCGGGAACCGGACTGGTGTGCCAGCGAGGACGCTGGGCTCCCAAGGGGGTGGATTGTAAGATCCCACATTGGTTGGGGAAGGGAACAAAGGTTGCCTTATAAGAGGAACTTGATACCTCCCCTATCAGACGCGTTTTAAAACCGTGAGTCCAGGTGTGCGGACAAAGCGGACAATATCTGGTACGGTTGCTCTGGGATGTTACAGATTGTAACGTCCCAAAAATTACAAGCAAATTTAAATTTTTAAATAAACATTTCATTTATAACAACTCATTAAATGATCCCAACGTTTCGTTTGCAAACTCATAATTAATATCTTCATAATAAAAACCAGCGGAATAAACGTTTAATTATTAAAAACCATAAAGCAACCAGCTCTCCTCGCGCGCCAGTGTGTACTCGTCACGCCTTGGAGCCGCCCGTACCTGAAACCACAGTTTATTGGGGAAGGGTAAGCACGAAGCTTAGTGAATTCAACACCATAAGTAACACAGTTATTTCCACACCACCATAAACAGATAATTGCACATAAACAGCATACAAGTCTACGAACAAATCATAGACGGGCATACTCACACCAACCCACCTAATAGGCATACGTCGGTCCCACCGACCACACGACAATCGTGCAAACGCAACCCGGTACCCCCGGGTTCATACGCCACCCGCGTATACAACCTTCGGTCCCACCGAATTACTACGCCACCCGCGTATGTGACCCTCGGCCCCGCCGAACTCCTACGCCACCCGCGTAGTCACAACAATAAAGGTCCGACTAGACACCCCACTATTTAACCCCGCATCAAAAGCAAATAAAACTACCACATACATACACAACGTAATGTAAAAATAACCGACATTAGTTATACTGAGAGAACTCACCTCGAATGCGCGCCTAGCTCAACAATACAAATTCGAGCTTCCCAATTACGGTCACTTCCCAGCACCTAAACGCACGTTAAAACGTATCAATATGAGACCCGGACCCTACGACACGACACCCGCTTAAACCGTCATTAAAACTATTTTCCGGCCTCGCCAAACAGGTCTGTTCGGGACCTGTTTCGACCTCTTTAAACCCAGAAAAACCTCAATATTATTTCATGATCAGAAAGTACTCTGAGTTAGGGTTCCAAGGACATATTATACGCCTCCTAACGATTTTTCTACAATTTATTATGAATTAATTACGAACGACTACCAAAACTGCCAGTTTTCGGTCCAGCCTGCACAAACAGCCAACTACAGCCTAGCTACGGGCTTAATCGGACTTTCGGCAAAACACGAAAACCTTCCCAACTCGATTAGGGAACTCTGGGCACCAATTTCACCTCAAAATGAGTTACGAGTAAAAAGTTAAGGCTTTCGCAAGATCAAGGCAGATTCCAGAAATTTTCACATGAAATGACGAATCACCGAACTTGCGACCACTTTTTCGCCCAGCTAGAGACCGAACCAGTTTTCCGCTAAAACACAGAAAACGTGCCCGACCCCGAACTTGAACCGTGGGCGCCAGTTTCGGCTCAAACGGAGTTACTACGGAAAAGTTATGATCAAACGAAAACTGGACAGCACACCTAGAATTTACAAAAACTGATAACTTTATAAAACGGTTCGCGTTTGGCTTAACGGTTCGGGTTGCAACTAGGGATGGACAACCCACGCACCACCCACTGCCACCTCCGGCAGTGGTGGTCGGCGGCGGCGGTGGCGGCCACCGCCGGTGGTGGTTTCACGGCGACACCAAAGAAACAACAAGGGGGGGGGGAACACTTACCTACGACGAAGAACGATCACTCGTGACCTTTCTCTCGCTCCTCGCTGCTCCCTCTCTCTTCGACGCTCCTCTCTCTCTCTCTCTCTTCGCCGGCGAGACCAGCGGAGGTGCTGGTGGTTTAGGGCGGCAAACGGCGGTGGCGATGGGAGAAGACTTCGGTCGGAGTTCTTGAGGTTTAGATTAGGGTTTGGTTTCTAATGCTTGTGTGTAAGACAAGAAAACTAGGAGATACCAAGTTATGGTTTACGTGAGAGAAAAACGAGAAAGGAAAGAAGGGGGGGGGGTCTCGGCCCTTTTCTTGCATGGGCCGAACCATGCCCAACTCTTGACCAATCCCAAGATTAGCCCCTCAAAAATCCCACACCTTACACTAGCCCTACTTAACTTAAGATTTAACAACGAAGGCTAACGGTGCTACTCTCGCTAACGCAAAAGTTACTAATTACAAGTAATCATAAAACTGAGCAGAAGAGAGAAAAATTATAAACGAACCATACCAGGACACGGGCTTTACAACTCTTCCCCACTTGGATTAGACTTCGCCCCCGAAGTCTACGTCCGCAAACAGCTTCTAATAATTCTCTCGCATTGATGATATCCCAATCTCAATCCACTTTCAAGCTCTAACCATTCTAAAGATGCTCACCAATATACCCTACAGGATACTCGAATCCGATCATTCCTACCATTAACTGCCGATTAACTTCTACGAGTTCTACTAGACTCCCAAAATTCACAATGAATCACATTAACAAACATCGGCCCCCCGCCGAATATCGGTCCAACCGAATAAATACAACCATCGGCCCAGCCGAATATCGGTCCAACCGAATAAATACCACCATCGGCCCAGCCGAATATCGGTCCAACCGAATAAATACAACCATCGGCCCAGCCGAATATCGGTCCACCCGAATAAATATAACCATCGGCCCAGCCGAATATCGGTCCAACCGAATAAATACAACCATCGGCCCAGCCGAATATCGGTCCAACCGAATAAATACAACCATCGGCCCAGCCGAATATCGGTCCAACCGAATAAATACAACCATCGGCCCAGCCGAATATCGGTCCAACCGAATAAATACAACCATCGGCCCAGCCGAATATCGGTCCAACCGATTACCATAAATCACATAAGCGTGGTATTATCCTAGACACTATCACAAATAGATATCCCCCTACAATCAAGTCAACTAACGCACACGTAGGTCATTCCCTTAACCGATACTACCCGGCCTACATTACCAACACGCGTGGAATACCCAACCTCCCACCGTCGACGTATCCCCCACACTCGCTCTACAAAGCTAATTTAGCTGAACCGAGGATACACCCTGACGCCTACCTCTCAGGTAACGCCTCAGGGCCCCTCACATCGGAATTACCTCTCAGGTAAGTGCCCACAACTATATCCTCCTAGCACCTACTAGAAAGCCTAGGCTATAACACCTGAACACCGGGGCCTCACCCCGAGATACCCAACCGACCACTACCAGCGACTGACTAACGTGCCTAAGGATCCAAAGTAAAACATCCTACCCACAAGTGCCTATCTCGGATTGTCTCCCTCACCCAAACGTGTAAATACTCGACGTGCAATGAATGCCAAACGGTGCGACAAAACAATTCATCAACAAGACTCCACCTCGAGTCATTAAAACCGGGCAATTAGCCCATGACTAATTCCAAGTCAAAACCGAGCAAAATGCTCCACGCTTGCTAGACCCATAAGTCGGTCAAAAACGCGTTTAAATAAAGTCTAAGCAAGCAATACTCTGAAATCAACCTTAGTCCCAGACTCAACACGGGTTAAACAAAAGAGTTTTTCAAAAGGACTCACACCCCTAAAATTCTCAAAATGACACATGACACTAAAAAGCACATTTCCCCAAATGGTTTACAAAATATTTTCAACATCAGGAATTTCATCTCAAAAAAGATCGTATGTAGTAAAACTACTATTACCAGATCGATGGTTACGCAAAACTGGACACGCTCGTCCCACATAGGAAAATCATGTTGAAAATCGTTCCATTGCAGTTCGGTTTACTCACACAAACGCAAAGCGTAATAAATAATTTCTTTAAAATGAACCGCCTCGATTCCAGTATGGATTGACTCATGACATGCACTTAAAGTAACCGCTTGACCTTAAACGGGGTGCGACAAAGGTGTGCACATAATTCAAAATAAGTTTCACGACATTTGGTTCAAAAATTCTACTTTTTAATCATAAAATGACGTGGCACAGGGTTCGCCACAAATTTTCGCGCGTCAGCTAATCACACAAAACGATGACACGGTTTACAAATATATTTTTGTTAAAACACAACTGTCTCGTGTAAGTTTCAAACTTGAAGACAGAAACCAGTCCGCTTCTAATAATTGGAAATATCGACTAAAACCTCATAAAATCTCAAACTGGGGGCAGGCATGCAAGCTTGTAACACTTCCTCAAGTTTCGTACTTGGGACATATAACGTCAAAATATTATAGTTTAAAAATGTATTTATCGAAAATGCTCAAAATACTCGTTTCCTCCAAAGCAAAAGTTTTTTAATTTCCAAAAAAATGATCGGTAATTCTAAATTAACCGAATGTCAACAATTTACGCATTTATATTTCCAAAATATAACACATTGTAATCGAATGCATGATATTCACAACATTAAAACACTTATTGGATCAAATGGTCTTTCATTTCGACAAAAAGGAACTAAAACATTTTCATGCACGACTCGTTTATCAAAATGTCGAGAACAAAAGTTACCCCAGTATGCATACCCCTAAGTCGATAAATCTCATTTTCATGGAAAAGTCAATAAAACCTTTAGCTGACTAAAAAGCGCACTAAACAACTCCTTATGAAATGTTACCAAAATTCCTCCATGCACCACTTATGTCACGCATGAATCAATCCACACACTGAACTATTTGCAATAAAATACTTAGTAACACAAACTCTCGAAAGAAAAGTTAAGCGACACTAGAATTCCAAACTCATTTTAAACAAATCACCAACAAAGTTTGTAACTCTCGTTATAAAAAGGTTTCATGCACTTTCAAAACCATAATTCGACATCTTGTGTGTGTGCTAAACATTTCCCAAAATTCCAAAACACAATCCATATAAGGATTGGAAACACAAAAATTAGTTAATGCAATCCTATTTTCAAAATAAACTCTGTGCATGACTCAGTCGGCATTCAACGTCTCGACTCATACTCCTCCATACCTCTCCAATCCACTATCGTCCTCCGGACATTTAAACCTCTTAGGGCAAGATGGGAAATTACGTCAAATAATCCCTACAATTTTTTCCTCAAATCCAAGTCGACTCTATAAGCCTATGACTCTAGCGCAATCTTCCATCTTGGCCCGAAATGACCTACTTACAACAAACATCGTCGACATCGTCACTCAAAGTGACTAATACTAGAATCGTCCTTCTATTCCAACGACTACTGGATTAGATCCTTCACCACTACCCTCAACGATCATTACATCTAAGCAAGTCAAGTACACACATGTACCAGTGGATCTACTATAGTTGTCTCTCCTCGTGACGGCTATTCTGGGTAGATAATGCAACGCGTTATTAGCACATAACAACGCACACTAACAACACTCACGCCCAACTCCTTGGATTCCTCGTGACTTCCCCGACTCGAGCATTGATCCTGTGCTTCCGGTAGTAGGAGCTCTACTACTACCATTCACACCTATCATCGCCCGTTCCGAGTTCCATCCCAAGGGGTCCAAGTAGCTCCTTGCCGATAACTATACCCATATGCCCGCACCAGCATATGTACACACTCTTCCTAGCTCCCTAGGAATTCCACCCCCAAACACTACCCTTGCTACAACGAAATTTCCACTAGTCATGACGAGTCGCCTCGCGAATGCACAGTCGCACACAGTGCAAACCAGGTGGACATTCGAATGTAAGATCCTATCCTACAACGGTTGGACTCAAACAAGAGTTGCGCAATAGAACTAAATCCGACATTCTAAGGCTATTCGGTTCCTACCGCATACGACCTATAGTGCATTCACTTAACAACCTATCAAGGCTAGCATAAACTCCTATTAGCAAGCAACAAACATGCAATACAGTGCAATAAGCACCAAGCAATTTAGCATACATACTCCTATGTTCTAGAAAGTAATCTAGCACACATACTCATACATAAACACCCTTCCCAGCTCTCTAGGAACTTCCTCTTATCCCACTACCCTTGCTACTACCGAATCCCTACTAATTATAACGAGTGACCTCGCGAATACCCGATTATATGCAGTGCGAAATAAATAGACATTCGAAAACAAGATTATATCCTAGAACGGTTGGACTCAAACAAGAGCTGCTCAATAGAACTAAATCAAATATTCTAAGGCTATAAATCTCTTACTGCATACAACCTAGAGGGCATCCACTTAGTAACCTATCATAATTAGCATAAATTCCTAATAGCAAGCAGTTCAACATACCGCATAGTGTCACAACAGGCAATCTAGCATGCATACTCTATGATCTAGAAAGCAATACAACACTAAGTACTGTACCTTTCCCCTTTGGCTCCGGCTGACTGTACACACTGCGCCTCCGATCACCGTTCCTCAAACGGATTTTTCCTTCTTTTTATTTCCCAAAAACTTTAAAGAAAAATTTTTATAGCCGCAAACTTGATATCAAACACACCGAAATGCGTTTGATTCACTCAAGCCGTGCTCTGATACCAAGTTGTAACGTCCCAAAAATTACAAGCAAATTTAAATTTTTAAATAAACATTTCATTTATAACAACTCATTAAATGATCCCAACGTTTCGTTTGCAAACTCATAATTAATATCTTCATAATAAAAACCAGCGGAATAAACGTTTAATTATTAAAAACCATAAAGCAACCAGCTCTCCTCGCGCGCCAGTGTGTACTCGTCACGCCTTGGAGCCGCCCGTACCTGAAACCACAGTTTATTGGGGAAGGGTAAGCACGAAGCTTAGTGAATTCAACACCATAAGTAACACAGTTATTTCCACACCACCATAAACAGATAATTGCACATAAACAGCATACAAGTCTACGAACAAATCATAGACGGGCATACTCACACCAACCCACCTAATAGGCATACGTCGGTCCCACCGACCACACGACAATCGTGCAAACGCAACCCGGTACCCCCGGGTTCATACGCCACCCGCGTATACAACCTTCGGTCCCACCGAATTACTACGCCACCCGCGTATACAACCTTTGGTCCCACCGAATTACTACGCCACCCGCGTATGTGACCCTCGGCCCCGCCGAACTCCTACGCCACCCGCGTAGTCACAACAATAAAGGTCCGACTAGACACCCCACTATTTAACCCCGCATCAAAAGCAAATAAAACTACCACATACATACACAACGTAATGTAAAAATAACCGACATTAGTTATACTGAGAGAACTCACCTCGAATGCGCGCCTAGCTCAACAATACAAATTCGAGCTTCCCAATTACGGTCACTTCCCAGCACCTAAACGCACGTTAAAACGTATCAATACGAGACCCGGACCCTACGACACGACACCCGCTTAAACCGTCATTAAAACTATTTTCCGGCCTCGCCAAACAGGTCTGTTCGGGACCTGTTTCGACCTCTTTAAACCCAGAAAAACCTCAATATTATTTCATGATCAGAAAGTACTCTGAGTTAGGGTTCCAAGGACATATTATACGCCTCCTAACGATTTTTCTACAATTTATTATGAATTAATTACGAACGACTACCAAAACTGCCAGTTTTCGGTCCAGCCTGCACAAACAGCCCACTACAGCCTAGCTACGGGCTTAATCGGACTTTCGGCAAAACACGAAAACCTTCCCAACTCGATTAGGGAACTCTGGGCACCAATTTCACCTCAAAATGAGTTACGAGTAAAAAGTTAAGGCTTTCGCAAGATCAAGGCAGATTCCAGAAATTTTCACATGAAATGACGAATCACCGAACTTGCGACCACTTTTTCGCCCAGCTAGAGACCGAACCAGTTTTCCGCTAAAACACAGAAAACGTGCCCGACCCCGAACTTGAACCGTAGGCGCCAGTTTCGGCTCAAACGGAGTTACTACGGAAAAGTTATGATCAAACGAAAACTGGACAGCACACCTAGAATTTACAAAAACTGATAACTTTATAAAACGGTTCGCGTTTGGCTTAACGGTTCGGGTTGAAACTAGGGCTGGACAACCCACGCACCACCCACTGCCACCTCTGGCAGTGGTGGTCGGCGGCGGCGGCGGCGGCCACCGCCGGTGGTGGTTTCACGGCGATACCAAAGAAACAACAAGGGGGGGGGGGGGAAACACTTACCTACGACGAAGAACGATCACTCGCGACCTTTCTCTCGCTCCTCGCTGCTCCCTCTCTCTTCGACGCTCCTCTCTCTCTCTCTCTCTCTCTTCGCCGGCGAGACCAGCGGAGGTGCTGGTGGTTTAGGGCGGCAAACGGCGGTGGCGATGGGAGAAGACTTCGGCCGGAGTTCTTGAGGTTTAGATTAGGGTTTGGTTTCTAATGCTTGTGTGTAAGACAAGAAAACTAGGAGATACCAAGTTATGGTTTACGTGAGAGAAAAACGAGAAAGGAAAGAAGGGGGGGTCTCGGCCCTTTTCTTGCATGGGCCGAACCATGCCCAACTCTTGACCAATCCCAAGATTAGCCCCTCAAAAATCCCACACCTTACACTAGCCCTACTTAACTTAAGATTTAACAACGATAGCTAACGGTGCTACTCTCGCTAACGCAAAAGTTACTAATTACAAGTAATCATAAAACTGAGCAGAAGAGAGAAAAATTATAAACGAACCATACCAGGACACGGGCTTTACATTTGATCTTATCCTCCCTAATGGATTGATTCTTGTTTTAGACAATTGTCATTATGCACCTACTATTACTAGGGGTATTGTTTCGCTTTCTCGTTTGAAGAAAAATGGTTTTATCCATGTTTTTACGGATTATGGCATTTCGGTTTCTAAGGATAATATATTTTATTTTAATGCTATTCCTCGTGATGATATTTTTGAAATTGACATGGATAATCTTGTTTCAAACGATAGTTCTATATACACGTGTAGCACTAAGAAATCCAAACGTAATTTGGATTCAACTTACCTATGGCACTGTCGTCTTTGCCACATAAGCAAGAAACGCATTATAAAGCTGCAACACGATGGGCTTCTAAAGTCATCCGATGATGAGTCGTTTGATAAATGCCTCTCTTGCATATCTGGGAAAATGACAAGAAAACCTTTAAGCTCATGTAGGTGAAAGAGCCAAAGATCTTCTTGGACTCATACATATTGATGTATGTGGCCTATTTAGAACTGTGTCTAGGGAAGGTGCTAACTTGAAACACTCTGAAAACGGAGTCAATTTAAACCTTGAAATTTCCACCAGTTATGATCAAAACTTTCAAACTTATATAACCTGAGGATCAAATGTAGGGTTTTTATATACAACTGACATTACTTAAATAACTTATTAATCTAATCACCTCATAAAAATCAGATTAATCGTGTTATCTAAACAACTGTCCCAAAAACATCAAAAATCTCTAGATTCCTCCGGTATCTCTAAGTCTGAATCTTTCCAAAAGTTCTCGTCTCTCATTCCCGCTATTTCCCGGAGCTTGTACCTGGTAAGAAGATTTAGCTTAAAACATTAGGCTTTCGCCTAGTGAGGATACTCAATTCAAAATAAAATTTAATAATTAAAACATGAACAGATAACTCAAACCTGTTCTCGCCCATCTTACCGTACGACAACTCCTTTTCAAAACGGGGAATCTACCCCACTCCCAATTTCCTACGACTAACTCATTTAATCGTAACAACAATATAAGAGTTAACTCTGAATCATTCCAGATTCACAATCAATATTCACACACAAGAAATTACAAGTCAAAACTTGCCTATTTCTTAATCAGGAAGTAGAGATTACAAATTACTTTATGCCTATCTCTAATCTTCCTCTCATCACTGGGAAATCTCCGATCTTCCCAAATCGAAATGGGAATCATTAAGCAAAATCTGCTTGTTCCACATTCCACCTCAGAATCAATGGTCCCCATGGGATTATAATATCGCGATACTCAAATCGAGACTCATGATTCAAGGTACACCCAATTACTAAAATTACACCCCTTTGGTCTATGGCGAGTAATCGGTTCCCATCATACCGTACCCAAGTGCCCTCCTCGATGACCGGATGCCTATTTTAGTAAAAGCACATAATCACATAATACAATATAGGTAATAATCGATACTACTATATGCATCCAGCATACAGTATATCATTTCTCCGAACATATTCTATATATAAAATAAAGAATATTAATAACTCCTCATCTCAATATCTCTTTACTATCCCTTCTCTTTAACTTAGCACAAAAGTTAATATTTCAATTATTAATCTACATTTTGTACTCATAAGTAGATCTTAATAATTTACCTCAATGAAGCTTTAAATCATAATCAGAATTCTTAATCATATCCCAGATTGCATATAGCAATTAATCATGCTTGACATACAAGAATAATGATGAATACTAGTTTATCAACTTCAATCTCTTAACTATCCCCTCTTTGCAACTTAGCTCGGGAGTTAATATATATCATTTGTTAATCTACATTTTTGGACTCATAGAGGGATCTTTATGATTTATCTCGATAAAGCTTCAATTCATATTTAGAGTTAATAATCATATAACATATTGCATATAGCAATTAATCATACTCATTATAAGGAATAATAATAATTCCGGTTCATTAACTTCTTAGATAACTCATCTTAGAAATTTAGCATGAGAGCAACATAACACAACTTTTAATCGCCCTCTTGGCTTATCTCTAATTTAATCAAGTCCATATAAAACATATTCATGCATACATATAAAACATCTAATTCAATATTAATTACTGAATTTTAAAGAGAGTTGAATAAACTCACCTGATATGAAATCACACTTCCTTTAATCCTTTTTAAACTCGAAGGGACTCATTTCTTCACTACCACAGCTTACTGTATTATTCAATTTACATATACTGGTATTAATTTTCAAAACAGAACCCTCTACAACTGAGAATTCTTAATTTCTAAAAATTATATCTCAAGTCGCAGTGAACTGAAGTCGCAGTCGCCTATTGCGATTTCAATTCCAAATCGCAACCAACAGTTGCGATCTCAACTCCAAATCACAACTCACCATTGCGATTCCACCCCAAGTTGCAGTCCACTGTTGCGACTACAGTACCAAGTCGCAATCCACCATTGCGATTCCACTCCAAATCGCAACCAACAGTTGCGACTCCAAAGCCAAGTCGCAATGGTCTACTGCGACTCCACTACCAAGTCGCAACTGCCCATTGCGACAATCATGAATGTCGCAACTCAAGGTTGCGACTTCGATGATCTTCATCCAAGTCTCAGTCCTCTAATTTCATTCTTAAACCCAGATTTTGTACTTTTACTCTATGCATGTTTCTGAAAATGTGCAGATACGTTTAAGGGTATAAACTACACCTACTCATGTATTCAAACTTCCCAAAACATCTATATTTCATAAAAAAACTCATTTCTACACTTATCTAACAATTATAAGCATAAAAGTAGATTAGTTTACCTTTGTTTCTTCAAGATTAATCACAACCCAAAACTGAATTCCTTGTTTCCCTTGCTTTACTTCTTCTCAATCTTTCTATCTCTATCTCACTCTCTCTCGGTTCTCTCTTTTTCTCTAAACCGAAAAGAACACAACACACACCCACAATTAGTCTTAATTGACTAATCATGTGACACCTCCACAATAATAATATGAGTCATAAGACTCTTACCAACTAAACCCCTAACTTTCAAGGAATTGCACAACCAACCCTCCAAATGAAAATCTATCTCAAGCAACACTTTTAAACAATTACAAACTTAACCCCAAGTTAATTTGTAATTCACAAAAATAATACAACGAAAGTTCGGGATGTTACATAACTACTTCATCACTTTCACTGATGATTTCAGTCACTATGGTTATGTTTACTTGATTAAACATAAACATGAAGCCTTTGAAACGTTCAAAGCCTTTCAAAGTGAAGTAGAAAATCAACTCCGCAAGACTATTAAGGCTCTCCGATCTGATCGAGGAGGAGAGTATATGAGTCAAGAGTTTTTAGACCATCTGACTAAGTGTGGGATTGTCTCACAATTAACTCCTCCATACACTCCACAACATAATGGTGTATCTGAAAGGAGAAATCGAACTTTGCTAGACATGGTTCGATCCATGATGAGTCTAACTACTTTGCCACTGTCCTTTTGGGGTTGTGCTCTAGAGTCTGCTGCTCGCATACTCAATATGGTTCCGACAAAGAAGGTTGATAAGACACCATATGAAATATGGCACGGGAAAGTCCCTAATCTGTCTTACTTGAAGGTCTGGGGTTGTGAGGCTCTCGTCAAACGAGACACACCGAACAAACTTGAGCCTAGATCTATCAAGTGTATCTTCGTAGGGTACCCAAAGAAAACAATGGGTTACTATTTCTACTACCCACCCGAAAACAAAATATTTGTTGCTCGGTATGCTGAGTTTCTTGAGAACATTCTCATTTTACAAGAAGCAAGTGGGAGCACAGTAGACCTTGACGAGATTCAAAGCGAAGATGCGCAACCTCCTGGTGACACTAGCGAACATCACGCTGAGGTTGAACATGCAGATGTTGAACCACAAAATGATGTAATTCCCATTCGTAGATCTGCAAGGACACCTCGAGCACCTAAACAATATAGTTATTATATCGATGCTGAGGAGCAGAATTTTGGGGATCATGGTGAACCCTCTAACTATCAAGCTGCATTGTTGGATCTAGAATCCGATAAATGGCTTGAAGCTATGAATGCTGAAATGCAATCCATGAAAGACAATCAAGTCTGGAACTTGGTTGATCTTCCTCCGAACAGCAAGACTGTCGGAAGTAAGTGGATCTTCAAGAAGAAGACCGACATGGATGGAAATGTACACACCTATAAATCTCGTCTAGTAGCAAAGGGTTACACTCAAACCTACGGGGTTGACTATGAAGAAACCTTCTCGCCGGTTGCTGACGTTAAAGCTATTAGGATTCTTATAGCCATAGCAGCGTACCATGACTATGAGATTTGGCATATGGATGTCAAAACCGCTTTCTTGAACGGTCACCTTGATGAAGATGTTTACATGGTGCAACCTGAGGGTTTTGTGAATCCGAAACATCCCGAGAAAGTATGCAAGCTTCAAAGATCCATTTATGGACTGAAGCAAGCATCCAGAAGTTGGAATAAAAGGTTCGATGAGGAAATCAAAACGTATGGTTTCACTCAAAACCTTGATGAGCCATGTGTATATATGAGAGCTAGTGGGAGCATCGTCGTTTTTCTAATCTTATATGTTGATGACATATTGCTCATGGGGAACAACGTTCCAATGCTACAAGATGTCAAATCCTGGCTTGGAAAATGTTTTGCCATGAAAGATTTAGGCAAAGCGGCGTACATCCTAGGAATCAAGATCTATCGAGATAGATCGAAGCGGTTAATTGGTTTAAGTCAAAGTGCGTACATTGACAAAATTCTAAAACGGTTTAGAATGTATGCTTCCAAACGTGGAAGTCTTCCAATGCAACACAATGTAAACTTGAGTAAGACTCATGGACCCTCCACACCTGATGAGGTGAAGCGGATGAAGGGAATCCCCTATGCTTCGGCTGTGGGATCCATCATGTATTCAGTGAGGTGCACTAGACCTGATGTAGCGTTCTCTCAGAACCTTACGAGTAGATACCAACAGAATCCAAGAGAAAGTCACTGGACTGCTGTTAAGAACATACTGAAGTATCTTCGAAATACCAAAGATATGTTCCTTGTTTATGGGGGTGATATAGAAAGAGAGCTCAGTGTTACTTGCTACACTGATGCTAGTTTCAAAACAGATCGAGATGGTTCTCGATCTCAGACTGGCTACGTTTTTTTCATGAACGGAGGCGCTGTTGACTGGAAGAGTGCTAAGCAAAGCACTATTGCGATGTCTTCTACAGAAGCTGAATACATAGCTGCTTCTGAAGCTGCAATGGAGGTTGTTTGGATACGGAAATTCATTTCTGGGCTTGGCGTTGTCCCCAGTAATGAAAGACCCATGGATATGTACTGCGATAATTCTGGTGCCATTATCATAGCCAACGAACCTGGAGTTCAAAAGGGCGCCAAACACTTTCGCCGGAAGGCTCACTACATTCGAGAGGCTATCGAGATGGGTGATATTCGTCTTCTCAAAGTTCACACAGATGACAACTTAGCTGATCCTTTTACGAAGCCAATGTCCTGTACCAAACATATCGAGCATGCTAGGAACATTGGACTTCGACCAGCTAGTAGTCTCATGTAGATCTGTTTTTAGTAATTGAATAATTGGAACGTTGAACAGTTTTTATTTTCACAATGAATTGATGTACCTGGTATGATCGTTTTCATTTATATCAACTGTGTTCTATATTTGCATGTTTAATCCATGAATAAATTATTTGTTCAAAATTGTCCATTGTCAGTTGATGATACGGGAGTATCATCGAATTAAGGCAAATGTGAGCGTATTGGTAATATTCATTAGTGAATGAATATTAATGATGATGCCACCAAACTCACATGTTGTTCATTGGTGATGAACATTGGACTGACCCAACCTACGAGAGTTCACTGCATGGATCGGTGTCACCAGTGAATCTCGCAAATGGTTATGTCACTCGTCCTTAGACTTGAGATGCAAGCAGGTTTTGTATGGGTGGAATGTCGGTCTTTGATATGGTTAAACGTTGTCCTGAATAAGGCTGCTATAAAAATCATCTTCAGGAGTGACATGAAGCACATGACAAGCACGTGCAGTCAAAATAGGATTTGTTCCTCTACATGTAATGGAGTTAGATACTACCGGGCCCCTCGATGAATTGAATAGATGTTTGTACGGCCGTACCCAAATGTAATTAAGATGATGCTTGATTAATTTGGTAATCTACTTCAACAAACAGATCGAGAAACAGAATCGTTGAATAATTAGAATGACATATGATCCATGTCTAGTATTCAACAAGGTATCTGTAACAAAGGGATGACTGATTTAATAAACCATAAATGAGACGTTTAAAGAAACTAGCCTCATGTGTCTCTAGGGGCATTGGCGTGTTTCTAGACGCTAACCTTTGCTTGTATAATTACTTGTTATTATGACGTGTGCAAGTGGGAGCTGTTGGAATATGCTCGTGTCATAATATATAATTATATGGCTAGATACACATGGGCCTATAGGGTCACACACAATACGCTGAGATACCATTTAATATATGATGTAATTATTGTATTTACATTATATTAATAGCCTAAGTAACATGGGGTAATTAAATGGGCACAAATCATTAATAGTGGATTAATGGGTTTGTATTGGATTTAAGTTAATAGCTAGCCTATTAACTTAATTAATTCAAGGCACATGAAGATTTACTAGGGAGAACCTTTAAGAGGCCCAAGGTAGCTTTAGGGTTCATTAATAAATAGAAATTTTAATGACCTAATTAATATAACCTAATTTTTCCTCTCCTCTCTCTAAAATCGGCGCCCCACCCTTAGCCCTCTCTTGGGTTTTTCCACTTTGATCTTCTAGCTTCGTTCTTGATTAATTGAAGCTTCAAGATCCGTTACTAAGGAGGACTAGCATCCGGTGGTGATCAAGGAGGTGTAGTGTGGACTACTCTAGAGGCATTCTCCATTGAATGCTTGGTTTCAAAAGAGCACACAAGTAGATCCCGATTGGTGTACAAATCACGCTACAAAGGTATATCGTTATTTGTATTTCTAGTTTAATTATATTGGCAATACGTTGATCCTTTTGGTGATTATTCCGCTGCGTTATTGTATATGTTTATTTTGTGTTTCTTTTCATAATCACCAACAGTTCATAGTAGTGTGAATTTTGTAACAGGTAGTGAAGTGAGATTAAATACATTTTCTCAAGTTGCAAAACAGCTTCATTTGGTTGATAGAAAACTCATTCTAAATTATAAGACTAGATGGAATTCTACATTTTAAATGGTATCTACTTCAATCATATTTAAAGATGCATTTTCTATGTATGAAGAGAGGGATCTATTATATACCTCTTGTCCTTCTAGTGAGGATTGGAAAAAAGGTTAAAGAAAATATGTGAGATTTGAGAAGCTTTTGATTCTTGTACCAATATAATTTTTGGAAGCAAAATTTTAATTTCCAATTATTTTTTGGGGAAGCATATTATTTTAAACATATTTTGTATAAGCGGTCAGAAGATCCACATGATTTTGTCAGAAAAATGGTGGGAAGTATGAAGTTGAAATTTGATAAAGAACATGCTAATATGTATTGCTAACGTTTTGGATGCTCGATGCAAGTTAGAAATGTTGAAGTATTATTTCCCAAAGATTTATGACGAGGTGAATACAAATGAGAATATGCTGAAAGTGAAAGATCTATATAATGAATATCATTATTTTTTGTTGCGTGTAAGGCATGAAGCTTCATCGATAGATTCTTCTAGCCATTGGAGTCAAGCACGGGCGGACCCAAGTGAGGAGATACGGTGGCACGTGCCACCGAATTAATCGTCCGGCGAAGGGTAAAAAATTTTACTTCTATGAAGGGTGCAACCGTATCGTTTTCGAGGGTGCAACCGTATTAATTTTGAAACCTTAAGATTGTAACTGAAAACAGAAAAAAATATTTATAATTTAAAGCTCACCCAATGTCCCAATTGATTTAGTCATTTATAACTTTAACATAGAAGCCCAAGCCCAAATACCCAAATACCCAATTACCATTTACCAAAAGTTACCGCCTCCCTTTCCCCCCAATTCCCAAATCGATCGGCTTAAAATTTCATTCCTCTCAATTTCCAAAATTTACCGCCTTCCCTAATCCCCTTTACCGTTAGGAATCAAAATCGCAATGGAATGGATGTGAAGAACAGAGGTATCGAACGAAGATGTCTGATTGTGTGATGTTCACGTCTCACGTCTAAATCGATCAGGTACTCAATTTACTCGATTTCACTTTGATTTTCTGTTATTTAGTGGATTTTGCTAAGTTGATTAAACTGATTTTGTTGATTAAGTTGATTACTCTCTGTTATTTAGTCGATTTTGTTAAGTTGATTAAGTTGACTTTGTTGATTAAGACTGATTACTCAGACCTCAGTTTACTTGATTAAGACATTAAGCTGATTTTCTTGATTAAGTTCATTACTTCAGTTTACTTGATTAAGAGAATAAGACATTAAGCATTTAAGCTGACTTTTCTTGATTAAGTTGTTTACTACTTTACTTGATTAAGACATTATTACATTAAAACATTAAGTTGATTTTGTTGTTTTATGACATTAAGTTAAGTGTTAAGTTAACTGTGTTATTACATTAAGTTGATTTTGTTGTTTTATGAGATTTTGTTGACTAAGACCGATTACTCAGACCTCGTTTACTTAATAGTTTACTTGATTAAGACATTTAGTTGATTACTTAGTCATTTACTAAACTGATTAAGACAACAAGACACTAAGCTGATTTTCTTGATTAAGTTGATTACTCAATTTACTACTTTACTTGATTAAGACATTATTACATTAAGTTGATTTTTTTGTTTTATGACATTAAGTTAACAAAAAGTTGATTAAGACATAAAGACATTAAGATGATTACTCAGTTTTGTAGTTTTACAGTTGATTAGTTGTTATGGAAAAAAAAATAAACGAAAAGCTTCAACTTCAAGCTCAACCGGTGATGCTAATGCATCCATTCCACCCAAAAACAAAATCTTGAAATCAAACAAAAATCCAAAAAAAATCTTGAAATCAACCAAAATAACCGAAAAGTTCTTTCGAAATCGATAAAAAAAAACTTAAAAATTCTTCGAAATCGAGAAAAAAACTTAAAAAATTTCCTCAAAGCGGTGGAATTAGGATAAAACAACATCGGGCGATGTGAATTTTTTTTAGATTCGTCAAATGTGCCACCGTATGAAAAAAAAATTGGGTCTGCCTATGAAGTCAAGAAGTTGCAAATGAGTCTAATACCCAAAAACGAGGTGTTGGTCTCAAGTCTCAACCGTTTTGATTTGATAATAACAAAAATACATTTAATCCAACACTTAAAGATATGCTTGAAGTTATGCCTTAAAATCCAAATAATTGTTATCGAATACAATTTGTATCAAGAATACCCCAAAATCTTGATTGGAACACTATCCAGATTTGCTTTTAGAATGTAAGAGCATCCACACACGTCTTGCAAGAGCCCTTGCAAGATGACATGACATGCCATGTGTCTTGCAAGGCCTTGCAAGACAACCCCATCTTGCTAAACTTGCAAGGTCTTTCAACAAATTAAATATATCAAACAAACACATTTTTTTAATTTAATTAGTTTGTTTGTTTGTTTAAACATTAATTATTATTAATATGTTTATTAAATTTAATCCATTTATTAGTTTATTTGAACATTATTTTTTTAATATTTTTATTAAAATTTCTTATCCACGCTTTATTTTAAAAAAAATGATATTTTATGCAATGTTTTTTATTTAAACCGCTAAATTATATTTACACAAAATATAATAAAAGAAAGCAAAAGTAAAATTTTAGTTATCTATATTTTATAATTAATTTATTAGTTATATTATAATTATCTATATTATTTATATTATAATTATTTATATTATAATTATTTATATTATAATTTATTAGTTTAGAAAAGAGTTTGGTCTTGCATGTGTGTGGAAGGTGTTATTGCAAAGCTGATGTAGCACTTGTGAAAGGAGTAAGTGTTGGAATAATCATGATTTGTATTTGAAAGATAATGAAGAACACGATAATAAGAAATCATACCTGATGATCCTGAGGATCCAGTGAAAGCATTAAACATATTTGCCCTGGATTGACGGGTTCCCAGAACAAGGTGATTGTATGATGATGGGATGATGATCGATTCTTGAGAGAGCCGATCTTAGGGAGGCACACGGCTGATGTTTGATTAGCTATTAGTCATTAGGGTTAAAGAAAGATTAGGGTACTCTATTTATAATAAGAGTATCTTACACTTTTGACCCTTGGTGTTTATTATGTGCCATATAATTCCCCATAGTTCCAATCACCTAATGGGAAACCCTACAGTATGTCAATAATAGTAAATACGTCCATCAAATATTTACCAGACATAGGGATTTCAGTTATTGTCAATTATCACATCAGGAATGATAAATGATCAGTGACGGTCACTTTTAAGGTGGTTCCAACATTCTCCCACTTGACCAAGCGATCTTTTATCTATGAGTATCAATAAGTCCAGCCGGGAATAATACTCATTTTGTTTTAAACTGAAATCATAGCTAATAAGTACAGTCGTAGAGAAGAATATCAACTCAGGACCCCCACTAGTCAAACCATGACTCAAATTTAAAACTGAATAAGCAATGATCAACTGACTAAGACAAATTTCGTTATAATAATGTCCATACGCCATTATGAGCTCAAAGCATAACTAATAGACAAACAAAATCTGAATATAGAGGAAATTTTTTTATAAAGATAATAATAATGACCAATAAGTACAATATGCTATTAAATTAAGTCCTTTGTAAGCCCCATCTTCGACACGTGTCCTACGAAGACGTTAGGGGGAAGACCTTTGGTCATCGGATCCGCCAGCATATCTTTTGTACTTATGTACTCAATACAAAGGACATTTTCCTCAACCCGTTCGCGCACAAACAGATACTTTGTATCAAGATACAGCCCAGCGCCAGTTGAATTGTTACTGTTCGAGAAAGTTACGGCAGCTGAGTTATCACAGTAAAGCTTCAATGGTCTAGAAATGGAGTTGACGATTTTGAGTCCACTGACCAGGTTCCTTAACAACATCCCATGACAAGTGGCATTATAAACGGCAACGTATTCAGCCATCATGGTGGACGTTGTAGTCAGCTTCTGTTTATGACTCCGCCAGGAGATAGGTCCACCAGCCAACATGAATATATACCCAGAAGTAGATTTTTTATCTTCCTTGCTTTTAGCAAAATCGGAATCAGAATAACCTACTACTTCTAAGTTGTCACTTCTTCTATAAGTTAATTTGTAGTCTTTGGTCCCTTGTAGATATCGAAGAACCTTTTTAGCCGCTTTCCAGTGTGCTATTCCGGGATTAGATAAGTAACGTCCCAGCATACCAGCGATATAAGCGATATCCGGACGAGTACAAACCTGAGCATACATAATGCTCCCTACTACAGACGAATAAGGTATCATCCTCATTTCTTCCTTTTCAATCTCAGTGCTCGGAGCTTGGAAAGAACCAAATACGTCCCCTTTAACTACTGGAGCTACAGTGGGTGTACAGTGCTGCATGTTATAGCGTTTTAAGATACGCTCAATATATGCCTTTTGAGAAAGACCCAAAACACCATTATGCCTATCTCGATGTATTTCGATACCAATGACATAAGAGGCATCACCGAGATCTTTCATGTCGAAATTTTGCGAAAGCATCCGCTTCGACTCATGCAGCATATCCAAGTTATTACTTGCCAGTAGGATGTCATCTACGTACAAGACAAGGATTATAAAGTTACTCCCACTGATCTTGAGATAGGTGCATTGATCCACTTGATTCTTTAGAAAACCTTGCCCTTTTACGATTTTATCGAACTTGAGGTACCATTGTCGTGATGCCTGCTTCAACCCATAAATGGATTTCTTCAACTTGCAGACCATATGCTCTTTACCTTCTAGAATGAATCCTTCAGGTTGTCGCATGTATACATCTTCTTGCAAGTCTCCATTCAGGAAGGCGGTCTTGACATCCATCTGATGTAACTCTAAATCATAATGAGCTACAAGTGCCATGACGATCCTTAAAGAATCTTTACGAGAGACAGGAGAGAAGGTCTCTTGATAATCGATTCCTTCTTTTTGAGTAAAGCCTTTTGCAACCAATCTGGCCTTATAGCGTTCGATGTTTCCTTTCGGGTCTAATTTGGTTTTGAAGACCCATGTACAACCGATGGTTTTGGATCCTTCAGGAAGTTCAACCAAGTCCCAAACATCATTATGTTGCATGGAATTAAGCTCTTCAATCATGGCTTCATTCCACTGAGTGGCCTGATCACTATTAATGGCTTCTCGATAAGAGGTAGGATCAGTAAGCTTTCCAATGTTCTCAACTTCAGATAAAAAAGTTACGAAATCATCAAAATTTGTGGCCCTGCGTGCCCTAGATGATCTCCTGAGTTGATTTTCAGGTTCAGTAACAGGAGGAGTGGGATCAGTGATATTGGGAGAAGCGTTGGGTACAAGAGGCGATGATGATGTTCCCTCGGCGTTTTGGTTAGGAGGAGTTGGATCAGTGATATTAGGAGCAGCGGTGGGTACAAGAGGAATTATGGGAGGAATAAAATTAGCGGTAGAATGGTTTCCCCCCGCTTCTTGTACTTCTTGCAAATCTGAGTCATGATTTGTCGTGCTCCCACTGATCTTTGAGTTCTCAAGAAATGTGGCATGCTGCGTGTCAATGATGCTCGTAGTGTGGGAAGGACAGTAAAAACGATAACCTTTTGAGTTATCAGGATAACCGATAAAGAAACATGTAAGGGTTTTAGGATCCAGTTTCTTTAAGTTAGGGTTATAGACTTTTGCAGGACAGTCCCATACTTTCATATATTTTAGACTCGGTTTCCTACCTGTCCAGATTTCATAAGGAGTTTTAGGGACGGATTTTGATGGAACCCTATTGAGTATATGAACGGCTGTTTTTAATGCCTCAGTCCAGAGGAAAGTAGGTAAGTTAGTGTTAGCAAGCATACTTCTCACCATGTCCATTAAGGTTCTGTTTCTCCTTTCAGCAACACCATTTTGTTGAGGAGAACCAGGCATGGTGTATTGGTTAATTATGCCATGTTCCTTGCAAAAATTATAGAAAGGACCAGGAGCTTGACCAATATCAGTATGTCTACCATAATACTCACTTCCTCTATCTGATCTCACAACTTTTATTTTATGATCAAGTTGGTTTTCAACCAAAGTTTTAAAATCAATAAAAGTTTGTAAGGATTCAGATTTTTCCTTAATCAGATATAGGTGCATATAACGCGAATAATCGTCAATGAATGTAATAAATGATGTATGTCCTGTGATTGATGCGGGATAAGGACCACTAATGTCAGTGTGAATTATTTCCAACAAGTTGGAACTTCTAGTAGCTCCTTTCTTATTCCCTTTCGCCATTTTGCCTTTGAGGCACTTAATACATGTTTCAAAATCACTAAAATCAAGAGAATGTAAGATTCCATCCTTTACGAGTCGAGTCATTCGATCTCGTGAGATGTGACCAAGACGTTTATGCCACAACATGGAGGAATTCTCTAATTGTTTAGGTGATTTTGTTGTTTTAGTTACGTCATCAATATTAAGAGACAACAAAGACTGTGAGAAATTATGATCTAGTTCTAATTTATACAGCAATCCATCCAAGAAACCTCGACCAAGTAATTCATTATTATGAGTAATAGCAATCTTGCTGCAACCATGAATTATTACATAACCTTCAAGGTCTAGTCTAGATATGGATACAAGGTTCCGAGTAATTCTCGGTACATATAAGGTATCCACTAGTCTAATACACTTTCCGGTACTCATATGTAAATTTAAAGTTCCCATGGCTTTGACATCTAAGAGATCACCGCTTCCAACTCTAAGTTTTCTTTGGCCCTTTGGTAGCTTCTGGATTGTAAGGAATCCCTGCATTGAGTTTGTCACATGGACCATAGAACCAGAGTCACCCCACCATGTATTAATAGGGACATCAGTAGTAAAGGAATCAAATATTACATAAAGAATGTTACCTTTCTTAGCTAGCCATTCCTTGAACTTAGGGCAATCTTTCTGTCCGTGCCCTTTTGCACGACAGAATTTGCAGTTAGGTTTGCTCGACAAGGGTTTAGAGCTAGAGGCAACGGCACCATGTTGATTATCCTTTTGGATTTTATTTCCAGTCTGGTTACCGTGATTACCCTTCCTTTTCTTAGAATTAGTAGTGGTTGTGAGGTGAACAGCTTTAGGTTGTACTAGCTTAAGGCGATCCTCCTCTTGCACACACATTGCAATCAGTTCACTAATCGACCATTTATCCTTCATAGCATTATAGTTAACTTTGAAGGTGTCGAACCGAGCAGGCAAAGAGGTCATTATGAAATGCACAAGAAAATTATCAGAGACTTCCATTTCAAGACTCTTAAGCTTATGAGCCATATCAATCATTTTCATAATGTGTTCACGGACACTGCTATTTCCTTCATATTTTAGAGTGAGCATCTGTAGCATTAAGCTACTTGCATGTGCCTTAGACGATCCCTTGAAGTGATCCTCAACAGATTTGAGGTAAGTTTTGACTTTATCAGAGTCAGGGATAGCTCCTCGGATACTGAGGTTGATGGAGTTCTTGACCATCATTAGTGACAAGCGATTTGCCCTTTCCCGCTTTTCAAAATTTGCTTTCTGAGCTGCAGAAGACTCAGCAGTAATAGCAGCGGGTTCATCATGGCGAATGGCATGGTCAAGGTCTAGCATCCCCAGAGTAAGAAGTAATTGATCCTTCCATGAAGCAAAGTTCACACCAGTAAGTGGCTCAATGCCAAAGTTAGGTACTGATGTGGAAATAAGGAGGATATAAGTTATAGAAGATTATCATAGTGACGTAGTTAGCTATAAAAGGCGGACAAAGCAATGTAATTATAGTAATGTTAAAGTAAGCAGGCCTAACAGTAATATTCCTTAGAATAATGAAACTATGACCATTTTAGTGATGAAGCTGGTGACAAGTAAACCTATTGTAAACACCAAACAATAAGTCAAAGTAAGGCTCTACTCAGATGTTACATCACCTTTGGGCAGAAATAACTAATATCTAAGTAAACATGAGCGTTAGGGTCATGCAACGCAATGCTTATCTTTTGACCTTTGGGCACAAAATAGAGCATCGTGTGAATTATGCATGTAGAGAGTCCTTTTGACACACAGATATATTAAATCACCTTTGGGCAGAATTAATATACTCAGTGTTCATTATGCAAAAGGAAAAATGCAATATGAGAATCATATTTGACCTTTGGGCACAAATGATGAGACCATGTATATTAGTGCAAGGGTATGGCATAGTCAAAACAAAGATGTATATTTGACATTATGAGTGCCTAAGGAGTTCGATTTTGACAAAAGTAAGGCTGTATTCGACTAGATAATGTCGAACTCAACAAATAAGTTCCCGGTACTGAACTCCCGGTATTAAAACTCCCGGTACTAAACTCCCGGTATTGAACTCCCGGTATTAAACTCTCGGCATTAAATCTTCTGGTACTAAACTCCCGGTACTTTCAAATCCCGATACTAAACTCCCGGTATATTCAAATCCCGGTATTTAAACTCCCGGTATACTTAAATCCCGGTATTTAAACTCCCGGTATACTTAAATCCCGGTATTTAAACTCCCGGTATACTTAAATCCAATACGATTTTTGATGTTTGCGGCGGCATAAAAAGAAACGAAAGAAACCGAGTATAGTACCACCAAAACGAATACAAATCATGAATTAAAATGAACCTGATGCTCTGATACCACATGTTGGAATAATCATGATTTGTATTTGAAAGATAATGAAGAACACGATAATAAGAAATCATACCGTATGATCCTGAGGATCCAGTGAAAGCATTAAACATATTTGCCATGGATTGACGGGTTCCCAGAACAAGGTGATTGTATGATGATGGGATGATGATCGATTCTTGAGAGAGCCGATCTTGGGGAGGCACACGGCTGATGTTTGATTAGCTATTAGTCATTAGGGTTAAAGAAAGATTAGGGTAATCTATTTATAATAAGAGTATCTTACACTTTTGACCCTTGGTGTTTATTATGTGCCATATAATTCCCCATAGTTCCAATCATCTAATGGGAAACCCTACAGTATGTCAATAATAGTAAATACGCCCATCAAATATTTACCAGACATAGGGATTTCAGTTATTGTCAATTATCACGTCAGGAATGATAAATGATCAGTGACGGTCACTTTTAAGGTGGTTCCAACAGTAAGGTCTTGGATGGTCTAACATTTAGAGGGTGTTTGGATGTGTGTTTTAAAAGTGCTTATTGATTTATTGGCTTTTCAAGAAGCCAATAAGTTAAAAATAGTGTTTGGTAAAATGAAAAGCACTTTTCAAAGTGATTTTTGGTTAACTACAAAAAGTCATTTTGGAAAAGTTACAACCTCCTGACTTTTTGATCCCAAAAGTGCTTTTTGATACAAAAAGCCATTTTGGTTAACTACAAAAAGCCAAACACTTTTTAAAAAATAACTTATTGACTTATTGGCTTTTTCTACCACAAAAGCTAATCCAAACACTTTTTTAAAAACTCCTTTTCCCACCACCATAAGTCAATAAGCACTTTTGGCCAAAAACACTTTTGGGACTCAAAAAGCACTCCCAAACACCCCCTTAGTAGAAGCCCAAACTCAAATATAGTATATAGTCAAAGTATGTTTTTTTTCCTATAAGACTACACTCCGACACGACCACCCTCTTTTTTTATAATTGTTTTTTAAAGGCCCACCATTAATATTGGTTTTGTTAATATAGTGTATAGTATATAAGATTGAGTTTCGGTGAAAAGTTTTTTTTGGATAAGGTTCATCTAGACTTTGCCTAGACTACATCCTTGGCAATTTGGAAACAAACAAATAAAGCGGTCGTCTGAGACTAAGTCTGGCCACCGAATGAGTTTCGGTGAAAAGTTAAGGTTAACGTGAGAAACATGAGAAGTGGTTAACAACCGTTGGATGAAAATGGAAGCATATTAGAATGAGATGCACTAAGATAAGATGCACAAGATCAATTCTCTTCTAAGCAACAATTCATGGAAGGGCATTTGATTAAAAGTGATCAACGGTTCAGATCCACTTCTCACGTTAATAATATATATATATATATATATGGTCAGGTTCAAGTGAAAACCTCAAATAAACGGAAAACTAAGGAACACTCTAGTAGCCTTTTATCTGGGCGGTATGCACTTGTGCATACAGATAATTTGTAACATGTATTTGCGCATATGCACAAATGCATAATGCACTTGTGCATAAAAACCAAAAAAACAGCATAATTTACCTGCATGCACAAGTGCATACCATCCAGATGAAGGGCCACCAGAGTGTTCTTCAGTTTTCCGTTTTTTTGAGGTTTTCCCTGAACCTCTCTCTCTCTCTCTCTTTCTCTCTCTCTCTCTCTCTCTCTCTCTATATATATATATATATATATATATATATATATATATATATATAGGATACAAATCAAATACAAACCATTTATTTGTTACACCCCCTTACAAACCAATGTGCATATATGCATAATCTGAGATGCATATATGCATTATCTCATATGAATGTATGTCCATTATTTGTATATTCTTGCATGTATGCATATGCATATATATATATATATATATATATATAGAGAGAGAGAGAGAGAGACTCCATAAAATGAAAACCTTGCATTTGTTGCACCCCTTACAAACCACAGTCTGCATATGTGCAGACTGGTTCTGCATATATGCATATGAATACGTGCAAGAATATACATATAATGGACATACATTCATATGGGACAATGCATATATGCAGAATCAGTCTGTATATGTGCAGACTGTGGTTTGTAAGGGGTGCAACAAATACATGATTTGTATTTGATTTGTACCCTATATATATATATATATATATATATATATATATATATATATATATATATATATATATATATAGAGAGAGAGAGAGAGAGAGAGAGTGAGGTTCGTTTGTTAACCTCACATTTTATGCTAACTTTGTTAACTTCAATCTTAGCCATTGATTTTCTTTTTGATGGTTGAGATTAAAACCATCTATTCATTAATGAGGACATTAGGCCATGAAATAATTACTGACCTTGAACACAAATGAACGGGGCAATTTAGGAATTTGATTCAACTTATTATTTTGCATTAATGAGGACATTATTTTGTGATGTTCACTTTGGTTCATATATAGGGTTGGGTTCATCCATGTTCATACATACTTACACGAACCTTTATGAACACTGTTATCCTTCGCATCTTCCATGTTAATACATACTTACACGAACCTTTATGAACACTGTTATCCTTTGCATCTTCCATGTTCATACATACTTACACGAACCTTTATGAACACTGTTATCCTTCGCATCTTCCATGTTCATACTTACTTACACGAACCTTTATGAACACTGTTATCCTTCGCATCTTCCATGTTCATAATATTTCATTATACTATGATGCAACAATATGAATGCATACACTAATTTGATACTAAAAACACATTGATCACTCATGTTCATGATGCAACAATATGAATTCATACACTAATTTAATACTAAAACTTACAAAATATTTGAGAATTAATAATATAACAAGAATCAAGGAAATTTTGATGTTTGTAACTCCCTCAATAAATGAATGTCATAAAACAAATACATGAATTTCCATTAATACCCCTATTTAATGGTTGGATAAACATTTGAAACCACTATGTAAAATGGCTTCCTATTGGTTGATTGGAGTTAACAAAGTTAACACAAAAGGTGAGGTTAACAAATGAACCTAACCCTATATATATATATATATATATATATATATATATATATATATATATATATGCACACTGGTTGTTCACATATGCACACTGTGATTTGTAAGATGTGCAACAAATACAAGGTTTGTATTTTACGGAGCCTCTATATCTCTATATATATATATATATATATATACTAATATAATATTCATCTATATTAAAATTCCAAGAAAGTTTGTTTTAGTTTATATATTTACTATAACAAATAACTTCTTATCTCAATTAAGCAACAACAGTCTCAAAATTTTCTTTTTAAGGTGACATAGTTTTAAAATTGGGAAATTAATTAAAATACCTTAAAATGGAAGTTGACTTACCAAAATACCCTAAAAAATTCAAAGTTTACCCAAATGCCCTAAATTTCCGCGGTGAGTGCCCGTGATCGCGGTCAGGGACTGAAAGTGATAATTTTTGCAACATTATTTACACTTTCAGTCCTCACCGCGGGCCGCGATCGCGGGCCATCGCGGACATCATCGCGGAAATTTAGGGCATTTAGGTAAACTTGAATTTTTTTTGGGTATTTTGGTAACACAACTTCCATTTTGGGGTATTTTAATTAATTTCCCTTTAAAATTCTCAATCAATGAAACACATTTCGAAACGTTCTATTTAATGTAAATTTGATTATGTGGATGTCAAATTTTTTTGTTCCCTACATTATAACTCTGTCGTAAATATTTCTTAAACAAGTATCCACGTCAAGATTTACTGGTCAACAAGGATACAAAATAGATATATTCAAAATTTTGTCACAACAATTGAAAGAAAAATTCTTCATTACGTACACTAAATACCAACTAAAACTTGTTTCATTTTGATACAATTCTGCCTTATTTAGAAGGACCATCCTCAATGATTTTCCTGGCTCCGTCCCTATCCGAAAGTAGTAAGGATCCAGATTTAAACTAGATCCAAATCATACTTCTGATCCTGAAAATCCTTTTTGACATTCCAGTGACTTTAGTCTTGTTAGAATCCGAAATATAACTTATGTTTCTGAAAGAAAAATTAGAATATGATTTTTTTTATAAAAGTCGTATTATTATCGGTACTGGTCCAAAGAAAAATGACTTCACAACAAAATTGAACACTAGTTGAATTGAAGCCAAAATAGTCATCAAAGCGGATTGGATTGTCATTTAGCCGATTGTAGACTAGTACGAGAAAAGTCAAGCATAGTTTGACAAATTATTGTTTTGACGAGCCGATTTTGAGTGCAAAGTTAACCAACAAACTTGGCTCACGATCTCTACCAACTCTTGTCTTGGTATGGGAACATGCGTGGCATGTTAGAGTAACTAAATTTAAAAGTACGTACTATTTTATTAGTATCATATTGTCTTTATTGTTTCCTCTACATACACAAAGATGAGTTGTGTTAACAAACGTCTACATCATATATCTTCAAGATATTCAACGGCTGAAATGAAGAGTATAAGAATGCATTGATCAACAAATCAAATGAAGAAACATTAAAGTTGGACACCAACAAAATCAGATGAAGACACATAGGCAAAATTTGTTATTTTCGGTCATGGCTAGCTCTTAGGAGCATGACCGGGAAAAAAAATCATATTGTAGATCCTGAAACGTCTTATCCCGACGAAATGGTGCGCTTTAACTTTAAAAAAAGGTATGTATCTTCATTTGGTGACTTAGTTGGGAGAGAATTCTGGTGCATACGGTTCTTGTGACAAAGGGGTGGATCTTCCTTCTCTTCTTTGTTTGTGTTGCAGAACGACGTTAAAACTATTAAGCGTTGCTCATAAATTGTTCGGCGACTTTTCAATTGTGGAAGGGTATTTTTAATTGGTGGAGTGGCGTCTCTAACATTGGTATCAATTGTAGAGTTAAATGAGTTTGCGGATTCGAAGGTTATAGCGAAGTCAAGGTGGCTCTTTTGGAAGGCGATAATTTGGATAACTCTTTTACCTGATTTGGTGCAATTGTAACAACCAAACTTTCAACAGGGAGTCTAGGCTTCATATTAATTGTCTTTATGCGGTAAAACTCCTCTAGTTCCATTGGGTCTCAAAACGTTCCAAAAATTCCAACATCTCGTGTGTTGATTAGTGTGGAGGCAAGGTCTTGTTGGTTAGCTCCTTGTCGTTGTGGTTTCCTCATTATTTTGTTATTGTGTGTTTCTTTTTTTAGAAGGTGGTGGTTATTTTTCTATATCTTGCAGAATCTATAACTAACTCTCTTTTTATTTATTTGCTTTGTATAATATATTGCTTTGCCTATAAAAAAATATATGTAGCAAGTAAAATTAAAATGTTATGATACAAGAAATATAGAGAGAGTGCATTAATTTCAAAGTTGAAGAATAAGTTTGTAACTTTGATACATTAGGTGAAAAGTGCCAAATTTGGTTGAGAAGTGTGAGAAGTGGCAATCAACCGTAGGATGAGAAATGAACGAACATTATGATGAGATGCACCGAGATAAGGTGTACCGAGATGCACTGGATCAATTCCCTTTAAGCCGCAATTCATGGGAAGGTATTTGATTAAAAGTGATCAATGGTTTAAAAAAATACTTTTCACACTTCTCACCAAAAATAGCACTTATCACATGATCACATGCCTATGATTTAAATAAATAATGTTACACCAAATTTGGTGTTTTACTAAACATCATTTTAATATTAATTATTACGGGTTAACCATAGTCATGAATAGTGGAAAAAGTATAGTATGTGCAAAGTTTGATGACTTTACAAGAGGTGTAATAATAAACACTCCCTTTATACTTATGTGGATCCCATATATTACGCTGTTTCTTTTACGGTCATGTTTAACAATCAAAAACAATTCTTATGCGATTTGCACAAAATTACTGATTTTTTTAAATGAAATAATTACACTCATCGTCCCATCATATCCATTTTGTGGTGAGATTGATTTCTTGCTCCACTAACCCAAGTATTTTGGCCATTTTCTCAATCTTCCATTACAATTTACATAGGTTTTTCTTGAACTTTCTATAGTTATCGTATAAATTTTTTGAAATCTAATCAAGAGTTGAAATCTAATCAATGAAATCAACTCGGTTTTTCAAATGATTAGGGTTCTTGAGCATATCATCTTGTTTTGGTTTCCGTATGTGTCAAGTATCGGGCACATATAAAAGATTCACTCGTCCACTAGTGGTAACTTAAGGGTTGCTAACTGCAATCACAATTTCCTAGGAAAATGAGGATTCTTTATCTTTTAGAGCATCTCCAAACAGCTTTTCTAAAATAGAGAAAATTGGATTTTTGTTCTCTAAATTTGCTCCAACAGCTTCTCTATATGGTTATCTAAAATAGAGAAAACTAACAAAAACTCCGAGTTTAGAGAATTCTCTAAAACATGGTATGTGGAGAAAGAAAATAATTTTTTATTTATATCCACCAATAGGGTTGAGTTAATATTACTTTATAAAAAATCTTTTTAAAAAGTGTATTGAAAGGATAAATTTCTAGATTATTTTAATAATATAATGGATGTTAAAATCTTTAAAATAGAGAATCTGTTGAAGTTAAATGTAATTCTTTTTAGAGATTTTGATTTTGATTTTAGAAAAAAATTAAAAAATCTGTTGGAGATGCTCTTAGAATTTCTTTTTATTTGGTAATTTTTCTGTTTTGTTGGTTTTCTTAAGATGGGAAAGAGAGAAATTGGAAATTTTCCATTCCTGTGCAAAATAAATCTCACATCCCATAAATGAGTTGAAAATTGTAGATCTCTAAGTTGCGGTGTGGGAAATTAAAAAATTTCCAATCTACTGCTAATAATGTTTGTGCTAACAAGTTGCTTGATACATTTATGTAGCATTTTGTACACAAGCAAAACTGTATTGGACTAGACAGAACTGGGAAGGACAAGAAGGTGAGTTTGGACATGACAGATTGTCTATTTGATGTTTAGTATGACTAGGACATGATATAACGGGATAAGTTGCACCTAAAAGTTGTTTGATGGTTTATATGTGATATGATTGCTACAAATAACACAAATCAAATAAAGATTTAAATAATTGAATGTATAAATATTTTACACAATTTTCATATACATAAATGAGTACATAGATAAAAGTACAAAATTGAATGAAAATTTTGATATAACTGATGATATTTCGAAAAACCTCGTACCATGTACAAAGGAAAAACTATATTTTATTTAGTTTGAAAGATTCTTATGAATTGTCGGAGACACGATGGAGGTTGTTACAGCCACATCAGTGGCTGCACTGACGAACGAAGGAGGTCGTGGTGGTTGAGGTAGATGCAGTGGTGCACGATATGATGGTTACCGATGGTGATTGTGGAAGAAATGGAGGTGGGCGGCAGTGGTGGTGGTAGTGTCAGTGGTAGTGGCTAGTGTAGCGGACGACAATGACTGTGAGGACTTCAAATGGTGCTTCTAACTTCTAATTTTGGTTGCTCCAATATCTCATATTCAATACTAGGCATGATCTCGGTTGTCCTTAGACAGCCCTCTTCCCACGAGTCCCATAAAGTACAATGTTATGATCGGATACGAAATGTATGAAAGTATCATGTCTAACGAAAGACATCGATCATTGTCTTTAAGTGGTTGTAGCCTACGCATCCTACCTGCAGGTATCTTTGGTTTCCATTTGATTATTGATTTTCAATCTCATAGTGTCGATTGTGCCCTCGTTCATCGACTCCATTCCCTCTCTGCATTTTGTAAAAAGCCAAATCTAATCAACACCCATTGCAATTCAGACTCAAAAACATCCAAAATATACGTAATCCATTAGAAATAGCTGATCAAAAAAACGAAAATTTATAATTCACCCCAAATTTATAGATTAATTACCAAATTGATCAAACATGTATGTTTATGAATTTCTAGATTAAATTTATCAATCACATCAAACCTATATGTTTATTAAATTCTATATTGGTATCTTATGTGCATGAGCTTTGCAAGTAATATCAAGTCAAGTGTTCACAAGCAAAGAAGTAATTCAGTACTGTAAGAATCCAAGGTGGACTAAGGGGCTGTTTGGTTGGTTTTCATTAAGTCCTGTATGAATAAAGTTGTCTGTGTGGATTAATTTGTCTGTATAGATTGGAACGGTTTATGTTATGGAGGGTGTTCTCATAGATGGAAGAACCATGTTTTTTAATTGGGAGAGACTGGTTTGGACAAAACTTGGCTTTCTGCATAAAGCTCCCTCCTAAAAGCTTAATAAATAAGTCACTTTCTATATCATTAAGCCACTCTATGCTGTTAAAATCGGTTAGCGGTGCGATATCGGTCAGGACCGATATTCGATATATCGGATATATCGGTGATATATCGGAATATCGGTTTATATAAAGAATTATATATATATATATATATTATATATTTATATATCCATAAACTTATCATATGCATTAATTAAAAACATAGTTCAACATCAAAACATCAACTTAAATAAGGTTTTCTTTAGCTAAGCCTTATGAACAGCACCTTAAAATTATGAACAGCAGCTTAAAAATAGAAAACAATTATAACTAATTGGAACAATTTTAAGCTTATATGAACAATTTAAAAATATGAACAGCTTAATCTACTAACTACTAACTACTAACTACTAACTACTAACTACTAACTACTAACAAGTCTGGAACAGAATTATTAACAAGTCTGGAACAGAACTTAATCCACTAACACAGTAACACTAAGTACTAAGTAACAACTAACAAGTTCAAACAATTTAAAAATATGAACAAGAACAGCTTAACCTTGCAGTCCTTGCTGGAACAGAAAGAAACGAAGAAGATTGCAGTCTGGAACAGCTTAATCTTGCAGTCCTTGTGGAAGATTGCAGTCTGGAACAGCTTAATCTTGCAGTCCCTTACAAAATCGCGATTTTGCAGCGATTTTTTGGCCTAAAAATCGGCTGATATATCGGCGATATCGGCCGATATATCGCTGGCCGATATCCTGACCGATTTTTTGGACCGATTTTTTGGCTCAGACCGATTTCCGATATATCGCGATTTTAACAGCATAGAAGCCACTACCAAACAGTCATGTATAGCTGACTGAATAAGCTATGTGTCCCATTAAGCTCATTAAGCTGTTAACAAACAGGCCCTAAAAAGGACTCTTTTACTATCTGGAACCTGTACATGATCGTTTTGATGATTCTCGAGAGAATCGGCTGCTCTATTTTAATACTATACGATTAGTTTTGCATAATATTAGGGGATATTAAGGAGTTCTTGGATTCGTGAAGGTTCAGCGAAATAAGGTCATGTTGTAGGAATAGAAGTCCGGATTGGAGTAGAAGTTAGTTGATAGTTTCCTGTTACTTAGAACTCCATTCTCTCTAAACCTAAATTCTCATCGGGTATTTAAATAGAAGCTATAGAAAAGGCAACATTTGCAAGGGTGCAAAAGTATGACACACATTGCTCATTCAAATCAATTAGGTACAACTTTTAGTGTAAAGGAATTGCTTTCATTTCAACAGAAGTAGCAGTTCTTTCCTTCTTCACTTAAGTGCCATTTCAGAAACCAAACAGTAAAGTTCATAAATACATTTATAAACGATTTGCAGAATCTTCAACCACTCGCAGAAAGTGGGATGGGGTTCTATTTTTAAAGATTGTGGAGATAAATACTCAGGTTCAAATGGTTTGTAATTGGAGTTTAAATGGTTTTCAAGTTCGGGGGTCATCTCATTAAAATCAATTAGGTAATCTTAGTATAACATGCTATAACTTTCATCGATGAATTAAGAGCCATTTCAGAAACCAAACATTAAAATTCATAAAAGTATTTATATAAGATGGCAAAACCTTCAACCACTTGCAGAAAGTGGGATCAGGTTTTATTTTGAAAGACTATATGGTAATAAATTTAAGAATGTAAGCAAGTGCGAGAACTACTTACATTAGGCGAAGAAGATTCACCAATGCTTATGCTTTCTCTCAATGCCAATGCAGGGGCAGCTAATGGGAGAGGCTGAATTTCAGGAGGTGGTGCGAAAATATTATGTCCACTGAGCTAAGGGCCTATTTGGTTTGTGGGATTTTTTGCGGGATTTGAATATGGATTACATTCCAATCCCGTGTTTGGATTTAGAAATCACATGGGAGTGGTTGGTATTTCACAGGATTTCATAGGATTTGTTTGTAATAATGTTTTAAAATACGTTAAAATATTCGTTTTGTAATAATCACTTAATAAAACACAATTTAATTATTTATAATTTGTTTTTATAAATTAACTATAAAAAATAGAGCTCAATTCCCTTCCAAATCCTACAAACCGAACACAACAGAGTTTCCGGATCCTTCCAAATCCATCCATGAAATCCAAATCCCTCAAAAACATTCCGTCAAACCAAAGGCCCGTGAATGTTAAACAAGTGCATATAGCTCTCAATAAGTATCTCATGTTCCTTTGTTGATTTAGGCTGGTGACATAAAAAATAAAATAAATAAATATTACATGTAACTAAAATGGAATATTACCCTGTCGACATGATCTCCTGTCTTCCTGGGCACCTCCTCCACAATCCAACCACTGGGGAGTTTAAAGGGGGAGGTGGATAGAAATCTTGTGGCTGTGGGAGTTAATTTTACCAATTGATATTCATTATATTTATCCTCTTCGAAATCTAGCATCTGCAATCACCACTAGAATTCAGCATGAGTATTATATTTACTAACTATTCCTTGATGCACAACTAAAAGCTTACCATTCCACCAGAAACGATCTTCTTTCGTCTGCCACAATTCTCCAAACGCTAAAAAACACAAATAAATAGATGCATTAGTGGATAAATTCACATTTATAAGTATGTAATCATTTTATATCAAAGGTTACAAGTGGGTGAGGAAAGAAGATATGAATCTCACCTTCTTATGGTAGTTTAGCCTCTTGGCACTTGATCTAGAAGGTGAACATCCCTCTGTAAGGTATCTCTCATTCGTCCTGTTTCTGGATCAAAGTACTACAGAATAGTATTACAAATATCTAGTTAAATGTGGATGCTAACTGCAATACTTGTTCGCAAGTATAATTGCATTTTCCCCAAAAGCTAATAAGCAGTTATCATGAACCAAATCCATTGTTCTGATCATCTGTTCAGCATATTACCTTGTACGTAGTCCAACGAGACTTGCAGGGTAACTTTTCCACAAACCAATCTTCAGGTAAAGTAAACTTTGAGCCGGTGCCACACGCTTCAGATTCGCCATCTAAGGTACCACTTAGCTAACAAAAAATTGACTGCTGAAACCTTTGATTTCAGCTTACCAGGCCAAGATCTCAGACATCGAGAAATGTTTGGATATAGTTGCTACTTTACAAGCTAAGATGGGTACTGGTAGGTTCGTTAGTCTTGTGTACTGAATCTCTCTTCCATCTAGTTTTTCTCTTAAGAATTATGGAGCCTAATTTGTTGTGAACCTAACATGTTGGGACCCACTAGCTTGATCACAGGCATTGCTTACTGATTTTGAAGTATCAGAAAGTCTACAATGATAGTTCTTAAAAGAACCTCATTTTGTGGAGCCCATGTATTTGACAACATCAATAATTAGTATATATTTATAAATAGATATCAAATATGAGGAAATTGTTACTTCACACAAACCTTACCAAAACGATGTAAACAAACCTTACCAAACTTGGTGTGCATAGAACCCCTAAGCAACAATACATGCATGAGACCATCAAAGCACTACAAGAAAAATCATAATTAGTGACGAGACAACAAAAGGATATTATTTTACCAAAATATACTTATACTTACTCGTAGCCGTTCTTGTTCTGAAAACAAAAGATGAGACTCTAAGATGGGTTCTCTTTTAGATGTGTTTTTTTCGCTGTTGGAGATTGTTTAAATAAGAAGCGCCAAGGTAGACCAATAGAAGCAATCTATGCAGATTTCCTCCCGTTCATAATCCCTTGATTCCTTTGGTTATGTCATCTAAACCGCATGAATGCTTGAACTTTAAGGTTCAAGTGTACGGATGGCTTCCAAAATTAAACATGCATACAGTCAATTGGATGTAACTTGATCAATAAGAGGAGGCCATTAAAAAGGAGAACCATGAGCACTTTGCTAACTTATACATATAAGCATGTTCAACTAAAATTCAGGGAACAGGTTTTGACACTTGGTTATCCAAGTGGCTGCACTATTGTATCAAAATAGTTGTCAGATTGTATCAAAATAGTTGGTCCGGATACCCACAGTTACCCAAAAAAAAGCCACATTACATGATGGTCAAAGTTAAGTAATTGTTGTTATTTGATTAAAATATAGTTTTTTTGATGAGGTGTCACTTTAGAAAACGGTTAGAAATCATTGTAGTGGAGGATAAATTCAAGATAATTTCCAAGCTTATGTGGCCCTGATGTGGCACTTTAGAAATTGTGTTGAAATTTCATTGTAGTGGATGGTCTAAGAACCCAAATGCTCAAAAAGCTATCACTTTGCATGTGTTGCAACATGATCATAAAAGCATCAGTATAATATAACTACAAGCCACTTGAAACAAAAAACAATACAGCTTGCTGCATCAAAATAACATGACTTATAAAGGGAGATTTTTTAATATTCACAAAAATGTAAAAAATCATCATGCTTGATGCCAGAAACATCAATCTCTATATATGTGATGCATTAAACTTTTTATCAACTAAAACTAATATGCACCATAATCACTATATATACCTTGATTGCTTGTTCCAAAGGTCACCTCTTCACAGCTCCATATCTTACAATGCAGCCATCATCATGATCGAGCAGGAGCAGCGATTCCGTGTAGAAACTCCCATAGAATGAAGAGCTCTTTCCCCAAATCCCAAGATGCTTGATGTGCCCCGAGAAAGGTTCATAAACAACAAGCGGACAAGATGTATAACAATCTCGATCAACCTCCCATATTTCAAGTATAGGTTCACCACTCTTCCTAAATCCCATAATTTGAGGAGTTATTGATGCAGCATGTGGTGGCTCAATGGTGAATAGCTTCGTAAACGATTTTGGATCACCATGCTCCATCATCCATACAACAAAAGCTCGTTTCCACGAAAAGTCTGCATCGTACTCAACCACAACAAGAGACTCCTTTAGTCTAGAGATGAACAAACATGTTTCAGGGTCCTCATCAGTCAAACTTTTTGGAAGATCTACCTCTCTAAACTCTTCAGTGCTCAAATCAAATGACATTATCAGATTACGAAATTCATTATCCACAACAATCCAGTCACAAGCAAGCCAATAAATAAACTGACCTATAACTGTCTGAGACGATGTAAATATAATTGATTTACGAGGCAGTTGATTGCTACGTAAACATGTCCATTCCCCTGAGCTCAATGTGAAAACCATAACTTGGCAGGGGATGCAACTTATACTTTCCATTTTCCTGTAATCATAAATATATGTAATCTTGACAAGCTTAGGATCCTTACTGTTAGGGCAAACCCCAAAACCAATAACATAATCAAACGTCCCAAATACCACATTATCTGGCACAACAACAGCAATCGATTTTCTAATTGCAGGATTCCAAAGAACAACTATTATCGTTCTAGAGGTGGGGCATGAATCGTCTGGCTCTCCAAAATAACCGCTCAAGCACAACAAGCCATGAGAGCTACCGATTGGTATTGTTAGTTGAACGAGCGGAGGAACAGTTAGGGCAAACTTTTGTTGGGGGAAAGTATTCTTATCATCATCCACAAAACAAACATATTTTACCTCGTTTTCTTCCCCATATGCGACTGTGTACCTTATCATCAGATGTTGCGACTGAGTGTGGCGGAAGCCGTAAGCAGCAATAAACTCGGAGCAATCGATGAATGAATTCCATGCTTTGCACACTGATCTGAATCGAATCAATGATTTGATAGGAAGCCTTTCGATGATTTGCACTTGGATATCGAAAGGTATGTGGGTTGACATTTTGAATTTAGGGATATGAAATTGTTTCTAGGGTTTATAAAGGAAGTTCTCTATTTCGCACGAAAACCTTGGATAAGCATAAAGATTTAAATTATGATACGAGGGTTTATGTAGGGTGTTGCCGTGTTGGTGTTGATTTCAAATGCATTTCATTTAATTAATTTATTTTATTTAATTAAACACAAATACTTTGATTTAATAATAAATAACAACTCATTAAATCTTCTATACCATACTATAGGTGTATTCGCGCAATGCGCGGCGCGATATATCTCAATTTTAATGTTTGGTTTTATTTTATGTCGTTGTCGAATTTATAAAACAACTTTGTGTGGGTTTGAGATAACGATAACGTTTTTTTTATATATTTGTTTAAAGAATGATTGAGGGTTCATGGTTTGAGGACTAGTTAGAGATAAGAATTAATTAGATAACTAATGAGGATTAAATAATGGTATTTTTAGGGGTTTATAATTTGAGAATTTGTAGGAAGTTAGTGATAATGATTAATTAACATTAAAAGCGATACATAAAACTTTATTAATTGTTTTTAAGAGATTTTAAGTAGTCAACATTAAATACAATACATAAAGCTTTATGAGTTGTTTTTAAAAGTTTTTCTTAAATACTTTATATTATAGTATAAATTATAAAGAATTTGAGAAAAACTCTTAAAAACAAGTTTTTTCCATCATTTATTAATACATGTTACTTAAAATTCAAGATTACAAGTAATGATGCATGAATACAACCGTTTAAAAATGCATATGTAAATTCACAACTAACAGATAAACATAATAAATTCATGATAATTTATAAAATACTAGAAGTCTACTCGCGCAATGCAAAACGATATATCTCGATTTAATGTTCGAATTTATTTTAATATGTGGTTTTGAGAAACGGTCAATTCTTTTTATAAATTTGTTTAAATAATGGTGTTTTTTGAGAAATTTGAGGATATGAAAGTGGTTAGAGATTAAGATTAATTAATAAGAGTCCACGATTTAAGAATTTAAAGGTTGTTAGAGATAAGTATTAATCAAGTAATTAACATTAAAAAGCGGTACATAAAGTTTCATTGGTTGTTTTTAAGAGATTTTAAGTAATTAACGTTAGATAACGGTACATGAAGTTTTAGGGGTTGTTTTTAAGAGTTTTTCATAAATGCTTTATAATATAGTATAGATAATCAGGACAATTGTGAATTTTAAAAAATACTTAATTATATTTTTATAAAAAAATTATACTGTTAAACATAAAATAGTTCACATCATTATTAAAACCTAATATAAATTAAACTAAACAAATTAATAAAATATATTATCGTTTTCTCAAAATTACACAAAACCGTATTATAAAAGCGACAAAGACAAAAAATAAAATAAAATATTAAAGTCTAGATGTATCGCGTTAAAAGGGTTGGATTCTGAAGAGAAGTTGAGGTTAACGTGAAATACTTGAGAACCGATTATCAACTATTAGATGAGAAATGAATATACATTATGATGAGATGCACCGAGATAAGATACATTGAAATGCACCAGATGTATTCTCTTCTAAGGCGCAATATAATTCATGAGAGGGCTTTTGATTACAAGTGATCAACGGTTCAGATCCATTTCTCACTCTTTTCACGTTAATCTCAATTTATCACATGATTCTTTGTTTTATTAAAAAATCAAGTATTATTATAAATATATGTTACTTTTTGAATTTCTCATATACGTATTCACGTAAGCATTTGAATATATATATATATATATATTGCTCTTATTAACTAACTAATGTACTGATGAGACGAAGGATCGTGCAAGAATAGGAGTTGAGGTAAGAAACATAAGAAGAGATATGGGTCCTTGATCACTTTTAATATCACTTTCATCCCATGAGTTTTGCTTCTCATGGGAATTGATATGGTGCAATTCATTAATATTGATCTTCAATTACAATTGATACAAGGAATCCAACCCTTTTCACCATAACTTTCATTCTTGCTTAACCCAACCATGTACTTCGAAATATAAAGTAAATATTTAATTATTTTTATAATGACTTTTCAACCTCCATTAGTGACACTGTGCGCGTGCGTGTGAGAAACATTAACACTTTGCTAACTTGTAAAATCTTTAACTTCTTGCATGATCTTTCATCTATATACAAATACCCTAAATTGGATATAACTTAATCAATAAAGAAGGCCATTAAAAATGAGAATCATCAGCACTTTGCTAAGCATGTCCAACTAATTATCAGGTTACAGCTTACAAGTTCTGGAACTATTTTTTTTTTAACATGCACCTTACACAGTTGAGATATGAAAAGAAAGAAGGAAAAACTATAGTTGAAGTCATTTAGCAATGTTGTTTAGCAATTTTTATTTTATACCTTTTATATATTTTTATCATAAATATTCAATAAACTATATAAATTAACCAAAATATAAAAACAATATAATAATAATATTTGAGGACAGTAAATTGAAAGATTAAAAAGTATAAAATATAATAAAAATTATAAAATTTGAATAAAATGTAAAGGGTGTACTTGATGATTTAGAATAGAATAACAACATCTTCATACTGTTTTTACAATATCCAGTGTACCAAACACATCCTTAGGAATTGAGCTTCTTGGTAGCACTAGTCTCTTAAGCCAACCGCCTAACAAACCGCTGTGTACTGGCTTTGCCTCTCACGTGATGCCCTGGAGACAGCCAGGGTAGTGTGGGCCAGTTTCAAACGTTTTTATGGACAAACTAGCGTAGAAAGAAGGTCCGTTAGACTAATCCATCGTTTAGAGCTCAAAAAGTATTAAATTGCAAAGCTTGAATGTTGATAATATACCAACTTAGGAACCTACTTTGAATCCCGAACGTTCAAACAAGTGTTGTTAGTGAAATAAACTGAACCACACAATACAATCAATATCTTGAATATTATAGACTGAAGGAAACACACAAACAGTACAAAGAAACCTTACTAAACTTGTTCTGCATACAACCCTTGTGCAATTCAGAGCAGACAATTGACAATCTTCTTTTTATAAAAGGAACCAACTGTCAAAGACAGCAAAAGGATATTATTTTACCAAAAAATTCTTACTCATCTCCATGACTCCATTCTTGTTCTGAGATGAAACTTTAAGATGGATTCTGTTTTCACTTGGATAATATAGTGTTGCAGACTGTGTAAATAAGAAGCTTCATAATTGAGCTAAGGTAGATCAATAGAAGCAATCTATGCAGATTTCCTCCAGTTTGCAGTCCCTTGATTCCTCTGGTTATATCGTCTAAACAGCAGGAATGCTTGAGTTTTAGAGTACAAATGTATGGATTGCTTCCAAAATTAAATATACATAATTATATATATATACATACAGTAAACTGGATGTAACTTGATCAATAAGAGGAGGCCAATAAAAATGAGGATCATGAGCACTTATCTAACTAAATATCAGGTAACAAGTTGACACTTGGTTACCCAGGTAGCTACAAGATTGTATCATAATAGTTAGCCCAGATACCCATGGTTACCCAAAAAAAGAAAAAAGCCACATTACATGATGGTCAAAGTTAAGCATTTTAACTGTGCAATATCTTTCATTGAAGTTATAAATTGGTAAAACATTTATAAACGATAGAAGCAAGAAAAAGGCGAAGAAGATAACAAGCAAGTATTGTCCATTCATACTCTTTGTTGAATATTAATACCTAATTAAAAGGCATGTCATCATTAAATGCTACAACTATTAGCCATGTATGAAGGAAAAACATAAAACTGAAACACAACCAAGTTTTATAATTGGAGTCTGAGAACAAAAATGCTCAAACACTTTTAATCAACTAATTAATATGCATGATAATTTCACAAGAAAGTCAACTCTTCACAGGTCCACACCTTACAATTTGGCCATCCTCATGATCCAGCAGAAGCAGCGATTCCGTGTAAGAACTCCCTAAGAATGAAAGTCTGTTTCCAAAAATCCTAAGATCGTTGATGTTCTCTAAGCAAGGTTCATAAACTACAAGTGCACTGGGAGTTTCAAAATCTTGATAATTGTCGTGCATTTCAATTATAGGTTCCCCGCTCTTCCTAAATCCCATAGTCGACAAAACTGATGCATCTGGTGCCTTAATAGTGAATAGCTTTGTAAATGCTTTTGAATCACCATGCTCCATCATCCATACATCACATATTTGTTTACTGGTTGTGAAATTTATATTGTAGTCAAGCAAAACAAGAGATTCCCTTAGCATAGAGATAGACAAATCATGGCCAGCGAAACCATCTGGGAGATCTATCTCTCTAAACTCTTCAGTGCTCAAATCAAATGACATTATCAGATTACGATATTCCTCATCCACAACATTCCAGTCATAAGCAAACCAATAAATAAACTGACCTATAACTGTCTGAAAGTATGTAAACTGAATTGATTTACGAGGCAGCTGATTGCTACATGAGGGTGTCCATTGCCGTGAGCTCAATGTGAAAACCATAACTTGGCAGGGGATGCAACTTATACTTTCCATTTTCCATGGTTCATTAATATATGTAATCTTGACAAGCTTAGGGTCCTTGGTGTCAGGACAAACCCCAAAACCAATAACAGAATTAAACGGCCGATGTACCAGATCAGGCACAGCAACAGCAATCGATTTTTTAATCGATGGATTCCAAATAACAGCCATTTGCGTTATACGGGAAATTTCTGGCTCTTGAAAATAACCAGACACAACAAGCCATGAGAGCTACTGATACCAATCATTCTTTTTAGTTGAACGGGAGAAGGAACAGTTGGGGCAAACTTTTGTTGGGGGAAAGTTAATGTATCATCATCCACAAAACAAACAAATTTCACCTCATCAAGTTCTTGCTCATCTCCGACTTCATAGCTTATCATCAGATGTTGCGGCTGATCGCGACGGACGTTGTAACCATCAATGAACTGAGAGCTGTCGATCAATGATTTCCATGTTTTGCAGACCGATCTGAATTGAACCAATGATTTCACGGGAAGCCTTTTGATAATCTCCACTTGAATATCGAAACTCAAGTGGGGTGACATTTGGATTTTGGGGATATGAATATATTTCTAGGGTTTATAAAACGGAAGATTTGTGATTGTTTTTAGGGTTTATGACTTAGGCCATCCGTACCCCAGGTTCACAACCTGTTGAACCCTCTGCGTCACATCAGCGCCACATCAGCTTTCCACTTTGAACCCTCTTGAACCTTTTTGAACCCACAAATCCCGTATCCCAACCTTTTGAACCTCTTGAACCCACATGCCACCTCATCTAATTTTTTAATAAAAAATCATAACATTCATAAAAATAAAAATTACAAAATAAAATTAAAAATTACAAAATAAAAAATAAGAGATGTACCATAAATTAAATAATTAACTATAAGGGTATGAATTTTAAATATAAAAAATATTTTTTATGTTGTGTATAACTGTATATGATATATATTAAAATATATAAATCCAAAAAAATTCAAGATTAGGCTCATTTCGAACGTATCGAAGAGACGATTATAATGGTGTAATTTGTTAAAATTAAAAAATATTTTTTTAACGTATTTTAGTTAATAAACGATTATATGTGTTAAATGTAAAATTAAAATAATGAAACTAAAAGGTATAAAGTAAATTTAGTAAATAAGTATAGGGGTTGAAAGTGTAAATTTAAATTAAAAATCATTAAATTTTGTAACCTTTTACGCGGCTTCACTTTGCTTCCAACGGGTTCTAGAACCCGATTGCCTGAACCCGCACCAAACACCCGTTGAACCCGCTGGTTGTGTACCCCTTACCCGCCAACTCGCTGGTGCCACCTCAGCCCAACCCGAGCTCTTACCCGCTCGAGTACGGAAGGCCTTATGAGCTTCAAATATGATACGAGGCTTCTAGGATTAGGGTGTTGGTGCAGAGGTGCCTTATCAAATCAAAGGTTTAACTACTTTCAAGAATGGGATATTTGTGACAATTTTTATTTTAAAATATTGTTTCATATAAGTTTTTTATTTATTTAAAATTAGTTTAGTTGATATATTAATTAACATTTATTTATTTTATAATATGTTTATTTCACATGTGTTCAGTTAAATTTACAATATGAAAAAGTATTTTACGTTTCATTTCTATATTAAACTCACAAAATGACAAATTATAGGATGCTTAGACGCAATGGCCGCGTCCGAGATTTTTTATATAGTGGGGGCACCTTTAAGGTAGATTAAAGGTCCGTAAAGTCATCCGATGTGTTTACATATTTTCACCGTTTTCTAAGGATTTTTAAAGTTTTTTGATTGAGTTCGATTAATTTTTAAGTTTTTTTTGTCTATTTCTAAGGACTTTTCGGGAATTTTTTTGTTAATCTCAAGACTTTTTTTTTGTTTTTTTAGTTAATTTCAATGTACTTTTTTTGGTTGGTTGGGACACAGATAAAAACTTACTGCGAAAAACTATGATAAAAAGTTTTTAAAAAAACCTAAAAAAAGAGAACAATGAAATTTTAATGGGTCCATTCCCCCACATTTTACATTGTGGATCCGCCCCGCTTGACCCTTTTCATTGATCGTAATACGAGCAAGGATATCCTAAAGCTAGAAAACATAAATCTTTTAGATAGGTATTACCTATTTTAAATAGATAGGGTCATCATCCACTAATTTAAATAGATATGGAGATCCTTATCTTATATGCATACTACAATCCTTATTACCCCTCAAGTTGAAGCATGAGATTGTAAATGCCTAACTTGGAAAGAAGAAAACCAAGTTGTTTTTTTGCCAAAGCTTTGGCTAAAATGTCAGCCAAATGAACAATAGTATGAACAAATGAAGGAGCGATTGTATCACGTCTCATATAAAGTGACAATCAACCTCAATGTGCTTGGTACGTTCATGAAAAATCGGGTTGCGTGCAATACGTATGTGTAGAGTCAAGTGCTTATCCCAAACGAAAGGTATAGCTAGGGGTGTTCATCGGTTGACATCCAATGGATGTGAGGGGAACCGAACCGATCCAATCATCCATTGGATTTCCGATTTTTCCAACCGAACCGATCCCGTCATCCATTGGATGTTGGATAATTGGACATCCAATGGATGATTGGATCGGTTTGGTTCCATCCATTGGATATTCTCATTGGATATCCACTGGATATCCATCGGATCGGATCCATCCAACATCCAATGGATGATCGGATTGGATCCATCCAATGTTTTTATGTTTCTTTCTTAAAAAATTAGTTTTTATTTTTTACAAACGTTTTTAAATAATAACGTTTTAAAAATAAAAACTTTTTACTTTTGAAAATTTGAATTATAATGTATTGGATAGTAGTTGGATGATAACCGGATGGATGGTTGGATGATAATCGGATGAGTGGTTGGATGATAATTGGATGAGTGGTTGGATGGTGAATCGGTTCGGTTCGGTTTTGGTCGGTTCTGGACTGTCATCCAAGAACCGACCGATCCAAATTGGATGTTGAAAATTTTGATCCGATCCAATTCCAATTGGATATCCAATCAATGTCGGTCGGTTAGAATTGGATCGGTCGGTTCTGATTGGATCGGTTGACTTTCTGCACACCCCTAGGTATAGCCTTCATTTGATGGATACCCTATAGCCCTTTCAATTCGCATGTAAAGGATGCCATACAACGATATTATGCTTTAGCTGATAATCTCGAGACTCTGTGTTGCTTGGTAGTTGATAACTCTCATTTTGAGCGTTATTTACACATCATTTGTGTGAGTTTTTCTTCCGTTTTAGTTATGTTTTATGTTTATGTGTTCGTGTTTTTCATTTTGTTAATTTATTTTTATTTGGAGTTGTTGAGGACGTTTTATGGTTATTTGCATCAATATTTGGGGTTTAATGTTGTGCAGCGATGCCCACTGTGGGCACGAGCGGATTTTGCTTCGGACCAGCGGATAAAGCGATTAACTGGACAAAGGAGAGCATCTAAGAGCTGGCCTTCTAGTGCAGAAAAACTCAGCAAAACCATGGGCTCTAGAAGGTGGTTTTGGTATTACCCTTTGGATAATGTGAACTTTGTCCATTGGGTAATACCCATTCTTGGGGTTATAAAAGAAGGAGCTTGGGTCACTTGCAAATGAGCTCAAAATAAAATGTAGAAGTTAATCTTTAGCTTGCATTTTGTTATCTTAGTTGTAGTTTAATTTATTGTCTTTAACTTTCTTGCATTTAATTTCCGCATTTACTTTCCGTCTAAGTTTGTAGTTTATTTTTATCTTAATGCAAGTAGTTAACAAGTATTTCATTTCTTACATTATGTCTTTTACTTTAATTATTAGCTAAGCACCATTGGGTGTGGGTGTGAACAAACTTGAGACTAGTAGGCAACACTTGGGTGTGGCTATTTGTTACTAACTCTCGAGATTGGTCACTTGAGTCGAGACTTAAACTCAACGCGGATAAGCCGATCACTTTGATGTGTTAATATTAGATCTTAGACCTCGAGAGGGGCGGATTCGAAATACGGCTTAAGTGATGCACAAAGATTTGAGAGAGTCTTTGATAACCACGTCGAGAGGCGGGTTTTGTATGATTTACTAAGGTTCAAACGCCGGTCGAGATTTATATCACAAAGAGATTTGGGTGTAAATCTCCATATTGGTAGAACTTGACGTTTAGAGTCAAACTTAATTAAATCGGCAAGATCGAGAGTCGGTAACAATGGACACTTTATGGAAACTTTGTAGGACCGGTTTATAAATCGCATGCATTTCGAGAGATCGGGCTTTTTATGAACTTTTGGTGCTATAAAGCAACTAACCATCTTGTTACTACAAAAATCTCAAGGGAACTCACATCCATACCCATTTTTTATTATTATTCTAGAGTTTAATCATTTTCCAAACCAACCAACAATATTTTCATTGAAATCGGTGTATTCTCGACTTAGGACTCGAAACTTTGAAGTCCAATCCCTGTGGATACGATCTCGGTATATTTACCACTTTATTACTTGTAGCGATCCCATCGTCGGTATATACTTGTGCCTTCATTGTGGAATTATTGTGCCCATATTTTGGATACACGATATTTAGCTACCAAGTTTTTGGCGCCGCTGCCGGGGATTGGCGTATTTCCAAGGTTTCTTGAGTTATAAGTTGAGTTTTTCATTGGTTTTTCTTCCACCAAAATGGAAGGTTTTAGTTAGGATGCCCCGTATTTTAATTTTTCCAATTATTCATGGGAACAACATCCTAATTTTTTACAAAATATTCAAGATGATGATACCTACACTTCATTTTCACCTCCCCGTCAAGATTGGAATGACACGTTTATAAATACATTTGACCAATCATGGGAGGGGAATTTTGATGATTTTTGTGATTTTCAAGGGAGTGATCCTCACCATGGATTTACGTCCTTTGTTTCCAACAACGCACCCGGGAATGTTTTTGAACAACCCGAACCTTCTCACTCTTTTGAAACTTTTTCCCCAAGCTTAACAGAAAATTTTACAACATTTTTGGGAAATTTCACATCCTCTTTTGAAGCCTTAAATACTAAGATGGGACAACTAGTCGACGAGTTGAAAAATCAAAGTCAAGGTTCCTTACCAAGTGATAATGAAAAATCAAAATGTGTTGGTAAGGATGAGAGTGATGTTGAGAAAGAGTTGGAGATTTTTGAGGCAAATTTCAAGCACAAGAGCAAGCCTTCTTTACTTCATAATAGTAAAGAGGTGCTTCAAGATGCTAAAATTACTAACTTAATTATTTTTGCTCATATTGTGCAGCCTTCTTTTTGTGACCACAATGCTCCTACCGGGATCATGCCATGGACCGTTGGGAGGATTTGTGTGATCAAGAGCTCGGGGATTTTGCCTAGATCGTGTTCTTTGGGTGGTGGAATTGTTGGAAAAAACTTTGGTATGGTGGATGTGCCTATTATCTTGAAACCACTCCACTTTTTGAAGATGCACATGTGGGGTGGTGAACCACATCCTACATAACTTTGATGCAAACTTATCTTCTTACTCTCAACTCCAATTTTGTGTCTTTTATTTTACACTTTTTTGTGTGTGATTTGAGTCTCTTCATTTTCGACTAGTATCATGAGCTTTTTTGGATCAAAAAAAAAACACAAAAAAAAAACACAAAAAAAATAAATCTCATGCATCTTATATTCTTAGATTTAAAGTTTCATAGTTTGAATAATCTATCCACCATTTTTTTCACCACTCGCAGATTTCTAGAACTAAGCAACCAATTCCCCGGTATACAAATTGATTAAACTTTCAAACTCTAGAAATGACATGGGCCTTTCTTTCTAAACACTTGGCCGAAACACTTTTCCCTTCGTTCCCACAACCGAGCCGATTACAAAGCCAATGCGGACATTGTCCATCTTTAAGTTTGGGGGTGGGGAAATTGCTTGATCATTATTTTTATGATCCGAAAAAAAAGTCTTCGAAAAATTGGAAGACCACCTTCGGAAAAAAAAAACCCAAAAAGCTCGTACAAAAATGAAAAATCAAAAAGCTTGGGTTTTTGTGACTAAAATAGAAATCAAAGGAAAAGCAACAAAGATATATCATATTTCCTTTTGTAGTTTAGTTCAAGTTTGGGGGGGGGGGAATTTTTTTTTTTAGCCATAAACACTAACCCTTCAAAGTCCTGTGGATCTAAGTTTGCAAAGTCAATTATCATAAGATGGGTGAATTATAGCTTAGCCTATGGAAATCAAAGTGCAAAAAAAAGGACGAAGTGGAAAAATTACGAAAAACTATGGATATTTTCAATCAAGGGATTTAAGATGCAAAATAAAAAAAAGAGAAAAAAGAGAAAAATTGAAGATCCTAGTTGTGATACTTAGTCTTTTTGCGTATTTTGAATCTTTAGTTATTTTTATATTTGTCATTTTCGTTACTTGGGGACAAGTAACAAGTTAAGTTTGGGGGTGTGATAACTCTCATTTTGAGCGTTATTTACACATCATTTGTGTGAGTTTTTCTTCCGTTTTAGTTGTGTTTTATGTTTATGTGTTCGTGTTTTTCATTTTGTTAATTTATTTTTATTTGGAGTTGTTGAGGACGTTTTATGGTTATTTGCATCAATATTTGGGGTTTAATGTTGTGCAGCGATGCCCACTGTGGGCACAGTGTGCCCACTGTGGGCACGAGCGGATTTTGCTTCGGACCAGTGGATAAAGCGATTAACTGGACAAAGGAGAGCATCTAAGAGCTGGCATTCTAGTGCAGAAAAACTCAGCAAAACCATGGGCTCTAGAAGGTGGTTTTGGTATTACCCTTTGGATAATGTGAACTTTGTCCATTGGGTAATACCCATTCTTGGGGTTATAAAAAAAGGAGCTTGGGTCACTTGCAAAGGAGCTCAAAATAAAATGTAGAAGTTAATCTTTAGCTTGCATTTTGTTATCTTAGTTGTAGTTTAATTTATTGTCTTTAACTTTCTTGCATTTAATTTCCGCATTTACTTTCCGTCTAAGTTTGTAGTTTATTTTTATCTTAATGCAAGTAGTTAACAAGTATTTCATTTCTTACATTATGTCTTTTACTTTAATTATTAGCTAAGCACCATTGGGTGTGGGTGTGAACAAACTTGAGACTAGTAGGCAACACTTGGGTGTGGCTATTTGTTACTAACTCTCGAGATTGGTCACTTGAGTCGAGACTTAAACTCAACGCGGATAAGCCGATCACTTTGATGTGTTAATATTAGATCTTAGACCTCGAGAGGGGAGGATTCGAAATACGGCTTAAGTGATGCACAAAGATTTGAGAGAGTCTTTGATAACCACGTCGAGAGGCGGGTTTTGTATGATTTACTAAGGTTCAAACGCCGGTCGAGATTTATATCACAAAGAGATTTGGGTGTAAATCTCCATATTGGTAGAACTTGACGTTTAGAGTCAAACTTAATTAAATCGGCAAGATCGAGAGTCGGTAACAATGGACACTTTATGGAAACTTTGTAGGACCGGTTTATAAATCGCATGCATTTCGAGAGATCGGGCTTTTTATGAACTTTTGGTGCTATAAAGCAACTAACCATCTTGTTACTACAAAAATCTCAAGGGAACTCACATCCATACCCATTTGTTAGACAACCTAAGGGGGGGGTAAGGTTGTATTTTAAATCTTTTACTTTCAAAAAATTCTTTTACAAATAAATACAGTACAAACAATACAGTAAAAATAAAGCAGAGTATAAACAAATAAATATACAACAATTATATAAACAGATATAATTTAAATGCACAGCGGAAATGTAAATAGATAAGGGAAAGAGAATACTTGACAACGGTATTTTTAAAGTGGTTCACCAAACACAAAGTTGGCTAGTCCACCTCGAGAAAATAACACTTCTCGGAGATCCAATACGAAACGTGTTCTTTACGGTAGAAACACAAACCTTAATACAATAATACAATCACGAATATCTCTACTTCGTTGAGAGATTTATATGGATCACTCACTCGTATTCAAACACTTACAAGAGGTATATAATTTAATATGGTAAACACACTTGTATGAAAATAATCACTTGGATATTTTTAGAGAGTTTGAACACTCAAGTTGTTTTGCTGATTCAACTATAACCCGGAGGTTTTAATCTGCTATCAACTCAAGATATCTTACCCAAAAATAATTTTATCAGTTTAAGTGATTTAGTGAGAGTAAGAAGGCAGCAGAATAATAATCAAATGCTGAGGGAGAATTTATTGCTGAAGTTGGTGTTTTTTGAATGCTGATGGGGAAGCTGTATATATACTTGAGGCAAGCAACGTTAACTTCCTACACATCTGACAGCGTGAACAGTGGCGCGATGGGAGCAAGGCAGCGAAGAAGCTTCTTCCGGCTAAAAACACTTTATAATAAATGCAAACAGTAACACTCCTTGAAAACTGATTTATGAGCTGACAAACACCACCAAACACTTGAAACAAATATTTTAAAATAAAAGAGGTAATGATTAGAAACTAAATAATATAATATATATATATATATATATCTTATACGATTATATATATATTATATATATATATTAAATAAACTTTTGAAATTAATATTAAAAGATTAATTATTTCAAGTGGTTTTCGAAATATCCAAGTGGTATATTATTTTAGGGTGTTTATCATTTTAAAATAAAATGACGAAACTCTTCAGACTTGGATTCTTCAGATAAAATTTATCGAGATCATTTAATAACTGCACACTCAGATAAAATATTAGATAACAAATAATGCGGTGTGTTTTGTAATCATCAAAATAAATATGGAGATGTGATTTTATGTGTACCAAAAATATATCACAATATTAAAAGCTGGGTACACTTGCACCAACAATCTCCCCCTTTTTGATGATGACAAACACAACGCTAAACACGAGAGCATACTCGGTTTCTCTCCCCCTTTTGTCGAAGCAAAAAGGGTTTAAGAAAGTCGCTTATGCTCCCCCTCGAAAGATGCTCCCCCTCAAAATATGAAATATTTGAGAGTTAGTATTTTTAAGGGATATACTCAAGCATGCCTAAACCAAGTCTTAATTTAAAGAAAGCCTTTTTGTTAAGAGCTTTAGTAAAAATATCGGCCAAATTATCTTCCGAATCAACCTTTTCAAGCACGATTTTGCCTTTTTGAACATTGTCTCGTAAAAAGTGATGTCTCAATTCAATATGTTTGGTACGAGAATGCAAAACGGGATTTTTACTTAAGTTTATGGCACTTGAGTTATCACACATAATTGGAATTTTGGTTAGGTGTACCTCAAAATCGGTAAGTGTGTGTTTCATCCAAAGGACTTGAGCACACGCTCTTGCGGCGGCTACATATTCCGCTTCGGTTGTAGACAAAGCTACGGATTGTTGTTTCTTAGAGAACCAAGACACAAGTGAGAGACCTATAAAGGCACATACCCCACTAGTACTTTTTCGGTCAACAATAGATCCACCAAGATCGGAATCGGCGAAACACGTTACTTCTAACTCGGGTTTCTTTGCGTACCATAAGCCAAGATTAGTAGTACCTCGTAAATATCGAAAAATACGCTTGACAGCTTCATAGTGAGTTTGTTTAGGTGAAGATTGAAAGCGAGCACATAAACATACACTAAACATAATATCAGGTCTACTAGCAGTTAAATATAACAAGCTACCAATCATACCACGATAAATCTTTTCATTAAAATCGTTTCCCTCCTCGTCACGAGATAATTGCAAATTTGTGGTCATTGGAGTTTCAACGGGTTTGACATTTTCAAAGTTAAATTTTTTCAACATATCTTTACAATATTTAGATTGACTAATAAAAATACCAGTTTCACATTGTTTTATTTGCAATCCTAAGAAGAATTTTAATTCTCCCATCATGCTCATTTCAAATTCGCTTGTCATTTTCGCAGAAAATTCATTACACAGTTTTTCATTAGTGGAACCAAAAATAATATCATCAACATATACTTGCACAACCACAATATCATTTTGAACATATTTCACAAATAAAGTATTATCTATTTTACCCATAATATAACCACTATAAATTAAAAAGGTTTTTAATCTATCATACCACGCACGCGGAGCCTGCTTTAAACCATAAAGCGCCTTTTTTAATTTATAAACATGTGTCGGATTTTCAAAATTTTCAAAACCGGGAGGTTGAGAAACGTATACCTCCTCATTTATAATACCATTTAAGAAAGCACTTTTAACATCCATTTGAAATAACTTAAAATCTTTAGCATTTGCAAAAGCGAGAAGCATTCGAATAGACTCCAACCTTGCAACCGGTGCAAAGGTTTCGTCATAATCTATACCTTCTTGTTGACTATACCCCTTGGCAACTAAACGTGCCTTGTTTCGTGTGACTCCACCGTTCTCGTCTACCTTGTTACGGAAGACCCATCTTGTGCCAATAATGGTTTGACTACTAGGGCTAGGCACTAAGTCCCACACATCATTCCTAGTAAATTGGTTTAACTCTTCTTGCATGGCCAATATCCAATCCTCATCACCTAAAGCTTCATCTATGGTTTTAGGTTCTATGGTTGAGATAAAGGCATGGAAAGCACAATGGGTATGAATTTGTGATCTAGTTGTCCTTTGGTTTAGGTCACCTATAATTTGATCTACGGGATGGCCTCGAGCGGTTCTAAGGTTAGGATCATCTATACCTTGTGGAATAAAACACAAAGGGGCATCACTAGATTCAATATTATTTGTGGAAGGTTGGGCACCTAAATCCAAGGTACTAAGTTGTTGGGCTAAGACATCTCCTTCACAAACATTGTCATTTGCTAAGGGTGCACTCGGTTTGGGAGGACTCTCGTCAAAGCTGACATTTAAGGATTCTTCTACTACCATGGTCTCCTTATTTAGGATTCTATAGGCTTTGCTATTCCAAGAATAACCAAGGAACACTCCCTCATAGGCTTTAGGGTCAAATTTGGTTAAATAAGATTTGGTGTTTAAAATGAAACATTTACAGCCAAATACTTTTAGGTGAGCTAAGGAAGGCTTTCTACCACGGAAAAGCTCATAGGGTGTCTTATTTAGGATATTTCTAACTAGGACACGGTTAAGCACATAGGTCGCGGTAGCAACGGCATCACACCAAAACTTTTGGGGAACTTGATGTTCGTTTAGCATAGTTCTACTCATTTCTTGCAACGTTCGATTTTTCCTTTCAACAACCCCGTTTGACTGAGGAGTTCGAGGAGCCGAAAAGTTATGAGTTATACCATGTTTATCACAAAAGGCACCAAATTGTACTTCATTATCGAATTCTCGTCCATGGTCCGTACGTATGGAAACAATCGTACAACCTTGTTGGTTTTGAATTCGTTTTCCCAAAATTTTAAACTTTTCAAAAGCCTCATTTTTATGTCTCAAAAATAAAGTCCAAGTATAACGGGAATAATCATCCACAATAACCAAAGTGTAAAAATTTCCTCCAAAACTTTGAATAGCCATCGGGCCAAAAAGATCCATATGTAAAAGCTCTAAAACTCTTTGAGTAGAAATAACATTTTTTGATTTATGAGAAACGTGATGTTGTTTGCCGACACGACAAGCATCACAAAAATGATTATCAAACTTTAATTTTGGCAGGTCACTCACAAGCTCCTTATTTTTTAAGTTTTGCATTAATCTTAGATTAGCGTGACCTAAACGCCTATGCCATAAAGTAGAAACATCATTAATAGAAGATAAGCATACATTTTCAGATACAACAGTTTTACAAATATATAAATTTCCTTTTACAAAACCATTTAAAAGAACTTTGCCATTTTTTATGATTTTACAAGAATCTTCTTCGAAGACAACAGTTGTATTATTTTTACACAATTGGCGAACACTTAACAAATTAAAATGTAAATTATCAACATGATTAACATTAAGAAATTGAACATTATTGCAAGAAACTGTACCTCTACCAATTATATTTCCTTTGGAGTTTCCTCCAAAAATTACCTGTCCACCATCACATGACTTATATGATGAAAAGAGATTATTGTTTCCGGTCATGTGACGCGTGCACCCACTATCGAGTATCCAGTCCATATCGAGGTCAATCTACAATAATGAAGTTGTAACTTTTATGGTCCCCATTTCTCGTGGGTCCTTGATAATTAGTTCCAAGACAAATAATATGCATAACAAGTCAAACAGAATATATACATATATAATACATTACACAACTTTAATATATAATATATCAAACACAAATATATATATATAACACATGTCAAGTCAAACAAAATATATATATATAAGAATTAAAAAAAATTAAATAAAATATATATATATATATGTGCAGTACGTATGTATATATATATATGAATAGTATAAAAAGTACAAATAACAATATTTTACTTATATATAATATATACAAGAAATCATATATAAATTTTAAAACTATATATATAATATATAACACATTTAAAACCATAAACGCATACCACCGGGATTATCATTACTAAACATTCCTTTTGGAATCCATTTATTTACCATTTTAATTTTGCGATTATATTTATCATACACATAAAAACAAGCATTTACATTCGCATTATTATTGGGTTTAGAATATTTATCATGATACATGCGAGCATACGGTTTTCTCGGTATATAATTTGCATTATTCATTTTACGCACATACGGAGGTTTTTGCACTTATTGATTTCTTGTATTTACTTTAGGTGATTCATAAAATCTTTTGATGGGTTTACACGAACATTTATCAACACAAGTATTGGAACCAATGCCTTTTCTACATTTTATACGGTTAGGCATATTTAGCATGTTAAAGACTTTCTCATTACTGCTTTGAAAAGCTTTTGCCAATAAATCATCCTTTTCATACGCATCACATTTTGCTTTTAAACATGCAATCTCATTCTCAAGAATATCACATTTTGTACAAATAATATTTTCATGTGATTTTTTATTTAAGCATGCAATTTCTTTATTTAAAACATCACAAGATTTACAAAAATCTTTTTCTCCTAATTTAGTTTCTAATTTAGCAATTATATCCATATCATTTTCAGATTTTTGTTTAACATTATTTATTTCCTTTTTATATGCATTTACAGTTTCTTTTAACATAGCATTCTCGTCTTTGTAACGATTTGCAAGAGCGGCCATTTTATGAAAAGATTCATATAATTCTTCAAGATTATTTTCATTATCACTTTCATAATCACTATCGTAATCCAAGTAAGAAGATTTTACCTCGTCGTCGCTTTCGGCCATAAGACAAATGGCTTGATAGTCATCTTCTTCTTCACTCTCGCTCCACGCGCCTCCAATGAAGGCTTTCTCCTTCTTCTTTTGGAACTTGTTCTTTTTCGGACATTCATTGGCGTAGTGGTCTTTATCACCACAAGAGTAACAATAACCTCTCTTTGGTTTTGCTTTTTCGTCTTCGCTCGAGTCGCCATTTTTCTTCACTTTATCTTCTCTTTTGTGGAAGTTGCGACTCCGGTTTTCACCGCCACGACGGTAGTTACCGTTTCTTTGAAATCTATTATTTTTAGAAAAAATTTTGTTAGTGAAAAATTTAGAGAAGTTTCTTACCAACATAGCAACTTCGTCGAGTTTGTCGGATTGATCTTTTGAAGTGCTAGCTTCCTCCTTTTTCTTCTTGCCATTTGGAGTTGAGGCATTGAGAGCGATTGACTTTTTTTTTGACTTGCTCCCGATCTTTGTTTCTTTTAAGTGCAATTTCATGCACTTTAAGATTACCGATCAAGTCATCTATCTTCATTATGGAAAGGTCACGGGAGTCTTCTAAAGATGTTATCTTTTGCATCCACTCCGAAGGAAGGGCTCGTAGGATTTTCCTTATATAGTCCTCGTTAGGATAAGTGCGATCCAAACCTTTCAAAGTAGTCACAATAAGGTTAAATCTTTTAAACATTGAGTCAATTGACTCATCTTGTTTCATTTCGAACAGTTCATAATCGTGAACTAAAATATTCACTTTACTAGATTTAACTTCCGTGTTTCCACGATGAGTATTATTTAAACTTTCCCATATTTGATTTGCAGTTTTATATGTATATACTCTTTCAATTTCATCAGTTGTTAAAGCAGCATATAATATATTCTTAGCTTCAAAGTTTAAACAAAAATGAGTTTCATCAGAAGTAGTCCATTCATCTATAGGTTTATCAATAAAAACATCATCTTTAACAATGGTGGGTTTAAAATTCCCTTTTTCTATAATATTCCAAATCTTTTGATTTTTGCCACGCACGTGACATTCAAATAGCTCGGCCCAAATGCCAAACTTTTCAGTATCTATCAAAGGAGGTTTTGAAAACATAATATTAGTTTGTTGAGCCATTTTAAAAATATTTAAACAGAAATTTTTGAAAGACCTGCTCTGATACCAAATGTTAGACAACCTAAGGGGGGGGTAAGGTTGTATTTTAAATCTTTTACTTTCAAAAAATTCTTTTACAAATAAATACAGTACAAACAATACAGTAAAAATAAAGCAGAGTATAAACAAATAAATATACAACAATTATATAAACAGATATAATTTAAATGCACAGCGGAAATGTAAATAGATAAGGGAAAGAGAATACTTGACAACGGTATTTTTAAAGTGGTTCACCAAACACAAAGTTGGCTAGTCCACCTCGAGAAAATAACACTTCTCGGAGATCCAATACGAAACGTGTTCTTTACGGTAGAAACACAAACCTTAATACAATAATACAATCACGAATATCTCTACTTCGTTGAGAGATTTATATGGATCACTCACTCGTATTCAAACACTTACAAGAGGTATATAATTTAATATGGTAAACACACTTGTATGAAAATAATCACTTGGATATTTTTAGAGAGTTTGAACACTCAAGTTGTTTTGCTGATTCAACTATAACCCGGAGGTTTTAATCTGCTATCAACTCAAGATATCTTACCCAAAAATAATTTTATCAGTTTAAGTGATTTAGTGAGAGTAAGAAGGCAGCAGAATAATAATCAAATGCTGAGGGAGAATTTATTGCTGAAGTTGGTGTTTTTTGAATGCTGATGGGGAAGCTGTATATATACTTGAGGCAAGCAACGTTAACTTCCTACACATCTGACAGCGTGAACAGTGGCGCGATGGGAGCAAGGCAGCGAAGAAGCTTCTTCCGGCTAAAAACACTTTATAATAAATGCAAACAGTAACACTCCTTGAAAACTGATTTATGAGCTGACAAACACCACCAAACACTTGAAACAAATATTTTAAAATAAAAGAGGTAATGATTAGAAACTAAATAATATAATATATATATATATATATATATCTTATACGATTATATATATATTATATATATATATTAAATAAACTTTTGAAATTAATATTAAAAGATTAATTATTTCAAGTGGTTTTCGAAATATCCAAGTGGTATATTATTTTAGGGTGTTTATCATTTTAAAATAAAATGACGAAACTCTTCAGACTTGGATTCTTCAGATAAAATTTATCGAGATCATTTAATAACTGCACACTCAGATAAAATATTAGATAACAAATAATGCGGTGTGTTTTGTAATCATCAAAATAAATATGGAGATGTGATTTTATGTGTACCAAAAATATATCACAATATTAAAAGCTGGGTACACTTGCACCAACACCATTTTTTATTATTATTCTAGAGTTTAATCATTTTCCAAACCAACCAACAATATTTTCATTGAAATCGGTGTATTCTCGACTTAGGACTCGAAACTTTGAAGTCCAATCCCTGTGGATACGATCTCGGTATATTTACCACTTTATTACTTGTAGCGATCCCATCGTCGGTATATACTTGTGCCTTCATTGTGGAATTATTGTGCCCATATTTTGGATACACGATATTTAGCTACCAGTAGTCTACCATGAAATTGGAGAATATCTAAGGAGAACAAACCAGTCGGTAATCGAACGTCTAGTGAGCGGGCATGCATCATAAGAGTTACACCATCCTTGCAAGGAAAGCTTGATATATGTGCATAGAGGGATGCCTTGGCCAGGGAAACCTTTTAGGCCGTAGCAAGACAACTCTCAATACAACATCCCAATGATCTTGACGAGGTTCAAGGAAAGTTTTTCTTGTTATTTCATATGCTGTATTTAGACGTGTGGCAAAACGTTAACAATCATCCTAATAGAATACTTAACGGGATTTTTAAGTTTACAGGATCAACAAGTGTACGTTTTATACAAGCATGTTATAATAAGTTGTAATGACAAAATAAGCAAATTAAAAAAATTTAAATATATATGAAACAATAAGTTATGATAAAGATGGTCAACTGGTATGACTCAAGTAGTAAATAGTAAACTCAAGTAGTAAATCGTAACCAAAAGGCATTTGGCCTAGCGGTATAGGAGTCTTTGGCCTCGTATGAGGTTAGAGATTCAAACCTCACCAAAGGTGAGAAGGGTATGCGAGTTTAATTGTTGCATTTGTCGTATATAAATATTATATACTTAAAAAGGTAGTAAATCGTCCTAGTATATAATTTCCGTGTCGTGCTTTTGAACTTTTCATTAAAAAAGCACATTTTATATATTATTTTACAAAGAAAACTGTAACCAAGAAATGTATGAAATTTGGATGCTGCTCAAAAACGAAATCAACCACACACATTCAATCTGGGTTATGCTAGCCAGTATCGCATAAAGAAAAGCTTTGGTACATGTTTCGTCATCCTGCCACTATAGCATGCCAAATCTTAGATTACATATTGTATAAGCCAAAAAATACTCGGGCGAGCTCACACAAATGCCCCACGTTACGTAGACATTCAACTCCCTAAATACGGGATCTTTGCCCTTCCTTTGTTTCATTGTTGTAGCCTTGTAGGCATCTTTTGTTCACTTGTTTCTTCATCTTTTGGATATGAAATGTGCATTTGCTAAAAATTTTGAAGGGTGCTCCATTATATTAGAAAATACAAGGAACTTCCAAAAAAACCAAAAAATTCCTCGAAATCAACAAAAAGAACCATCGAAATGGTGAAATTCGGCTAAAAAACATCAGACAATTTTGCAAGGCATTGATCCACCTTAAACGCGCAGCATCTTGGAAAAAGTTCAGGGTCCACAGTAGCAATAAAGTTAGAGCAATCGAAGAAAGACGTCCATGCTTTTGAGACGAATTTGAATCGAAGGATGATTTGACAGAATCACATAAATCAACTAAAAACTGAAAAAGTCCCTCGAAATGGTGGAATTCAAATGAGAACACACCAAACGACTTTTAGGACTTTGATCCATCTTAAATGTGCACCGGCAAAAATCATGGGTTCGCCACTGTGTTGTAAGTAGCTTGAGGTGATTGTTGTATCAAAAGGGTTGTAGCCGATCCTATGAGTTTTGTAAGTGGTATTTTTTTTGGGGGGGGGGGGGGGAAAGGAGACAAAATCCCTAGGAAAAGTTTATTTAATTGTATGTGGTTTAAATAACAAAGCCAACGAAATTGATTCTTGTTACATTTTACAGTATAAGCCACTCTGGACTCAAATTTAGATCTAATCAAATTAAATCAACAAGTTTTGTATGTGTGTTTGAATTTGTTTGCATGTGAGTTTAAAGTATTCTTAAATTCAAGATCTATTATCAGATTGGGTGATTGAGTTTTGTTCCACTACCTCTTGAATCGAATTGGGTGTTTGAGTTTATTTTATAAACCATAAGCTACGTAAAACATAAAGATCCCAATTCCATAAGAAACACTTATGGAGATAACAGACATCCTGAAAGTGATATCATACAAAAACAAAATCGGGTTTATTGATCGTTTAAAATGTCTAAGTATCCTAATAGAGTGTTTTATAAGACCACACCATAACGTGTTCTACCGAAAAAATGTTATAATAGGTTTAAAGAACGTTTTTAGCCATTTAACAAATTTTAGGACATTTTTAAAATAAAGTATCCTATTAGCTATTTTATAAGATAATTTTGAAAAATATTCTAAAAAAACTTGTTAAAACTTCCTATAAAATTATTGTAACACGTTACGTTTTATAGAGTTCAATAAACTGAAGTTCTTTAAAGCATTTTATTAGGACATTTATATATTTTTGTCCGTCCTATAAATCCAAAAAAACCATCTGAAAAGTTGGAATAAAGCCAAGTTTAGAGGCAAGATAGATCCATATATAGAAACCAACTATATATGCAAAAATATTCCCTTTATATGGTCTAATATATACACATATAGTAAATTAAAGTTGATCAATAATTAAATGCAAACATGTTGTTGGTGTTCCATGGTGAAGGCATGCATCAAACGTCTTTATTATCTCGCTTTACTCAAGCATAATAGTGATTATGGCTATTTTCTACTTTGTAAAACACACATGTGTATACAACTTACAAGCAGTGTGCCCGTGCAATGCATGGGTTGAGAAATTTTATTCTAAATGGAAAATGAAAAGCCTTTGTCAGGATCGATTCTTAACAAGAATTAAACTTCTTAGAAACAGAATTTAGAGAATCTTGCGGAATAGAACTCTAAATCAATTAAAGAACAATCAATAGAATTCAACACACTGTATATATCAAACTGTATTACTCACAAGCTTTACACCAAACCTCAATCTTGTTGAACAGGCTCAACAAGACGACTTCTACTTCTCTAGAAATAGGGTTCTTACACCTTGAGGTTAAATCTCTCTCAAAACAATATCGAATTTCTTTTCACACGTATATTAACTCGTCTATCATGTATCGTGTATTGTGTATTCTAATAGCTATCTATCAATACTATTTATACAAAAGTAATTACAAGATAACTATCAAAAGTAAATTGATCTTCTGAATCTTCGTTAAACATATCTTGATCAATTCCTTCTTTGTCTCTAAAAGTATCGCATACCAAACTTATCAAGTCAGCAGTATTAACAATGATTTGACTTAGCAGCATTAACGAACCTTCAGCAGTATTAACCTTCACAGTCTTCTAGCAGTAGTATCTCAGCTCAGCAGTACTAACCATGTATACGCAGTAGTAATTTGGTCTAGCAGTACTAACCATGTATGCGCAGTAGTAATTTGGTCTAGCAGTACTAACCTTGTCTAGCAGTAGTAACCTTGCCCAACAGTATTAACTTTCTTCTGGCAGTATTAATGTAGACTTAGCAGTAGAAATCATGGACTAGCAGCACTATCCATACTTAGCTCATTTTCAGTTCCCAACAATCTCCCCCTAACTTGACTTTTAGGAAAAGAAGTCAAGTTCTTCAAATGATGCTACCAAAACTTAGTCATCATATAAGCATAGATCAGGACTTACACCTAGACTCTGATTTACAATCCTTCTTACCAAGAATCTTCCCATAGCAGAATCTTTGTTGCAGACCAATTTTACATGTAACATCCCTTTCAGTCTTTTCATGCAGTGTTTGTAGATTTCATCCACCAGATAATACTCCTGATATGTGTTGTCAATTGATATAACATACACTCCACAATTTTCATAGAGCATCCAGTGGGTTACTGCTTGAAAAGGTCTTGCTGTTATGTGCTGAACTACTTCTGGTCTGAACATTAGGCATAGGTATTCTAACACCATCTTTGTGATAGACATACCTCTTTCTGTCAACATGTTACCATAGATCTGCATGCCTACTTTGAACATCTCTTCCAAGTCAGATTTTGAGCATCTTCTTATAAATTGTCCCCATGTTCTGTAGACTTCAAACTGCCCATCAGCTCTCTTGAGTCTGATATACTCCTTTCTCTCATCTATCAAAGTATCCCAGTGACTGATTTCAGGAGGTTTTGAATCTAATGGAGTCACTTTGATTGGTTCAGTATCAACCATAGTGATGTACAAGTCACATTGTTCATTGCTAAGTGATTGTGCATTACTGGATTGACATGTCTTACTATCTCCTTGTCCTTCATCCTTGGCAACTTCTTCCTTTTCTTTCTCTTCTACCACTGGTTTCTCAACAGGTTCTACCCTTTGCTTCTTTACAAACTTCTTTTTAGTAGACACAGACTTTGTTCTCTTTCTGCTGAAAACCATCTTTGCATCCTTAGTTTCTTCCTGTTTCTTGGCAGTTGGAGGTGTATCATGTTTGGCTTTGATTAAAGCCTCTGCAACCTCCACTTCTTCTACTGTAAGCTTCTCTGTTACTGTTTCAGCTTCTGTCTCTGTTACTGCTTTCTTTGTAGATTGAGCAGCATTAACTGTTTCTGCTGCTTGCTTAGAGTCAGCAGCATTAGCAGTTTCTGCTGCTACTTCAGTTTCAGGCTCTTTCTCTGTTACTGCTGCTTTTTCTGTTTGGCCTTCAGCAGCATTAACTGTTTCTGCTGCTTGTTCAAACTCAGCAGCATTAACAGTTTCTGCTGCTGTGGTTTCTGCTGCTGTTGTAGTTTCTGCTGCTTTAACAAGCTCTTCCACCTTTTCTGTCTCCCCCTTATTCTGTGCACTGGACTCCCCCTTAAACTGTGCATTATCAATTTCCATCTCAGTCTCCATCTGAACTGTCTCCCCCTCAACTTGTAGACCCTTCATATTCAGTTCTGCTTCTGATTCTGACTCTGACTCCCCCTTTTTGGGAGCATCATCAGTTGGAATTCTTCTTCTCAGCACAAATCTTGCCTTTTTCTTTCTGTGCAACAACTTGGTGACCATCTTCTTGAGCTTCTCAATTTGAGACTGTTGGTAGGTGACCACAGTCTTCAGTTGCTCAATCTCCTTCTTCTGTGCCATAACATCCAAGTTGACATTTCCAATGGTTTCCATCAATTCAACATAGTTATATCTATCCTCACCTTGTTTAGAAGTGTTTACCTTCTTTACAGGATCACTTTTACCATTTCTCTTACCTCCTGCAGGATTATTTCCAAATGCAACATGTCCTCCATCAATCTTTTTGAAATTTTTGAGGCAGGCCATGTTACCTGTCATGTGCCTGGAGCAACTACTATCAACATGCCAAATGCTCTTCCCCTTGAGCTGTTGGTTGCCCTGCACATTTAAGATAAATCAGTTAGTTTTTGTTAGGGACCCAAGCCATAGTAGTCTTGGGTCTCCCTTGATCATCAAAATACTTACATTCTGTTTTGATGAGCTTGTCAAAGTGAGGAACATCAGTGCTTGAGTACTTTGTTTTGATGATAGGTCTAGAAGCAGTACTAACTGATGCAGAAGTACTAACTTTGTTAGCAGCACTAACATTGTTAGCAGTATTATCTTTTAAGGAGGCATTAACAGTGTTAGCAGCACTAACACTGCTTCCAGAAGTACTAGCCTTCTCAGCAGTAGTAACTAACTTAGCAGTACTAACACTAGAAGCAGTATTAATTGTTGAAGAAGTACTAACTGTGTTAGCAGTACTAACACTGCTAGCAACATTATTGCTTCCTGCAGTACTAACATTGTTAGCAGTACTAACTGAGTTGGCAGTATTATCATTAGTACCTTTGGGCATCCATACTCTTACACTTTCTGTTTCTGCCTTTTTCATGTGGCTTTTGGGTTTATCTTGTTTCTTTGCCACAACTTTCCTCACAGACTTTTTATAGCCACCATTCTTTCTGTAACCACCAGGTTTTTGAAAAGATCTTTGAGCATTAAACCTTTGGTTAACAGGATTGAAATAACAGTGTTTGGCTAAATGATTTAGCTTACCACAGATGAAACAAGGTTTTGGCCTGTTAATTCTGTTCAGATCAACTCCTTGTCTCATAGCCCACTGGTTATTCCAATTTCTTTGATTACCCCTTTTGTTATCATGTTTTTGGGGCTTAAGCTCTTGAGATTTCTTACAAGAACAATGTTTACAGGTATTGGGAGCCACAACTGTGGTCTGTGTGTAATGGACTCCCTTTTCCTTTTCAGTCCTTTTGATCTCATTGTTCTTTCCCCAAGGATTTCCATCTTTCTCATTGGTCACAATTTCATTGTCTAAGGGAACCTTACTACTAACACTCTTATTCTTCTTAGATTCTTCCTTCTCTGTTTTATCCTTAACTACTACTTCTTTTTCACAAGGATCTATATTAATCTTTAATTCAGGATCCTTCCTATCCTTGGTCTTTAACAAATCAGACTTAGGAGGTATGTAGTTGTTATTGTAGGGTGGAGGTGTGGCATTGTACCCTATCCCTACTTTCATCTTGTCATGGATTTGAGCCTTAATGATGGTATCCATGGTTTTAGAAGCACAGGTAAACTTTTCAACATCAAGTTTAACCTTCTTAAGCTCTTCTTTTAATTTCTCATTCTCCTCCCCAGACACTTTCAGCTTAATCTCATACTCATTCTTCTCCCACTTCCAATAGTTAGTATCATAGTGGTGTTGAAGTTCATTAGCTTGAAAAGCTCTAATCTGTTCCTCAAACCTTTCTACAATCCTAACATAATCTTTCACATCTTTCTCTAGACTCTTAAGGTTATCACACATACCCTGATTGTGATCCCTATATCTGTTAACAGCATCAATGCAAGCTTGAGAACAGAGTTTAGATTGTACCTCAGTGGGAATATCAGATACTTCTGCCATAAGAGCTTGATTCTGACAGGCTTCCTCAGCTTGATCACTCCAATCAAATCCCATTCCTTGTTGAGAAACAAGGGCTTGAGAGGAGCTTCTGTTTTGGTTTCCATTTGGAGCCTGTTGATGTGATCCTCCACTTCTGCATTCTCTGGCAAAGTGTCCCATCTTGTGACACTTATAACACCCAACCTTGGACTTGTCAAAGCCTGCACCATCTTCTCTTCTCTGGGAAAAGTTGTTTCTCCCAGTCCTTTTGATGAATTTCTTCACCCTCATTGATAGCATAGCCATCTGCCACTTGATGTCCATCTCTTCCAGATCATCAGCATTAATCTGCTTTAAATCATCATTGATTAGAGAAGAGTGAACATGACTGGAAAAGAATGCTTCTAGTACAGAATCTGTAGTCTTCTCTTGATTAGTTCCACCAGCAGCATTAACAGAACCTGCAGTATTAACAGAATCAGGGTTAGCAGCATTATCAGAGGATGAAGATAATAAAGCAGCATTATAAACAAATCCAGATGGCCTTTTCTTGGCTTCAATTTCAGCCTCAAATACTCTCAGATTATTGTAGAGGTCATCTAGCTCTTTGTCCTCCAATTGGTCATTCTGTCTGAATGAGACTGTGTACATGGTCCATTCTTCTCCCAATGACCTAAGGAACTTTCTATTGACATCATCAGCATCCATGTGTACACCCACAGTAGCTAATTCTCCAATCAACTTGTTAAATCTGTCAAAAGTTTGAGTCATAGACTCATTCTTTGCAGACATGAAGTTCTCATATTGTTGCCTGAGAATAGCCTTTTGATTTCTCTTTGTGCTCTTTGTGCCAGTAAATCTTTTCTCCAGAGCATTCCACAACATCTGTGCATCTGTGCAGTGTTGGAATTGATGTTGGTACTCATTAGGAATAGCCAAAAGCAGAGTGCTTAAGGCCTTCATCTCTGTTTGTCTGACTTTCTTTTCAGCATCTGTCTTGGGAGGAGGTCTCTTTCCATCTGCTCCAATCTTTCCTTCATTACATGGGCCATTTTCTATGATGTCCCATATTGCATAATCAGTAAGAAGAATGTACTGCTTGATTCTCAGTTTCCACATGTCAAATTCATTGGGTTTGAGCATGGGAACCTTTGAAACAAGAGTACTGTGAGTATCCATTGAATTGTCCATAGCTTCTAAGATACCAAGGCTCTGATATCACTTGTCAGGATCGATTCTTAACAAGAATTAAACTTCTTAGAAACAGAATTTAGAGAATCTTGCGGAATAGAACTCTAAATCAATTAAAGAACAATCAATAGAATTCAACACACTGTATATATCAAACTGTATTACTCACAAGCTTTACACCAAACCTCAATCTTGTTGAACAGGCTCAACAAGACGACTTCTACTTCTCTAGAAATAGGGTTCTTACACCTTGAGGTTAAATCTCTCTCAAAACAATATCGAATTTCTTTTCACACGTATATTAACTCGTCTATCATGTATCGTGTATTGTGTATTCTAATAGCTATCTATCAATACTATTTATACAAAAGTAATTACAAGATAACTATCGAAAGTAAATTGATCTTCTGAATCTTCGTTAAACATATCTTGATCAATTCCTTCTTTGTCTCCAAAAGTATCGCATACCAAACTTATCAAGTCAGCAGTATTAACAATGATTTGACTTAGCAGCATTAACGAACCTTCAGCAGTATTAACCTTCACAGTCTTCTAGCAGTAGTATCTCAGCTCAGCAGTACTAACCATGTATACGCAGTAGTAATTTGGTCTAGCAGTACTAACCATGTATGCGCAGTAGTAATTTGGTCTAGCAGTACTAACCTTGTCTAGCAGTAGTAACCTTGCCCAGCAGTATTAACTTTCTTCTGGCAGTATTAATGTAGACTTAGCAGTAGAAATCATGGACTAGCAGCACTATCCATACTTAGCTCATTTTCAGTTCCCAACAGCCTTTGGATGTGTGACACAGTTGGCAAAGGGGTGTGTTGGACAACCTAGGGGGGGGGGGGAGGTTGTATTTAAAATCTTTTACTTTCAAAAATTCTTTTACAAATAAATACAGTACTGAAACAGTATAAATAAATCAGAGTATACAAACAATAAAGAAGAGTGTAAATATAAACAAATACACAGAGATTATATAAATAAATATAAATGCAAAGCAGTTTATATAAACAGATATAATAAAGCACAGCGGAATAAATAAAGAGATAAGGGATAGAGATACTTGACACAGAGATTTACTGATTTACCACCAACTGTGATAAACCAGCAGCCGAGACACTTCTCGACACGATCCAATAAATGTATTCTTTACGGTAGAAATACAAACCAAGTACAAAGGTATTTGTAATAGTTTCTCAAGCCTCTGCTATGAGATAAACAGGATCACACACCCGTTATTCAAATACTTACAAGAGGAGTATAACTCACAATGGGTAATCACTCTTGTATAATATCTCACACTTGGATATTTTATAAAAAAGTTTTATAAAATATATATTATAAATAGATGAGAGAGCTGAGAGGTGGTTGCAGCTTGTTGTTACTGTTCTTGTGTTCTGAGGTCTACTATTCTTCATCACCAACAGCTTCTTTATATATCAGCATCTCCAACGGCATTGTGCATCCGCGGTATACCGCCAAAAGCATGCGGTATACCGTCGTCAGAAAAGGTGACTGACACACCAACGGCTACATGCAAAGTTGACAGGAATTACGTACCCGCGGTATACCGGCTGGGTCTCGCGGTATACCGCCGTCAGGAAAAGGTTCTTTCAACCAATCAGAAATGCACACGACCTGCTGCGGTATACCGGCTGAACACCCGCGGTATACCGGCAAAAGTGTACCCGCGGTATACCGGCTGTATCGCCGCGGTATACCGCCGTCAGAAAAGACAGCTTCCAGGACTGCAACCAAATCTTGCTGAATCTTCTCAAAACCTTATTAAAAATAATTGTTGGGTTTTTAGAAATATCCAAGTGGTATATTATTTTAGGGTGTTTATCATTATTAGTTATAAACAATAATGACGACGTAAACACTTCCGTCTTGAACCCTTCAGATTAAATCTTCGTGTTCTTCAACAACTGCACACTTGGATTAAATTGTTAGACAAACAATAATGCGGTGTGTTTGTAATCATCAAAATAAATATATATAAATATATAGAGATGTGGTACACTTGCACCAACAATCTCCCCCTTTTTGATGATGACAAACACAACCGCTAAGCAAGAGCATATGCGGTTTCTCTCCCCCGTTTGTCGAAACAAAAAGGGTCAAGAAAGACGGTATGCTTCCCCTCGAGAGATGCTCCCCCTCAAAATATGCATATAATTGAGGTAGCATAAACTCATGGGTAAAAGAGCTAAAACGCTCCCCCTCAAATTAATAACGATATCAATTTGATTTTATAAAATTTGAGGGATAAAATAAAATGCAAAAAGCAATAGAGACATAAGATATACAAACCAATACGAAACACTTGCACCAAAACGGATCTTAAGGCTTCAATATTCGGTTAATTTTATGTGATAAAAAAAATCACCACGTATTATGACCTCGTCAGGTAACCACGTATTATAACCTCGGCAGGTAACCACGTATTATAACCTCGGCAGGTAACCACGTATTATAACCTCGGCAGGTAACCACGTATTATAACCTCGGCAGGTAACCACGTATTATAACCTCGGCAGGTAACCACGTATTATAACCTCGTCAGGAAACCACGTATTATAACCTCGGCAGGTAACCACGTATTATAACCTCGTCAGGAAACCACGTATTGTATCCTCGTCAGGAAACACGTATTATATCCTCGTCAGGAAACACGTATTATATCCTCGTCAGGAAACACGTATTATATCCTCGCCAGGAAACACGTACAAAAGGCAAAGAAAATTTTTCGTGGTACCCTTTTCTTATGGGTCCTTTTAACAGTTAGTATAAAACATAAACTGCAAAAAATATGTTGTCGACATAAAACAAACACGACAAACATACAAAGCCATATAAATGGTTTAAAACCACAAACGCATCCCACCGGGATTATCAACATTAAACATTCCTTTCGGAATCCATTTTCTAACCATTTTAATTTTACGATCGTATTCATCATAGACGTAAAAAGAAGTATGCGGATTAACATTTTTCTTAGGATTCGCAAAGTTATTATTATACATAAACGCATGTGATTTTCTCGACATATAATTCACATAATTCATTTTAGGAACATACGAAGGTTTTTGCGTTTTAATTTTAACAACAAATTTAGGTTTTTCAAAAACCTTTTTAATTGGCATACAATCACATTTTTCAATACACGTATTTGAACCAATGCCTTTTCGGCAATTTATACGATTAGGCATATTTAGCATTTTAAGCACTTTATCATTGCTATTTTGAAAAGCATTTGCTAATAAATTATCTTTCTCATGCGATTTACATTTTGCTTTTAAACAAGCAATTTCATCTTCAAGAATATTGCATTTACCACATACAACTTTTTCACATGTTATTTTCTCTAAACATGCAATTTTATCATTTAAGATAACACAAGATTTACAAATATCTTTTTCACTTAATTTATTTTCTAATTTAGTGATAACATCTAAATCATAAGCAGATTTTTGTTTACCGTCATCTATTTCTTTTTTATATGCGGATACGGTTTCTTTTAAATTAGAGATTTCATCTTTATATTTATTTGCGAGAGCGGCCATATCATGAAATGATTTATATAATTCGTCAAGATTATTTTCATCGTCACTATAATAATTATCACAATTATTTTTAGAGGAATATGATGAAGATACCTCATTATCATGGTCGGCCATGAAACAAGTTTCTTCATTTCTTTGATCTCGGGTTTCGTCTCTCTTTTCTTTTGAGTTTTCACCATAGGTGATGTTCAAGTTCTCCCAAATATCACGAGCAGTTTCAAAGAGATAAACACGCTCAATATCATCGTTAGTAAGAACCGAAAAGAGAAAATTTTTGGCTTCATAATTTAAACAATAATTAGCCTTATCTTCGTCGGACCATTCCGAGCTAGGTTTTTCAACAACTTTGTTGTTTTGAAATTTTGTGGGTTTGAAATTTCCTTTAATAATAATATCCCAAATTTTTTGATTTATCCCACGAACATAACGTTCAAAAGAATTTGCCCAAAGATCAAAATTTTCGAAATCAATAAGAAGAGATTTAGAAAACCAAGTATTTTGTTGAGCCATTAAATAAAAGATATAACTTTAAAAATTTAAACAGATAATTTTTGAAAGCCCTGCTCTGATACCAAATGTTGGACAACCTAGGGGGGGGGGAGGTTGTATTTAAAATCTTTTACTTTCAAAAATTCTTTTACAAATAAATACAGTACTGAAACAGTATAAATAAATCAGAGTATACAAACAATAAAGAAGAGTGTAAATATAAACAAATACACAGAGATTATATAAATAAATATAAATGCAAAGCAGTTTATATAAACAGATATAATAAAGCACAGCGGAATAAATAAAGAGATAAGGGATAGAGATACTTGACACAGAGATTTACTGATTTACCACCAACTGTGATAAACCAGCAGCCGAGACACTTCTCGACACGATCCAATAAATGTATTCTTTACGGTAGAAATACAAACCAAGTACAAAGGTATTTGTAATAGTTTCTCAAGCCTCTGCTATGAGATAAACAGGATCACACACCCGTTATTCAAATACTTACAAGAGGAGTATAACTCACAATGGGTAATCACTCTTGTATAATATCTCACACTTGGATATTTTATAAAAAAGTTTTATAAAATATATATTATAAATAGATGAGAGAGCTGAGAGGTGGTTGCAGCTTGTTGTTACTGTTCTTGTGTTCTGAGGTCTACTATTCTTCATCACCAACAGCTTCTTTATATATCAGCATCTCCAACGGCATTGTGCATCCGCGGTATACCGCCAAAAGCATGCGGTATACCGCCGTCAGAAAAGGTGACTGACACACCAACGGCTACATGCAAAGTTGACAGGAATTACGTACCCGCGGTATACCGGCTGGGTCTCGCGGTATACCGCCGTCAGGAAAAGGTTCTTTCAACCAATCAGAAATGCACACGACCTGCTGCGGTATACCGGCTGAACACCCGCGGTATACCGGCAAAAGTGTACCCGCGGTATACCGGCTGTATCGCCGCGGTATACCGCCGTCAGAAAAGACAGCTTCCAGGACTGCAACCAAATCTTGCTGAATCTTCTCAAAACCTTATTAAAAATAATTGTTGGGTTTTTAGAAATATCCAAGTGGTATATTATTTTAGGGTGTTTATCATTATTAGTTATAAACAATAATGACGACGTAAACACTTCCGTCTTGAACCCTTCAGATTAAATCTTCGTGTTCTTCAACAACTGCACACTTGGATTAAATTGTTAGACAAACAATAATGCGGTGTGTTTGTAATCATCAAAATAAATATATATAAATATATAGAGATGTGGTACACTTGCACCAACAGGGTGGAACGACCTTGCTCAAGTTCAAATTGTACGGGAACTGGCTTGAGCCTCAGACGTTGGGTTGAACCTCTCTGTTGGCCTCAACTCAAGTTCAAATCACGACAGAATCTCTCTGTGGGCTGCTCGCTACTCGGGTTTCAGTAATCAACTTTTTGCTCAAAATGAAAAAAGAAAAATATATATAATTCTTCGTAAAAAATGTTACTTATAGAGTAAATATAAAGGTCGACTTGGTACGATACCAAGTTTCTTTCTCCAATTCTGTGTGCGTACCAATTATTATTGGTGCATAAAATCCCGAACCTACTGTACTTTGGTACCAACTTTTCATTTGGTACATGTAGGGCTGTAAACGAACCGAATGAACACGAACAAATGTTTGTTCATTTTCATTCGTTTAACTTAACCGATCAAACGAACGAACGTGAATAATAAAATAACAAAAAAATGTGTTCGTGTTCCTATAAAGAAAAGGTATGTTCGTGTTTGACTGTGTTCGTTCAAATGAACGACTATTTTTGTACCGGTATACCACCATGATAACCACGATTTCAAATCACAGTCGTGACCGGTATTAGTATTTTGACCACTATAACAACATAGGTTTCAACACACAATCATTTAAAAATATTGTCCAGTTGACATATCGTTTAGTTGCTTCGTTCCCGGATTTTTTTTTCATATTCGCCAATGGATTTCAAGTGATATACATTGTTGAGTGTACACACTTTTTGTTTGTGTTACATTGCATACCATCTAACATCTACAACATACTGCTTGCGCCTTGTGTAGTTTTAAAGCTACGGTTTTTGTGCCCATCGTCTACAAATGCTTGCACATCCATGATTCATGGATTGATAGAGTTGTAAACGAAACAAACGAACAAAACCAAAAGGTAGGTTCTTTTTCGTTTGGTTTAAGAAATGACTTTTTTCATGTTCGTTCATTTTCGTTTGTTAAGTGGCTAAACAAACAAAAAATACTAATAGAACACAAGGTACACCCTTTTTATTTTATGGGGCGCTCCAACTAACCCTTTCAAGTGGGCTCAGGTCACAAGACTCAATTAGGAGCAAGTCTAATTTTCTAAGTAACACCTATATGGACTACTCCTTTTATGAAGAGCTGCTCTAAGAACCATCAGACCAACCACATCTCTGCAATTCATTTACACTTTCAATTGTGTTACATCAGTTTTTGCAATTACCTTCTACACACATGCAATCCACCTACACTTTCAAAAGTGGTCTTCACCAAACATTTATTAATTACTTTATAAATTATTATATACATTCTATTTTTTAATTAATATAACATAATATATATAATTCTTTATTTTAATTTAATGTTAATTAAAATATAAATATTAATTTCAAATAAAGATGTAAAAATATAATATAATTTAATATTTTTGTTTAATATATACTTTTCTAAATTATATCAAACATACCATTTATTGAATTAGAAAAATTAGTTAACATTGATTTTTATTCATAATAATATATTGTTTTATATAGAAAATAATTTATATAAACAATACAAAAGAAAAAAGGTGGGGAGATGTCACGTGGCTTGCAATTCCACTTGCAATATTTGCAACCATAAATCGTAGGTGGTATGAGAATTGCTTTTGCAATTGGTTTTGCAAGCGTGTGTGGATGGTCTCAGTCCTAACAATTTTGGTATCACTTTTTAGTTTTTATTGTTATTATCATTATTTTATGTTGAAAAATATTAACTTTTTGTAGTTATTTATTACTATTTAAATTATTAAATGGTTAATTGACATGAACATGGTGCACCCGCTTACGGGGCGATCCAACCAACCGGTTCAGAAAGGCTCAAGCCAAAAAGGCATGACCCATTAGGCCATTTATAAAATTTGAGCACTTGCAAGTTTATATATATAGAGTAGTAGAAGGGATTGTTACTCTTAACTACCGATGCTGGACTTGGAAGAAAGCATAGTCAAGTACTCTCTAAGAAGGAAATATGCAACAAATACTTGTACACTATGCTTTATAAGTCGCAATGAGATTTTTCAATTTTGTGCTTTAAGCGTTGTACATTATGCTTCAAGGATTGTAATTAAGAAATTTGGTATAAACCAATATTAATGTGGTATATATATATATATATATATATATATATATATATATATATATGCATTCAAGTTGTATATGGTAAAACATTTAAAAAACGACAGAAGCAACATAAAGGCGAAGAAGATAACAAACAATTATGGTCCATTCATACTCTTTGATGTATATTAATACCTAACTAAAAGGCATGTCATCATTACTAATATTAGGCATGTATGAAGTGAAAACATATGTTTTTGACGAGGTTCAAGGAAAGTCTTTCTTGTTATTTCATATGTTGTATTTAGGGGCGTGGCAAAACATTAACAATCATCCTAATAGAATACTTAATGGGATTTTTAAGTTTATAGGATCAACATGTGTACGTTTTATACAAACATGTTATAATAAGTTGTAATGACAAAATAAGCAAATTAACAAGTTTAATATTTATGAAACAATAACTTATGATAAAGATGGTCAACTAGTACGATTCAAGTAGTAAATTTTTCTTGAAGATACATCATAAAAGCTTAAATTTAAATGTCTTGTATAGTAACTTTTATAATATAGTATATAATTTCCCCGCCTTGTGCTTTTGAACTTTTCATTCAAAAGCACATTATATATATTATGTTACAAAAAAAATTGTAACAACAAAATGTATGAAATTTGGATGCTGCTCAAAACGGAATCAACCACACACATTCCCTATGATATTTGGGTTATGCTAGCCAATATCTCATAAAGAAAAGCTTTAGTACATGTTTTGTCATCCTGCCACGATAGCATGCCAAATCTTAGATTACATATTGTATAAGCCAAAAGCTGCTCGGGCGAGCTCATGCATGTGCCTGAGGTTGCGTAGACCTTCAACGCCCTAAATATGGTGTCTTTGTCCTTCCTTTGTTTCATCGTTGCAAGCATCTTTTGTTCACTTGTTGTTTCTTCATCTTTTTTAGATTATCATACCTTAACAGCACATGATGCGGACGAGTGTGGGGAGCTTTGTCAGGGGTGGACGTGTTAATTAAGCCACGTGTGGGGTTCCATGCACCCGTTCAACTTATTTTCGGAAGTAGAGTTTCTTTTGGATATGAAATGTGCATCTGCTAAATTTTTGAAGGGTGCTCCAGGATATTAAAAAATACACCTTAAAAGAACTTATAAGAACCCTTGAAACTGTGAAATTCAGCTAAAAATCATTAAACGACTTTGCAAGGCTTTGATCCACCTTAATGGTGCACAAACTTGGCAAAAGTTCTGGATCCACCACTGAGCTGTAAGTAACAATAAAGTTAGAGCAGTCGATAAAAGACGTCCATGCTTTTGAGACGAATTTGAATCGAATTGATGATTTGATAGAAATCAACCAAAACGCTGAAAAAGTCCTCAAAATCAACCAAAAAAAACTTTAAGATTCCTCGAAATAGTGGAATTCAAATAAGAACACACCAGGCGAATTTTTAGGGCTTTGATCCACCTGCTCGGCAAAAATCATGGGTCCTGTCACTGTGTTGTAAGTAGCAATAAAGTCAGAGCAGTCGATGATAAATCGATGAGTTTAGCTCGAGCTAGTTGTTGTATCAAAATGGTTGGTGCCAATCCTATCGTTTTGTAAGTAGTATTTTTTTTGGTAAAAAAGAGGGCGAACCGATATGAAAAGTTTTTTTAATTGTATGTGGTTTAAATAACAAACCAAACAAAATTGATTCTTGTATATTTTACAGTATAAGCCACTCCGGATTCAAATTCGAATCCAATCAAAAAAACTTGTTAAAACGTCCTATAAACTTATAAGTAACACATTATGTTTTATAGTTAGGTTCAATAAACTCGAGTTCTTTAAAGCATTTTATTAGGATATTTACATATTTTTGTCCGTCCTATAAACCTAATTTTGTTGTAGTGCCACTAGAGGTATAAATAAAACCCATCTGATGCATATGTGGATCCACAAAATGGTTGGAATAAGGTCAAGTTTAGAGGCCAAGGCAGATCCATATATAGAAACCAACTAAATGTGCAGAAATACTCCCTTTGATTTTATGGTTTAATTATATACACAAACATCCTGTTGGTGTTAAGTTCCATGGTGATCAGTTTATGGCTATTTTCTGCTCGGTAAAATATATGTGTGTATATATGCATTCAAGTTATATATGGTAAAACATTAATATACGAAATAAGCAAGATAAAGGGGAAGAAGATAACAAGCAATTAGGCTTGTATGAAGTGAAAACATAAAACTGAAATACAACCAAGTTTTTTAATTCGAGCCCGAGAACGAAAATGCTCAAAGTTGTCACTTTTTATCAACTAATTAATATGCATGATAATTTCACTTCAACCTCCATCTATATATATATATATATATATATACCTTGATTGCCTGTTCCAAAAAGTCACCTCACCTTACAATGTGGCCATGATCATCATGATCGAGCAGAAGCAACGATTCCGTGTAGAAACTCCCGTAGAATGAATATTTGTTTCTGCGAATCCCAAGATCCATGATGTGCTTCGAGCAAGGTTCATAAACAACAAGTGTAGAACAACCTTTATCATCATATTTCATTTCAACTATAGGTTCTCCACTCTTCCTAAATCCCAGAGTCTTTGAAACTGATGCATTTGGTGCATCTATGGTGAATATCTTTGTAAAGGCTTTTGAATCACCATGATCCATCATCCATACATCACAAACTTGTTTACCGGTTGTTTTTTTACTGTACTCAAGCAAAACAAGAGACTCCCTTAGCCTAGAAACGATCAACTCAAATTCAGGCACTTTAGCCAAACTATCTGGAAGGTCCATCTCTCTAAACTCTTCGGTGCTCATATCAAATGACATTATCAGATTACGAATTTTATCATTCCAGTCACAAGCAAGCCAGTAAATGAACTGACCTATAGCTGTATAAGAACCAAAAAATTCAATTGATTTACGAGGCAGATTGCTACATGGGGTTGTCCATTCCCTTGAGCTCAATGTGAAAACCATAACTTGGCAAGGGATGCAACTTACACTTTCAAATTTCTGCCGCCATGGATCAATGAATGTAATCTTGACAAGCTTAGGGTCCTTTGTGTCAGGACAAACCCCAAAACCAAGAACAAAAACAAAACCAAACTGCGGATGTACCACATTAGGCATATCAACAGCAATTGATTTTCTAATTGAAGGATTCCAAAGAACAACCACTTCCCTTTGAGAATTGTCTGGTTCTCGGAAAACACCTACCAAGAACAACAAGCCGCCAGAGCTGCCGAATAGGGATTCATCAATTAATTGAAGGATTGGAGGAACAGTGGGAGCAAACTTTTGTTGGGGGAAAGTATCATCATCCACAAAATGAACAAATTTCTCCTCACATTGTTGCCTATGTCCGACTATCATCAGATGTTCTGGCTGAGTGGGGAGGACTCTGTAACCGGCAACAAATTCAGGGCTTTTGATCAATGACTTCCATGCTTTGCACACCGATATGAATCGAATCAATGATTTGACAGGAAGCCTTTTGATAATTTCCAGTTCGATATCCAGAGGTATGCTGCGTGACATTTTTTTATTTTGGGAAGAGCACCACGGTTCACGGCGCTTAAACTGGTAGGGTGGTCTACGGTGGGCAGGAGCAGCGATGAACAAGGAGAACGGTGGTTCAAGGTCTGGTGGTTGAGGCGATGAAAATAGACAGTACCACGACGGTGCTTCACGGCGGTCGACTGGAATGGTGGCGGGTGGAGGTAGATGGTGGTGGTCGGCTGCTGGATGATGGTGGAGGCGATGAGAGGAGAGGACTGGGGGCGGTGAAAAGGGTTTTCACTTTTTCTTTTATACATATATTTTCTTACATTCTAAAAATAACAGAAAAAGAAAAAGGAAAAAGTCTTTTTCTAATTTTTTTAAATAACTTAAAATAAAACATTACAAACTCTCATTTTTTTATCTCAAAGAAATAAATAAAAAAATAACAATATATATATATATATAATTTATTTTTAAATAAGTAGATATGGGTAAAAAGATTTATTTTTAAACATTAAATAAACATATAATCGGAGAAAAAAAGGAGAAAAAAAACGGGTGTTTATGAATTGTTTATGGGGTTTATAATAGAATTTTATAGGATTTAAATAAACATATAATCATTAAGTTTTTTTTTTTAACTTTCTGTTGATGTAAAAAATATTGTAGATGTTAATTTTTTTAACTTGTTATATTATTTCATTAGACGATATTCTTGGTGTGTTTGTATTTAACTAGAAACGTACTTGAATAATGCAGCGTCGTGTAGATAAGTATTTTGTTATATAACTCAATGATTATCGTAATTACATTTTAGATTCTTTATATTTAAAATGTGATGTTTATTCTTTATTATGATTATGTTTATCGGTTAGCTATATGAATTCAAACATCCAACTTCAATAAGTCGTACACATGCACTATTTGTAGTCTTGAGTTAAGTAATACGCACAAATATACAATAGTTGATGCATAAGAAAATGTTTTTAAGAGTTTAACTCGCATACTTTGTAATATAGTTAAGTAGAGGTGCTCAAAAAACAGACCAACCTGAAAAAAATCAACCCAAGGTAACCCGACATATAATCGATACATAATTAGGACAACCCAAATATATTGAGTTGATATTTAGTTAGGCCCAAAGTAACCCGATAACCCGATAAACATTTTAGCGACTTGTATAAAATTAATTGTATTTCTCTTTAATATGTATAAGTTTCTAAAAACAACTCGGCAATAACGAGCGATGGAACTCATAAGAAGACATTATTGAAAAATTATATGTAATACCTAAATATTTGAAGAACTCGTATATTTTCTTGAACCATAGATCGTATTTAACGAACGGCGATAGTTAGGTTGAGGGACCAAATCCTACAGAAAGTTTAGACCTTATCCTAAATAAATGAAGTCTGTGGACTAATTTCATCAAAATCAGCAAACCACAGGGACCAAATTCGTAATTTACTCCCATTCTTTCTTTCTTTTCCTTTCATTTTTTTTCTCCCCAAATTCGAGAACACAACGTAAGTACAAAGGACGAAAATTTTGAATCTTCCCGTGATTGATTTGAAACAAGAATTTTTATATTCCTTATGTGTTTTCTTCCCCTTGAGTGTTTTTCGAGTTCTTCACTTCTTATTCAGCTCTTGATGTAAACATATCTTTGAGCACACAAAAAGTCAATTCTGACATCCAAAGACAAAACAAATTCGGAACCAATCTAAACTCTGTGACCAATAAAAAGTACCAATATGGACCAAAATCTGGTAAAGTTGCGGATGATAAAATAAGTAACATAGATTCTATTTGGCATCCACACCCGCAACAAATTGACATAAACTAAGATGATCAGCAATAACCAATAATATTTTCAATAGAATTGGACCAAAATGAGGAAAAAGACGACAGTAAGCATACGGCCAAATAAAAGCTATAAAAATCACTTACATTGGAAGAAAATGAAAACTTGAGATGATTACCGAACCGACAACGGCTCACTGAATCCAATAATAAATGTAACACCCTAAAATCAGGGCTAAATTGAACCTCAAATTTTCACAAGTTATGATAAAATAAACTTCAACTTTCATATATATATATATATATATATATATATAGCAAGTGAATTAACCACTAGGAGTATATTTACAAGAACAGAATTCTCCAAATAACCTATTAATCTAATTATGCCACTATAATCAGATTAACTAAGTTATCTAAGCAATCCTTCAAAAATTCCTCCTGTTAATTGACACATCTGCTATTCCAAAACGCTCGTCCCACAACCCTTTACTTCCCTGAACTGGTATCTGGTAAGAAAACATCATATGAAACGATTAGGCCAACGCCTAGTGAGAACATTCGTTTCAATAATAATATTTGCAAAAATCAATGTAAACAAGTTACAACAAACCTGATTACTCCTTTTCTTACCGTACGTGTAACTCTATTCCATTACACTATTTCATCCAATACTATGAATAAGACTGATAATAATTCTATCAGCATATCATGCCTCAGAGCCACACTACGAATCTTCAATGATTCTAGATTAATGCTCTTATCCAATAAATCGCAATTACACATGCCCATTTATCAGAAAGGAAGTAGAGATTACAAGCACTTATGTCAATCCCATTTTCTTCCTTAGAAATTGGGAATAACGATTATTACCACACGTATATTCCACAATTTCCCACACATATACTGGAATAACGATTATTACCACACGCCTATTCCATGTGATTACCAAACACACACACTGGAATAACGATTATTACCACACGCCTATTCCATGTGATTACCAAACACTAGTGCCTATGGATCCATTACACTTTACTACCGTATATGCATAACAACATATTATAGCTCATATCATATTCTCAAATCTAAGAATACTAGATAACCTATCGTATCTTCATCCTCAAATGCCCCCCCCCCCTTCGGCGACTTAGGTCAAGGGGCAACGCCCCAATTTTTTTTAGAAACTTAACTAGACAAAACATTCAGAAACTGCATCCAGCCATCAGAACCTAACATTCTCAATTTCTCCAAAGTGTCCGGACAACAGGGGTTTTCCGGGTAACTTGGATTTTCCGGACAACTAAACCTTCCGGATACTTTCCTAATCCGGACGACATCCGGATACTAAAACCATCCGGTAACTATATTCATCCGGATTCTTACAATAAAAATACTTTACCCGGTTTCTATTGCGTCCGGAAACATTCATCATTAGAGGTATCCGGATACGACGATTTATCCGGAAAACTCGGTTCTGCAGCCTAAAATTCGATCCATTTTCATGTCTGTTCGATTCAGCTCATTCCAAACCATCCCATACAGTTCATAACCAATTTATACAGCTATTTCAAGGTTTAATTTAACATGAAAACACTGATTTAAGCAAGGAACAAATGAACTCACCTTTTTGATGTAAAACCCACTTTGCTGCACAAATTCAATCCAAATCTGCTGTAAACGATTTTGAAAACCTAATCACAACATAGATTCGTTTACAACTCTATAACTACAACAATTTTCATCAAAACTAATGATAAATTCCTTACCAATTTGAAGACAAATCTAGCTTTCTTCCTTCTTCCTCTTTTTCTCTATCTCTTTCTCTCTGCCTTCTAAACCGACCCAAACCAAAAAGAATCCCATAAATATCTGATTTCTTCTATTTATCCATACACACTTTCCCTAAATGACCAAAAATACCTTCTAGTTCCAATATTTCCAAGAGTAACACCCAACTTTAATCTCTTGTATTATAACCCTATTGAATTATAAAATTTCCATATAAATCAAGGTTTACACAAAATACAAATAGATCCCAATTCTCATTAAATACTATTACTGAAAATTCAGGATGTTACAATAAAGTTGTTATTTGATTGGTTTCTTGCCACACTGCCACTTCCCTTGTACCTAATTGCAAGTTTGCAACGAATTCACTATAATAGTCTTAAGAAGACCGGTTGCCTCACGTTCTTAAATTTTCCCTTTCTTGGTAATTCTATCAAAGAGTTCACCTCCAGCACATAGTGTGTAACACCCATAATTTTTCCATTAGGATTGTTACGTATTTTTTTGAAATAAATTCTCCAAATTAACGGCTAAATTAAAACTTTAGATCGTTTACAGCGGAAGACTTTAAAACAATAAATATGTAACTTAATGCTAACTCGTCCCATGCCGGATTGCGTTACAAATTTATCTATCATAGATGTCTGAACATAAATATTGAACTTAAATGGGCTAGACAAGTCTCTATGTGTGCCCTTTTCTCTTCTCCAACCTGAAACCTTCTGTCCCTAAGATGCATACAATAGTCAGTTTATAAAGCTCAGTGAGTTCATGGTTTGCATGAATAAAAATCATTTCACATCATACATATCAATTTGTAAACTTTATACCAAATAATATGCATTTTCTGAAAACATGCAATGCTAAAAGAAAAGATATCTCATAAAATGTCTCATCAGGTATGAGTCATTTTGTCACTGGCATTCCCTGGGTTGTCCGACCTACACTTGTCTAGACACCCATTACGAGGTCGTGTCACTTGTCGTGTGACTTACTGGTCAAATGTCCACCCGTTAAAACCGATCATAAAACTTTCATATGAAATGGCATGCTAGAATTATTTGAAAACAAAATAAACACATAACATGCAACTGATCATAAATAACATACATGCAAAACATATTGTATCATGTATGTAAACTAAAAATCGTGCATACGTACATATCACCATATAAATCATATAATGCTGAAAATACATTTGTACATATGTATGCATTATTAGTTAATGCCCAAAAACCAATCATACGATGATTGTAATTTTGAGTTTGTTTCATGAAATTAATAAATAAATAAAGGGCATTGCCCGTTTTATTATGTCTATGTTATATTCCGTGTTTTAGTTATTCATAATAAATAACCTTAGAATAATGTATTCTAAATGTCCCTAGTTAAATATTATTTTGGGTTTAAGGTTGAAATAATATGATAATGACTAGCGTATGTAGGGATTCATATAGAGATATATTATCTGCATATGGGTACAAAATGGAGATTTTGTGTATCGGATGTGACTCGTTATGAGAACGCTGCACTGGATGTCATGTGAATGTCATAAGTGTTTATCATGTGGTCAATGTACATGTAATTCTTTGACTTGAGAAATATGGAGTTTGTCATGTGTGAGTAATATATTTTGACATTTATTCTAATCATTCCGTAACTGGGTGACATGATGATTGTTGGGTATGTTATAAATCATATGATAGAACTAACATGTATCGAGATAAGATTTTTCCCTCCTTTATGACGAGAGTGATGTCCTTGGGCCCCTTGATAAATATATACTAAGGAAATGCATGCATGCTCGGATAATTAATACGGGATATCATGATCTATTTTATTGGTATATTAGGAAATCAAGAAACTAGAGATTGGATATAACGAGAATGAAACATTCAATGTCTCGTGTTCAACCTGGACATCAAGGACAAAAGAATTCAATATGTAAACTAAAATTGACTACAAATCGATAATTTGTTGTATCATCAATTCTCGTCATTTGGGTGACTATGATGTATTGCTAGATACCGCTCATCGTTTATAATTATAAATACGAGATTTATATTTATTACCAACATGTCGAGAACCCATTGGGTCACACGCTTTGAACATATTCGAATAAGGAGTTTTAATAATTAAAACGTTTAGTTATTATATCTGATTTGTATTGATTAAATCTTATTAAATAAAATCAGATATTATTTATGTTAGACATAAATAAAGATAGCTAGGTATGGTCTTAAAAGATGAGTGATGGTGTATGGATACTTATACACTCAAGTAAGGTGTAGGGATGGTGGTGCATTCATGCCATGCTTCCATCACCATATAAAATGTATGATATTTTGCAAGAGTTTAGTCTTGCACATCTCACTCAAAAATCACCTACAACATATGCTCCCTTTTCTTTCTAAGTTTTGAGACCGTGACTAGCATCACGAGAACGCAAAGGATTCATATAGTTCGCGTGGATACCGTGGAGGCATCAAACTTTGTTTGTTGCTGTGATTCAAAGTCTCATTAACTGTGAGGTACAATTTCGAAACACCCGATTTATTCCGGTTCGTATGGGTCCTTGGAGGGTTACGGTTTTATTTTCCGCGGTGCTTGAGATCCCGTAACCCAACATGCATCACGTTGTAAGTCTCATGAAGACTCACCTGATTGCGTGTAGATCGGCTACTGATAGCTATTGACTAAAGACCTACACATTTCATATCACCATATTCAATCAGTGGCTTAATTTCTCTAAAAGTCAACTATGGTCAAACTCGACCCGACATTAAGTCAAACTCGAAACGAAGTATCTTAATATGTCTCGGATATCTACATTTGATATATTCATTAAAATCCTTGTGGGTCAAACGAGGTAAAAGTTAACTTTCGATCAACCTCGGTCAACTTTACTCAAACTCCAAGTCTAACACTCGATGACGTTATAAAACGTCAGAATAATTGTTTCATAATCTTATAAACCAATCTCTATAAATAAAAGTGTCCCAATAATTATTAAACCCATATAAACGTCATTATCAAACCATCGAAATAATCAAATGAACCTCGAAGAACCACACTTAATGACGATTCTTAACGTCGATTTATTCTTTTAATAATTAAAGAAATCATCTATTCTGATATAAAGTTATATATTAATTATAAATCTTAAAAACAACACCCTTAAATATGATCATTAAATTATCAATTACATGGTACATAATTTAGCAATTAATTCTCTCCAAAATCAAAGCCTCCTAATAAATTTCTAACCTAAACCACGTTTTAAAGGATTATCACATTATTTAAAAAAAAAATTAATAGTCACTTTTTATTGGGCTTCCAAAACTTAATTAAATAAAAATATAACCCAAATCTGATATATTTTAAAAAGCCCAGTTTAATTTAATAAAGATAGAGCCAAGTAGCCAACATATTTAAACTCAGGCCCATCTTTTTCTTTTTTTAAAATAAGTCTTTTGCCATCAGACTTAGACTTGGGCATTGTTTGGCAAAAAAAGCTAGCTTATAAGCTAGGTACACGTTTGGATGACCATAAGCTAGTTTATAAGCTAGCTTATCAAAACGCTAGTGAGAATAGCATTTAGGAGCTTATTTTGCTTTGATTTTTGTTTTTTCCAAAAATACCCTCATTATAATTAATTATTATTTATTTACAATTTTTTTAATATGTCATTTTTAGTCATTTTACAAGCTTATAAGCTAGTTTTGCCAAACGCGACTTTTTCATCAGCTAGCTTATCAGCTACCAACTAGCTTATAAGTAACAACTAGTTTATCAGCTACCAGCTAGCTTATAAGTCATAAGCTAGTTTATCAGCTAGTTTGCGAAACATAGCCTTAGACACTTGGATTTTTATTGGATTTTTTTAAACCCAACCCTATATATATATAATCTAAAAAAGACTTGGTAATAAATGGACATCATGTCGACATGCAATTATTGATTTGAATGGTTGTTCATGTTTGGTGGGCTTCGCTGTTCATATATTATAGGTCAAAATGCATAAAATAGTAATCTACTTTCATTTATTTTTTTTATTATAGTATTGTACACTTATTTTTTCTTATTACAGCAATGTACTTTTGATTTATTTATTATTAGGGCATTGTACGTTAAAGAATTTACCCATTGTAGCATTGGGTAACCTGTTACTTTTAAACTTACCCACTATACCAGGTTTTCATGTCATCTCATTGTCCACACCCCATTCGCCTAATTCTACCTTCTTTGCCATCAAATTCTTAGCAAGGCTTAATCACATCCAACATTTAAAATCTTAAAAGAATTTTTATTCATAAAGAAATATAGATGTCTCCGATTTTATTTTTGAAATTAAAACGAAAAATATATCACAAGCATCAGATTAGCATCACCATTGCTACAAATTGAATTAGGGATGCATTGAAGTGATCATCATCTTTTCAATCAGGATTTATAAGTCTGGCATCTGCTCTTAATTAAGTTCCACCACTTTTCTTGCTCTTCTTTTTCTCAACCTTCTCCTCCGCCTTCTTCTCATCCTCCTTTGTCTCATTTCCAAATGGTGGCAACTTTGCTGAAATCAAAATCCAAATATAAGTATAATTAGATTCTCTATGATATATATATTATGTACAACTCAATATATATAAGCCTAAAAGAAAAGTGATGAGCATATAATCTCTGATATGATACCATCACAAGCAGATTAATTTGGTCAAATATTAGATAATATTCAAGCTAAGCACCAGGTTTTCAAGCTATCTTTGCTTTTATATATGTGTGTGTGCTACCATAATTTTTTTTAAATTAACTTGTAATGCTAAATAAACTTGTAATGCCACCCTTAAGACAACTATTTGAAAAAAAACTCAATTTCAAACATAATGCTGGAATAGGAGTTAACATAACAGGTCTGAAAGTGTGACTTAATCCCTGTCAAAAATCGAAATCAAGCCTAAACCTTATCAAAATCGAAATCAAAATTGACTTACACACAAAGGCGCCGAACGATTGATGATGGAGCCACACAAGGGATACGAACGATTGACGGAGCCGCATGACGGAGATGAACGAGAACAAAGGGTTTGAAAATCATTTTTGGGGGACGTATTTTTTGAACGAGGGTTTAAAATCAATTTTGAAATATATTTTTTTCTATAAATCGATTCTTAACGTCGATTTATTCTTTTAATAACATGGTCAATAATTTGAAGTTTTAAACAAAAATTTTTAAATATTTAGAACGGAATTAATGTTTTGCACCAACCCCATCCATGAAGATACAAATATATGCAACACCTCAAAACCAACAAAAAGTTGAAGTTCATGGACTAAAAATGTTAATTAGTGAAGGGTGAATTATAAGGGGTTGTTTGACAAACACCCCCCAAAATTTGGGTTGAATTGGAAAGAAAAATCACACATTCAAACGAGACAGTTTGCAAGAACGATATTGGAAGAACAATTCTAGCAACAAATGGTAGATGTTTCATGTTGTGTAGTTCTTAGTTATTTCTATCTGGTCATCAAAAGATAACTTATATAAAAACGAGTTAAAATGAAGTTGAATTGGCTAAGCATGTTGTTTGTGTACAAAGTGGTCGACAACGGATCTCTATGTGATGAATGCAAGCCCGAAAGAAAGCTCATAAGGTCGTCAAAAGGTCACACAAGTTATTGGCCTAGGTAAGATCCGATCTCTCATGCTTTCACCAGTCAATGCCAACTCAGTCAAGTCACAAGTGAGCTTACTTGAGCTTGCATGTTTTGGTCAATATGCAATGATAAATCTAAGTAGTACAAATTAATATTCCATGAGCTTGCATGTTTTATTCTAGGAATTCTCACAAAGGTGTGTTCTTTTTGTTCAACATGTTTTTAACCGTACTATACGCTTGCTTGATTGTGGATCATTGGATTGGATTAATTTTTGCTACATAGTTTGATATCGACTTGTAGATTTGTAAGAACCATCGTTTTTTGTTGTCTCTATTCTTTTGTTGCTTTCGTATCCATTGCTTTAGAACTTGCTCATGCAAATGCTCGAATCTTGAGGTGGGATCCTATTCATAGACCAATCTTTTAAATAACACCTTCAATTTGGTTCGTATGGGTGGTATCATGGTAGTTTTTGATGGTTTTTATATCAACTTTTTTTAATTTAGGGAGGGGAGGGGTATTATTTTGTGGTTCTATGGTCTCACGAAAACAGGTTGGTCTCACGTGAACCCAACCCTATATATATATATATATATATATATATATATATATATATATATATGGGAAATATCCGTTGCAAACCAGTCAGTTTGTGCAAACCGTGCAAACTCATATCCACCAATCATGAATCTGCAATTTTTTTATTTTGGCTTCATGAATATATATATAGTCGGGTTCAAACGAGAATGATATCTATTTAAAAGAATACTTTTGGGCCAATCATTTTATTAAACAATACTTTAAATAAAACTTTCTAAAAAATCGCTCAAAAGGGTATATGTGTCATTTGTTGTATATATAATTTATATGGAAACTCATTTATTTTTATATAGATTATCTAATAAATTTAATTAAGGTATTTATTCATGTTTTTTTTTTATGATTTTGTAATTTAAGCATGATTACATTTTTATTTATTTACTTATTATGTTTACAACCTTAAAATACGTGTGATTTAGTTTTAGATTTTAAATATTTATTTTTATTGGATTATTTAATTTAAGATTTTTTTACAATTTTCGTCAAAAATCACATGTGATATTCACAATTAATTCATTGTGAATCACTTGTGATATTCACAATTTAACTTTAAATCACCTATGATTAGGAAAAAGACTTTGAAAAAAAATTAATTCATTGTAAATCACATGTGATTTTGATGAAAAATTATGAATTACGTTTTAAAGTTTATGTGATTTTCTACATTTTAAATGTGTTTTGCTACACACCATATATGATCCTATTTTCATTATTTTTCTTTTTAAATATTTAATTTGAATCATTGTTTTTCAAAATTTAAATCACATGTGATTAAGAAAACATTTAATTTTTTTATTGTGAATCATATGTAATTTTGATGAAAATTGCAATTTTTTAAATATTGCTTCAAATTAAAAAAACGATGAAAATTAAATATTCGTATTTTAAGTGAAATGAATATAAAATATTTTATTATATCAAAAAATAAATCATATTAAATTCACAAATATGGTAAAAGTAGAATATTAAATAAATACCTAAAATAGATTTTATATGACTAAATTACTTGTATACCCTTATTTATTTATTTTTAGAATTAATTAATTAAGGTCTTATTTAATAAAATGATTGGGCTACAATTATTCTCTTATTTTTTTAAATAGATATCATTCTCGTTTGATCCTCCCTCTCTCTCTTTATATATATATATAGAGAGAGAGAGAGAGACTCTCTCTCTATACAGGGACGGACCTAGACAAATTTTTATGCGGTGGCACCATATTTTTTACACGGTTTTTATCGAAGTGTCTTTCATCTTTTTATCAACGTTCAATATCGTCAGATGTGTTTTTAGCCAAATTTTGGCGTTTTGAGAGATTTTTAACGTTTTTGCTTGATTTCGGAGGGTTTTAAGTTTTTTTTATCAATTTCGAGAGATTTTCGGAATTTTTTGTTGATTTCAAGAGATTTTTTCGTTTTTTTGGTTGAATGTGTATAAGATTTGGGTCTTTTTTTCAGTTTAGGTGCACCCCTTGTAGTTTCCAAATGAATAGAGTAGCACCTCCTAAATCGTTACGGTAGCAACTTCACAAAAAAAAATTACACTTCGCCGGAAAATTCTAGCGGTGGCACGTGCCACCACGTGCCCCAAGGGAGGTCCGTCCATATCTCTCTCTCTCTCTCTTATATATATAGAGAGGGAGGGAGATAATAAATTGTAAACCGCTAAATGTGTGTAAACTTGTAAACTTTTGGATTTCATAAGTTTTCTTGATGAAATTATTTTATGAAATTGTTTATTTTGATAAAAATGTTTCATATTTCCTAATGAAATTGTTTCATATATTTGTGTTTTTTATGTAAAACGAAAAATTTTCATCAAGTTTCATAAGAATGAAAAAATATATATGAAACTACATAAAAAACACAAATATATGAAACAATTTCATCAAAAATTGAATGATATGAAACAATTTCATCAAAATAAACAATTTCATGAAAAAATTTCATTAAAAAGCCTATGAAATTCAAAGTTTACACGAAAAAAGTTTACAAAATAGTGAGTCTCTCTCTCTCTCTCTCTATATATATATATATATATATATATATATATATATATATATACTAGCAGTGTACCCGTGCAATGCACCGGGTGAGCAAGATGAGAAGTTTTTTGTTTGTAAATAGAAATAAAACCATGTAATTCCTTGTTAGAAAAAAAAATATGTTGAGTAAATCGTATATTTATGGAGCATTAGTAGAGATAAACATGTATCATTAAACATCAACACATTTTAAACATGATTATATGTTAGGTTTTCCAAACATGAAACTTAAAGCAGTTATACCAAAGTAAGTAGTTATAACATACACCTTTGAATTTTAAAATTTTGCATTAATCAACGGTACCCATTGAACGATAATGTTTTCAATACTTTAATCAGATGTATTGTAATATATATAGAAATAGATATAAGTAAGAAAGATAATAACAATGAAGAGTATTATTTTGTATCTAAATGAGTTTATCGGTTGATTATTAATTTGTTTTATGGAATTTAAAAAACTTTTAAAATGCGTACACATGAAGAAAAATACATGTACCACTGAATTTTAAAGGAATACACATTAATCAACACCATCAGAGGCTTAAATGGTTTTTCTAAGGCCCCGTTTACTAATCACTTATTACCTCTTACTGGGGTAAGAAACACTTACCTGAGTAAGAGGTCTGTTTGTTTACCAAAAAAAAAAAGTGCTGACCGTGTGCTGACTTGGGACAGAGATGAAAAGGAATCTTACCATGGTAAGAGGCTATTATTTCAGTCAGCACTTACCACAGTCAGACCTCTTACCACAGTCAGACCTCTTACCACAGTCAGCACTTACCAAAAAATTTGGTAAACAGCCCCTAAGACTGATTAAACTATCTACTAAAAACATATATGTTGGAAGGTCTTACTTAGGTTGGTTTCCGGTTACCAAGGGAGGGAAAAGAAGGGATAAGAAAATAAACTTTTTATTTGTTTTCTCGAAAGGAAGGAGAAGAAAGAAAATAAAAAGAAAGAAAATAATTTTTCATATTCTTGAATAAGAGAAAAACAAAATGAAAGATGTATTTTTTTACAAATATACCTTTTAAAAATGTGTCATTATGTCATTTAAAATGAAATGTTGGATAGTTTTGTAATTTTAACAATTTCTTAAAGGTTTTAATTTCATTCCTTTATTTTCCTTGGGTTTCGTCCCACATTTGGGAGGAAATTTATGAATATTTTCCTTGTATTTCTTTTCCTTTCTCTCCTAAAAGAGTTTCTAGAACATGAGACTTTTTTACTTTCTTTTCCTTTCTCTCTCTTTCCTTTTTTTTCCGTAAAAAGGGTTTCAAGAACACAACATTAATGAGGTTGCAATCTATGAACCAAAGAAAGATGAACTTGATGGCAAAAATGTAAAATTTAAACTTAACACGTAATGGCAAATAATGTAAAATTTAAACTTTAACACCTAGAAGCCAAAGTTGATCTTTTTCTCATTAAAAACTTCTGTCAAACGTTCTGTCTTCATGAAAAGCAAAAGAATTTTAACATTAGAAATTGAAATTGGAACCTAAGAAATAGAGCTAAAAAATGTGTTGGAGTTTGTGGCATTGGGTTCAACTTCAAGTGACCAACAGATGATCTCACATTTTGGGGCATACTGCCATATATTGTAACACATTAGATAGCAATTGGTAATAAATAAATGAAAAAAAGAGGTCCCTATGTTATGGGGAGCATATCCAACATAGTTTCTTAAACTACCTTACCTTTGTGTCAACACCAACATTGGTCTCTGCAACTTTTTTCTGATCTACTATGTTACCTCTATCAACAGCAAAAGAAGAACCATCGACTCGCCATAGCACATTGATATTTTACAAATACAGTTATAAAATCAAGAACAACATTAATCAGTCCGGTTAGCAAAAATCTTTCATATGTTGCTGCTCATTTATGTGAATGCAAAAACAACATAAACTACCAAGTACCAATCAATGCTAAAACAACCCACATGATTCTAACAAGATGATCTTGATCTTGAGCCTTAAAACTTCTTCATATAGCTTCAAACTGGGTTCGATCACTGGTGCTACCCCTTCTGTACATATGTTTTTGGGTTTATTTCAAAAAACCTGTAGATGGAGATCAAGAAGCTAAGATTAAAAAAAACCCTATGTACAGAAGACGTATAAGTGTAGAAGAGGATGAAGCGATGTCATAATACAGAGAGATTGACAGAAAATTTTGAATTTGGTCAAGAAGATGTAGGAGAGAGAGAGAGAGAGAGAGAGAAATGGGTCTTTAAAGCATAAACCGAAAAAAGTAGTTTTGAAAGCATAATGATAATATGGCTTCAGACCGCAGAGTAGATGGGTTGAGTTAACCGCAGACCACGGCTTCTTCTTCAAATCATCAGCCAACGACTTCTCTTTCGCTGTCTTCGACTTGCAGCTTCCCAAGATGGAAACCAAGCTGTTGGAGCCACGTAATAAACCAAAGTCACATAAAGTCTAAAAATAAACTAAAACAGTATAAAGAACCAATAATAGAGCTTAAGATGCAACAGACCTATCCGCATTATCAGTCTAAACTACTGAGTCTCTTGACAACCTCCATTCTTCTACATACTCTTCTAAATATTGTGGGTTTCCCTGTTAATAATGATAACATATGTTAAAAGTAATCAAACAATGCTATGTTGGCAAGTGTTGTATATTGCATAGGCAAAAACAAGCAAACAAAGGCAGAGTTCATGAAGTCGGCCAGATAACAGTGACCTACTAACAGGAAACCCCTTGCTTTTCCCCTTAACATTTGAATATAGAGGATGGATCCCAAATCTCAGAATGGTTAACAATATAAATTTAAAAGCATTGACCAATTATAGGAAAACAATGTGTTTTTGAGTTCCTAAGCTTGTTTTTTGTTTTGTAGAACAGTTTTGCTACACTAATTTCACATTAAAAGGATGTGCTTTCCATCCTCTACATTTTGGAACTACAACAGGCATTACGAGACACAGCCACACAGGGCACAGGTTCAAAGAAACTACACTTGCTCTTGGAGGTGGAAAACATCCATTACAGGTTACATATGTTTAGTCTTCCTGCTAATAACAGATTTGAAGGCACAATTACTAAGCTCACTGACCCATCTGTTACATATTCAAGATATCAGAGTAATACAACAACAAAAGAAACCACCAAAATGTATTTTATATGGAAGCCTAAATAACAGTTACATCAACAAGAATCAGAAAAAATTAAGTTAAAAGGACTGGATGATGATGAACTTTTATTGGTGTTTCTAAATGACTCAACGGATCAGTTTCAGACCATAATAGATCCAGATTGTCTTCTTGGTTACAGACATCCAAGATGCTGTGTAGGTATGCATTACTATAACCCCAAGATTCTTCCTATAACTGTTAGTCGAATGCTTATGTATTGTTGAATGCTTCTTGTGATAATACTTTTATGTCATAGCTTAAATTGATTAGCTTTAATTACTTTTGCCATTTTTCTTATTGCTTACAGTTATTGAAAGTGAACATTAATTAGGTTGTGTTAACTTTGCAGTTTGTATATCGATTACTCACCAACAGGTCGTGAATTTGTAACTGGATAGAAAATCAACCAGAAGATAATAACAACAATTTACACAATAGTTTGAATCGGAGGGTTACCTGATCAGTAAACAATGAACAACAGCCACAATGAAAATCAAAATCGTCCAGGGTGATCCTGTTAACAAAACCAAAAAGAAAATTAAAGTCAAAATCGTCGCAAGCTGTGGAAGTTTACCAGATGGTGAAGCAGAGACAAAATTGTGAACCGAAACCCAAAAAAAAACCAAAATCAAAATCGTTACAACAAAATCAAAAGCAGAGTTAGGGTTTTTACCTAAAATCAAAATCGAAGAGAAGGAGAAGTGATTTGTTGAAGCTTCTTGCGATTTTTTGAAATTTCTCTGAATCCATTTGATTAATATGCAAGATGAAGAAACAGGAGAAGGAGAAGGAGAGTACTCAAGGTATGGTTGGAGGTTGTACTTAGGTATGGTTGCAAAATCATGGAAGAATCGGTATGGTTGCAGTGGTGAGGGGGTTTGTGTGTGTGGAGAGGCAAAATCATGGAAGAATCGGTATGGTTGCAGTGGTGAGGGGGTTTGTGTGTATGGAGAGGCAAAATCATGGAAGAATCAGTATGGGTTTATGGCTGAAAAAGGTAATCAGTATAGGTGTGTGTGTGTGTTGAGAGGTAGAAGAACAATTAGAACCTTAGGCATCATAAGTTGTATTTTAAGAGATTTTGGATTTTATGCATCAAAGTATTGTATGTTGTGCTTTAGAAGTTGCACTTAAGACATTTGTCTTGAATGCATATATAAGTAGTATAGATATATATATATATATACCCAACATGCATTAACGTCATATCATGAACGTCTAGTTATATATCATACAAGGATCTCAAAATTGTTAACACTTGGCATGCTCATTAATTATCATGAACAAACATGAAGACCAAACATAAGCGTACGCTTATCGTGTATCCTAGGTGCCTGTATTTAGTGTCTAAGTAGTACAAATATCCTAGGTATATCCTAGGCACCTAGGATATACCTAGGTCCTAGGATACACGATAAGCGTACGCTTATGTTTGGTCTTCATGTTTGTTCATGATAATTAATGAGCATGCCACGTGTTAACAATTTTGAGATCCTTGTATGATATATAACTAGACGTTCATGATATGATGTTAATGCATGGAAAGTATGGTTGGGTATATATATATATATAGGGTTGGGTTCACGTGAGACCAACCTGTTTTCGTGAGACTATGGAACCACAAAATAACACCCCCTCCCTAAATTATAAAAAGCTGATATAAAAACCATCAAAAACTACCATGATACCACCCATACGAACCAAAATGAAAGTGTTATTTAAAAAATTGGTCTATGAATAGGATCCCACCTCAAGATTCGAGCATTTGCATGAGCAAGTTCTAAAGCAATGGATACGAAAGCAACAAAAGAATAGAGACAACAAAAAACGATGGTTCTTACAAATCTACAAGTCGATATCAAACTATGTAGCAAATAATCCAATCCAGTGATCCACAATCAAGCAAGCGTATAGTACGGTTAAAAACATGTTGAACAAAAAGAACACACCTTTGTGAGAATTCCTTGCACCAGCATGTAGCATGCGGTTGCTTTCTATTCCGATTCATTATTTTCTCCATCATCAGTTCATCACGAAGATCATCAGATGGTCGAATGTCAAGCTGGCAGCGAAGTATCCCACCGATTCCACCAAAAGCCCTACAAAACTGTGAACCCTCTTGAGATTTGTTCGTCACAAACTCAAGAGTGCATCCAAATTTCTTGTACTCGTTAGCAAGCCACTCGAGCAATGACTTCTTTTCCTGTACTTCCAGCTCGGCATTGGTGGCAGAGTCTCGGAAGTTACTCTCATCAGCCTCCTGGTCCTTGTTAAGGTGCGCTATTGTAACTTCACTTGTAGTGCTATTTTTAAGCACGTAGCGATTGATGTCCAGATTTGCCTAAGAAACACAGACGAGGAGGGCAGCCAGAAGATCTGCGATCTGTACGTCATCGAACGGTACAGCATTACAATTACCTGAAGAGGACAGCTAAACTTGCAAAACGGTTATATATCGATAGCCAGCCGAATGTTTCTGGGCTTATAATTGCTGGGTTTGCTGATTTCAACACTGAGCTGACCCGATCAAGAATCCTTCATCCCCGTCTGAAGGATAAAATCTTGAATGTCGTTAATGTTTCGTATGGAGGTGAGCATGGTTTCAATGAGGCTATCCAACTGTCAGCTGAGATCCTAGCCAATGTGAGGTTTGTACAAGAAAAACACGTGATTGGCAAGTATTTTGAAGAAATTAGCACAATTCGATTTCGTAAATCCCAAAGCAAATGCAAAAGTACAACTCGTTATATAGTTAAAAAACGCAGTTTCTAGTACCATTCTACAACTAGTGATCTAACAAGATAAAGATCGATATAAAAAACTACAGAATGAAACGGGCGATGTACCACATATTGCACATCAACAGCAATTGCTTTTCCAATTGAAGGATTCCAAAGAACAACAATCAAATCCGTTGTAGAATTGTCTGACTCTTGGAAATAACCATCCAAGCACAACAAGCCGCAAGAGCTACCGATTATTAGGGATTCATCAAGTATTTGAAGGATTGGAGGAACAGTTGGAACAAACTTTTGTTGGGGGAAAGTTAAAGTATCTCCGACTTCATACCTTATCATCAGATGTTCTGGCAAATTCAGGGCATTTGATCAATGACTTCCATGCTTTGCACACTATACGAATCGATTCAATGATTTCACAGGAAGCCTTTTGATGATATCCAAAGGTATGCTGCGTGACATTTTTTATTTTGGGGATATGAGTTTGTCTCTAGGGTTTATAATAGAATTTTTTAAAGGTTCACGGCGCTTAAACAAGGAGAACGGTGGTTTGATGGTGTGGCGAGTGTTGAACGGAGATGAAGATGGAGACGATGTCTGGTGGTTGCGGCGATGGAAGTGGACAGCACCACGACTGGAAGGGCGGCGGGTGGAGGTAGATGGTGGTGGTCCGTGGTCGGCTGCTGGATGATGGTGGAGGCGATGAAGTCGATCGAGAGGAGAGGATTGAGGGTGAAAGCAAAGCGGTAAAAATAGGGGTTGGACTTTTATCTCTTATATATATATATATATATATTCTAAAAATAAAAGAAAAAGGAAAGAAAATCTTTTTGTAATGTTTTTTGAATAACATAAAATAAATAAATCAAAAGGCAATCTCACTAACTATCTTCACAATTTCATGGAAAGGTGAAAAATCAAAAACTTTACTAAACAAATAAGGTGGGAGACTCGGGTAGAAATCGGTAACGCCTAACATGAAAAGAGATTGTATGTGGTCCAAAAGCAATCTCACTAACTATCTTCACAATTTCATGGCTAGGTCTTCTTTAAACTGTAACCAAAACATTGAGCAAATTTTACCTATTCAATTTTCGGATAACCCGATAAAGTTATCTGAAAAGGAACAAAGTCATACAAGAACGAAAGAAAGAGTTGGCGATTGAAGATGATGGAAATGGACACCGGACTGAATCGTATTATATGAAAATGTAGGTAATTTGGAGATAATTAGTTTGGAGAGGCAAAAGGTCAATTTAGGGTCACTACAAAACTAAGGCCTATAGCGATGAATCAGTCCATCGCTAATACATCACTATTAGATCCCTCGTTGATGGTCTTTGGGCCAAAGGATATTGGGTGATGCTACCAGCGATAGATTAGTGACGGACAAATTCAACGAGGTATTTAGTGAGGGCCCAAATTAGTGATGGATTAACGACGCACCAGACTAGCGATGAATTTCTGAGGGTCTTTTAACAACAGGTTAGCGATGACCCTTCTTATTTTTAGAGACAGATTTCTATAACTAATCCGTCACTATAGTTCGATTGTTTTTAGAGCAGATGAATAATAACTTTGAAGTTAATAACTCAAACAACCAATCATGTTTCTTGTTTCAAACACATTATAATGAAGCAAAATATGACTAAAATTAAACCTCTAGTAATCTGGCTTACAACCATTGCAGAATAAACATCCACATCTTGTCCACTCACTACAATCAAAATAGACCACCATCCTTAGAGCATTTCCAACAGATTCTCTATAATTTTTCTAAAATAAGCACTTAATAGCATCTCCAACAGCTATGCTAAAATAGAAAAAAGTGGAATTTTAGCATTTTTGTTACTCCAACAGCTATGCTATCCTCTATGCTAAAATAGAGAAAAGAGGAGAGAGATTGTAAAAATCTCAAAATTTAGAGAAATCTCTAAATAGATGGTTTTCTCCTAAAACTAATCATTACCCTCAAAAAGTAAACTTTTTTCTCCTAACTTTCCATAAATTGAATATTTTAATAATATAATTAAATGTTTTAATAGGATAATTATAATAGAGTTACCAAAATAAGATAGTTGTTGAAGTTGGATGCAAAATCTCTAAAATGAATTACATTTAGCTCCAACAGATTCTCTATTTTAGAGAACTCAACATCCATTATATTATTAAAATAATATTTAAATTTATCCCAATACTTTTTTTAAAAGAATTATATAAAATAGTGATAACTCAATCTTATTGGTGGGAATGAATAAAAAATAATTTCTCTCTCCATGTAGCACGTTTTAGAGAATTATCTAAACTTGGAGTTTTCTCTAATTTTCTCTATTTTAGAGAACAATATAGAGAAGTTGTTGGAGCAATATAGAGAACAAAAATACAATTTTCTCTATTTTAGAGAAACTGTTGGAGATGCTTTAGGCCTTTGGTTGGTATTTAAATCAGCACTTTCAGAATAAATAATGAAACACCATTAACCACCACCCTTTGACATTCCACCTTATTTCTCTCAAACTAAAACTCAAAAAGGCTCACTAAAATTATTAAAAAAGATCCACCTTATAACCAAAGCTTTCAGCCATTGCAACAGTAGTAGTATCCAGTATCCATCATAGAGCCAAAATCAGCAGCCTTAAACATTGAAGTTCCACCATTCAGCCAAAAATGAAATTAATTCGATATTAAGACAACAACTAAAAACAATCTCCAATGGTCATCCCTAAGCTCCTGCATATCACAAACCAAGAAACCCAAAACAACAATAAACCAGCAGCCAAAACAGTCCCATATAAGACCAAAACAACAGAAAGAGAGTAGCATAATCCAAACAGCCCTTTGAACTTCAGAACCCAATCATTAAAACCAACAGCAAAACAACTTCTCGCCTTCCTAATCTGATACAAATAGGGCAGCATCTGAATAATGATTATCAATATCTGATTAGGCATTTTGTGGTTTGGTTTGACTGATATGGCAAGTTCATTTCAAACCACATGATTTGAATAAAATTCAAATCGTCACTTGCTTAAAAGAGAATTAAATCACTCTATTAAACACCCATGTGTAGCATAATCATTAATATATCTTACCGATGCCATTTTGAAGAAAAATAAGAGATGACTTATATAAGTTGATGCATGTAAGGAGCACATCCAGGTATAATGAAAAATTATCTCTAAGTGCGTAAAATACTAACAACTAAAATGCACCATGTTGTTTAATTTAACTTTGAAGACCCAATACTTGAAAGGAGACACATCATGTATGATTGGAATTTAGTTAACACTTACGCAAAAGATGCATTCAAAGCCCACCTTTAATTCAATGAGAGGTAAACGTTGTTTGGTAAGAAGTTAATAATAGCCTCTTACTTGTTCCATAAACCTCTCAATCGGTCATTCTCTATGGACCAAAAGAATTACTGGGTAATAGATAGAAAACATACAACGGCAACAAAGTAACAAACCGTGAGAGCTACTGAGTGTTCTTGACTCATGGAGTGGTTTAATACGCAGGGGCATAATCGGAACAAACTTTTGTTGGGAAAAAGTATTGTCATCAAGAAAACAAATAAAACTTTTCTTCATCTTTTCAAAATCATCATACCTTAAAAGCACATGGTGCGGAAGAGTGTGGGGAGCATTGTCAGGGGTGGACATATTAATTAATCCCCGAGTAGGGGTCCCAAGCACCCACTCTGGCGTATAAGAGATGTGGTGAAATATCCCATCTTTCCAGGCTCGAATTCAGTCGTACACAACAATTGTGGCGCTTGTGTTGATCAATAAGTAAATGCAAACATCCTTTTGGCACTCCATGGTGAAGCATGCATCAAACGTCTTTTTTATTTCGCTTTACTCAAGCATAATGGTGATTAGTTTATGGCTATTTTCCGCTCTGTAAAACATGTACGTGTATGTGTGCATTCAAGTTATATATGATAAAGCATTTATAAACAATAGAAGCAAGATAAACACAAAAAGCAAGGTAGACACAAAAAGAAAACAAGCAATTGTGGTCCGTTCATACTAAGAGACATGTCATCACTAAAACCTACAACTATTAGGCATGTATGAAGTGAAAACATAAAACTGAAATACAATCAAGTTTTTTAATTCGAGACCGAGAACAAAAATGCTCAAAGCTGTCACTTTTTATTAACTGATTAATATGCATAATAATTTCACTTCAACCTCCATCTATATATATATATATATACCTTGATTGCCTGTTCCAAAAGTTCACCTCTTCACATCTTCACACCTTACAAGGTGGCCATGATCATCATGATCGAGCAGAAGCAACGATTCCATGTAGGAACCCCCGTAGAATGACCATCTATCTCCATGAATCCCAAGATCCATGATGTGCTCCGAGCAAGTTTCATAAACAACAATGGCACAGGGTGTAACAAAATCTAGATGATTGTCTTGCATTTCAAGCATGGGTTTGCCACTCTTCCTAAATCCCACAATCCACGAAATGATGCATTTATCCATACAGCTATTCAGATAGAAAAGTAAACAACAGCAACAATTTATCCATACAGACAGACACATTTATCCATACAGACAGACCGACAATTTTGGTAAACAGCCCCTAATTGAAACAAGTTACGAACTTTACAACAATTGTTAATTGCATTATAATTAAACAAACACCACTTCTAGTTCATATTCGAACGCCGAACATGAAAACTAGAAAATGCAAACTTACAACACTAAACCATCAACTAAAACGTCGAAGGGTTGGAACACGGTGATGGAAATGGACAGCACCACGACGGTGCTTCACGGCGGTCGACTTGAATGGTGGCGGCTGGAGGTAGATAGTGGTAGTCGGCTGCTGGATGATGGTGAAAAGGGTTTTCACTTTTTACTTTTTCTTTTATATTTATATTCTTTTACATTAAAATTAATATTTTTGTAATTTTTTAAATAACATAAAATAAATAAACAATTATACAATAAAAAAACTCTGATTTTTTTATGTCAAAGAATGAAATAAATAATAATAATAAAATAAAAAGTTGTACCTTACTGTTTGCAAAATGATACGGTAGCATTTTCCAAAACAATACGGTTACAACTTTCACAATTTTTTTACCTATGATCGGTGAAATAATACGGGGTACGTGCCACGGTGGCCACCATATATACCAGGTCTGACATGGCAGTAGGAGACAGAGGCGTCTCCTTGTACGGATTTTAATAAGGCTTACTTTCAATCGTACTCCCTTGTCGGTATTGTTTGCGCTTTACTGGTTTATATAGATTACTTGATTCTGGTTTGATGCCATTTACTGATTTATGTGGAATGATTTAAATATAAGTAAAAACATCCAAGTAAATTCTTGGCTTATTGCAGAATGCAGGGAAGACGGCATAGTGCTAGCCAATCTGCTCTTGTATGGTTCAAGCTTCACATTGTGTTTGAGAGAAGCGAGTAGAGCTAGCGAATTGGATTCCTATTCTATCTGATGCTGGTTTGGCTGCTGTTGCTGATGGATTTTACCAAACTTGAGCTTAATATGGTTCTCTAATAAGCTAACCAACCGGAAGCTTTTGAACTTCTGTTTAGGCGAAGCGCACAAGAATTCTGTAGTGTTGGAGATGCTTCCTATCTTATCCTATGGGATGCAGAACAGGCTCTCCTCCGGTTGTCATCTTCTCTGGTTTGTCAAGGCAACCTTTTCATTTGCTTTACCTTTCTCGACAAAAATGGTTAACTTTTTGTAGCTAAGCCTTTAGAGCATCCACAATGTGCTTTTTATAAGCTTTTGGAAGGTTTTTCAAAAATGACCAGCGAGAATTGAGCTTCAGATTTTGGCATCAAATGATAGAGAAAACCAAGGAGATCTACAAGCTTTGCTTTGTGGTGTGTTGCAAGTTATTATTCATAAACTTAGCGATGAAACTAAGCCCGTTATATTTCAAGTTGCAGACCAGATTATGACTATGATGTTATTTCTCAAGGTGTTAGCTTGCCGTAGCTCAACAGTACATGAAGAATCAATGACTGCGATTAGTGCCCTTGCTTATGCCACTGAACCAAAAACATTACATGTTCACAAGTTACTTGTCATCACCGATAAATACACATCTGTACCACGTGCCAAAAATGGGTTGGAACTTTCTTGAAGCATCATGCCTAATTTTCAACATATTCCACGCCAACTAAATAACCCGATGTGCCCAATCAGCAAGGTTCTAAATGGCGTGAAGTGTGGCGTGGCGACGAGGCCAAACCTCAAGTCTCAGGAGCTACGGAGAAGCCATGGCGTTTTCATGGCGTTATAAGACCACACCATAAAGAGTTCTACCGAAAAGTTTTATAATAGGTTTATAGAATGGTTTTGAGCATTTTAACTAGTTTTTAGGACAATTTTTAAATAAAGTATCCTATTAGCTATTTTAGACAATTTTGAAAAATATTCTAAAAATCTTGTTAAAACGTTCTATAAATTATTGTAACACGTTACATTTTATGGTTAGGATCAATAAACTCCAGTTCTTTAAAGCATTTTATTAGAACATTACGTATTTTTGTCCGACCTATAAATCCAATTTTGTTGTAGTGCCACTAAGGGTAAAAAAAGCCATACGCTATCCACAAAAGGGGTGGAATAAGGTCAAGTTTAGAGGCCAAGGCAGATCCATATATATAGAAACCAACTATATATGCAGAAATACTCCCTTTGATTCCATGGATACAATAATATAAACTTGATCAATAAGTAAATGCAAACATCCTGTTGGTGTTCCATGGTAAAGGCATGCATCAAACGTCTTTTTTGTCTGGCTTATGGCTATTTTTTGCTAAATAAAACACATATGTGTATATATGATCTTAAGTTGTATATGGTAAAACATTTAAAACGACAGAAGCAACTCAGCAACATAAAGGAGAAGAAGATAACAAGCAAGTATTGTCAATTCATCCTCTTTGCTGAACATTAATACCTAATTAAAAGGCATGTCATCATTAAATACTACAACTATTAGCCATGTATGAAGTCAAAACTTAAAACTGAAATACAACCAAGTTTTATAATTCGAGTATGAGAACTAAAATGCTCAAATCTGTCACTTTTTATCAACTAATTAATATGCATGATAATTTCACTTCAACCTCCATCCATATATATATATACCTTGATTGCCTGTTCCAAAAAAGGTCACACGTTCACATCTTCACACCTTGCAATGTGGCCATGATCATCATGATCGAGAAGGAGCAGCGATTCCATGTAGGAACTCGCGTAACATGACCATCTCTTTCCATGAATCCCAAGATCCATGATGTGCTTCGAGCAAGGTTCATAAACAACAAGTGCACACGGTGTAACAAAATCTCGATCATTTTCTTGCATTTCAACTATAGGTTCGCCACTCTTCCTAAATCCCAGGATCGATAAAACTGATGCATTTGGTGGGTCGATAAAAAAAAACCTTTCAGGGTAACAAAAATACGTAACATCCTGTATTTGTATCAAGGTTCTAAATAGCATGAGACGTGGCGTGGCGGCGAGGCCAAGCCTCGAGCCTTAGGAGCCACGACGAAGCCATGACGTTTTCAAGGCGTGACTTATGCTGCCAAATTTCAAATTCATATATAATCTTATATATAAAAACATATGTTTTGTAGTGTTATTTAATGAGTCAATAGTAATAAGAAAACCAAATTAGGTTATATATATATATATATTAAAAACTTGCAAATAAGACATTAAAAACATAAAGAAAAACCAAATATCACATTACGAAAACTGCGCATTAGGCCATGGCGTGCCACGGGCATAACGTCGTGTGAGGCACAAGCCTTGGTGTCATGGCGCCCCATGACGACTGTGCGACGAGTTTTTTAGAACAATGATTTGTATATGTATGAGGAGATAATAAACGGAGTGATAATTACCGAATTGGGTTTGATCAACGATGATCGTCATCGATAAAAATGGGGGGGAGTGATGAGAATGAAAGAAAGAGTTGTTGGCAAATTGTGAAGAAAAAGGAGAAGGGTATTTATAACATTACCAGAATGTCCTTCCCTGAGAATTCAGCCTCACCGAGCCCTTCCCTGAAAACCAAAACTCTGTCCACTCCTTCTTTCGCAAAACTATATATATATATATATAGAGAGAGAGAGAGAGAGAGGAAGACTAATTTGAAACCCTCCAAAAGGTTGAAACCAATGCATTTCAACTATAGGTTCGCCACTCTTCCTAAATCCCAGGATCGATAAAACTGGTTCCATTAAGAGGCAACCTCTGAATCGCTAAGAGGTAAATTTGTTTGGCAAAAAAAATGTCTGCCTCTTAATGGTTCTAAAACCCTCTTGAATGATTTAGTATCTTGGGTCTTCCTTAACCATTCAGCATCCTGATTTCATTCTAAACAATTACCAAACAATCATATTTCATGTTGCACTATATCATAAAAGTCTCTTAATCATTCTAACCACTTAATCATTCTGCACTAAACCATTCAGCAACTGCCAAACAGTCCCTAAAAATCTTAACCGGTAAGGTAAGTGATATTGTTGAATTTTACCGGTTAAGTGTTTGGGTAAACGGTCCCTTAGTATCCCTTTTTTTGTCAACTAAACAGAATACAAGAAAATAAGGCCAGATTTGCAGAATTTCTGGAAATTGGCATATGTTTCAATATTAAGGCATGCACATCAAATCAGATATGAAAAGAGTCAAAAGACATTACTTTGAAACATTCAAACATTTATCAGGCATATGAAGCCAAATAAACTCAAGGATGCATATAAAAATTCCAAACCCTGAATACTAATAAGATTTATGCATGTATTAAAAAATACTAACAAAAGCATCAATCAATATGTGATGAATTTAACTGTTTAACAACTTAAACTAATCTGCATGGTAATTGCACATCAATCTCTACCTTGCTTACCTGTTCCAGAAGTAATCTCTTCACAGCTCCACACTTAGCAACAAGGTCATCATCTTCGTCCTCAAATCAATCTAGAGTGAATAAATACAATCATCTTCCTCGTTGAGCAGAAGCAGCGATTCCGTGTAGGAGTTGACAAAAGATTTACATCGGTTTATGTAAATATGAAGATCCTGAATGTGCTTTGAAAAAGGTTCATAAACAACAAGTGTTTGACAACAATAATCAAGTATCATATCAATTATAGGTTCGCCACTCTTCCTAAACCCCAGAGTTGTCTGTATTGATGCAGCATGTGGCGGCTTAATGGTGTATAACTTTGTAAACGATTTTGGATCACCATGCTCCATCATCCATACAGTACAAACTTGTTTCCAGTCCATATGACTTTTATGTATTATATCTTCATGACTGTACTGAAGCAAAGCAAGAGACTCCTTTATCCTAGAGATGGAAAAACTTATATAGGACACGTGGACCAAACTATCTGGGAGGTTCACCTCGCTAAACTCTTCGGTAACCATATCAAACGACAATATCAGATTATAATCCCTAAATGTACCATCTTCAGCAAACCTGCTATCATACGCAAACCAATAAATAAATTTACCTACAGTTGTCTGAGTCCGTGTGAATGAAATTGTTTTACGAGGCAGATTTTTACATGGATATCTCCATTCCTTCGAATTCACCGAGTAAACCAGAACTTGCCCAGGGATGTAACATCTTCTTCTTCCCATTTCCCACCAACAACTAATATACGTAATCTTGACAAGGGTAGGGTCACCAGTTTCAGGGCAAACCCCAAAACCAAGGACACTTGAAAAAGGTGCATCTAACACATTAGGCACAACAACAGCAACCGATTTATTAATCGAAGGATTCCAAATAACAGCCACATCCTGTTTTTGCCCCTCAAAATAATGACCGTAGAAGCACAACAAGCCATGAGAGCTACAGATTACTGTTGATCCATCGTCATCGAGTATTTTAAGGAGCGGAGGAACAGTCAGAGAAAGCTTTTGTTGGGGGAAAGTATCATCGTCCACAAAAGAAACGTATTTGATCTCAGTTTCCTCCCGTTCTCCGACTTCGTACCTTACAAGCAAATGATGCGGCTGAGTTTGGCGGAGGCTGTATGCAGCAATAAATTCAGAGCAACCGATGAGTGAGTTCCATGCTTTGCACACCGATCTGAATCGAATCAATGATTTCAGAGGAAGTCTTTTGTTGATTTGCTCTTGGATATCGGCAGGTATGTGCGATCGTGACATTTTGATTTTAGGGTTTATACGTGAGAAGGAAGATTTGTGATCCCTTCGATCTTTTCCGCACGAAAACCGTTTCGTATCAGCTTTTATAAGATTCAAATACAAGAGTGATTTACATTATTAGTACCTGTAGTTTGGGATTTTTGACCGAACTCGTCCATCTTTTGAAATGTTTAACAAAACTTCTCCTTATGTTGCCTTTTTTTATTCTTTTTTCTACATTAGTGAGTGCTGGAACCCCTTACATTAGACACCATTTTGTCTTTTTTAACCTTCCAGTTGACTTATAATTAATTGTTTATATTTTTTTTTGATAAGGTTCATCTAGGCTTTGCCTAGACTACATCTTTGGCAATTTAGAAACAAAGGAACAAAGCGGCCGTCTGAGACTAAGTCTGGCCACAGAATGCTGACGCCTGGACTCGAACCCGGGGTGAATGGGATATTCCACCACATCCCCCCAAGCCCTTGCCAACACGCCACCACCCTTGTGGTTTTAATTGTTTATATTCTTCTAAAGTAAAACCTCACATCCATGTGGTTTGCTTAAAATAAAGTCTCTATTTCAAAATAGTACAGTTAGAGACTACTTGGTTTGGATTTGGTTAGGAACTGGGTTCCTTATCCTAATTTTGTTGACTCTTCTTCTGTTAAAGGGAATTTTTGTTAATTTACATTTTTGTCTATTTTCTATTAATAATTAAAAAGATAATAATTATATTAATGGAGATGAGATTTAGAGAAAACTTTGAAAAAATAATAGAACCTAATAACTCATCTAAACCGTTAGATTGAGATGATCCAACGAGTAAGATTACAAAGGTGGTTATAACCATCTTCTTCAAAAAATTCTGATATTTTCCCCCAATTTTGAAAAAAAAAATAGCGGAAACAACAAAAATTGGAGCAAAATAGACTACACCAAAAACTGGTCACATTATTCCCTCAAATTGGAGCTTTGTTTCGGGTGTAGCGGCAAGTATGTAGAGGTGATATTAACCTTATTTACATCATTTTTTTATCTTGTTTTGAGCTAAGTTTTAATTTCTCAATTGAGTCTTTTGTTCTTTATCTTCACATTTGCATGAATTATGGAGTTTTAAGTGTGGTGTGTTAATCTAACAAGATTCAATGACAATATATAGACGAAGAATCGTGTGAGAAGTTGCGGTTACCGTAAAAAACGTGAGAGGTTGATCTGAACCGTTGATCACTTTTAATTAAATGTCCTCCCATGAATTGCGACTTAGAAAGAAAATGATTCGGTGCATCAAATCTCGGTGCATCTCTAACCTTGTGTGCATCCATTTCTTATCCAACGGTTGATAATCACTTCTCACGTTAACCTCAATTTCTCACCGGAACCCAACTCTATACAGATATATGACATTAGCTCTCTTACTATTGCAATCTTTAGATATGGGAATAGTTTTTTCCAAAATAGTCCTAATTCTCTTCATAAAAATACACACCTAGTCAGGGGCGGAGCTAGGCCTGGCCCACTGTTAGCACCAGCCCACCCTGAAATATCATATTTTTTGTTAATTTTTTTAAAAAGCCCAAGTTAGCAGCCCTCTACTTCAAACATATTATCTATCGGCCCACCCTTAGAAAAAATCTCTCGACTCAGACTTAGACTTCGCCTCTCGATTCAGATTAGAAAATTAGACCTGTTAGTGTTCGCTTCTGTTCTTCGACTTCGCTTCTATTCTCTCGATGTCGCAGCTGGAATTTGGACTATCGCTAATTCTCTATAGCTTACACTTCTTGGCTTCTCCTTCTCGGCTTCTCGATTTCGCTTCTGGAATTTGGTTGTTGTGTGAGTTTCTAAATTCTAGCCTAGGGTTTCACTTTCCTTTGTTCGATTTGATGTTTCTCAGTTTCTACTTTCTGTATGAGAAATAGTGAAATACAATAGGTTTTCTATTGATTTTGTTTATGTAATTATTCGTTGTAATTTGTAAACTTGTAATTGTATATTTGTATTTGATTATTGTATGATTTGTATCATGAGAAAATTAGAAATACAATTATACAAATATACAGTATGTTTCAGTTTCACTTTCAGTCTTTCAATGTGAAATTGTCAATTGTGATTTGTGAATGATTCTTATTTGTATAATTGTATTGATAGTTTCACTTTCACTGTATATTTGTATTTGATTGTTTCACTTTCACTGTACATTGACTATTTATGTATTTGACAGTTGACAGTTGACACAAATTGGTAGTTTTTAACTTCTATAATTCTATTGATACTTACTTGTTGAATTTGCAAATTGTTTAGGATATTTAACTACTATGGATAAGTTTTTAACAAAAAGAAAAGCAACCGTTGATTCGGAGCCGAGTAATGTTGATAATTCTAAACAAACTCGTGTGGAAGTCAACCTAGCAGATCTTCCCTCCGACCCTGGAATACGGATTAGGATTTTGGATTATAATCCTAATATTAGAGATGAAGTTCGAAGATCATATCTCTTAAAAGGGCCTTGCCAACCTCGGAACCACGAATTTCCTTACGCTCTTTTTGGGAGTAAACAACAAAGATTTAACCCTGCTTGGTTTGATGAATATCCTTCTTGGTTGGAATATAGTGTAAACCAAAATGCTGCATATTGTTTATCTTGTTATCTCTTCAAACCAAATGTAGGAGCTCAAGCAGGTGGTGACTCATTTGTTGGTTTAGGATTCAAGAACTGGTCAAGGAAAGAGAAGTTAAGGATTCATGTTGGAAGTGTTAATAGTGCTCACAACCAAGCTTAGGCAAAGTGTGTTGCTTTATTGTCCAACAAACAACACATTCAAAATGTGATCATCAAACATTCTGAGCAAAGCAAGATAGACTACAAGATCCGATTGAATGCGTCAATTGATTGTGTTCGGTTTCTCTTAAGACATGGCCTTGCATTTAGAGGACACGATGAGGGTGAGAATTCAAAGAACAGAGGGAACTTTATAGAGTTATTGCACTTTCTCACAGATCATAATAAAAGCATTGAGGCTGTTACTTTTAAAAATGCACCTGAGAATCTAAAGTTGACTTCACCTGATATCCAAAAGGACATTGTTAATGCTGCAGCAACTGAAACAACAAAGCTCGTTGTATGTGATCTTGGCGATGATTTTTTCTCGGTCCTTGTCGACGAATCTCGTGACGTTTCAATCAAAGAACAAATGAGTGTTGTGTTGCGTTACGTAGATAAAAAAAGACATATTATTGAGCATTTTCTTGGTATTGAACATGTCCCGAATACTACATCTATCTCACTAAAAGCGACACTTGATGATTTGTTTTCAAGACATGGATTGAGTATCTCAAATTTGCGTGGGCAAGGTTATGATGGGGCTAGTAATATGCAAGGTGAACTTGGTGGTCTCAAAACACTAATTTTGAATGAAAATGTCAGTGCGTATTATGTTCATTGTTTTGCTCATCAACTTCAACTTACTCTTGTAGCTGTGGCGAAAAAGCATATGAAAATCGTTAGTCTGTTTCTGTTACTAACCAATGTTGTCAATGTTGTTGGAGGTTCGTGCAAACGCCGTGATCGTCTTCAAGAACAACAAGCTGCCAAAGTTATCGAGGCACTTGATGTAGGAGAAATCCCAAGTGGTCGAGGTCTCAATCAAGAAACTTCTCTGGGGAGAGCGGGTGACACGCGTTGGGGATCATATTATGGTACTATGGTAAGTATGATTCTTATGTTTTCATCGGTGATAGATGTGCTTGAAATGATAAAGGAAGACGGATTAACACTAGAACAAAAATGTGAAGCTCTTCATCTATCTACATCATTGCAGTCTTTTGATTTCGTATTTTGTCTACACTTGATGAAGACTTTATTCGGTATTACCAACGAGTTATCTCAAGCATTGCAAAGAAAAGAGCAAGATATTGTAAATGCAATGAACTTGGTTGGACTTTGCAAGAAAGAACTACAAACTTTAAGGGACGATGGTTGGGATTTAGTGCTCGAGCAGGCTACTTTGTTTTGTGAAAAACACGATATTGATGTTTGCAACATGAATGATATGTTTTTACTTCCCGGACGGTCACGCCGAAAAGCTCCACGGATGTCAAACTTGCACTACTACCGTGTTGAGTTGTTTTATGCAGTTATTGATCTGCAACTCATGGAATTGGATAACCGTTTTAATGAGACTAGCACGGAGTTGCTTCTTTGCATGGCATGCCTCAATCCAAGCAACTCTTTTTTGGCTTTTGATAAAAGCAAACTGATTCGTCTTGCTCGTTTTTATCCAAATGATTATTATGAGATGGAGATTATGATACTTGATGATCAACTTGAAACCTAGATTCTTGATATGCAAACTTCATCAAAATTTTCAAATCTAAACGGGATTGTTGATCTTGCACGAAGAATGGTTGAAACAAAAAGGGATAAGGTGTTCCCGATGGTTTACTTGCTTATAAAACTAGCATTGACATTACCGGTTGCAACGGCAACAGTTGAGAGGGCATTTTCTGCTATGCATATTGTAAAAAACAGGCTGCGTAATAGAATGGGAGATCAATGGATGAACGAAAACTTGGTAGCTTATATTGAAAAGGAGGTGTTTGCAGACGTTGAGAATGAAGATATCATTGATATGTTTCAGAAAATGAAAACGCGTCGAATTTATTGTTGAATCTGTAAAGGTTAGTGACTTATTGTTATGACTTTTGAAAATGTATGTTCACTTTTTGAACAAATTTGCCATGAATATAATATCATCTTACATCTTTTTTTATTTTATTAAAGAGGACCACCCTTGACAAAATTCCTGGCTCCGCCCCTGCACCTAGTAATCAAGTGTGAAATTTGAACTAAAAGGTTCTCCTAAAAGATTACAGTTTGAGAGCACATCATTTTCGCAAGGTAGTTTCAACAGAGAATTGTTTTTTGAAAAAAAATTAACCGTTTGATTTTGACTTTCCATATTTGATGATCTACATGTTCTTTCTCCTCGTGAAGATGATTCTAAGGATCCGTTTACCCAACTCTTACCCGGTAAGCGTTTACCAGTAAGATTCAAAACTTTCATTTAACTTACCAAGTAAGATTTTAATCTATTGCAACGACATCATATGCAATATTTTTATCTTGTAAGCGCTTATCGGGTAAGAGTCGTCACTCTCACTTACTGAGTAAGACCCTCGATCCTTGTCATCGCTCTTACTGGTTAAAATCCTCAATCCTTATCAAGTTCATCCGATAAGGTAAAGTGACCAGGTAAGTACTTACCGGGCAAGCGTTTAGTACACGGCCAATGATTTTTACAAAACGTAACATCCAAGGTAACAAAGTATTTTTCTTGTTCAATCTCATAACGTTTATATCCCTATTGATTGGCAAGGAAGATTCAAGTCTAAGCAGCCGTTTACCAAACGCTTATCCGGGTAACTGTTTACCAAGTCACATTACCTTACCAGATGGATATAGCAAGGACCAAGAATCTTACCCGGTACATATGATACTACAAGAAGATCAAAACGCGGGGAGAGACAAAAGGAACCGGGAATTATGGGAAGCGGTGTGTTGGAGCTTTCTATATCTCATTTAGGTGCATAGGAACAAAATAGTGTTCGAAAATGAGAAAAGTAAGATTGGCGATATATTTTTTGAATTCCAAAGGAAGGTATTCGAGTAGATTCACAACAGAGATAGAAAAGCGAATTTGGAATGGGGAACGTGGTTTTCGAATCCCGCGGGGTAATGCTGATGCAAAAGAAACAGACGCAGGACATTCGCGATGTTGGAACTTTCATACAGACGATGTTGGAACTTTCATACAGACGATGCTGAGTACATTTTTATTTAGACTAGCTGCTTGATTTTTCTGTTTGTAAACATGCAACAGTACTGTGAGTGGTGCTTTTATGGAATAAAGTGACTGATGAGGCCTTTCAAAAAAAAGAAGAGAACAAGGTTTTGAAAGAACAAAGATCTTTAGAGTAACACTTTTGATATACAAGCATCAATGTAAATAATTGCAAAAAAAAAACAGAGAGACTCAATTGCGATAGAAACTAGCCGTCCCTAGGGCATAGCATTTAGTTCCAGGTGGGTTCGAGAATGACAGCCACATTGTGGGAGTTACAATTCCTTTATCCGTTGAGGCACCGGTCTCTTAAGCCAACCACCTAGGGGGTTATTGTGTACCTGATTTCTCATTCATATCAACTCCGTTTTATAGATGCAATATGTCGAATCAAAGCTTTCACTAAGGACTACGTAAACCCATAAATATTTATCTATCTATCCCAATCATGGGTTCAAGTATATTTTTGGGTCAAAATCGCGTATAAACCCCAATATTTTTCCAACAAAAATCAACAGAAGCATACAATACGATTAATGGCTTGCATATTATATAGACCGAAGAAAACACTATATACACTTAGGGGTTGTTTGTTTACCTCCTAATGGTTCCATTAAGAGGCAACCTCTGAATCGTTCAGAGGTGAATCTCTATTCTTGTTCTGAGATGAAACTTTAAGATGGATTCTGTTTTTGCCAGGGAATGTAACTTATTCTTTTTGGATCCAACCATATACTAATAAATCTAATATAGACAAGCATGGGATCACAAGTGTCAGGACAAACCCCAAAACCAAATGACAGTTGAAAACTGTGGATCAAACACATTAATTAGGGACAACAACAGTTGATGATGATCCCAGACTTCCTGTTTCTCCCATTCTTCTTCCTCATTCTCACATATAAGTACCTAACACAAACTTTGAAGCTCTACATACACAAAAGAAAACCATTTACCTGAAAAATTAAATGCAAGTGGATCATGACTTGTTCAATTATGTTGACAGATCTCTTCATCGCCTCTGCACATACTTATGATGGCACAAAGATACTCATTATTGGTGAACATACAGGTTTATATATATATATATATAAATATACAGATATATGACATTGGCTCTCTTATCCTTCAATTACAATCAAGATAAAGGCCAAGAAGATAACAAGCAATTATTGTCCATTCATACTCTTTGCGGAATATTAATACCTAAAAGGCATGTCATCATCAAATACTATGAAGTCAAAACATAAAACTGAAAATACACCATGTTTTTTAACTGGAGTTGAGAACAAAAATGCTTAAAGCTGTCACTTTTTATCAACCAATTAATATGCATGATAATTTCACTATCTATCTATCTATCTATCTATCTATCTATCTATCTATCTATCTATATATATATATATACCTTAATTGCATGTTTCAAGAAGTCACATCTTCACATCTCCACACCTTAAAATGTGGCCATCATCATGATCGAGCAGAAGCAGCGATGGCGTGTAGGAATACACAGAGAATGAAAATCTGTTTCCACAAATCCCAAGATCCTTGATGTGCTCTGAGCAAGATTCATAAAGAACAAGTGCAGGCGATGAATCAAAATCTTCTTCATCATCATCATCATCATCATCATCATAATCATCCATTTGAATTATAGATTCCCCGGTCTTCCTAAATCCCAGGGTCGACAAAACTGATGCATTTGGTGGATTAATGGTGAATAGCTTTGTAAAGGCTTTTGAATCACCATGCTCCATCATCCATACATCACAAACCCATTTATCGGTTGTTTCTCTATCGTGGTCAAGCAACACAAGAGATTCCATTAGCCTAGAGATAGACAAATCATCCTCGCCAGCCAAACAATCTGGGAGGTCTATCTCTCTAAACTCTTGAGAGCTCATATCAAATGACATAATCAAATTACGAGGTTCATCATCCACATCATATGCAAGCCAATAAATAAAGCGGCCTATAACTGTCTTAGAACGTGTAAATTTAATTGATTTACGAGGCAGCTGATTGCTACATAAACATGTCCATTCCCCCGAGCTCAATGTGAAAACCATAACTTGGTTGGGGATGCAACTTATACTTTCTATTTCCCTCTGATCATCAATATATGTAATCTTGACAAGCTTAGGGTCCTTGGTGTAAGAACAAACCCCAAAACCAATAACAGATTTAAACGGCGGATGTACCACATTAGGCACATCAACAACAATTGATTTTCTAATAGCAGGATTCCAAAGAACAACCACTTCCCTTTGAGAATTGTCTGGTCCTCGGAAAAAACCAGCCAAGCACAACACGCCGCAAGAGCAATCGATTATTCTGGATTGATCAAGTAATTGAAGGATTGGAGGAACAGTTGGAGTAAACTTTTGTTGGGGGGAAGTATCAGTATCATCATCAACAAAATAAACTAATTTTACCTCAGGTTCTTGCTCATCTCCGAATTCATACCTTACCATAAGATGTTGTGGCTGAGTGGGGAGGACTCTGTAACCGGCAACAAACTCAGAGCATTTGATCAGTGACTTCCATGCTTTACACACCGATATGAATCGAATCAATGATTTGACAGTGTTAGAGTATTAATGTCAATATGTATAGTTCAGGGTCCTTTCTGTAATTGTGTGTAACTTATCTTGTATAAATTGTCTCTTAGGGTTTCATTATTAGGTTAGACACTTCATTTGTATTACTCTCTCAATATATGAAAACGGCTGATTCTGCCACCATCTCTAGTGTGTCTCTCTCAATCTATCAACCTACTCACAAATTCTAACATGGTATCAGAGCTCTAGGTAAGCATCCTCAACCATCTTTCAGATCTGCATTCTCAAGTTTATTCCCCTTTTTTTTTTGCTGCTGTCGATTTTGCTCAGAAAATCCATTCTCTGTTGGTTTTTTGACAAAATTCCAAGTTTTAAAGTTGCCCAGAATATCATCACGAACCTACGTACCAATTTTCAGCCAAAACCGATCTGTTTTGCAAAACCCGACTCAAGAACATCATACGTTCATCCAAGTCGCAACGCACACACTCATCCAAGTCGCAACTGACCACTGCGACTTGGTACTGTTCATGACCATTGCGACTTCGTACTATTCACCTCCAAATCGCAACTGACCACTGCGACTTCGTACTATTCACTTCCAAATCGCAATTGACCACTGCGACTTCGTACTATTCACCTCCAAATCGCAACTGACCACTGCGACTTCGTACTATTCACCTCCAAATCGCAACTGACCACTGCGACTTCGTACTGTTCACAACCCCAAATCTCAACTGACCACTGCGACTTCGTACTGTTCACAACCCCAAATCGCAACTGACCACTGCGACTTCGTACTATTCACCTCCAAATCGCAACTGACCACTGCGACTTCGTACTGTTCACAACCTCAAATCACAACTGACCACTGCGACTTCGTACTGTTCACAACCCCAAATCGCAACTGACCACTGCGACTTCGTACTATTCACCTCCAAATCGCAACTGACCACTGCGACTTCGTACTATTCACCTCCAAATCGCAACTGACCACTGCGACTTCGTACTGTTCACAATCCCAAATCTCAACTGACCATTGCGACTTGGTACTGTTCACAACCTCTTTTATTCAAACTCACAAATCAGAAACTCCCCTTTTCGATTTTCAATTTCCTAATCCGTCAGATGGCCCTCCGTACCGAGTCTCAATACAGTGACTGCTCATATTGTCACTCTACTTCTCATCTTCTTCTCAACTGCCCAAATCGACAATGTCGCTGGTGCGGGATCACACAGCCACAACACTATGGGTCTGACTGTCTAAACCATCCAAGGAACTCAGGTAATCAACAACACTCCAGTCATCAAAAGCAACACCGCACTGCGGATCAATCTCGCAAGACTCCTCTACGCCAATCTCAGTCATATGTTGGATCAATCTCTCCAAACTCCTCTACTCCAGCAACTCAGACACCGCACGAGCTTGTGGAACTTCTACGCCAAAACCAAGACCAAATAAAGCGACTCATGACAGGTTCTATGGGTTCTATGGGAATGAATTCTCAGTGCAATATCTCATCACCAGGCAATCCTTGGCTATTCGACTCTGGTTGCTGTAACCACATGACACCTAAGGCTGACGGGTTTATCTCTAAGCAAACCTCCAGCATGTACTCATCAGTCCGCACTGCGGATGACACTCGGTTACCCGTATCTTTCAGTGGAACTGTATCTACCACCAACCTTCAATTACCTGATGTGCTACATATTCCAAACTTATCTCTGAGTCTGATTTCTATCACTCAACTTATGGAATCCGGCCTAATTGTTTTGTTTCATCCTACTGGTTGTGTTGTGCAGGATCCAAAGACCAAGCAGATCCTTGGAGTAGGCCGTAAAGTTGGTCGGATGGTTGAAGTGGCCTACCTTCGTCTCCCCTTACAATCCTCAAATCATGTTGCCTCTGTTTCCAGTACCCCTTCCTTTGAATTGTGGCATAAACGACTAGGACATTTATCTCTAGCTAGGATAAAACTGTTAGCTAGTTCAGGACTGTTAGGCAACACCTCTTCTGAAAACATTTCTTGCTTATCCTGTCAACTTGGCAAACACCATGCCTTACCTTTTCAACTAAATGAACTCAATTCTGCTTCCCCTTTTGACCTCATTCACTCTGATGTTTGGGGGCCAGCCCCACATCCATCCATGGGGGGTTATAGATATTTCGTTATCTTTATCGATGATCACACACGATTTACATGGATATATCTCATGAAACATCGCTCCGAACTACCTCAAATCTACATCACCTTCGCTCGTATGATCCAAACCCAGTTTTCCAAACCTATAAAGATTCTTCGAGCAGATAATGCTATGGAATACAAAGAATCTTCTCTTCTCTCTTTTCTTCGATCTCAGGGTACTCTTTCTCAGTACTCCTGTCCAGGCACCTCTCCGCAAAATGGACGTGCAGAACGTAAACATCGCCATATCCTCGATACTGTTCGTACTCTATTAATCTCAGCCAAGTGTCCAGAACGTTTTTTGGGCGAAGCTGCCTTCACGGCTGTCTACACCATCAACCGTCACCCGACTCCCATCCTCAATCAAAAGTCTCCTTATGAAATGCTCCATGGGGTCTCCCCTGCATATGAACTCCTAAAAGTATGGGGTTGTGCCTGCTTTGTTCAGTTGCAACCTCATGAACACACCAAACTTGAACCTCGTTCTCGATTATGCTGCTTTCTTGGCTACGGTATTGAACACAAAGGTTATCGTTGTTGGGATCCAGTCTCTAAAAGACTACGTATATCCCGTCATGTTACATTCTGGGAACATCTTCCCTTCTCAACAGTATCCAAATTTCAAGACATACCCAATCCTTCCACTTCCTTCTTCACTGATAACTCTATCTCTTTGGACTCACTACAATTTGATTCCATACTGACCTCACCATCTGTCCCACCTCCTTCTAACTCACCTCCATCTGAGCCTTATTCTGTGCCATCTGTTCCACCTCCTTCCGCCTCTTCTCAACTGGAACCTTCATCTGTTCCATCTGAACCTTCACCGGCCCCATCTGTGCCATCTGATCACGATCAATCATCTGCACCAATTCCAAGTACTACTTCTGAGCCATCTGCTGAGTCTATGGATCCTAGCTCCTCTCAACCACAAGATGAAGCACGACGCTCCGCTCGGGTAAGACAAGTTCCTTCTCACCTTCGTGATTATCATTGTTATGCCACTTTACTATCCACCCATGAACCAACTTCCTTCAAGGAAGCCGACTCTAACCCTGTTTGGAAGCAAGCTATGACAGAGGAACTTCAGGCACTTGACAAAGCCAATACATGGGAGTTTGTTCCTCTCCCACCGGGAAAGTCACCCATTGGTTGCAAATGGGTCTTCAAAATCAAAACCAAGTCTGATGGATCCATTGATCGATACAAAGCACGCCTTGTGGCAAAAGGCTTCAATCAAGAATATGGCATTGACTACGAGGAAACGTTTGCTCCTGTGGCTCGTGTCACATCTGTTCGTAGTCTTCTCGCCATAGATGCCACCAAGAAATGGCCACTCTATCAGATGGATGTCAAGAATGCCTTTCTAAATGGCGATCTCGAAGAGGAAGTCTACATGAGACTCCCTCCAGGTGTGACCTTCCGTCAGGGACATGTATGTCGACTTCGAAAAGCCCTCTATGGCCTCAAACAAGCTCCGCGTGCTTGGTTTGAAAAGTTTAGCAACACTGTCATCTCACTGGGTTTTTCTCCAAGTAACTATGATTCTGGCATGTTTACTCGGACTACTGCTGCAGGTACTATCTTACTTCTGTTGTATGTTGATGACATGATCATCACCGGCAGTGACACTACAGGTATCAATCATCTCAAACAATCTCTCAGCTCATGTTTTGAGATGAAAGATCTTGGCAAACTACACTATTTTCTTGGACTTGAAGTTCTATCAGACTCCTCCGGCATCTACCTCTGTCAAGCCAAGTACATATCAGATCTGTTGTCAAAGGCTGGGATCACAGACAACAAAGTTGCGTCTACACCAATTGAGCAAAATCTGCACCTTGCTCCGAATGCTGGAACCCTGCTGAAAGACCCTACAAGGTACCGTCAACTGGTTGGATCTCTGGTCTACCTGACAGTTACTCGTCCAGATCTTGCCTATGCAGTTCATATAGTTAGCCAATTCATGGCTGCCCCGTGCTCGGATCACTATGCCGCTGTTCTTCGTATACTTCGGTATCTCAAAGGGACGATGTTTCATGGCCTTCATTTCTCATCCACTTCATCCTTACAGCTTCGTGCCTTCTCAGATGCAGACTGGGATGGTGACATAACCGATCGTCGTTCAACTACCGGCTATTGTTTCTTCCTTGGGAACTCTCTTATCTCCTGGCGCAGCAAGAAACAATCACTGACAGCTCGCTCCAGCACTGAAGCGGAATACCGAGCCTTAGCTGACACCACTCAAGAACTCGTATGGCTACGCTGGCTACTATCTGATATGGGTGCTCATCAATTTTCCCCAACACCTTTGTGGTGTGACAACACTAGTGCTATTCAGATTGCTCACAATGATGTCTTTCATGAGCGTACAAAGCACATCGAGATTGACTGTCATTTCACTCGTCAACATGTTCTTCGCAAGACGGTTAAACTTTTTCCAATCTCAACCATTGATCAGACTGCTGATATCTTCACCAAAGCTCATCTTCCAGGGCGTTTTCGGGCTCTCGTTTCCAAACTCAATTTGTCTCATTCTTCCCCTACTTGAGTTTGCGGGGGGATGTTAGAGTATTAATGTCAATATGTATAGTTCAGGGTCCTTTCTGTAATTGTGTGTAACTTATCTTGTATAAATTGTCTCTTAGGGTTTCATTATTAGGTTAGACACTTCATTTGTATTACTCTCTCAATATATGAAAACGGCTGATTCTGCCACCATCTCTAGTGTGTCTCTCTCAATCTATCAACCTACTCACAAATTCTAACAGACAGGAAGCCTTTTGATGATTTCCAGTTCGATATCCAAAGGTATGTTGCCTGACATTTTTTATTTTGGGGATATATTACGCTTAAACTGGTAGGGGTGACTGTTGAATGGAGATGAAGATGGTGACGGCGATCTGCTGGATATGAATTTATTTATGGGGTTTATAATCCAATTTTTATAGGGTTTATAATGTGGCGTTCAATTCGTCATGGAATTTGGATAAATATAATTTTCAAACTACATTCATATCCTTTCCATTAGGGGTGCTCATGGGTTGGGTTGGCCGGGTTGAAGGCACTTTGACAACCCAACCCGATCATTGCGGTTTGAAAAATCTCAACCCAACCCAACCCAATCAAAAGTGCAACCCAACCCAACCCAAACCGTTCGGGTTGGGTTGGGTTGGTCGGGTTGAAACTTTTATCGATCATTTCACTATTTTACTAAGTTGTCGTGTCTAAACAAATTACTAAATGTTTTCTAAATATTTAAATGTTCAACCGTTTTCTAAATCGTCTAATAAAAGATTTCTTATAAATATTTTGTTTATAAATGCGACATCAAGAATCAATAACAAGATTACTAAAGTAAAAAGTGACCAACAATTGTCTATTTATAAATTTTCAATAGTAACATTGCTTCGACAGTAACAAAATGACGGTAACAAGAATATAAAATTAGATTTAAATGTTTTTCTCGGGTTGGCGGGTTTGGTCGGTTTGGTTTAGGGTTAACCCGTTATCAACCCAATATATGCGGGTTGGTGAAAAATAGTATCGATTATACTTCGGGTTGGCTCGGTTTGAGTTTTTTGCCTCGGGTTGGGTTGGGTTGGCCGGGTTGGTCGAAAATTTGAGCACCCCTACTTTCCATATTCCGACCAATTAAGTTTTTTTTCACATTATTTTAATCTAAAAAATAACGTAGATATTAAATCTTTTTTTTAAACTTGTTATATTATTTCATTAGATGATATTCTTCGTGTATTTTTATTTAACTGGAAACATATTTGAATAATGCAGGGTCGTGTTGTATATCGATTTTAACGTTTTGTTTTTTTATTTGGCTTTTTTGATTGGATGATAAAGTTTTGTGAGTAAATTATGTTTTTCGGTCTCTATAGTTTGTCAAAAATTGTGATTTGTGTTTAGAGTGTGTAACGAAAGATTTGGATTTTCATAATTTGTCAGAATTAGTCTAGGCATAGCTTAAGACACCCTTAAAAAAACTTAGTTTCGCAAGTAGAATTTTATTTGGACATGAAAAGTGCACCCACTAAATTTTGAAGGGTGCTCAAGGATATTAGAAAATACAAGAAATATCCACTTAAAAACAGAAAAAGTTCCTCGAAATCAACTATAAACCAAAAAAATCTCTCAAAAAAAACCCGAAAATAATCTCTCGAAATCAACCAAAAATTGAAAAACTCTCTCGAAATCAACAAAAAGATTTTAAAAGATCCATCTAAACGGTGGAATTCGGCTAAAAAACAGACAACCTTGCATGGATTTGATCCACTGTAAAGATGCACCAGCTTGGCAAACTTGTGCACCTTGTCAAAGATCCTGGGTTGGCAAACTTGTCCGCCATTGCGTTGTAAGTAGCAATAAAGTTAAAGCAGACAACAGTCGATGAAAAACGTCCATGCTTTTGAGACGAATATGAATCAAAGCGATGATTTGACAGAAATCAACCAAAAAACTAAAAAAGCCCCTCGAAATCAACCAAAAACACTTTAAAGATCCCTCGAAAGTTTTTTAATCGGAGTCTTGAGAACAAAAATGCTCAAAACTGTCACATTTTATCAACTAATATGCATGATAATTTCACTTCAACCTCCATCCATATATACCTTGATTGCATGTTCCAAAAGAAAGTCAGCTCTTCACAGCTCCACACGTTATAATGTGGCCATCAGCCCATCATCATGATCTGGCAGAAGCAACAATTCCGTGTAGAAACTCCCAAAGAATCTGAATCCGCAAATCCCAAGACCCTTGCTCCCAAGACCCTTGATGTGTTCCGAGCAAGGTTCATAAACAACAAGTGCACCAGATATATTATAATATTCGTTATCATTATGCATTTGCATTCAGGTTCACCACTCATCCTAAATCCCAGAATCTTACCCGGTAAGAGCTAAAGCAAGGACCGAGAGTCTTATCCGGTAAGTAAAGGCAAAGATTCTTACCACATTACCGGGAAAATTGTTGCATACGATATCATTTTGGTGGACTAAAATCTTACCGATAAGTAAGTGATAATGTTGAATTTTACCGGAATGTGCTTACCCAGGTAAGCATTCGGTAAACGGCTTCTTAAGTGTTGGAAATATTCTGAAATTTTTCCAAGGGGTTTGCAAAGGTTAAAACATTTGAGGGCATTCCGTTGATAAAAAAACATTGAAATTAAAACTACGGGGCCATATACTAAAGACTTACGAGAGTAAGCACTTACAGGTATCATTTGCCTTACGGTCCTTACCTATTGAGCATGGAAACTACCGAGAATCTTACCAGGTAAAAGGCATAACAAGGATCAAGCGTCTTACCCGGTGAGGGAAAAGATTCTTACAGGGTAAGCGCTTACCAACAATCAATTTTTATTGATGGGAATGTTATACAACAAGGTAAGTGAGGTTAATGTCCTTGTCGATAAGCGTTTGGTAAACAACCCATACATCCCCTTCGATATATTTCGAGACCTTATGAGTAAAATGCGACATTAGCGACATCTAAAAGATGCCTATTTTTTCTTTTAACAATACCATTTTGTTGTGGTGTTGTAACACTAGAGCTCTCTGTTGAAATATTCCTTGTGAGAAGAAATTGTGCAAGTTCTTTGTTAAATAGTCTTCACCATTATCTCTTTTCAAAACTTTAAGTTCAGTCTCAAATTTGATTCTAGACCATGTTGCAGAAGGATTTTGAAAATATTTTCCATCTCAAATTTGTGTTCCATAAATAGACCCAACTTATTGGTGAGTGATCATCTATAATTGCAACAAACCATGGTTTTCCAAAAGGTGTTGGAATTTGAGAAGGACCCAAAATATCATTATGCACAAGAGAACAAGGTTTTGAAAGAACAAAGATCTTTAGAGTAACACTTTTTGATATACAAGCATCAATGTAAATACTTGCAAAAAACAGAGAGACTCAATTGCGATGGAAACTAGCCGTCCCTAGGGCATATCATTTAGTTCCGGGTGGGTTCGAGAATGACAGCCACATTGTGGGAGTTACAATTCATTTACCCGTTGAGGCACCGGTCTCTTAAGCCAACCACCTAGGGGGTTATTGTGTACCTGATTTCTCATTCATATCAACTCCGTTTTATAGATGCAATATGTCGAATCAAAGCTTTCACTAAGGACTACGTAAACCCATAAATAATTATCTATCTATCCCAATCATGGGTTCAAGTATATTTTTGGGTCAAAATCGGGTATAAACCCCAATATTTTTCCAACAAAAATCAACAGAACCATACAATACGATTAATGGCTTGCATATTAATATAGACCGAAGAAAACACTCAGAGAGTAATTCTTTTATATACATTTACTCATCTCTATTCTTGTTCTAAGATGAAACTTTATAATGAATTCTGTTTTTGCCAGGGAATGTAACTTATTCTTTTTGGATCCGACTATATACTAATAAATCTAATACAGACAAGCATAGGATCACAAGTGTCAGAACAAACCCCAAAACCAATGACACTTGAAAACTGTGGATCAAACACATTAATTAGGGACAACAACAATAACAACAGTTGATTTTCTAAGGGGCCGTTTACAAAACGCTTACCCGGGTAAGTGCTTATCAAGTCACATTAGCCTACCGGATGAATATGGTAAGGACCAAGAATCTTACCCGGTAAGAGCGGAAGCAAGAACCGAAAATCGAAAGCAAGGACTGAGAGTCTTACCCGGTAAGTGAGTGTGACGACTCTTACGACGGTTAGCGCTTACCGGCTAAATTGTTGTATACGATGCCATTTTGGTGGACTAAAATCTTACCCGGAAAGTAAGTGATAGTGTTAAATTTTACCAGTAAGCACTTACCCGGGTAAGTGATTATGTAAACGGCCCCTAATTGAAGGATTCCAAAGAAGAGTCATATCTGTTACATAGTTGATTTTCTAATTGAAGGATTCCAAAGAAGAGTCATATCTGTTACATAGTTGGGCCAGAGATCACCTTGCTTTCCAGACTTCCTGTTTCTCCCATTCTTCTTCCTCATTCTCACATATCACCTATCACAAACTTTTAAGCTCTACATACACAAAACAAAACCATTTACCTGATAAATTAAATGCAAGTGGATCCTGACTGGTTCAATTATGTTGACAGATCTCTTCATCGCCTCTGCACATACTTATGATAGATGGCACAAAGATACTCATTATTGGTGAACATACAGGTTTATATATATATAAATATACAGATATATGACATTGGATCTCTTATCCTTGCGTTCTTTAATATGGGAATATTCTCTTCCTGAAAAGGCTTGCGAAATGATATTAATGTTCCTTCTCCCCATGAAGATGACACTAAGAATAGGAACGATTCTTAGAAAACTGAACATCGAAGGTAACAGTATTTTTTGCTCTGTAAAAATATGTGTATATATGCATTCAAGTTATATATGGTATATGGTAAAACATTTATAAACGACGGAAGCAAGATAAAGCCAAGAAGATAACAAGCAATTATTGTCTATTCATACTCTTTGCGGAATATTAATACCTAAAAGGCATGTCATCATTAAATACTATGAAGTCAAAACATAAAACTGAAACACACCATGTTTTTTAATCGGAGTCTGAGAACAAAAATGCTTAAAGCTGTCACTTTTTATCAACTAATTAATATGCATGATAATTTCACTATCTATCTATCTATCTATCTATATATACCTTAATTGCTTGTTTCAAGAAGTCACATCTTCACATCTCCACACCTTAAAATGTGGCCATCATCATGATCGAGCAGAAGCAGCGATGGCGTGTAGGAATACACAGAGAATGAAAATATGTTTCCACAAATCCCAAGATCCTTGATGTGCTCCGAGCAAGATTCATAAACAACAAGTGCAGGCGATGAATCAAAATCTTCATCATCATCATCATCATCATCATCATCATCATCCATTTGAATTAGGGTGCGTTTGGTACGCAGACAGGATGGGACGGGACAGGACGGAACAGGACAGGACAAAACAGGACCGGTTAAATGACCCATTTACCCCTAGTGATTTGTTTAGTGGCGGTGGCGGTGGCGACGGTGGCGACGGCGGTGGTGGTGGTGGCAGTGGCGGCGGCGACGGTGGTGGTGGTGGCGACGGTGGCGGCGGTGGTGGCGGTGGCAGTGGCGGTGGTGGTGGTGGCGGCGGCGGTGGTGGTGGCGACGACGGTGGTGGCGGCGGTGGTGGTGGTGGCGTGGTGGTGGTGGCGGCGGCGGTGGTGGTGGTGGTGGTGGCGGCGGTGGCGGTGGCGGTGGTGGCGGTGGTGGCGGTGGCGGCGGCGGTGGTGGTGGCGGCGGCGGCGGTGGTGGCGGTGGGAAAGAAAGAAGAAGAAGAAGGGGTATATTTGTCAAAAAATCCTTGTTCCACTTAGTTCTAGGGGGTAAGCATAGAACACACTTGTCCCATGATAGTTCCACTTAGTTCCACTTAGTTCTACATTTGGTCGCACCAAACATGGGACAGGTGTGTCCTGTCCTGTCCCATGCTGTCCACCCTACCAAACGCACCCTAAACAACAAGTGCAGGCGATGAATCAAAATCTTCATAATCATTCATTTGAATTATAGGTTCCCAGTCTTCCTAAATCCCAGGGTCGACAAAACTGATGCATTTGGTGGATTAATGGTGAATAGCTTTGTAAACACTTTTGAATCACCATGCTCCATCATCCATACATCACATATTTGTTTATTGGTTGTGAAATTTATATTGTAGTCAAGCAAAACAAGAGATTCCCTTAGCGTAGAAACGGACATATGCACATCAGCCAAACTATCTGGGAGGTCTATCTCTCTAAACTCTTGAGAGCTCATATCAAATGACATAATCAAATTACGAGGTCCACCATCCACATCAATCCAATCATATGCAAGCCAATAAATAAACCGACCTATAACTGTCTTAGAACGTGTAAATTTAATTGATCTACGAGGCAGCTGATTGCTACATGAGGGTGTCCATTCCCTTGAGCTCAATGTGAAAACGATAACTTGGCAGGGTATGCAACAATAAATCAAATATGCGCTGCTCAACATGTGTTTCTTCATATTTTCCAAAAAAAAACTATAATTAGCAAAAATCTTGCATTTTCTCCTTTCTAATTTAAAGGTTCGTATTATTTATGAAATGGGGAACTCGTTAGACATGGCTCACACTTCACCAAAGAGATTTCAAGGATCTTTCATTTTTTAGGGGTTATACGCAATTACATAGAGAACGATGGAGTCGGATGAGAGGGAGTGATTTTAGGGAGGTTTTATTTTAACTGTGGGTGCTAAAAACAAAGGTATCACTGACCGCGGAAACTGTTGGAAACGATTTTTTTCGACGGCTTTTCACGAGAAACAATCGTTGGAAAAAAGTGGGTCAGTAAAACTATTCGACGGTTTTATAGACGAGTAGTTTCTCTCTTTTTCCCCGACAGGAACGCTGTTGGTAAACCAATACATGTCTAACTTTAAAAAATAAGATGGCACAACTCTTTACCAACGAAGAAGCGAGTGTTTATCGATGCATTTTGTCAAGGGCTTTCCGATGATTCCCATCACCGACCCCTTTCTAATGGTTGTGCGCACCTCAACTAGTCCTAGACCTGCAAAACACTAGATTACCCCGGTGTTGTTATTATTAATTTTTTTTAAAGACCAATAATATATTAAGGAGAACAAAAGGTACAGAGACAGAGCAAAACAAAGTTTCTGCAAGGCGCAGAAACAACCCAAATACGAAAAACCAATGCGAAACACCATACAAGAGAAGCCGCACGACCCAAACTAGTGAGACTACCACAATGGACTAACAGAAAAAAACACCACCACCAAGCTAATACCAGCCATGAGAAACCCAAAAAAACAAATCGCTGCCCTTAGACGCTAGAAAACGAAGGAAAAAACAACGAGAATAAAACCAGCACCCATGGATGACTCTCTTGGAACAAACCGAGAACTATAAGGAATCCGAGAAGGACGCCAAATATCACTATACACAAAATAAAAAAGTTTTAAAAGAACATAAGACCGAGAACAATAAGGAGACCTATGCACAATATTGGCATTGTAAGGAAGATGGATCTTCATAGAAAAACATAAAGTATAGAAACACGAGGTGACATGGAGCGTAAGCCACAGGGGGGTGGGGGGAAAGAGGATAAACAAAAACATCCTGTTGGTGTTCCATGGTTAAGGCATGCATCGAACGGCACTTTTCTATCTGGCTTTACTCGAGCATAATGGTGATCAGTTTATGGCTTATTTCCGCACTGAAAAACATATATGTGTATGTATGCATTCAAGTTGTATATGGTAAACATTTATAAACGACAGAAGCAAGATAAAGGCGAAGAAGATAACAAGCAAGTATTGTCCATTCATACTCTTTGTCGTAAATTAATACCTAATTAAAAGGTATGTCACAATTAAATGCTACAACTATTAGGGATGTATGAAGTCAAAACAGTTATAGTATGCAAAACATATAATTGATTGACACCAAGTTCTTAATCGGGTATGAGAACCAAAATGCTCAAAGCTGTCACTTTGCAAGTGTTGCAACAGCTTTGAACAAAAAACATCAGTAACTACACCAAAAGAAACATCACTTGTAAAGGAAAATTGTTTAATATTCACCAAATTCGAGATTCATCATCATTAATGTTAGAAACATTGATCTCACAGCTAACACAATCTATTTGTAAAGCATTAAACTTTTTATCAACTTAAACTAATATGCACCATAATTTCACTTGAATCTCTCTATATATACCTTGATTGCGTGTTCCAAAAGTCACCTCTTCACAGCTCAACACCTTATAATCTGGCCATCATCATGATTGAGCAAAAGGAGCGATTCCGTGTAGGAACTCCCAGAGAATGAAAACATGTTTCCGCGAATCCCAAGATCCCTGATGTGCTCCGAGCACGGTTCATAAACTACAAGTGCACCGGGTTTTTCAAAATCTAGAGCATCATCTTTCATTTCAACTATAGGTTCGCCATTATTCCTAAATCCCAGAGTTCGTGGAACTGATACATTTGGTGCACTAATGGTGAATAGCTTTGTAAACACTTTTGAATCATCATGTTCCATCATCCATACATCACATACAAATTTTTTGGTTGTTTCTCTAAAATTATAAACAAGCAAAACAAGAGACTCCCTTAGCCTAGTAAAGGACATATCTGATTCAAACATGCCAGCCAAACAATCTGGGAGGTCTATCTCTCTAAACTCTTCAGTGCTCAAATCAAATGACATTATCAGATTACAAAATTCCTCATCCACAACATTCCAGTCATAAGCAAACCAATAAATAAATTGACCTATAACTGTCTGAGAACATGTAAATTCAATTGATCTACGAGGCACATTGCTACATGGAGTTGTCCATTCCCCTGAGCTCAATGTAAAAACCATAACTTGGCAGGGAATGGGATCTGTAATTTCGGTTTCCCACGATGCATCAATATATGTAATCATGACAAGCTTAGGGTCCTTGGTGTCAGGACAAACCCCAAAACCAAAACCAACAACAGAAACAAACGACCACAATCCCAAATTAGGCACAACAACAGCAATCGATTTTCTAATTGCAGGATTCCAAAGAACAACCATTTGCGTCCTGTCTGGCTCTCGAAGACAACCGGTCAAGCACAACAAGCCATGAGAGCTACCGATTACTGTTGTTGTTAGTTGAACGAGAGAAGGAACAGTTAGGGCAAACTTTTGTTGGGGGAAATTATCATCATCCACAAAACAAACGTATTTTACCTCAGTTTGGGCTTTAGGAAGAAGGGGGGCGACTTCGTACCTTATAAGAAAGTGTTGCGGCTGAGTGTGGCGGACACTGTAAGCAACAATAAATTCAGAGCAATCGATCAGTGACATCCATGCTTTGCACACTGATCTGAATCGAATCAATGATTCGACAGGAAGTCTTATTATGATCTCCTCTTGGAGGTCGAAAGCTATCTGCGGTGACATTTTGAATTTGGGGAAATGAATCTGTTCCTATGGTTTTTACTTTCCGCACGAAAACCGCTTCGCTTTATAAGTTATAACATTCAAATTTAAGTGTGATTTACACTTTTCGCCCTTGTGGTTTGGGGTTTCTTACCAAACTCATCCATCATTTTAAACTGCTCACGAAACTGCCCTTATGGACTTATGGTTGCTTTTTTTTAATGATACAACTTATTGTACTTGCATTTTTTTAACGAGCCAGGTCTTTATCATCATAGGAGATCAATTTTTTGCTCTGTTAATGATTACTCATGCCCTTTACATGAGCCTTTCAATATAACAATATTGGAAAAAATACATGCTCGATCTTGGAAAAGTGAAAAATTTACTAAACTAATAAGGTTGGCGACGCAGGTAGAATTCGGTAAGACCTAACATGATACCTCTGGCTCATAGTAAACCTCCAAACGAAATAATTAGAGTTATGATAATTGTGGTTTCGCTTTTGTTACAGATTGAGTCCGATGACCTAACTCCATTAATTTAAGCTCCATTAAATCAGGGTATGTTGGTCTTTTACTAATTTTCTTTTAAGAAATAAAAAAACAATATGATTTAGATATTTAAATGTATATGCTCTGATTATGAAACACTCAACAACCCCCTCCCAAAGACCATCTCTAACCTTAACACTAAAAAAACACAAAAACACCAAATCTGATAGGCCATTAACACACACAAAAAGAACTCCAACCATACTCTAAAAAAACACCAAATTTGTGGACAAGGAACATGAAGAATAGACAGAAACCTCACCCGACCTAAAATCATACAAATATCAAGTCCCAACCCCTAGTTTCTCTGGTTACATTATGGAACATTGCTTTCCCTCGAGTATTTGCCACCCACGCCACCATATTCGTAGTCGACTATGGGGGTGTTTGGGATTGCTTATTTAAAAAACTTATGCTTATTTCTAAAAGTGCTTATCAACTTATGTCATGATAAAAAAGAATTAAGGGTAAAAAATGTAATTTGGACAAATAAGTTATAAGCACTTTTAAATAAGTTAAAATGGATTAACTTATCAAAAACAACTTATTTGTGGTGGGAAAAGTCATAAGCACTTTTCTTTTTCTCCATTCAAACACTAAAAATAACTTATTTGCGGTGAGGAAAAGCAATAAGCAAATAAGTCAAAAATATAAGCAATCCCAAACACCCTATGGTTTACGTTTATATGGAATGAATTTTAAGATTTTAATTTAGATTTGGGATTATTGATGTTTTCTTCTTGATGAGTTCTTGAAAGTTCTGATGTTCTTATTGATGATCAGAGAACATGAAGAATAAAGATCTTTAATGTTCGAAGTTTTTGGTTTAGAATTTGATTTTTAATTTAGATTTAAGGTTCTTAGTTGATGAGTTTTGTATAACAAATGTTTTAATAGATTTGTCTGTTTTTTGTGGGTTGAGTTTGATTTTTCATTATAATTTGATTTTGATGGATTGAGTTTCAATTTTGATGGATCGAGTTTAATTTTAACGGGTTTATCGGAGTCCATTACAGATTATAGATATGTTTTAGATGTGTGGATGTTCAAGGGGTTCAAGATGATGGTGGTCGGAGAAATGATACAAGACAGGAGATGACCAATGAGAATTTGACCATGAAAGGTTAAATCAGTCTCTGTTTTCTGATTTCTCATAAGGTATTTAGTAGCGATAGTTCAACTGAGATGGAGTAACGGAGAAGTTGTTCTATGAACACGTGAGGTAATCTAAATGGGACATTTAAAATGTTTTTTAATTAATTGTTAAAAGGACCAATATACCCTTCATCTAACATAATATTTTAAATAGAGTTAGATCGAAGGATTCAATCTGTAACAACTTTGAAACCATAATAATAATATTTGTAATTATTTTGTTTGAGAGACTTGATCAATAATTTGTGTATGACCAAAGGGATCAAATCTGTAATTTACTCTATTATTACAAATGTAGAATGTTGTCACAATATATTTTGGCATCTATATATATTTTTTATTATTTTTCAAAAAAGCTTATTTTATAACATTTCTTTCTTATAAATACATTACTCAACATGTTTTAATAGTAAAATGTTGATTAATACATATATTTTATAGAAATATTTGATTATTAAAAGGTATGTTTTTAATATACTTATTAGGATTATACATAGAAAATAAGAAACTTACGGATGAAAAAGAACTTATAATTTATGATGGGAAATTAATTAAAATACCCCAACTTTGAAGTTGACTTACCAAAATACCAAAAAAAATTCAAAGTTTACCCAAATGCCGGGACTGAAAGTGAAAAATTTTGCAACATTATTTACACTTCCAGTCCCCATCGCGGGCCTTGATCGCGGGCCATCGCGGGCATCATCGCGAAAATTTAGGGCATTTGGGTAAACTTGAATTTTTTTTGGTATTTTGGTAAGTCGACTTCAAAGTTAGGGTATTTTAATTAATTTCCCATTTATGATTATTAATTGATAAAATGTAAATCTGGAAAAAGAAAATATTATATAATGTTTGTACTGACAGGTTGCTGAATACAGGGACGGACTTGACATGGTAGCCATGCTGGCACGTGCTGCAATATTATTTATCCGACGAAGAGTAAAAAAGTTAGGTTCGTAAAAGGTGCAACCATATCATTTTGGAATGTGCTATCGTATTATGCTGAAAATTTCAAGGGGTGTACCTGAACTGAAAATTGAAAAAATCAATAGGCCCAAAGTCTCAAACATGTTAAACTAAGGCTTAAAGTTGCAAACCCAATAAACTAAACCTTAAGACTTAGGGGCCGTTTACCTAATCACTTACCCGGGTAAGTGCTTACCGGTAAAATTCAATACTATTACCTATTTTTCGGGTAAGATTTTAGTCCACCAAAATGACATCGTATGCTACAATTTAGCCGGTAAGCGCTAATCGTGGTAAGAGTCGTCGCACTCACTTACCGGGTAAGACTCTCGGTCCTTGTTTTCGACTCTCGGTCCTTGCTTCCGCTCTTACAGGGTAAGATTCTTGGTCCTTGCCATATTCATCCGGTAAGCTAATATGACTTGGTAAACGCTTACCCGCGTAAGCGTTTTGTAAACGGCCCCTAAGATAGAAAAAAATATAGTGAGAAACAAACTTGTAGCCTATCTGATTTGAGAAATTCAGAAGATTGCTACTTTGTAATTTCATAAGCACACTAATTTGAAAGCGTGTATATTTTACATATGAGTGAAGCGATTAGATCTATAATAGAGGTTTGGAACAACAAAAATTTATCTTTGAACTTAATGAAAGATAGTAATCTTGTGAATTAACCGAATCACATCTATTTGCTTTTAGTATGATTTATTATTCTATTTGCTTTTAGTATGATTTATTATTGTTTTTGACACTCTATGGGATGCAAATTCGCAAAATGGTCATATGATCATTTTTGGTACTTTTGGGAAATTTTGCTTGAATATAAATCAACGGTTTGAGTTGATTGTTTATTCAAAAAGAGGCTTCGCAAAATGCAAACCTTGCATTTGTTGTATACCTTACAAACCACAGTGTGCATATGTGAACAATGTGCATATGCATATGCATACGTGCAAAAATATACATATAATGGACATACATTTATATGGGATAATGCATATATGCACATTGAATGTGTGCATCTCAGATTATGCACAAAGTGTTCACATATGCACATTGGTTTGTAAGGTGTGCAACAAATACATAGTTTGTATTTGATTTGTATCCAATTGACCAATTCAAACAAGTTATAGCAAAAACTCAAAATCAATCACTAGTTTCTTATGATTTAGCGATTGACAAGATATATAACACTCAATTGAAGTAAAGGAAGCATTTTTAAATAAGTTACGTAAACTAAATGCATTAAAATAATTTAATTAGTGAATTACACCCGTGGTCCCTATGGTTTGTTCAAATTTTGGATTTGGTCTCTAAAACAAACTACTCACACTGATGGTCCCTAATTTTCATTTTTGGTCCCTCGACTTAATACCATTAATTTCACCATTGTTAACCTATCATGCGCCCCTCATGTGAGGGGTCTTTTGTCTATTTACATTTTTTCCCATTTGAATAAAAAAAAATACTAAATCCACATCCACCCCCACCCCCACCCCCACCCCACATCCCCACCCCATCCCTTCCAACCTTGAACAAGTTTCAGATTATACCCCTCATGTAGGATTGTGAATTGTTCAAATATGTTGATGTTTCATATCTCTTCATCGCCTCTGCACATCCTACCAACTAACTGCGGTCATGGATCTCACCATGTCATGAACTCTCCTCTAAAATTTGTCACTTATTGCTACTTATGATGGCACTAAGGAACTCATTATTGGTGAACATACACGTCTATATATATATAGAGGCATGTTCAAACGAGAAACTAAACCTTAATCATATATGATTAAACACAGGTTACATGACAATACATAGACGTTTAATCATATATGATTAAACACACCCACATGCCGTGTAATCATATATGATATCACACTTCTCGCCTTCTCGCATAATGTTTAACTTCTCACATGATCCTTCCTCTATATATATATATACATATAGATATGTGACATTGGCTCTCTTACTCTTGCGATCTTTAAACATGGGAATATTCTCTTCTTGAAAAGGCTTGCAAAATGATATCAATGTTCCGTCTCCCCGTGAAGATTGCACTAAGAATAGGAACGATTCTTAGAAAACTGAACACGAAAGGTAACAATATTTTCTTCTTCATTCTCATTGCACTTATACCCCTTTTGATTTGATTGGCAAGGAAGAATCATGTCTCAAATGTGAGAAAAATTCTGAATTTTTTTTGTAAGGGATTGCAAAGTTTAAATTTTTTTAGAGCATCTGATTAATCAAAAATGTTGCAGTTAAAACTACATCCCTTTAGAGCTCTTTCGGAACCTTATGCTCTAGCAACGTCCAAAAGATGCCTATATTTCCTTTCAACAACACCATTTTGATTTTTTGTGCTTCTAGCTCCAAAGTGTAGCTACTCCTTGAGCAATTTTTAAAACCATGTGCAAATGACAAATTAAACAATTATCGAACTATTCATATTAGAATAAGCAAGTCAATGAGTTTATTGAATAGTTCTATGTTGCAGGTACATCCTAATAAATTTCTCAGTGACAAAAGAAATATGGTCAAAGTGCAATTGATTGTGAATTGTGACCAAGGTAATCTATAAGTGGTTTTTGCACAGAGCTTGCAACTGATGCTTTCATGCATATTATTTACAAGGAAATGTTACACAAAGTAAATACAAACATCCTCTTTCGAACATTTTCTTTACCTGGCTTACTTGAGCATAATGGTGATCAATTGATGGCTATTTTCTGCTCTGTAAAACATGGAGAGCATAAAACATATATATATATGTATGTATGCATGCATGGTAAACATTTATAAATGACGGAAGCAAGATAAAGGAGAAGAAGATAACAAGAAAGTATTGTTCATTCATACTCTTTGCTGAATATTAATATCTAAAAGGCATGTCATCATTAAATACTATGAAGTCAAAACATAAAACTGAAACACACCATGTTTTTTAATCGGAGTCTGAGAACAAAAATGCTTAAAGCTGTCACTTTTTATCAACTAATTAATATGCATGATAATTTCACTATCTATCTATCTATCTATCTATCTATATATATACCTTAATTGCTTGTTTCAAGAAGTCACATCTTCACATCTCCACACCTTAAAATGTGGCCATCATCATGATCGAGCAGAAGCAGCGATGGCGTGTAGGAATACACAGAGAATGAAAATCTGTTTCCACAAATCCCAAGATCCTTGATGTGCTCCGAGAAAGATTCATAAAAAACAAGTGCAGGCGATGAATCAAAATCTTCATCTTCATCATCATCATCATCATCATCATCATAATCATCCATTTGAATTATAGATTCCCCGGTCTTCCTAAATCCCAGGGTCGACAAAACTGATGCATTTGGTGGATTAATGGTGAATAGCTTTGTAAAGGCTTTTGAATCGCCATGCTCCATCATCCATACATCACATATTTGTTTATTGGCTTTGAAATTTATATTGTCGTCAAGCAAAACAAGAGATTCCCTTAGCCTAGAGATAGACAAATCCTTGCCAGCCAAACAATCTGGGAGGTCTATCTCTCTAAACTCTTGAGAGCTCATATCAAATGACATTATCAGATCACGATGTTCATTATCCACAGCAATCCAGTCACAAGCAAACCAGTAAATAAACTGACCTATAACTGTCTGAGAACTTGTAAATGCAATTGATTTACGAGGCAGCTGATTGCTACATTGTAAGGGTTAACAATGGAAACTAAACAATAGAAGAATTAACCAGTGGAAGTATTTCTTTATTGAAGAAGCTATCTGGATAAAAACATCACAGTATGCTTTTAGGGAATTAAAAGGACAACTGCATAAGGAAACATAATTGATAGAGAGCAATTGTAGAAATGCTTGAGGAAGAAGATAGAAGAATTCCAGGAGAGAGAGAGATTCCTTTTTCATTCAATGCCCTCACCACTTGCACCCCTTCTCCATTAAGTAGTACTTTCATCTACGTATTTTCTATTGGGTATACGTATTCTGTTACTTCTCCTGGTGGTCCTGATAAGAGGATCTGCTGCCACGTGTCCCACTACTTCCTCCTTGTCAATTGTAGCTTGCTCCCCATGTGGGATTATCGGAATTGTAATATTGGGCATAACATTACACCCCCCATTGAGAGTAACCTTGTCCTCAAGGTTCAAGGATGGAAAGTTTTCTAACAATGGCTTACTATCTTCCCAAGTTGCTTCTTCTGTTGACAGACCGTCCCATTGTACCAGCACCTGATGAACTTCTTGACCTCTGCGTAACAGGTACCTCGTCTTTAGAATGGCCTTAGGCATGAGGATGGGACCTAAGGCTGTTGTAGTCAAAGGCATGGGTAAGTATGGCTCGTTGTGGGATCCATGACACAGTTTCAGCAGTGACACGTGAAATACTGGATGGATTCGTGCAGTGGAAGGCAGTTGTAGCTTATAAGCTACTGATCCAATTCGTTCCTTAATTGGAAAGGGTCCAAAGTATCGTTTCCCTAATTTCTGGTTGTGCCTTAGTGCCACTGACACTTGTCTGTAAGGTTGCAATTTGACCAAAACCAGATCACCCACTTTAAATTCCACATGTCTTCTGTGCTTATCCGCATTTTTCTTCATGGCCTGTTGTGCTTTGAGTAAATTAAGTTTAAGGTGAGACAAAACAGCATCGCGTTCCTTGAGTAGTTCATGGAGAGTTGGTGCAGCAGAAACTGATAGGTCATATTTAACTAGTGTGGGAGGGTCACGACCATAAACCACCTTAAAAGGAGTAGCACCCAAACTACTATGGAAGGAAGAGTTGTACCAGAATTCTGCCCACGGTAACAACTTTGACCAGTTATAAGGTTGTGTGGTTGTAAAGCAACGAAGATACTGTTCGACACACTTATTTAAAGCTTCAGATTGGCCATCGGACTGCGGATGGTAAGAAGAACTCATGGCTAGAGTAGTGCCACTAAGTTTGAACAACTGTTGCCAAAATTTACTAATAAAAACCTTGTCGCGATCTGATACAATGGACTTGGGAAATCCATGAAGTTTAACAACATTGTTAACAAAGGCATCCGCCACCTTTAAACTTGTGAAATCTGATTTTAATTGCACAAAATGTCCACATATCCACACCTTCACATATCCACACCTTAAAATGTGGCCATCATCATGATCGAGCAGAAGCAGCGACGACGTGTAGGAATACACAGAGAAGAAAATCTGTTTCCACAAATCCCAAGATCCTTGATGTGCTTCGAGCAAGATTCATAAAGAACAAGTGCAGGCGATGAATCAAAATCTTCATAATCATCCATTTGAATTAATTAGGTTCCCCAGTCTTCCTAAATCCCAGGGTCGACAAAACTGATGCATTTGGTGGATTAATGGTGAATAGCTTTGTAAACGCTTTTGAATCACCATGATCCATCATCCATACATCACAAATTTGTTTATCGGTTGTGAAATTTTTATCAAGCAAAACAAGAGATTCCCTTAGCCTAGAAACGAACATATGCACGCCAACCAAACTATCTGGGAACTCCTCTATCCCCCACCACTCCAAGATTTCATCTCCCCGCCGATCTACACCATGTTGGACCCTCAGGTTCAAACATCTGCTTTCCCTCTGATCTTTTGGCCGATATACAAGAAGGTGCTCGTCAGAGTCTACTTGTTGGGACTCAATTTGAGGCTTTCAAACAAGCCTCACTTACATTTATCTCTCAGACTGCCGACAGAGTTCGTCTTCTGGAAGAACATGCTTCTCATCCTTCTTTTGAGGCACCTCTTCGGGCACCGCTTCGGCCCGTCACCGATTCTCTTACTAGCTATGGGAAAACGTTAGAGGAGTTGACCACCTCTAACACCCATCTATCTATCTCCATGGGGGCCTTAAAGTCAGCCTCCGATGCCAGGGATTCTGAGCTTCGACGGCTAAGTGATAGGGATGCTCAACAACAAACTTTGAACTCTAAAATCTTGGAGTCCCTCAAATCCCTCCATAAGAAGGTGGATGTATTTACCGATTCCCTAGATTGGGATCTCGATCTAGTGGATTTCTCTTTTGATACCTCTGATCGGCGAGTTCTTCATCAAATATCTCAGAGGGTCGATCGGATTTCTGATACATTGGGTGTGCCTTCCCCGTCTGGTGGTGAGGGGGAGAAAAGTCCAAAACATGTTCCCCGTAAACATTCTATTCGACGTGCATCCAGCACCCAACTACCGTCCGACACACCAACCATCAAATTATCTACAAGGCCAAAAGCCACCGAAATTCAAGTGGAACCATTGAAATCGGTGATGCCTGAAAAAGAAAAATCGGTGGAACGTGATGCTGACATTTTGGTGGAGGGAACCGGTGGACCATCTGAGGGTGAGGGGGAGCAATCTGGTCCGGCCGAAGACCCAAAAGATAAAGGTAAATGAAAACTATCTGTTGAGCAAGAAGCTTTGGATGAAAAGAGGAAGAGAGAAGAAGCGAAATATGGCTCCCGACCTGCAGGGGCCGAAACACTCAGACTTAAACCTCCATCCCAATGAGTTGTCTCTGATCTTGGCCTCTCTCCTTAAGAAATTGAGGAGGCTCTTCGTGCTCAAAAAGTTTTGGATGCTGACAAGGCTCTATCTCTAAAAGTGGCAAAAGAGGAGGCAATCAAAGTCAAAACCACCGATCCGATAGAGGCCCAAAAATCAGAGTTGGGTTCCCTTGAGGATTCGGTGAAGAAGGTTGAGGAGCTCAGGGGGAGAGAAATTCAATGGTACAAAAAGTCAATGAATTATCGGATAGATAAGTCACATATTACATGTGTGGAAATCGCCACTTCCAAGTCCACTCCTTCTGATGTTCGGCTGATAATAGACAGGAAGGATGGGTCTTCAAGGAGCACATAGATCACCATCTGAAACAGTTCGGTCTCTCCGAATGGCTCGAGCTGTCAAAGCTTCTTGTCATATGTTCCAATCCTAAGAGGGAGATCTTCATTGAATATCTGAGTGGGATGATGGCACGAATGAAATAGATTAAAAAGAAGTATCAAATTGATCTTTCTTCCGAAGAAGTCGTTCATGTTCGGAGCCTCAAAGAAGAAATAAGACTTCCTGCCACCAAAACCAAATCGGTGAAGGATACTGTGTTCAAAGACTTAGCTGCAAAAGGGAGAGTCCCATATGTTGAAAACCTTGACTTGTCAATTCCAACTATGGTGCAATATCCCTCTACTACTCTGGCTCTTTCACCGATTGCTAGTCTGTTCTTCAATGATGGATTCGGTCGCCGAAGATTTTTCAGATTTGATTAGATTCACCTTGCTGACATCATCTTCCTTGAAGGCTTTTTCAGTCTCACGCCTCACCTTCCCGAAGCTGAACCCTTTTACCAGAACATTGTCACAGAAATCAAGCATCGAAAAGGAATTAAGTGACATGTTTTATCTATCTTTCTAGTACTTGTAACCTTTCTACTGATGTAATGGTTTGAATAATAAATGCAAGTACTTCTTTTATCCATAACTTAGATATTTTAAATTTTATTCATTTGTTGTAAATATTTTCTTTTCTTTATGTAAATGTTGGATATTCTTAACAAATCCATAAAAGATAAAATGGACCAAAAAGGAACAAAAAGAATGGTCTATGTGAAAAGAACTCAAAAAGAGTAAAAAGGGTCAAATTGCACTATTTGTTCAGATACTCTCAAAATGTTCTAAGTATAAAGCTCAACTTCAAATAGGGGGAGATTGTTGGGTCAAGATTTGAAGATGACCTACCGATTTACTCATTGTAATTTTACTTCGAATATTTTTCTATGGTTCTTTGTAATAACTTAGTCAAGATATCAAATGTTCGGTGAAGTCGAAGATCAACCGAAATCAACCAGAAGAGTTTCTGTCATTGCGGAATGAAGATGCAATTCTCACAAAAGAACTAAGTTATTCTCACCGATTTTCCATCTGGAAAATCGGTGAGCAACCTGGCTGATTTCTTCATCAAATTCGACCAACTCTGACCGATTTCCCTCTCCAAAATCGGCGAGGTCTTCTCTGTTGAAAGTTTGCAGAAGAAGATCATTTAATATGGGACAAGATCTAATGTCAGGAAAAATGGACTATTTGTCTTTATTCCAATTTTAGATAATGTCCCAATCAAGCGTGCTTATTCTTCCTAGTATTGAGAAAAAGTTTGAAAGAGACTTGTCAACTTTTTCAGAGTCAACTCCTATCCCTGATTCTCCAGATGACAAGTGTCGCAAACATTAATTGCTTCCAACACTATATAAAGGAGGAAGACCTCTCCTTGCAAGGTTGCACATTCTTGAAGATTTCTCGGTGCACAAGACTATTCTCTCTTTGAACTTTATAGCTTTTAATCTGTGTTTTTAGAAGTTGTTTTAGTTTTCAGTTTACTTTGTGAAGATTGTTAGAATAGATTTTATCTGTTCTTTCCGCAACAATCTAAGTGTTTATGTGTGTAATTCTTGATTTGACAAATCAATAAAGAATTAATCAAGTGAATAATTTGTGTATTGTATTCAAACCCCCCCTTCTACAATACTTGTTGTTAATCTTTTTAGACATCTAGGACTAACATGGACGAATGAACTTGTGTTTGTGAAAATTGTGTTTTTTTATGTTTGAGAAACCTGTGTTTTTTTGTTTTGGTTCGGGTGGGTCGGATTCGCTTTAGGATCGTGGAAAACCAACGGATAACGATGCATTTTTTTCTTAACGGGTTCCCCAACGGGGATCCCCGATAAAATCCCCGATGGGAATTGGTACGATTATAAGGACGGGGTTGCTTATTGATTTCAGAGACGGAGACCCTAAAAATGGGCCCGAAACCGTACCGTTGCCATTCATATTCGTGTCCGTATAAGTGAGACCAAAGGTTAACCCCGTTTGAGAGACCCACCAACCTCGACACGTGAACGTAACTACAACAGATGCAGTTAGCTTGGAGGGGCGCCATGTCGACACCTGGCGTACACCCCCCGGAATCATCATCATCATCATTATTCATCATGAAAACAAAAGGGTAATACTATCTCTACCTTCGTGTGAATTCCATACCCCCTACCCCCTCCTATCATTTGTCGGCTAACTCACATAAATTAAAAGATTCCTTACTTACGCAATTATCCTCTCACACAATTCACTTTAGTTTAATTGATTATATATATACTTACATTTCATACCCCAATAATTATTTAGTTAGTTTACTTTATATCTTTTACTTTTCTAATTTTCATTTTACACCTTCATCATATCAACACATATAATCGTATATCAACTAAAATACGTTAAAAAATACATTTTAATTTTTACAAGTTACACCATTATAATCGTCTCTTCTATGCCTTCGAAATGAGCCCAATATTGAATATTTTTGGATTTAATTATTTTATTATATATCATGTATACTACATAAAAATATTTTTAATATTTACAATTCATACCCTTATAGTTAATTATTTAATTTATGGTACATCCCTTACTTTTTCAATTTTCGTTTTACACTCTTATCACATTAACATAATAATCATATATTAACTAAAATATGTTAAAAAATACGTTTTAACATATCACATTTAACATACATAATTACGTTAAAATACGTTAAGGAATTCGATATATATATATACCGGATCCGTTTACCGGATGGTTCCGGATAGAATACAGATCCGTTTACCGGATGGTTTCGGACTTTGAGTCCGGAATACTTTTCCGGATAGTTTCGGATAAGGGATTTTTCCGGATATAGTTTCCGGATGCACTGCCCCCAGACCCCGCAAGGGCGTTGCCCCTTGACCTCATCCGCTAACCGGGTAGCGGAATCCCCGTGCTAAGTCGCCGAAGAGGGACAATTGAGAATAAGGGGATGATAGATTATTTGGGATTCTTAGCTTTGAGAATATGATATGAAATGTTTTGTTCATTCGAGTAAATATGCACATATGCTAGTAAGTGTAATGGATCCATATGCACTGGCATTAATTGTAACGTGGAATAGGCATAAAGTAAATTGTAATTCCTGTTGACCTAAAATGAGGAATAGGCATAAAGTAAATTGTAATTCCCATTTCGTATGGTGATGAGAAATGGGGAATAGGCATAAAGTGTAATACCCCAGATAAGTTCGTTAGTGAAATTCTAGTTCCGTTAAATTTATTTAACTCTATAATTGATGTTTAGGGTAAGTTTGAGTAATTTATAAGTTTAGGGGTGTTTTGGGTCATTTCTGAATAGTTCAAGGCCAAAAGTGTAAATTAGGTTTGATATAATCCACTTGTGTTTCCTGATATTCCAGAAGTTAGAAAATATCAATGAGTGTGTGTGTGTGTGTATGTGTGTGTTTTGGGAAGAAAAGAAGAAGAAGAAGAAGCAAGGTAAAGACTTCAAATTGGAATCATTGGAAGTGATTTTGAGGTAACTTCCTTTATGTTTTATGTTTGTAATTGCTAGTAGATAGTTTCCATCGGAGTAGAATCACCGAATTCATATCTGGTAGTAATCTCTGTCGAATCTGGGTAGAAAAAGGGTAAACTGACAGAGGTTTTCGGACACGGTTTGAATGTGTCCGGTAGTCTTTTTGGTGGTGTCCGATAGTCTTGTTGATAGTGTCCGGTAGTTCCTTTCGATGGTATTCGGACGAGTCGATTATCCGGTAAGTTCTCTTTTCTATGGTTTCCGGATGAATTAGATACCGGATGGCATCCGGATTACTTTGGTGTCCGGATGATGTCCGGATTGTTTATGCTGTCCGGGATGTTGGGTTGTCCGGATTGGTCTTGTTGTCCGGAAAGTTCATGTTGTCCGGAAACATTGGCTATTTGGTCATTTTTTAGGATAAGAGTTAGATAGATTTATCTAGAGTTCTTAGCATGTTAGTAAGTCTTATGAGTTCATTTGGTGAAGAGATATTTGTATGTAAATTATTTCAGATTCTGAGAATTTTGGGTAAAAGATCGGATAGCTCAGAGAAAAGCTTGGAAGGGTTTTTATAAGCAATCAGGTGAGTTTTTACTTCAAACTGTTTTCAAACTGGAATATATATATATATATATATATATATATATATATATATATGAGATGAATATGTGGTAGGAATGTGACGACGTGTTTATAAATAAAGTATGATATATTGAGGTGTATATTATATTTATTTATATGAGCATTACACTACACGAGAGCACGTTGGTCGGGCTTAGGACTGGTGGAGTTTTGGCTGTACGGAGGGACAACGGTGTTGGCTGTAATTTTAGTACATCGGAGTAAATTGATTAGTTGGCTCGCAACCAACTAATTTGGCCATGGGAATGAGGAGTTGTACACAGCGCACGAGTCTTGCTTGGTATTTAATTACTTGTGGTTTATGGTGTTTATACAAAGGATTTTAAACTGACAGGGATTATCTCACTAGACCGTTTGGTCTAACCCTCATTTTGTTTTTAAAAATATGTATTCCAGGTCGAGGAACTTTTAATAGCGAAGGGAAGGATAAAGCGTAGGATGCGGTTGATAGCTGACGAAGATTAGGAAATGCTTAGGTTTTGTATTGTATAGTTTTGAGACTATGGGACCGTACGTGACTTATTATGTATTTTTTATTATGAATGTAACGATGTTATGCAATATATGTCATTTGTTGTATGTTTGGGAAACCGGGTCGTTACATAAAGTAAATTGTAATTCCCATTTCGTATTGTAATGTGAAACGTGGAATAGGCATAAAGTAAATTGTAATTTCCATTTCGTATGGTGATGAGAAATGAGGAATATGCATAAAGTAAATTGTAATTCCCATTTCGTATTGTGATGAGAAATCTAGAAATAAGCGAGAGTTAATCGTAATTCCTGATTTCTATGAGAAGGTAAGAGATATGCATAAAGTAAATTGTAATCTCTACTTCCACTCCAAGAAATAGGCATAAAGTAAATTGTAATTTCTTGGACATGAGCAATGATCTAGAATCTGTGATGATTCGTAGTAGGCTCTCGAACGTGATGATATGCCTTACTGAATGTAGTCATATTCATGGAATCAGGCATGTTCCCGTCATCGCAAGATGTTTATATTTACGGTAAGAATGATGGCAAACCAGGTTTGTTTATACGCTTTGTTTACATTGGTTTCCAAATCTTATAAAGTTTTAATTTGAAAATGGATGTTCTCACTAGGCGTAAGACTAATCGTTTCAAATTAAATTTTCTTACCAGGTACGAGCTCGGGGAAGTAATAGCGGGATGAGGGACGAGTGATTTCTGACATTCAACTTTTGGTGATGAATGGAGAAGTTAACATATACGAGGATGTTTTGGTAAATGGTCTAAACAACTAGTATACTCTAATCTTAATGTTTAGGATTAGATTAGTAGGTTGTTTTGATAAGTTCAATTTGTATATATGTGAACCCTCATAGTTAATTCTCCATTTATGTATAAAAGTTTGGATGAAATTATGGTTAACTTTGTGGAATTTTAAGGTTTAAATTTGTCCTGGTTTTTGGACGTTTCACAATGTCATAATACATGTTCTCAATATGGCAGACAGTGTGACATACTTACCATTCATGACACAATCGCCGTCATCATCTCAACACGTGTCAATTGCAATAGTGCATATTGATGGTAATCATTACATAAAGGTGATATTAAACGGAGAATACCCAATGCCCACACTCATATACCATTGGACACGTTATCGACTTCAAGATGCAAGTACATGGATTGTCCCATACAAACATAGATTAGATGTGTATGAAGAATATATAGAACGTACTTGTACTCGTGGATATGTTGATTTAAATGAATAATCAAAGTTGGAATTTGTTGGAATAAAAAAATACCCAATATATTTATTATCTTTATGTTAAAAACTTACGAGTGATGCATTTTTTTTTTTTCAAAAAAAATCAATTAACCAATACGTTATAGCGGCCTATATATAGTTTTTTCTTTCAGAAAATGTCCAAGGACTAAATCGTTCAAAATATAAAAGAATACGTCTTAACATATCACATTAACATACATAATCAATATGTATCATTGGATTTAATTATTTTATTATATATCAACAAGGTATAGTATATGACATATAATAATATAATTAAATAAAAAAATATTCAATATTGGACTCATTTCGAAGATATCGACGAGACGATTATAATGGTGGAACTTGTTAAAATTAAAAAGTATTTTTTAACATATTTTAGTTAATATACGATTATATATGTTAATATGATGAAAGTGTAAAATGAAAAATAGAAAACTAAAAGGTATAAAGTAAATTAACTAAATAAGTATAAGGGTGTGAAATGTAATTTCAAATAAAAAAAGAGTAAACCACACTTTTGGTCCCTGTGGTTTAGTGTTTATAACACATTTGGTCCCTACAGTTTAAAAATTACACTTTAGCCACTACTGTTTGCTATTTAGTCCGGATTTGGTCCCTGAATCTAACAGCCGTTAAAAACTCTCGTTAACTGAGGGGCATTTCAATCTTTTTAGGTTTTCATCACATTTTCTGTTAAAAATAAATGAAAATAAAAATTGCAGGGACTAAAAATGTAATTTTAAAAAGACTGAAATAATATAATATATAATTATATATATGTGTGTGTGTGTGTGTCTGTTTGGTAGGAGAACCACCACCGCCACTCTCCTTTTCTTCTTCGGTGGTCACAACCCTCCTCCAAGTAGGAAGCCATGGCAATTTCCCTTTGATTTTAATATCCCAGCTTCCAATCGCCATTTCAAGAAAAAAACCCAACCTTTCCCTGCAACTCCGGCCATCGTCAGCCTCCTCATATCGTCGCCCTCCACCCATCGTCGGCCTCCTCCCTTCCCTGCAACTCCGACCATCGCCATCGCTGGGACAAAAAAAAGACCATCGCCGTCGCTGGGACATTTTTGAAGAACCTAAAAATGTCGACTTCATCGATACTTCAAATTGGCCTGAGGAATTGGGTAACTGTGGAGACGCTCATCACCACCATTTACACCGGAGGAGTTGCTCCGTTAACGACGCTTTTCTTGGCGGCGGTGGGGGAAATGATGATATGGGTGGAGGCTGGAGGCCTTGCATGTATTTCGCTCGAGGGTTTTGTAAAAACGGTACTTCTTGCAAGTTCGTTCATGGTAATGGGGGTTTTGGAGACGAAATCGGGTTGAATTCATCTTCATCTTCACCTACCGCCATCGCCGGTTCTCCCACTGGAAAAATCGATTCTTTTGACGATTTGCTTGGAATTAAAGCCATTCAACAACAGCAGCAAAGAATTGCCGCCATGGCTGGAGGCGGAGTTCCTCTTTTTCCTTTCAACAGGTGTGTGAACTTTCTCAATGAGGTGGGTGGTCTAGTGAAGAGTTTCTGAGAGAGAGGATCGAAAAACAGGGAGGTGAGGTCGTGAGGGGCTGGGGTTTGGGATTTGCATATTTACCTTAAATACTTTCTGGTAACAACCTCCGATATGTTCATCATCATCATCATCCACACAACAATATAGGTTTGGGTTTGCCCGTGGTTACTCTGCCTCACATATGTGTCTGTATATATTACTAATTAAGTGAGAGAGAATTGGAAGAAATTAAGAAATGGAAATGTAAGGAGAAAATGATTTTAGATTTGGATTGGTTTCAGTTTTTTTGATAATTTTGGTGACCGGAGCAGGTACAGTCACCGGAGATGGTGACCGAAGATGACCGTCCCACCACCCCATCGGCCACCGTGACCCATCGACCCACAACCTCTCCTTCCTTTCTTCGTGACCCATGTTCCCATCGAATACTTTTGTATGTATGTGTAGTGTGTCAGTATGTGTTTGCATCTTCATCTTGGTTTCCATAATTCCATTGAAGCTTGCAGAAGCTAAGCATATGTATATATTGCATATACATAAATATGTATCTATACTACCTTATAAAGCATGTAAGACTTTTGTCTTAAAGTCTTAAAACATTTTCTTTTATCTTTTAATAATTTAAAGCTAAATGTACCACCATTTAAAGCTAAATGTACAACCATTTAAAGCTTGAGTACTTAAAATTTAGAGTGAGAAAGATTAGGTTGCTAAAATTCTCTGATGTATCTCAAAGCACGCTGCACAATCCCTGATGTCTTTCAAAGCACGCTGCACGCGTGAGACTCTCATCATTATTACCAGCCTCTTCGTCTTCTCCCCAAAATCCGCCTTTACGTTCGTCTACTCCCCTCCCAAAAATCAGAGTTTACCCTAAACCCTAAAACACACCTCACTGGTCCAAAATCAGAATCGTTCATCTACCATCAGTTTCATGTTGATGCTTCAAGATTTAATCCGGGTTATCTTAGGTAAAGTAATTATATCGTCTTCTGCATTGCTCCTTCTCGGGTACATTTTTATCAGTTTCATTCATCATCTCCATCGCCCCTTCTAACTACGTTTATGAATCTGCCATATATATTTTCTGTTTTCAAGATGGGGATTTAGAGTTTCAAGACTGCTCTTCCCCTCCAGGAGGCCTTGAAAATCGATTCTCAGCCTCACGGTTTCTTCTCAGGTTTCACCATCTCAGGTTGGTTTAGGGTTTAATCGATTTCGGTTCTGTTTGCACCAAATTTATTTTTGCTCATCGATTTGGGTTTAGGGTTTAATTGATTTTTTTCTCACATCGATTCAAATCAGGTTTATCTCTGGGTTTCACGGTTTTACGGTTTGTTCAGGGTTTCACATTCTTCTACGGGTTTCACATTCTTCTCAGGTACGTTGATTTGGGTTTCTGTTTGCACACAGTTTCTTCTTTATTTCTGTTTGGGTTCTGTTTTCAAATCAAGAAATCGATTTGGGTTCTGTTTTCAAATTAGAAAGTTTGTATATTATCCGTGACCAAGGTGTCTCGATCGATTCTTCATTCAAACATTTGGTGAGATTGTTATTGCTCTTAAAATAAGGTGCATATTGTGGGTTTTGCTTATTTATAGTATTTGATATGGATAATCAGACCACCAAATCCATAGTATTTTATATGGTTAAATAAGGTGCTAATAAGATGTAAAGCAGAAATTTGAGTTATTGATATGTTAAATCTTGCTGTCATTTGAAAAAACAATAACTAAAAAAGATATTATATTTATTTGAAATAATAAGGAAAAAATGAGTAGGAATTGACCTCTTGGATTTGTGTTTGTTGCGTATACCTGCATGTCACAGACATTACATCCATTAGATCTCTAAATAAAGCAGAAGTGGCAGTAGCTATAGCTTTTGAACATGTCAATGGAGCATAAGACCAAAAACACAAAGTGAAGACCATTTTTAAAAGCAGTTTAATAACCCCTTAAACAAACAAAATGTTAACTTAAATATAGCTGCTTAATAAGGTTAATGGGTAATTATGCAACTAAGGGTTTTTGATAGGATCTTCATCAAGCACGACCTTAAAAAAAGAAACATTTTTGATCTGCAAATTTACATACATATCTCTCGTAAATTGTCCGAGTACGTATTTAGATTCATATAAAGGTTTGTATGTGTATATTTCATAACACACATGCGTCGTGTTTGTGTATGTATGTTTTGATTTGCAATCTCTTGTACTTTTAAAATGCCTAGATTGTTTTGGACTGGCACGCTTGAAATCAATAGCTAAAGGGATTGTTTTGTGGGTAAAAATCAGCATCTAAAGGGGTTGTTTTGCGGCTAAAAATCAACAGCTACAGGGGTTGTTTTCTGGCTAAAAAACCAGCTAAATGGGCTGTTTTGTGGCTTAAAAAATAGCAGCAATAGGGACTGTTTAGATGCCGTTTCGAGACTATTTCCGGCCATGTTTAGAGGCTGTTTAGAAATTTTGGTGGTCCGATATTTGTTGACTGGTTACCCTTTTATTTGCTTTTTATGTGGTTCCAATTTGATTGTTTTTTATATTAGATATTTGATTTTCTTGGTGTTTTTAATCAAGAAAGCATCTAGCTTTGTGTTTATTTCTAACAGTGGAATAGAATAAAGAAAGAAGTGGTGGTTGTAAATTTTTCATACGATGCTGTTTTTGTGCACTAAAATCTACCCGTTAAGTAAGTAATATTGCTGAATTTTATCGATAAGCACTTATCGGGTAAGTGTTTGCAAGCCTGTAATCTTCTTTGTTGAAGTAATCCATCTGTTTTTGCAGGAAGGTGTTAAGGTTTCACCGCTTGAAGTTTTGATGTAATAGAACACTTCATGTGCCTTGGAAAACACATTTGTAGCTTTTGTTTTCATGTGATCGAGGGAACAAAAATTAATGAAAATCCAATTGTTTCTTAATGACCTTTTCAATTTAGAATTGATTATTCAGAGCTTTTTTGACATCATTGGTAACTTGATGTGCAGATTTAAGCCTATTTCTAATGATTCTTTAGGGACACAAGTTCTTCAATTTGCTGAGAAATGTTATCCTATGCAGGAAAACAATCTTTTAAGATTTACAAACGGACAGGTTGACTTTTGTTCTATAGTTTTGAAGATTTTGTTTGTTGGTATCATTTTACCATTCCTGTCTTTTGAGTCTATTTATATAGTATATGGCAAATAAAGACGTGATTGTGGGAATTTCTTGATCTGCTAAGAAATAAAGATGAGACCCGCACACTAAAGAACATAAGGAAACGGTATAAATGAATCAAGAACTTATTGTGCTTGGAGCATATATTTACGTATTTGTAACTTAATGCTATATCATTTTGTTGGTTTTTGATTTTTCCGTAGATTTCTAGAGATGGAGCAGACGATCGAGTGTCACAAGTGGGAACAGTTTTGTTGCATCCCACACCCTCCGAAAGCAATGGAAAAGACTTCTCTTTGACAAACACATCTATTTTTAATTTTTTTTACATAATTAGCAATTACGAGACAAAGATTTATGATAGTATATTATTAAATTTTATATTTTGTGATAATATTAATTTTGATTTTTTGGTGAAAGATTGTATTAGTTTTCTATTCGGTTTATAATAAAAGTTCTACCCAATTTTTTTGGTATGATCATCAATATAACTCTGAAACAAACAATTCATAATCTCGACATTTATCTACTAGAATTGTCATTTTTTGCACAACAAACTTAATGTGTCGTTGTTTAGATGGATTCCACATGTCCTCATGATTACATTTAGACAAAGTTTGCATCCCGCCGTATTGCGCGGGCATTCAACTAGTTTATTATAATATTATTATAAGTTAGAGTAAATTACAGTTTGGTCCTTCAAATTTAAACAAAAGTGTGAAACTTGTCCTTGTAATAGAAAAGACGAAAATACCCTTTCACTTAACTGAGTTTTATAACGAAGTTAACGATAAGGGACCAAATCCGGACCAAATGGCAAACAGTAGTGGCTAAAGTGTAATTTTTAAACTGTAGGGACCAAATGTGTTATAAACACCAAACCACAGGGACCAAAAGTGTAGTTTACTCTAAAAAAAATAAAAAATAATGAATGTAAGGGGAGGGGGTATGAAAAGTTGCAGGGGGCCGGGATAGAATAAGCCAACAAAAATGGCGTTTTTGCTTCTCCCCTTCTTCTCCTTCTCCTCCTCCTTCTTCTTCTTCCCCAATCACCATTAATTCCGATTTCACCCTTCACCCTCCTCCCTCGATCTAATCTTCATCTTTATCATTAATTTTGGGATTTTATAAATGCATATTTCTCCGCAACGATAACCACAAAACTCGGATTCATATTTGTTTTCCTATCGATTTTAGTAGCTTGGAACAAAATATCGCATTTCGTCTTCATCGATTTTGTTACAGCCGCTAATTTCAGGTACTTAAATCTGATTTTTTCTACATGCTTTTGTTTTTGGTTTCGCATGGTGAATCATGGTAATAATTAGAGATTGAATTAGATCGTGTGTTGCATGCTTGTTTATTCAATTTAATTATTCTATTATTGGACACACGTTTTTATTGAATTACAAATGTTGTTGATCAGAAGAGTCACGAGTGGGAAATGAAAATTGGAGGCAATTGTGTTACATCAATGGTTTAGGGTAATGTGCAATGGAATTAGCATTAGGGTTTTGAAGAATTCATTAGTGCATCGAGGAAACATAAGTCCAAATGGACAACACTACTCAATTCACAATCTCTCCCGGTTCAGTACGTAACTTGAATGATGATAATACTCCTCGCGTAAAGATTTTATGTAGCTTTAATGGTAGCATATTGCCTCGTCCACAAGACGGAAAACTTAGATATGTAGGCGGGGAGACACGCATTTTGAGTGTTCCACGCGATCTAGGGTTCGAAGAACTAATGGTGAAGATGAAAGAGTTGTTCGAGGGGGCGACTGTTTTGAAATATAAGCAGCCTGATGAGGATCTTGATGCCCTTGTATCGGTTGTAGATGATGATGATGTGATGAATATGATGGAGGAGTATGATAAGTTGGGTTCAGGGGATGGGTTTTCTAGGCTCAGAGTATTTTTGTTCTCGAATTCTGAACTGGATGATCCATTAAATTTTCTCGATTTAGACGGGAGGGAAAGTGAGAGAAGATATGTAGACGCTTTGAACAGTCTTAACGACTCCCCTGAATCCGTTAAACAGCAAATGAGTGAGTTTCAATCCATGGCTCCTGTGGATGATGTTCAGTTGACGGATCAATACTTCAATCAGTTAAATTTAGAGGGCGATATTCATAATCAGAGGAATTTCGAGTCACCAATATCACCACTTAACTTGCATCACCTTACCATTACTCATATGGATTCATTGCAGCACCAACAGTCATTAAGCCATAGGTATAATGAAATAGACCCTTCAAGGAGCCCTGCATACTACTCCCCCCCTATACAACCCACCAGTGACTTTCCAACTTCGCCTTCGTGTTCATGTTACCATGCTCCTTACGGTGAACCACCAGACAGAATATTCGGTCCTTCTGAAGATTACTTCACGCAACATCATGTTAATCATCTTTCCCCGGTTGACTATCAGTCCCAATTACCAGATAATGTTGCTTGGTTACAGTCGTCACCTATATCAGGTGAAAAGTCCGGTTTTCCTAATAACATACTGCATGGGACCAACGTGTTCGAAGGAAACAATGTTTGTGACCACTGTCACCCGCCATTCCCAAGAAACCAAACTCCGGAGTTACCGAATCCAGGGAATGGTTTTCATCAGTTTGCAAATCCAGGTCCAGAATTTCCTCATCCATTCTATATTAGAGATCAAAATGATCCTAGACTTTTCTATAACGATTCGCACTTTGCACCCACTGCGTATCCAGATAGCCGTAACATGGCATTACCTAATATCCGTCATGATGAGCGTTCGCATTATATTCGTCATAGGCATGAGTTTGGTGGTGAGTTGTTTCATGATCAACCCGTAGCTACTGGTTCTCACTTTCACACTCCATATGATGGTCGATATGGGAATTTTCCATATGCTTATCAACTGGATAATCTTCACCACACGCCATCTAATGGGCATGTACCTACGAATTCTTTCTGGAGAGATGTTCAAAGTCCAATGCATGGATCTCCAACAAATGAAGCATCCATTTCACCGCAGCAAGAAAATGGTGCAAACAACTTTATTGGTATTCCTAGGATTCAAATGAAGGTGGAAAATCAAAATCCTGTGGTGGAATCCACTTCTAAATTGGGAGGTTACAATGGGGAATCAGTTCCTGATTATTATCATGTACGTCCTTTAAAATTGATGCTAAATTCTTACAATCTAGAGGATAATCACGTGTCTCCTGAACCTGTCCAATCTCCTTATAACTTGACGAGTTGTTCAAATCCTAATGATTCTCTAGTAGGGTCTAACCAATCACCAACTTTGGTTGACGCTAAAGCTCTTTCTTTAATGAATAAAGAAGCAATACAAAATGTCAATGGCACTGAATCGTTGATGAAGATAGAGGGAAAAGACGATTCCGAAAGAAAAGAGCTGAAAGGTGAAGCGAATGTTAAGAACTGCACCATGTTGCCAACACAGAAGAACATAAATTTGATGGAATCCGACAAAGCTGTTGGTCTAAATTGCTTACCTATTGAACAAGTAGCCAGAGGTGCAAACTCTCGTGCAAATAGTACTCCTCATTCTCCTGAAAAGGAGGATCTTATAGTTGAGGTTTTGAGTTATATGCCTCAATTTGTTGAATCTGTTAAGAAAGCGGCACTAGAATGTGCTGAAGAAGTAAAAAATGAAGGTCAAGGTGTTGATCCTGCTACAAAGAACGCTGCTGAGGTCAAAGAGGAAACTGCACATGAGTTAGATGTTGTGGTAAGTGAATATTACTCCTTTACCCTTTTGTGTGATTTTACAATGTGAGTCAAATTTCATCATCTCTTGTGTTGTAGGACGCACCTGGGGATTTGGAGCTGGACTCTGATACTGGAACGGAAAGCAATTCAAAGATCGAACCAACAAAAGCCGAGGAAGAAGCTATTGCTAGGGGATTGCAGGTTCGTTTAAACTTGTATTCTTTTTCTTGAATGTTCAAAAAATGAGTTATATTTAATGTCTGCATTTATATATGTCTTTAGACCATAAAAAATGATGACTTGGAAGAGATACGCCAGTTAGGATCTGGTACATATGGATCTGTTTATCATGGAAAGTGGAAGGGTTCTGACGTTGCAATTAAAAGAATTAAAGCCAGTTGCTTTGCTGGGAAGCCATCTGAAAGGGAGCGTTTGGTATGGATATTTTTTTCATCTTTCTTTCATGGTCATATTGGTACAGTCAAATTGGTTTTTCACCAAAGTTTGATGCTAAAGTTCTATGTACTTTTACTTGTTGGTCATATCTTCTATTTTTAGTGCAGATTGCAGATTTTTGGAAGGAAGCTTTGATGTTAAGTTCATTACACCACCCAAATGTTGTTTCCTTCTATGGTATAGTTCGTGATGGGCCGGATGGCTCTTTGGCAACTGTAACAGAGTACATGGTTAATGGATCTTTGAAGCAGTTCTTAAAGAAAAAAGATAGGTAACAATTCATCAGATGGTGTTGTGAACCAACACATTTTATATTATTTATTTATTTTAAATGTTTAAGAGTTGTCTCTTGTATGTACCTAGTCAATTCTTCTTTCATTTTTAAATTAAAATGATGGTGTAACAACCCATCTTATGGACAGAACTATAGATCGGCGTAAAAGACTTATCATAGCTATGGATACTGCTTTTGGAATGGAATATTTGCATGGAAAGAATATTGTGCATTTTGACCTAAAATGTGAAAATCTGCTGGTGAATATGAGAGATCCACACAGACCAATTTGCAAGGTATGTGACTTGATCTTGTTCAATCATTTTTGGGACATCATTATTACATATGTTTCTTCATTGAACTTTCTAGATAGGAGATCTTGGCCTATCAAAGGTAAAACAACAGACACAGGTGTCTGGTGGCGTTCGTGGAACCTTGCCTTGGATGGCACCCGAGCTTCTTAGTGGAAAAAATCACATGGTAACAGAAAAGGTATAATTAATTTACTAGGATAATGCCCTTTTGCTTTGCAAATGTTTATTGTAATATCATTTATGTGTTGACATTTTCTTTCCAAAATTAGATTGATGTTTACTCGTTCGGGGTTGTCATGTGGGAATTGCTCACCGGAGACGAACCATATGCGAATATGCATTGTGCTTCCATAATTGGTATGTTCATTGTTTCTAACACCTATGCTTTTATGTGGATTCATGGCATTATTGCATATAGGATATTTGGAAAAAAAGAAAAAAACGCAATGGAAAAAAGAAGTTAAGAGTTTTGATAAGATGCATGCAGGAATTGGGAATATAATATTTTGGGAGATTTTTATTTATAGGAGGAATTGTGAACAACTCGTTACGTCCAACGATACCAACATGGTGCGATCCTGAATGGAAGTCGTTAATGGGAAGTTGTTGGTCTGCTGATCCACAAGAGAGACCATCTTTTCTGGAAATTTCTCAGAAGTTGAGAACCATGGCTGCAACAATCAATGTCAAATGATATGCTCATCAACAAATGAAGCCATGCATCACTTGGCCCATGTGATGAAAATGGAGAAATAAGCGTTTATATTTCTAGACTGTGGTCATTAGCACAAGTGCTTCAAAGTTGTAGACAAGGTCATTCGATCATAAAAGCTAATACTTTTTTTCTTTCTTTCCATCCCAAAACTGTCGATATATATATATCCCTTATTTGTGTTGATTTCCATCTGCAGGTGGAGAGTTGCTCTGTTTTTCTGTTTTTTGTTGGACGAGGAGCTGCTGCTACTACTGGCAAAGAAAGGTAAGGATTGGTATATGATAATGTGTATATAACAGAATATTACTGAATATTGTTTGTTTTGTTTTAGCAGGATGATATTATGTTTTACAACATAGAAGCTTGGTTTTTTACCCCAATTGAATTGATTCGCTTTTTTCTCGTTTATTGATTTGATTCGATTGATTCAAACTAGTTTTAAAACCTGTGTTTGATACTCATATTCTTCATTGAGATAAAAATACACACACACACACATATATATATATATATATATACACACATATAGGGGTTAAATCATGTGAGAACCAAAAAAAGATTGAGAACCGTGAGAACCGATCTAAGCCATAATTTGGTTTTGATCCCATGGTTATAATTAAAATTTTGATATCATGGTTATAATTAAAAGATTGAGAACTGTGAGAACCAATCCAAGCCGTAATAGATTAAATCAATTAATGGTTTAGATTGGTTTTCACGGTTCTCAACCTATTTTTGGTTCTCATTTGATTACCGCCCTATACATATATATACACATATAGAGAGAGGTGGGTTCAAACGATGACGCTAAATATTTACGAGAAACGCGAGGACGAACGCCCATGTACAAAATCACATGTGATTCACTATACAAAATCACATGTGATCCGCGCCCTTTGCCACGCTACTTACAAACCGCGGGCCAAAGCGCGCGCTTTAGAATTTTAATCACATATGATTTTGTATGTGAATCACATGTGATTTTGTACATGGGCGGCCGTCCTCGCGTTTCTCGTAAATAGTTAGCGTTCTCGTTTGAATCTTTCTCCATATATACATATACATATATAGGATGTAAATCAAATACAAACCATGTATTTGTTGCACCCCTTACAAACCATGTATTTGTTGCACTCCTTAAAAACCAATGTGTATATACGCATAATCTGAGATGCATATCTGTAACACCCCAAAAATTACCATAAATCGAATTCATAACAAAAAACCCATAATCATTCAAATAATCAATTGTTAATGAATAAATGTAAAAAGTTAATTAATTAGATTATGAAATTTGTGGTAATGCTTTACTGGTTTTGATCGAAATTCCGGCTAATCATTCGTTCAGTTGGACTGTTAACTTAAACTAGACTAAGGGGTTGTTTGACAGTTGTTGAATGGTTTGGTGCAAGATAATTAAGAGGCTCTTATATGATGCAAAATGAAATATGGTTATTTGATAATTGTTCAGAATTAAACCAGGGCGGGCACTGAATGGTTAAGGGAGACCAAGATACAAAATTCTTCAGAGGATCTTAGAACCATTAAAGGGCATATTTTTTTTTTGCCAAACATGATTTACATCTTAGCGAGTCAAAGGTTATCGGCCTCTTTATAGAACTACTAAGAGGGAAACCAAGAGCCCCTAATTAATCAATATTTTGGTCTAAATAATTTTTGACAGTAGATAAAAAATAATTTAATTATATGAATAGTATTTCCTTTCAAAATAAATGGTTTCAAATCCAAACGTGATCATGTAGAAAACGCAATAGATTTAAACCCAATTTTTAAAAAACAAAATTGGATTTTCATTTTCTATAAGTAAATTAATAAAAATATAAGCATGTTTAATACAATAATCTATTTAAACACAAAATAATCAAACAATTCCAATAGGTCTTTTTTTCTTGAACCAAGATTGTACCATGGCATCTGAAAACCGAGTCAAAATTAGGGGGTTCATGATGCAGTTTGGAAACGGCATTGTATATGTGGTTTATGCAGTTTATATCTAGTATCCTTTATTTTTACATGTCGCTGTCAATTCATAAAAATCTTTCAAGTTGAATCAAATATTATATTTTCTTCGTATGAATCATATTTTTTTCGTCAATTATTTTAGATTCTTCATTCAAAATTTGTACTATCATTTTTGTATGTACTTATGTATATGAAATTTTTGTACAAAACTAACATTGCTTTTAATTAAATTGTTTAAATATATACTTTATTTATGTCATTTTTAACTATACTTGATATATAAAATCATCAAACAACTTTTAAGGAAAACTTTCTAGTCTTTTCTGTAACAGCCCACACTAAAACTAGCATCAATCTATATATGATGCATTATACTTTATTTCAACTTAAACTAATATGCACCGTAATTTCACTACAATCTCTATGTATACCTTGATTGCATGTTTCAAAAGTCACCTCTTCACATCTCCACACCTTACAATATCTGGGGCATCATCATGATCGAGCAGAAGCAGCGATTCCATGTAGGAAGTCATAGATAATGAGTGCTTGCTTTCCCAACTCCAAATAACCTTGATCTGCTTTAAGAAAGATTCATAAGCATCAAGCGCACATGATGAATCAGAATCAAAATCAAAATCTTCATCATCATCATTGTCATCATAATGATGATTTTTCATTTCAATTATAGGTTCCCTACTCTTCCTAAATCCCAGGGTCGATAAAACTGATGCATTTGGTGGATTAATGGTGAATAGCTTTGTAAATGTTTTTGGATCACCATGCTCCATCATCCAAACATCACAAACTTGTTTATTTGTCGTTTCTCTATAATCAAGCAAAACAAGTGACTCCCATAGCCTAGAAATGGATAATAATGATACACGCAAAATATCTGGGAGATCTACCTCTCTAGACTCATCAGTGCTCAAATCAAATGACAGCATTACACTATGAAATTCTTCATTCTCATCAGTCCTATCATAAGCATACAAATAAATAAACTGACCTATACCATTCTCAAATTCAATTGGTTTACAAGGCAGATTGCTACATGAGGTTGTCCATTCCCCTGAGCTCAATGTGAAAACCATAACTTTTATACTTCCCATTTTCCTCTGATCAGAATATATGTAATCTTGACAAGCTTAGGGTCCTTGGTGTCAGGACAAACCCCAAAACCAAGAACAAAATCAAACAGAGGATGAACCACATGAGGCACAATAGCAGCAACCGATTTTCTAATTGTGGGATTCCAAATAACAGCTGTCGGAGAACCCAAATGCTCAAAGCTGTCGCTTAGCAAGTGTCGCAACAGCTTTGAACAAAAAAGCATCAGTATAAGTACTACAAGCACTCACCAAAAAAACATGACTTATAAAGGGAAATTTTTTAATATTCACAAAAATGTGAGATTCATCTTCATTAATGTCAGAAACATCGATCTCATAGCTAACAGAAGTTGGCATCAGTCAATATGTGATGCATTAAACTTTTCATCAACTTAAACGAATATGCACCATAATTTCACTTCAATCACTATATATACCTTGCTATTAGCCTCTTGTTCCAAAGTCACCTCTTCACAGCTCCACCCTTAACAATGTGGCCATCCTCATGATCCAGCAGAAGCAGCGATTCTGTGTAGGAACTCCCAACGAATGAATATTTGTTTCCGCAAATCCCAAGATTTTTGATCTGCTCTAAGCAAGGTTCATAAACAACAAGTGCACATTGTATATCTTCATCTTCATCATCGTCATCGTCATAGTCATATTGCATTTCAATTATAGGCTCCCCACTCTTCCTAAATCCCAGAGTCCACGAAACTGATGCATCCGGTGCCTTAATGGTGAATTGCTTTGTAAATGCTTTTCGATCACCATGATCCATCATCCATACATCACAAACTTGTTTAGAAATTGTGATTTCTCTACAATTAAGCAAAACAAGAGACTCCCTTAGCCTAGAAACCGACAAATCTGATCTACGCAAACTATCTGGGAGATCTACCTCTCTAAACTCATGAGTGCTTAAATCAAATGACATAATCAGATTATAAGATACACCATCCATAGCAATCCATTCATAAGCAACCCAATAAATTAATTGACCAATCACCACCTGAAAATATGAAAAATGAATTGATTTACGAGGCAGCTGATTGCTACACGAAGTTTTCCATTCCCGTGAGCTCAATGTAAAAACCATAACTTGGGAGGGGATGCAACTTATACTTTCCATTTTTGCAATATCACAAATATATGTAATCTTGACAAGCTTAGGGTCCTTGGTGTCAGGGCAAACCCCAAAACCAATAACATAAACAAACGGCAATTCTAGCACATTAGGGACAACAACAGAAATCGATTTTCTAATTGCAGGATTCCAAAGAACAACAATGTCTGGACCACGGGTCAAGCACAACAAGCCATGAGAGCTCCAGATTGGCATTGTTACTTGAACGAGAGGAGGAGCAGTTAGGGCAAACTTTTGTTGGGGGAAACTATCATCATCCACAAAAGAAACGTATTTTACCTGCCCATCTCCGGCATTGTACCTTACAAGCAGATGCTCCGACTGATGGTGGCGGAAGTTGTAACCAGCAATGAAGTGAGAGCTATCGATCAATGACTTCCATGATTTGCAAACCGATCTGAATTGAATCAATGATTTGACGGGAAGCCTTTTGATAATCTCCACTTGGATATCGAAACTCAAGTGGGGTGGTGGTGACATTTTGATTTTGGGGATACTGAATTTGTTTTAGGGTTTATAAAAGGGAAGTTCTGTAGCATTAAACATGAAGATTTCTAACTCCTCTTCCTCGCGAAAAACCATTTGTGATTTGAAAAACAATTAACTTTACTAAATTATATGTTTTGTCCCTGTGCTTATATCTATCTTTTGTACGTATCCCCTTTTTAAAAATTCAATTATTACAATTATTATTGCATTTTTATAACGATTTGTGCTTCAAATAATAATATACACGATCAAATAAATAATAAAAAGAATTCAACCAATAAAACTAAAATACATTTTTGTATTTATTTTTGTATTTAAAATAAACAACTTTGCAATTAATCAGTTCCTAAGGTCTAGAGATTTTTTTATTTGAAAAATGCTCAAGGACTTAGTTTTGTTTGTTTTTTAAGAGGTCTGAAGTCTGAAATCTGATTTTACATCTAAAAAGTAAGAGGTGGTGCTGAAGTCTAAAATCTGAAATATTAAGACTGTTTGTTTTTATAAAATGATAAACATCTTAATTGAATATAAATATTATGTTTTAAAATTCCAACTTGAAAGAGACCACTATTTGATAACACACACATCCATACCCATCAACCATGCATTCAATTGAGGAGGAGGTAGAAGAAATTGAATCCTTAAAAAAATAAGAGGAATTAAGTGGATGTTACACCTCTAAAATTTCAGAGGACATTAAGAGATTATCAGACTTTTTTCTAAAAATAAAACAGTCTTAAATCTGAAAACCTCTTAATTTTCAGACTTAAGAGGTTTTAAGAGGTATTTTTCCAAAAACAAACAGCGCTTAGTCACTTAAAATATGAAATTATGTTGGTTTTTTCAATGCTCCTTTTCCTAAAAACTATTACAATTTTAACACTTTAAAAATAAAACTACATGCATCTCAGAATGAGACACCAACATTGTAAATTTGTAATTGTGAAAGATGATAAAAGTTCTTATGTAAAGCATAGTGGACCATCTCCAATGGGGTTCCTAAATTTTGCATTAAACATTAAATTCGGTGTAAATAACACTATTCACATATTAAATGGGGGTCTCTACTTTCCACATTAAATTTGGTGTAATGAACAGTATTACACTATATTTGGTGTAACACTATTCATTTACATTATTTTTTACATTACTTTTAAAAAGTAGTGTTACCCGTTAGATTATATTTATTATTAACACTAAAATTTACACTACAATTACATTATTTTTGAAATTTGGTGTAAAATATAATGTGACCCATTGGAGATGCCTAATGTGTTGCATCGAATTTGACGTCGTCATTGGCGTTATTTGGTATAACATTCATATCCTCATTCGAGATGGTCTAAGTAAACACTGACTTTATACATAAAGTGGGTCCCACATATTACACTATATATTGTATGCATATTTGACAACCATAAATTAATTTATTAAAAAAATTTGTTGGATTTCTGATAAGTAAAACTACTAGAAAAAAATGTATTACTGACGGAAAATTGCGTCACTAATCAGTGACGGATTAGTGATTGAAACTATTTAGTCGCTAAGTAGCGACGAAACAAATTTAGTCCCGGGCTAGACCCAAATCGGTCCCCCGGTCTAAAATAGTGATTCCGTAATCGGTCCCGGTCCCGAAGACCCGGTTAGCCATGGGTACAAACATACATAGGCTATAAAATAAACTAAACCAAACCAAACCAACCCACCGGCAATGCTTACATCCTACCCCCATCCTACCCCATTCTATAGGCTTACCTTTGGATTTTATTGAGTTCATTTGAGTTGGTTTGGTTTTATGTTTCTCAAACTACAGACCATAGAAAGATTGATGGCAAATGTAGGCACCCCAAATGGCACAAGCTTTAGTCAAATCTTTTATAAAATGGGGCATTGATATCCCATGGGACAAGCTAAAAATTGCATCACATTCGTAAACTACATGATTAATGGGTCGTTTGTCAAACACTCACTCGGTAAACGATTACCGGTAGAGGTCACCATTTTCACTTACCCTAGTAAGTGCTAAATGGGTAAGAGTGGTCACACTCTCACTTACCATACAAGATTTTTTTTTTTGAAAAGCAAACATTTCATTATCACAGACAATACCAATACATAGAGTTCACTTACATATTGGTAAGAGGAATAAGCCTAAATGCAGGCTTGCAAGGGATAAACCATGCACTTACAACAGGGACATCATACACACTTTACAACTTAAGACCAACGACCAAAAGACTAAAAGACAACCACAAGGCTTGTGGCGCACTGGTAGAGCTTGTGGGGGATGTGGATAGTATCCCATTCACCCCGGGTTCGATCCCAGGCGTTAGCAACCTGTGGCCACTGGGGATAAGGGCTGCACGCTTTAGCAGCTGGGGCGTTAGCCTCGCATTGCCGGGATTAGTCGGGGCAATTGCCTCGGATACCCTTCCAAAAAAAAAAGACTAAAAGACCAAAAGTCCAAACGCCAAACTTAAGACCAAGAATAAGACCAAACTGTGGTCTATAATTGTACCCGATCTGTGGAAAAAATAAAACTGCAGTCACAAACAGCACCGCTGCTGAATCCAATCAGCTGTTGCTGACCCCAAACAGCTAGAGACTTTAGCCAATGTCGATACGCGCCGTCCGCACCTTAACCTTAACACCAAATTGAAGGATTCCAAACAGACCCAATACTCGGATTACAAACGATCGAAACGCGCCTGGATGAACAAGACCCAAAACAGCTAGAGACTTCATTGTCCGTTGTTGTCGAGTCATTTTGGGTAACCTGCTTAATTCAGTAAGCCAACTCGATATCAACTGCACAATCACACAGACCTGCTTACTGCAGACAGCCACCTCGAACAGGATCTATTGGTTTGCAAGCCACAAACCATACAGCCGAGCCAAACAGCCCCTGCACGTATTCAGCCGAGTACCATCCAGAAAATCGCGAACAGCACCCACTAGCACTTACAGACCTTCTACGCATGCAACTTCAGCCCGAATCAGACCCGACTGCCCACAGCCGTTGCAGCACGTGTCTGTTACCCAACCGCAACATCTCACGAACAGTTAGCCGGATCATTCAGCCACTTCGTCCAGTCAAGCTTGCGCCCTCCACTTCCCCGGCCGATCCACTCGAAGCATGAACGCTGCAACTCCAGGAACCTTTCGTCAAGCTTCCTTTTGTCACCTTTGAACACTATTTGATTCCGGTGTACCCAAATCAGATAGGCCATGCACCATACGGTCTCTGTCCAGATCTTGCTTCGCGATTCGTTACCTGCCACACAGACTATTTCTAGGAGATCTTGCAGCGATGTATCGGGTAAGATTCTACGGAATTGCCATGCTCGCCTGGTAAGGTAAATGACTAGGTAAGTGCTTAATGTTTGGTAACAACCCTGGCTCTCAAATGGTTATGTTCACCATTCTCTACCAGAGCCTTCTTTAGTATCCCATGGTGTCGACAAGTATCGATGAAGACTTCCTATGAGAACTATGAATCCAACAAAAAGAGTTATGCATCATATCCGGGAAGGCAGCAAAAATATTGAACTTACTAGCAGAACACTTTTGAGTGAGTTAAACAAGATATTGGAAGCTAAAAGGCATATTGGGATAACAAGTGCTGAATCAGAAACATAAGAGATGTTCTTGTCAGAGTTCATCTCCAATTTTTTGTAAAGTAAAGAGAATATAGAGAAATAAATCCAGAATTGCAAATTTCTTGAAATAGGCAGATGAATTCAAGGTTGCATATAAAGATTCCAAACCATAAATACTAACAAGATTTAAGCATGTATAAATATACCTAAAAGGTATGTCCTCATTAAATACTAACATAAGCATCAATCTATATGTGTTGCAATCAACAATTTAACTACTTAAACTAATCTGCATGGTAACTGCACATCAATCTCTACCTTGATTACCTGTTCCAAAAGTCATCTCTTCAAAGCTCCACACATTGCAACAAGACCATCATCTTCGTCCTCAAATCAATCTAGATAGAATAAATACAATCACCTTCCTCATTGAGCAGAAGCAGCGATCCCGTGTAGGAATTCACAAAAGATTTACATTGGTTTACATAAATCTGAAGATCCTTGATGTGCTCTGAGAAAGGTTCATAAACAACAAGTGCTCGATAACAACAATCAAGTACCATATCAATTATAGGTTCCCCACTCTTCCTAAATCCTAGAGTTTTCTGTATTGTTGCAGCATGTGGTGGCTTAATGGTGTATAACTTTGTAAACGATTTCGAATCACCATGCTCCATCATCCATACAACACAAACTTGTTTCCAGGTTATATCTTCACTGTACTCGAGCAAAGCAAGAGAGCCCCTTAGCCTAGAGATGGAGAAACTTGAAAAGGGATGGTGAGCTTGAGCCAAACTATCTGGGAGTTTTATCTCTCGGAAGTTGGAACTTTTCAGTGCTCATATCAAATGACATTATAAGATTATGATCCCTAAATCCACCATCTTCAGCAATCCTCTCACAAGCAAACCAATAAATAAATTTACCTATAACTGCCCGAGACAATGTAAATGCAATTGATTTACGAGGCAGATTGTTACATGGAATTGTCCATTCCTTTGAGCTCAATGAGAAAACCATAACTTGACAAGGGATGTAACTTGTACTTTCCATTTTCCACGATACACTAATATATGTAATCTTGACAAACTTAGGATCACTAGTGTTAGGGCAAACCCCAAAACCAAGGACACTTGAAAACGGTGCATTTAACACATTAGGGACAACAACTGCAATCGATTTTTTAATCGGATCAATGACGTAGTACTGACGGATCCGTCGGTGATAACATTGCCCACGACTTTTATTCCGACTGAGGATACCTACAGATCCAACTTTTACTATAACCTTAAGGGCATATATATTGTTTCCGTGAAATCCACAATTTATATACGATAACATAAGTAAACTTATTCAAACCAAAACATCAAGTATGTCACAGTTGGAAGTAGGATCTGGGGATGTATGAAAACATATCTTCTAAATTAAAGAGTAGAGACCAGTTGTTTTCGTGAGAATCCCAACGTATCATTGCTTTGGTTATCGACAACTAGGAAGCTACATCCTTAAATACTCCATAGCGTAGAGCGTTAGAAAAAATATGCTTACATCTTACCCCATGTTGTAGATAAAGTCTACTACATTTATACCTATGAGAATTAAAGGTTGTTTGGTTGTTTTTCTATGAAGCACTATATGGATTAAATTGTCTTTATAGATTATAGATTGCCTAATATTGAATCGTCGCTGCGTGAGAACCGAGAAGGAAGCAGGCATGCAACAATAATTAACTCGGGTGGGATGAAAAACAATTAATTAAAGGTCTAAGACTTTAAGACTTTATGCTTTAAGAGCTAGTACATTATGCATTAAGAATTGTTTTTAAGACTTTTGATGAATATGCTTTATAAGATAGTATAGATATAGATAAGTGACAATAAAACAAGTTTGTGGGCAAGATATTTGAAGATTTCCTCCGAGAACTATGAATATAACAAAAGACTTATGTATCATACCCGGGACAGCAGCAATAATAAGAGATGTTGTTCTTGTTAGCATACGGTATGTAATGGTCAAAGTTAATCACGGATTTTTCGTCAAGTAAAGAAAATATAAGAAAATAAGGCCAGATTTGCATAATTTCTGGAAATTGGCAGATTTTTAGATGAAAAGCTCAGTGATGTGTTCCAATATTATCAACTGAATATGTTTCAATATTAAGGCATGAAACATAAACATTACTTTGATACATCCAAACATTTATCAAGCTTCAGAGACCAGATGAACTCACGGATGCATGTAAAGATTCCAAACAATGAATACTAATGGTTGTCGATGGTAATGTAAAAGAAATCTGGGCAGTTGCTCATGAAAAGTGATCGATGAACAAATACTCGGTGAACAGTAGCCATGAGCTTTGATACATGAAAGATTTGGGAGAAATATTGATTTCTTCCCCATGATGAAAAAAGGTAGAATAGATGGGTATTTATAGGATTTACAAAAGACCTTGAAAGGTCTCAACAATCTAAATCTAAATCTAAAAGAGAATATATTTGACTAAGAAAAGTATCCTAAAAGATAAACCAGGAAAATTATCCTTATTATCTTTTCATAATTCAAGTCTCAAGTAGCCTAAAAGGCTAAAACAACAGCTTTTCAAGATTGATTTGATCAATATCCGGGAATATATTGAACACTGAACATATATATACCAACTTAGGAACCTATTTTTAGTCCATGGTTTCAAAATTCAAACAATTGTTGTTAAATTAGGGAAAATCAACCGAACCATATAAATGAAATGATCACTTACATAGCTTATATTATTACACACACACACATATTAAGGCTAATTATAATGAGCATAAATAAATCTTACCAAACTTAATTCAGTTATACTTTCAGGAGCAACTATACCTGCATAAAACCATCAAAGAAAACAAAAGGATATGATTTTTACCAATATATATATATATACTTTTTTGGAACTCAAGAGGAACTACGATCCCCTACAATCCAATGGACAACCTTGTTGGCAGATGGTTTGACAAAAAGAACCGAGGTTAGACTTGCCACCTGCCAGCACGCCGGGGCAAAATCCAGATTCCACCAAAACATGGAACATGGTATGTTGCGTTGCATTACACATCAGGCAATCAATCTGAACATCAACATGCTTGATCCGAAGCTGAATATGCAAAGCAAGGCACCCCAGACCCTCTCCATGCCAAATTCTTTACCTTGGGGGGCACTTTCAACTTCAGAGTCGTATCCAAATGCAAGTACCCTCACTTGGGTTCCATTCCACCTGGTAACAACTAAAATTAAAATTTTTATAAAGTAAACTATGGATTTGGTCCTTGTTTTGGTTCGCACTTTCTATCCATAGTGGTCGTAAAATCAACATAAATAAAAGGACGTGACTCCAGGTTTACTTTTTCGCACCTATTGAGACCCTCTCTCTAACAATATCCGTTAAGCCAGTTAACACAAAGGGCATTTTGGTCATTTATCATTGTTTTGTCTATTTTTCTATAATGGATCTTCATCTTCCCTAAAGAACAAGAAAATGAACATGAACAAACCCTAAAAAGACTTGAATTAAAAACCCCAAATCAAAAAACAAACCAAAAACCTTAAATCAAGGAATAAATTAAACCAAAATCTTATATTTTTTTCAACCATCAAATACATAAACAGATCCTAAAATATATCCATCAGCCAGTTCCCATCGTTTTTAAACCCATACATAAACCTATCCCCTGTTCCCATCGAAACTCTGTACCCGGAGTGAAGGAATGGTCTCGTCGAAGATTATGGTTCTTAATTTCGTGTTCCAAAAGTCACCTCTTCACAGCTCCATACCCTACAATGTGGCCATCATCATGATCGAGCAGAAGCAGCGTTTCCATGTAGGAACTCAATGAATGTTTGCGTCCACAAATCCCAAGATCCTTGATGTGCTCCGAGCAAGGTTCATAAACAACAAGTGCACCGGATTTGTTTAAATCTTTATGATCATCTTCCATTTGAATTATAGGTTCCCCCGTCTTCCTAAATCCCAAAGTCCACCAAACTGATGCATTTGGTGGATTAATGGTGAATAGCTTTGTAAACACTTTTCGATCACAAGGCTCCATCATCCATACATCACAAATTTGTTTATCAGTTGTATAGTACTCAAGCAAAACAAGAGACTCCCTTAGCCTAGAAATGAATAAACATGATTCCCGCAAACTATCTAGGAGATCTACCTCTCTAAACTCATCGGTGCTCAAATCAAATGACATTATCATATTATGATACGTCAATTTACCATCAAAACAAATCCAATCATAAGCAACCCAATAAATAAACTGACCTATAATTGTCTGAAAACGTGTAAATTGAATTGATTTACGAGGCAGCTGATTGCTACATGAGGTTGTCCATTTCCCCGAGCTCAATGTGAAAACCATAACTTGGCAGGGGATGGAATTTATACTTTCCATTTTCTTCTCATCATTAATATATGTAATCTTGACAATCTTAGGGTCCTTAGTGTCAGGACAAACCCCAAAACCAATAACATAATTAAACGGTGGATGTACCTCGTTAGGAACAACAATCCCAATCGATTTTCTAATTGCAGGATTCCAAAGAACAACAATGTCCGTTTCAGAGACGGGATGGGAACCGTCTGGCTCTCTAAGCCAACCGGTCAAGCACAACAAGCCATGAGAGCTACCGATTACTGTTGTTGTTAGTTGAACGAGAGGAGGAACAGTTAGGGCAAAGTTTTGTTGGGGGAAACTATCATTATCATCATCCACAAAACAAACATATTTTACCTCGCTTTTTTCCTCATATCTGACTTTATGCCTTACAAGCAGATGCTGCGGCTGATCGTGACGGACGTTGTAACCAGCAATGAAGTGAGAGCTATCGATCAATGACTTCCATGTTTTGCAAACCGATCTGAATCGAATCAATGGTTTGACGGGAATCCTTTTGACGATTTCCACTTGGATATCGAATGGTATGTTGGATGACATTTTGATTTTGGGGATAATCTCAATTTGTTTTTAGGGTTTATAAGCGAAGTCCTCAACCGGAAGATTTGTATTTGTAATTCCTCTTCCTGACTTCCTTACCACAACCGTTTTAGAGTAAATTACACGTTTAGTCCTTATGTTATATGTTTTTATCCGTTTTAATCTCCTTTATAAAAATATTCAATTGTTCATGCTTTAGTGGTTACATTTTTACAATGACCTGGTCTTTTATCACTGTCTCTATTTTAAAATAGTGAGTTAAGGTACGGATATTTTACCCTTTTTATTGTTTTGTCAGAATTTTAATTCAAAATTTAAAAATTATAACTATATTTTTTATGCTCGTCCCTTGTTTTTCAAACCTCCCTCATTTCTCTCTTTCTACATCTAAAGTGTACTTATTAATGGTGTGTTTGGTACGTAGACAGGATAGAACAGTACGGGACAGGACAAGACAAGACAGTTGTTATGCGTTTGGTAGACATAACAGAACAAATAACATTCGATAAAATACAAATAAATAAAATTTAAAGAATGAATAAAATATATAATAGAATATGTATTTGATGTTTTAGAAGAGAATTATATTTTATTTTGAGGTTATATTGGTAAAACATAAGTCTGTTCCACCTTGTTCCATGGAGTAGGGGTGGAATAGGCTTGTTCCACCATGTTCATGTCTATTCCACATAAAAGTTCTGCCAAACATGAGACAGTGATCTATGTTCTGTCTTGTCCTGTCATGTCCTGTCATGTCCTGTCCAGTATACCAAACGCACCCTAAAAGGGCAGTAGGGGTCACGTATATCCACTCACTTAATTATTATAAGAGAATACTTAAACGTTTGAAAGATGCACCCACTTAATTTTATAGGATGTCCTTGAACTTAAATAGTTTTAAATCAAGTTTTAAATTTTTATTAATATGAGTGAGATGGTTCCGCTAGCGCTTTACATGGAAGAGATCATTGTTTCAAATCTTATTTCATATAAAATTTTAACTTTTTACCTTTTTAATTTTAGCCTCTAGGGTTTGCCCAAAGCATTAACTTGGGCCGTAAAATGTTTTTTTATGTAACAATAACCTTGTTAAAAAGATCAAACTCACGACCCCAAGTACACTTATGACTTGTATACTTTATGACCACTATGCGAATACAACATTTTGTTAATTTTTCTCCTATTTTGATTCTATTGTTTTTTTCATGATTTATTTTTATTCTCAATGCCAATCATCTTAAAAACCATCGGGTTTTTTTTCTCATTTTCAAACAAACATATATTTATTTTAAAGATCAATATCGATCCCATTTGAACAAAGAGTAATTTGGTTTCAAAATCGACATAAATGACTCTTCCATGGTCAAACCACGTTGACTTCCCCCATGTCAAACCACGATTTTGCAGACTCATTGTTAATGGCAAAAATCGTCCAGATGGATAATTTAAGGTTGATTGTGGAACTTAACAACTAAATAAATGAATCGTTTGACAAGACGATGCGTTAAGGACAGAAAATGTAAAAGAGACAAGAATTTTGGTGACGCGGGAAAAACCTCAACGAGGAAAAAACCCGCGGACGACTGTGGAAGTCGTCGCTACACTATGATCGTCAAATAGGGGCGATGTCCTTTGTTACTGGTGTCGATCGTACAGAGATTACAATACAAATGAAAGGAAATACTTTAAATGTAAAGTAACAAGTGTTTTGAATGAAAAAACAATGTGCGTCGTGTGTAAAAATTATGTATCGTGTGTGAATGTCGTGCGTCAAGAGCGATTCTTCGAGAGATAGTTCTTTGTTTTGTGTGTTCTTGAGTATGCAGTGTGTAATTCGGAGTTCGGTCCCCTGCCAATGATGACTTTGTCTTCATATTTATAGTCTTCGAATGCTTTTAACGTCTCCATAAATTCCTTTGGTAACGGTCGCAACGGTCTCTGTATTTTAATGCTCATAACTGCTTTGTCGGTTTCGTCTGTTGGCCATGAATGCCTTTTGACCTGCATTAAAGGAGAAAAACGTAACAGAAGAATCATACGTTAGTTGGTCGAGGTCGTGTGTTTCTACACGACGGTCGAGGTCGAGAGGTATGCTTGACTTTGGCTTTGGTCGAAGGATAGAGTACTTATGATTTGACTTGTGCTTTAGAAAAAAGTGTAATAAATGTTCCTAATGTTTCGGTCGTGATCGAGACTGGTGAAATTTTGCCCAAACAGTTTGCCCCCAAATTTTGAAAAAGTGGAGTGGCAAATTTGAATTTCAAAAGTTTTTTAAATTTTGCTTAGTCGAACGTTTAGGGTCGTGACATGTGTCAAAAAAGTCTTTTCAGTTGCCTTGGAATTGGATAGGTCCAATTCTAACTAAAGAAGAAGTCGAAAAGGTGATAAGATCGTCTTACCAAAAACTAGGCATCGCTGATGAATGTACACGACCTTCTCTTGGCTTATCAAGTCAAGAAGGACAAATGTCATCGCTATAGCTTGTTTTCTAGGTATAAGGGTGATCGAACCTTAGTCTTAAATACCGATGTTAATGATCGTAAGTGGAAGACTAGGTATGCGTTTGTGCGTAGGTCAATCCTTGACTCCGAGAGTGACTGGATTAGGGCTGGTTGGAATACGTCGGGTGAGATTTTTGTAGTTTTCTTGTTGTACGTCTCTCACATTATTCAACCAGAGGTTTTCAGATTTAAGACTGTTTGTTTTATTTTTAGAAAAAAGTCTGAAAACCTCTTAATGTCCTCTGAAATTTTAGAGGTGCAACATTCACTTAATTCCTCTTTTTTTAAGGATTCAGTTTCTTCTACCTCCTCAATTGAATGCATGATTGATGGGTATGGATGTGTGTGTTATTAAATAGTGGTCTCTTTTAAGCTGGAATTTTAAAACATAATATTTTTATTCAATTAAGATGTTTATCATTTTATAAAAACAAACAGTCTTAATATTTCAAATTTCAGACTTAAACACCACCTCTTACTTTTTAGATGTAAAATCAGATTTCAGACTTCAGACCTCTTAAAAACAAACAACACTAAGTTCTTGAGCATTTTTCAAATAAAAAAATCTCTAGACCTTAGGAACTGATTAATTGCAAAGTTGTTTATTTTAAATATAAAAATAAATACAAAAATGTATTCTAGTTTTATTGGTTGAATTCTTTTTATTATTTATTTGATCGTGTATATTATTATTTGAAGCTCAAATCGTTATAAAAATGCAATAATTGTAATAATTGAATTTTAAAAAGGGGATACGTACAAAAGATAATAACCATAGGGACCAAACATAAAATTTAGTAAAGTTATTGTTTTTCAAATCACAAATCGTTTTTCGCGAGGAAGAGGAGTTAGAAATCTTCATGTTTAATGCTACAGAACTTCCCTTTTATAAACCCTAAAAACAAATTCATTATCCCCAAAATCAAAATTTCACCGGCCCAATTGAGTTTCGATATCCAAGTGGAGATTATCAAAAGGCTTCCCGTCAAATCATTGATTCAATTCAGATCGGTTTGCAAAACATGGAAGTCATTGATCGATAGCTCTCACTTCATTGCTGGTTACAACTTCCGGCACGATCAGTCGGAGCATCTGGTTGTAAGGTACGATGTCGGAGATGGGGAGGTAAAATACGTTTCTTTTGTGGATGATGATAGTTTCCCCCAACAAAAGTTTGCCCTAATTGCTCCTCTCGCTCAAGTAACAATGCCAATCTGTAGCTCTCATGGCTTGTTGTGCTTGACCCGTGGTCCAGACATTGTTGTTCTTTGGAATCCTGCAATTAGAAAATCGATTTCTGTTGTTGCCGTTTGATTATGTTATTGGTTTTGGGGTTTGCCCTGACACCAAGGACCCTAAGCTTGTCAAGATTACATATATTTCTGATCAGAGGGAAATAGAAAGTATAAGTTGCATCCCCTGCCAAGTTATGGTTTTTACATTGAGCTCAGGGGAATGGAAAACTTCATGTAGCAATCAGCTGCCTCGTAAATCAATTCAACTTTCATGTTTTCAGGTGGTGATTGGTCAGTTAATTTATTGGGTTGCTTATGAACGGATTGCTATGGATGATGGATGGAATAGGCTGATTATGTCATTTGATTTAAGCACTCATGAGTTTAGAGAGGTAGATCTAAGAGGTTTTCAGACTTTTTTCTAAAAATAAAACAAACAGTCTTAAATCTGAAAACCTCTTAATTTTCAGACTTAAGAGGTTTTAAGAGGTATTTTTTCAAAAACAAATAGCCCCTATCTATAGTCACTTAAAATATGAAATTATGTTGGTTTTTTCAATGGACTTTTTCCTAAAAACTATTACAATTATAACACTTTAAAAATAAAACTACATGCATCTCAGAATGAGACACCAACATTGTAAATTTGTAATTGTGAAAGATGATAAAAGTTCTTATGTAAAGCATAGTGGACCATCTCCAATGGGGTCACTAAATTTTACATTAAACATTAAATTCGGTGTAAATGACACTATTTACATATTAAATGAGGGTCTCTACTTTCCACAATAAATTTGGTGTAATGAATAGTATTACACTATATTTGGTGTAACACTATTCATTTACATTATTTTTTACATTACTTTTAAAAAATAGTGTTACGCATTAGACTAGATTTACTATTAACACTAAAATTTACACTACTATTACATTATTTTTGAAATTTGGTGTAAAATATAATGTGACTCATTGGAGATGCCCTAATGTGTTACATCGAATTTGACGTCGTCATTGGAGTTATTTGGTATAACATTCATATCCTCATTCGAGATGGTCTAAGTAAACACTGACTTTATACATAAAGTGGGTCCCACATATTACACTATATATTGTATGCATATTTGACAACCATAAATTAATTTATTAAAAAAATTTGTTGGATTTCTGATAAGTAAAACTACTAGAAAAAAATGTATCACTGATGGAAAATTGTGTCACTAATCAGTGACGGATTAGTGATTGAAACTATTTAGTCGCTAACTAGCGACGAAACACATTTAGTCCCGGGCTAGACCCAAATCGGTCCCGGTCTAAAATAGTGATTCCGTAATCGGTTCCAGTCCCGAAGACCCGGTTAGCCATGGGTACAAACATACATAGGCTATAAACAAAACCAAACCAAACCAACCCACCGGCATGAAGGAAAAGTCTGCTTACATCCTACCCCATTCTATAGGCTTACCTTTGGAGTTTATTGAGTTCATTTGATTTGGTTTGGTTTTCTGTTTCTCAAACTACAGACCATAGAAAGATTGATGGCAAATGTAGGCACCCCAAATGGCACAATCTTTAGTCAAATCTTTTATAAAATGGGGCATTGATATCACATGGGACAAGCTAAAAATTGCATCACAGTCGTAAACTACACGATTAATGGGTCGTTTGTCAAACACTCACTCGGTAAACGATTACTGGTAGAAGTCACCATTTTCACTTACCCTAGTAAGTGCTAAATGGGTAAGAGTGGTCACACTCTCACTTACCATACAAGATTGTCGGCTCCTTGTCATGTATCGGGTAACATTCTACGGAATTGTCATGCTCGCCTCGTAAGGTAAATGACTAGGTAAGTGCTTAATGTTTGGTAAACAACCCTGGCTCTCAAATGGTTATGTTCACCATTCTCTACCAGAGCCTTCTTTAGTATCCTATGGTGTCGACAAGTATCGATGAAGACTTCCTCTGAGAACTATGAATCCAACAAAGAGTTATGCATCATATCCGGGAAGGCAGCAAAAATATTGTACTTACTAGCAAAACACTTTTGAGTGAGTTAAACAAGATATTGGAAGCTAAAAGGCATATTGGGATAACAAGTGCTGAATCAGAAACATAAGAGATGTTGTTCTTGTTAGCATACAGTATGTAATAGTCAAAGTTCATCTCCAATTTTTTGTAAAGTAAAGAGAATATAGAGAAATAAATCCAGAATTGCAAATTTCTTGAAATAGGCAGATGAATTCAAGGTTGCATATAAAGATTCCAAACCATAAATACTAACAAGATTTAAGCATGTATAAATATACCTAAAAGGTATGTCCTCATTAAATACTAACATAAGCATCAATCTATATGTGTTGCAATCAACAATTTAACTACTTAAACTAATCTGCATGGTAACTGCACATCAATCTCTACCTTGATTACCTGTTCCAAAAGTCATCTCTTCAAAGCTCCACACATTGCAACAAGACCATCATCTTCGTCCTCAAATCAATCTAGATAGAATAAATACAATCACCTTCCTCATTGAGCAGAAGCAGCGATCCCGTGTAGGAATTCACAAAAGATTTACATCGGTTTACATAAATCTGAAGATCCTTGATGTGCTCTGAGAAAGGTTCATAAACAACAAGTGCTCGATAACAACAATCAAGTACCATATCAATTATAGGTTTCCCACTCTTCCTAAATCCTAGAGTTTTCTGTATTGTTGCAGCATGTGGTGGCTTAATGGTGTATAACTTTGTAAACGATTTCGAATCACCATGCTCCATCATCCATACAACACAAACTTGTTTCCAGGTTATATCTTCACTGTACTCAAGCAAAGCAAGAGACTCCCTTAGCCTAGAGATGGAGAAACTTGTAAAGGGATGGTGAGCTTGAGCCAAACTATCTGGGAGTTTTATCTCTCGGAACTTTTCAGTGCTCATATCAAATGACATTATAAGATTATGATCCCTAAATCCACCATCTTCAGCAATCCTCTCTCAAGCAAACCAATAAATAAATTTACCTATAACTGCCCGAGACAATGTAAATGCAATTGATTTACGAGGCAGGTTGTTACATGTAATTGTCCATTCCTTTGAGCTAAATGAGAAAACCATAACTTGACAAGGGATGTAACTTGTACTTTCCATTTTCCACCATACACTAATATATGTAATCTTGACAAACTTAGGATCACTAGTGTTAGGGCAAACCCCAAAACCAAGGACACTTGAAAACGGTGCATTTAACACATTAGGGACAACAACTGCAATCGATTTTTTAATCGGATCAATGACGTAGTACTGACGGATCCGTCGGTGATAACATTGCCCACGACTTTTATTCCGACTGAGGATACCTACAGATCCAACTTTTACTATAACCTTAAGGGCATATATATTGTTTCCGTGAAATCCACAATTTATATACGATAACATAAGTAAACCTATTCAAACCAAAACATCAAGTATGTCACAGTTGGAAGTAGGATCTGGGGATGTATGAAAACATATCTTCTAAATTAAAGAGTAGAGACCAGTTGTTTTCGTGAGAATCCCAACGTAGCATTGCTTTGGTTATCGACAACTAGGAAGCTACATCCTTAAATACTCCATAGCGTAGAGCGTTAGAAAAAATATGCTTACATCTTACCCCATGTTGTAGATAAAGTCTACTACATTTATACCTATGAGATTTAAAGGTTGTTTGGTTGTTTTTCTATGAAGCACTATATGGATTAAATTGTCTTTATAGATTATAGATTGCCTAATATTGAATCGTCGCTGCGTGAGAACCGAGAAGGAAGCAGGCATGCAACAATAATTAACTCGGGTGGGATGAAAAACAATTAATTAAAGGTCTAAGACTTTAAGACTTTATGCTTTAAGAGCTAGTACATTATGCATTAAGAATTGTTTTTAAGACTTTTGATGAATATGCTTTATAAGATAGTATAGATATAGATAAGTGACAATAAAACAAGTTTGTGGGCAAGATATTTGAAGATTTCCTCCGAGAACTATGAATATAACAAAAGACTTATGTATCATACCCGGGACAGCAACAATAATAAGAGATGTTGTTCTTGTTAGCATACGGTATGTAATGGTCAAAGTTAATCTCCGATTTTTCGTCAAGTAAAGAAAATATAAGAAAATAAGGCCAGATTTGCATAATTTCTGGAAATTGGCAGATTTTCAGATGAAAAGCTCAGTGATGTGTTCCAATATTATCAACTGAATATGTTTCAATATTAAGGCATGAAGCATAAACATTACTTTGATACATCCAAACATTTATCAAGCTTCAGAGACCAGATGAACTCACGGATACATGTAAAGATTCCAAACAATGAATACGAACGGTTGTTGATGGTAATGTAAAAGAAATCTGGAAAATTATCCTTATTATCTTTTCATAATTCAAGTCTCAAGTAGCCTAAAAGGCTAAAACAACAGCTTTTCAAGATTGATTTGATCAATATCCGGGAATATATTGAACACTGAACATATATATACCAACTTAGGAACCTATTTTTAGTCCATGGTTTCAAAATTCAAACAATTGTTGTTAAATTAGTGAAAATCAACCGAACCATATAAATGAAATGATCACTTACATTACATAGCTTATATTATTACACACACACACACACATATTAAGGCTAATTATAATGAGCATAAATAAATCTTACCAAACTTAATTCAGTTATACTTTCAGGAGCAACTATACCTGCATAAAACCATCAAAGAAAACAAAAGGATATGATTTTTACCAATATATATATATATACTTTTTTGGAACTCAAGAGGAACTACGATCCCCTACAATCCAATGGACAACCTTGTTGGCAGATGGTTTGACAAAAAGAACCGAGGTTAGACTTGCCACCTGCCAGCACGCCGGGGCAAAATCCAGATTCCACCAAAACATGGAACATGGTATGTTGCGTTGCATTACACATCAGGCAATCGATCTGAACATCAACATGCTTGGATCCGAAGCTGAATATGCATAGCAAGGCACCCCAGACCCTCTCCATGCCATATTCTTTACCTTGGGGGGCACTTTCAACTTCAGAGTCGTATCCAAATGCAAGTACCCTCACTTGGGTTCCATTCCACCTGGTAACAACTAAAATTAAAATTTTTATAAAGTAAACTATGGATTTGGTCCTTGTTTTGGTTCACACTTTCTATCCATAGTGGTCGTAAAATCAACATAAATAAAAGGACGTGACTCCAGGTTTACTTTTTCGCACCTATTGAGACCCTCTCTCTAACAATATCCGTTAAGCCAGTTAACACAAAGGGCATTTTGGTCATTTATCATTGTTTTGTCTATTTTTCTATTATGGATCTTCATCTTCCCTAAAGAACAAGAAAATGAACATGAACAAACCCTAAAAAGACTTGAATTAAAAACCCCAAATCAAAAAACAAACCAAAAACCTTAAATCAGGGAATAAATTAAACCAAAATCTTATATTTTTTTCAACCATCAAATACATAAATAGATCCTAAAATAGATCCATCAGCCAGTTCCCATCGTTTTTAAACCCATACATAAACCTATCCCCTGTTCCCATCGAAACTTTGTACCCGGTGTGAAGGAATGGTCTCGTCGAAGATTATGGTTCTTAATTTCGTGTTCCAAAAGTCACCTCTTCACAGCTCCATACCCTACAATGTGGCCATCATCATGATCGAGCAGAAGCAGCGTTTCCATGTAGGAACTCAATGAATGTTTGCGTCCACAAATCCCAAGATCCTTGATGTGCTCCGAGCAAGGTTCATAAACAACAAGTGCACCGGATTTGTTTAAATCTTTATGATCATCTTCCATTTGAATTATAGGTTCCCCCGTCTTCCTAAATCCCAAAGTCCACCAAACTGATGCATTTGGTGGATTAATGGTGAATAGCTTTGTAAACACTTTTCGATCACAAGGCTCCATCATCCATACATCACAAATTTGTTTATCGGTTGTATAGTACTCAAGCAAAACAAGAGACTCCCTTAGCCTAGAAATGAATAAACATGATTCCCGCAAACTATCTAGGAGATCTACCTCTCTAAACTCATCGGTGCTCAAATCAAATGACATTATCATATTATGATACGTCAATTTACCATCAAAACAAATCCAATCATAAGCAACCCAATAAATAAACTGACCTATAATTGTCTGAAAACGTGTAAATTGAATTGATTTACGAGGCAGCTGATTGCTACATGAGGTTGTCCATTTCCCCGAGCTCAATGTGAAAACCATAACTTGGCAGGGGATGGAATTTATACTTTCCATTTTCTTCTCATCATTAATATATGTAATCTTGACAATCTTAGGGTCCTTAGTGTCAGGACAAACCCCAAAACCAATAACATAATTAAACGGTGGATGTACCTCGTTAGGAACAACAATCCCAATCGATTTTCTAATTGCAGGATTCCAAAGAACAACAATGTCCGTTTCAGAGACGGGATGGGAACCGTCTGGCTCTCTAAGCCAACCGGTCAAGCACAACAAGCCATGAGAGCTACCGATTACTGTTGTTGTTAGTTGAACGAGAGGAGGAACAATTAGGGCAAAGTTTTGTTGGGGGAAACTATCATTATCATCATCCACAAAACAAACATATTTTACCTCGCTTTTTTCCTCATATCTGACTTTATGCCTTACAAGCAGATGCTGCGGCTGATCGTGACGGACGTTGTAACCAGCAATGAAGTGAGAGCTGTCGATCAATGACTTCCATGTTTTGCAAACCGATCTGAATCGAATCAATGGTTTCACGGGAATCCTTTTGACGATTTCCACTTGGATATCGAATGGTATGTTGGATGACATTTTGATTTTGGGGATAATCAATTTGTTTTTAGGGTTTATAAGCGAAGTCCTCAACCGGAAGATTTGTATTTGTAATTCCTCTTCCTGACTTCCTTACCACAACCGTTTTAGAGTAAATTACACGTTTAGTCCTTATGTTATATGTTTTTATCCGTTTTAATCTCCTTTATAAAAATACTAGATGAGTACCTGCGCACGATGCGGCGCGAAGTATCTCAAATCTAAAGCCGAGAATTCGAAAAAATAATTTTGTTTCATGTTCATATTTATACGCTTTTAAATCGCATATCAGATGTATAAAATTAAAGGTCAATATGGTTAATTGGTCAAAAAAATTAGAGAAAATAATATAATCATGATTAAGAAAGTATAAATAATTAAATATACTATACTAAAATATTAGCATATTATATTTATGAAAAAGGTTCGAAGTCATAATCCAAAAGTCAGTTGATAAGTGATATCTTTTTTTTCCAAGTAATTAAATCTCTTATGATAATTCTAAGGGTGTTTCGTTGACAGAATGGAATTTGATAGAATTGTAATTCGTCGAAGTAATTCGACTTTGAAGTAAAAATTGATATGAACTTGCAAAAAGAAAATCACGACAATTTAGTGATTATTTGTATCAAATCTCATACTAATTTCAACAAATCCCATACTAATCACGACACATTAATTCGTATATATTTATGATATTTAATAATATAATTAAATAAAAAAATATTCAATATTGAGCTCATTTCGAAGGTATTGACGAAGCGATTACAATGGTATAATTTGTAAAAAATAGAAATGTTTTTAATGCATTTTAGTTCATATACATTATATTTGTTTATATGATAAAAGTCTAAAATGAAAAATAAAAAAGTAAGAGATTAAAAGTAAACTACATACCTAATTATAAGGGTAGTAAATGTAACGTATAAATTAAAAAAATTGAATTAATGAGAGATTTAAGGAGGAGTGAATGTGGGTGTGTTAATTGAACTTATAATGTAAATTGCGTCCAGATACATGTTTAGGCGGGAAAATACTGTAGTCGGCTCACCAGAAGACGACACGTGGCATGCTAGTTACTTATTTATTATATGTATAGACTAGCTGAGTGCCCGCGCAATGCGGCGGGATGTCACAATTTTTTGTAAAAAACGGTTGTAAAAAAAGTTGACGTATAATGGAGATAGCTGCAAAAAGTATGTGCCACAGCTAGTAGCTGCTAGCTGCAAAGTAAGGTGAAAATATACCTACTTGGTCAAACTTTTTAGTTTCACCATATCAATGTCACCATCACCATTTTCACATTTGCGCAATCAATGGAAATGAAATGTTAAATATCTAAATACTACAACAAAATCCACCCTACAAGTAAAAGTAGGGCAGCAATTGCCAAATAAGTGCATTCCGTCATATAGAACCCATGATAATTGGATCAAAAATGTTAAGAAGAGTGCATCACTGCAATAAATGCCAGCATACCCAATAAAAGACTACATAAAAACAGAACACTAAAGTTGCAAATAGAACTTAGTTGCAAGGGAGATTGTAGAAAATCCCGGTAACCAAGCTGCAGAATTGGATGTGGTCAACAAAGATATCATTGTTAAAACAGAAAGAAAGATATTTTCATCAACAGTTTGATACCGATGCTGAGCTGCACATCTTGCCTCAAATCTTTCTTGTTCCAGAAGGGGCTCCATCTTCTGATATAAATAGCCAACATAGTCCAAGTATGACCTTAAGTCATGTCTTTGGGCTTCTGATTAATGAAACATTAAATAAGTCTCCACATAAATAAATGAATCACTATGAAACCAAGAAAAACACTTGACAACGTTAAGAATATTAACAAAAAGAAGGCAGATTTCGTGGGGTTGGTCGGTATTACAAGATGCCATTATCAATTTCATGTTGTTTTATCAGCATGTTTTGCAATCCTAGGTGATAAGCCACCAACAAATGGAAACTTACGCTGGGCATAGTTATCAGTGTGGTCAGCACCAGCTGCTGAGTTCCCACTGGAAAGTTTGTGCACTGGTGAAACACCCTAAAAACAGGGTCAATTTAAACTTTGAAATTTACCATAAGTTATGATCAAAAACTTTCAAACTTATATAACCTGAGGATCAAATGTAAGGTTTCTATATACAAACGTCATTACTTAAATAACTTATTAATCTAATCATAACATAACAATCAGATTAATCCAGTTATCTACACAACCGTCCCAAAAGCATCAAAATCTCTAGATCCTTCGGTATCTCTAAGTCTGAAACTTTCCAAAAGTTCTCGTCTCTCATTCCCGCTATTTCCCGGAGCTTGTACCTGGTAAGAAGATTCAACTTGAAACATTAGGCTTTCGCCTAGTGAGGATACTCAAATCAAAATAAAATTTAATAATTAAAACATGAACAGATAACTCAAACCTGTTCTCACCCATCTTACCGTACGACAACTCCTTTTCAAATCGGGGAATCTACCCCACTCCCAATTTCCTTCGACTAACCCATTTAATCGCAACAACAACATAAGAGTTAACTCTGAATCGTTCCGGATTCATAATCAATAATCACACACAAGAAATTACAAGTCAAAACCTGCCTATTTCTTAATCAGGAAGTAGAGATTACAAATTACTTTATGCCTATCTCTAGTCTTCCTCTCATCACAGGGAAATCTCCGATCTTCCCAAATCGAAATAGGAATTATTAAGCCCAACTGCTTATTCCACATTCCACCTCAGAATCAATGGTCCCCATGGGATTATAATATCGCGATACTCAAATCGAGACTCATGATTCAAGGTACACCCAATTACTAAAATTACATCCCTTTGGTCTATGGCGAGTAATCGGTTCCCATTATACCGTACCCAAGTGCCCTCGGTGACCGGATGCCTATTTTAGTAAAAGCACATAATCACATAATATAATGTATGTAATACTCGATACTACTATATGCGTCCAGCATACAATGTATCATTTCTCCGAACATATTCTATATGTATAAAATATCAAGAATATTAATATCTCTTCATCTCAATCTCTTAATTATCTCCTCTTTAACTTAGCATGGAAGTTAATATCTCAATAAAACTTCAAATCATATTTAGAGCTCATAACCACATAGTAATTTCATGTAGTAGATAATCAAACTTAGCATGCAAGATTTATACTAAATACTAGTTCATCAATTTCATATATAACTCATCTTGGAAACTTTAACATGGTAACCAACAGTCCAACATAACACAACTTTTAATCGCCCTCTTGGCTTATCTCTAATTTAATCCAATCCACATAAAACATATTCATGCATACATATAAAGCATCTAATTCAAGATTAATTACTGAATTTTAAAGAGAGTTGAATAAACTCACCTGATGCGTTATTACTCATTTTAATCCTTTTTAACACGTAAGGGCTCCTTTCTTCACTACCACAGCTTACTGTATTATTCAATTACATATACTGATATTAATTATCAAAATAGAACCCTCTATAACTGAAAATCCTTAATTTCTAAAAAGTACATCTCAAGTCGCAATCAACTGAAATCGCAGTCCCCTATTGCGATCCCAAATCCAAGTCGCAGTCAACGGTTGCGATTTCAACCTCAAATCGCAACTCACCATTGCGATTTCACCTCAAGTCGCAGTGAACTGTTGCGACTACAGTACCAAGTCGCAACTGCCCATTGCGATTTCGACCCAAGTCGCAACCAACTGTTGCGATTCCAAAGCCAAGTCGCAATGGCCTGTTGCGACTCCAACTCCAAGTCGCTATTGCCTATTGCGACAATCATGAATGTCGCAACTCAAGGTTGCGACTTCGATGATATTCAACCAAGTCTCAGTCCACTAAGTTCGTTCTAAACCCAGATTTTTGTACTTTTAATCTATGTTTGTTTATGCCAATTTGCAGATATGTTTCATACACTTATCTTAACAAATCCTAAAACTCAGATTCTCATTATTATCAAGGTTTACCAACACCCAATTTAAAAGTTCCAAAGAAAGTTTTACTACAAAGAAGATGAAGTATTCAATTAGATAATTACCTTTTGATATCTTCAAATCACCACCAGATTAATATAAATTCCCAGAAGATCTTTTCTTTTCCTCCTTCTCTTTCTCGATTTCTCTATCTCAATCTCTCTCTCGGTTTCTCTTTTTCAAAACCGAACACCCACATAATGCACATAACCCACATATTTAGCTAACATAGCTAATTTAATGACACCTCACAAAAAAACCATGAGTCATTAACTATTACCAAAATAAACCTCTAACTTTCAAGGAATTGCACAATCAACCCTCCAAATGAAAATCTATCTCAAGTAACACTTTTAAAGAATTACAAACTTAACCCCAAGTTAACTTGTAATTCACAAAATAATATAATTGAAAATTCGGGATGTTACAATACTCCCCAACTTGAAAATGATTTCGTCCTCGAAATCAAAGCTAGGTAAACAAATGAGGATACCTATCCCTCATACTCTCCTCTGACTCTAAAGTTACATTAGTACCTCTATGATGTTTCCACTGTACTTTCAACATAGCTACTTCTTTACCACTACGTAGTTTTCTAACCGATCTTTCTAAAATTGCCTCTGGTTCCTCTACACAGCGACTCTTTTCATCTATCTTCACATCAGTGAGTGGAATCACATCTTCCTCTTTGGCCAAACACTTCCGAAGATAACATACATGAAAAGTATTATGAACTCCTTCCAACTCGGGTGGAAGATCTAACTTGTAAGCTTGTAACCCAATTTTCTCAACAATGGTGAAAGGTCCTAGAAAACGAGGACTCAACTTCCCACGTTTTCCAAATCTTATCACACCTTTCCATGGGGATACCTTGAGCATCACATGCTCCCCAACTTGAAACTCCTTTGGTCTCCGCTTCAGATCAGCGTAACTTTTCTGTCTATCTTGGGCTGCTTTCATATGCTGCCGAATCTCTTTTACTTTATCCGCCGTTTGCTGTACTAACTCCGGACCAGCAAATTGTTTCTCCCCGGCTTCTAACCAACACACCGGAGTTCTACACTTACGACCATACAACGCTTCAAAGGGTGCTCTCCCGATGCTCGAATGATAACTATTGTTATACGCAAATTCTACTAACGGTAGATGCGTATCCCAGTTACCACCAAAATCTAAAACACAACACCTGAGCATATCCTCCAAAGTTTGAATAGTCCGCTCACTCTGTCCATCGGTCTGTGGATGAAAAGCAGTACTCAAATTAACTTTAGTACCCAATTCTTCTTGCAATGATCGCCAAAATCTCGAGGTAAACCGACTATCACGATCTGACACTATCGACATCGGTATACCATGCCTTGACACCACTTCATCAATATACAACTTTGCTAATTTCTCAATTGGTGATGCCTCTTTCATTGCTAGAAAATGAGCACTCTTAGTTAATCTATCCACGATTACCCATATTGTGTCGTTACCTTTTTGCGTCTTGGGTAACTTCGTCACAAAGTCCATGGTAATCTTCTCCCACTTCCACTCCGGAATTTCCAAGGATTGGAAACTTCCGTACGGTTTCTGATGTTCAGCTTTCACCAACGAACATGTTGTACACGTCTCTACCTTTCGAGCCACATCTACTTTCATTGCTGGCCACCAATAATGCAATTTCAAATCTCGATACATCTTCGTACTCCCAGGGTGAATGGAATACTTAGATCTATGAGCGTCTTCGAGAATCAACTCTCGATTTCCTCCCATTTTAGGCACCCAAACTCTTCCTTGGAACAATTTAATCCCCCGACCATCTTCAGTCAATTGAAGATGTTGTTTACCCATTACTTCTTCCTTCAGATTTTCCCCTCGCAAAGCAACCACTTGTGCTTCTTTAATCTTTTCCATCAAATTTGACGTTACATCAATTCTAGCGTTTACCGTTTTCAAACACCCACCATACTCCTTTCTACTTAAGGCATCAGCCACGACATTTGCATTACCAGGATGGTAATGCAATTCACAATCGTAATCCTTAAGCAATTCTAACCATCTTCGCTGCCTCATGTTTAATTCTTTCTGATCAAAAACATGTTGCAAACTCTTGTGATCAGTATAAAGAGTACACTTCGTTCCATACAAATAGTGTCGCCACAACTTCAAAGCGAACACCACTGCTGCTAACTCTAGATCATGGGTAGGATAATTCTTTTCATGCTCTTTAAGCTGTCTTGAGGCATAGGCAATCACTTTGCCCCTTTGCATTAGCACACATCCTAAACCCATCTTTGAAGCATCACTATATACAACAAAATCTTCTGTCCCTTCTGGCAGGGCAAGAATAGGTGCTTCACACAGTTTTTGACGTAAAGTTCTGAAAGCTATTTCCTGTTTCTCCGTCCAAACAAACTTCTCATTCTTTCTAGTTAACAACGTTAAAGCAGATGCAATCTTAGAAAAATCTTTTATGAATCTTCTATAATAACCTGCTAATCCCAGAAAGCTTCTTATCTCAGAGGCACTTCTAGGTGTCTCCCAATTCGTCATCGCTTCAATCTTTGAAGGATCTACTTTAACTCCTTCAGAAGTAATCACATGACCTAGGAACTGCACCTCCTTCAACCAAAATTCACACTTTGAAAACTTTGCGTATAACTTCTCTTTTCTTAAAACTTCTAAGACTTCGCGAAGATGTTGCTCATGATCTTCTTCAGTCTTTGAATAAATAAGTATGTCATCAATAAACACAATGACAAACTTATCTAAAAATGGTCGACACACTCTGTTCATCAAATCCATAAATACTGCAGGAGCATTTGTCAACCCAAATGGCATTACAAGGAACTCATAATGCCCATATCTTGTTCTAAATGCCGTTTTCGAAACGTCTTCATCTCTTACTCGTACTTGATGGTATCCAGATCTCAAATCTATCTTTGAAAAGCATCCCGCACCTTGGAGTTGATCAAATAAATCATCAATCCTCGGAAGTGGATACTTGTTCTTAATAGTTACCTTATTCAACTCTTGGTAATCAATACACATTCTCATGGTACCATCTTTCTTCTTAACAAATAAAACTGGAGCTCCCCACGGTGAAGAACTTGGTCTTACGAAACCCATATCCAATAACTCCTGAAGCTGAGTCATCATCTCTTTCATCTCAGCAGGTGCTAAACGATAAGGTGCTCGTGCAATCGGTGCCGATACAGGAATAATATCGATACGAAACTCCACCTGTCTTTCAATTGGCAAACCTGTAAGGTCATCCGGGAACACATCCGGAAACTCACGCACCACGTTGATATCGTGAATATTTTTCTTTTCTAACTTTGTATCAATAACATAGGCTAGATAAGACCAACACCCTTTCGATAAACATTTCCGCGCCTTCATCACTGAAATGAACGGAATTTCTCCTTCCTGTTTTTCTCCGAACACGAATACACTATCTTTCTCGCCCATTGGAATTCGAATCAGCTTCTTTGCGCACATAATTTCTGCCTGGTTGTTGCTCAACCAGTCCATCCCTACTACAATATCAAAACTCCCAATTTCCATTAACAACAAGTTAATCGGAAATTCTGTTCCCTCTATCATAATCTTACAATCGGCCAGGCTCTCCTTAACCAAAGTTTGAACTCCATTAGCTATTTCGACTACTAAGGCATCTCCTAGAGTAGTAACAGGCATAGCTAATTTATGTTGAAACAACTTGGATACAAAAGAATAATTTGCACCAGTATCAAACAACACACGTGCAGGAACAGAGTTTATAAGAAATGTACCCGAGACCACGTCCTTTGACCCCTTCGCTTCATCAGCAGTCATTTGAAATGCACGACCGGTTGGTTTGGGAATATCCAGCTTTCTCCCCTGATCTCCTCCTCTTTTCAACTTCGGACAATCTTTTCGAAAATGACCCGGTTGCTGACATTCAAAACAAACCGACCCAGGCACTGTACAATTTGACGCCATATGTCCCATCTTCCCACACTTGAAACATTGATTTCCAATCACACGGCATTGGCCAAAATGTTTACTTCTGCACTTTGCACACCAACTCGGTTCTCTACGAGAATCATTGCGAATGTTCTTTCCGAATAATCTTAATTTCTGAGGAGGTTCTGAACGACCCTCCCATTTTCTCTTTTCTCCAACCTGTGCTTTCTCCTCCTTGTCTTTCACATACATTTCCTCTATCACCTTTGCTTCCTCAATCGTGTCCCTCAAGGTAGCAGATTTCGAACTGCGAACCCTTGTCATCATATCGGCTGGTAGACCTTTCAAATAATACTTAATCTTTTCTTTCTCTGTTGAAGCCACGTGCCCCACAAGATTTAGTTTTTCCATAAAAACTTCGGTATATTTTCTCACCGACATATTACCTTTCTTAATATTTCTGAATTCTTCTTCGATTCGGTCCATCTCGAGTTCGTTACAGTATTCTTCTAAAATCTTTGCTTTAAACTGACTCCAAGTTACTAAATTTAAAGCTGCTTCCGTCACAGTTGATGACAACACATTCCAACACTGTAACGCTTTTCCACGTAACATTTGCGACCCAAATCTCACCTTAGATCTCTCATCTGTACATTCACAGGCACGAAAAGCCTGCTCGATTTCTCTTATCCAGTTCATACAAACCACTGGATTATCATCTCCCTTGAATTCTGGTGGTTTATAACTTAGGAACGTTTTGTAGGAACAGTTTCTGTCAACCCTTCTAACTGTCTCCACTCCTGGATTTACAGTCGGATTTATCACATTAGTGTCGGCCACTGTTCGTCTTGGTTCCACGTTTCGATCATTAATCAATTTCGTAAACATCTCTGCCTGTCTCCCCATTACAGTATTCATCATCTCTGCTTGCCTCTCCATTGAAGCATTCATCAGTCGAGTCACGTTATCCATTATTCGCCCTTCCATACCTGAATCTGATGACGTCTGATCAGCATTACTAGTACCTCCTGGATGTACTCGACTTCGCATTCCTCCCAAGGAAAGAAAATCTGATGGCGTATCAGGAACTCCGCCCAATCCAGTCTGTCTTTCTCCAGTACCGTCTAACCAATTCCTATTCATCGAAGAATTTGGAGACCTCGGGGGCGTATTCACCATCGTTCTGATGGAGCATAAAAGAATACTCATCAGTTAATGGTTTATACAGCTAAACATACAATACATACTTTACTGCTAATCAGTTACTGTAACAATTTAGAAACAAGTATGCTTGTGTAATAATATATTCATAATAACAGTAGCTAATTGAAATTGCGAACATATCATACATGAGAATTCTCATTACCATTGTTACAGTACCAACTTCGCGTATTTCTGTCGACTCTAAGACTACCCATTCTTAGTACTTCTACCCAAAACTCACGGATCATAACTTAACTCATATCAGCTTAAGTCTAGGTATCTCAAATTCATACCTAGTTCGCTTAAACTAAAGCTCTGATACCATACTGAAACACCCTAAAAACAGGGTCAATTTAAACCTTGAAATTTACCATAAGTTATGATCAAAAACTTTCAAACTTATATAACCTGAGGATCAAATGTAAGGTTTCTATATACAAACGTCATTACTTAAATAACTTATTAATCTAATCATAACATAACAATCAGATTAATCCAGTTATCTACACAACCGTCCCAAAAGCATCAAAATCTCTAGATCCTTCGGTATCTCTAAGTCTGAATCTTTCCAAAAGTTCTCGTCTCTCATTCCCGCTATTTCCCGGAGCTTGTACCTGGTAAGAAGATTCAACTTGAAACATTAGGCTTTCGCCTAGTGAGGATACTCAAATCAAAATAAAATTTAATAATTAAAACATGAACAGATAACTCAAACCTGTTCTCACCCATCTTACCGTACGACAACTCCTTTTCAAATCGGGGAATCTACCCCACTCCCAATTTCCTTCGACTAACCCATTTAATCGCAACAACAACATAAGAGTTAACTCTGAATCGTTCCGGATTCATAATCAATAATCACACACAAGAAATTACAAGTCAAAACCTGCCTATTTCTTAATCAGGAAGTAGAGATTACAAATTACTTTATGCCTATCTCTAGTCTTCCTCTCATCACAGGGAAATCTCCGATCTTCCCAAATCGAAATAGGAATTATTAAGCCCAACTGCTTATTCCACATTCCACCTCAGAATCAATGGTCCCCATGGGATTATAATATCGCGATACTCAAATCGAGACTCATGATTCAAGGTACACCCAATTACTAAAATTACATCCCTTTGGTCTATGGCGAGTAATCGGTTCCCATTATACCGTACCCAAGTGCCCTCGGTGACCTGATGCCTATTTTAGTAAAAGCACATAATCACATAATATAATGTATGTAATAATCGATACTACTATATGCGTCCAGCATACAATGTATCATTTCTCCGAACATATTCTATATGTATAAAATATCAAGAATATTAATATCTCTTCATCTCAATCTCTTAATTATCTCCTCTTTAACTTAGCATGGAAGTTAATATCTCAATAAAACTTCAAATCATATTTAGAGCTCATAACCACATAGTAATTTCATGTAGTAGATAATCAAACTTAGCATGCAAGATTTATACTAAATACTAGTTCATCAATTTCATATATAACTCATCTTGGAAACTTTAACATGGTAACCAACATAACACAACTTTTAATCGCCCTCTTGGCTTATCTCTAATTTAATCCAATCCACATAAAACATATTCATGCATACATATAAAGCATCTAATTCAAGATTAATTACCGATTTTTAAAGAGAGTTGAATAAACTCACCTGATGCGTTATTACTCCTTTTAATCCTTTTTAACACGTAAGGGCTCCTTTCTTCACTACCACAGCTTACTGTATTATTCAATTACATATACTGATATTAATTATCAAAATAGAACCCTCTATAACTGAAAATCCTTAATTTCTAAAAATTACATCTCAAGTCGTAATCAACTGAAATCGCAGTCCCCTATTGCGATCCCAAATCCAAGTCGCAGTCAACGGTTGCGATTTCAACCTCAAATCGCAACTCACCATTGCGATTTCACCTCAAGTCGCAGTGAACTGTTGCGACTACAGTACCAAGTCGCAACTGCCCATTGCGATTCCGACCCAAGTCGCAACCAACTGTTGCGATTCCAAAGCCAAGTCGCAATGGTCTGCTGCGACTCCAACTCCAAGTCGCTATTGCCTATTGCGACAATCATGAATGTCGCAACTCAAGGTTGCGACTTCGATGATATTCAACCAAGTCTCAGTCCACTAAGTTCGTTCTAAACCCAGATTTTTGTACTTTTAATCTATGTTTGTTTATGCCAATTTGCAGATATGTTTCATACACTTATCTTAACAAATCCTAAAACTCAGATTCTCATTATTATCAAGGTTTACCAACACCCAATTTAAAAGTTCCAAAGAAAGTTTTACTACAAAGAAGATGAAGTATTCAATTAGATAATTACCTTTTGATATCTTCAAATCACCACCAGATTAATATAAATTCCCAGAAGATCTTTTCTTTTCCTTCTTCTCTTTCTCGATTTCTCTATCTCAATCTCTCTCTCGGTTTTTCTTTTTCAAAACCGAACACCCACACAATGCACATAACCCACATATTTAGCTAACATAGCTAATTTAATGACACCTCACAAAAAAACCATGAGTCATTAACTATTACCAAAATAAACCTCTAACTTTCAAGGAATTGCACAATCAACCATCCAAATGAAAATCTATCTCAAGTAACACTTTTAAAGAATTACAAACTTAACCCCAAGTTAACTTGTAATTCACAAAATAATATAATTGAAAATTCGGGATGTTACAACTGGCTTCCCAGAAAGCACTATCTGAAATAATTTGATGGAACATTAATTAATCATGGTGAAATTCTAATTAAAAGCACGATGAGATATGATCAACAAAGGCATGCTTAAGACTTTATCTGTTAGTAACCAAAAATATAATATTATCAAGATAAAGGTTAAGATCACTACAATTTGTTTGTCCCTTAGAAAAGCCAACACATAAACTACACCAACAAAATAAGTAGACAACTATAGCAAAAGCAAGTATATACCTGGATAGAATAGTAAAATAAACGGCTCAGCAGGTTCTGATGACGCTTGGATAGACACGGGTAGCCCCGTGCATTCGTTAGGAAAATCTGAAGTAGTTGAAAGAATTGTTAATTTGAAATACAAAGATTCAACTTGGTATCATAAAAAGAGAAGAATGAAAACAGTTTGAATATAGGTACATCGGTATGAACAATGGCTGCTTTGACAGGCTCTCCAAACCAACGCCCAACTGAATTTGCAGAAGGTAGCAAAGACCTAACATTAAATACATAATGTAAAATAAATATTCGTGAAAGTGCAGTTACCTTTGATTTTGGATATTCAAACCTAGTACTTCTCTATACTTGAATGTAGTTATCAATAACTTTCAACGACTAAAACACGATTTCTCTCCGTTGGAGAGGAGTATCTTAAAAGAATTAAACATTACACCCAGAGTTTTCTGTGATAGTTTCTTTAGACTAAAACACGATTTCTCTCTGTTGGAGAGGAATATGTAAAATAATGTAAATCGTTGGTCAGAGTTTTTAAGTAACTCACTTGAAAGATTATGCATTAAACAAAACTATCTAAAAGAAGCTAATGGTATGTGAAAATTTGACGAATTCTCAAAAGGAAATAATCTCATAAGTCATAACAGTTGTCACATATAATTTATCACTCAACATAACAGTTGTCACATAAAACCATTGATGCAGAGAAGCATGAATAAACTGCTTTTACTAAACCATATTTCTAAACATGTCTGCTAAACCTCAAGTGTTTATAACTACCGGTGGTGATTTCCAAGTAGTTATAGTCTAATATGATGTGTAAAATAATTAGACAACCATGAATGACCAAGAAACTTACCCGGTAAGAGACAAGGCAAGGACCGAGAGTTTTACCCGATGAGTGTGGGCAACGACTCTTGCCCGGTAAGAACTTACCGCGTTTAAGATACTTACCAACAATTCATTTTCATAGCCAAACATATTATACGATAAGGTAACTAAATTTGAACCTCTTAGGTAAGTGTTTACCCGGCAAAAATTTGGTAGACTGCCCTTTAGTCCGGATGTCCCGCGTCACTTGTGGAACATACACACTGTGGAACATACATTATTTTGACAAGAACCTGCTAACAAGAGAGATACAAAAACTTTTACAAACTTACAAAGAGACCAACGATACACCACATCAACCAGATCTTGAAACTTGTACAAATTTTCAGGCTTCGTTGTTTCCCATACCTGCAAGTAAAATATGTCCATCATCAACCATACAACAACATATTGAAAGTTTGCCCATTATATCAAAGCCACCATTAATCAAGATTACTACATAAGTAAACCATCCTTAATCATCACCATTAATGGTTTTCCTCCTATTTTTGGTTGCAAACTAAAAAAATGATGCTAAATTAAACCCTATAATTCATGAAATGACAGAAGATAAACAGTAAAAATAATGAATGGCAGAGCATAAACCCTAGAAGTTGAAGAAGCCATGAAATGAAACAACGGTCTATTAACTCTGTGCAAACATCAAAGAAACCATAGAAATCATGAAATGTTAGAACATAAACAGTAGAAATCATGAAATGGCATAATATAAACTATAGACATTGAAGAAAACTGTGAAAGAAAACAAAGAAACCCAAATCGATTATTTATTTGTGCAAACATCAAAGAAATCGTACACGAATTGAAGAAGCCGTGAAATGAAACAAAGAAACCCAAATCGATGGTGAAATCGTACCTGAGCAGAGTCGATGGTGTATGAATCGATTTGAGATTTGAGAAGGTATAAAAATCCTACCTGATTTGACGAAGTCGATGGTGTATGAATCGATTTGAGATTTGAGAAAGTATAAAAATCCTACCTGATTTGAAAAAGTCGTGGAAACATATAGAGATTCAAGAGAGAAGATGGCGATACAGATGAGATAACCCTAATATGGGAGATTTCTGGATGATGTTTGAAATTTGAACCGAAAAGCTTATTTGGGAGATTGAAATGCCTCTTCTGGGGCAATGAAAAGCCACATTCGGCAAACAAAAAGCAAGCGTGCGTCCGGAGATTACACCGGGTGGAATAATAAAAGGCTTTAATGGGTTGTACATGATGCATAAAAGATAGTATAGATAAAAGAAAATGTTTTAAGACTTTAAGACAAAAGTCTTACATGCTTTATAAGGTAGTATAGATTCAATTGTTCATGGTCTTTATCACCATCTCTGTTCAAAAATAGTGAGTTAAGGTACGGATATTTTACCCTTTTTATTGTTTTGTCAGAATTTTAATTCAAAATTTAAAAATTATAACTATATTTTTTATGCTCGTACTTATTAAGGGTGTGTGTGTTTGGTATGCAGACATGATAGAACAGGACGGGAGGACAGGACAAGACAGTTGTTCTGCGTTTGGTAGACAGAACTGGACAGAACAGAACAAATAACATTCGATAAAATACAAATAAATAAAATTTAAAGAATGAATAAAATATAAAATAGAATGTGTATTTGATGTTTTAGAATAGAATTATATTTTATTTTGAGGTTATATTGGTAAAACATAAGTCTGTTCCACCTTGTTCCAGCTTGTTCCATGGGGTAGGGGTGGAACAGGCTTGTTCCAGCTTGTTCCACTATGTTCCTGTCTGTTCCACATAAAAGTTCTGCCAAACATGGGACAGTGATCTCTGTTCTGTTCTGTTCTGTCATGTCCTGTCCTGTCCAGTATACCAAACGCACCCTAAAAGGGCAGTAGGGGTCACGTATATCCACTCACTTAATTATTATAAGAGAATACTTAAACGTTTGAAAGATGCACCCACTTAATTTTATACGATGTCCTTGAACTTAAATAGTTTAAAATCAAGTTTTAAATTGTTATTAATATGAGTGAGATGGTTCCGCTAGCGCTTTACATGCAAGAGATCATTGTTTCAAATCTTATTTCATATAAAATTTTAACTTTTTACCTTTTTAATTTTAGCCTCCAGGGCTTGCCCAAAGCATTAACTTGGGCCGTAAAATGTTTTTTTCATGTAACAATAACCTTGTTAAAAAGATCAAACTCACGACCCCAAGTACACTTATGACTTGTATACTTTATGACCACTATGCGAATACAACATTTTGTTAATTTTTCTCCTATTTTGATTCTATTGTTTTTTTCATGATTTATTTTTATTCTCAATGCCAATCATCTTAAAAACCATCGGGTTTTTTTTTCTCATTTTCAAACAAACATATATTTATTTTAAAGATCAATATCGATCCCATTTGAACAAAAAGTAATTTGGTTTCAAAATCGACATAAATGACTCTTCCATGGTCAAACCACATTGACTTCCCCCATGTCAAACCACGATTTTGCAGACTCATTGTTAATGGCAAAAATCGTCCAGATGGATAACTTAAGGTTGATTGTGGAACTTAACAACTAAAGAAAGGAATCGTTCGACAAGACGATGCGTTAAGGATAGAAAATGTAAAAGAGACAAGGATTTTGGTGACGCGGGAAAAACCTCAACGAGAAAAAAACCCGCTGACGACTGTGGAAGTCGTCGTTGCACTATGATCGCCAAACAGAGGCGATGTCCTTTGTTACTGGTGTCGATCGTACAGAGATTACAATACAAGTGAAAGGAAATACTTTAAATGTAAAGTAACAAGTGTTTTGAATGAAAAAAACAGTGTGCGTCGTGTGTAAAAATTGTGTATCGTGTGTGAATGTCGTGCGTCAAGAGCGATTCTTCGAGAAAGAGTTCTTTGTTTTGTGTGTTCTTGAGTATGCAGTGTGTAATTCGGAGTTCGGTCCCCTGCCAATGATGACTTTGTCTTCATATTTATAGTCTTCGAATGCTTTTAACGTCTCCATAAATTCCTTTGGTAACTGTCGCAACGGTCTCTGTATTTTAATGCTCATAACTGCTTTGTCGGTTTCGTATGTTGGCCATGAATGCCTTTTGACCTGCATTAAAGGAGAAAAACGTAACAGAAGAATCATACGTTAGTTGGTCGAGGTCGTGTGTTTCTACACGACGGTCGAGGTCGAGAGGTATGCTTGACTTTGGCTTTGGTCGAAGGATAGAGTACTCATGATTTGACTTGTGATTTAGAAAAAAAGTGTAATAAATGTTCTTAATGCTTCGGTCGTGATCGAGACTGGTGCATTTTTCCCAAACAGTTTACCCCCAAATTTTGAAAAAGTGGAGTGGCAAATTTGAATTTCAAAAGTTTTTTAAATTTTGCTTAGTCGAACGTTTAGGGTCGTGACATGTGTCAAAAAAGTCTTTTCAGTTGCCTTGGAATTGGATAGGTCCAATTCTAACTAAAGAAGAAGTCGAAAAGGTGATAAGATCGTCTTACCAAAAACTGGGCATCGCTGATGAATGTACACGACCTTCTCTTGGCTTATCAAGTCAAGAAGGACAAATGTCATCGCTATAGCCTGTTTTCTAGGTATAAGGGTGATCGAACCTTAGTTTTAAATACCACTGTTAATGATCGTAAGTGGAAGACTAGGTATGCGTTTGTGCGTAGGTCAATCCTTGACTCCGAGAGCGACTGGATTAGGGCTGGTTGGAATACGTCGGGTGAGATTTTTGTAGTTTTCTTGTTGTACGCCTCTCACATTATTCAACTGATTTCTAACCTGCTTTGTATGTATTGGAAGATATAAAATTTGAAGACGTGAAGCCCTACACTAACTCTCGAGCGAAAATTGACGCGTTCTTGGAGTTTAGCATTGCCGAGAGATCTTTCGTCACACGACCGTTAGTGGACGGCGACGAAGATTTGGTGTTCTTATGGGAGAATCTTGGAGAGAAAGCGGAGGAAGAAGAGGAGGCAGAGGAAGAAGAGTTGAGGGGTGAAGAAGAGATGACTGGTACGTACACCTTCATATTCCCTTCTGCTTGATCCTGATCTTTTGCTTTTAAGCTCCTTTGTAATGCTTCTTTTTATGCGTCTTTAGGAGAATCGCAGACGAAGGTGCCGACCGTCTCTGCTAAGAGAGCGACGCAACTTGAGTTTGCCCGTAAAGGCAAGGAAAGGAGGCTGAAAACCTCGACCATTGAGTCGGGGGTTTTGCCAAAGATGGGGACGACGATCCCAAGGGAACCGTCTTCCAAGGTTGACGACTTGTCGAGAGTCGTTACACTTGAGAAGGCGAAGGTCGCATCGCCTATGAAGATGAAGACGTCTTCTAGCGCGATTGCTGCGACACCCGTTAATTCTGCGCCACCGGCGAAAACGACGAAGTCGGCGAAGTCCCCCACTACCACGTCGATCCCTAAGTCGGCCGACAAGGGTAAGGAGCATGCGACGGGAGGGGCTAAAGTCACGGAAGTTAACTTTACATTACCTTCGAACTTTATGGTCGATGACGTCCTGTCCGGGACGGACTTGTTTCCTCATCTGGGGAAGTATTTGCTCCCTTCTTTCAGGGAGCGTATCGAGGGATTCCCAGTCGAGGAGACGGGATCTCATGTTGTCGGTCTGGCGTTCCTTGTAAGTTTTTCTTTCAAAACTTTATATTTCGATGTTTTCTTAGCTTTTGTTGAATGTTTACTGACATGTTTCTTTCTGTTGTACAGACACTCCAGTCTTCTCTTGCCTTGCGTGCGGAGACAGAGAAGATCAAGGATCTGGTGTCTTGCACCCATGAGAGGGAGAACGCAGTGTTGGCCAGGGCGAACGTCGCTGTAGAGCGTGAGGAGGCCATGTCCAAACAGCTCGATGAGGCCAAGAAAGAATTGGGGGTTATCGGTCATGCGAAGGACGATGCGAACCGTCGTCTAAAGCAGTCTTTGTCCATGATAGACAGTCAAAGGGAGGAGTTGGACAAGATGAGGGAGTCCTTGGCCGCGAAGGAGAGGGAAGTTGAGGATTCTAAGGCCAAGGTGGTCAGTTTGGAGACGGAGGTGGGAAAGCTAAAGGACGAGGCTGAGTCTACCTTTACCCTGGCTCGACTGACTGCTCGTGCTGCCATAATGAGGCAACACTTGTCGGGAAAGAACCCTCTGGCCCAGGCGTCGGTTGAGCTTGACTACTTCTTACAAGAGGTCGGGTCTGCAAGAGATCTCGATTCTGATGACGAGAAGGAAGTCTAAGAGGAAGAGGTGGATGAAGGCTTAGTGGTCGAGGCCTCGGGTAAAGACACGACCGATGCTCCTCCCCAACCTTAACATTAATCTTAAGAGCCACATTCTCAAAATACTGCGGACTCATCTTCATGACGCCTTGTGATTCACAGTACCTTGATTTAAGAAAAAATTTATTTTCGTAGTTGTCTCTTTTGCTCGACCGCCGGAGGTCAAGTTATTTCGATGGATGATGTCGCTAGGTGGATCAGGGGAATACTGTCGAATACAGGTTCGACTAGAGCGGATCTAAGGTTTGCTAGAGCGTCGGCCTGAGTATTCTGATCTCTTGGGATCTGCTCAATAGAGAAAGATTTGAATTTCTCTGATTTTTCTTTTGCTACCTTCAGGTACGATGTCATCTTTGAATCCTTGGCTGCGAATTCTCCATTCATCTGGTTTACGACCAAAAGAGAATCGCTCCTAATATGCAGCGAAGTTGCCCCCGAATCGTAGGCCATATCCATTCCCACGATTAGGGCTTCGTACTCAGCTTCGTTGTTGGTGGCTTTGAAATCGCATCGTACGGAGTACACCATCTTGCCCCCCTGTGGCGACTTTAATACGATGCCAAGTCCCGAACCCCTAACGTTGGATGACCCATCAACGTGTAGAGTCCAAGGCATGTCGTCGTGAGTCGCCACAGTAGATACTTCGAGCTATGCTTCTTTCCCTAATTCGGGACTAAAGTCGGCGACGAAATCAACTAGAGCTTGCGACTTGATCGTTGTCCTGGGTTTGAAATCGATGTCGTAGCTGCTGATATATACACTCCAGAAAGATGAGTGTTTGGCACCAGAAAGATTCTTGGTCCCGTTACTAGATATAAATTGAATCAATGATTTAACAAGAAGTCTTTTAATGATTTGCACTTGGATATAGAAAGATATGTGGGTTGACATTTTGATTTTGGGGACATGGATATGTTTACTATCAACGTCTCGGAAAAATTTATGGTGCATCCTCTCGGAAAAATTCTTGGTCCCGTTACTAGATATAAATTGAATCAATGATTTAACAAGAAGTCTTTCAATGATTTGCACTTGGATATAGAAAGATATGTTGGTTGACATTTTGATTTTGGGGACATGAATATGTTTCTAGGGTTATAATGGAAGATTTGTGATTGTTTTTTGCATTTATTCAAATTGATACAAGGCTTCTAAAGATAGAAATAGATAGCGTATTGGTATTCAAAGTAACTAACTTCATCTATTGCCATAATTGTGACAATTTTCATTTTAAGAAACCATTTCATATTAATTTTTTTAATTTAAAGTATTCGTTAACATTTATTTGTTTACTTTATATGTTTCGGTTAAATTTACAATATGAAACTTTTTTATGTTTCATTCCTAAATCAAACTCTTAAAATGACAAATTATAGGATGCATAGACTTGCTCCTTTTCATTGATCGTAAGAGGATGCCTTGGTCGGGAAACCTTTTAGGTAGCACACAACGCTCAAAGCAGCATCCCAATGTTCTCGACGAGGTTCAAGGAAAGTCTTTCTTATTATTTCATAATGTTGTATTTAGAGGTGTGGCAAAATGTTCACAATCATCCTAATAGAATACTTGATAGGATTTTTAAGTTTATAGGATCAACAAGTGTGCATTTTATACAAACATGTTATAATAAAATAATTTGTAACGACAAAATAAGCAAATTAACAAGTTTTATATTTATGAAATTATAAAGATGGTCAACTAATACGACTCAAGTACTAATCTGTCCATTTAACTTGACATTTTTCTAAAATTATATCCATAAAGCTTAAATTTAATTGGCTATTAAACAACTTTTATAATATAATATATAATTTCTCAGTCTTTTCATTCAAAAGCACATTTTATATAAATTATCTATAAAGAATGAGATTAAATTCTATTTAAGATCCAACAACCCAAACAGAACAAAGATTCAAAGTCCTTTAAAAACGTTACGTCAAACCAAACGCCCTCTTAGATCTCGATTGTCGTTTTGGTGACACATAAGTCATGGTCACGTTTTCACATCACGTAATCAATGCATAGAAAGTCTTTTCAAGTCCTAAAATGATCGATATAGGTTTGTCTGGATCCTCCTAAAAACATTTGTTCATTGTATACTAACTAATAAAGTATTTCTTAAAATTAATCAACTAGATTTACACATGGCGATATTCAATCAACAAATAGCAGAGCCGTTATTTCCATGAAAATTTATTGACAACTAGAAAGCTACATCCTTACATACCCCATAGGAAAGAGCGTAGAGAAAATGTCTGTTACATCCTACACACCGTAGACCTTATCTTTTTTTTATTATTATTATTTATTAGGTTCATTTGATATGGTTTGGTTTTAGCTTCACATACTACATACCATAGGAGATGATGGCATAAGGTTTGGTCAAACCTTTTATAAAAGTGGGGCATTGAGCATTCATATCCCAAGGGGCAAATACAAAATTTGTGCATCATAGTTGTAAACTACATTATTAAGGGGTTGTTTACCAAATGCTTAACGGGTAAACACTTACCGTTAAGAGTCACCACTCACTTACCTTACCGGATAAGATTTTCAGCCATCAAAATAGTTATTCTCAATTACGGGGTAAGATTGTTGGTCCGTGTCACGCATCTTAGCGGGAAAAATTCTTGTGTCATTGTCATGTAACCCGGTAAGTGCCTACACGGTTAGCATATGGTAAACAACCTCCAAGTTTCAATCGGTTAGGTTTCTCTGCAGAGAGTTGTTTGGTATTCCATGGTGTTGACAACTGACAATGAAAACCAGTTTTTTAGAGAAAATATAATTGAAGATTTTGTAACACCCCAAAATCTGAGCCAATTTAAACATCAAGTTATAACAGGTTATGACAATAAATACTTCAACTTATAAAAAAGGCAGTGGATTAACCATCAAGAGTATATTCACATTACAAGATCCTTCAAATAACCTATCAATCTAATTATGTCACTACAACCAGATTAATCAAGTTATCTATCGATCCATCAAAATCTCTTCTTTGTTAAATTCATCCACCTCTGCTATATCAAAACGCTCGTCCCACAACCCTTTACCTCCCCGAGCTGGTACCTGGTAAGAAAACATCATTTGAAACGATTAGGCCAACGCCTCGTGAGAACATTCGTTTCCAAGATAACATTTGTAAAATCAATGTAAACAAGTTATAACAAACCTGATTCCCCTTTTCTTACCATACGTATAACTCTATTCTGTTAACACGATTTTTGCCCAGTTCCATGAATATGACTGACACACATTCCATCATCATATCATCCCCTAGAGCCACACTACTAATCTTCACTGATTCTAGAGTAATGCTCTTATTCCAGAAATCGCAATATACACATGCCCATTTCCATACACATCTATTCCAGAAATTGCAATGTACACTTGCCCATTTCCACATTCCAGAAATTGCAATGCACACTTGCCCATTTCCACATTTCATGAATCTGACTGACAGTAATTCCGTCATCATATCATACCCCAGAGCCACACTACGAACCTTCACAGATTCTAGATCAATGCTCTCCACCAATAAATCACGATTACACACGCCCATTTATCGGTAAGGAAACAAAGATCACAAGCACTTATGTCAATCTCACTATCTTCCTTAGAAATCAGGAATAACGATTAATACCACACGCCTATTCCATGATTTCCCACACACTGGAATAACGATTATCACCACACGCCTATTCCATGTGATTACCAAACACACACACTGGAATAACGATTATTACCACACGCCTATTCCATGTGATTACCAAACACACACACTGGAATAACGATTATTACCACACGCCTATTCCATGTGATTACCAAACGCTAGTGCCTATGGATCCATACCACCTATTTGTATTCGTACAGGTATTTACTTAATATAGATTCCTCATATCATTCAGTATGAGCAAATCATAATTATACCCCATAGATTCCTCATATCATTCAGTATGAGCAAATCACATTCAATTCGTATAGATTCCTCATATCATTCAGTATGAGCAAACCTTATTCATTACACTCAACACATTCCTACCTAGCATCATACTAGCGCAGTTTATAAACCTAACATACTACTTTTCAAGGGTATGTATGTTCAATCTATATAATTCCCACCACAATTCCTAAATCGCATATTTCCACGATTTACATAAATGCACATTTCATTACATCCGGAAAGATACATAAAATACAAGGCCTCTAGATACTTAACTTATCAGATCCTTGAGCCATATCAAATTTTGATACCATTTAGATATACTGGTTTATTTACCTGTACCGGGACTTTCCTCTACCGGGACTTGCCTCTACCGGGACTTCCAACTATCGGGACTTGCCACTACCGGGACTTCCAACTATCGGGACTTGCCACTACCGGGACTTCCAACTACCGGGACTTCCAACTATCGGGACTTCCAAGGTTTTGCATACTGTCCGTTCAACAAGTCCTCAAATCGATTTAAAACGTAAAATAAGTTCAATCTACTCATTCTAATCAATCCTCAGTCAGTTCATACAAATATACCAAGGTTACTATAACTTAAAAACACTGATTTGTACAAAGAATCGAATGAACTCACCTCTTTGAAGAAAACCCACTTTAATCTCGATCTGTTGCTCCAATCTGTTTTGAACGATTTTGAAAACCTAATCCAAACACAGATTCGTTTATAACCCAACGTCTATAACAATTATATCAGAAAACATGATCACTTTCCTTACCAATTTGATGATCAAAGCTTGCTTTCTTCCTTTTTCCCTTTTCTCTCTATCTCTTTCTCTCTGCCGACTCAAAGAACCAAGAATGAGATATTTCTCATTCTCAGCCTCTTATCCAAACACACAATTCACCAATGACCCAATACACCCTCAAGTTCCATTTATTCCAGAATTAACACTTAACTTTGGTCACTTGCATTTTAACCCAATGAATTATAAAACTTCCATATAATCCAAGGTTTACGCAAAATAAGGTATATCCCAATTCTCATTAAATTAATATTATTTGAAAATCCAGGATGTTACAATACTCCCCAAATTGAAAATGATTTCGTCCCCGAAATCAAAATCAGGTAGACAAAGAAGAGTACCTATCTCACATACTTTCTTCCGACTCTAAAGTCATACTAACAACTCAAAGATATAATATCATTATACCTATAATCACCCTCTTGGATTGTAATTTATCAAAAGATTTTTTCTAAAATCGATTCCCGCTCCTTTACATAACAACTTTTCTCATCAATTACGCTTCAAAAACTACGGCAATCCATCATTGCATCCATGACTTACACGTTTCTCCGACACAAAATGCTATCACCTTCTCACATCACTATCGCACCATATAAACACGTCTCAACCAAGCACTAAAGGGTTGTATATCAAAGGTGATAACTCCAATGAATTTGTAGTAAGACTACATTCTTAAGTCCAATCTTTCTATCATTGCTTCCCCACGTTAACGTGGAATACTATCTTTCAAGTATCACTTGTCTCTTTCTTCCAACTTTCCACATACCGATAGTATTTCCTCATTACGAACATAACCAAACAGTTTCACCAAGATTTCTAACTTAAAAATATTCGACCAAGTTATCTTGAAATGACATTACCGTTCGAAGTTACTACCCATTTCTTGATCTTTAACTAATACTACCTCGTACAATTCTTTCACACATAAGAAGCAACTTACATTCCTTAACGATTTTGCCTCCACTACACCACACCAACTTACAAGCCACATGCTTCATCAACTTTATTGACAAATAGTACTTTCCATCCGGAATCCCCGAAAACTTCCATTCGGATACTCCCTCTTTCTGACTTCACATTACATACTAGTTGACATATCTATCTTGGCAATTCATGCCACTACTCGTCCGTACAATCTCCACCTATAACATTAACCACAGACCAGGTCTCTCATAAACTCATACACAAAACATTTATATTCCTGTTTTCTCGCCCAAAAACCGAGTTTATTTCACTAAATATCTCCTCCCCAACTTTAGTTGAACTACCACTCACGATTTTCTAATTAACTTGAACTTAACATTCAAATATGACCCCAAAAGGATAACCAATGCATTCACGTCAAGTAAACTTCAGTTACAATATCATTCATGCAAATTCAACCCCAAGCCTACTTCGAGCTTATCAAATCGGGTCAATGCTCTTAAGACTCAACTGAGTTCAAAACCGAGCCATCTTCTCAAAGGATCTAATGATCATTATGCAACATACGCTCCGAGGCATGATAATCCTACGACCCCTTCATTGCTACTTTCCCAACGAAGTCAATTATACATGTATATATATATGTACACGTATATGCAACTCTTTTATACTCCACAATGTATATATTTCGCCAAGGTTCATTAGTTCCAAAGGTATTAAGAACACAAAATTTATCAAACAGTCTTTACACCTAAGACCGACACTTGTTCAAATAGAAAGCAGTTAAGCATATAACACATCCAAGACTCCATCTCGAGTAACTAAAACTGACAAACATTCAAAAGACTCATTTGAATATAAATCAAGCCTTTAAGGCCAAAATAAACGTTTGGTTAAACATGTGTCACTCACACGATTACGTAAACCAAAATACATTGTTACCCAAAATCTTTACCCTTTTTAATCCCTTATTTGGCCATCGGCCCCAAAACAAAGGTTTACCACTCTTAAAACTTTACATGGTCGGATTTACCAAAATCCTCCAACCCACATGTTCACATTTTTTTTTTATTTTTTTTATTTTTAGAACGTAATACATCATAAATATTGCACATCCACAATAAACATTAAAAGCGTGCCTTGACTACATATCTATCGCGTGTGCAACAATAAATCAAAACTTCTTTCATTAGTGATTTATTCGTCAATCACTTAAAATCCTTAACTATGTCGTACTTGATAAAATTTGCTTTGCGCATACCCTCTGCATAACAGCATACCGGTACCGCTCACGGTTTTTGTTCCTGTCCGCATAGGCATACGCGGGACGCACCCAGACCGTACCCAATGACAGACGAAAGGTCTCATACACCTTACACAACTATCGACTTCAAAGTCAATATTTGACATGTCGACACTTCCTTAACCTTAAGGTCCCTAACTGAACCAAATTTTTTTTCTCCGGACTCAACCGTCCCTCGGCAAATGTATTCCTAATCAGCGAACAAGGGTACAGAATCTCATACAACCGACACTAAAGTCCACTTTCGACTCTCACACTGTTCATCTCTCATTTGAACACAATTATCAAAACTACAAACTTTCTCCCAAGGTTTATCCAACACCTCTCCACTCTTGGAGTTCTTTCTTAGCTTATAACGTAATACTTTACGACCTAGAGAGTTCATAGCCTTTATGCATGACAAATCATTTCACATATTTTCTCATTTTAAATAACCCTACTGGGAACAACTTGGGTACACATACCCCAAAGTACTGCACAACGATCTCGAGAATCGTTTGCATATTAAATTTCCGAAAACTCAATCCTTCTCAACCAAAACAGTGTTGTTACGACGGTAATATACTAAATGAAAATCTCTTCGTACTACAACAGTTCGAAAAAGTTTGACCGACACGAAATAAACTAGTCGGTTCTCTCACTTATTTATATGATGTTTAATAGGTCCATACTCCTGTTAGTTATTAAACGTTTTGCTGACCAACACTTTCTTGCTACAATTCAACTTTTCATGTAAAGTAAGAAATACTTTGTAAAAACTTCAAAAATTTCGTTGTGCGACGTAAATGGGATTGCCTTTTCTTTAAATACACTTTCGCATATGCTAATTCAACCTTGACTAAAACTGTTATTTATGCATTTGGTTTGAAATCATGAAAACTCATGTAACACACACTAAAACACCAGGCATAAAACTTTCCTCGCAATTTAAGGCTACTTACTCAAACGAGGTCAATCGTCTTACATACGTAACTTATCATTGACATTCTACTTCCGACCAGTGGTCGCCCTCTCGGCCTTATAACATTCGCTATACTGGCATTCCACGATCCACATACTCCACCATGTCATACCATTTCCATCTTGATCAATCATCTCATACTCTATATCCACACATATCAATCCACCTACTAAAGGTTGCCTTGGCGGACTTTCATGAGTCCCGCCAATTCCAGGTTATCCTTCCAACCTCCAATCAATATTGATCTGTCCTTCAAAGGACCTTGGTGGCGTATTCACCATCATTCTACTATAACATAAAGGGATAACCATAAGAAATGGTTATGCACATACACACATACAAAACGTACTTTATCGATCGTTAGTCACTGTAATAATTCAGAAATAAGCATGCTCGTGTAAATATATATTGATAATAACAGTAGCTAATTGTAATTGTGAACATATCATACAGGAGAATCCTCGTTACCATTGTCACAGTACTAATTTCACGTATTTCCGTTGACTCTAAGCCTATCCCGTCTTAACACTTCTACCCATATCTCACATATCATAACCTACTCCATCTCAGCTGAAGTCTAAGTATCTTATCAGCATACTTAGTTCGCTTAAACTAGTGTTCTGATACCATTTTGTAACACCCCAAAATCTGGGCCAATTTAAACCTCAAGTTATAACAGGTTATGACAATAAATACTTCAACTTATAAAAACAGGCAGTGGATTAACCATCAAGAGTATATTCACATTACAAGATCCTTCAAATAACCTATCAATCTAATTATGTCACTACAACCAGATTAATCAAGTTATATATCGATCCATCAAAATCTCTTCTTTGTTAAATTCATCCACCTCCGCTATATCAAAACGTTCGTCCCACAAGCCTTTACCTCCCCGAGCTGGTACCTGGTAAGAAAACATCATTTGAAACGATTAGGCCAACGCCTAGTGAGAACATTCGTTTCCAAGATAACATTTGTAAAATCAATGTAAACAAGTTATAACAAACCTGATTCCCCTTTTCTTACCATACGTATAACTCTATTCTGTTAACACGATTTTTGCCCAGTTCCATGAATATGACTGACACACATTCCATCATCATATCATCCCCTAGAGCCACACTACTAATCTTCACTGATTATAGAGTAATGCTCTTATTCCAGAAATCGCAATATACACATGCCCATTTCCGTACACATCTATTCCAGAAATTGCAATGTACACTTGCCCATTTCCACATTCCAGAAATTGCAATGCACACTTGCCCATTTCCACATTTCATGAATCTGACTGACAGTAATTCCGTCATCATATCATACCCCAGAGCCACACTACGAACCTTCACAGATTCTAGATCAATGCTCTCCACCAATAAATCGCGATTACACACGCCCATTTATCGGTAAGGAAGCAGAGATCACAAGCACTTATGTCAATCTCACAATCTTCCTTAGAAATCAGGAATAACGATTAATACCACACGCATATTCCATGATTTCCCACACACACTGGAATAACGATTATCACCACACGTCTATTCCATGTGATTACCAAACACACACACTGGAATAACGATTATTACCACACGCCTATTCCATGTGATTACCAAACGCTAGCGCCTATGGATCCATACCACCTATTTGTATTCGTACAGGTATTTACTTAATATAGATTCCTCATATCATTCAGTATGAGCAAATCATAATTATACCCCATAGATTCCTCATATCATTCAGTATGAGCAAATCACATTCAATTCGTATAGATTCCTCATATCATTCAGTATGAGCAAACCTTATTCATTACACTTAACACATTCCTGCCTAGCATCATACTAGCGCAGTTTATAAACCTAACATACTACTTTTCAAGGGTATGTATGTTCAATCTATATAATTCCCACCACAATTCCTAAATCGCATATTTCCACGATTTACATAAATGCACATTTCATTACATCCGGGAAGATACATAAAATACAAGGCCTCTAGATACTTAACTTATCAGATCCTTGAGCCATATCAAATTTTGATACCATTTAGATATACTGGTTTCTTTGCCTGTACCGGGACTTGCCTCTACCGGGACTTGCCTCTACCGGGACTTCCAACTACCGGGACTTCCAACTACCGGGACTTGCCACTACCAGGACTTCCAACTACCGGGACTTCCAACTACCGGGACTTGCCACTACCGGGACTTCCAACTACCGGGACTTCCAAGGTTTTGCATACTGTCCGTTCAACAAGTCCTCAAATCGATTTAAAACGTGAAATCAGTTCAATCTACTCATTCTAATCAATCCTCAGTCAGTTCATATAAATATACCAAGGTTACTATAACTTAAAAACACTGATTTGTACAAAAAATCGAATGAACTCACCTCTTTGAAGAAAACCCACTTTAATCTCGATCTGTTGCTCCAATCTGTTTTGAACGATTTTGAAAACCTAATCCAAACACATATTCGTTTATAACCCAACGTCTATAACAATTATATCAGAAAACATGATCACTTTCCTTACTAGTTTGATGATCAAAGCTTGCTTTCTTCCCTTTTCCCTTTTCTCTCTATCTCTTTCTCTCTGCCGACTCAAAGAACCAAGAATGAGATATTTCTCATTCTCAGCCTCTTATCCAAACACACAATTCACCAATGACCCAATACACCCTCAAGTTCCATTTATTCCAGAATTAACACTTAACTTTGGTCATTTGCATTTTAACCCAATGAATTATAAAACTTCCATATAATCCAAGGTTTACGCAAAATAAGGTATATCCCAATTCTCATTAAATTAATATTATTTGAAAATCCAGGATGTTACAGATTTCCTCTGATAACTATATATCCAACAAAAAAGAGTTATGTATCATACGCGGAAAAGCAACAAACATATTGAGCTTACTAGCAGAACACTTTTGAGTGAGTTAAAGAGGATATTGGATGCAGCTGAAAGGCAAAGTATGATCAAAAGTCTTCAATCAGCAACATAAGAGATGTTGTTCTTGTTACCATACAATATGTAATGGTCAAAGTTAAGGGCCTTTTACCTATCTCTTACCAGAGTAAGCGCTTACTAAGTCTTATTAATGGATGAATATGAACAGGCCCCAAAATCTTACCCGGTAAGTGCAAAGTGTCTTACCCGATAAGTGAGGGCGACTACTCTTGCCTGGTCAGTCCTTAGGTAGCGTTTGGTACGCAGACTGGATGAGACAGGACGGGACGGAACTGGACGTGACTGGACTGGATGGGACGGGACGGGACGGGACTGTAGGAGATAATTTTAATCTGGGTTACGTTGGAAAAAGGGGTATTTTAGTAATCTTATGTTTTTTTGGATAAGGTTCATCTAGGCTTTGCCTAGACTACATCCTTGGCAATTTGGAAACAAACAAACAAAGCGGTCGTCTGAGGCTAAGCCTGGCCACAGAATGCTGACGCCTGGACTCGAACCTGGGGTGGATGGGATATTCCACCACATCCTCCAAGCCCTTGCCACCACTCCACCACCCTTGTGGTTAGTAATCTTATGTTTTAGTCCCATGTTGTTCCACCTATTTTGGTGGAACAAAAAACTTAAGTTTTGTCCCATGAAAACTTGTTTTTGTCCCATGACATACCAAACATGGGACTATTTTTTTTGTCCCGTCCCATCCAATCTGCGTACCAAACGCACCCTTAGGTAGCGTTTGGTACGCAGACTGGATGGAACGTGACTGGACTGGACTGGATGTGACGGGACTGGACTGGAGGAGATAATTTTAATCTAGGTTACATTGGAAAAAATGGGTATTTTAGTAATCTTATGTTTTAGTCCCATATTGTTCCACCTATTTTGGTGGAACAAAAAATCTTAAGTTTTGTCCCATGAAAACCTGTTTTTGTCCCATGTTGTCCCATGTCATACCAAACATGAGACTATTTTTTTTTGTCTTGTCCCGTCCCATCCAGTCTGCGTACCAAACGCACCCTTAGTGGTTAAATTGTTGTATACAATGTCATTTGATGGACTAAAATCTTACCCAGTAAGGTAAGCATACCCGGCCCTAGGGGTGGGCAGCCCGGGCGGCGGCCCAGGGCATCTCAAATGGTCCGTTAATACTTGTTACAGAAAAATATATAACAAAATTGATACACACCGGGTTCGAACCAATGAGCTAGAGAGAATTTTGATAATTAAAATCCCAAGATCGATTTTAATACGTCTCTTCTTATTACCTATTTTATTATTTCTTTTTCCAGTTTATCTTTAAAACTCTTTTTATCATTTTTTATAACAACAAAACTTGTTATTTTATTATTATGCAAGTTCAATGTCTATATACTTTTAGTTTATTTGATTACAAATGTTAATTAGTTATAATATTTACTAATATTAGTTTATTTACTATATATATATATAGGCAAAGGATCATGTGAGAAGTTGAGTTATTGTAATAGAATTTTAGTTGTATTTATATTGTTTGTTCAAATATTTTATAAAATTATTATAACAAAAATTTATGTGCCTGAAAATAACTAATAAAAGCAAGGATATTATTAAAAAATTATATAACTTAAGAATATGAAATCTACTTTTACTATTTTATTCGTTGCAAAAAATGATGTAATTTTATCCAAAGTTTTTACACAATTTATTGTTGGAAGAAATTGTGCAAATCACATGGACTAACATTATTTAACCACGTTTACAAACCCTAAAACATTTTATGTTTATTTTTCGGTTGGGGCATGTTCTAATGTTTTCTCCCGGGGCATCAAAAAGCTTTGGACCGGCTCTCAAAAGACATATGTTTCAATATTAAGGCATGCACATCAAATCAGGGTTTGTGAAAAGACATTACTTATCAAGCATATGAAGCCAGATAAACTCAAGGATGCATATAAAGATTCCAAACCGTGAATTCTAATAAGATTTATGCATGTATTAATAAATACTAACAAAAGCATCAATTGATATGTGATGCATTTAACTGTTTAACAACTTAAACTAATCTCCATGGTAATCTCTATCTTGCTTACCTGTTCCAGAAGTAATCTCTTCATGTGTCTCCCATTCTTCTTCCTCATTCTCACAAACTTTTAAGCTCTACATACACAAAACAAAACCATTTACCTGATAAATTAAATGCAAGTGGATCATCATGCATGACTTGTTCAATTATATATGTTGACAGATCTCTTCATCGCCTCTGCACATACTTATGTTAGATGGCACAAAGATACTCATATCAAATGACATAATCAAATTACGAGGTCCACCATCCACATAAATCCAATCATATGCAAGCCAATAAATAAACCGACCTATAACTGTCTTAGAACATGTAAATTTAATTGATTTACGAGGCAGCTTATTGCTATATGAGGTTGTCAATTCCCCAGAGCTCAATGTGAAAACCATAACTTGGCAAGGGATGCAACTTATACTTTCCATTTCCGTATGATCATCAATATATGTAATCTTGACAAGCTTAGGGTCGTTGGTGTCGGGACAAACCCCAAAACCAATAACATAATTAAACGGCCAATGTACCACAACAACATCAATCGATTTTCTAATTGAAGGATTCCAAAGAACAACCAATTTCGTTTGAGAATTGTCTGGTTCACGGAAAAAAAAACCCTCCAAGCACAACAAGCCGCAAGAGCTATCGATGATTTTGGAGTGATCAAGTAATTGAAGGATTGGAGGAACAGTTGGAGTAAACTTTTGTTGGGGGAAAGTCTCATCATCATCATCCACAAAACAAACAAATTTTACCTCATGTTCTTGCTCATCTCCGACTTCATACCTTATCATAAGATGTTGTGGCTGAGTGGGGAGGACTCTGTAACCGGCAACAAACTCAGAGCATTTGATCAATGACTTCCATGCTTTACACACCTATATGAATCGAATCAATGATTTCCAGTTCGATATCCAAAGAGAGAAGAGACTAATGGATAAAAGATGTATTTCTTCCAATTGATTGAATGCATTACAGGCGAGGGCATAGCCCTTATTTATACAAGGGAACAAGCAACATTGCTAAATATAATTGGATAGTACAATAGGAAAGAAAACTTTTCAGGAATGCATAGTACTCATAAGGCCATGTCAGCGCATTGATAAAAGCCTCAAGCCCTCACTGCCACATCAGCTAAGCCCTCAAGTCCTAAAGACCTCCAGCGCATAACTATAAGCCCTCTTGCCACCTCATTTTTTAATTCTTTTATTTATACATTTAATTATTTAACAAAATAAAAATATTTATATATTTTTTAATAAATAAAAATAAGATAAATAATAAAAATAAAAATTCATATCATTATTTAAAAATAAAAATTACAAAATACAAAACACTGCCAATTATGAAATTTTTTAATTTGCTCTTTTCTCGCTAAAGTAACCCTCAAAACGTTTCCCGTAAGATGATCATGCGGGGTCATGAAACACGCGAAGTCTTTCTCAAATCGTTTTTCTCGTTCGTGTTCCAACTTTTGAAGTTCGAGATCGAGTTTTTTCATTTTGTATTCCATTGTATCATCAATCTTGTCGTTGAACGTCGTCAACAACTGAGTAACACTTTCGTTCGTATTCGTCCCGGACGTATTACTCGTTGATGTTTTTTTTGCGTTGTTTCTCCCGATGGGTCGTTGAAGTTGCTCGATGGAGTTGTCGTCATCGTCATCATTGGAAGGGTTGGTACGTTTTGAACCCCGCGATGAAGTTGTCGTCATCGTTGGAACGGCTCCCCATTTTGGACATTTTTTTAGGACTTCCCAAGCTTGTTCTTTAGAGAAAGCAAACCCTTGTTGTGCTTGGTACCGTTCGTGTGCCACTCGTGAAATGTCGGCATCACTCATTCCGCTTGATCTATTATTGACCAAGTTGTTGTACATGCCGCCAAAAAGAGCAATTTTTTTATTCAGGTCGTTGAACTTGGTGTTGAGTTGATGAGTTGTTCTATAATTGACGCGACCCATCAAACTAAAGAACACTTCCCCGATTCGGGTCCAAAAACCTTCTACATTTATGTAAATTCAAGTATAAGAATAATAATAATAATAATAATAACAAGAATAACAATAATAATAATAATATTAATAATAACAATAATAATAATAATAATAACAATAAAAATATTACCATGGGTTTGTGCGTTACCGATAACGGGGTCCTCCGAAACGTCAACCCACGCCGACACTAACGCGAGTTTCTCCTCGTTAGTCCACATCTGTTTGGGGGCTCTATTTTCATATTGTTTGTTTTTTCCTTTTCTCGATGGTCTCGGGTTTGATGGTTCCGGGTTTGATGGTTGTGTGTAGATGGATTGTGGTGTGTGCGGGCTAGTATGTTGGGTTTCCGGAACAATGTCGTCGGCGAGATTGATTGCGGGTGAAGGAATATTGTAGTTGGCCGGAGTAAAACCTTGTTCAATCAAACCGGGACGTGTAAATTGGTAAGGAAATTGTTGGTGAAATTGTTGGGGAAATTGTTGCGAAAATTGTGGCGGAAATTGTTGCGAAAATTGTGGCGGATATTGTTGCGAAAATTGCGGATGATAACCTTGTTGTGTAAACGCTTGGAAACCAAGCTCCGGGTCTTTTTGCGGTTGTGGTGTATCCGGTCGGTTACGACGGGATGTAGATGTTTTGTTTGGATTCATGATGAAATTTGAGAGAATTTGAGAGAGTTTGAGAGATTGTTGGTGTGAAAAAATATGAGGTTGAGGGTTAATATATATAGTGTGATTAAATTGATTTTTTTTTATAAAAGTAGCCGTTGGAATGTTTTATTTTCAAGATTTAAAAAAATATATATACAAAAGTAGCCGTTGGAGGCAATCGGGTTCCTTGGGTTTGAAAGCCCGGAGGCCGAGCCCGCAGCCGAAGCCCGCGTACCCCGCACCGCTGCCCGCCCGAGCCCGCACGAGCCCGAGCTCGAGCCCGAAGGGCGCTGCGGACGGCCTAAGGAGATCAGGTTTGTTAGGGAACATTGTGAGCTGTCATGTTTATTTGTTGTATTCCACATTTTCGTGATTTGGTTTAATATGAGTAAATTGTGTTTTTCCGTTTCTGTAGTTTGTCAAAAATTGTGATTTGTGTTTCTAGGGTTTATAATAGAATTTTCCAGAGTGTGTAACGGAAGATTTGGATTGTCACAAGGTTCTAAATGACGTGAGACGTGGCGTGGCGGCGAGGTCAAGCCTCAAGCCTTACGAGTTACGGCGAGGCCATGACGTTTTCCAAGGCGTGACTTAAGGAGACAAATTTACATATAATATTATGTATATAAACGTGTGTGTGTGTGTTTATGTCAGTGTCTTGAACAATAATGATTAATTTATTAACAATTTAACTTCATATAAAATGATAAACAAAAGATTTTCTAAATTCTAATATATAGTAATGGACAAATTCTAATCGAATTTCGAAGTACATATATTCGAAGAATCGAAAGTACAGATTTGTAATGTTATAACGCGCCATGGCGTGCCATAACGAGTTCGACACCTTGTATCCACGCCAAGGGGGTTAACGTGGCGGCAAGGCCAAGCCTTGGTGCCATGGCGCGCCATGGCGGGTTTTTTAGAACATTGGATTGTCATAATTTGCGAGGATTAGTCTAGGCATAGCCTAGGACACATTTCAAAAAAAACTTATTTTCGTAAGTAGAATTTTATTTGGATATGAAAAGCGCACCCGCTAAATTTTTAAGGGTGCTCCAGAATATTAGAAAATACAAGAAATATCCGCTTAAAAAACAGAAATTTCCTCGAAATCAACCATAAACCAAAAAAATCTCTCAAAATCAACAAAAAAAAATCGAAAAGAATCTCTCGAAATCAACCAAAAATTGAAAAACTCTCTCGAAATCAACAAAAATATTTTAAAAGATCCATCTAAACGGTGGAATTCGGCTAAAAAAGACAACCTTGCATGGCTTTGATCCACTGTAAAGATGCACCAACTTGACAAACTTGTGTACCTTGGCAAAGATCGTGAGTCCGCCACTGCATTGTAAGTAGCAATAAAGTTAAAGCAGTCGATGAAAGACGTCCATGCTTTTGAGACGAATTTGAATCAAAGCGATGATTTGACAGAAATCAACCAAAAAACTGAAAAAGCCCCTCGAAATCAACCAAAAACACTTTAAAGATCCCTCGAAATGGTGGAATTCAACTAAGAACAAACTAGATAACTTTCCAGGGCTTTGATCCACCTTAAATGTGCACCAGATCGGCAAAAGTTGTGGGTGTGTCACTATGCTGTAAGTAGCAACAAAGTCAGAGCAATCGATGATAAACTTCCATGATTCTGAGACGAATTGAATCGAATCAATGATTCAGTTCCAATTGAACTAAATCGATGAGTTTAGCCCGAGCTGATTGTTGTATCAAAAGGGTTGGAGCAAATCTTATCGGTTTAGGTTTTGTTATAATAAAGCGTTCTACCGAAAAATGTTATAATAATAGGTTTATAAAACGGTTTTGAGCATTTTAACAGGTTTTTAAGATATTTTTAAAATAAAGTACCCTATTAGCTATTATAAGACAATTTTGAAAAATATTCTTACAGAACTAGTTAACAGATTCTATAAACTTATTGTAACACGTTATGTTTTATGATTAGGTTCGCTAAACACAAGTTCTTTAAAGCATTTTATTAGAACATTTACATATTTTTGTGCCTCCTATAAACCCAATTATGTTGTAGTGCCACTAGAGGTAAAAAAAAACCATTTGATGCATATTTGCATCCACAAAACGGTTGGAATAAGCTCAAGTTTAGGGGTCAAGGCAAATCTATATATATAAACCAACTATATATACAGAAATACTCCATTTGATTCTATTGTCTAATTATATATACATATATATAGAGAGAAAGGTTCAAACGAGGAGCGTAACAATTTAAGAAAACGTGAGGAGCACTTCCCATGTACAAAATCACATGTGATTCACAACACAAGAACTAAAATCATATGTGATTACACGCGCGGTTTGTCCCGCGGCTTGCAAAAGCGTGCGGTTTGTCCCGCGGTTTGTGTTGTGAATCACATGTGATTTTGTACATGGACGGTGCTCCTCACGTTTTCTTAAATAGGTACGCTCCTCGTTTGAACCCGCCTCTACATATATATGTAGAAATACTCCCTTTGATTCTATTGTCTAATTATATATACATACAGTAAATTAAACTTGATCAATAAGTAAATGCAAACATTCTGTTGGTATTAAATTCCATGAAGGCATGCATCGAACATCTTTTTTATCTGGCTTACTCGATCATAATGGTGATCAATTTATGGCTATTTCCTGCTCGGTAAAACACGTCACTACAAGAGAAATGACCTTCAGAGAAGGTTTTATTTTGTACTTAAAAAGTCTTAAAAGCTTCTCTGAAGCCTTTAGAGAAGCTTTTTATTTCCGTCAAAGAGCTTCTCTATGTAAGGTAGATAAAGGTTTTAGGGAAGGTATTCGAGTGGTATGTTTTTGGGTAGCCTTTAGAGGCGCTTTTGTGGGGCTTTAGATGCACTTCTCTAAAGGTTAGTCAATTTTTTTCAAAAAGCTTCTCTAAAAGTAATTATTAGTGACACTTTTCAAGTATTATGACAGATTGTAAGGGTTACTAAAAGATATTTTTAGAGAAGGAAATTGAAAAACTTCTCTAAATATGTTGGCTTTAGTGACAGTTTTTAAAAGCTTCTCTAAAGGTTCCCTTTAGTAACACATTTAAAACTTCTCTAAACATGATATTTAGATACACAAACTCAAAATCTTCTCTAAAAGTTATCTTTAGTTACATTTTTAACAATTCAATTCCTTCTCTAAAGAGTATATTTTATATTTATTTTCAACCATATTTCAGCAGCATATTCATTTATTTATTTATATATATATATATTATAATAGAACAAATAAATATTAAATTAATCAAGAACAAATTCTTGTAAATCCTAAAATGATAATTTTTATTAAAAGAAGCCAAACGTTTAATCAAGTTAATGTTACATTTGCTTAATCTCTACCATATTCTCCTGTATGGACTTCATTACAAGCAAGCTTCAAAGGTTTCAAAACCATCGAGCTTCTCGTGTCCGAGCATGTGCACAACCTCAGCCACACCTTTCGTTATTTCCTTATGGATGACACCATCCGGCATATCTAATAAGGTCTTGCTCTTCAAAGATACGAACCGCCCACCTGCTGTCGGCTCTGGATCCACTACATCCAGCATTGCTTCTAGCTCGTCCGCCATCGACCTTTTTGTACCCCTCACCATGATATCAGCTTTCCCTTGGCAACAGCCAATTCATGATGAGCCTGAGACCTCCTGATCAAATAAGCTATAAAATTCATCTGTATCACCATGGCTGCATCGTGAGCCGTGAGGTGACAACTCCTTTTTCTTCCCTTTGTTCTTTCTTAGTAAATGCCTACCAACATATTCAAATTTCTATCAGCAAATAGATCTTGGTCCCTATGGTTACTGTTCCAAGTAACTTTTATGTGGAATTTAGGAACATAAACAATATCGTTTGTTGTCTGTACTAGATCTAAATCTGAACTTATAACAAAGGATTAAGGATATTTGTGAATTAATATCAGTTGTGTTTTTCGGAAGTATATATTATTTATATATGTCATGAAAAATCAGTTATGTCTGCCATGAATCATCAATCAATATATATGTGACTATGATCACAAGAAGAACATTACCAACATCAAACGAATTGACAAACAATATCTCTATGTTCGGTCATCAGTTACTGTCACTACTCATTAGTTGGGCAAATTCACAATACCAAATTCTACATTTGGGCAACATAAAACCTTTTTTGTCAACAACACTAACCGTAAAAAACAGAGCAAGAAGCAACAACAAAGTGCTACAAAAACAAACCCTAACAAATAGATCTTCATGACTGCTTAGACATGCTTGGGACACTAGAAGCACTTGGCACCACTATGCAACACCTAGCCCCCTAGGTGTTCAAAAGTTATCTTCTAAACCAATATATATAGAAGCAGTATATATATACCTGGATAAAATGCAGTCCAGCAGTTCTTCTCTTCACAGATTCTTGTTTAGACCACAAGGATTGGATAAATACTTGTAGGATACAACTTAAAGATGATATGATCAACATGCTGGACCTCAAATTCTGGACAAAAACTGAACAAAAACAGAAAAAGTAGAGGTTTTTTATGAAATCGAAATGATAAACTGGAAGAAAAGAAGCTTAATTAGAATTACCAGAAATTCCAATATGATAGCCAAGGATAGAACCTCCAACAGCTGCAACCATCCAAGCAATGATGACATAAGTTGTTACTTTCCCTTCATACTAGTCTGCTCTTTCTTGACCCACTCCTGCTGCTGCTGTAAAAGACCCCCTGCCATCTCCACACAAACCCTCTTCAGTCCTCACACAAAGAAAGAGATTAATATATATATATATATATATATATATATATATATATAGAGAGAGAGAGAGAGAGAGAGAGAGAGGTGTTTTAAAGACCTAAAAATAATTGGCATTTGATATGATCTTGTTAAATTTGATCCTAAAATAAACAAATGTTTGCTGAAACTATTGTCATCCTTTTGAGCGGGTGATATCCTCTTTTTTGTAAATTTGTTTGAGAAACAAAAGTCAGCCTTTCACTCCACAAAATATATGTCAGGTATCTATATTTATTTTTTGTAAGTATATTATATATATATATATATATTGTTGAAAGACTGATTCAAAACTAGCCGTTTGAAGGAATGAGTCTGCAGATCAGTAGCTGATTTCTCTCCTATTTTCTTGGTCAAATTAGTTCCTATTTTTCAGTCTATTTTCTAGTTTGTTTATCTCTGCTTGTAGGCTATTTAAAGCCAGCTCTTTTCTCAATAAAGTCATGCACTCCAACCTCTTATCTTGTATTTTTCTTGCTCTGCTTTAATTTTTCCCAACATTTTGGTATCAGAGCCAGGTTCCCTGCCTCAACCTTTGTGTCTAAATCAGCAAAATGGCGTCTAATAGCTCCTCTGCAGTAAGCATTTCACAACCTCAAATTCCAGTCTTCAAAGGAGACTCCTATGAGTACTGGAGTATCAAAATGAAGACACTTTTTAGATCACAAGAGTTATGGGATCTGGTGGAAAACGGCGTAAATGAAACTGGTCAAGACGAGACGGTAAAGAAGGAGGCTCAAAAGAAGGACGCAAAAGCGTTATTCTTCATTCAGCAGGCCGTAGATGAAAGCATTTTTTCAAGAATAGCAGCAGCAAACACCGCACATGAAGCATGGAGTACTCTAAAGACTGAATACCAAGGCTCTGCCAAGGTAATTACGGTAAAACTGCAGTCCCTTCGACGAGACTTTGAAACTGCAAACATGAAAAATCAGGAGACGGTACAAGGATACCTTGCAAGAATCTCATCAATTGTCAGTCAAATGAGAGCATACGGTGAAAAGATCGTTGACGAAACTATTGTCGCAAAAATTTTGAGGAGTTTGCCCCCTAAGTATGATCACGTGGTTGCAGCGATTGAAGAATCGAAAGATCTCGCCACCTACACTGTTGATGAACTGATGGGGTCCTTGCAAACACATGAGGTCAGAATCAATAGGAATGTTGCAAAGGAGGAAGATCAAGCCTTCCATGTTCAAGGAGATCAATCAAGGGTCTCTTACAATAGAGGCGGAAGTAGAGGATCCTTTAGAGGACGAGGTCGTGGCAGAGGGAGCGCTTCCAAGTGTACATACTGCGACAAGTATGGACACACAACCGACGATTGCTGGAATAAACAAAAAGAAGCTCCCAAGTGTACAGTTTGCAACAGGTACGGACACACCACCGATGATTGTTGGAGTAAACAGAAAGGAGCACAATTTGTAGAAGAAGACTACTTGTTCATGACGATGGCAATGTCTCAAGATGCTTCCAAAGATACTTGGTACCTCGATAGTGCGTGTTCGCTTCACCTGACAGGAGATAAGACAAAGTTCAAGTTGGTTGATGAAGCATACAAATCTCAAGTTAAATTGGGAGATGACAAACAAATTCAGATTGAAGGCAAAGGGGTTATCGCTGTCAAAATCAATGGAAAAGAAAAGCTAATTCAGAATGTTCACTATGCACCAGGTTTGGCTCATAATCTGATAAGTGTAGGCCAACTCCTTGAATCAGGCTACTTGGTCCTGTTTGACGATGACGCATGTATCGTAAAAAGGAAAATAAGTGGTGAATTGCTCTTGGAAGCTAAAATGACTCACAATAAGATGTTTCCAGTACACCTTCCTTGCAAAGAACATTATGGCTTAATGAGCAGCAAGGTGAGTGATTCTGAAGTCTGGCACTTGCGATATGGACATCTCAACATCAATGGCCTACACCTACTTGCAAGTAAGAACATGGTAAAAGGCCTTCCTACAATCAAAAACCTTGATCATGTGTGTAAAGGGTGTGCATTAGGAAAGCAAACCAGAAAATCATTTTCAGTTGGGCAGTCCAGACGAGCCGGAAAGAAGCTCGAAATGGTGCATGCAGACATATGTGGGCCGATGAAGACTCAATCCCATGCTGGTAGTAGGTACTTCTTACTTTTTATTGATGATTTAACACGAATGAGTTGGGTGTATTTTCTTACTAATAAATCTGAAGCATTCGAGTACTTTAAAAAATTCATGGCCCTAGTCGAAAAACAAAGTGACAGCAAACTAAAGGCTCTACGAACTGATAGAGGAGGAGAGTTCTGCTCTGCAGAATTCAACAGTTTCTGTGAGGAGCATGGAATCAAGAGAGATCTAACAGCTCCCTATACCCCAGAACAAAACGGTATAGCAGAGCGTAAGAATAGGACAATTGTTGAAATGGCCAGAAGCATGATGAAGGAAAAGGATCTTGGTGATAGTTTTTGGGCAGAAGCAGTAGCTACAGCAGTCTATTTAATCAACCTGTCACCTACCAAAGCTGTGTGGAACAAAACGCCATTCGAAGCCTGGTATGAATTTAAACCAACCGTTAGTCATCTTCGAATATTCGGTTCCCTATGCTATGCTTTAGCCACATCTCACAGGCACAAATTTGAAGCAAAGGCAAAGGAATACATATTTGTAGGATATTGTCCACATTCAAAAGCCTATCGGTTGTATGATCGAGAAAACAAAAGAATTGTCGTGAGCAGAGATGTACAGGTCGATGAACAATTAAAGCTTGAAGAGCCAGATTCAAGACAAGTGACACTCATCGATACAACAAGTGGAGATGGAGACGAGAGGCCTGATAAAGAAATGTATGACCCGACAACAAGTGAAAATGGGTCGCAAAATGGGTCGCAAAATGGGTCGCAACCGTCACAGCCAAACTCTCCATCATCGCCACACCCAACCTCACCACAAAGCGACGATGAAACTACTCAGCTGCGTAGGAGTCAACGTGGACTGATTCCTAAGAAGAGGTTCCCAATTGAGGGAGGAAGTAGCTGTGACTTTGCTATGTTTGTAGGAGATCCATCTAATGTGGAAAAGGCCATAGAAAGTGATGTCTGGAGGGAAGCTATGACCGAAGAAATAAGAGCCATTGAAAGAAATGGAACCTGGGAACTTGTAGATCTACCCGAACACAAGAAAGCTATTAGCCTGAAGTGGTTGTTCAAGACAAAATTTCATTCTGATGGAAGTATCCAGAAGCACAAAGCAAGGCTGGTGGCTCGGGGATACGTGCAAGAACAAGGAGTTGACTTTGAAGAATCTTTCTCTCCGGTAGCAAGGTTTGAAACAGTAAGAATGCTTCTTGCACTTGCAGCTCAATCACAATGGCCTGTGTTCCAATTTGATGTCAAGTCGGCGTTTCTTAATGGAGATTTGAAAGAAGAGGTTTACACAGAACAACCAACAGGGTTTGTTATTCAAGGAAATGAAAGCAAAGTGTACAAGCTCAAGAAGGCCTTGTACGGCTTAAAGCAAGCGCCCAGAGCTTGGTACAGCAAGATTGATGCGTTCTTCCAGGAAAATGGTTTTCAAAGAAGTCCAAACGAGCCTACGTTATATGTGAAAAAACAAGGCAAGGCTGATGTGGTGATACTGAGCCTATATGTGGACGATATGATTTACACAGGGTCAAACATGCAATTGATTGAAGATTTTAGAAACGCTATGATGAGCAAGTTCGAGATGACCGACATGGGAAAGCTAAGTTATTTCCTTGGTTTGGAAGTTAATCAATCCAATAACGGTATATTTTTGTCGCAAGAAAAATATGCAACTGATCTTTTAAAGCAGTTTGGAATGATGAGTTGCAGGCCTACATCAACTCCAATGAACACTAATGAGAAGTTAACAGCCGAGGACGACACTGGGATGGCAGAAGCAAGAAATTATCGAAGTCTAGTAGGTCGACTCATCTACCTCACTCATACGAGACCAGACATCTCGTTTGCTGTTGGCTTACTCTCAAGATTCATGCATAGTCCCACAAAGCAGCATCTTGGAGCAGCAAAGAGAGTACTTCGATATGTAGCGGGTACCAGAAACTTTGGCATATGGTATGTGAAAAACGAAAAGTTTGTTCTGACAGGCTTTACTGATAGTGATTGGGCAGGCTCACAAGATGACAGAAAGAGCACAAGTGGGAATTGTTTTATGTTAGGATCTGGAACTATTGCATGGGGGTCAAAGAAGCAAGCAACAGTGGCATTATCATCTACGGAGGCGGAGTACATAGCAGCTACAACAGCTGCTTGCCAAGCTGTTTGGTTAAGAAGGGTGCTAATGGACTTGAATCAGGAACAAGTGCAAGCTACTCAAGTTTTCTGCGACAATGTATCTGCTGTAGCATTGACGAAAAATCCTGTTATGCATGGGAGAACAAAAAACATCGAGATAAAACATCATTTTATTCGTCAGTTAGTCGCTGAAGGGAAAATTCAGCTGGAAGTGTGCAAGACTAATGATCAAGTGGCTGACATCCTAACAAAAGCTCTTCCACCAGCAAAGTTTGAAGATCTGCGAAACCGAATGTTTGTTACTAGTTTTAAATCAAGGGAGGATGTTGAAAGACTGATTCAAAACTAGCCGTTTGAAGGAATGAGTCTGCAGATCAGTAGCTGATTTCTCTCCTATTTTCTTGGTCAAATTAGTTCCTATTTTTCAGTCTATTTTCTAGTTTGTTTATCTCTGCTTGTAGGCTATTTAAAGCCAGCTCTTTTCTCAATAAAGTCATGCACTCCAACCTCTTATCTTGTATTTTTCTTGCTCTGCTTTAATTTTTCCCAACATATATATTGTTCTAAAATGCAATATTTTACTCTTCAACTAGAGACAAAATACCTTAAATACCCTTTAAATAACAAATGATTGAGAGGCCTTTTGGACTACAATCAATCTTACCAATATCTTCAACAATTGCAAATGGGCAAATTGGAACCCACGGCAGTGGCAGATGCACCACCTAATCAAAAAACAACAAAGAGCAATTATTGAGCATGTCATCATATTGAAAATTTCACAATTTACAAAGTAAACTAACAACACAATTAATGGTGGGTTCAGTTATGTTTGTAACCTAAACTAACAACCAACTAAACATAACAATAAACACTTTGGCTTGGAACCTAGTTGATCAATAATCAATTAAAACTGAAAAGCATTTACGCAAAGCAGTCAAGCCCAAAAGTATCAACTTAGGGGTTGTTTGGCAGCTGCTGAATGATTTGATTCAGAATGATTAAGTGGTCAGAATGAGTAAAAGACCTTGTATGATTTAGTGCAAAATGAAATAACTGATCGGTTAGTGTTCTGAAATAACAATCTGAATGATAGAAAATTACCATTTTAACACTCTATGATTTAATTTCGAATAGAATATAACTGCTTGGTAAGTTTTTTCAATCAAACAGTTATCGTGCATATATATATATATATATATATATATATATATATATAACTTCACAAATATTAATTACAAAAAAATACAATAAGTACATACATATATAATATTATTTTCATCTATTTGGAGTACAAATGTTTGAAAGATTATTCTCCCTCAAGAGCCATGCTATTGGCCCTTCTTATTATTGTTCCCTCTAGAGTATATATAGGAACACAAATAAACAGGTAGCTACCTTGGCAATTTCAGTGACTCAAGTCAATTCATGGTGTATAGTAATGTTCACAAGCAATCAGTCAATGATTACAATTTCATGTGTTCAGAAATCTCAGAGCCAAAATTACAACCTTGTGAAGTGTTTTGACTTATAAAACTAATACAAGGGTTGTACAAAAGCAAGATCCTTAACATTGAGCAGCTGCTCTTATCTGGAATTATTTTGTGTGGATACTGGCTCACAAGTCTATCATAAAATTGAGTAGTTGCTCCCATGTGAATTAGTTTATAACTTGAATTTTTTTTCCTATTGTGGACTTTGCCATTAAAATGCTCACTACACTTTGCATTTTGGTATGAAACAAATAGATGAAAAGAATAGCAAGCAATCAATTTTACCTTGTAAGGCTTTCAAATGAGGTCGCCATTGGATGAACGCAATGTGATTGATATGTAGCTGCAGAAACCGACCTTCTGAGTGGAGATAAATAGTATTCCTGCAACTGAGAAGCTTTCAACAGCTTCTCTCCATCCATTTCCCCATAAACTTCCTTGAATATGTTTTCCCTCCTACCTTTTTGTATGATCTTTGCCCCCATTTCAAGTTCCCCTTCACTGTTTCTGATAAGTTTGGCCCCATTCTCAGTGCAAACATTAACCATCTTGTTTATCTCAATCATTCCACAAATCAACTAGTTTATATTTCAAAATGCCCTAAATTTTGGTTGCATATCAAGCCAAATCATGAATATTAAGTTCAATTAAACAGCGGAATCACTTTGATTGTGGTTAACTTCTTCGGATATCATTGGCGATTCAACAGTAAAATGAACATACATACGTTTTTAATTAGCAAAAAATGTAGTTCTAAAACTCAAATTAGGAACGCAAACTAGGTAGATGAGTAAAATTTTACCATGATCTCGCAAATAAGTACACACACACACATACACACACAGAGAGAGAGAGAGAGAGAGAGAGAGAGTACTTGTAGTGGAGAAACTGGAGATGAAACAAACTCCTACCATAACTCGATGAATCCTCAAGCCCTAAATCGAAGAGATGAAGACAAATTGAGCTCGAACGAACATCCAAATTGAACATCGAAATCAAACCTAGAAATCTGTAGAACTCAAACATTTGATCGTAAATCTATCTTTGAAAAGCATCCCGCACCTCGGAGTTGATCAAATAAATCATCAATCCTCGAAAGAGGATCCTTGTTCTTAATGGTTACCTTATTTAACTCCCGATAATCAATACACATTCTCATGGTACCATCTTTCTTCTTAACAAATAAAACTGGAGCTCCCCAAGGTGAAGAACTCGGTCTTACAAAACCCTTATCTAATAACTCCTGAAGCTGAGTCATCATCTCTTTCATCTCGACAGGTGCTAAACGATATGGTGCTCGTGCAATCGGTGCCGATCCAGGAATAATGTCGATACGAAACTCTACTTGTCTTTCAACTGGTAGACCTGGAAGATCATCCGGGAATACATCCGGAAACTCACGCACCACATTGATATCTTGAACATTTTTCTTTTCTAACTTTGTATCAATAACATAGGCTAAATAAGACCAACACCCTTTCGATAAACATTTACGCGCCTTCATCACTGAAATTAACGGAATATCTCCTTCCTATTTTTCTCCAAATACAAATACATCGTCTTTATCACTCATTGGAATTAGGATCAGCTTCTTTGCACACATAATTTCTGTCTGGTTGTTGCTCAACCAGTCCATCCCTACAATAATGTCAAAACTCCCAATTTCCATTAACAATAAGTTAATCGGAAATTCTGTTCCCTCTATCATAATTTTACAATCGATCAGGCTTTCCTTAACCAAAGACTGGACTCCATTAGCTATTTCAACTACTAAGGCATCTCCTAAAGTAGTGACAGGCATAGCTAGCTTACGTTGAAACAACTTGGATACAAAAGAATAGTTTGCGCCACTATCGAACAACACACGAGCAGGAAAAGAGTTTATAAGAAATGTACCCGAGACCACGTCTTTTGATCCTTTCGCTTCATCAGCAGTCATTTGGAATGCACAGCCAGTTGGTTTGGGAATAACCAACTTTCTTTCCTGATCTCCTTCTCTCTTCAACTTCGGACAATCTCTCTATATGCCCCTGGTTGCTGGCATTCAAAACAAACTGACCCTGGCACTGTACAATTTGTTGCCATATGCCCCGCCTTCCCACACTTGAAACACTGATTTCCGACCACTCGGCACTGGCCAAAATGTTTACTTTTGCATTTAGAACACCAACTTGGTTCCTTACGGGAATCATAACGAATGTTCTTTCCAAATAACCTTAATTTCTGAGAAGATTCTGAACGACCTTCCCACTTTCTCTTTTCTCCCCCTTGTGCTTTCTCCTCTTTGTCTTTCACATACATCTCTTCTATCACATTTGCTTCTTCAATCGTCTCCCTTAAAGTAGCAGATTTCGAACTGTGGACCCTCGTCATCATATCAGCCGGTAGACCTTTCAGATAATATTTAATCTTGTCTTTCTCCGCTGGAGCTACGTGCCCCACAAGATTCAGCTTTTCCATAAAGATTTTGGTATATTTTCTCACCATCATATTACCTTTCTTGATATTCCGGAACTCTTCTTCGATTCGGTCCATTTCGTGTTCATTACAATATTCTTCTAAAATCTTTGCTTTAAACTGAATCCAAGTCACGGAGTTCAGAGCTGCTTCCGTCACAGATGATGACAACACATTCCACCACTGTAACGCTTTGCCGCGCAACATTTGCGACCCAAATATAACCTTAGATCGTTCATCATTACAATCACAAGCTCGAAAAGCTTGCTCAACCTCTCTTATCCAGTTCATACAAGCCAATGGATTGTCGTCTCCCTTGAATTCAGGCGGTTTACAACTTAGAAATGTTTTGTAGGAGCAGTTTCTTTCAACCCTTCTTTCTGCCTCCAATCCTGAATTTACAGTCGGATTTATCACACTAGCATCAACCACTGTTCGTCTTGGTTCCGCATTCCGTTCATTGAACATTTTCATAAACATCTCTGCCTGTCTCCCCATCATAGTATTCATCATTTCTGCTTGCCTCTCCATTGATGCATTCATCAATCTAGTCACATTATCCATTATCCGTCCTTCCATACCTGAATCTGATGATGTTTGATCAGCAGTACTGGTACCTCCTGGATGTACTCGACTTCGCATTCCTCCTAAGGAAAGAAAATCTGGTGGCGTATCAGGAACTCCGCCTAATCCAGTCTGTCTTTCTCCGGCATCGTCTAACCAATTCCTATTCATCGAAGAATTTGGAGACCTCGGGGGTGTATTCACCATTGTTCTGAATGAGCACAAAGGAATACTCATCAGTTAATGGTTTATACAACTAAACATACAATACGTACTTTACCGCAAATCAGTCACTGTAACAATTTAGAAACAAGTATGCTTGTGTAATAATATATTCAAAATAACAGTAGCTAATTGAAATTGCAAACATATCATACATGAGAATTCTCATTACCATTGTTACAGTACTAACTTCGCGTAAGTCTGTCGACTCTAAGACTACCCAGTCTTAGTACTTCTACCCGTATCTCGCGGATCATAACTTAATTCATCACAGCTTAAGTCTAGGTATCTCAAATTCATACCTAGTTCGCTTAAACTAATGCTCTGATACCATATTATAACACCCTAAAAACAGGGTCAATTTAAACCTTAAAATTTCTACAAGTTATGATCATAAAACTTCAAACTTCTATAACCTGAGGATCAAATGAAAAGGTTTTATATATAATGCATCTAAATCAAATAACCTATTAATCTAACCATACAACGATAATCAGATTAATTTAGTTATCTAATCCTTTGTCCCAAAAGCATCAAAATATCAGCTAGATCCTCCGTTATCTCTAAGTTTGAATCTTTCCAAAAATTCTCATCGCCCTTCCCGCCTACTTCCCGAAGCTTGTACCTGGTAAGAAATTCAACTTTAAAACATTAGGCTTTCGCCTAGTGAGAATATTCAAATCAAATTAAAGTTAAATAATTAAAGTCTCAACAGATACATCAAACCTGTTCTCGTCCATCTTACCGTATGACAACTCCTTTCTGTACTGGGAATCTACCCCACTCCCATACTTATGACTAATTCGATCTAGCCATAATAACACTACCAAGAGATTACTTTAAATCATCCCAGATTCAAAGTCAATACTCTTATCTAAGAAATTATAAGTCAAAACCTGCCTATTTCTTAATCCTCTTTTATAAATTGGGAAATCTCTGATCTTCCCTATAACAATGGAAATCTCTGATCTTCCATTTGAAATGGGAATTACAAATCAACATCTGCCTATTCCACATTTCATATTTTCCTCACCTCAGAATCAATGGTCCCAATGGGATTATTATATCGCGATAAACAACCGGGACCCCCGATGATTCAAGGTACACTCAATTACTAAAAATTACATCCCTTTGGTCAATGGCAAGTATTCGGTTCCCATTAGACCGTACCCAGGTGCCTCCGATGACCGGATGCCTATTTTTAGCAATTACAACATAATACATAAGTATTATAACTCTTATCAGTGTATATGCATAACACACAATGTAATACATCTCAATATATATATATATATATATATATATATATATATATATTTCACATATACATTTATAAAGAATCTCAAAATTCTAACACCTCGACTTCTTGGCTATCCCTTCTTTGCAAATTTAGCACGGGGACCAACATAGCATAACTTTTAAATCATCTAACTGGACTCTTTACTGATTTAGACGGGTTCTTTATCTATCATGTTTAGACATACATAATACATATCTATTCCAACATTAATTACTGAACTTTTAAAGAGAGTTAAATAAACTCACCTGATGCGTAGTCACTTCTTTTAATCCTTATAAAGTCGTAGGGACTCCTGTCTTCACTACCACAGTTACTGTAATATTCAATATACAAATATACTGATATTAATTTATAGAACAGAACCCTCCACAATTAAGAACCCTTAATCTCTAAAAACTACGTCTCAAGTCGCAATGCACTGGGCCAAGTCGCAACCAACTACTGCGACTCCAACTCCAAATCGCAACCCACTATTGCGATTCCAACCCAAGTCGCAATCAACTGTTGCGATTCTACTGCCAAGTCGCAATCAACTGTTGCGACTTCAACCCCAAGTCGCAACCTCCCATTGCGACTTCAACTCCAAGTCGCAACGGTCTATTGCGACATGCATGAATATCACAGCTCAAGGTTGCGACATCCATGATGTTCATCCAAGTCTCAGTCCACTATGTTCATCCTTAAACCCAGATTTTGCAGATTTACATTATGAATATTTCTGATAATGTGCAGATATGATTAAGGTTATAAACTAAACCTACTCACATACTCAGTTTTTCCCAAAACATCCATTTTTCATAAAAACTCAACTCTACACTTATCTAACAATTAATGAACTTAAAAGTAAGAATAGTTTACCTTTGATTTCTTCAATTACTTCCAAAACCTAACTGAAAATCCTTGTTTCCCTTGATTCTTCTTCTTCTCAATCTTTCTACCTCTCGGCTCTTTCTCTCTTCCTTTCTCTTCACCGAATTGCACACACCTACACACAATTAGTCACTTTAAGACTAATTGTGTGACACCTCATGCTCAACTTAGTGAGTCATAGAACATTTACCAAATGCACCCTTAACTTTCAAAGAAATGACATAACACACCTCATACATAAATAAAACACCTTATAAACCCTTAAGTTTAATATTTCTCAAAAGAAATCTTTAAACTTTCAACATTTATATTTTAACCCTAATTGAATTATAATACTCTATATAATTCAAGGTTACTCCAATACAAATACATTCCAAATCTTATTAAAATAATAACAACAAAATTTAGGATGTTACAATACTCCCCAACTTAAAAATGATTTCGTCCCCGAAATCAAGGTTAGGTAAACAAATGAGGATATCTATCCCTCATACTCTCTTCCGACTCTAAAGTTACATTAGCACCTCTATGATGTTTCCACTGTACTTTCAACATAGCTACTTCTTTACCACTACGTAGCTTTCTAACCGATCTTTCCAAAATTGCCTCTGGTTCTTCTACACAGCGGCTCTTTTCATCTATTCTCACATCAGTGAGTGGAATCACATCTTCCTCTTCGGCCAAACACTTCCGAAGATAACATACGTGGAAGGTATTATGAACCCCTTCCAATTCTGGTGGAAGATCCAACTTGAAGGCTTGTAATCCAATTCTCTCAATAATGGTGAAAGGTCCTAGAAAACGAGGACTCAACTTCCCACGCTTTCCAAACCTTATCACACCTTTCCATGGGGATAATTTAAGCATCACGCGTTCCCAACTTGAAATTCCTTTGGTCTCCGTTTCGGGTCAGCATAACTTTTCTGTCTCTCTTGGGCTGCTTTCATATGCTGCCGAATTTCTTTCACCTTATCCGCTGTTTGTTGTACCAATTCTGGACCAGCAAACTGCTTCTCTCCGGCTTCTAACCAACATACCGGAGTTCTACACTTTCGACCATACAATGCTTCGAAGGGTGCTCTCCCGATACTCGAATGATAACTATTGTTATACGCTAATTCTACTAACGGTAGATGCGTATCCCAGTTACCACCAAAATCTAAAACACAACATCTGAGCATATCTTCCAAAGTTTGAATGGTCCGTTCACTCTGTCCATCGGTTTGTGGATGAAAAGCAGTACTCAGATTAACTTTAGTACCCAATTCTTCTTGCAGGGATCGCCAAAACCTCGAAGTAAACCGACTATCACGATCTGACACTATCGACACCGGTATACCATGCCTTGACACCACTTCATCAATATACAGTTTTGCCAATTTCTCAATTGGTGATGCCTCTTTCATAGCTAGAAAATGAGCACTCTTAGTTAATCTATCCACGATTACCCATATTGTGTCGTTACCCTTTTGCGTCTTTGGTAACTTTGTCACAAAATCCATGGTAATCTTCTCCCATTTCCATTCAATAATTTCCAAGGATTGGAAACTTCCGTAAGGTTTCTGATGTTCCGCTTTCACCAACGAACATGTTCTACACATTTCTACCTTTCGAGCCACATCTATTTTCATCGCCAGCCACCAATAATGCAATTTCAGATCTCGATACATCTTCGTACTCCCAGGGTGTATGGAATACTTAGATCTATGAGCGTCTTCGAGAATCAACTCTCGATTTCCTCCGGTTTTAGGCACCCAAACTCTTCCTTGAAATAACTTGATCCCACGACCATCTTCAGTCATCTGAAGATGTTGTTTGCCCATCACTTCTTCTTTCAGATTTTCCTCTCGTAAAGCCACTACTTGTGCTTCTTTTATCTTTTCCAACAAACTTGACGTCACATCAATCCTAGTAATAGTTGATTTCAAACATCCACTATACTCTTTTCTACTTAAAGCATCGGCTACGACATTTGCTTTACCAGGATGGTAATGCAATTCACAATCATAATCTTTAAGTAATTCCAACCAGCGTCGTTGTCGCATGTTCAACTCTTTTTGATCAAAAACATGTTGCAAACTTTTATGATCAGTATAAAGAGTACACTTCGTTCCATACAAATAATGTCGCCATAGCTTCAAAGCAAACACAACCGCTGCTAACTCTAAATCATGAGTAGGATAATTCTTTTCATGCTCTTTAAGCTGTCTTGAGGCATAGGCGATCACTTTTCCCCTTTGCATGAGTACACATCCTAAACCCATCTTTGATGCATCACTATAAACAACAAAATCTTCTGTTCCTTCTGGTAGGGCAAGAATAGGTGCTTCACACAAATTTTGACGTAAAGTTCTGAAAGTTGTTTCCTGTTTCTCCGTCCAAACAAACTTCACATTCTTTCTAGTTAATAAAGTCAAAGCAGACGCAATCTTCGAAAAATCCTTTATGAACCTTCTATAGTAACCTGTTAATCCCAAGAAACTCTTTATTTCAGATGCACTTCTAGGTGTCTCCCAATTCGTCATTGCTTCAATTTTTGATGGATCTACTTTAACTCCCTCAGAAGTAATTACGTGACCTAGAAACTGCACCTCTTTCAACCAAAATTCACACTTCGAAAACTTTGTGTATAGCTTCTCCTTTCTTAAAACTTCTAAGACTTCACGAAGATGTCGTTCATGATCTTCTTTGGTCTTTGAATAGATAAGTATGTCATCAATAAACACAATGACGAACTTATCCAAAAATGGTCGACACACTCTGTTCATCAAATCCATGAATACAGCAGGAGCATTCGTCAACCCGAATGGCATTACAAGAAACTCATAATGCCCATATCTTGTTCTAAACGCTGTTTTCAAAACATCTTCATCTCTTACTCGTACTTGATGGTATCCTGATCATAAATCTATCTTTGAAAAGCATCCCGCACCTTGGAGTTGATCAAATAAATCATCAATCCTCGGAAGCGGATACTTGTTCTTAATGGTTACCTTATTTAACTCCCGATAATCAATACACATTCTCATGGTACCATCTTTCTTCTTAACAAATAAAACTGGAGCTCCCCAAGGTGAAGAACTCGGTCTTACAAAACCCTTATCTAATAACTCCTGAAGCTGATTCATCATCTCTTTCATCTCGGCAGTTGCTAAACGATATGGTGCTCGTGCAATCGGTGCCAATCCAGGAATAATGTCGATACGAAACTCTACTTGTCTTTCAACTGGTAGACCTGGAAGATCATCCGGGAATACATCCGGAAACTCACGCACCACATTGATATCTTGAACATTTTTCTTTTCTAACTTTGTATCAATAACATAGGCTAAATAAGACCAACACCCTTTCGATAAACATTTACGCGCCTTCATCACTGAAATTAACGGAATATCTCCTTCCTGTTTTTCTCCAAATACAAATACATCGTCTTTATCACTCTTTGGAATTCGGATTAGCTTCTTTGCACACATAATTTCTGCCTGGTTGTTGCTCAACCAGTCCATCCCTACAATAATGTCAAAACTCCCAATTTCCATTAACAATAAGTTAATCGGAAATTCCGTTCCCTCTATCATAATTTTACAATCGATCAGACTTTCCTTAACCAAAGACTGGACTCCACTAGCTATTTCAACTACTAAGGCATCTCCTAAAGTAGTGACAGGCATAGCTAAATTACGTTGAAACAACTTGGATACAAAAGAATAGTTTGCGCCACTATCGAACAACACACGAGCAGGAAAAGAGTTTATAAGAAATGTACCCGAGACCACGTCTTTTGATCCTTTCGCTTCATCAGCAGTCATTTGGAATGCACGGCCAGTTGGTTTGGGAATAACCAACTTTCTTCCCTGATCTCCTTCTCTCTTCAACTTCGGACAATCTCTCCGAAAATGACCTGGTTGCTGGCATTCAAAACAAACTGACCCTGGCACTGTACAATTTGTTGCCATATGCCCCGCCTTCCCACACTTGAAACACTGATTTCCGACCACTCGACACTGACCAAAATGTTTACTTTTGCATTTAGAACACCAACTTGGTTCCTTACGGGAATCATAACGAATGTTCTTTCCAAATAACCTTAATTTCTGAGAAGATTCTGAACGACCTTCCCACTTTCTCTTTTCTCCCCCTTGTGCTTTCTCATATTTGTCTTTCACATACATCTCTTCTATCACATTTGCTTCTTCAATCGTCTCCCTTAAAGTAGCAGATTTCGAACTGCGGACCCTCGTCATCATATCAGCAGGTAGACCTTTCAGATAATATTTAATCTTGTCTTTCTCCGCTGGAGCTACGTGCCCCACAAGATTCAGCTTTTCCATAAAGATTTCGGTATATTTTCTCACCGTCATATTACCTTTCTTGATATTCCGGAACTCTTCTTCGATTCGGTCCATTTCGTGTTCATTACAATATTCTTCTAAAATCTTTGCTTTAAACTGAATCCAAGTCACGGAGTTCAGAGTTGCTTCCGTCACAGATGATGACAACACATTCCACCACTGTAACGCTTTGCCGAGCAACATTTGCGACCCAAATCTAACCTTAGATCGTTCATCATTACAATCACAAGCTCGAAAATCTTGCTCAACCTCTCTTATCCAGTTCATACAAGCCAATGGATTGTCGTCTCCCTTGAATTCAGGCGGTTTACAACTTAGAAATGTTTTGTAGGAGCAGTTTCTTTCAACCCTTCTTTCTGCCTCCAATCCTGAATTTACAGTCGGATTTATCACACTAGCATCAACCACTGTTCGTCTTGGTTCCGCATTCCGTTCATTGAACATTATCGTAAACATCTCTGCCTGTCTCCCCATCATAGTATTCATCATTTCTGCTTGCCTCTCCATTGATGCATTCATCAATCTAGTCACATTATCCATTATCCGTCCTTCCATACCTGAATCTGATGATGTTTGATCAGTAGTACTGGTACCTCCTGGATGTACTCGACTTCGCATTCCTCCTAAGGAAAGAAAATCTGGTGGCGTATCAGGAACTCCGCCTAATCCAGTCTGTCTTTCTCCGGCATCGTCTAACCAATTCCTATTCATCGAAGAATTTGGAAACCTCGGGGGTGTATTCACCATTGTTCTGAATGAGCACAAAAGAATACTCATCAGTTAATGGTTTATACAACTAAACATACAATACGTACTTTACCGCAAATCAGTCACTGTAACAATTTAGAAACAAGTATGCTTGTGTAATAATATATTCATAATATGTAACACCCTAAAATTCAGGGCCAATTTGAACCTCAAAAGACATGCGTTATGATCATCAAAATATCATACTTTTATAAACCAAAGGATCAAAAGTAAGTTTCTATATATACACAAGGTCATCTAACTTAAATAATCTGATCAATCTAATTATACATCACAATAAGATCGACTAGATTATCTAATGCTCGTCCCAAAAAGTCATCAAAAGAATATCCTGATCCTTCGTCATCACCAAGTCTGATTTTCTTTAACTGAAGTCTCACTTCCCAACTATTTCCCAGAGCCTGTACCTGGTAAGACAATTTAATTTGAAACATTAGGCTTTCGCCTAGTGAGGTTATTCAAATTAAATTAAAATTTAACAACTAAATATTAACAGATATATCAAACCTGTTATCAGCCATCTCACCATACCAAGCTCTTATCAACCATTGGAATCCACCTATTCCCTTACTTATGACCAATTCATCTAGTCATCATACTACCAACGAGAATTACTATAAATCCCACCGGACTTATAAATAACTCTAACTCTCAAAAATTGCAGTTTCCAAACCTGCTTCTTTCTGAATTAAGATTACAATTCCTCAATAATGAAGATATCTCATCTTTCGTTTGAAATGGGAATTACAACTCTAAGTCTACCATTCCTCATTTCATTTCCTCCCCATCTTGAATCACTGGTCTCCCAAATGAGATTTTATCGTGATCAACAACCACCAGAGACCCTCACAGATGATTCAAGATTCACTCCAACAATTAGAAATACATCCTAACGGTCCCTGGATAGTAAACGGTTCTCATTATACCGTACTTTATGCCCACTAGACCAGATGTATAATTCTAGCCAACGCCACACAATAATTGTGTATCATCACTCTTTCTATTGTATACTAAGGCTATACAATTCAACATATATTCTATATCTCTATGTACAGAATATTAATTTCAACGGTTATCCCTACTTTGCCATTTAGCATCGGGGATTAACATCTCAATAATTAACCACAACTCCGGACTCATAAATAAGTCCTTACAATTTAACATAACATGGTTTTTACATCATTAACAGAGTTATAAACATATAACAAATAGCATATACATATCAGATTGCATGCCACGTAACAGCCTCAAACTACTACTGAAAGACCACCAAAATTCGCAAGCCACTGTAGCGAAAAGCTACACTTTTCGCAAGCCAAAGCTGCGAAAAGTCCACTATTCGCAACCCACTGTTGCGAAAACCCCACTTCTCGCAACCCTCTGTTGCGAAAACCTTACTTTTCGCAACCCACTGTTGCGAAAACTATACTTTTCGCAACCCACTATTGCGAAAACTATACTTTTCGCAACCCACTATTGCGAAAAGCTCTACTTTGCGCAACCTACTATTACGAAAAGTTACTGTTCATCGTCATTTTCATTTTAATAAGTCAGTCTCGATTTTTCTTAACCATTAATCATTCTAAGTGCTTCAAATACCAATACAATACATCTATTAACATTTTCATTGCTTAATTTTAAAGAAAGTTGAATAACTCACCTTAATGAAACTGAGCTCTGATCGAAATCTTCACAGCTTCACTTTAATCTTCCCAAAACAGTTCTAAACAAATAATTATGTAATTAATTAACTTCCTTACAAGAATCAGTAACAGGATTCAAGTTTCTTACCTCAATTTCAAATCAAAAGCTTACTTTTTTTTTTCTCGATGTTTAACTCTCTGTCTCGCTTTCTCTAACTCTTTCTATTTTCTTTTTCTTTCTTTCTTTGTTAAAACACAGGTAACCAAAATCAGTATACAAGATTAATACTGATTTAATCCTTAATTGACACCTCATGTTTTAAACATGAGTCATCACATTAATTTCCACCTTACCACCTCATTCTTTGAACAATTACACCAAAAGTCCCTCAACTTATATTTCTCAAATATAAATTGTACCAAAATACAATTTATCTTTTATTAACTTACAATGGAAATTTCGGGATGTTACAATACTCCCCAACTTGAAAAGGATTCCGTCCCCGAAATCAAACTAAGCAAACAATTGAGGGTATCGTTTCTTCATTTCTTCCTCCGACTCTAAGGTCACGTTACTGCCCCGGTGATGTTTCCATTGTACTTTCAACATAGGCACCTCTTTGCCGTTTCTTAACTTCCGAACCGATCTTTCTAGAATCGCTTCCGGTTCTTCAACACATTGACTCTTCTCGTCCACCTTGACATTAGTTATCGGAATCACATCTTGTTCTTCGGCCAAACATTTCCGAAGATAACATACATGGAACATATTGTGAATTCCTTCCAATTCAGGTGGAAGATCTAGCTGATAAGCCTGTTGACTAATTCTTTTAGTGATGACAAAATGCCCTAGAAAACGAGGACTTAGCTTCCCACATTTTCCATGTAATAACCCAAATTAAGTGTTTTAATTTAAAAATAAAAGATAGGGGTTGATTGGTTATTTGTGAGAAAGTTTGAGGGCAATATGGGAAAAGATAGGAAATCAATTTCTTTTCTTTTTGGAGTGTACAGTATTTTAATAGTAGGTTAGCATAGGGTTTTCTTTCATGTTGGTGTGGGTGGCGGCTGCACATCGAGAGGGAGATGGAAAGGAGTAGGAAGGAAGAAACTTCCATGTGAGAGTTGAGAGTTGTGTGTCTTCGTGAGGGAGAAAGAAGAGAGAAAGAGAATGAGTCTTATGTGTGTGCTTTAGTGTGTGCAGCCGGCAGGGAGAACGCCGGCGAGAGAGGAGGAGATGGCCGACGGAGGAGAGTGAGAGGCGAGAGAGAGACGACGAGAAGAAGAGAGAGAGTCGTCGAGAAGAGAGAAATACCGCCGGAGAGAGAGACAGCAGTCGAAAGTAAGAGAGAGACAACCGGAGAGGAAGAGAGAGATACAGCCGGAGAGAGAGAGATACAGCCGGAGAGAGAGGGTCGTGTGAGAGAGAGAGCATCGAGGAGGAAGATGGAGGCTGCGAGAGAGAGAGATAGACGATGAGAGAGAAAAGTTGGCGGGATTTCGCCGGCGCCGGAGAAGGCGGCCGGCGGTGGTCGACGGCGGCCGGTGGTGGTCGACGGCGGCCGGCGGTGGTGGTCGCCGGAGTTTTAGACAGCAGCTTTTCCTTTTCGTGTGGTTTTATTCCGGTAAGAAACCCTTCCATTTCATTGCTCTCTTTTCAAGTAATGTTAGACTTGTTAGGTCTCTAGTTGCACTTGGCTATGTGATATGAGAAATCAAATAAGGGTATTAATGTCGAGTTTTGATTATAATTCGTGTTGTCATAGTAAAATCAAGTGCTTATGTGGATTCTTGGTTAGAGAATGGCTTGTGTCAATTAAAAAGAATAATTGTTGTTAATATGGGGTAGAATTTGAATAATGGCGAAATATATGGGTTTTTGTTTTGAACCGTGTGTATCGGAAGTCGGTATGTTCCGGGAGTTGGCCCGTAACTCAAGTTTGGGCCGGGGTTGGTTTATTGGGCCGAATTGGTTGTTGGGCCGAGAGAATTATTAAGTCCTTGTGGGCTTAATTATTAAGATTGGGCTTAGTTTATTATTAAAGTCTATAATTATTTAAAGGGGCCTAGTACATAATCGATAGTCTAATTATTAAATTTGGTCATATTATTATTATTATGATCCGGTTTTGTTATTTAGAATCAAGTGTTATAATTTTATGTTGAGAACCTAGAGTCGGGTAAATTAATGGATCCGGTATAGTATGTCAATTGGTTGGGTAAGCGAAGACCATTAATTATGATTTTTTGGACTAGAAGGTAATCTACCAATTTAGATAAGTAGGGTTAAGTTCGGGATTTAGGTCGAGTAATAATTGAACGAATGTTGATGAACGCTATTAATATAATAGGTGTTCCGCCTAGAGATCGGAAGTGTAAGTGAGGAGCTTTGGAGCAAGCTAGCCAGGTGAGTTTTTCTAACTAAAATCCTCGGTTTTACGTGTTTCCAAAAGAAAATGATTATGTGAAAGCGCCCCGTTAATTTACATGAATTTTACGTGAATGAAAGCTTTATGTTTTACTGATCAGGGTATGTTTATGAGCATGATTTGTCTACAAGCTTTTACGAATGTTTTCCATGAAAAGTATTATTTTGCTATTAAAGGAGGATTGCCCTCAAGTGTGTGAAACTGCATGTTTTGTGAAATTGTCATGGCAGAGTCGGGTTGCACAGTGGAAGACCTCTTGAGTTGCCGTGCCTGGCTTTGTAAGGTGTTGAGTTGCCGTGCCTGGCTTTGTAAGGTGTTGAGTTTCCGTGCCTGGCTTTGTAAGGTGTTGAGTTGCCGTACCCGGCTTTGTAGGGTGTTGCCGTACCGGGCTTTGTAGGGTATTTATCATGGTCTTCTCCGCTGTGCATACCATTGTTGAGAACTTGATTGATACGTTACTGTTTTGAAGTGAATGCTTTCTTTAAATGGCTTGTGAAAATGTTTTAAGGGGGACTCACTAGACCTCATGGTCTAACCCTCGCTTTTCAAAATCAAAACCCTTTTCAAGTAAGCGTTATATTGGAGGCTCAGATAAATGAGTAAGCAGCAAGATAGAGTACGGAAGCAGCTAGTGATAGTGCAGGTGTCTCTAGTAGAAGTTAGATCATTCTCAGTTGTGTATAGGTTGTTTCTGCCAACCTTAGTTTATGTATGATGTAACGAAAACTTTTGGGACCCAGTCTTGTAAATTTATGCTTAAATGCTATGTTTGTTCTATTGTACTTTTGGGATGTTACAAATGGTATCAGAGCCATAGTTTAAGAGACTTAGGTGACCGGATGGGCCTAAACTTAAACTTGGGAGTAGAAATTACAACTGAGAATCAGGAAATGCGATAGGAGGGCACTATTGTAAATACAGAAGATGCGTTAGGATGACACTATTGTAGAAATAGGACTAATAGGGTACTGAGGACTGTCATGTAAGGTAAGTTTGAGATTCCACCTGGCCAGTGTAATTGCAAACTTACAGGTACATGCACGTGCTTAACCTACCTTATTAACCTACCCAGTGGTTGTGCCGTGTTTCAATACGTTAGAATGTCAACGAGATCTCCGAGGTATAGATTGAGACCCCTTGTTGGGAAAGTTCAGGGGAAATTATTTATGAAATGAATAATGTATGCATCGTAGAGGCGAAATGTTGTTTAGAATGTTATGAATCATATAGAAATAGATCTTCGTGGGTTCGAAGAGATAAAATGATTGATTTTGAGTAAGACTCGTGTTTCTAGAAAGTCCTGGTTCTAGAAATAGTGGGATGAGATCAGTTAGAATGATAAGGAATAACAGTGTTGAAACTTTGAACGTATCAATAGAACCCCGACTTCTTAGTCGAGCTTTTCAAAGGCAGTGTAAATGAAATAAGACACCTATTGTGAAATGAAAGCATGTAGAAGTAGAAAATAAGATAGTGATTTAAAACGAAATAGCATGAAGGGGGTAGAGTAAGTGAGATGTGGAAAGTGTGTTCAGCAAGTTGTTGCGTGACCAAAAGGGGCGACCGTTGGTCGTAGGTAGAATGTCAAGGATAAGCTAAGCGAGTAAAGCAGTTGACCTTGTTAGAGTGAGTAGCCTTCAAATGCAAGTAGAGTCTCAGGCATGGTGTCCTTTTTATGTAACATGAAATTTTCACGATTTAAGCTATATATGTAAAGATAAATTTTGATCGAAAACGAGTCAGAATATGCACGCGTATGTTTAAAGAAAAAGGTGATTTCATTCACATGGCACCGTGAAGTTTCGAGTTTTATGATTTGTATAGTATTTCGCTTTTTTCATGACGAGTTAAATTATTGCAAAAGTCAAGAAAACGATTAAATGAAAACTTTTATAACCAAAGTGAGCAATGACATATTGGAGTTATTTATGGGTACGAAACCGACTGGTTTACTTTGTGTCGGGAATTTCTTTCAGGAAATGGTCGTATGAAAAGATTTTCACTTAATATATATTTCCGTCGTAACGACATAATTTGGTGGAGTGAGATTAAGTTTATGAAAAGTTGCATGCGAACGATCCTCGAGATCGTGGAGTGGGGCATTGAAGTTTAAAGAGTGATGGGGGCATGCGTACCCAATATGTTTCCAGGTGTTGTTTAATTAAAATGATAAAAGGCACGAAATGATTTATTTATTACGTATGTCATGCATGAAGGCTATGAACTCACTAGGTCGTAGGATGTTGCTTTTAAAGCTAAGGGAGAACTCCGAGAGTGAAGAGATATTGGTCAAATCAGGAGAGAACGTTGTAGTATCGGGATAGGTGTTCCGTCACTAGTGGATTATAGTCTCAGACGTAGGAAGGTTTGCACCCTTGTTCGGTAACCGGAGGTACGGTTGTCTAGGGACGGTTGTGTTCGGAGGGAAGGCTTGAAGTCTTCAAAGTGATGATTTTAGCGACTCGTTAAGAATAGTGTGGTAAGGAAGAATGAAATGTATGTGGTGTAGGAATGCGAGACTCGAGGCGAGCTTTTAATGGTAATGTTACCTGAGTAGGTTACGAAAGGAGGGAGGCGAATCATGAAGACGATTCAATATGTTGGTAGGAGTAGGTCCCGTAAGGGAACCATGTTTAAGAATAAGTTAAGAAAGTAGTTACAGGATTGTCAGTCGATGTGGAAGTCGATGGATGTGTACGTTGGCTGAGACCGAAGACTGGAATTAGAAAGTTGGGAGTTGATAGAACACCTTGTAGGGGTTCTAAGGGGAAGAGAAGTTATTGTTTGATTAAGCATTCTATTCCCGAAGAGAAGAGGGTTCGTAGGACGATGAGGTAAGTAACTTGGGTGAAGCGAGCGTGTAGATTTTAACAGTCAGTAAGAAAAGTGGTGTGTCTTCATAAGGGCTCGGATCGCGAAGAGCTAACTAGAATGGTTGCGTGTGAGCTATTTGAGAACTCGTGGATTATAGTTCAATAAGTTGGGAAAGGACTACGTAGTGAGATAGACTCGATTGTAGTATACGGGAGAACATGAAGGAAAGTGTGGATTATGGATGAATGACTATGAGAGATTCGGTCTGCAGTGCGATGTATTGAGTGAGGAACGTACAGTTATGTAATGGCATTAATTGCCAAGTTAAATGTACTAGCTAGTATCGTAGTGAGGCGATGTTAGAGGGAAAGAAAGCAGCAAATAGAAGCTTTTGGGGGTTTCAGATGAGATGTTCTATCTTTTAACCAGATTTTGAGCACATAGAGAGTAAGTTGACTTTATGGTACGATGTTGATCAGGATAGAAGGACGGAGTAGTGGTGGGATATTACCCAAAGGAGAAACCAAGTGTCTCAATAGTCGCTAAGTAGGTATATGTTGAAATCATTGGAAGTTTGAAGAGGTTGAAGAGTGGATTAGTCAAATGTGTTATGGTAAATACTAGATATTTGTAGAACGTGAATCGTTTCTTTTGTGAAGGGGGATGACCCTAGAAAGAGATAGTTGGAATTTGGTTATGTTTAAAGAAGGAGGATGATTATGGGTCTGAGCGGTGGTATGATCATCAGTTGATTCGAGACGTCAGGATAAATGTATAAGATTTTGTTTGGCTGATTAGCAATTTTGAGGATTGTTAGCTAATGACATTTATTGTTTTCATAAGAGATGTTATGACTCCACCGAGTTTCTTACTAAGAATTGATAAGGGAGAACTGATATGTTAAAGTGTGAATTTGATGATAATATGAAGGAATAAGTAATGCTCAAATTACTTTGAAGATTTGGGAGTTGTTAGCTAAGAAATTAGTTTTAATTGATGGATTTTGTGAATGCCAGCCTAATGAGAGGTTGATGCTAAGTTGCCATTATGATAATTTTTGGTTAGTAGAAAGAAATGAGCCGAGTCTCGATTTGGGGTTTATCTTTTGAAATAAGTTGATAGTTATAATTGAAATGAGTTGGTCAGGTTAAAATTGTCGGTGATAAAGAGAAGAATTGTATCGTGTTGTGCGATAAGGATCAGTGGTTATATTGTGCTAGCCGGAAAAGGGCTGTTGAGTTCGGAAACTGTAATGTGGTCGTGGACCAGATAAGGATAATTAGGGAGTAGTAAGCCTTGAGATGCTTACAATTTCTGACCGCATGTTATAATTTATAAGTTGGATTACGAGAGTTCATGAGGAAGTGCTAGTGAGATTTAAGTCCTGATAATCAAGTTCGTCGGTTGTTTTGGAGTGAATTCCGGGACGGAATTCTGTTAAGGAGGGGAGATTGTAATAACCCAAATTAAGTGTTTTAATTTAAAAATAAAACATAGGGGTTGATTGGTTATTTGTGAGAAAGTTTGAGGGCAATATGGGAAAAGATAGGAAATCAATTTCTTTTCTTTTTGGAGTGTACAGTATTTTAATAGTAGGTTAGCATAGGGTTTTCTTTCATGTTGGTGTGGGTGGCGGCTGCACATCGAGAGGGAGATGGAAAGGAGTAGGAAGGAAGAAACTTCCATGTGAGAGTTGAGAGTTGTGTGTCTTCGTGAGGGAGAAAAAAGAGAGAAAGAGAATGGGTCTTATGTGTGTGCTTTAGTGTGTGCAGCCGGCAGGGAGAACGCCGGCGAGAGAGGAGGAGATGGCCGACGGAGGAGAGTGAGAGGCGAGAGAGAGACGACGAGAAGAAGAGAGAGAGTCGTGGAGAAGAGAGAAATACCGCCGGAGAGAGAGACAGCAGTCGAAAGTAAGAGAGAGACAACCGGAGAGGAAGAGAGAGATACAGCCGGAGAGAGAGAGATACAGCCGGAGAGAGAGGGTCGTGTGAGAGAGAGAGCATCGAGGAGGAAGATGGAGGCTGCGAGAGAGAGAGATAGACGATGAGAGAGAAAAGTTGGCAGGATTTCGCCGGCGGTGGTCGACGGCGGCCGGCGGTGGTGGTCGCCGGAGTTTTAGACAGCAGCTTTTCCTTTTCGTGTGGTTTTATTCCGGTAAGAAACCCTTCCATTTCATTGCTCTCATTTTCAAGTAATGTTAGACTTGTTAGGTCTCTAGTTGCACTTGGCTATGTGATATGAGAAATCAAATAAGGGTATTAATGTCGAGTTTTGATTATAATTCGTGTTGTCATAGTAAAATCAAGTGCTTATGTGGATTCTTGGTTAGAGAATGGCTTGTGTCAATTAAAAAGAATAATTGTTGTTAATATGGGGTAGAATTTGAATAATGGCGAAATATATGGGTTTTTGTTTTGAACCGTGTGTATCGGAAGTCGGTATGTTCCGGGAGTTGGCCCGTAACTCAAGTTTGGATCGGGGTTGGTTTATTGGGCCGAATTGGTTGTTGGGCCGAGAGAATTATTAAGTCCTTGTGGGCTTAATTATTAAGATTGGGCTTAGTTTATTATTAAAGTCTATAATTATTTAAAGGGGCCTAGTACATAATCGATAGTCTAATTATTAAATTTGGTCATATTATTATTATTATGATCCGGTTTTGTTATTTAGAATCAAGTGTTATAATTTTATGTTGAGAACCTAGAGTCGGGTAAATTAATGGATCCGGTATAGTATGTCAATTGGTTGGGTAAGCGAAGACCATTAATTATGATTTTTTGGACTAGAAGGTAATCTACCAATTTAGATAAGTAGGGTTAAGTTCGGGATTTAAGTCGAGTAATAATTGAACGAATGTTGACGAACGCTATTAATATAATAGGTGTTCCGCCTAGAGATCGGAAGTGTAAGTGAGGAGCTTTGGAGCAAGCTAGCCAGGTGAGTTTTTCTAACTAAAATCCTCGGTTTTACGTGTTTCCAAAAGAAAATGATTATGTGAAAGCGCCCCGTTAATTTACATGAATTTTACGTGAATGAAAGCTTTATGTTTTACTGATCAGGGTATGTTTATGAGCATGATTTGTCTACAAGCTTTTACGAATGTTTTCCATGAAAAGTATTATTTTGCTATTAAAGGAGGATTGCCCTCAAGTGTGTGAAACTGCATGTTTTGTGAAATTGCCATGGCAGAGTCGGGTTGCACAGTGGAAGACCTCTTGAGTTGCCGTGCCTGGCTTTGTAAGGTGTTGAGTTGCCGTGCCTGGCTTTGTAAGGTGTTGAGTTGCCGTGCCTGGCTTTGTAAGGTGTTGAGTTGCCGTGCCTGGCTTTGTAAGGTGTTGAGTTGCCGTACCCGGCTTTGTAGGGTGTTGCCGTACCCGGCTTTGTAGGGTGTTTATCATGGTCTTCTCCGCTGTGCATACCATTGTTGAGAACTTGATTGATACGTTACTGTTTTGAAGTGAATGCTTTCTTTAAATGGCTTGTGAAAATGTTTTAAGGGGGACTCACTAGACCTCATGGTCTAACCCTCGCTTTTCAAAATCAAAACCCTTTTCAGGTAAGCGTTATATTGGAGGCTCAGATAAATGAGTAAGCAGCAAGATAGAGTACGGAAGCAGCTAGTGATAGTGCAGGTGTCTCTAGTAGAAGTTAGATCATTCTCAGTTGTGTATAGGTTGTTTCTGCCAACCTTAGTTTATGTATGATGTAACGAAAACTTTTGGGACCCAGTCTTGTAAATTTATGCTTAAATGCTATGTTTGTTCTATTGTACTTTTGGGATGTTACATTCCAAAACGAATTACACCTTTCCATGGAGATACTTTTAGCATAGCGCGCTCCCCAACTTGGAATTCTACTGGTCTTCTTTTTAAATCAGCATAACTCTTTTGTCTGTCCTGAGCCGCTTTCATGTGTTGTCGGATTTCTTTTATTTTATCAGCCGTTTGTTGCACCATTTCCGGTCCAGTAAACTGTTTCTCTCCAGCCTCTAACCAACACACTGGAGTTCTACACTTTCTACCATACAAAGCTTCGAACGGTGCTCTCCCGATACTAGAATGATAACTATTGTTATACGCAAATTCCACTAATGGCAAATGCGTATCCCAATTACCTCCAAAATCTAGTATACATGCTCTAAGCATATCTTCTAAGGTCTGAATAGTTCTTTCACTCTGACCGTCCGTTTGTGGATGATATGCGGTACTCAAATTCAATTTTGTACCCAACTCTTCTTAAAGTGACCGCCAAAACCTTGATGTAAATCGACTATCACGATCTGAAACAATAGACACTGATATGCCATGTCTTGACACCACTTCGTCAATATACAACTTCGCCAACTTTTCTATTGGTGAAGCTTTCTTCATTGCCAAGAAATGAGCACTCTTTGTCAACCTGTCAACGATTACCCATATAGTGTCGTTACCTCTTTGCGTCTTTGGTAACTTCGTTACGAAATCCATGGTAATCTTATCCCATTTCCATTCCGGAATTTCCAAAGATTGAAAACTTCCGTATGGCTTTTGATGTTCAGCTTTAACTAAAGAACAGGTTCCACACTTTTCTACACATCGAGCCACATCTAACTTCATGGTTGGCCACCAATAATGTAGCTTCAGGTCTCTATACATTTTAGTACTTCCGGGGTGAATGGAATACTTAGATTTGTGAGCATCTTCCATAATCAACTCTCTATTCCCACCTATTCTTGGTACCCAAACACGGCCTTGAAACAATTTCACCCCACGACTATCTTTCGTCAGTTGAAACTGTTGTTTGACCATAACTTCATCTTTTAAGTTTTCTTCCAAAAGAGCTTCCATCTAAGCAGTCTTTATTCGTTCAATCAAACTTGACATCACATCAATCCGAGCATTTGTTGACTTCAAACAGCCACTATACTCTTTTCTGCTTAAAGCGTCAGCCACTACATTTGCTTTACCAGGATGGTAATGCAATTCACAATCGTAGTCTTTAAGTAGTTCCAACCACCTTCTCTGCCTCATATTCAACTCCTTCTGATCAAAGACATGCTTTAAACTCTTATGATCAGTATAAAGAGTACACTTCGTACCATACAAATAATGACGCCATAGCTTCAAAGCAAAAACCACCGTAGCTAATTCCAAATCATGGGTAAGATAATTCTTCTCATGCTCTTTCAATTGTCTTGATGCATAAGCAATCACCTTGCCTCTTTGCATTAATACACATCCTAGACCCATCTTTGAAGCATCACTATATACTACAAAATCCTCTGTACCTTCAGGCAATGCTAAAATAGGAGCTTCACACAACTTTTGTCTTAAGGTCTTGAAAGCTGATTCTTGCTTTTCAGTCCAAGCAAACTTTACGTTTTTACGAGTTAACACAGTCAAAGCAGAAGCAATCTTTGAGAAATCTTGAATAAACCTCCGATAATACCCGGCCAAACCCAAGAAACTTCTTATTTCAGATGCATTCTTTGGAGTTTCCCAATTCATCATTGCTTCTATTTTGGCTGGATCCACCTTCACACCTTCGGCTGAAATTACATGACCCAGAAATTGTACTTCTTTTAGCCAAAATTCACATTTCGAGAATTTTGCATACAACTTCTCTTTTCTTAGTACTTCCAGAACTTCCTGAAGATGACACTCGTGCTCATTTTCATTCTTTGAATAGACTAGTATATCATCAATAAAGACAATGACAAACTTGTCTAGAAATGACCGACACACTCTATTCATCAGATCCATGAATATAGCTGGAGCGTTAGTCAAACCAAATGGCATCACAAGAAATTCATAATGCCCATATCTCGTTCTGAAAGCAGTCTTCGGAATATCTTCATCCCTTACTCGTACTTGATGATACCCCGACCTCAGATCAATCTTAGAAAAACATCCTGCACCTTGTAATTGATCAAACAAGTCATCAATTCGAGGCAACGGATACTTGTTCTTGATTGTCACCTTATTCAATTCTCGATAATCTATACACATCCTCATACTTCCATCTTTCTTCTTAACAAACAGCACCGGAGCTCCCCAAGGTGAAGAACTCGGTCTGATACAACCTTTGTCTAATAACTCCTGCAATTGAGACATCATCTCTTTCATTTATGCTGGTGCTAAACGATACGGCGCACGAGCTATTGGTGCTGCTCCAGGAATTAGATCAATACGGAACTCTACTTGCCTTTCCAAAGGTAAACCTGGAAGATCATCCGGGAATACATCTGGAAAATCACGTACTACTTTAATATCTTGTATCTGCTTCTTTTCTGACTTAGCATCCAGGACATATGCCAAATATGACAAACATCCTTTTGCTAAACACTTACGTGCCTTTATGACTGAAATCAACTGTATTTCTCCTTTATGCTTTTCCCCATATATAATTATATCATCCTGATCAACCATTGGGATTCGGATTAACTTCTTAGCACACATTATTTCGGCTTGGTTATCAGACAACCAATCCATTCCCAAAATAACATCAAATCCTCCAATTTCCATTAACAACATGCTAATGGGAAATTTTGTATCCTCTATCTGAATCGTACAACCATCTATTCTTTCACCAACCAAAGCTAAACCCCCATTAGCTATCTCAACTACTAAGGCATCTCCTAGAGTAGTGACAGGCATAGCTAATTTTCCATAGAACACTTTGGATACAAACGAATAATTTGCACCACAATCAAATAACACACGAGCAGGTATGGAATTTATAAAGAATGTACCAGAGACGACATCTTTGGATCCTCTCGCTTCTTCAACTGTCATATTAAACGCTCGTCCTGTTGGTTTAGGTATAACTGCCTTCTTTCCCTGTTCTCCCTCCTTTTTCAACTTTGGACAATCCCGTCGAATATGCTCTGGCTGTTTACACTCAAAACATACTGCACCGGGTAATAGACAGTTGGATGCAAAGTGCCCCATCTTTCCACATTTAAAACACTCTGGCCCGCTTGCTCGACATGGCCCAAAATGCTTATTCTTACATTTCGGACACCAATTGGGTTCCTTTCGCGAATCTGAACGTATATTCTTACCAAACAACCTGAGTTTCTGAGAAGAATCTGAACGACCTTCCCACTTTCTTTTATCTCCAACATGAGCTTTCTCTTCCCTATCTCTAGCATACATCTCCTCTATCAACTTGGCCTCTTCAATCATTTCCCTGAGCGTTACAGCCTTTGAATTCCGCACTCGGGACATCATTTCGTTCGGCAACCCTTTCAGATAGGCTTTAACTTTATCTTTTTCAGTAGGAGCCACGTGCCCTACCAAGTTTAGTTTCTCCATAAATAATTCTGTATATCTTCTCACCGACATGCTACCCTTTTTGAGATTTCTAAACTGTTCCTCTATCCGATCCATCTCATGTTCGTTACAATATTCTTTCAGTATCTTCTCTTTAAATGTTCCCCATGTCATAGCATCTAACACAGTTGTCGTCAACGAAGCTCTTAAAACATTCCACCAGTTCAAAGCATTACCTCTTAACATCTGAGAAGCAAATCTGACCTTTGATCCTTCCTGACATTCACAGGCTCGGAAAGCTTGCTCTATCTCCCGCAGCCAATTCATACATGCAACTGGACTGTCTTCCCCTTTAAATTCAGGCGGCTTGCAGCTTAGAAATGTTTTATAAGAACAAATTATTTCTACCCTTCGTTCCGCCTCTATCCTTGGATTACCTATCGGATTTATCACTCCAGTATCAATCGCATGACGTCTTGGTTCTATATTCCTGTCATTGAATAACTTTGTAAACATTTCGGTTTGTCTTTCCATGGAGGCATTCATCAATTCAGCTTGTCTTTCTACCGAAGCATTCATCATTCTTGATACGTTCTCCATTATTCTTGCCTCCATATTAGACTCCGCCGTTTGACTAACATTGCTAGTACCCACCCTCTGAGCTGGAGCATGCATACCTCCCAAAGAAAGAAAATCTCTTGGTGCATTATGCATATTACTTACTTCTGCCTCATCAGTTCCAACTCTTTCTCTAGGTGGCGTATTCACCATTGCTCTGATCAAACACAAATAACCATACAAATGGTTAAACAGAATTCTAACATACTAAACGTACTTTATCACTAATTAGCCCTTGTAACAATTGAGAAACAAGCATGCTTATGTAACAATATATCCATAATAACAGTAGATAATTGAAATTGCGAACATATTATACACGAGAATTCTCGTCCCCATCGTTACAATACTAATTAGTGTATTTCTGTCCACCCTAAGACTACCCCGTCTTAGCAATTCTACCCATCTCTCGTAGATCATAACTTAATTTCATCACAACTTAAGTCTAGGCATATCAAATTCATACCTAGTTCGCTTAAACTAAAGCTCTGATACCATACTGTAACACCCTAAAATTCAGGGCCAATTTGAACCTCAAAAGACATGCGTTATGATCATCAAAATATCATACTTTTATAAACCAAAGGATCAAAAGTAAGTTTCTATATATACACAAGGTCATCTAACTTAAATAATCTGATCAATCTAATTATACATCACAATAAGATCGACTAGATTATCTAATGCTCGTCCCAAAAAGTCATCAAAAGAATATCCTGATCCTTCGTCATCACCAAGTCTGATTTCCTTTAACTGAAGTCTCACTTCCCAACTATTTCCCAAGACAATTTAATTTGAAACATTAGGCTTTCGCCTGGTGAGATTATTCAAATTAAATTAAAATTTAACAACTAAATATTAACAGATATATCAAACCTGTTATCAGCCATCTCACCATACCAAGCTCTTATCAACCATTGGAATCCACCTATTCCCTTACTTATGACTAATTCATCTAGTCATCATACTACCAACGAGAATTACTATAAATCCCACCGAACTTATAAATAACTCTAACTCTCAGAAATTGCAGTTTCCAAACCTGCTTCTTTCTGAATTAAGATTACAATTCCTCAATAATGAAGATATCTCATCTTTCGTTTGAAATGGGAATTACAACTCTAAGTCTGCCATTCCTCATTTCATTTCCTCCCCATCTTGAATCACTGGTCTCCCAAATGAGATTTTATCGCGATCAACAACCACCAGAGACCCTCACAGATGATTCAAGATTCACTCCAACAACTAGAAATACATCCCAACGGTCCCTGGCTAGTAAACGGTTCTCATTATACCGTACTTTATGCCCACTAGACCAGATGTATAATTCTAGCCAACGCCACACAATAATTGTGTATCATCACTCTTTCTATTGTATACTAAGGCTATACAATTCAACATATATTCTATATCTCTATGTACAGAATATTAATTTCAACGGTTATCCCTACTTTGCCATTTAGCATCGGGGATTAACATCTCAATAATTAACCACAACTCCGGACTCATAAATAAGTCCTTACAATTTAACATAACATGGTTTTTACATCATTAACAGAGTTATAAACATATAACAAATAGCATATACATATCAGATTGCATGCCACGTAACAGCCTCAAACTACTACTGAAAGACCACCAAAATTCGCAAGCCACTGTAGCGAAAAGCTACACTTTTCGCAAGCCAAAGCTGCGAAAAGTCCACTATTTGCAACCCACTGTTGCGAAAACCCCACTTCTCTGTTGCGAAAACCTTACTTTTCGCAACCCACTGTTGCGAAAACTATACTTTTCGCAACCCACTATTGCGAAAAGCTCTACTTTGCGCAACCTACTATTACGAAAAGTTACTGTTCATCGTCACTTTCATTTTAATAAGTCAGTCTCGATTTTTCTTAACCATTAATCATTCTAAGTGCTTCAAATACCAATACAATACATCTATTAACATTTTCATTGCTTAATTTTAAAGAAAGTTGAATAACTCACCTTAATGAAACTGAGCTCTGATCGAAATCTTCACAGCTTCACTTTAATCTTCCCAAAACAGTTCTAAACAAATAATTATGTAATTAATTAACTTCCTTACAAGAATCAGTAACAGGATTCAAGTTTCTTACCTCAATTTCAAATCAAAAGCTTACTTTCTTCTTCTTCTTTTTCTCGATGTCTAACTCTCTGTCTCGCTTTCTCTAACTCTTTCTATTTTCTTTTTCTTTCTTTCTTTGTTAAAACACAAAATCAGTATACAAGATTAATACTGATTTAATCCTTAATTGACACCTCATGTTTTAAACATGAGTCATCACATTAATTTCCACCTTACCACCTCATTCTTTGAACAATTACACCAAAAGTCCCTCTACTTATATTTCTCAAATATAAATTGTACCAAAATACAATTTATCTTTTACTAACTTACAATGGAAATTTCGGGATGTTACATAATAACAGTAGCTAATTGAAATTGCGAACATATCATGTAACACCCCGCTTACCACCACACAATATTGTCCGCTTTGCCCCACTGGCTCACGGCTTTGTTCTTGGCGGCCTGGTAAGGACTTCGCAAGGACTTCCCAGGAGGTCACCCATCCTGGTACTACTCCCACCCAAGCACGCTTAACCACGGAGTTCCCAAGGAACCCGCATGCTTGTGGCCCCAAAACGCGTTGTGTCTGGTAAGGCCAAGGTTTACTAATATACCCAGCATCTCTCCTGTCCACGGCCGATGTGGGATATGCCTAAGGTGTTACACACCCCCCCCCCCCCCCTTAGGGACTCATCGTCCTCGATGAGGTTTGCCCCATCATCCCGAACGGCACAGGAGTGGCTCTGATACCATTTGTAACACCCCGCTTACCACCACACAATATTGTCCGCTTTGCCCCACTGGCTCACGGCTTTGTTCTTGGCGGCCTGGTAAGGACTTCGCAAGGACTTCCCAGGAGGTCACCCATCCTGGTACTACTCCCACCCAAGCACGCTTAACCACAGAGTTCCCAAGGAACCCGCATGATTGTGGCCCCAAAACGCGTTGTGTCTGGTAAGGCCAAGGTTTACTAATATACCCAGCATCTCTCCTGTCCACGGCCGATGTGGGATATGCCTAAGGTGTTACATATCATACATGAGAATTCTCATTACCATTGTTACAATACTAACTTCGCGTATTTCTGTCGACTCTAAGACTACCCAGTCTTAGTACTTCTACCCGTATCTCGCGGATCATAACTTAATTCATCAAAGCTTAAGTCTAGGTATCTAAAATTCATACCTAGTTCGCTTAAACTAATGCTCTGATTCCATATTATAACACCCTAAAAACAGGGTCAACTTAAACCTTAAAATTTCTACAAGTTATGATCATAAAACTTCAAACTTCTATAACCTGAGGTGTAACACCTTAGGCATATCCCACATCGGCCGTGGACAGGAGAGATGCTGGGTATATTAGTAAACCTTGGCCTTACCAGACACAACGCGTTTTGGGGCCACAAGCATGCGGGTTCCTTGGGAACTCTGTGGTTAAGCGTGCTTGGGTGGGAGTAGTACCAGGATGGGTGACCTACTGGGAAGTCCTTGCGAAGTCCTTGCCAGGTCGCCAAGAACAAAGCCGTGAGCCAGTGGGGCAAAGCGGACAGTATTGTGTCGTGGTAAGGGGGGTGTTACAAATGGTATCAGAGCCACTCCTGTGCCGTTCGGGATGGTGGGGCAAACCTCATCGAGGACGATGAGTCCCTAAGGGGGGGGGTGTGTGTAACACCTTAGGCATATCCCACATCGGCCGTGGACAGGAGAGATGCTGGGTATATTAGTAAACCTTGGCCTTACCAGACACAACGCGTTTTGGGGCCACAAGCATGCGGGTTCCTTGGGAACTCTGTGGTTAAGCGTGCTTGGGTGGGAGTAGTACCAGGATGGGTGACCTACTGGGAAGTCCTTGCGAAGTCCTTGCCAGGTCGCCAAGAACAAAGCCGTGAGCCAGTGGGGCAAAGCGGACAATATTGTGTCGTGGTAAGGGGGGTGTTACATGAGGATCAAATGAAAAGGTTTTATATATAATGCATCTAAATCAAATAACCTATTAATCTAACCATACAACGATAATCAGATTAATTTAGTTATCTAATCCTTTGTCCCAAAAGCATCAAAATATCAGCTAGATCCTCCGTTATCTCTAAGTTTGAATCTTTCCAAAAAATCTCATTCGCACTTCCCGCCTACTTCCCGGAGCTTATACCTGGTAAGAAATTCAACTTTAAAACATTAGGCTTTCGCCTAGTGAGAATATTCAAATCAAATTAAAGTTAAATAATTAAAATCTCAACAGATACATCAAACCTGTTCTCGTCCATCTTACCGTATGACAACTCCTTTCTGTACTGGGAATCTACCCCACTCCCATACTTATGACTAATTCGATCTAGCCATAATAACACTACCAAGAGATTATTTTAAATCATCCCAGATTCAAAGTCAATACTCTTATCTAAGAAATTATAAGTCAAAACCTGCCTATTTCTTAATCCTCTTTTATAAATTGGGAAATCTCTGATCTTCCCTATAACAATGGAAATCTCCGATCTTCCATTTGAAATGGGAATTACAAATCAACATCTGCCTATTCCACATTTCATATTTTCCTCACCTCAGAATCAATGGTCCCAATGGGATTATTATATCGCGATAAACAACCGGGACCCCCGATGATTCAAGGTACACTCAATTACTAAAAATTACATCCCTTTGGTCAACGGCAAGTATTCGGTTCCCATTAGACCGTACCCAGGTGCCTCCGATGACCGGATGCCTATTTTTAGCAATTACAACATAATACATAAGTATTATAACTCTTATCAGTGTATATGCATAACACACAATGTAATACATCTCAATATATATATATTTCACATATACATTTATAAAGAATCTCAAAATTCTAACACCTCGACTTCTTGGCTATCCCTTCTTTGCAAATTTAGCACGGGGACCAACATAGCATAACTTTTAAATCATCTAACTGGACTCTTTACTGATTTAGACGAGTTCTTTATCTATCATGTTTAGACATACATAATACATATCTATTCCAACATTAATTACTGAACTTTTAAAGAGAGTTAAATAAACTCACCTGATGCGTAGTCACTTCTTTTAATCCTTATAAAGTCGTAGGGACTCTTGTCTTCACTACCACAGTTACTGTAATATTCAATATACAAATATACTGATATTAATTTATAGAACAGAACCCTCCACAATTAAGAACCCTTAATCTCTAAAAACTACGTCTCAAGTCGCAATGCACTGGGCCAAGTCGCAACCAACTACTGCGACTCCAACTCCAAATCGCAACCCACTATTGCGATTCCAACCCAAGTCGTAATCAACTGTTGCGATTCCACTGCCAAGTCGCAATCAACTGTTGCGACTTCAACCCCAAGTCGCAACCTCCCATTGCGACTTCAACTCCAAGTCGCAACGGTCTATTGCGACATGCATGAATATCACAGCTCAAGGTTGCGACATCCATGATGTTCATCCAAGTCTCAGTCCACTATGTTCATCCTTAAACCCAGATTTTGCAGATTTACATTATGAATATTTCTGATAATGTGCAGATATGATTAAGGTTATAAACTAAACCTACTCACATACTCAATTTTTCCCAAAACATCCATTTTTCATAAAAACTCAACTCTACACTTATCTAACAATTAATGAACTTAAAAGTAAGAATAGTTTACCTTTGATTTCTTCAATTACTTCCAAAACCTAACTGAAAATCCTTGTTTCCCTTGATTCTTCTTCTTCTCAATCTTTCTACCTCTCGGCTCTTTCTCTCTTCCTTTCTCTTCACCGAATTGCACACACCTACACATAATTAGTCACTTTAAGACTAATTGTGTGACACCTCATGCTCAACTTAGTGAGTCATAGAACATTTACCAAATGCACCCTTAACTTTCAAAGAAATGACATAACACACCTCATACATAAATAAAACACCTTATAAACCCTTAAGTTTAATATTTCTCAAAAGAAATCTTTAAACTTTCAACATTTATATTTTAACCCTAATTGAATTATAATACTCTATATAATTCAAGGTTACTCCAATACAAATACATTCCAAATCTTATTAAAATAATAACAACAAAATTTAGGATGTTACAGTTTCCAAGGTAAAGACCTAGTATGGTTGAACTTGGTAGTTTTAAATGGACTAAAGACCTAGTATGGTTGATGTCTAAGATGGGCTAAAGATCTAGTATGATTGATGCCAAAAATGGACTAAAGACCTAGTATGGTTGATGTCTAAGACGGGATAAAGACCTAGTATGGTTGATGCCGAAGATTGACTAAAGACCTAGTATGGTTGATGTCATCTGCTTTCCGCATCCAAGAAGCTTACTTACGTTTATTAATTGTGGTTTAATTTATGTGTTTGCCATATTCGATGAGATCGGGTCTCCCCCGTCACCGAAGGGTGTTGCTTCCGGGTATTTTATTTATTCGCATTGTTGAGGTTATATTACATGCATATGGATTGTTTTCCATTACTGATGGACGGATTTATGTTACATCCTTATTGGATGTTTTAACTGTTGGAGTTTTATTCGCGGTGGTGATTATTGGAGAAATTATTATTAATTAACTCTTGATGTGAGTTTTGGATTTGAGTCCTTTGCAGAGAAACGATTTTCATTGGAAGCTTTCTTCTCAGAAACTGTGTGCGTTTGGAAAATGGGTTGTCGATGTCTTTTATACAAACCCTTTTAGAAAATCATTTATTAAGTTGAAGTTTTCGATTTATCAAATGATTTGCTCATGATGTAAACTCTTGAACTCACTAGGCGTTAGCCTAATCTTTTTATTTGTCGGCATGTGCAACAGGTTCAGGTTGGGAATAGCTTTAGCTACACTGCGAAGTGGGGAGTGCTAGTAGAGTGCACGAGAAATGAGATGCTTAGCGAAGTTTCCGTATTTGGGATTAGCAACTTTTATTTTGGTTAAGTAACACCCGTTTAAGTTATTTTATTGGGGGAATTATAATGGTTTAAATTCCGAGGTATTTTAATGAATAAATTGTAGAGATGATTTATCTACTTTTGGTTATTTTTATCGAAATTAAAGTTAGTTGCTTATTCCAATTTTGAGAGTGTTACAGACTTTGTAACCAGCAACAAACTCAGAGCATTTGATCAATGACTTCCATGCTTTGCACACCGATATGAATCGAATCAATGATTTGATAGGAAGTCATTTGATGATTTCCAGTTCGATATCCAAAGGTATGCACATTTTGATTATGGAATGAGTTTGTTTATAAAAGTATTTCTAGGGTTTATAAGATCATCCGTAGCGGTGATCGGGTTCAGGATCGGGTAAGGCAAGGGTTCAACGGGTAGGTGTACGGGGGGATCGGGTACGGGCAAGGGTTCGGGGTATCGGGTTCGTGAACCCAATGGAACCCGTTGTGGTTTAATTATTTTTTTTTATTTTTTTTATATTTTTAAATAATACCGTTTACCAACGGCTATATTATTGATTAATTTATTTTTTTATTTTATTTTTCAAATTATACACACTATATATATTAACCTCTATCATCTTCATTTTTTCACACCAAACAACTCTATACTTTCTTTCATTATCTATACTTTTTTCCATTTATTTCTTCAATTTTAGACAATATGGATTCGCCATAACCCGCTTCATCGATCGCATCATCATCATCCATAGACACCGACGAGTTCTTGCATCATCAAAGGGAAATTTTTGTAGGGTTGGTTCGAGAAGCTGCAAAATTAATTTATGGTAGCACCGCCTCATCGTCAAGAAGAGAACCGAGGGCCGGGAACATAGAAAGAGGTCGGGTAGCTGCAAACGAGCGGCTTTTGCGGGACTACTTTGGCAACAACCCGGTTTATACACCGGATATGTTTAGACGGCGGTTCAAGATGAGCAGACAACTATTCGAACGAATAGTTGAAGATTTAGAAGGAGAGTATCGGTATTTTACACTTCGAGTGGACGCCAGCAACAAACAAGGTTTTTCTCCGATACAAAAGTGTACTTCCGCTATTCGGCAATTGTCGTATGGAGTAGCTGCCGACTCACTTGACGAGTACTTGAGGATGGGAGACAAAACGTCACGAGATTGTCTGCACAAATTCTGCACAGGTATTATTGAACTCTATGGTAAAAAATATTTACGCAAGCCTACTTATGTTGATATTCAGAAGTTGTACACCGCGCATGAAGATAAACACGGATTTCCCGGCATGCTCGGCAGCATAGACTGTACTCATTGGGCGTGGACAAATTGTCCGGTAGCATGACGAGGTCAATTCATGAGAGGTGATCATGAGCACCCGACAATCATGCTAGAAGCAGTGGCCTCCCATGATCTATGGATCTGGCACACATACTTTGGTGTTGTCGGTTCCAACAACGACATCAATGTTCTCAATCAGTCGCTCATCTTCAACGATCTATATGATGGAAAAGCACCCGAGTGCCCTTTTGAGGTGAATGAAGTCACCTACAACCACGGATATTATCTAGCGGATGGGATATATCCGGAATGGGCTACTTTTGTAAAATCATTTACGTGCCCACATGACCCTAAACGACAAAAGTTCAAGTCCGCGCAAGAATCGGCACGTAAAGATGTTGAACGAGCTTTTGGCGTGCTTAAACAACGTTGACATATACTTCATAACCCCGCACGCGGATGGCATCCGACAAGATTGGAAAACATTATGTATGTTTGTGTCATATTACACAATATGATACTCGAAGACGAAGACCATGCCATTTGTGGTGGCGATGAAAACGACCTTTTCACGGATGATATCGAAACACAAATCAGTGAGGAACAACGCGCGGCAAATGTTCGAGAAGTCAAAAACCGGGACACTCATAATAACCTTCGGTCGGATTTGGTCGAACATATTTGGCGTATCCAAGTTCCCAACAATGACGACGAGTAGATTTTTAATATTTTGTAATTTTTTAATGAATGATATGAATTTTTATTTTTATTATTTATCTTATTTTTATTTATTAAAAAATATATAAATATTTTTATTTTGTTAAATAATTAAATGTATAAATAAAAGAATTAAAAAAGATGAGGTGGCAAGTGGGTTCATTGGGTACTGATACTTCACTTTTGAGTAAGGAGGGTAGGAAAGAGAAAAGCTAACGTGACGCTGAGGTGACAAGTGAATTTATTGAGTTCATTGGATACGGATACTCATGGCTTAAGACCACCCGCATCGGGGCCTTGGGTTCGCCCGGGTTGGCATGGGTTGGAAGCCAACACCATCGCACCCCCTTGGGGTTGGCGTGGGAAGGACCCTCCCGGGTTGGGCAACCCAGCTCGGGTTGGGTGAAAATCTTTTTTATTTTTTAATTTTTAAAATATAGACGTTGGAAACAATTAAATTCAAATTTTTTAATTTTTTTTATTATTTCTATCCTATAAATACTAATCTTAACCCACTTATTTTTTCACACAAACAAATTTACTCTCAATCTCTCCCATCTTTCCCACTTATTTTTTCACACCACTAACGTGTTAGAAGTCCGAAACCGAGAAACGCATCATAACCTTCGGGCGGATTTAATCGAACACATTTCACGGCTTCCGAGACACAACGAGTAGTTATCATTTTTTATTTGAAATTTATGTATTTTTATTTTTTTTATTTTTATTATGTAAGGTTAAAATATTAGTTTGATTTATAAATTATAATATTATATATTATTACAAATTACTTATAAAATATTAATTATTTAAATTAATGGTAACAAAAATAAAAATAAAAATAAATAAAAGATGGGATGGTGGTGTGGGATGGATGTGGGGGTTTGTGGGTTAGAATGGGTTGGAAGGGAAAAATGATGTGACGCTGATGTAGCAGTGAAAAAGTGTGGGTTAGAATGTGATGGATGCGGATGGTCTAATGGAAGTTCATGGTGTGGAATGGAATTTGGATGAATATAAATCTATAATTCCCAAACTACATACGTATCGTTTCGAAATTCCAACCAATTGTATTTATTCCTTTACTCTGTTTTAATATGAGAATTAATATAAAAATTTTAAAAAATCTATCTACTTCGTTATATCATTTCTAAGAAAATATCTTGTTGTATTTTTATTTAATTAGATTTTTCATTATTATCTCAGTATTTATTAATTTTATAAATTTATAATCGTATTTTTTATTTTTACTTTTATTTTTTAAAAACATAGCAGAAAAAGTAATATGGAAAACCAAAACAAGTGCAACGGCCGAGCAACAAAGTCTATGAGCTACAGAAAGACAAAATGGAAAATCAAAGAAAAATAAAAAGGAAATCATATTTATTTTTACAATAAACTGATGAAAAATGTTACCTATATTAGTTGAACGGAATTTTTAGGTATTAATTTAATGCACGTTACTTAAAATTTAAAGATTACAGTTAAATACATGACTACAACTTTTTAAAGACAAATAATTGAATTGATAACTAATTGATAAACATAATCAAATACAAGATAAACATCTTATTTTAAATATAAAAATTTTAAAATTTAATTAGACTAATCATTGAACTCTAATACTTAATTATTATTTTATAAAAAACATTACATTATCAAAATCAAAATAAACTACATATTTATTAAACTTAAATTAAATTATAATTAAAAATCAAATGTAAAAAACTTTATAAAAAACATAATTGTTTTTTAAAACCACACAAAAAAATCGTCAAAGACATAATAAAACAAAACGTTAAAATCTAGATGTATCGTTGCGTTGCGCAAGTACGCTTCTAGTATTTCATAAAGTAAACTACAAATTTTGTTCATATGGTTTGGTGGTTATAACATTTTTCAACCCTACACTTTCAAATTTATAAGATGACTATTGTAGTTTGCAAAAGCAATCGTAGAGCAGAGGTCGATATCAGTTCTCCGTTTAAGTCTGTCAAGAGGGCGGTCGCTCTCTTCGGTAAGAAAGTTCTTCCCGGCGAACTTTTTACCAACAAAAAGGGGGTTTAAAATATCATTAGAATCATTCTAAAACTATTTGAGCTAAATTTTGTATATTTTCCTCCTAAGAAATCAGTAAGTGATTAATTCCCCAATCACTAACAAATTAAAGAAGAGTAAATCAAATTATATTGCTCCTCAACATGTGTTTCTTCATATTTTCCAAAATAATAATTAGCAAAACTCTTGCATTTTCTCCTTCCTAATTTAAAGACTCTTAGGGGATGTTTGTTTTTGAAGAAATACCTCTCAAAATCTTTTAAGTCTGAAAATTAAGAGGTTTTTAGATTTAAAACTGTTTGTTTTATTTTTAGAAAAAAGTCTGAAAACCTCTTAATGCCCTCTGAAATTTTAGAGGTGCACCATCCACTTAACTTCTCTTATTTTTTTCAAAGGTTCAATCCTTCTACCTCCTCTTCAATTGCACGCATGGTTGATGGGTATGAATGTGTGTTATCAAATAATGGTCTCTTTCAAGTTAAAATTTTAAAACATAATATTTTTAGTCAATTAAGATATTTATCATTTTATAAAAAACAATCTTACTATTTCAGATTTCAGACTTCAGCACCACCTATTACTTTTTAGATGTAAAATCAGATTTCAGACCTCTTAAAAAACAAACAGCGCCTTATTATTTATGAAACGGGGAACTCTTTTTGTCAAAGGCTTACCGACGTTTCCCATCACCGACCCCTTTCTGATGGTTGCGTGCACCTCTAGACCAGCAAAACACTATATTACTCTGGTGTTTTTTTTGAAGGCCAATAATATATTAAGGAGAACAAAAGAAACAGAGATAAAGCTCAAAACAAAGTTTCTGCAAGGCACATAAACATCCCAACTTATTCATGTATGATCAACTTATTCTAGACCATGTTGTAGAAGGTTGTCCAAAAGGTGTTGGAATCCGAGAAGGACGCCAAATATCACAATGCACAAGAGAAAAGTGTTTTAAAAGAACACAAGACCGAGAACTATAAGGAGACCTATGCACAATTTTGGCATAGAAAGAAAATGGATCTTCATCGAAAAATATGAAGTATAGAAACACGAGGTGACATGAAGCGTAAGCCCTAGGGGGGGGGATGAAAATAAACAAAAACATCCTGTTGGTGTTCCATGGTGAAGGCATGCTCGAAGAGCACTTTTCTATCCGGCTTTACTCGAGCATAATGATCAGTTTATGGCTATATTCCGCACTGTAAAACATATATGTGTATGTATGCATTCAATGGTAAACATTTATAAACGACAAAAGCATGATAAAGGCAAAGGAGATAACAAGAAAGTATTGTCCATTCATACTCTTTGCCGTATATTAGTACCTAAAAGGCAGATCCATATAGAGAAACCAACTATATATGCAGAAACACTCCCTTTTATTATTTGGTAAAGAAGAAGATCTACGGTTATAAGTAAAGACAACATTCATTAAGTTGTTTTTTTTTCCTTTTTTGAAGTATATAGTAATTATATACGGCAAATACAACAAATAAACTCACACACCTTCCTCACCTTGGGAGGCCAAATGCCCTTTGGTCTCATTAAGTTGTCCCATGCTTTATAGATACTACTTTTTTGTGCTGCTAGTTCTAAAGCTTTCTCCTTGAGCGATTTTTAAAACCATGTGCAAAAGGAAAAAAATTAAACAATTATTGAACTATGAATATTATAATAAGCAAGCCAATAAATTGATTAAATAGTTCTATTTTGCTGCTACAAAAATCTCAAAGCTGTCACTTTTTATCAACTAATTAATTTGCATGATAATTTCACTTCAACCTCGATCTATATAAATATTTGATTAGCTGTTCCAAAGTCATCAATTCACATCTCCACACCTTACAATGTGGCCATCATCGTGGTCCAGCAGAAGCAGCGATTCGGTGAAGATATCCACGGAATGCACAGCAAATATGTTTTCCAAAATCTCCTTGACATGCTCCAAGCACGGTTCATAAACTACAAGTGCGCCAGGTGTATTATCTACATCAAGTATTTCACCTATAGGTTGTCCACTCTTCCTAAACCACAGACCTATCAGTGTTGATGCAGCATGTGGTGGCTTAATGGTGTATAACTTTGTAAACAATTTTGGATCACCGTGCTCCATCATCCATACTGTACAATCTCCAGGAGTGTATTGAAGCAAAGCAAGAGACTCCCTTAGCCTAGAGATAGACAAACGTAAAAAGGTCGGGTGAGCCAAACTATCTGAAAGGTTCACCTCTCTAAACTCTTCAGTACCCATATCAAATGACATAATCAGATAACAATCCCTATCATCTTCAGGATCATAAGCAACCCAATAAATAAATTTACCTACAGCAACTGCCTTACTCTCTTTAAATTGAATTGACTTACGAGGCAGATTGTTACATGGATATTTCCATTGCTTTGAATTCACTGAGTAAACCATAACTTGGCAAGGGATGTGACTTCTATTTCTTCCCGGTTCCCACCAAGCATTAATATATGTAATCCTGACAAGCTTAGGGTCATTAGTTTCAGGGCAAACCCCAAAACCAAGGACGCTTGAAAACGATGCATTTAACACATTAGGGAAAACAACAGCAATCGATTTTTTAATGGAAGGATTCCAAAGAACAGCCACGTCGTGTTTTCCCCCCTCAAAATAATTGCCGTAGATGCACAACAATCCATGAGAGCTACCGATTACTTTTGGGTAATCGTATTCAGATATTATAAGGAGCGGAGAAACAGTGTGAGCAAACTTTTGCTGAGGAAAAGTATCATCATCAACAATAGAAACATATTTCATCTCACCTTCTATAAAATCTCCGACTTTGTACCTTACAAGCAGATGCTCCGACTGATGGTGGCGGAAGTTGTAACCAGCAATGAAGTGAGAGCTATCGATCAATGACTTCCATGCTTTGCAAACCGATCTGAATTGAATCAAAGATTTCACGGGAAGCTTTTTGATAATCTCCACTTGGATATCGAAGCTCAAGTCGGGTGGTGGTGACATTTTGATTTTGGGGATACTGAATTTGTTTTTAGGGTTTATAAAGGAAAGATCCGTAGCATTAAACATCAGACTCCAACTTCCCAAGGTGACGATTGGATTTCCCAAGAAATTTCATATATTCATTCAATGCTTCTCGTTCTCCAAATCGGTGGGTTCTGACCTAATGGTTCTTTATATGTGTATGTGTTAAATGTATATGTTATTCCATTAACTATTGTGTTTGTGTCCATGCCCTTGTATTTTTTCCCTCAATAGAAATGCTTTTTTATGGTAATATAATTCTTTCAACTTGGCCTAACTGATTTTGGAACAGTAAAGACTAAGGGGGTGTTTGGGAGTGCTTTTTAGTTCCAAAAGTGCTTTTGGCCAAAAGTGTTTATTGACTTATGGTGGTGGGAAAATGAGTTTTTAAAAAAGTGTTTGGATTAGCTTTTGTGGTAGGAAAAAACAATAAGTCAATAAGTTATTTTTTTAAAAAGTGTGGCTTTTTTTAGTTAACAAAAATGGCTTTTTGAATCAAAAAGCACTTTTGGGATCAAAAAGTCAGGAATTTGTGACTTCTTCAAAATGGCGTTTTCAAGTTAATCAAAAAGGAGTTTTAAAAGTGCTTTTGAGTTTGCCAAACATTAATTTTAACTTATTGGCTTCTTGAAAAACCAATAAGTCAATAAGCAGTTTTATACCGCACATCCAAACACCCCCTAAAACCGGTCCCAATCTAAAGCCCATTTTGGTCTTAAATTTTAAACCCATAACAAGTACTTCACCCGTTAGAATAGCCCTGCTAGAGCCTAAAAACCGGTCTTTGGTTAACCCAAAACCGATCCGGTCAAAGCGCGCAAAAGCCCAAATGTTTTAGAAAGAACGCCAAATGTTTTATATTTAAACAATGGTTAATTTGATCACTTTGATAAACTTAGAAAACATGAAAAACGTAAAACTATTTCAAGACGAAGAAATAAAACAAAAAAGACGTCAAAAGAATCAATTAGTTTACAATGTATTAATTTAACTATTATTGGTTACTGCTGACCATCTTAGCTATTGTCAATTTGTTGCTGGTTTGGATGCCCAACAGGATGTGTACCAGATTTTGGTACAAAATTGTGCTTTTTATCGGTCATAGATTTGATTTGTCTCTGAAAGTTAGAATTTACTTTTTGTGTGCTCAAATATGTCTCAAGTCTGACAACTCAAATAACTAAATTTAGATTAAACTCATGCGGTATACCCGACCAACGGTCGGTACGAATTTGGTCTGAATTGATGGAACTACAAAATGTGTGCAAGTTGTAGAAGACAAACAAAGCATCACGTTGTCCTAGATTGAAAAACAACATTCGGTAATGATGAAAAAAATGACCAAACAAAAACTTAATCTAGATTAAAATCATGTTATATACCCGACCAACGAATGAGTATAATACTACTTATTATTATTACGGTGGAATCAAAATGTCAAGTGAGGGAAAATAATTATTTGCAAGGGTCTAATTTGTACTTGGGTATCAAAATTTATAGGGGTGACATTTTGATTTTGGGATGTGAAATTGTTTATTCGGTGTTATAAGAGTTTGAACCGAGAGATTTGGGGATGCAACCCTTGCGCACCTTGAGTGGAGCGGTGCCACGTTTGGCTTCACCATTTGTCTTTCGCTTGTAAATCGTTTTCTTGCAAAAACGCTAAAAAAGCAAAAATGTGACATAGAGATTTGGTCCAAATATAATATTCTCATCCAATTGGATTAAGATCATCGTTAGCAATTTCTTTAAAATACCTTAAAATAAATAATTACAAGTTATAATTTGTAAAAAATTATATTTAACTTTATCATATTTTATTTCTCATAGATTTCAAATTAATTAGCCCAGTACATTAAAAAAAGATTTTAGAGTAAACTACACTTTTGGTCCCTGCGGTTTGGTGTTTATAACACATTTGGTTCCTACAGTTTAAAAATTACACTTTAGCCACTACAATATGCCATTTGGTCCGGATTTGGTCCCTCGTCGTTAACTCCATTAAAAAACTCAGTTAAGTGAGGGGTACTTTAGTCTTTTTCTGTTACAAAAAAATAAAATAAAATAATTTATAATTTATATATTATATTATATTACATATATACATAATACATATATATATACACTCCGTCTCAAGTCCCAACCTGAAACACATACACACACAGTGAATCGTCCACCCCCCCCCCCCCCAAATTGTCCCTCATCGTCCCCTCTCTTCCCTCACCTTCCATACACACACAATAATATATATATATATATATATATATATATATATATATGCATATATACATTCCCACATGACATATATTTGTATGCATATACATACAAACACAGGGACGGTCTGAAACTCCGGCAATTTTTGCCCTGTGTGTATGTGTGTGAATCTACAGAGAGATCGATGATGGAGGGTGGGTTATGGGTGTATTTTTTTCATCAACACACAGTTGTCAATGGAAGGGGGTGGGTTACGGGTGGTGGTGTGGTTCAGTCGGAGATGGCAAACAAGTCGTTGGAGATGGCAAACCAATCGCCAAAGAAGGTTTATGGTCCAGTTCATGACTAGGACACAGGGGGAGGTTTCTGGTTCAGTTCACGACATCGACGGAATCACATGGGGGGTTATGGTTTTGGGCATTTATGAAGAAAGGGGGAGGGTGGGAGGTTGCAGCCTATGTTCGTGACCCATCTGCAAGTGTGTGTGTGTGTGTGTTTCTATAACAAACCACATATCTGTCATTTGGGATTCGTTTTAGAGAAGGAGATGGAAGGTTAGCCGAAGAAGGGACCAAAGATGGTGAAGACAATGGAATCCCGTCCCTCCCCTTGTGAACCATCTCCATCGACACACACTGCATATATAACAGATGGGTATACAGTGTGAGTATACACATGTGTGTGAGGAGGGTGCGAAGTTGTGGTCGTCGGAGGAGCTTGCTGGAGAAGACCGTCGGAGATATGACGGTCCCTATGTCCGTCTTTGTGTTCGTATGTATATATTCATACATAAATATAAATATAATATTAATATAAATTAGACTAAATTACAATTTGGTCCATCTGGTTCAAACAAAATTATAAAACTTGTCCTTGTAAAAGAAAAAGACTAAACTACCCCTTAACTTAACTGAGTTTATTAATGGAGTTAACGACGAGGGACCAAATCCGGACCGAATGACATATTGTAGTGGCTAAAGTGTAATTTTTAAACTATAGGGACCAAATGTGTTATAAACACCAAACCACAGGGACCAAATATGTAGTTTACTCAAGATTTTATGTAAGATACTAATAATTCAATCTTTTTGTTGAAATAACAAAAAGAACGATTTCTCTCTCTCTTGAAAATAAATAAATAATTCTCTAAAAAATGAATATGCTCTTGTTTTCACTGTTTTTATTAACAATATAGAGAATATATTGAAGCAAAAAGTAGAGAACAAAATCTTTATTCTCTCTATTTTGGAAAAAAAAATGTAGGAGATGCTCTAAATCGACAAGTTAAGTTCAGTTTTGCAATGAATAACCTGATTAGCCTCCTTGCAAAGACCAGTCAAGTTCCTGATTTAATTACAAAAAATGATGGGTTGTTCACCATTGTAACACCCTAAAAACCAGGGTTAATTTAAACCTTCATTTATAACCATAAATATCATAAACTTACTAAGTTTTATACATAAGTGGAGAATTAACCAAAAGGTCATTAAATACAACATAGAATTCTTCAAATAACCTATTAATTTAATCATGTCACTATAATTAGATTTACTACATTATCTAAACAATCTATCAAAACTTCATCCAATTAAATTTCTCCACTAATCCAAAACGCTCGTCCCACATCCCTTTTACTTTCCCGAGCTAGTACCTGGTAAGAAAACATTATTTGAAACGATTAGGCTAATGCCTAGTCAGAACATTCAGTTTCAAAATAATATTTATAAATAAAATGTAAACAAGTTATAACAAACCTGCTTACTCTTTTCTTACCGTACGCATAACCATCTTTTGATAATAGTTAGTCCAATTCCATGATCATGGCCTGACCTTAAGTCAGTCATTTCTCATAATCCAGAGCCACACTACAAATCTTTATAGATTCTAGATTAATGCTCTTATCCAATAAATCGCAATAACACATGCCCATTTATTAGAAAGGAAGGAGATTATAATCACTCTTATCAATCCCTTGTTCTTCCTTAGAAATTAGGAATTCCGAATAAAGCTACGTCTATTCCTTAATTTCTCAAACTCTAGGTCTATGGATCCATATTACCTAAACATATGTAACACCCCAAATTTTCAAGTAAGTTTCCATTTTAAATAAATGATTTAAACTTAATCCTTAATGCTTCTTAATTTCCTCTTCTCTTAATAATCTTTATGTGTAAGGGTGATGGTAGATGTGTGCATGCATACACACATACATGCTTTATAACAGGTCCCCGTATCCACATTTATCCATGCATCCAAACCTCTTTTCTTCAATTTATAAGTTAGAATGTGAGTTTGGAGTCTTTAGCTATCGAATCAAACAAACTCCCGTCCATCTTCTCCTTTGGAACTGCTGTTGCTCAATATCTACTTTCGGTACACTCATGGCGAGAGTGACATGGCGAGAGTGCCATGTCACTATCGCTTGGTCACTTTCGCGGGGGAGGTTTTGGTTGGGATCAATGGGAGTCTCGGTATACTTCTGGCGACAGTGACATGGTGAGAGTGCCATGTCACTATCGCATGGTCACTTTCGCCGGCGAGGATTTTAAAGCAATAAAAGGGCAGCGATGACCAGTTACTTGGAGGACTTTCACTTCAGTTTCTAAAATCGTTTTCTCTCTTTTAAAAGACGATTTTCAGCAGCAAAACACCCTCATCACTATGTGCTCAAGTTGATCATCTTTTGAACCTTCAATCCCCATCCTCTACTGTAACATCCCGAGTTTTCGTTGTATTATTTTTGTGAATTACAAATTAACTTGGGGTTAAGTTGGTAATTGTTTAAAAGTTGTGGTTTAAGTAAACTTTCATTGTGAGGGTTGTATTGCTATTTCTTTAAAGTTGGAGGTTTGTTTGGTAACATTCATATGACTCGTGCTTAATTAAGGTTGAGGTGTCATCATTTAAGGCATACAAGACTATTAGTGAGTGTGAGTTGTGTGAGTGTGAGTCATTCTTGTGTGTTACGGTTTTGAGAAGGAAAAGCCGAGAGAGAGAAAGGAAATTGAGAAGAAGAAGAAACAAGGAGAAACAAATGATTTCAGTTGAGTTTTGAAGTAATTAAGCAATCATAAGGTAAACTATTCTTAACTTTTATGTTTAAAGTTGTTAGATAAGTGTAGAAATGGGTGGTTGTGATGTGTAGATGTTTTGGGAAATTTTGAACACATGAGTAGGTGTAGTTTATAACCTTAAACATATATGCATAATATCAGAAACAAACATAGAGTAAAAACTGCAAAATTCTGGGTTTAAGAATGTTTTAGTGGACTGAGACTTGGATGAATATCATCGAAGTCGCAACCTTGAGCTGCGACATTCATGATTGTCGCAATGGGCAGTTGCGACTTGGTAGTGAAGTCGCAGTGGGCAGTTGCGACTTGGAGTTGGAGTCGCAACAGTGGACTGCGACTTGGCTTTGGAATCGCAACCGTTGACTGCGACTTGGTACTGTAGTCGCAACAGTGGACTGCGACTTGGGGTGGAATCGCAATGGTGAGTTGCGATTTAGAGTTGAGATCGCAACAGTTGGTTGCGATTTGGATCTGGAATCGCAATAGATGACTGCGACTTCAGTTGGTTGCGACTTGAGATGTAATTTTTAGAAATTAAGGATTTTTGGCTGTAAAGGGTTCTGTTTTAATAAGTTAATATCAGTATATGTATATTGAATAATACAGTAAGCTGTGGTAGTGAAGAAAGGATCCCTTGCGTGTTAAAAAGGATTAAAAAGAGTGATAACGCATCAGGTGAGTTTATTCAACTCTCTTTAAAATTCAGTAATTAATATTGAATTAGATGTTTTATATATGCATGAATATGTTTTATATGGACTTGGTTAAACTAGAGATAAGCCAAGAGGGCGATTAAAAGTTGTGTTATGATGATTCCATGCTAAAGTTTCTAAGATGAGCTAACTATGAAGTTGATAAACTAGTATTTATCATTATTCTTGTATGTCAAGTATGATTAATTGCTATAGACAATCTATGATATGATTATGAATTCTGAATACAATTTGAAGCTTCATTAAGATAAATTATTAAGATCTACTTATGAGTACAAAATGTAGATTAACAATTGAGATATTAACTTCCATGCTAAGTTAAAGAGAAGAGATAGTAAAGAGATTGAGATGAGAAGTTATTAATATTCTTTATTGTTATATATATAGAATATGTTCGGAGAAATGATATATTGTATGCTGGACGCATATAGTAGTATCGATTATTACATATAGTATATTATGTGATTATGTGCTTTTACTAAAATAGGCACCCGGTCACCGAGGGCACTTGGGTACGGTATGATGGGAACCGATTACTCGCCATAGACCAAAGGGGTGTAATTTTAGTAATTGGGTGTACCTTGAATCATTGGGAGATCCCGCTTGAGTATCGCGATATTATAATCCCATTGGGACCATTGATTCTGAGGTGGAATGTGGAATAAGCAGTTTTGCTTGATGATTCCCATTTCGATTTGGGAAGATCAGAGATTTCCCTGTGATGAGAGGAAGATTAGAGATAGGCATAAAGTAATTTGTAATCTCTACTTCCTGATTTAGAAATAGGCAAGTTTTGACTTGTAATTTCTTGTGTGTGATTGTTAACGGTGAATCTGGGATGATTCATAATTAACTCTTATTTGTTGTTACGATTAAATGAGTTAGTCGTAGGAACGGGAGTGGGGTAGATTCCCCGATTTGGAAAGGAGTTGTCGTACGGTAAGATGGGTGAGAACAAGTTTGAGTTATCTGTTCATGTTTTATTTATTAAATTTTATTTTGATTTGAGTATTCTCACTAGGCGAAAGCCTAATGTTTCAAGTTGAATCTTCTTACCAGGTACAAGCTCCGGGAAGTAGCGGGAATGAGAGAAGAGGATTTTTGGAAAGATTCAGACTTAGAGATACCGGAGGATCTAGTTATTCATAGATGCTTTTGGGACGGTTGTTTAGATAACTGGATTAATCTGATTGTTATGTTATGATTAGATTAATAAGTTATTTAAGTAATGTCGTTTGTATATAGAAACCTCACATTTGATCCTCAGGTTATATAAGTTTGAAAGTTTTTGATTATAATTTCTGGTAATTTCAAGGTTTAAATTGACTCTGTTTTTAGGGTGTTTCAGTATGGTATCAGAGCTTTAGTTTAAGCGAACTAGGTATGAATATGAGATACCTAGACTTAAGCTGAGATGAAATAAGTTATGATCCGTGAGATATGGGTAGAAGTGCTAAGATTGGGTAGTCTTAGAGTCGACAGAAATACGCGAAGTTGGTACTGTAACAATGGTAATGAGAATTCTCATGTATGATATGTTTGCAATTTCAATTAGCTACTGTTATTATGAATATATTATTACACAAGCATACTTGTTTCTAAATTGTTACAGTGGCTGATCCGCGGTAGAGTGTGTATTGTATGATTAGTTGTATAAACCATTAACTAATGAGTATTCTTTGGTGCTCATTCAGAACAATGGTGAATACACCCCCGAGGTCTCCAAATTCTTCGATGAATAGGAATTGGTTAGACGATGCTGTAGAGAGACAGACTGGTTTGGGCGGAGTCCCTGATACGCCAACAGATTTTCTTTCCCTAGGAGGAATGGGAAGTCGAGCACATCCAGGAGGTACTAGTAATGCTGATCAAACATCATCAGATTCGGGTATGGAGGGACGAATAATGGATAATGTGACTCGATTAATGAATGCTTCAATGGAGAGGCAAGCTGAATTGATGAATACGATGATGGGGAGGCAGGCAGAGATGTTTACAAAGATGTTCAATGATCGAAATGTGGAACCAAGACGAGCAGCGGTTGATGCTAACGTGATTAATCCGATTGTAAATCCTAGAGTGGATACAGAGAGGAGAGTTGAAAGAATCTGTTCTTACAAAACGTTCCTAAGTTGTAAACCGCCAGAATTCAAGGGAGATGATAATCCAGCGGCTTGTATGAATTGGATAAGAGAGATTGAGCAAGCTTTCCGAGCTTGTGAATGTTCGGATGAGAGATCTAAGGTGAGATTTGGGTCGCAAATGTTGCGTGGAAAAGCGTTACAGTGGTGGAATGTGTTGTCATCAACTGTGACGGAAGCAGCTTTGAATTCCGTAACTTGGAGTCAGTTTAAAGCAAAGATTTTAGAAGAATACTGTAATGAGCACGAGATGGACCGAATCGAAGAAGAATTCAGGAATATCAAGAAAGGTAATATGTCAGTGAGAAAATACACCGAAGTCTTTATGGAGAAGCTAAATCTTGTAGGGCATGTGGCTCCAATAGAGAAAGATAAGATTAAATATTACCTGAAGGGTCTACCGGCAGATATGATGACCAGAGTTCGCAGTTCTAAATCTGCTTCCTTGAGAGAAACGATTGAGGAAGCAAAGGTGATAGAAGAAATGTATGTGAAGGATAAGGAGGAGAAGGCACAAGTTGGAGAAAAGAGAAAGTGGGAGGGTCGTTCAGAACCTTCTCAGAAAATAAGGTTATTCGGAAAGAACATTCGCAATGATTCTCGTAAGGAACCGAGTTGGTGTGCAAAATGCAAAAGTAAACATTTTGGCCAATGCCGTGTGGTTGGAAATCAATGTTACAAGTGTGGGAAGATGGGGCACATGGCGTCAAATTGTACAGTATCTGGGTCAGTTTGTTTTGAATGCCAGCAACCGGGTCATTTTCGGAAAGACTGTCCGAAGCTGAAGAAAGGGGGAGATCAGGGAAGAAAGGTGGTTATTCCCAAGCCAACCGGTCGTGCATTCCAAATGACTGCTGATGAAGCGAGAGGATCAAAAGACGTGGTCTCGGGTACATTTCTCATAAACTCTATTCCTGCACGTGTGTGGTTTGATAGTGGCGCAAATTATTCATTTGTATCTAAGTTGTTCCAACCTAAGTTAGCTATGCCTATTACTACTCTAGGAAATGCCTTAGTAGTCGAAATAGCTAATGGAGTTCAGTCTTTGGTTAAGGAGAGCCTGGCCGATTGTAAGATTATGATAGAGGGAACAGAATTTCCGATTAACTTGTTGTTAATGGAAATTGGGAGTTTTGATATTGTTGTAGGAATGGACTGGTTAAGCGATAACCAGGCAGAAATAATGTGTGCCAAGAAGTTAATCCGAATCCCGATGGTTGATCATGATGATATAGTTATTTATGGGGAAAAGCAGAAAGGAGAAATGCAGCTGATTTCAGTCATAAAGGCACGTAAGTGTTTAGCAAAGGGATGTTTGTCATATTTGGCATATGTCCTGGACGCTAAGTCAGAAAAGAAGCGGATGCAAGACATTAAGGTAGTATGTGATTTTTCAGATGTATTCCCGGATGATCTTCCAGGTTTACCTTTGGAAAGGAAAGTAGAATTCCGTATTGACCTAATTCCTGGAGCAGCACCAATAGCTCGTGCGCCGTATCGTTTAGCACCAGCAGAAATGAAAGAGATGATGTCTCAATTGCAGGAGTTATTAGACAAAGGTTATATCAGACCAAGTTCTTCACCTTAGGGAGCTCCGGTACTGTTTGTTAAGAAGAAGGATGGAAGTATGAGAATGTGTATAGATTATCGAGAATTGAATAAGGTAACAATCAAGAACAAGTATCCGTTGCCACGAATTGACGACTTGTTTGATCAATTGCAAGGTGCAGGATGTTTTTCTAAGATTGATTTGAGGTCGGGGTATCATCAAGTACGAGTAAGGGATGAAGATATTCCGAAGACTGCTTTTAGAACGAGATATGGGCATTATGAATTTCTTGTGATGCCATTTGGTTTGACTAACGCTCCAGCTATATTCATGGATCTGATGAATAGAGTGTGTCGGTCATTTCTAGACAAGTTTGTTATTGTGTTCATTGATGACATACTAGTCTATTCAAAGAATGAAAATGATCATGAATGTCATCTTCAGAAAGTTTTGGAAGTACTAAGAAAAGAGAAGTTGTATGCAAAATTCTCAAAATGTGAATTTTGGCTAAAAGAAGTACAATTTCTGGGTCATGTAATTTCAGCTGAATGTGTGAAGGTGGATCCAGCCAAAATAGAAGCAATGATGAATTGGGAAACCCCAAAGAATGCATCTGAAATCAGAAGTTTCCTGGGTTTGGCCGGGTATTATCGGAGGTTTATTCAAGATTTCTCAAAGATTGCTTCTGCTTTGACTGTGTTAACTCGTAAAAATGTAAAGTTTGTTTGGACTAAAAAGCAAGAATCGGCTTTCAAAACTTTAAGACAAAAGTTATGTGAAGCTCCTATTTTAGCACTGCCTGAAGGTACAGATGATTTTGTAGTATATAGCGATGCTTCAAAGATGGGTCTAGGGTGTGTATTGATGCAAAGAGGCAAGGTGATTGCTTATGCATCAAGGCAATTGAAAGAGCATGAGAAGAATTATCCTACCCATGATTTGGAGTTAGCGGCGGTGGTTTTTGCTTTGAAGTTATGGCGTCATTATTTGTACGGTACGAAGTGTACTCTTTATACTGATCATAAGAGTTTAAAGCATGTCTTTGATCAGAAAGAGTTGAATATGAGGCAGAGTAGGTGGTTGGAACTGCTTAAAGATTATGACTGTGAATTGCATTACCATCCTGGTAAAGCAAATGTAGTGGCTGACGCCTTAAGCAGAAAAGAGTATAGTGGCTGTTTGAAGTCGACAAATGCTCGGATTGATGTGATGTCAAGTTTGGTTGAGCGAATAAAGACTGCTCAAATGGAAGCTCTTTTGGAAGAAAACTTAAAGGATGAAGTTATGGTTAAACAACGGTTTCAACTGACGGAAGATAGTCGTGGGGTGAAGTTGTTTCGAGGTCGTGTCTGGGTACCAAGAGTAGGTGGGAATAGAGGGTTGATTCTGGAAGATGCTCACAAATCTAAGTATTCCATTCACCCCGGAAGAACTAAAATGTATAGAGACCTGAAGCTACATTATTGGTGGCCAACCATGAAGTTAGATGTGGCTCGATGTGTAGAAAGATGTGGAACCTGTTCTCTAGTTAAAGTTGAACATCAAAAACCATACGGAAGTTTTCAATCATTGGAAATTCCGGAATGGAAATGGGATAAGATTACCATGGATTTCGTGACGAAGTTACCAAAGACACAAAGAGGTAACGACACTATATGGGTAATCGTTGACAGGTTGACAAAGAGTGCTCATTTCTTGGCAATGAAGGAAGCTTCGCCAATAGAAAAGTTGGCAAAGTTGTATATTGACGAAGTGGTGTCAAGACATGGCATACCGGTATCCATCGTTTCAGATCGTGATAGTCGTTTCACATCAAGGTTTTGGCGGTCACTTCAAGAAGAGTTGGGTACAAAATTGAATTTGAGTACCGCATATCATCCACAAACGGATGGTCAGAGTGAAAGAACTATTCAGACATTAGAAGATATGCTTAGAGCATGTATACTAGATTTTGGAGGTAACTGGGATACGCATTTTCCATTAGTGGAATTTGCGTACAACAATAGTTATCATTCTAGTATCGGAAGAGCACCGTTCGAAGCCTTGTATGGTAGAAAGTGTAGAACTCCAGTATGTTGGCTAGAGGCTGGAGAGAAACAGTTTGCTGGACCAGAAATGGTGCAACAAACAGCTGATAAAATAAAAGAAATTCGATAGCACATGAAAGCGGCTCAGGACAGACAAAAGAGTTATGCTGATTTAAAAAGAAGACCAACAGAATTCCAAGTTGGGGAGCGCGTTATGCTAAAAGTATCTCCGTGGAAAGGTGTGATTCGTTTTGGAAAGCGTGGAAAGCTAAGTCCTCGTTTTCTAGGGCCTTTTGTCATCACTAAAAGAATTGGTCAACAGGCTTATCAGTTAGATCTTCCACCTGAACTGGAGGGAATTCACAATGTGTTTCATGTGTGTTATCTTCGGAAGTGTTTGGCCGAAGAACAAGATGTGATTCCGATAGCTGATATCAAGGTGGATGAGAAGAGTCGATGTGTTGAAGAACCGGAAGCGATTCTAGAAAGATCGGTTCGGAAGTTAAGAAACGGCAAAGAGGTGCCTATGTTGAAAGTGCAATGGAAACATCATCGGGGCAGTAATATAACTTTAGAGTCAGAAGAGAGTATGAGAAGTAGGTATCCTCATTTGTTTACCTAACTTTGATTTCGAGGACGAAATCATTTTCAAGTTGGGGAGTATTGTAACATCCCGAGTTTTCGTTGTATTATTTTTGTGAATTACAAATTAACTTGGGGTTAAGTTGGTAATTGTTTGAAAGTTGTGGTTTAAGTAAACTTTCATTGTGAGGGTTGTATTGCTATTTCTTTAAAGTTGGAGGTTTGTTTGGTAACATTCATATGACTCGTGCTTAATTAAGGTTGAGGTGTCATCATTTAAGGCATACAAGACTATTAGTGAGTGTGAGTTGTGTGAGTGTGAGTCATTCTTGTGTGTTACGGTTTTGATCATGTTTACATTCACTTTTGAATACTTTTCTCTTATATTTGAATCCACCACCGACATGAACTAACCGGTTCGTGTTGGGGGTTGGAATGAATATGGTTTAACTTGTAAACAGATGACTTGAACCATTTATTAGTTTTCCTCATTAATGAATGAATGCAATTTTGTGTTTAATTCTTTTGTGAGATTATCTACCTTACAACTGTTGTATTGTTTTCAATTAATGTTCGAGAGAAGTAATTGAGAAATAGAATTAGGAATTGCATGTTTAAGGTAAGAAAGGATCGATAGATACCGAGTAAATCTTAGTCCCGTTTGAATCTTAAACTTAATGCGTTTTGAACCCTATTTGTTGAGATCGAAAGATAAAACTTAGGTTTTCGAAATAGAAATCACGGTCGCTTGAAAAAGGGACCGTGCTTTGCAAATAAAATCGGTGTTACTTGAGAGAGAACAATGATTAGATAAAAATTGGGCATTCGTTGATAGGAATAACTGATATTTGAATTAAGTCAGACGTTTGTATGTGAAAACCATTGGATTTCCAACCCTCAACTTTTCTCTCTATCGAAGTCTTTAAAGCTGTTCTGTTTGTCTTGTGTTTGTTTTGATTTTGTTTATTGCAAGTAATTAGTATAAAACCAATCCTCAAATTTCGACAGTTCAATTAATAGTTCTTATAGTAATTGTGATATTTAGTTCTTAGTTCCCTTGGTTCGATACTCGTACTTCCGTACGTTATTACTTGATTCGACACCGTACACTTGCGGTTATATTTAGGGGGGTGTAAACCCGCCTATCAAGTTTTTGGCGCCGTTGCCGGGGAACTAGTTGTAATTAATAGCACTACCATCTATAAGAGTTATTAGATTGGACATTTTTTAATTTCGTTGTTTCACTCCATCACTTTCCGTTTTTGGATTACTGACTTTGTTTTTCCTTCTTTTCAGGTACCACTTGGTTTATGCCAAGAACAACACGAGGGAAAGAAATTGAAGAATTTGATCCAGAAATAGAGAGAACTGCTTGTCGCCTACGCCAAGAGACCAAAGCGAAGCGACAATTAAAAATGGGTGACGAGAGACCACCTCCACTTCGCAACAATCCACCACCACCTCCTGAAAGAGTCCCTATGCGGTCGTTTGCCGACCCAAATGTGGCAGCGGCCCGCATAGGTATTCAACCACCCACCACTGCGGCCAACTATTTCGAGATAAAGCCGAGCACCATTGTAATGGTGCAGCAAAATCAGTTTGGAGGAGCACCGACCGAAGATCCTCATGCACATCTCCGTGTATTCGAGAGGATTTGCAGCACCTTCAAAATCAACGGGATGGAAGAGAACGCGATTAAGCTAAGGCTCTTCAGCTTTTCCCTAAAGGGTAGAGCTGAAATCTGGATAGAGGGTCTTCCATCAGATCTTATCACCACTTGGGCACAACTGAAGGCAGCGTTCCTCCAGAAATTCTTCCCATCGGGAAGAACCGCGCAGCTAATGGCTGATATTACGCATTTCGCGCAATGGGACCAAGAGACGCTATACGAGGCATGGGAGAGGTATAAAGACATGTTGAAGAGGTGTCCACATCACGGTCTTCATGGTTGGGTCATAATCCAAACGTTCTTTGGAGGCCTTCACCCGCAATTCAAGAATGATATTACGGCTGCAGCGGGGGGAGCTCTTATGAACAAGACCTATGAAGAAGCAGTCGAGCTGATCGAGAACCTTGCCGAACATAGCTACTCCACTCGACGATCTTCCGTTGCACGGGTAGCGAGTGTTCGGGAATCGGATGAACTTAAGAAGATCAAAACCCAGCTAGCAGCGATTACGAGCCAATTGCAATCAGGCAGTCTTCAAGAACCTGATCAAGTCCACTTTGTATCAAACCGGAACCAACCGAGAAGCGATCCCTTCTCGAATACCTATAACGAGGGGTGGAAGAAACATCCAAATCTCTCATGGAATCAACCCGGTCAACCACAGTCAGGTAATTTTTCTAACTCATCTAATTTTTCTAATGCTAATAACGTTTACCGTCCTCCAGGTTTTCAACAAAGAAACGAAGGACCATCCGGGGAGAAGAAGCCGGGACTCGAAGACATGACGATGAAGTTCATGTCAAAAATGGACAGCACGGTCGGAGAGCTAGCGAGCACGGTGAATACAGTGAAAGCCGCTACCGAACAAAACACCGCTTCCATCAAGATTTTGGAAAGGCAAGTGGGGCAGATTTCCGAGGCCCTACAAACCCGACCTCCCGGTACGTCACCAAGTCAACCTGAAAAGACCAACCGGGAACATTGCAATGCCATTCATCTGAGAAGTGGCAAAGAGTTGATTGGAAACCCGGTAAGCAAATCCTCACCAGAGAAAGCCGAGGAAGAGTCCGAGATGGTAGATGTGGGTGAGTTAGAAGTCGATGAGGATTGTGAGATGAAGGAAAAGCCGAAGACCGGTCAAGCCGGTAACACCGAGAGTACCTTACCCGAGCAGGCTAAAAGCAAACAAGGATGATGTGCATTTTTCTAAATTTCTTGATGTCTTTAAAAAGCTAACCATTAATATCCCTTTTGCAGATGCTCTTACCCAAATGCCCTCTTACATGAAATTCATGAAAGATATCCTTTCCAAAAAGAGGGCAATCGATCATCAGGCCACCGTTGCACTCACTGAAGAGTGCAGCGCCATCTTCCAGAATAAGCTTCCCCAGAAGCTCAACGATCCAGGGAGTTTTTCTATCCCTATCCAAATTGGGAAGCTTTCATTTAATAAAGTGTTATGTGATTTAGGGGCGAGTATTAATTTGATGCCCCTTTCTATTTTCAGGAAACTTAGATTGGGCGAGGTGAGTCCCACATTTATGACACTTAAGCAGGCTGATCGATCGATAAGGTATCCATACGGGGTGATTGAAGATGTGCTGATTAAAGTCGGGAAGTTCTACTTTCCAGTAGACTTCGTGGTGATCGACATCGATGAAGATGAAGAGGTCCCGATGATCTTGGGACGGTCATTTCTGGCTACGAGTAGAGCCCTGATTGACATGGAAGAGGGTGAGATCACGTTCCGAGTTGGCGGTGAGAACGTGAGATTCATGCTGCTGGAGAGAAGACGTGGTGAAAGAGAGGAAGAAGTAGAGAAGTCCGCGAAGAACCGTAAGTGTGGACGGTCCAAATCCGCGGACACCAAACCTAGTTCAAACCGCACAGTCGTGCCACGAATTTAAATACGGCGCTGGGTGGGAGGCAACCCACCAAGGTTAGTTTCCGTTTATTATTTCTTTTCTTGTGTGTGTTTTAATTCCGAAAATCATAAAAATCGAAAAATTGAAAAAACCAAAAATAGCTGGAACAGGGACATACGCGACTTTCCACGCGGTTTACATACCGCGTAGTAAGCCGCGGGACCCTCTGTTTGTTTTCTGAAACAGTGAGTTACGCGGGATGTTACACGACTTGCAAGCCGCGCAGCAAACCGCGGGTGTCCCCTGTTCATTTTTTTCGTGCAATTTTTGTTTCCTTTCTTGCTTTGTGTGTTTCCTGTTTTTGTTTTTTTTGTCTTTCCCTTGTTTGCATGTTCTCCCTATCTCCTCCAATTGATGCTCAACCAGTCAAGAATCCTCCGGTCGGGCAAAACAGGTACGTTCTAAATCTTTCTGCTAAACGAGTGGTGTATGATGTTTAGTCTAATTTAGTCACACGAGATGCAACAAACCTAAGTTTCACTTAGGTTTGGGGTGCCTCATCTTTCACATCTACACACTCACTTTTGACCCTGTGCAAACCTCGGTTTTACCGAGGTTTGGGGTTGGCTTTTATTTGGCAAACCTAGGCCACGGCCTAGGTTTGGGGTGCCCATATTAGAAATTTTGGGTTTTATTTTGCTTGCTATGTAATGCCTTGCCCGTCCTTTTAATAACTGCACAATGATTGAGCTGAATCACCTACGACTTTGCTTGCACATTGGGGACAATGTGTGGGTAAGGTTTGGGGTTGCCCAATCGGGCCCAAGCTTATGCACGTAGATTTTTTACATTTCTGAGTATCTAGATCACTTACATAGCTATTTTTTTTGTTTTGAATGATTGAGACCGACCATTGTGGGAAGAATCTTATGATAGTGACGTGACCGTTAGGGAAGGACCGGGAAAGGACATGACTAGGGACATTAGTGGAGACCACCCGATAGTGAGATTTTGAGCCTAAAAGACGTTTTTCATTTCGAGGGATTCATACACGTAATTCTTATACACTTTTCGAATTCCTTGTCGTGAATGTAGAATGATCTCGCTACATGATTGCATTGAGTAGCAAAGACGAACATCGGGATATTAGGTAAGGGTACAATAGACTATATCGTGTGGACCTTAAGATATGATTCCAGGCATCATGTGTGTTATTTTAAACCATTTTTAGCTATCGTCCCCTTTTCACCCTTTTGTGTGTATCCATAGCCATTTTGAAGCCAAACACTCACCCTATTTCTTTCTAAACCCATCATTCACCCTTAACCACAAGCCTTAGCCAACCCTTATCCGAAAATGTGTCAATCGAAAGCAGTAACGAACAACAGAAGATAGAGCTGAAAAGAAGAATTATAGGTCAGTCAAGAGAATAAAACGGGTCAATGTAACCCGAGGAGTAGAAAAGAGGACCAATGAAGTCCCAACCAAAAATAAAATAAATATATATATATATATATATTATTTTATAAATACAATTATTTAGATAATAGTTAGAGCTGCAAAATAAGAGAGTCAAAGAGACTCTAATAGTGACAAAGAGGGCCAAATAATAGAGCAAAAAGCTATAGAGTCGGAACTGCCAAGAATTGACACACCGAGGATTTTTGATCCGTCTTACCCTTCGTTTCATAGCCTTAACCCTAGGCCCATTACTGCCCGTGTAAAGACCTGGATGAGCTTTTGGAAAATGTGATTACGGTTTACTACTACCTTTACGGATATTCCTTGTCTTGATATTTAATGTCCTTCTGAGATCAAACTTTTGGACATTTGTGCGTCTTTCAATAGAGTTGTCATGAAATTCGAGTATTCTTGTACATAACCTCCGTAAACATGACAACACGAGCGATAACCTAGGTTCGAGTGCAAAGAGAGTATCCCGTGAGGTAGGGTCGAGGCGAAATGTTTTCCCAAGCATGTTTGGACTTAGTCTAATCCTAATGTAATCGGAACTGTCACGAGTTCAACTCCCAATAGAAGGTCATAGATCGGACAAAATAAAGAATGAGGCGAGAGTGAGACAGATATTCACGGGTATGGGAAATCACCGATGCATCACTTGGTACCGATTGGGAATTGTGCAGTTATTATTCTTTCACAGATATATGCTTTTATTCTGTTTTTATCGCTAATTTGCTTAGGGACAAGCAACGCTCGGTTTGGGGTTGTTGATAACGCCACTTTTTGGCGTTATTTTCGGTTCTCAAACCAACGAGATTGGCTTGTATTCAAGTAAAAAGGCGTATGTTTCACGTTTTATCTAGTGATTTATGCAGGTTATATAAAGGCGGCATTCCTCGGAAATAGAAGCTAAAAAGAGCCCAAAACGAGTCAAAACGAAGCCTAACGGGAGCCCAAAAGCCAAGCCCAAGACCCGCGACCGAACCAGGACCCGACCCGCGAACCAGAAAACGACCCAAGCAGTATATGGAAGACGCGCGACTTGCCACGCGACTTGCAAGTCGCGCAGCAAGTCGCGTAAGGGCCTGTTTCACGTTTTTCAGCTATAATTTTCGGGTTTAGGTCATTCGATATTACGCAACATACGGCAGACGATCCAGAGCAGTTTCGGGGCGATTTTGGGCGATTTTTCGGAGTCCTCGAAGTCACGTTAGAGAGCCGATCACGAGTATATTCAAGGCGGAACGTAGAGAAGAACACGAGAGGGAGTTTTCATCACTTGTTATCACGATTTCATCTTTCACATTTGATCATGTTTACATTCACTTTTGAATACTTTTCTCTTATGTTTGAATCCACCACCGACATGAACTAACCGGTTCGTGTTGGGGGTTGGAATGAATATGGTTTAACTTGTAAACAGATGACTTGAACCATTTATTAGTTTTCCTCATTAATGAATGAATGCAATTTTGTGTTTAATGCTTTTGTGAGATTATCTACCTTACAACTGTTGTATTGTTTTCAATTAATGTTCGAGAGAAGTAATTGAGAAATAGAATTAGGAATTGCATGTTTAAGGTAAGAAAGGATCGATAGATACCGAGTAAATCTTAGTCCCGTTTGAATCTTAAACTTAATGCGTTTTGAACCCTATTTGTTGAGATCGAAAGATAAAACTTAGGTTTTCGAAATAGAAATCACGGTCGCTTGAAAAAGGGACCGTGCTTTGCAAATAAAATCGGTGTTACTTGAGAGAGAACAACGATTAGATAAAAATTGGGCATTCGTTGATAGGAATAACTGATATTTGAATTAAGTCAGACGTTTGTATGTGAAAACCATTGGATTTCCAACCCTCAACTTTTCTCTCTATCGAAGTCTTTAAAGCTGTTCTGTTTGTCTTGTGTTTGTTTTGATTTTGTTTATTGCAAGTAATTAGTATAAAACCAATCCTCAAATTTCGACAGTTCAATTAATAGTTCTTATAGTAATTGTGATATTTAGTTCCTAGTTCCCTTGGTTCGATACTCGTACTTCCGTACGTTATTACTTGATTCGACACCGTACACTTGCGGTTATATTTAGGGAGGTGTAAACCCGCCTATCAAGTTTTTGGCGCCGTTGTCGGGGAACTAGTTGTAATTAATAGCACTGCCATCTATAAGAGTTATTAGATTGGACATTTTTTAATTTCGTTGTTTCACTCCATCACTTTCCGTTTTTGGATTACTGACTTTGTTTTTCCTTCTTTTCAGGTACCACTTGGTTTATGCCAAGGTTGAGGTGTCATCATTTAAGGCATACAAGACTATTAGTGAGTGTGAGTTGTGTGAGTGTGAGTCATTCTTGTGTGTTACGGTTTTGATCATGTTTACATTCACTTTTGAATACTTTTCTCTTATGTTTGAATCCACCACCGACATGAACTAACCGGTTCGTGTTGGGGGTTGGAATGAATATGGTTTAACTTGTAAACAGATGACTTGAACCATTTATTAGTTTTCCTCGTTAATGAATGAATGCAATTTTGTGTTTAATGCTTTTGTGAGATTAGCTACCTTACAACTGTTGTATTGTTTTCAATTAATGTTCGAGAGAAGTAATTGAGAAATAGAATTAGGAATTGCATGTCTAAGGTAAGAAAGGATCGAGAGATACCGAGTAAATCTTAGTCCCGTTTGAATCTTAAACTTAATGCGTTTTGAACCCTATTTGTTGAGATCGAAAGATAAAACTTAGGTTTTCGAAATAGATATCACGGTCGCTTGAAAAAGGGACCGTGCTTTGCAAATAAAATCGGTGTTACTTGAGAGAGAACAACGATTAGATAAAAATTGGGCATTCGTTGATAGGAATAACTGATATTTGAATTAAGTCAGACGTTTGTATGTGAAAACCATTGGATTTCCAACCCTCAACTTTTCTCTCTATCGAAGTCTTTAAAGATGTTCTGTTTGTCTTGTGTTTGTTTTGAATTTGTTTATTGCAAGTAATTAGTATAAAACCAATCCTAAAATTTCGACAGTTCAATTAATAGTTCTTATAGTAATTGTGATATTTAGTTCCTAGTTCCCTTGGTTCGATACTCGTACTTCCGTACGTTATTACTTGATTCGACACCGTACACTTGCGGTTAGATTTAGGGGGGTGTAAACCCGCCTATCAAGGACCTATAGGGTCGGGCATCGTCTCATGGGCAGTAAGGTGTAATTCCAATGTGCGTGTTGTGGATTTGGAGTGACCCAACGTATAGACCTGGAGTGGTTGAAGTTGGGGACTCACAAGTTATAGACTCCTCGGGGTTGCGCTTGGTTCCGTTTTATTTGTGTAAAATGAGAATACATATCTAACGATTACATGGCTACTTTATCTTATGAATTGAATTTGATTTTATCAAGGTCTCATTCAGATTTGGAGCATTTTGGGCTTGTTGAACTACTTCAAGGGTTTTAATTCATTTCGCATCGTACCTTGATTTTACTATTATTATTATTTATTATTTAAAAAGGGTGGATTTCTTACTCCCATATTATTAGACTAACATTTTGTATTTTGGGTACGTGATTAGGGTCTTCAAGCGGTGGGACTCCTCGGGCTTGAGTGAAGGGACATATTGGTGAATAGCATTTTTGGAAAAGACTTGAAGGCGTACAATTAGAATTTGGATGTCGATATTTTGATAGCAATTAGACAACACCCGAATTGTAATCTAAGTTATATCAATTTAGATTATTAGGTTGTTGGACCGTATATTGCTTAACTTTTGGATATTTTGTACGTCGTACTCTACTTCCCCACTTGTTTGGGTGATCTGTTAATATTAGAAGTATTTTCCCGAAACTTTGTAGGTTTAAATTTTACCTAAATTTTTAGGGTGTTATAAGTTGGTATCAGAGCCATAGTTTAAGCGAACTAGGTATGCTGTTTAGTAACTAGACTTAAGCTGAAAGGGATTAAGTATGAATCGGTGAGTTTGGGTAGAACTTCTAAGATGGGATGGTCTTAGAGTCAACGGAAATACATAAGTTGAAAGTTGTGACCTTGGTAACGAGAATCCTTATGTGAAATATGTAACACCTTACGCATATCCCACATCGGCCGTGGACAGGAGAGATGCTGGGTATATTAGTAAAACCTTGGCCTTACCAGACACAGCGTTTTGGGGCCACAAGCATGCGGGTTCCTTGGGAACTCTGTGGTTAAGCGTGCTTGGGTAGGAGTAGTACCAGGATGGGTGACCTCTTGGGAAGTCCTTGCGAAGTCCTTGCCAGGCCGCCAAGAACAAAGCCGTGAGCCAGTGGGGCAAAGCGGACAATATTGTGTGGTGGTAAGCAGGGTGTTACAAATGGTATCAGAGCCACTCCTGTGCCGTTCGGGATGATGGGGCAAACCTCATCGAGGACGATGAGTCCCTGAGGGGGGGGGTGTATGTAACACCTTAGGCATATCCCACATCGGCCGTGGACAGGAGAGATGCTGGGTATATTAGTAAAACCTTGGACTTACCAGACACAACGCGTTTTGGGGCCACAAGCATGTGGGTTCCTTGGGAACTCTGTGGTTAAGCGTGCTTGGGTAGGAGTAGTACCAGGATGGGTGACCTCCTGGGAAGTCCTTGCGAAGTCCTTTCCAGGCCGCCAAGAACAAAGTCGTGAGCCAGTGGGGAAAAGCGGACAATATTGTGTGGTGGTAAGCAGGGTGTTACAAAATATGTTCATAACTTCAATTAGCTACTGATATTATGAATGTATTATTACTTGAGTATGCTTAGATTGCTATTGTTATGATGATTGATGCATGTATTGGTACGTTTCTTTATGTTTAAAACCTTATAGCCATTTCTTACCTCATTCTCGATTGTGTGGCAGACTACGATGGTGAACACCCGCAGTAGGGTGGATGGTCATGATGCCACGTCATCTACAACTGATCAGCCAGGAGCAACCACGACAACGAGACCTCCACGAGATGTCGTCTTGGGGGGGGGGGGAGATCTGAGCATATCCTTCCACATAATCTGGAATCCTCGAATCCCATTATGGAAGAGGTAACGGCCGAGACCCGAATGATGGACATGATGATGGCGGCCATGAGCAAGGCTATGAACCAACAACAAGAGCAATTTCTGAAATTTATAGAGGATCGGGATGCAAGCAACCGCAAGCACGAGGTGGTTGCAGAGAACATTGTGATAGGCGGGTCTGGTGGCACTGGCAATGAGAATGCTACTGTTGGTTTGGGGGCAAAGGAAACCGGGCCCGCAGAAAAGACTTGTTCTTTCAAAACCTTTCTGAGCTGCAGACCACCTGAGTTTAAAGGGGTTGATGATCCAGTTATTTGTATGAACTGGATAAGGGAAATGGAGCAGGCTTTCCGTACTAGTGATTGCGGGGAAAGCCAAAGAGCAAAGTTTGGTTCTCAAATGTTAAGAGGGGCGACTCTTACGTGGTGGAATGTTTACTCCACATCTCTTGAAGCCACGGTTTTGGCCAAACTGAGTTGGACAACCTTTAAAGAAAAATTGTTGGAAGAATACTGCAATGAGAGGTCTATGGATCGGCTCGAAGAAGAATTCCGAAATTTGAAAAAGGGCAACTTGACAGTCAAAGACTACAACCGACTATTCATGGATAAATTGGGATTGGTGGGAAATCTGGTCCCGACAGAGAAGGAAAAGATCAAAGCATACATCAAAGGCCTTCCATCGGACATGATGACTATGGTCCGAGTTTCTAAGGTTTCTAGCCGTCGTGAGGCGGTGGAAGAAGCTCAATTGGTGGAGTATGCCTATGGTAGGGGCAAGGATGAAGCCGCTAGAGTGCCGGAAAAGAGGAAATGGGAAGGACAATTTACCCCCTTCAAGAAACCAAGATCGTTTGACAGCAAATATCGGAAAACCGACCTGAAGAGAGAAGCTAGATGGTGTTCCAAGTGCAGGAACAAACACTTTGGCCCATGCAATTTTGTTCCGGGAAAATGCTATAAGTGTGGCAAAAGCGGACATTCCATCAACTCCTGTCCCGTTAAGGGAATGATGTGCTTCGAGTGTAAGGATTCGGGCCACGTTAGAAAAGATTGTCCAAAGTTAAAATCGGGGGGAAGTGGAGGGCCGAAAGTGGAGCCTCAAAGAACAGCGGGGAGAGCTTTCCAAATGTCGACCGAGGAGGCGAGGGCTTCAAAGGACGTAGTGTCGGGTACGTTTCTTCTAAACTCCGTACCTACACGTGTATTATTTGATTCGGGTGCAAGTTTTTCGTTTGTGTCGACCTCTTTTTGTCAAAATTTGTCTATGCCTACTAGTAGATTAGACGAAGCCATAGTGGTAGAAATAGCCGATGGTGGACGAGTAGTGGTTCGGGATATTTTGCGGGGTTGTTCTCTACAAATAGAAGGGAATGAATTCTCGATAAACCTAATGCCCATGGTAATTGGAGGGTTCGATGTGGTGGTTGGAATGGATTGGTTGGCCGGGAATCAAGCAGAAATCTTATGCGCTAAGAAATTGATCCGCATACCCTCTTCGGATGGAAGTGATGTGGTCATTTATGGTGAACGACGAAGAGGAGATGTGGCAATCATTTCCGTACTGAAGGCACGAAAATGTTTGGTCAAAGGATGCACGTCCTTCTTGGCTTATGTGATTGATGCTAAGCTGGAAAAGAAGAAGCTCGAAGATGTGAGAGTGGTGTGCGAGTTTCCTGACGTATTCCCGGAAGATTTGTCGGGTTTGCCACCGGATCGTCAAGTAGAGTTCAAGATAGATTTAGTACCGGGAGCGGCCCCGATAGCTAGGGCTCCCTACCGTTTGGCCCCATCCGAAATGCAAGAAATGATGGCACAACTCCAAGAGCTTTTGGAGAAAGGATTTGTGAGGCCTAGTTCATCTCCTTGGGGAGCACCGGTCTTATTCGTAAAGAAGAAAGATGGCACTATGCGAATGTGTATCGACTACCGGGAGTTGAACAAGGTGACCGTGAAGAATAAGTATCCACTTCCTAGAACCGACGATTTATTCGACCAACTTCAAGGAGCAACGTGTTTCTCAAAGATCGACTTGCGTTCGGGTTATCACCAAGTAAAGGTTAGAGAAGGAGATGTTCCAAAAACGGCCTTTCGAACGCGATATGGTCATTATGAGTTTCTAGTAATGTCTTTCGGCTTAACAAATGCACTGGCGGTGTTCATGGATTTGATGAACCGGGTGTGCCGACCTTTCCTTGACAAATCGGTGATTGTGTTCATTGATGACATTTTGGTGTACTCCAAAGATGAGGTGGAACATGAGTCTCACTTACGGGAGGTGTTTGGAAGTCCTAAGAAAAGAGAAACTTTACGCGAAGTTTTCCAAGTGTGACTTTTGGTTGGAAGAAGTGCAATTCCTGGGTCATGTGATTACTCGGGATGGAGTGAAAGTATACCCTTCCAAAATCGAGGCGGTGATGAATTGGGAACCTCCTAAGAATCCGAGCGAGATTCGAAGCTTCTTGGGTTTGGCGGGTTACTACCGAAGGTTTATTAAAGATTTTTCAAAAATTGCTTCTTCTTTGACGGCATTGATGCGGAAGAACGTGAAGTTTGTTTGGACAGAAGCGCAAGAAAAGGCATTCCACACTCTTCAAAAGAAATTGTGTGAAGCGCCAATTTTATCATTACCTGAAGGATCGGAAGATTTTGTGGTTTATAGTGATGCGTCTAAGTCAGGTTTGGGGTGCATGCTAATGCAAAGGGGAAAAGTGATCGCCTATGCTTCGAGACAACTCAAGGTGCACGAAAAGAATTATCCCACGCATGGTATGGAATTAGCCGCGGTGGTGTTTGCGTTGAAGTTGTGGCGTCATTATCTATACGGGGCAAAATGTACTCTGTACACCAATCACAAGAGTTTGAAGTATGTGTTCGATCAAAAGGAGTTAAACATGAGGCAACGGAGGTGGTTGGAACTACTCAAGGATTATGACTGTGAATTGCTTTATCATCCGGGTAAAGCCAATGTGGTTGCCGACGCCTTGAGTCGGAAAGAGTATAGCGGGAGTCTACGCGCCAACCTCTCAAGGATCGATATAGTGTCGAGCTTGATAGAGCGGATTAAAGCGGCTCAATCCGAAGCTTTAAAGGAAGAAAACCTCAAAGATGAAGTGATAGTGAAACAAAGGCAACTTTTAACGGAGGATAACCGTGGGGTCAAATTATTCAATGGACGCGTGTGGGTGCCTAAGGTTGGTGGAATTAGGGAGCTACTCATGGACGAAGTGCATAAGTCAAAATACTCCATTCATCCCAGAAGTACCAAGATGTATCGGGATCTAAAGTTACATTATTGGTGGCCGGTGATGAAGCTAGATGTGGCGCATTATGTGGGACAGTGTACAACTTGTTTGCAGGTAAAGGCTCAACATCAATTACCATATGGCAGTTTGAAACCTCTTAAAATTCCCGAGTGGAAATGGGAGAAAATCACCATGGATTTTGTGACCAAGTTGCCGAAGACTTTGAGGGGCCATGACACCATTTGGGTAATAGTGGATCGGTTGACAAAGAGTGCACATTTCTTAGCTATGCGAGAAACCTTACCAATGGACAAGTTGGCAAGACTCTACATTAATGAGGTGGTATCAAGGCATGGTGTACCCGTATCCATAGTCTCCGATCGGGATAGCCGGTTCACCTCAAGATTCTGGCAAGCGTTACAAGAAGAACTAGGCACAAGGGTAAATTTAAGCACGACCTATCATCTACAAACGGATGGTCAAAGCGAAAGAACCATTCAAACCTTAGAGGATATGTTAAGGGCATGTGTAATCGACTTTGGGGGCAATTGGGACACTCAGCTACCATTAGTGGAATTTGCTTACAACAATAGCTATCATTCGAGTTTGAAGGCGGCACCGTTTGAGGCTTTGTACGGGAGAAAGTATAGGACTCCCGCATGTTGGCTAGAGGCAGGGGAAAAGCAATTTGCCGAGCCGGAGATCGTACAAGAAACATCCGATAAGGTCAAAGTTATTAGAGAACGGTTGAAATCAGCTCAAGATCGACAAAAGAGCTACGCTAACAAGAAACGGAAACCGATAGAGTTCCAAGTAGGAGATAGGGTGATGTTGAAAGTATCCCCTTGGAAAGGATTAATTCGTTTCAGAAAGCGTGGGAAATTAAGTCCCCGTTTCCTTGGACCATTCACCGTTTTGGAACGGGTAGGTTCGCAAGCCTACAAATTAGACTTACCCCCAGAAATGGAGGGAATCCACCCAACCTTCCATGTGTGTTACTTACGAAAGTGCTTAGTGGAAGGAGAAAGTGTGATACCGTTATCGGAGATTCAGGTGGAGGACAATCGCTGTGTAGAGGAGCCTGAAGCTATTTTGGATAGAGCAGTGACGAAACTTCGACACAAGGAGGTAGTCAAAGTTAAAGTGCAATGGAAGCACGATAGGGGTGCCAATGTGACTTGGGAACCGGAAGAAGATATGAAACGTCGATACCCTCATTTGTTTGCTTAGCTTAGGATTTCGAGGACGAAATCTTTTCCAAGTGGGGGAGAATTGTAACACCTCAAATTTTCAAGTAAGTTTCCATTTTAAATAAATGATTTAAATTTAATCCTTAATGCTTCTTAATTTCCTGTTCTCTTAATAATCTTTATGTGTAAGGGTGATGGTAGATGTGTGCATGCATACACACATACATGCTTTATAACAGGTCCCCGTATCCACATTTATCCATGCATCCAAACCTCTTTTCTTCAATTTATAAGTTAGAATGTGAGTTTGGAGTCTTTAGTTATCAAATCAAACAAACTCCCGTCCATCTTCTCCTTTGGAACTGCTGTTGCTCAATATCTACTTTCGGTACACTCATGGCGAGAGTGCCATGTCACTATCGCTTGGTCACTTTCGCGGGGGAGGTTTTGGCTGGGATCAATGGGAGTCTCGGTACACTTCTGGCGACAGTGACATGGCGAGAGTGCCATGTCACTATCGCATGGTCACTTTCGCCGGCGAGGATTTTAAAGCAATAAAAGGGCAGCGATGACCAGTTACTTGGAGGACTTTCATTTCAGTTTCTAAAATCGTTTTCTCTCTTTTAAAAGACGATTTTTAGCAGCAAAACACCCTCATCACTATGTGCTCAAGTTGATCATCCTTTGAACCTTCAATCCTCATCCTCTACCCTCCTATGACATTAAAAGCTTCCACAAAAGTCTCAAGTAAATCAAATGTGCAGGTCACAGAGTTTCTTAGTTGAGCTGGATTTCTCTACAAACCCTAGGTAAGTGTTACATTTCAGTTAGAATGGTGTTAATGACCAAACTTAGCTTGTCATAAAGTATTAATTTTGGTTATCATGTGTAATTTAGGGTTCTCATAAGGAATAGGGGTTCTCTCTCTCTACAAACCCTTCTTGGTGAGTTATCCTAAACTTAAACTCACTTGCATGTTAATATAGATGATTTCTAAATATTTGATGTATCCTATTTCTCATATCCATGGTTTCTAGTTTTGATCCAAAAAGGGGGGTTGATAACTTTTGGGTGTTGGTATATAAAATGATTGTAAAACTTGAAGTATTTAGAATTCTTGGTTTGATCATGAATTCTCACTTATAATTATTATTTTGGTTAATAAAAGGATTTGACCACTATAGGTCAAAAATCTAGGAGTTTGATAGATAGAGAAATTTTAAAGAGAATATCTTGCAAAAGAGATTGATGTTGGATTATGAATTAAATGCCTACTTTGATAATGGTGAAACCGTAACAACAGGTATTGTATCGTGTGGAAGATGTCTTTACTTTTGCTAAGGGTTATTATTTACGTTGGTTATAAAGCTTGCTAGTACGTAATAATAACATTGAATTATTTGAGAGTCGCAACTTGTAGTCTTGAGTGTAAATGGATCCATAGGACACTAGAGTCATAGCACGGAATAGGCATCGGGATCCATGATAAGTAAGATGTGGACCTATAGGGTCGGGCATCGTCTCATGGGCAGTAAGGTGTAATTCCAATGTGCGTGTTGTGGATTTGGAGTGACCCAACGTATAGACCTGGAGTGGTTGAAGTTGGGGACTCACAAGTTATAGACTCCTCGGGGTTGCGCTTGGTTCCGTTTTATTTGTGTAAAATGAGAATACATATCTAACGATTACATGGCTACTTTATCTTATGAATTGAATTTGATTTTATCAAGGTCTCATTCAGATTTGGAGCATTTTGGGCTTGTTGAACTACTTCAAGGGTTTTAATTCATTTCGCATCGTACCTTGATTTTACTATTATTATTATTTATTATTTAAAAAGGGTGGATTTCTTACTCCCATATTATTAGACTAACATTTTGTATTTTGGGTACGTGATTAGGGTCTTCAAGCGGTGGGACTCCTCGGACTTGAGTGAAGGGACATATTGGTGAATAGCATTTTTGGAAAAGACTTGAAGGCGTACAATTAGAATTTGGATGTCGATATTTTGATAGCAATTAGACAACACCCGAATTGTAATCTAAGTTATATCAATTTAGATTATTAGGTTGTTGGACCGTATATTGCTTAACTTTTGGATATTTTGTACGTCATACTCTACTTCCCCACTTGTTTGGGTGATCTGTTAATATTAGAAGTATTTTCCCGAAACTTTGCAGGTTTAAATTTTACCTAAATTTTTAGGGTGTTATAACATACATGTATTTATTCAAATATAAATTTTCCATAGCAACCGTATAAGCGAATTATATTTATACCTCACAGATTTCTTATAGCAATCGTATAAGCAAATCTTCTTTACTTAGATTTCTCATAGCAACCGTATGAGCAAATCACATTCAAATTATATATAAATTTTACTTTATAAAATTCTCCCTTCAAAATTCATCCAAACAGTTCATTTATAAAATATATCTTACCATACTTTTAAAACATTTATAAAAAGGTAAGGTAAGAATGAACTCACCTGTTTAGTAGACGCGTCACTTTTTCCTTGATTCCGCCACTAACTTCACAGAGATCTGAAATACCATATATATATATATATATTGTATTAATCTACTGTACATGACTCTCTAAAAACTAAGAATCCTTAATATCTAAAATTCTCGTCTCATATCGCAACTAACTACTGTTATAATCTCTTGTCGCAATGCACTGTGCATGTCGCAAACCACTACTGCGACACAGTGTCATATCGCAACCCACTATTGCGACATGGTGTCATATCGCAACCAACTGTTGCGACATAGTTCCATATCACAACCAACTGTTGCGACACGAACACCATATCGCAACCTTCTGTTGCGATACCACTTCCTTGTCGCACTTAAGGTTGCGATATTCATGAATATCGCAATGCACTACTGCGATATACATGAATATCTCAACCCACTGAAATCATCTTAAACCCAGATTTTCACCTTTTTAAACCATGTTTGTTTCCATAAACATGCTGATATGTTTAACACTACTTATAAAACATATCTATCAACCCAGATTTATCATAATCTTCCAAAATTAACAAAACCCATTTCTAACTCCATAGAAAACTTATTTTAAGTAAAATCATACCTTTGTTACACCAATTTGAACTCTTAATTTTCAGCTGAACTTGAATCTTTCTCCTTCTTCTTCCCTTTTCTCGGTTCTATCTCTCTCTCTTTGACACCGATTCACACACACACACACTCATATGACAAAAGTAATAAAAATGAGACACCTCACTCTCTTAATTGAGATGAGGCGGTGAGGTGATTAAGGTTTAATCACCTTAACCAAACAAACCTCCATGTTTCTTCAAATAGCAAATTTCACCCTCATACTTATAAATTAAATTTAAAGTTTACCTCTAACTTATTATTTCACAAAACTAATAACGTAACATACTCAGGGTTAAACTCTAAAATTAATTCATCAAATATCTCATCTCCACTTAACAAATAATTATACTCAATTATTTAATAAACCCAAACATCATCTTTATAAACAAAAATCGAGATGTTACAACCATCATCATAAACACTATGGAACGTTGACCAATCACATTAAATATAAGAGATGACTCCATTATTTTTACTAAGCGAGTGCACAAAAAATAACATTTTTGTTAATAAAAAGTAAGTATATATGCAACAAAAAGAACTCGCACTATCAAACCATAAGACTGAAAGTTATAAATCTTTTCACAAATCACGATAAAATAGTTGGTTTGTTGTTTGTTTTAGTTAAGGAAGGTTGATGCCACTTGTGGGTTTGGCCCTTCTTCCTGATGATGATATCCTTAAAAAAATCGAAAAGTATTACAAACAAAATTTAAAAGGTGAAAAATATGATTTTTGCTGGAAACAAGGATCAAACATGCACCATTTCAAAGGAGAAGCATTAACCAAGTCATCTCAACCACTTCAGATTCTTTCTAGAATTTAGTTTTAAAACATTTAAGGGCACCGTCAAAATTAAGCGCGGACAACTTTAAGACCCCCAATTCTTTTTTACATTACGATGAGACGATTGAGCGGTAACCCATGCACTCCACCCCCTTAGTGGGACCGCTCTCTTTTCTATGTTTATCACAACGTTTTTTAGATTCAACTACTTCAAAACCTTCGAATCAAAGATGGATCATGTTGTCGATGACGGTGTTAATCGGATACATACCAATAAGCATTTGGTACCTTATTAGGATCAGTGGTGGACTTACCTTGTTGGATGTGGGGGAAACACCCACTTAAATTAAGTATCATATTAGACCAACAATCTTGCCCGATAAATGAGAGTGGTGTCTTTACCTATTATATTTGCTTGATATTGGATTATATCGTCCGGATCTAGTTAGTGGTTGGCTTAGATTGTCATCTAAACCCATTATTTCCACATTTGTTGTCTGTGGTTGAACATCTACATTATTTGAAGACTTCTCATGTCGGGTCAGGTCAACGTGAAAGACTTTAGGCTTGTGATTTATTATGGTGACACAAAAGTCATGTCCACCTCTTCACTTCACGTAACCGATGCATAAAAATTCTTTCAGATTTTTCTCAATGGTATCACAAATTAAATACAATTTTTTTACTTTATAAAATTTTCATATAAACCTTAAACTTTAATGTTTATTGTTTCATCATAAAACCTTGGTTGCACATTTAAGAACCTAAAAATATACACTTAGCCACATTTTTTTATGATGGGATTTACAATATCTGGCCAATCATTAGCCATGGGTCCAAACGTATATAGGCTACAAAACAAACCAAAATAACGTTGTTTCCGTTATAGGACACAAAAGCCATGCCCGCCTCTTCACTTCAGGTAACCTATGCATAAAAATTCTTTCAGATTTTTTTCAATGGTATCACAAGATAAATACAACTTTTTACTTTATAAATTTTTTCATATAAACCTTAAACTTTAATGTTTATTTTTCATCATAACACCTTGGTTGCACATCTAAGAACCTAAAAAAATACACTTAGGAGCCGTTTATAAAACACTTACTCGGGTAAGTGCTTTCCAAGCCATATTAACTTACCGGATAAATATGGCAAGGACCTAGAATCTTACCCGGTAAGAGCGGAAGCAAGGACCGAGAGTCGAAAGAAAGGACCTAGAGTCTTACCCGGTAAGTGAGTGCGACGAATCTTACCATGGTTAGCGCTTACCGGCTAAATTGTAGCATACGATGCCATTTTGGTGGACTAAAATCTTACCCGGGAAGTAGGTGATAGTGTTGAATTTTACCGGTAAGCACTTACCCGGGTAAGTGATTAGGTAAACAGCCCCTTAGCCTCATTTTTTATGACAGGATCTACAATTTTTGGGCCAATCATTAGCCATGGTTTTACCGGGTTCATTTGGTTTGGTTTAATTTATGCTTCACAAACCACATATCATAGGAATATTGATGGCAATGTAGACACCCCAAATGGCATAAGGTTAACTATTCAAACCTTTTATAGAACGGGGCATTGATATTCCAAGTGACAAATCAAAAATTGCATCATAGTTGTAAATTACATGACTATGGGGTCTTTTATCAAACGCTTAACAAGTAAATGCTTACCGGTAAGAGTCACTTACCTTACTGGAAAAGATTCTCTGCCATCAAAATGGCATGGTAGACAAAAAGTAAACCCGATACGCATTAGTTGGGTAAGAGTCACCATTCTTACTTATCGGGTAAGATTCTCGGTCTCCCCTGGTAAGGTAAATGACGTGGTTAGTGCTTAACATTTGGTAAATGACCCCCCAGGTCTCAATTGGTTATGTTCATCATTCTCTACCAAAGAATTGTTTAGTAACCCTTGGTGTTGATGAAGATTTCCTTTGAGAACTATGATTCAAACAAAAGAGTTATGCATCATACCCGGGAAATTAAGCAACAAAAAAATTGAGCATGCTAGCATGACTCTTTTGAGTGAGTTAAAGAAGATATTGGATGAAGCTAAAAGGAAAATTGGGATAACAAGTCCTGAATCAGAAACATAAGAGATGTTGCTCTTGTTATAGCATCCGGTATGTAATGGTCATAGTTAATCTCCAATTTTTTGTCAAGTAAAGAGAATAAAGAAATAAGGCCAGATTTGCAAAATTTCTGGAAATTGGCATATCAACTCATTGTTGCATATAAAGATTCCAAAGCATGAATACTAACAAGATTATTTGCATAAACCTAAAAGGTATGTCATCATTACCTATTAAAACCATTAGCTAGGCCCGCATAGAAGCAGTGATACGGCCATCATGTTTGTAAATGCAATCATCTTGCTGATGGAGCAGAAGCAGAGATTCCGTGTAAGTAGTCACAAACACATAATTTTCGGTTGCGAAAATATCAAGATCCTTGATGTGGCCTGTGCAAGATTCATATACAGCAAGTGTAGCCTCTGAATAATAACGACCTCCAAAATCATGCTATTTTATTACAGGTTCGCCACTCTTGCTAAATCCCAAAGTCCTCTTTATCATTAATGCATCTGGTGCTGTAATGGTGAATAGCTTTGCAACGATTTTGGATCACCATCCTCCATCATCCATACACTACAAACTCGTTGCTTGGTTGTATTTGTAGTGTATTCAAGCACGACAAGAGACTCCATTAGCCTGGAGATGGACAAAACTAACTCAGACAGGTGACCCAATTCACCTGGAAGGTAAGCCAAGCTATTTGGGAGGGTTTGGGAAAAATAGTTTTTTTGGGGGTTCAACAACAGGTTTCTTTATACTTTAAACCTTACTAGTCGGTTACATTTTGAGAAAGTTTAATGGTTTTTCATTCAAAAGTTAGTTCAATGACTTAATCATTAAAATTGAGATAGTTTGTTGGGTTTTTCTAAATTTTTCCCTAAAAAATATGTATTCTTGTAAGCATTTGAATTAATATATATATATATATATATATATATATATTGCTCTCATTAATTAACTTATGTACTTTGAGGCGAAGGATTTGCAAGAATAGGAGTTGAGGTAAGAAACGTAAGAAGAGATATGGGTCCTTGATCACTTTTAATCACTTTCATCCCATGAGTTTTGCTTCTCATGGGAATTGATATGGTGCGATTCATTAATATTGATCTTCAATTAGAATTGATACAAGGAACCCAACCCTTTTCACCATAACTTTCATTCTCACTTGAACCCAACTCTGTACTTCGAAGTATAAAGTAAATTTTTAATTATTTTTATAATTACTTTTCAACCTCCATTGGTGACACTCCTCTTGCACATTCACTTGTGCATGTGTGAGTGCGTGTGAGAAACATTAACACTTTGCTAACTTGCAAAATTTTTAACTTCTTGCATGATCTTTCATCTATAAATTGGATATGACTTAATCAATGAAGGAAGCCATTAAAAATGAGAATCATCAGCACTTTGCTAAGCATGATATATGGAAAGAAAGACGGAAAAACTATAGTTAGTCATTTAACAATTCTTATTTTATACCTTTTATATATTTTTATTATTTGATAGGATTTATATAAACCCTAAACCGGATCTTTAAGCTCAAGAATGATTAGTTCTAGATCATGGAATAAACATATACAAATCACAACATGAACAACGGAATTAAACGACAGATTTGTATAGCTAACAAGGTTCATTAATTTAAACATACTGATTACATACTCACGCCCCAATTTGTTGACCTAAGTTATCAACAAACGAATACTTCTTCTCAAGTATTAGGATTAAGAACCTTGGGGCTCATGCACACACATCTACACGTTTTTGTTTAAACGTGGGTTTCAAGAACGTCTAATTCTATATCTCTAGGTTTCTTTATATACTAGAAACCTAGATAAACTAGAAACTAGATAAATACCAATCCTAGATAAACTAGGAATCCTAGATAAACTAGAATTTACAAGGATAACTATAAAATAAACATATTACAATTCGAACCCTTGTAAGTTGAAGTTTTGACACATCAAATCTATATGAAATATTCCTAACAATCTTCCCTTATTTGATGATGACAAAACTTAGCATCAGAATCTTCAAGTAGCTCTTCCCCTTTTTGACATAATCAAATCCAAAACTTATCAAACTTGAATCTTCCCCTTGAATGATCAACACTTCTTCTTCCCCTGAATTTATGCTAACCATCCTTGTGTCTTCGAGGTTATATCAATTACGTTGTAAAGAAAATCAACCATTATCTATTTGAAGTTGAAGTAAAAAACCAAACCTTGAGTCTTATATCCCGTAGAAACCAAGTGAACAACAACGTCATTCTCATGAATGAGGGGATCCCTGTCCTTCGACCAATCTTCTTCTCTAAGATTTCGTCAAATTGAAGTCACATTCTTCGAACAATTACGTTAATAATCTTCATAATATCACGGGTTATCTTTAACAGGTGAAGGATACCTTTAAAGATATGATAAGAACACAAACTCTAACTTTCACTTCTTCTTCAAACAAACTCTAATTAATCTTCCTTTTTGTAATCAACTGATGACGATCAAAGGGTAGTCATTTAAGCATTCTTCCTCTATCGTTCATCAAACCTTCATACCTTGTGTGTGTGAATTTTCTTGAAACAAACAAAAATCATCCTCCTTTTGTCGAGCATGATCCTAACATGGTGTGTGACATGTATTAAATATATATACTGAATAACCTTACAAGGTTATTCTTAACAAGTTTATTCATTGTTTTAAAGTTCATGTGACACATCCTTCTGTGCCAAGGTGATGATTCATCCAAAGAAGCTTTTGAAACTAAACAATTTAGGGATGAATCAGATGTTGGACTATGGGGTAACATTTCTTCACACTCCAATCTTCATTGATAACAACAGTGCTATTAGCATTGTTAATAATCCAGTCAAACACTCAAAAACAAAGCATATAGAGATCAGGTATCACTTTATAAGAGATTGCAATGAAAAGAAATTAATTCAGGTTGCTAAAGTTCATACAAATGACCAGTTTGCTGATCTATTCACAAAAGCTTTTGATGTGGGTAGATTCACCTTTTTGGTAACAAGTGTGGGCATGATCAACCTAGAATAAATTCATGACTTTCTGTTTTTATACCTGTATTTCTTCATATATTTGGTGCTACTAACTCTCTTTCTCAGGATCCTCTGTTTCCCTCAGATTACCAAGTGCAGAAAAGTGTAAGTGTAGTTACTAGTGCCTGTGCAGAGTTACTACTGCTAATGCAGAGTTACTACTGCTAGTGCAGAGTTACTACTGCTAGTGCAGAGTTACTACTGCTAGTGCAGAGTTACTACTGCTAGTGCAGAGTTACTACTGCCAATGAGTAGTTAATACTGCTCAGCAGTTAATACTGCTCAGTAGTTAATACTGCTAGTGCACAGTTAATACTGCCAATGAGTAGTTAATACTGCTTAACAGTTAATACTGCTTAACAGTTAATACTGCTTAACAGTTAATACTGCTTGTGTAGTTAATACTGCTTGTGTAGTTAATACTGCTTGTGTAGTTAATACTGCTCAGTAGTTAATACTGCTTGTGTAGTTAATACTGCTCAGTCGTTAATACTGCTTGTGTAGTTAATACTGCTCAGTCGTTAATACTGCTTGTGTAGTTAATACTGCTCAGTCGTTAATACTGCTTATGTCGTTAATACTGCTTTTGAAAATCTAGGGCAAATACTGCTATAAATACCCCTGTTTGCCCGCCAAAGTTCATAACGACTCTTCGCATTAACTTCTTCTCTCTCTCGTTCTAACCTCTTCTCCCTAGAATCTCTGTGTTTTCTTTACAAATCCTCAGGAAGCACAACGATTATGGAGTTTGTCGACGAGCATAATGAGATTGCAATGCTTCAGAAGCCGAAGCAGGCCGAAGGATTTCATGAAATTGTGGATTTTCTCAAGTCCACTCATATTTCTTATGCCCTAACGGTGAATCCAACTATCTACATCGAGCATCAGACGCAATTTTGGGCCAATGCCACCGTGGAATCCGAAGATGGGCAGAAAGTCATCCAAACAAGGGTATGTGACAAACCCTTGAAAGTTTCAGAAGAACTCCTTCGCATCACTCTTCGATTAGATGATGCCTCAGGTATAACTTCTATTTCCAATGAAGAACTATACTCAACTTTACAAAGAATGGGGTATGAAGGTCCCATTGGAGTTTTTAAGTTTTACAAGTCTAAATTTCATACACAATGGCGATTCTTTGTTCATACCTTAATGCATTGCATGTCAAAGAAAACTACTGGATGGAGTGAGTTTAGCAGTACCATTGCTTATGCCCTGGTCTGCTTGGCCACTGCCAGGAAGTTTAATTTTTCACAAATGATTTTTAATGATCTTGTGTCAAACCTGGAATCCAAAAAGCGGTTTTATATGTATCCAAGGTTTGTTCAAGAAGTGATAACTAAGGAATTGACGGATATACCTCTATTTGATGAGGTATATGTACCAAAATCCCCTAAAGGGAAGGTTTTCTCAAATATGAGGAGACTTCCTAGGGACTCGGAAGGAGTTGACACACCATTGTTCTCTACAATGATGGTTGTGTCCCACACAAATGAAGGTATGGCATCAGGGTCAAGGCCCTCATTAGACACACCCACTGATGACCAATCCCAACCTTCCATCACAAAAGTAATCCCTCAGTCCATTCTTGTACGACCCACTCCCATAATAACCAAAAAGTTTGAAAGAAGAAAGGTACACAAGGTTCCTTCCCTTGATGTATCTCCTAAGAGCCCGAAGCCTTTAAGCCCTCTGTTGGAGCATTCTCCAATGGAGAATATCGAAAGGGAAACCACAGGGGTGTCTCCCAACCCCAAGAAGGTGCTCACTAAGGAGAAGATTGAGCATGTGATACCACTTGTCAGGATCGAATCTTAACAAGATAACTATCAAAATCATCCTCCTTTTGTCGAGCATGATCCTAACATGGTGTGTGACATGTATTAAATATATATACTGAATAATTACAAGATAACTATCAAAATAAGATTGATCTTCAGAATATTCTTTTAAGTATATCTTCAATCAATCCATCTTTATCTCCTTCAATCTCGCATTCCATGTTCTGATCACAAGCAGTAGTAACTTCATTCTTCTCAAGCAGTACTAATAATCTTTTAGCAGTAGTAATGTTTGATATGCCCAAGCAGTACTAACAGTTTTCGTAAGACACCAGCAGTACTAACTTTTGTTCAGCAGCATTAATGATATTCCAGCAGTAGTAATATACCAGCATTATTAACTTTGTTCAGCAGTATTAACCATGTACCAGCAGTACTAACCTTGACTTGCAGTAGTAACTTTGACAAGCAGTACTAACCTCACATAAGCAGTATTAATAATGTTCCAGCAGTATTAATATCTCAGCAGTACTAACCTTGAACTAGCAGTAGTATCTTTGTTCTGGCAGCACTAACATTGATCTGGCAGTACTAACTTGATCCGGCAGTAGTAATGTTGTTCTGGCAGTACTAACCATTCTTAGCATATCTTCAGTTCCCAACAATCTCCCCCTAACTTGACTTTTCAGGATGAGAAGTTAAGTTCTTCAGATGATGCTTCCAAAACCTAATCATCAACGCATAAATTTGGATCCAATCCCAGACTTTGATTGAGAATCCTTTTTACAAGGTATCTTGCCATCTTAGAGTCTTTGTCACTCACCAACTTAGCATGCAGCATTCCATTCAACTTTTTCATGCTGTGCTTGTATACAACATCCACCAAATAATATTCATGAAATGTATTGTCAAGAGAGATGACATACACTCCACAATTCTCAATGAGCATCCAGTTGGTGATGACTTGAAAATTCCTTGCCATCAAATACTGAACTGCTTCTGGTTTGAACATTAAGCACAAGTATTCAAGAACCATCTTGGTAATAGACATACCTTGCTCTGTCAGCATGTTTCCATATAGCCTCATTCCCACCTTGAACATCTCTTCCAAGTCAGATCTAGAGCATGTTCTGATAAGTTTTCCCCAAGTAGGACAAACTTCAAACTTTCCATCTGCCCTTTTGATTCTGATGAACTCCTTTCTTCCATCTTTCAATGTGTCCCAGAAGATGATTTCAGGAGCCATAGAAGATATTGGTTCAGCTTGGATTGGATTAGTATTAACCACAGTAATATACAAATCACTTTGAGCATTTGGCAGTGATTGTACATTGCTTGGTTGGCCTGATGGAGTTGACTTTGTTCTTGGCCTCTTTGTTCTTTTGAAAGATTTAACAGCTTCAGGAGTGGTTTCAGCTGTTTCTTCTTTGTGGCTCTTAGCAGCACTAACAGTTTCTGCTGCCTTTTGTTTTTCAGCAGCAGTAACTGTTTCTACTGCTGGTTCTGTTTCTGCTTCCTTTGTAAGATCAGCAGCAGTAACGGTTTCTGCTGCTGTTTCTGTTTCTGCTTCCTTTGTAATATCTGCAGCCTCCTCAGTCTCCCCCTCAACCTTATACTCATACTCCCCCTCAATGTTTGCATCCTCCATGTTTAGATCAGAGTCTAACTCCCCCTTTTTGGAAGCATCATTGGTAGGGTTTCTTCTCCTAAGGACAAACTGAGCTTTCTTCTTTCTGTGCATCAACTTAGTGATCAACTTTCCTTTGCTTCTCAAGCTGTGAGTTTTGATAGAGGACCATTTTCTTGAGTTCATCAATTTCCTTTTTCTGATCCATGACGTCAATGTTGATATTTGCAATAGTTTCCATCAATTCCTCGTACGTATATCTATCCTCACCCTGTTTAGGAGTTTTTACCTCCCTTAAAGGATCATTGGAAGTTTTAGCAGGTGTCTCTTGCCTAGCAAAAGCACTACCTACCCCCTTGGTTTCTTGGCACCTGGGACCTCTGGATGATTTCTCACCCTGAGTTGCCGTGAGGAAGGGCTTAGTTATTTTACCACTGGCCTTCTCTTTGCTAGCAGAAGTAGTGGCAGCCTTGCGACTCACATGTCACAAGGATATATATTTATTGATAGATAGCTATTAACGTAAGAATATACATGTGAAAAGGAATTCGATTGTGTTTTAGAGAGAATTAACCTCAAGGTTTAAGAACCCTATTTCTAGAGAAGTAGAAGTCGTCTTGATTGAGCTTGTTCATCAAGATTGAGGTTTGGTTGTAATATTGTGAGTCGAAACAGTGAATACAAAAATTGTGTGTTTTCTGATATTCTGTTCATTGATTGTGAGAATTAAAGTTCTATTCCGCAGATTCTTTAATTCTGAATTCTAAGTATTAATTATCTTGTTAAGATTCGATCCTGACATTATTAATATTCAATAAATTATATAAATTAACCAAAATATAATAATAATATTTGAGGACAGTAGGTTGAAAGATTAAAGAGTATAAAATATAATAAAAGTTATAAAATTTGAATAAAATGTAAAGAGGGGTGTATTTGACGATTTAGAAGAGAACTATGTTTTATTTTGAGACTATATTGATAAAATATCAATTTGTTCCACCTTGTTCCATGAGGTGGGGTGGAACACCCTTGTACCACTTTGTTCCACACAGAAGTCCTCCCCGCCAAACATGAAACAACGATCTTTGTTCTGTTGTACCACTTTGACAGTGTGGGGCCAGTTTGAAACGTTTTTATGGACAAACTAGCGTAAAAAGGAGGTCCATTAGACTAATCCATCATTTAGAGCTCAAAAAAGTATTAAATTGCAAAGCTTGAATGCTGAAAATATACCAACTTAGGAACCTACTTTGAATCCCGAATGTTCAAACAAGTGTTGTTAGTGAAATAAACTGAACCACACAATACAATCAATGTCTTGTATATTATAAGACTTTAGGAAACACACAAACAGTACAAAGAAACCTTACCAAACTTGGTGTGCATACAACCCTTATGCAATTCAGAGCAGACAATCAACAATCTTCTTATAAAAAGAACCAACTGTCAAAGACAACAAAAGGATATTATTTTACCAAAATATATATTCTTACTCGTCTCCATGACTCCATTCTTGTTCTGAGATGAAACTTTAAGATGGATTCTGTTTTGACTTGGATAATATAGTTGTTGCAGATTGTGTAAATAAGAAGCTTCATAATTGAGCCAAGGTAGATCAATAGAAGCAATCTATGCAGATTTCCTCCAGTTTGCAGTCCCTTGATTCCTCTGGTTATATAGTCTAAACAGCAGGAATATAACAGATTTCCTCAAGTAAACTGGAAGTAACTTGATCAATAAGAGGAGGCCAATAAAAATGAGAATCATGAGCACTTGTCTAACTAATTATCAGATAACAAGTTATGACACTTGGTTACCCAGGTAGCTGCAAGATTGTATCATTATAGTTAGCCCACATACCCATGGTTACCCAAAAAAATGAAAAGGCCACATTACATTTACATGATGGTCAAAGTTAAGCATTTTAACTGTGCAATATCTTTCATTGAAGTTATAAATTGGCAACACATTTATAAACGACAGAAGCAAGAAAAATGCGAAGAAGATAACAAGCAAGTATTGTCCATTCATACTCTTTGCTGAATATTAATACCTAATTAAAAGACATGTCATCATTAAATACTACAACTATTAGGCATGCATGAAGTCAAAACTTAAAACTAAAATACAAACAAGTTTTATAATTGGAGTCTGAGAACAAAAAAAACTGTCACTTTTTATCAACTAATTAATATGCATGATAATTTCACTTCAACCTTGATCTATATATATACACCTTGATTGCATGTTCCAAAGTGTCACCTCACCTGACAATGTGGCCATGATCATCATGATCGAGCAGAAGCAGCGATTCCGTGTAGGAACTCCCGTAGAATGAAAGTTTGTTTCCAAAAATCCTAAGATCCTTGATCCAAAAATCCTAAGATTCCGTACAAATGCCTTTTTTTATCAGATTTCAATTCAATTATAGGTTCGCCACTCTTCCTAAATCCTACAGTCCACCAAATTGATGCATCCGGTGCCTTGATAGTGAATAGCTTTGTAAACGCTTTTCGATCACCATGCTCCATCATCCATACATCACAAACTCGTTTATCGGTTTTTTCTTTATTGTAGTCAAGCAACACAAGAGATTCCCTTAGCCTAGAAATGAACAAATCTGATTCAGATTCAGACAAGTCATCCAAACTATCTGGGAGGTCTACCTCTCTAAACTCTTCGGTGCTCATATCAAACGACATTATCAGACTACGATGTTCATGTTCATCATCCACAACAATCCAGTCACAAGCAAGCCAGTAAATAAACTGACCTATAACTATATGAGAACCTAAAAATTCAATTGATTTACGAGGTAGATTGCTACGTGAGGGTGTCCATTCCCCTGAGCTTAATGTGAAAACCATAACTTGGTTGGGGATGCAACTTATACTTTCAATATCCCCATAATAATCAATATATGTAATGTTGACAAGCTTAGGGTCCTTGGTGTAAGGACAAACCCCAAAACCAATGACATGATCAAACGGCGGATGTACCACATGAGGCACAACAATAGCAATCGATTTTCTAATTGAAGGATTCCAAAGAACAACCATATTCGTTTGAGAGTTATCTGGTTCTCGGAAAAAACCATCCAAGCACAACAAGCCGCAAGAGCTACCGATTATTCTGGATTGATCAAGTAATTGAAGGATTGGAGTAAACTTTTGTTGGGGTAAAGTATCATCATCGACAAGATGAACAAATTTTACATCAGGTTCTCGCCAATCTCCGACTTCATACTTTATAAGTAGATGTTCCGGCTGAGTGGGGAGGACTTTGTAAACAGCAACAAACTTAGGGTGCGTTTGGTTTGCGGGAATGGATTGGATTTCATGTAAGGATTTGGATTTGGAGGGATTTGGATTCGGGGGGATTGAAATCCCATTCCATTATAAATCTTGTTGGGTTTGTAGGCTTAGGATTTTGATTTGGATTTTTTTTTTGTAATTTTTTTTAAACTAACTGGCTAAACAAGGAAACTAACGGATGGACTAAATGTGTAATAAAATTAACTAAAAACTTAACGGAATTGTTAACAAAAGTTAACTAACCTAACTAACTTTGGCTTAACGATATTAGGACTAAAAAAAAGTAACAAAAACTAACAAAATAAACGGACAAACAAACAAATCCTAACGAAACTAACGGAAACGGACCAATTGTGTTAAGAACTTAACGGAGTACTAACGGACTCCGTTAGTACTGTTCATCATCAACTTCAATCACGATCTGCAAGTTTTCAACTCGATTGTCTTCTGTTTCTCACGTTCAAATCGAGTTTCTTTCGGTTCCTTTGCGTTTTAAGAACGTTAAACAACAAATTACAACCACAAAAGTAAAATCATGCAACGAGACTACTTGCGATAAAAAAAATCCGGCGACCATGAATTTTCCGGCGAGATATGGTTGCGACAAAATGTTTATCGCAACTGAGGTTTGTCGCACCCAAGTGTTACGATAAAAACAAAACTTGCGACAATAAATGATCCTTGCGACAAAAAGTTGCGATTACTATGAACTCCGGTCACTACAAAAAAAAATAATTTCCGACGGCCATATCCGTCGGTAATCCGTCGGCAAATGGTAAGATCCGTCGGTAATTCGTCGGTAAACGCCGTCGGAAATAACCTGGTAGGTAAGTGATTTACCGACGGATTACCGACGACAGAAATTACCGACGGATAATTATTTTTTTAGCGACAGATTATCGACGGATAATTATTTTTTATTTTTTTATTTTTTTTAAATAAAATCCGTCGCTAATTACCGACGGCTGGCATCCGTCAGTAATTTTCGTCGAATATGAAATCCCACCGGACTTGGATTTGAAATCCCACCTTTTCTCAAAGGATTTCCAAATCTACCAAGTGAGGGATTTTAAAAAAGTCAAAGGCTTTTAAAAAAGTCAATACATTCAATTCTTTCAAAACAAACATATGATTGGATTGGATTTGAAATCCAAATCCTTTTAACTCCAATTCATTCCCGTAAACCAAACGCGCCCTTAGAGCATTTGATCAATGAGTTCCATGCTTTGCACACCGATATGAATCGAATCAATGATTTGACAGGAAGCTTTTTGATGATTTCCAGTTGGATATCCAAAGGTATGGTGCGTGACATTTTTTATTTTGGGGATATGAATTTGTTTATGAGGTTTATAATATGGACGTTTAATTGTTCATGGAATTTGGATAAGTATAATTTCCAAACTACATCCATATCGTTTCAATATTCCGACCAATTGTAGTTTTTTACCTTATTTTAATGTATAAAACAATGTAAATATTAAATCTTTTTTAACTAGTTTTATTATTTCTTAGACAATATTCTTGGTTATTTTTATTTAATTAGAAGCATATTTGGGCAATACAGTACAATATATCTCGATTTTAATGCTCAATCATATTATTTGTCTTTGTCGATTTTATGATACAGTCTTGTGGATATTGAGACAACGATAATATTTTTATGTTTGAATAAAATATAAATTTGAGTACCCCTCATAAAAATTATAAAAAAAAACATATCAATATAATAGTAGTATCAAATTAACAATTTAAAAGTTCTCAATTTTTATATAATTTGTTTGATTCAAAATTTATTTATCATAAATTAATTTAAGTTTAATAACAATGTAATTTATTTTAGGTAATATTTTTATGTAGATAAGTATTCTTATCGTAATTACATTTTAGATTCTTTATATTTAAATGTGATGTTTATCATGTATTTGATTGTGTTTATCGGTTAGTTATATGAATTCAAACATACAGCTTTAAAAAGTTGTGCTGATGCACCATTTACTTGTAATTTTGAATTTTAAGTAATATGTATCAATAAATAGTAGTTGATGGATAAAAAAATGTTTTTAAAAGTTTAACTCGCATACTTTATAATATAGTACGAGGTGCTAAAATAACCAACCAACCTGAAAACACTTGTTAAGTTGTTCCATGCTTTATGGTTGCTTTGTGTTTCTAGTTCTAAAGCCTAAATACACCCCCCCTGCACACACATTATGTGTGTGTGCACAATACACAATGTGTGTGTGTTTCTGTGTATGTGTGTGTGCACAGTACACAATGTGTGTGTGTTTCTGTGTGTGCAGGAGGGTGTGAATAGTAGCACCTCTGTGCAAGATGACAAATTAAACAACTATTGAACTAAGAATATTATAATAAGCAAGTCAATGAGTTTATTGAATAGTTCTATTTTGCAGCTACATCCTAATAATTTTTTAGTGATAAAAGAATTATGGTCAAAGTGCAAATGATGCGTATTATTTGGCAAGGCAATGTTGTAAATACAAACATCCTATTGGTGTTGAGTTCCTGGGTGAAGCCGTAAAGGCATGCATCAAACGTATTTTGTTATCTGGCCTAGGGGTTGTTTGACCGTTCCTGAATGGTTTGGTGCAAAATTATTAAGTGGTCAAAATGATTAAGAGGCTCTTATAATATAGTGCAAAAAAAATATGTTTGTTTGGTAATTGTTTAGAATGAAAGCAGGTTCTGAATGGTTAAGGGAGACCCAAGATACAAAATCATATAGAGGGTTTTAGAAGCATTAAGAGGCACACTTTTTTTTTGCCAAACAAGATTCACCTCAAAGCGACTTAGAGGTTGCCTCTTAATGGAACTATTAAGAGATATCAAACAGCCCCTTGGCAATCATTTACTTATGGCTATTTTTCCATCCGTAAATATTTATGTGTATGTATGGATTCAAGTTATATATGGTATACATTTATAAACGACAGAAGCAAGATAAAGGCAAAGAAGATAATAAGCAGCAATATTGCCCATTTATACTCTTTGGTGTATATTAATACCTAAAAGTATGTCACCATTAAATACTACAACTATTAGGCATGTATGAAGTGAAAACATAAAACTGAAATACACCAAGTTTTTAAATTTTAGTCCGAGAACAAAAATGCCCAAAGCTGTCACTTTTTCTCAAGTAATTATACGCATGATAATTTCACTTCAACCAAAAAACTGAAAAAGTCACTTCTTCCATCACAAATGAAGGAGCGATTAGACCGTCTTTTATCAACATATCATACAAAGTGACAATCAATCTCAATGTACTTGATACGTTCATGAAAAAACGAGTCACACCATCCTTGCAAGGAAAGCTTGATATCTGCGCATAAGAGGACGCCTTGGCCAGGGAAACCTTTTAGGTATGAGACAACTATCAATACAACATCCCAATGTTCTTGACAAGGTTCAAGGAAAGTCTTTCTTGTTATTTCATAATGTTGTATTTAGGGGTGTGGCAAAACGCTAACAATCATCCTAATAGAATACTTAGTGGGATCTTTAAGTTTATAGGATCAAAATGTGTACGTTTTATACAAACATGTTATAATGAGTTGTAATGACAAAATAAGCAAATTAACAAGCTTAATATTTATGAAAAGATTGTAAACTAGTACGACTTAAGTAGTAAATCGTCCTATTAACTTGACAATTTTCTTAAAAATACATCATATAAGCTTAAATTTAAATGTCTTTATAATAACTTTTATAATATAGTATATAATTTCCCTGTCTTTGTGCTTTTAAACTTTTCATTCAAAAGCACATTTTATATATTATGTTGCAAAGAAAATTGTAACCAAGAAATGTATGAAATTTGGATGTTTCTTATCTTTTTGAGATTATCATACCTTAACAGCACATGATGCGGATGAGTGTAGGGAGCTTTGTCAGGGGTGGACGTGTTAATAAAGCCCCATGTGGGGTTCCGTGCACACGTTCAACTTATTTTTGTAAGTAGAATTTCTTTTGGATATGAAATGTGCACCAGATTTCTGAATGGAGCACAGGATACTTGAAAATATAAGAAACATTTAGCAAAAAAACCGAAAAAAATCCCTCGAAATCAACAAAAAGAACTTAAAAGAACCCTCGAAACTGTGAAATGCGGCTAAAAAACATCGGACGACTTTGCAAGGGTTTGATCCACCTTAAAGGTGCACCAACTTGCTTGGCAAAAGTTATGGTCCACCAACTTGTTTGGCAAAAGTTATGGTCCACCAACGAGCTGTATGTAGCAATAAAGTTAAAGTTAGAGCAGTCGATAAAAGACATCCATGCCTTTGAGACGAATTTGAATTGAATCGATGATTTGATAGAAATCAACCAAAAAACTGAAAAAGTCCCTCGAAATCAACCATAAAAAAAAACTTTAAAGATCTCTTGAAATAGTGGAATTCAAATAAGAACACACCAGACGGTTTTTAGGGCTTTGATCCACCTTAAATGTGCACCTGCTCGGCAAAAATCATGGGTCCATCACTGTGCTGTAAGTAGCAATAAAGTCGGAGCAATCAATGATAAATCGATGAGTTTAATACAATGAAGTCAAAACATAAAACATAAAACTGCAATACACCATGTTTTTAATCGAATTCTGAGAACAAAAATGCTCAAAGCTGTCACTTTTTATCAACTAATTAATATGCATGATAATTTCACTTCAACCTCGATCTATCTATATATATATATATACACCTTTAATTGGGTGTTCCAAAAAGTCACCTCACCTTGGAATGTGACCATGATCATCATGATCGAGCAGATGCAGTGATTCCATGTAGGAACTCCCGTCAAATGACCATCTCTTTCCACGAATCCCAAGATCCATGATGTGCATCGAGCAGGGTTCATAAACAACAAGTGCACAGGGTGCAACAAAATCTTGAAGATTGTCTTGCATTTCAACTATAGGTTCGCCACTCTTCCTAAATCCCAGAGTCTACGAAACTGATGCATTTGGTGGATTAATGGTGAATATCTTTGTAAAGGCTTTTGAATCACCATGCTCCATCATCCATACATCACAAACTTGTTTATTGCTTGTTTCTCTGCTGTAGTGAAGCAACACAAGAGACTCTCTTAGCCTAGGAGACATTCTGTCAGTCACACCCCGGGCCCGTCACAGCTTGAACCATATGGAACAAACCCTTATGATACTGTTGATCTAAACACTGATTTGTAAATGATATATATACACACATACATATGCTTCTAAATGAACATTGATAACACAGCTAGTTTGTAAATGATATATATATATATATATATATATTCGTATTATATATTTACACACATAAAGAAAATATGAGGCCTTCAATTTTTCTTAGTATTTTCTTGACCTTGTTCTTGCATCCATGGCAGTGAATGTTAACTCTGAGTACACATGTCTGTTTATATATTCATATTAGATACGTTTTAATTTTAACAAATTACACCATTATAGTTAATTATTTAATTTATGGTACATCTCATATTTTTTTTCAATTTTGTTTTACACTCCTATCGCATTAACATAATAATCATATATTAACTAATTCATTAAATCGTTTTAAATTATTATTATTTGAATGTGTTTATAGACATCGTGAATGGCAATAGGAGAAGGTAGAATTGTTTATAAATGGGGTTTTGACAAGTTGGTATCACTGGACTCATTTAAGAATTGTGAAAATGGGTATTTGGCGAATGATGATTCATGTGTGTTTAAAACACTTCAGCTCCAAACACACATGAATCATCATTCGTCAAATACCCATTTTCACAATTCTTAAATGAGTCCAGTGATACCAACTTGTCAAAACCCCATTTCATATTATATATATACACACACATACATATGCTTCTAAATGAACATTGATAACACAGCTAGTTTGTATTCCATCCAACAAGCTCTTCATCTTCAATCTTTCTGACCCTTCTTCAACGGCTTCTGCTTTTGCAACCACGTATGGCCATTGTGTACCACAACCCGCACACACTTTAGCAAATGAGTTGAGGGTTGTCATATATTCTACAAGAGGAGTAGGCCCACGAATGAGGTAACCTCTGACTTGACCTTGCATGATGTATCCAACCTAACCGTGGTTCAGCGGCTTAAAAACTACTTTTCAGAGAAATTAACAACAACAAAAATACAAAACAACAACACAGTAAAAAAAATACAAAACAAAAAAAAATATAACCACCACCTACTTAAAAATTGATTTAGTTTCATCAATCCAAGCTTGCTTCTCGTTTACCTTCGCTTGAATAATTGCGAAGTCTTGCAGAATATGGTGAATTGCTTCTTGTTCTCGACGAACACGAGCCTCCCGAGCTTTTATATCCCCTTCATCCTTTTGATCTCCCTGTCTTCCTCTTCGATCTTTCTCAAATGGACTGCCTTCCTGTCCATCATTTTTTTCCACTCTTCTGTTAGTTCATCTATCTCCTTTTCCTTTTTTGCTATAGCGACCTCGATTTGAGGTGGCATTTTTTCAGGAGTAGACTTTGGGTTTGATGACGATGCCATTTGTGGATGAAATGAGAGAAGAGAAATCAAGAGAGAAATCAATTCAAAGAAAGAAAGCAAGAGAGAAATCAAGAAAGAAAGCAAGAGGAAGTGTGAATTGTGAATTGCATACTACTGATATTTATGGATGAAATCTCAAACATGCAAATGAATTTCAACCACAAATCGGTCTTCAAAGTACAATAATTGTGGAAAAAAACAGTAAAAGCATGCAAGATTCGTCTAAGTACAGGGACCAAAAGTGTAAATTTTCAGGGACCAAAAGTGTAAATTTTCGCCCATCGCGGGCTGCGACCAAAAGTGCACCGCGACCAAAGTTGAGGGGCTTCACGGGGCATTTGGGGCCAAAATACGTGCCACGTCAGCCCTAGCCCGCGATCGCGGGATCCATCGCGGGTATTTTGGGTATTTTTGCAAAATGAAATTTTTTTTTGGTATTTTGGTAACAGTTGGTCAAACTTTGGGTATTTTAATTAATTTCCCTATATATATATATATATATTCTAAAAATAAAAGAAAAGGGAAATAAAATCTTTTTGTAATTTTTTTTGAATAACATAAAATAAATAAATAAAAATAAACACTGATTACCCTAATTTAAAGATTTGAAGATTTGCAATGTGATTGATGATGCTATAAGGCCATCACACCGCATAGATAAAAGCCTTCAAGTCCTCAATGCCACATCAGCGCCACATCAGCTTTTCTCCTCAAGCCCTAAAGACCTCCAGCGCATAACTAAAAGCCCTCTTGCCACCTCATTTTTTTAATTCTTTTATTTATACATTTAATTATTTAACAAAATAAAAATATTTATATATTTTTTAATAAATAAAAATAAGATAAATAATAAAAATAAAAATTCATACCATTCATTAAAAATAAAAATTACAAAATAAATTTAAAAATCTACTCGTCGTCATTGTTGGGAACTTGGATATGCCAAATATGTTCGACCAAATCCGACCGAAGGTTATTATGAGTGTCCCGGTTTTTGACTTCTAGAACATTTGCCGCGCGTTGTTCCTCACTGATTTGGGTTTCGATATCATCCGTGGAAATGTCGTTTTCATCGCCACCACAAATAGCATGATATTCGTCTTCGAGTATCATATTGTGTAATATATATATAGTGTGATTAAATTTGAGAGGTTTGGATTAATATATATAGTGTGATTAAATTGAAAAAAAAAATAGCCGTTGAAAGAGCCGTTTAGTTTTTAATATTTTCAAAATTTAAAAAAAAATTAAATACAACAATGTTCTTCGGGTTCCTCGGGTTTTCAAACCCGCACCCCGAGCCCGAGACCCAAGCCCGCAGCCCCCGCAGCGCAGCCCGCAGGAGCCCGCAGCCGAGCCCGAGCCCGAGGCGTTGCGGATGGCCTAAGCAACAAAAATTCAGAGCAATTGATATCTGACTTCCATGCTTTACACACCCATCTGAATTGAATCGATTCGACAAAAAGTCTTTTGTTGATTTCCTCTTGGCTATGGAAAGGTATTTCGGGTGACATTTTGATTTTTTGGGATATGAATTTCTAACTGAACTCGTCCGTCTTTTGAAAATTTAACAAAACTTGCCCTTATGATTGCTTTTTTTAATGATACAACTACATTGTACTTGCATCTTTTTAACGAGGTAGGTCTTTATCGTCAATGGCGGTCAATCTATTGTTCCATTAGTGATTGTTGTTGCCCCTCTTGCGATAATAGTATTAGAAGAAATACATGATTGATCTTGAAAAAGTAAAAAATCAAAATCTTTACTAAACAAATAAGGTGAGAGACCCATGTAGAAATCGGTAAGGCCTAACATGAAAAGAGATTGTATGAGGTCCAAAAGCAATCTCACTGACTGTCTTCACAATTTCATGGCTAGGTCTTCTCTAAACTGTAACCAAAATATTGAGCAAACTTTACATGTTCAATATTCGGATAACCCGGTGAAGTTATCAGAAAAAGAACAAAGTAGTTAAAGAAAGAGTTGGCGATTGGAGATGATGGAGATGGACATTGGACCAAATCGTATTATATGAAAATGTAGGTAATTTGGAGATAATTAATTTGGAGAGGCAAAAGGTCAATTTAGGGTCACTACAAAACTAGGCCCTATAACGATGAATCAATCCGTCGCTAATCCATCATTAATGATTAGATCCCTCGTTGATGGTCTGTGGGCTACAGTAGGGGCATACCCAGAATTTTTTTTCATACGGTAGCACCATATAATTAATTTAGACAAAAAATAATTACAAAGAAACGGTTTTTATCGACGTGTTTTCATCTTTTTACCGGCGTTCAATATTGTCTGGTGTGTTTAGCCTAATTCCACCGTTTCGAGGGATTTTTTAAACTTTTTGCTTGATTTTGAGAGATTTAAGTTTCTTTATCGATTTCGAGAAAAAAATAATTATTTTTTTGGCTGTTTTTAAGATTTTTTTCGATTTTTTGGTTGATTTCAGGAGTTATTTTTAGGTTTTTTGGTTGATTACGAGATAGAGTTGCACCTTCTTAAAGTTTCCAAATTAATATTGTAGCGCCTTCCAAAACGATATGGTTGCACCTTTCACGTACCTAATTTTTTTTACCCTCGCCGGAGAAATATTACGGTGGCACTTGCCACCGTAACCACATGCTTGGGTCCGCCAATGGGCCAAAGGATCTTGGGTGATGCTACCAGCGAAGATTAGTGACGGACAAATTCAACGACGTATTAGTGAGGGCCCAAATTAGTGATGGATTAACGACAGACCTGACTAGCGACGAATTTATGAGGGTCTTTAACAACAGATTAGCAATGACCCTTCTTATTTTTTAGCGACAAATTTCTATAGCTAATCCGTCACTACAGTTTGATTGTTTTTAAATATTTTATTTATTTATTTTCTATACATCGTTTCATACTAGTTGTATACATGCACGATGCAGTGCAGATGAATCATAACTTTGAAGTTAATAACTTAAACCACCAATCATGTTTCTTGTTTCAAACACATTATAATGAAGCAAAATATGACTAAAATTAAACCTCTAGTAATCTGGCTTACAACCATTGCAGAATAAACATCCACATCTTGTCCACACTACAATCAAAATTGGCCACCACCCTTAGGCCTTAGGTTGGTATTTAAATCAGCACTTCCAGAATAAATAATGAAACACCATTAACAAACCACCCTCTGACATTCCACCTTGTTTTTTTTAAGGGTGTCCTAGGTTGTGCCTAGACTAATCCCTGGCAAATTATGACTGCAAGACATCAGCCCTGATTAAACCTCAGTGACCACAATTGTTGTGTACGACTGGATTCGAACCCTGGGCAGCAAATGGGATATTCCACCACATCCCCTTAACCAGTACGCCACAACCCTTGAAAAGTGTTTAAACATTCCACGTTATTTCTCTCAAACTAAAACTCAAAAAGGTTCACTAAAGTTATCAAAAAAGAACCACCTTATAACCAAAGCTTTCTGCCATTGCAACAGTAGTATCCACTCTCCATCATAGAACCAAAATCAGCAGCCTCAAACATTGAAGTTCCACCATTGAGCCAAAAATGAAAATTCGATATTAAGACAACAACTAAAAACAATCTCCAATGGTCATCCCTCCTCCATATCACAAACCACGAAACCCGAAACAACAATAAACCAGCAGCCAAAACAGTCCCGTATAAGATCTAATTAAAAGGTATGTCACCATTAAATGCTACAACTATTAGGCATGTATGAAGTCTAAACAACTATAATATGCAAAACATATAACTGATAGACACCAAGTTCATAATCGGGTATGAGAACCCAAATGCTCAAAGCTGTCACTTTGCAATAGCTTTGAACAAAAAACATCAGTATAACTACATCAAAAGAAACATCACTTATAAAGGGAAATTGTTTAATATTCACAAAATACGAGATTCATCACACCATTAATGTTAGAAACATTGATCTCACAGCTAACACAATCTATTTGTGAAGCATTAAACTTTTTATCAACTTAAACTAACATGCACCAGAATTTCACTTGAATCTCTAAATATACCTTGATTGCCTTGTCCAAAAGTCACCTCTTTCACAGCTCAACACCTTATAATCTGGTCATCATCATGATTGAGCAAAAGCAGCGATTCCGTGTAGGAACTCCCAAAGAATGAAGACATGTTTCCGAGAATCCCAAGATCCCTGATGTACTCCGAGCACGGTTCATAAACTACAAGTGCTGTAACAATAGGTATATAAACTACAAGATTATCATCATCATCTTTCATTTTCATTTCAACTATAGGTTCCCCAGTCTTCCTAAATCCCACGGTCGACAAAACTGATGCATTTGGTGGATTAATGGTAAATAGCTTTGTAAACGCTCTTGAATCACCATGCTCCATCATCCATACATCACAAACATATTTATTGGTTGTTTCCCAATTACTATAATCAAGCAAAACAAGAGACTCCTTTAGCCTAGAAACGAACAAATCCCGATCAGGCACGTCAGCCAAACTATCTGGGAGGTCTACCTCTCTAAACTCTTCAAGGCTCATATCAAATGACATAATCAAATTACGAGGTTCACCATCCACATCACATTCACTCCAATCATATGCACGCCAATAAATAAACTGACCTATAACTGTTTGATTCCTTGTAAATTCAATTGATTTACGAGGCAGCTGATTGCTACGTGAACATCTCCATTCCCCTGAGCTCAATGTGAAAACCATAACTTGGCAGGGGATGCAACTTATACTTTCAATTTTCCGATAACAAGCAATACATGTAATCTTGAAAAGCTTAGGGTCGTTGGTGTTAGGGCAAACCCCAAAACCAATAACAGAATTAAACGGCAGAGGTAGCACATTAGGTGGCACAGCAACAACAATCGATTTTCTAATTGTAGGATTCCAAAGAACAACCATACGCGTATCAAAGGTGGGACAGGAATCGTCTGGCTCTCCAAAATAACCGATCAAACACAACAAGCCATGAGAGCTACCGATTACTGTTTCTGTTAGTTGAACGAGACGAGGAACAGTTAGGGCACACTTTTGTTGGGGGAAACTATCATCATCCACAAAACAAACGTATTTTACCTCCCTTTCCTCCCGATTTCCGACTATGTACCTTACAACCAGATGCTCCGACTGATCGTGGCGGAAGTTGTAACCAGCAATGAAGTGAGAGCTATCGATCAATGACTTCCATGTTTTGCAAACCGATCTGAATCGAATCAATGGTTTGACGGGAATCCTTTTGACGATTTCCACTTGGATATCGAATGGTATGTTGGATGACATTTTGATTTTGGGGATAATCTCAATTTGTTTTTAGGGTTTATAAGCGAAGTCCTCAACCGGAAGATTTGTATTTGTAATTCCTCTTCCTGACTTCCTTACCACAACCGTTTTAGAGTAAATTACACGTTTAGTCCTTATGTTATATGTTTTTATCCGTTTTAATCTCCTTTATAAAAATATTCAATTGTTCATGGTCTTTATCACCATCTCTCTTCAAAAATAGTGAGTTAAGGTACGGATATTTTACCCTTTTTATTGTTTTGTCAGAATTTTAATTCAAAATTTAAAAATTATAACTATATTTTTGATGCTCGTCCCTTGTTTTTCAAACCTCCCTCATTTCTCTCTTTCTACATCCAGGGCGTACTTATTAAAACAGCAGTAGGGATCACGTGTATCCACTCACTTAATTATTGTAAGAGAATACTTAAACGTTTGAAAGATGCACCCACTTAATTTTATAGGATGTCCTTGTTTAAAATCAAGTTTTAAATTGTTATTAATATGAGTGAGATGGTTCGGCTAACGCTTTACATGCAAGAGATCATTGTTTCAAATCTTATTTCATTTAAAATTTTAACTTTTTACCTTTTTAATTTTAGCCTCCAGGGCTTGCCCAAAGCATTAACTCGGGCTGTAAAATGTTTTTTTTATGTAACAATAACCTTGTTAAAAAGATCAAACTCACGACCCCAAGTACACTTATGACTTATATACTTTATGACCACTATGCGAAGACAACATTTTGTTAACTTTTCTCCTATTTTGATTCTATTGTTTTTTTCATGATTTGTTTTTATTCTCAATGCCAATCATCTTAAAAACGCTCGGGTTTTTTCTCATTTTCAAACAAACATTTATTTTAAAGATCAAAATCGATCCCATTTAAAAAAAAAGTAATTTGGTTTCAAAATCGACATAATTGACTCTTCCATGGTCAAACCACGTTGACTTCCCCCATGTCAAACCATGATTTTGCAGACTCGCCTTTATGGTGCACCCTCTCGGAAAAATTCTTGGTCCTATTACTAGATATAAATTGAATCAATGATTTAACAAGAAGTCTTTCAATGATTTGCACTTGGATATAGAAAGATATGTGGGTTGACATTTTGATTTTGGGGAATGAATATGTTTCTAGGGTTATAATGGAAGATTTGTGATTGTTTTTTGCATTTATGAGATTCAAATTGATACAAGGCTTCTGAAGATAGAGATAGGGTATTGGTATAGAGGGGGCGCAATCAAAGTAACTAACTTCATCTATTGCCATAACCGTGACAATTTTCATTTTAAGAAACCGTTTCATATTATTTTTTTTATTATTTAAAGTTAATATTTAAAGTATCCGTTAACATCATCGGGTATGGGTCATTTTGTCACTGACACGCCCTGGGTTGAACTTTCTGTTCTGTTCGATTACCCACTTGCCTGGGTCGTGCCACTTGTCCGTGACTTACTGGTCAAATGTCAACCCCTTAAAACTGATCATAAAACTGTCACATAACATGACATGCTAGGATTGTTTGGAAACAATAAACATAAAGCATGCAATTGGTCATAAATAACATACATGTAAAATATAACATAACACTGAAAACTGAAACATCGTGCATATGCACACATCATCATACAAATCATATAATGCTGAAAATAAATTTGTACGCATGTATGCATCCCAGTGTAAGTCTCATGAAGACTCGTCTGATTGCGTGTAGGTCGACTACTTATAGCTCTTGACTGAAACCTACACATTTCATATCACCATATCTAATTAATGTCTTATTTCTCCAAAAGTTAAGAAAGTCAACTATGGTCAACTTTGACCCGACGTAAAGGCAAACTCCAAGATCGAGTCTCTTTATGTCTCAAATAACCCCATTTGATCTCATAGTTAAAATACTTGTGGGTCAAACGAAGTAAAAGTCAACCCTCGATCAACTTGGTCAAACTCAACTACTGAAGTGAAATCTCAAAGACTAAGGTGCCGTTTGTTTTTTAAGAGGTCTGAAGTCTTAATTCTTATTTCACTTCTAGTTAATAAGAGTTGGTGTTAAAGTCCGAAATCTGAATCAATAAGATTGTTTGTTTTTGTAAGATCTGAAGTCTGAATCTAAATCTGAATACATAAAATTATTTATTTTTATTAATATATAACATCTTAAATTTAAATATAAATCAATATTTTATCTTTTTCTAAGACAATCAATATTTTATCCACTAGCCCAAAATGCAAAACCCAACATCTGACCCAAATCCACTAACCTAAAATGCAAAGTGGTGTATTCCCCACCACCACCGCCTCCAACATTCTATCACATTCACACCAACCCATTTCATCCCATCATCAAGATCCATAAAAAACACCCCTTTCTTTCATCTGGATTTTTATTTTATGGTTTTATGGCTTTGAAGAAATTAAACTAGGGAACTGGGTTTGATTACTCTTATTCGAGAGATGATTCTGCAGCAAAGGGACTTGTTTCATCGGAAAATTTTGGTGGGTCTTTATTGGACGACGGTTGACGGTGGTGGTGGTGGACGGCGGTTGACGGTGGTGGTGGTGGTGGTCAGATATCTCAGCCTCCATTATCTTCATCTTCATCTTCTTCACCATCACCAATTGCACTTGAAGAAGATATGGCTGTAAGATCGATTTGAGATATAAGAGGTTATAAGTTTTTATGTTGTCACTTGTGAAATCAGAGGAGATAAGAGCTTTTTAGCTCTTATTTAGAAAATAAAAACAAACAGTCTTAATGTGTTAATGTCTGACCGAATCAGACTTCAGATGGATTCAGATGTTTTTTTTTTAAAAACAAACAGACCCTAAAACTTGATGACATCCCAAAACGTTACAATAATTATTTATTATCTTATAAATCCACCTCCCAAATTAAAGTGTTCAAATAATACCTAACTCAAATTACGATGTTTAACCCCCATTATTAAACCATCGAAATAATTTAATAAACCTTCAAGTGTTACGTTTAATAACGACTTTTAGTGTCGATTTATCCTTTTAACAACTAAAGGAATCATCTTTCATGTGTTAAGGCGTCTTAAACAATTACTAATACCAAACTACGGCACCTTTAAAATATTTATTAAACTATTTAAATTAAATTAAATAATTAATAGCATCTTTGAAGAAAGCAATTAATTTAACTATACTTGAAATTAATTATTCAAACCAATTTAACTAATCGATTTATTTTAAATTAGAGAATATCTTAATTAAAACATATTTATTTAACCTTCAAACCAATATAAATTAAGGCATTGTTTGGCACAAAAAAACTAGCTTATAAATTAGTTTTTTTTAATACATGTTTGTATGAGCATAAACTAGACATGTCCAAAAGGCCGGGCCGGGTTTTGTGGTTACGGGCTAGGCCCGATCAGGCTCTTCGCAAGCCCGGGCCCAAGTGGCCGGGCCGGGACCGGGCCCAAAACCGGGCCTAAATCGGGCTTCGTAAAAAAATGTATTTTTTGCTTTTTTAGTAAATATTATTCGTATCCACTATAAAATACTTAATTGGGTCACTCAAACATACTTAAAAATACGTTCTATTAGAATTTCATATATAAAGAAAAATACGTTCTATTAATTTTATATAAATTATAAAGAAAAATACATTTAAATAAGTACATTTATTGAATTATAAAGAAAAATACTCTTAATCCTCGTCCTCGTATGGTGGATAGTATGCAAGAGTTCCGGTCGTTTTAAGTCTATTAAAAGCCGTAAGATCATCGAGTTCATCAACATCGAGTTGTTCTTCAGGGTCGATCTCGTCGTCGTCGTAATGTGATACATTACTTTCACAATCGGTACTTGTCGGGGTACTTAGTTGTTAGGCACTTTCGTTTTCAAAAATATTTTCTTCCACTACATCAAGCTCCGTCTCTAGGGTCGTTCGGTCTTGAATTCTTTCAATACTATCCAAGTAGTCCTTCAAACAAATGCAAGCTTCTACTGACTCCGGGCTTAATCTTGTCCGACGGGCCGAAATGATCCTGCCACTAAGAGAAAAAGCGGACTTCGAAGCTACGGTACTAGCTTGGACTGTTAGTATATCACGGGCCATTAATGCCAAAACCGGAAATGCTTGTTCTCTTTCTTGCCAAAATCCTAATATGTTTAATTCTATAAAATTATCAACTTGAGCATTCCAAGAGAAATTAGTATTCATATAAATTTGTAATTCATTGAGATTACTGTCATATCGGGATTTTTTACTTGATTCATTTTGCACCTCATTCATTAAAGAGGTCATTAAGTCTTTCCGGTTTTGGCGATGACCACTACTAGAAGAACCCGACGCAAATAGTGGTTGTTGGGAGGGTTGTTGGTGTGTGCCCCCATGTCGGAATTTATAAATTTCAAATAATTCTAAAAACATGTTATTAAATAATGTTTTTCTTTTCGTTGAAAAAGTAGAATTTGTGGACGTATCTAAACCAAAAGCTTGACTTATTCCAGTAATTAAAACCTCAACACCAACAACCTTTAGCCACGGGTTTAACGTCGCAGCACAAAGAAAAGAAAAAGGGATTTTTCTAAAATATTTTAACAATTTTGCTTTCATTGTAACAATCATATTCGACCAATGGTCTTCTCTATCCTCGTACGCTCTAATTTTGTTTGCTAAAATATATATTTGATTTAAAACTAGAGAGCTTGTTGGATAATAAACACCGGATAAGTAAGTTGTTGCGTTTTTAAAATCACCCAAAAGATCGTATAATCCCTAAATCACGACTCAATCCCACTCTACAATAGAATTCCGTGGGTAACGAACATTATAAAATGAAATGTAATAAATTTTTTGTGCACGCAAATTTTCGATCATTTGATATGTCGAATTCCATCGAACGGGCATATCATGAGCCGGTCCCAAAGCTCGCCATCCACATTCCTCGCAATATTTTCTAAATTTCATTTGCATTGATTTACCTTTATTAAAAATTCTCCGTAACATAAGTCTAAATTTGGTTAGCGTGTCACTGCATTGTCCTAAACCGTCTTGAACGACTAAATTAATAATGTGGGCAACACAACGTGTATGAAATATTTCACCATCCAACAACATAGGGGTTAAAGCACATTTTAATTTATCCACACATGCAGTATTATTACTAGCGTTATCAAATGAAATGCTAACGATTTTAATTGAAATATTATAAAAAAACAAGTGTTTTTTTATAATTGAAAATTGACGTTCACCCGAATGTGGCGAATCAGACGTTTCAAACGATATTACACGTTTGACCAATTGCCACGACTCCATCCAATGTGCCGTTATACATATATAAGAATGTGGCAATCCGTGTGGTGCGCTCCACACATCACAAGTTAAAGAAATGTTATTAGGCATTTTATCAAACATGTCTTTCATTTCATTTTTAGCATTTTTCCACAATTTTAATGCATCACGTCTAAGAGTTTGACGGCTTACCGGGGTGTAGCGAGGTTGTAGACATTTTTGGATCATTTTCGTCATACGCGGATTGACGAAATGTAACACCCCAAAATTCTGGGCTAATTTGAACCTCAAATTTCCACAAGCTATGATAATATAAATTTCAAACTTACATAAATAACAAGTGAATTAATCATCAAGAGTACATTTACAGATATAGGATCCTACAAATAACTTATTAATCTAATTATGTCACTATAATCAGATTAACTAAGTTATCTAAGCAATCCCTCAAAATCTCCTTCTGTTAATTGACTTCCTTGATATTCCAAAACGCTCGTCCCACAACCCTTATTTTCCCAAGCCGGTACCTGGTAAGAAAACATCATTTGAAACGATTAGGCCAACGCCTAGTGAGAACATTCGTTTCCATAATAATATTTGAAAAATCAATATAAACAAGTTATATCAAACCTGATTACCCTTTTTCTTACCATACGTGTAACTCTATTTCGTTAACACGATTTTACCCAATTCCATGAATATGCCTGACACACATTCCATCATCATATCATGTCTCAGAGCTACCCTACGAATCTGCACTGATTCTAGAGTAATGTTTCTATTCCGGAAATCGCAATATACACATGCCCAGTTCCGTACACATCTATTCCAGAAACTGCAATGTACACTTGCCCATTTCCACATTCCAGAAATTGCAATGTACACTTGCCCATTTCCCATTCCATGAGTATGACTGACAATAATTCCGTCATCATATCATGCCTAAGAGCCACACTACGAATCTTCACTGATCCTAGAGTAATGCTCTTATTCCAGAAATTGCAATGTACACTTGCCTATTTCAACATTCCAGAAATTGCAACGTACACTTGCTCATTTCCACATATCTTTTAGAAACGGGAATTACGTTTATTCCACGATTTCTCACACACATCAGAATAAAGATTAATATCCATTTATTGTACGTGTACATAACCACTTTCTCACACACATCAGAATAAAGATTAATATCCATTTATTCTACGTGTACATAACCATTTGTACTACACACATCAGAATAATGACTAACTTCATCTATTCCACGTGCACATAACCATTAGTACTACACACATCATTGGAATAACGATTATTACCACACGCCTATTCCATGTGATCACCAACACTAGTGCCTATGGATCCATTACACTTTACTAACGTATATGCATAACAACATATTACAGCTCATATCATATTCTCAAATCTAAGAATACTAGATAACCTATCGTATCTTCATCCTCAAATGTCCCCCTTCGGCGACTTAGCACGGGGGTTCCGCTACCCGGTTAGCGAATGGGGTCAAGGGGCAACGCCCTTGCGGGGTCTGGGGGCAGCGCCCCCAGAAATTTTTAGAAACTTAACCAGATAAAACATCTAGAATCTGCTTCCAAACATCAGAACCTAACATTTTCAATTTCACAAAAGTGTCCGGACAACAGGGGTGTCCGGATACTTCTAAACTATCCGGATAAATGGACTTTCCGGATAACAATACTTTACCGGATACTACTCAAACCCAGGCGTCATCCGGACACTAAAGCCATCCGGATACCATCCGGTAACTAAATTTATCCGGATACTTATAATAAACTTAATACTTACCGGATACTTATCGCGTCCGGAGACCTTCATCACCACGGTTTCCGGATACATGGTTTTATCCGGAAACCTTCGACCTGCAGCTTAAAAATCAACCTAAATGGATGTCTGTTCGATTCAGTTCATTCCAGACCATCCCATACAGTTCATAACCAATTTATACAGCTATTTCAAGGTTTAATTTAACATGAAAACATTGATTTAAGCAAGCAACAAATGAACTCACCTCTCAAGGAAGTTATACCCACTTTGCACAATCTGATTCTTCAAATCTGTTGTTTATGATTCCAAATACCTATTCCACAATCAAATTCGTTTACACACACATAACTACAACAGATTTTATCATAAACCAAAGACAATTACTCACCAAAATGAAGACAAGCCCTTGCTTTTTTTCCTTCTCCCTTTTCTCTCTTTCTCTCTATTTCTTCTTTCTCTCTTGACCGACCCAAAGAACCAAAATCAGATAATATCTGATTTTCAGATATTTTACCCAACCATACTTTCCAAAATGACCAATTACCCCTCCAAGTTTCATTATTTCCAAAATAGCACCAAACTTTAAACCTTTGTATTTTAACCCTATTGAATTATAAAAATACAACATAATTCAAGGTTAAAACTAAATTACAAATAAATCCCAAATCTCGTTAAATTACTATTATTGAAAATTCAGGATGTTACACGAAATGTCCGAACGGCAACCCCATTTGAATAACACATTTTGTTGTTAATTCACAGGCCAACATGTTATCGTACGACCATATTTGACTTTGGTTGTCAAGTATGGGTTGACTTGAATCACCTCCGGACTTGAGTGCCTTGCATGCGCCATCGGTGTGCCTCTTTAAGGTCGAGTTTCCCGAGAGCGCAAGGAGAAGTCCACACCTTTTGCATTGTGCCTTTTTATTCCCGTCGGTAAGAACCACCATATTGAAACCATTCCAAACATCGGATTTTCGTCCGTGCTCGGCAAGAACTTCTCTAATTTGTAGGTTTGATGAACTACTGCCGGCCATTTTGAGTGAAGGATGGAAAAATTGAAAGAACGAGAAGTTGTATGAAATGAACACGAGAAAGCGAGAAATCGAGAATTGTAAGCGAGAATTGCGTTTTTTGCGTTTTTGTAAGTTGGTATCAAACTCAATACATCCACTACCTATTTATAGTGTTTTGAAGGCAAGAAAAGCCCAAAAAACGGCTATAATAACGGCTAGTTTTTTGAATAGGAACCGGACCGGGCTTAAACCGGGCTTGGGACCGGGCCCGGGCCGGGCCGAGATTTTCAGCAAAAACAAGGCCTGTTAGGGCCCGGGGGGCCGAGACCGGGCTTTGGACGGGCCGGGCCGGGGCCGGGCTTCGGGCTCTTGGCGGGCTTTTTCGGGCCCGGGCCCATTAGGCCATCTCTACCATAAACTAGCTTAAAAATTTACATCAATACCATGTGGCCCATTTTTTTTTCAAAAAAAGAAAACACTTTTGTAGTTTGGACTTGAATATTAAATCCAAAGTTTCTTTCTATTTAAATAAATAAAGCAGGCCCAAACAGCAGCCCAACACGTCGCCATTTTCAACACCGTTTGGCCTCATTTTTTTGTCCCTTTTCATCAATATTTTTGCATAACTTTAGAAAACCATTTTCTAACCATAGAAACAAAAATCAATGAAAATCGTCCGATATTGAGTCTCATTTGAAGTTTCGGCTTTTAAAACCACTCGAATATTCAAAAGAAAACTCGAAATCGGACCTTGCAAACTAAAATCTGAGACATAAGATCACTAAGGTTCGATAAATAACTTAAAAGCGAAGCTAGCTATATAAAGAACTCAAAGTTTCGTTGCATTTTGACCCCTATCTTGACTTTTTCTTTCACTTTTAGTTCGACTAATCATAAACTCATTTATTCACTTCTCACTTTCGTTAAGTGGCATGATTGGCCCCCTTTTCACGATTTTTTTTCATATTTTTTTATCCAATAAAATAAAACTTGTTTTTTTTCATTTTTATTTATTTGCCCTTTTGGGGTGTCACAGTATGTGTGTGTATTGTGTGACCTAGCTCGTGCATAACAATGAACTACTGTTATTGAATGCTTAACATAAATCACAAATAAGAGAACTGGTCTTGACGAAATACCATACAATACTAAAGCATCATGCTTAGACAAACACGTGTCATGTGACTCCCCTGATGAGACTTGCACATGAGGGTAAAATAAACTTTCTTGTGATTATGAGTGTGGCAAAATGTTCACAATCATTCTAATAGAATAATAACGAGATTTTTAAGTTTATAGAATCAATGTATGCTTTATAAAAATGTGAAAATAAGTTGTAATGGCAAAATTAAGCAAATTAATAAGTTTTATGCTTATGAAACAATAAGTTATGATAAAGATGGTCAACTAATAAGACTCGAGTAGTAAAACGTCCAATTAATTAGCTTGATAATTATCTTATAAAATATCATAAAAAATAAATTTAAACATCTATTAACTTTTATATACTATATAATTTCTCCCATCTTGCCATGCTCGCACGATAAGATACGTGACCTGGCAAATGCTTAATGTTTGGCAAACGACCCTTAATTAAGGCTCAATCGCTTATGTTGACCATGTTGGAATAAACATGATTTGTATTTGATGGATAATGAAAACATGATAATAAGAAATCATACCTGATGACCCTGAGGATCCAGTAAAAGCATTAAACATGTTTGCCATGGATTGACGGGTTCCCAGAACGAGATGATTCGTATGATAATGGGATGATGATCGATTCTTGAGAGAGAGAACCGATCTTAGGGGAGGCACACGGCTGGGATATAATCAGCAATATGTCATTAGGGTTAAAAGAAGGATTAGGGTACTCTATTTATAATAAGAGTATCTTACACTTTTAACCCTTTGGTGTTTATTATGTGCAGTATAATTCCCCGTAGTTCCAATCATCTAATGGGAAACCCTATAGTATGTCAATAATAGTAAATACGCCCATCATATATTTACCAGACATAGGGATTTCAGTTATTGTCAATTATCATATCAGGAATGATAAACGATCAGTGACGGTCACTTTTAAGGTGGTTCCAACATTCTCCCACTTGACCAAGCGATCTTTTATCTATGAGTACCAATAAGTCCGGCCGGGATGATACTCATTTTGTTTTAAACTGAAATCATAGCTAATAAGTACAGCCGTAGAGAAGAATATCAACTCAGGACCCCCACTAGTCAAACTATGACTCAAATTTAAAACTGAATAAGCAATGATCAACTGACTAAGACAAATTTCGTTATAATAATGTCTATGCACAATTATGAGCTCAAAGCATAACTAATAGACAAACAAAATCTGAATATAGAGGAAAAATTTATTAAGATAATAATAATGACCAATAAGTACAATACGCTATTAAATTAAGTCCTTTGTAAGCCCCATCTTCGACACGTGTCCTACGAAGACGTTAGGAGGAAGACCTTTGGTCATCGGATCCGCTAGCATATTCTTTGTACTTATGTACTCAATACAAAGGACATTTTCCTCAACCCGTTCGCGCACGAACAGATACTTTGTATCAAGATACAGCCCAGCGCCAGTTGAACTGTTACTGTTCGAGAAAGTTACGGCAGCTGAGTTATCACAGTAAAGCTTCAATGGTCTAGAAATGGAGTTGACGATTTTGAGTCCACTGACCAGGTTCCTTAACAACATCCCATGACAACTGGCATTATAAACGGCAACGTATTCAGCCATCATGGTGGACGTTGTAGTCAGCTTCTATTTGTGACTCCGCCATGAGATAGGTCCACCAGCTAACATAAATACGTACCCAGAAGTAGATTTCTTATCTTCCTTGCATTTAGCAAAATCGGAATCAGAATATCCTACTACTTCTAAGTTGTCACTTCTTCTATAAGTTAATTTGTAGTCTTTGGTCCCTTGCAGATATCGTAGAACCTTTTTAGCCGCTTTCCAGTGTGCTATTCCGGGATTAGATAAGTAACGTCCCAGCATACCAGTGATATAAGCGATATCCGGACGAGTACAGACCTGAGCATACATAATGCTCCCTACTACAGACGAATAAGGTATCATCTTCATTTCTTCCTTTTCAATCTCAGTGCTCGGAGCTTGGAAAGAACCAAACACGTCCCCTTTAACTACTGGAGCTACAGTGGGTGTACAGTGCTGCATGTTATAGCGTTTTAAGATACGCTCAATATATGCGTTTTGAGAAAGTCCCAAAACACCATTATGCCTATCTCGATGTATTTCGATACCAATGACATAAGAGGCATCACCGAGATCTTTCATGTTGAAATTTTGCGAAAGCATCCGCTTCGACTCATGCAGCATATCCAAGTTGTTACTTGCTAGTAGGATGTCATCTACGTACAAGACAAGGATTATAAAGTTACTCCCACTGATCTTGAGATAGGTGCATTGATCCACTTGATTCTTTAGAAAATCTTGCCCTTTTACGATTTTATCGAACTTGAGGTACCATTGTCGTGATGCCTGCTTCAACCCATAAATGGATTTCTTCAACTTGCAGACCATATGCTCTTTACCTTCTGGAATGAATCCTTCAGGTTGTCGCATGTATACATCTTCTTGCAAGTCTCCATTCAGGAAAGCGGTCTTGACATCCATCTGATGTAACTCTAAATCATAATGAGCTACCAGTGCCATAACAATCCTTAAAGAATCTTTACGAGAGACAGGAGAGAAGGTCTCTTGATAATCAATTCCTTCCTTTTGAGTAAAGCCTTTTGCAACCAGTCTGGCCTTATAGCGTTCGATGTTTCCTTTCGGGTCTAATTTGGTTTTGAAGACCCATTTACAACCGATAGTTTTGGATCCTTCAGGAAGTTCAACCAAGTCCCAAACATCATTATGATGCATGGAATTAAGCTCTTCAATCATGGCTTCATTCCACTGAGTGGCCTGATCACTATTAATGGCTTCTCGATAAGAGGTAGGATCAGTAAGCTTTCCAATGTTCTCAACTTCAGATAAAAAGGTTACGAAATCATCAAAATTTGTGGCCCTGCGTGCCCTAGATGATATTCTGAGTTGATTTTCCGGTTCAGTAGCGGGAGGAGTAGGATCAGTGATAGTAGGCTCATCGTTGGGTACAAGAGGCGATGATGATGTTCCCTCGGCGTTTTGGTTAGGAGGAGCTGGATCAGTGATATTAGGAACAGCGGTGGGTACAAGAGGAATTATCGGAGGAATAAAAATAGCGGTAGGATGGTTTCCCCCCGCTTCTTGTACTTCTTGCAAATCTGAGTCATGATTTGTCGTGCTCCCACTGATCTTTGAGTTCTCAAGAAATGTGGCATGATGCGTGTCAATGATGCTCGTAGTGTGGGAAGGACAGTAAAAACGATAACCTTTTGAGTTATCAGGATAACCGATAAAGAAACATGTAAGGGTTTTAGGATCCAGTTTCTTTAAGTTAGGGTTATAGACTTTTGCTTCGGCGGGACAACCCCATACTTTCATATATTTTAGACTCGGTTTCCTACCTGTCCAGATTTCATAAGGAGTTTTAGGGACAGATTTTGATGGAACCCTATTGAGTATATGAACGGCTGTTTTTAATGCCTCAGTCCAGAGGAAAGTAGGTAAGTTAGTGTTAGCAAGCATACTTCTCACCATGTCCATTAAGGTTCTGTTTCTCCTTTCAGCAACACCATTTTGTTGAGGAGAACCAGGCATGGTGTATTGGTTAATTATGCCATGTTCCTTGCAAAAATTATAGAAAGGACCAGGAGCTTGACCAATATCAGTATGTCTACCATAATACTCACCCCCTCTATCTGACCTCACAACTTTTATTTTATGATCAAGTTGGTTTTCAACCAAAGTTTTAAAATCAATAAAAGTTTGTAAGGATTCAGATTTTTCCTTAATCAGATATAGGTGCATATAACGCGAATAATCGTCAATGAATGTAATAAATGATGTATGTCCTGTGATTGATGCGGGATAAGGACCACTAATATCAGTGTGAATTATTTCCAACAAGTTGGAACTTCTAGTAGCTCCTTTCTTATTCCCTTTCGCCATTTTGCCTTTGAGGCACTTAATACATGTTTCAAAATCACTAAAATCAAGAGAATGTAAGATTCCATCCTTTACGAGTCGAGTCATTCGATCTCGTGAGATGTGGCCAAGACGTTTATGCCACAACATGGAGGAATTCTCTAATTGTTTAGGTGATTTTGTTGTTTTAGTTACGTCATCAATATTAAGAGACAACAAAGACTGTGAGAAATTATGATCTAGTTCTAATTTATACAGCAATCCATCCAAGAAACCTCGACCAAGTAATTCATTATTATGAGTAATAGCAATCTTGCCGCAACCATGAATTATTACATAACCTTCAAGGTCTAGTCTAGATATGGATACAAGGTTCCGAGTAATTCTCGGTACATATAAGGTATCCACTAGTCTAATACACTTTCCGGTACTCATATGTAAATTTAAAGTTCCCATGGCTTCGACATCTAAGAGATCACCACTTCCAACTCTAAGTTTTCTTTGGCCCTTTGGTAGCTTCTGGATTGTAAGGAATCCCTGCATTGAGTTTGTCACATGGACCATAGAACCAGAGTCACCCCACCATGTATTAATAGGGACATCGGTAGTAAAGGAATCAAATATTACATAAAGAATGTTACCTTTCTTAGCTAGCCATTCCTTGAACTTAGGGCAATCTTTCTGTCCGTGCCCTTTTGCACGACAGAATTTGCAGTTAGGTTTGCTCGACAAGGGTTTAGAGCTAGAGGCAACATCACCATGATTATTATCCTTTTAGATTTTATTTCTAGTCCGATTACCGTGATTACCCTTCCTTTTCTTAGTATTACCGGTGGTTGTCAGGTGAACGACTTCAGGTTGTACCAGCTTTAGGCGATCCTCCTCTTGCACACACATTGCAATCAGTTCACTTATCGACCATTTATCCTTCATAGCATTATAGTTAACTTTGAAGGTGTCGAACCGAGCAGGCAAATAGGTCATTATGAAATGCACAAGAAAATTATCAGAGACTTCCATCTCAAGACTCTTAAGCTTATGAGCCATATCAATCATTTTCATAATGTGTTCACGGACACTGCTATTTCCTTCATATTTCACAGTGAGCATCTGTAGCATTAAGCTACTTGCATGTGCCTTAGACGATCCCTTGAAGTGATCCTCAACAGATTTGAGGTAAGTTTTGACTTTATCAGAGTCAGGGATGGCTCCTCGGATACTGAGGTTGATGGAGTTCTTGACCATCATTAGTGACAAGCGATTTGCCCTTTTCCACTTTTCAAAATTTGCTTTCTGAGCTGCAGAGGACTCAGCAGTAATAGCAGCGGGTTCATCATGGCGAATGGCATGGTCAAGGTCTAGCATCCCCAGAGTTAAAAGTAATTGATCCTTCCATGAAGCAAAGTTTGCTCCAGTAAGTGGCTCAATGCCAAAGTTAGGTACTGATGTGGAAGAAAGGAGGATATAAGTTATAGAAGATTATCATAGTGACTTAGTTAGCTATAAAAGGCAGACAAAGCAATGTAATTATAGTAATGTTAAAGTAAGCAGGCCTAACAGTAATACTCCTTAGAATAACGAAACTATGACCATTTTAGTGATGAAGCTAGTGATAAGTAAACCTATTGTAAACACCAAAACAATAAGTCAAAGTAAGGCTCTACTTAGATGTTACATCACCTTTGGGCAGAAATAATTAATATCTAAGTAAACATGAGCGTTAGGGTCATGCAACGCAATGCTTATCATTTGACCTTTGGGCACAAAATAGAGCATCGTGTGATTTATGCATGTAGAAAGTCCTTTTGACACACAGGTATATTAAATCACCTTTGGGCAGAATTAGTATACTCAGTGTTCATTATGCAAAAAGAAAAGAATGCATTATGTGAATCATATTTGACCTTTGGGCACAAATAATGAGACCATATATATTAGTGCAAGGGTTTTCGGTATGGCAGTAATAGGAATGATCCATACCGAATTTTTTTTTGAGGTATTCGGTATGTACAGTACCGAAAAGAAAAGTATTCGGTATCCAAAGTACCGAAAAGTTAGGTTTTCGGTATACAAGATGCCGAAAAGTAAGGTTTTCGGTATGCAAGATACCGAAAAGTAAGGTTTTCGGTATGTACAGAACCGAAAAGTAAGGTTTTCGGTATGTACAGTACCGAAAAGTAAGGTTTTCGGTATGCAAGATACCGAAAAGTAAGGTTTTCGGTATGTACAGAACCGAAAAGTAAGGTTTTCGGTATGCAAGATACCGAAAAGTAAGGTTTTCGGTATGTACAGAACCGAAAAGTAAGGTTTTCGGTATGTACAGTACCGAAAAGATAAGAATTCGGTATGCAAAGAACCGAAAAGTAAGGTTCAACCGAAAAATTTTCTATACATTGATCAATTCGGGATAAATAACATTGATCAATTAACATGGCATAATTAGGGTTTAATGCAATGAAAAAAAAAATTATAATTGCTGGAAAATTTGCGGCGCAATGCAACATTGAATTGAATTTAACAACTCAATCAAAATTCATCTGGAAAAAGAAAATTTGCGGCGGCGGCTGGAAAGAATTTACAACTCAATGCAATATTGAATTGAATTTAACAATTCAATTTCTGATGACCAGATGTTACAGCGTAAAAAAATTCGAGAATAGAACCACCAAAAACGAATACAAATCATGAATCAATTATGAACCTGATGCTCTGATACCACATGTTGGAATAAACATGATTTGTATTTGATGGATAATGAAAACATGATAATAAGAAATCATACCTGATGACCCTGAGGATCCAGTAAAAGCATTAAACATGTTTACCATGGATTGACGGGTTCCCAGAACGAGATGATTCGTATGATAATGGGATGATGATCGATTCTTGAGAGAGAGAACCGATCTTAGGGGAGGCACACAGCTGGGATATAATCAGCAATATGTCATTAGGGTTAAAAGAAGGATTAGGGTACTCTATTTATAATAAGAGTATCTTACACTTTTAACCCTTTGGTGTTTATTATGTGCAGTATAATTCCCCGTAGTTCCAATCATCTAATGGGAAACCCTATAGTATGTCAATAATAGTAAATACGCCCATCATATATTTACCAGACATAGGGATTTCAGTTATTGTCAATTATCATATCAGGAATGATAAACGATCAGTGACGGTCACTTTTAAGGTGGTTCCAACAGACCATTCTCTACCAGAGCGTTGTTTAGTATCCCATGGTGTCGATGAGATTTCCTCTAGGAACTATGAATCGAACAAAAGAGTTTTGTATCATTCATTCATTCCAGGGAAAGCATTAACATATATTGAGCTTACTAGCAGAACAATTTTGAGTTAGTTAAACAAGATATTAGATAAAGCTAAAAGGCAAATTGGGATAACAAGTCCTGAATCAGAAACATAAGAGATGTTCTTGTTAGCATACAATATGTATGTAATGGTCAAATTTAATCTCCGATTTTTCATCAAATAAAGAGAACATAAAATAATAAGGCCAGATTTGCAAAACAAATAATACTAACAAGATTTATACATGTATTAATATACCTAAAAGGTATGCCATCACTAATAAATACAAAAAATGTATCAGAATGGGAAATTACATATTTGAGAGACATTTGCACATCACCAAAAAGATTTCAAGGATCATTCAAAGCAGGACATCGGTTTTTTGGGTTATACGCAACTAGTGTTGGGCCCGTGCGTTGCACGGTAACGTTAACTTGTTTTTAAAGATAATGAACCAAGTTAAAGTTAATATATATTGATTTAAAATAAACCTAGTTTGCATCATTAGTTGATTTTGATTCCTACTATGGTTATAAATTTCAAAATCTTCTATTCTTCTTTTGTCATACCTATCGTCTTTTCAAAAGTATCATATTTCCATCAATGTGCGTTGATGAAACTCAATCTTATTTCAAGTCATCAACATTGTTTCACTTTTATTTTGCACTATATTTTTTTTACCATTTGGTTGGTTGTAATTCCAACCATGGTTATAGATTTCAAAACATTTCATCACTCTTTTATGTACCCATCATCTTTCCACCAATACACAAACCTCATCTTGTCAAGTCATTATTATTGGTTTCTCCTTTAATATATATATATATATAAACTTAAACCACATTTCAAGATTTAAAAAAACATTTTGTAAAAAAAGAATGTCTAATCATTTGAGCCAACAATATGATTTGCTACAAAAGAATGCATTTCTCTTTTTATATATATACTTTCAACTTTCAGTTTTTCTTCTTTCCCTCAATGTGGGATAAACAAACTTAACCACATTTCATTGTTTGAGAAATAGTCAAATCATAATACCAAGTCATCTCATTTGATATATATATATATATATATATATATATATATATATATATTGATTTCCTTCTTTCAGTTTTCATTCTCTCAACATTTTGGGAAGATTTAAAGAAAATGTTTTGCCTAAAAAGTAATGACTCATCTGAGCTAACAACACGATTTACTACAAAAAATGACTTCTTCATTCCATATACGCAATTTCAACTTTCAATTTTCTTTTATCTCACTCATGTAGGATAAGTAAACTTAACCACATTTCAATATTAAAAAAAGCATTTTGTAAAAAAAAGTGTTTACTAATTTGAGCCAACAACATGATTTGCTATAAAATATCTTCCTCTTTTCTTATACACACTTTCAACTTTCAATTTTCCTTCTTCCCACCAATGTGGGATAAGCAAACTTAATCACAATTCAGTGATTGTGGAATATGCAACTCTCATGATGTCAAACCATCTTCTTTGGTTTTTCATTATATATATATATATTAATGATATTTTTATCTCACAAATGTATAAGTAAACATAACCACATTTCAATATATTAAAAAAATTGTAAAAAAAAGTGATTGCTCATTTGAGCCAACAATATGATTTGCTACAAAAGAACATCTTTCTTCTTTCATATACACATTTTCAACTTTCAATTTTCTTTCTTTCTACCAATGTGAGATAGGCAAATTTAACCACATTTAAATGTTTATGAAATACTCAGCTCTCATTATGTCAAGTCATATTCTTTTGTTTTTCTTTATATATATATATTGATGATTTCTTTTATCTCAGCAATGTAAGATAAGTAAACTTAACCACATTTCAATATTAAAAAAATATTTTGTAAAACAAAAGAGTGTTTACTCATTTGAGCCAACAACATGATTTGCTACAAAAGAATTCCTTCCTCCTTTCATATACACACTTTCAATTTTCCTTTTTCCCACCAATGTTGGATAAGCAAACTTAACTATATTATAATGTTTGTGGAATACTCGACTCTTATGATTCAAAGTCATCTTCTTTAGCAAACCCGGATAGACAAAAATGAGCTATTTCGGGTCACCAAAATAAGCAACCACGTGAATTTAAAGGTTTGGCCAAGAGGAGTTAACCTAGTGAGTTGCCACAAAGACATCTCAACCTCCCTTCATATACTAACAATTTATTGTCAATTTTCATCTCTCCATCAATGTGGGATATACAAAATTCAACCACAACTCAAGAAATGAAGAATACTTATTCCTTAAGATGCCACCTCATACATTGTCCTCATACATTGTGGTTTCTTCTTTTAATATAACATCAAAATTAGATATACGAAATTTAACCACAACTCAAATGAAAACTACTCATTTCTTATAATGTCACCATATTCTTTGTGGGTATATATTTATATATAATGAAAATAATTTTTAACTATTAGATAAAATATTTTGTCATGTAAATAAAAAATAGCTATTTAAACCAAAACTGAATCTAAATTTGGGTCAATATTCAATACTTCAAGTTATCATCTTCTCCTTTATATAGACAATTTCTCATCTAACTTTTCACTTCCACGTCAAAGTGGGACAATCAAGATTTCCCCATAATTCATCATTTGACAAAATTTTCATGCATTCTTATAATGTCATATCATCAACCTTCGTTCTCCTTTAATATATATATATATATATATATATGTATGTATACACACAAATTTAATATAAATAGGGTTGTTTTGCAAAAGTCAGTTAACCAACTAACCTTTACATTTTCAAATGAATTTTCAAACAAAAAATGTTCATTAACGTGGGATAAAAAAAATCACATCATAATTCAATATTTTAAATAACTTAAATCTTATAATGAAATTTTAACTTGTATGGTGAAAATGAGTCAACTCGGGTCGGCCAAAATGAGCAACCCAAATCGGCAAAACTGAACCAAATTGAGTCACCAAAATAACCAATCGCATGAATTTAGAGGTTTGGCCAAGATGAGCTAACCCAATGAGTTGCCACAAAGGCATCTCAACCTCCATTTATATACTAACAATTCAATGTCAATTTTTCATCTCTCCATCGATGTGGAATATACAACATTCAAGCAGATCCCAAGAAATGAAAAATACTCATTCCTTAGGATGTCACCTCATACATGGTGGTTTCTCTTTTGATATATATATATATATATATATATATATAGGGGAGGTATCCGTTGCAAACCAGTCAGTTTGTGCAAACCCCGTACAAACCAATCTACCAATCACGTAACTTTGTTTTTTTTATCCATAAGGGTATTTTAGGGCTTTTAGCATATTGTTTCATCTCCACCAATCACGTAACTTATTTTTTTATATCCATAACTTCTTTTTTATATCCATAAGGGTATTTTAGGGCTCTATCGGAAAATATAGATTCATGAAGCCAAATTATATATTCATGAAGCCAAATTTTATATTCAAGAAGCCAAAATATAGATTCATGAAGCATCAACAAAAAAAAATTGCAGATTCATGATTGTAGATTGGTTTGTACGGGGTTTGCACAAACTGACTGGTTTGCAATTGATATTTCCCCTATATATATATATATATATATATTGATGATTGATTTTATTTTTTTATAATAATTTTATTTTTGCAAAAATAAAGTCATCCAAATAAGATTACCTTATGACTCAAACCCCATGAGTTGACACAATGACATCTTATAATGATTTTTATACATATCAATCTACTCTAACCTTTCAACCTCTCACCAATGTGGGATATCTAAACTCTAACCACAATTCAACAATACATCAATACTCAACTCTCATGATGCCACCTTAAATCCTTTTGATTCTCTTTTTAAAGATATGAAATGTTTAAAACTATTACCTGAATGTTTTGTCATGTAAATAAAAAATTAACTATTTAACCAAAAAATGGATCAAATTGTGGATGAACCTTCAAGCTATATCTTATCCTTTATATAATCACTTACACATCTAACTTTTCACTTTTGTCACCAATGTGGGACAATGAAGAATCATCCACAATTCACCATTTGATGAATACTTGATTCTCATTGTGCCATGTCAACACCCATGGTTTCTCCTTTAATATATATATTGATATTGATTGATTGATTGATATTGATGATTTCAAAACCTTACATCTCTATATTCATACCATAATTATTTTTCAAACTATCATATTACCAACAAATGAAAATGATAAATTGATATTGATGATTTCAAAACCACATAAGTTGACACAAAAATATCCACTCCTCCTTTCTTATAGCCAATTCTTAGTTCAAAACTTTCATCTTTCCATCAATGTGGGATGATGAAACTCAACCACATTTCAAGATTTGAGGAATACTCAAACCTCATGGTGCCAAGTCACTTTTTGTGGTTTTTGCTTTAATATATATATGATGATTGATTGATTGATTGATTGATATTGATGATTTCAAAACCTTACATCTCTATATTCATACCATAATTATTTTTCAAACTATCATATTACCAACAAATGAAAATGATAAATTGATATTGATGATTTCAAAACCTTACATCTCTATTTTCATACCATAATTTTCTTTCAAACTATCATATTACCAATAAAGGAAAATGATAAATCTTAACCTTATTAAAAGATTTGAGAAATACTCAAACATTATGGTCCCAATTCACCAACATTGGTTTATATTTTAATTTTGCACTATACTTTTACCATTTGGTATATTAATTATTGATTTCAAAACCTTTCATCACCATTAATTTTATATATCCTCACTATCTTCTTCCAAATGATAATCTTTCCACCAATATGGGATTCTAAAACTAACCACATTTCAAGATTTGAGGAATACTTAAACCTCATGGTGTCAAGTCACTCTTTGTGGTTGTTCTTTAAGTATATATATTGATATATTAATTTATTAGGGTAGTGTAAAATGAAACTTTATTAGTTATCACAAAAGTATTATTTTAATTAATTGTTATATGTAAAGCTTGTTTTGCAAAAATAAGGTAAATTAAATTGAGCCAACCACATAAGTTGACACAAAAACATTCACCCTTTCTTTCTTATACACAGTTCATACTTTAGAACTTGCATCTTCTTACCAATGTGGGATGATGCAAATGTAGGTTAAGCTAAATGAGCCAACCACATGAGTTGACACAAAAGTATCCACTCCTCCTTTCTTATAGCCAATTCTTAGTTCAAAACTTTCATCTTTCCATCAATGTGGGATGATGAAACTCAACCACATTTCAAGATTTGAAGAATACTCAAACCTCATGGTGCCAAGTCACTTTTTGTGGTTTTTGCTTTAATATATATATATTTATATATTGATTGATATTGATGATTTGAGGAATACTTAAACCTCATGGTGTCAAGTCACTCTTTGTGGTTGTTCTTTAAGTATATATATTGATATATTAATTTATTGGGGTAGTGTAAAATGAAACTTTATTAGTTATCACAAAAGTATTATTTTAATTAATTGTTATATGTAAAGCTTGTTTTGCAAAATTAAGGTAAATTAAATTGAGCCAACCACATAAGTTGACACAAAAATAAGGTAAATTAAATTGAGCCAACCACATAAGTTGACACAAAAACATTCACCCTTTCTTTCTTATACACACTTCATACTTTAGAACTTGCATCTTCTTAACAATGTGGGATGATGCAAATGTAGGTTAAGCTAAATGAGCCAACCACATAAGTTGACACAAAAATATCCACTCCTCCTTTCTTATAGCCAATTCTTAGTTCAAAACTTTCATCTTTCCATCAATGTGGGATGATGAAACTCAACCACATTTCAAGATTTGAGGAATACTCAAACCTCATGGTGCCAAGTCACTTTTTGTGGTTTTTGCTTTAATATATATATGATGATTGATTGATATTGATGATTTCAAAACCTTACATCTCTATATTCATACCATAATTATTTTTCAAACTATCATATTACCAACAAATGAAAATGATAAATTGATATTGATGATTTCAAAACCTTACATCTCTATTTTCATACCATAATTTTCTTTCAAACTATCATATTACCAACAAAGGAAAATGATAAATCTTAACCTTATTAAAAGATTTGAGAAATACTCAAACATTATGGTCCCAATTCACCAACATTGGTTTATATTTTAATTTTGCACTATACTTTTACCATTTGGTATATTAATTATTGATTTCAAAACCTTTCATCACCATTAATTTTATATATCCTCACTATCTTCTTCCAAATGATAATCTTTCCACCAATATGGGATTCTAAAACTAACCACATTTCAAGATTTGAGGAATACTTAAACCTCATGGTGTCAAGTCACTCTTTGTGGTTGTTCTTTAAGTATATATATTGATATATTAATTTATTAGGGTAGTGTAAAATGAAACTTTATTAGTTATCACAAAAGTATTATTTTAATTAATTGTTATATGTAAAGCTTGTTTTGCAAAAATAAGGTAAATTAAATTGAGCCAACCACATAAGTTGACACAAAAACATTCACCCTTTCTTTCTTATACACAGTTCATACTTTAGAACTTGCATCTTCTTACCAATGTGGGATGATGCAAATGTAGGTTAAGCTAAATGAGCCAACCACATGAGTTGACACAAAAGTATCCACTCCTCCTTTCTTATAGCCAATTCTTAGTTCAAAACTTTCATCTTTCCATCAATGTGGGATGATGAAACTCAACCACATTTCAAGATTTGAAGAATACTCAAACCTCATGGTGCCAAGTCACTTTTTGTGGTTTTTGCTTTAATATATATATATTTATATATTGATTGATATTGATGATTTGAGGAATACTTAAACCTCATGGTGTCAAGTCACTCTTTGTGGTTGTTCTTTAAGTATATATATTGATATATTAATTTATTGGGGTAGTGTAAAATGAAACTTTATTAGTTATCACAAAAGTATTATTTTAATTAATTGTTATATGTAAAGCTTGTTTTGCAAAATTAAGGTAAATTAAATTGAGCCAACCACATAAGTTGACACAAAAATAAGGTAAATTAAATTGAGCCAACCACATAAGTTGACACAAAAACATTCACCCTTTCTTTCTTATACACACTTCATACTTTAGAACTTGCATCTTCTTACCAATGTGGGATGATGCAAATGTAGGTTAAGCTAAATGAGCCAACCACATAAGTTGACACAAAAATATCCACCCCTCCTTTCTTATAGCCAATTCTTAGTTCAAAACTTTCATCTTTCCATCAATGTGGGATGATGAAACTCAACCACATTTCAAGATTTGAGGAATACTCAAACCTCATGGTGCCAAGTCACTTTTTGTGGTTTTTGCTTTAATATATATATTGATGATTGATTGATTGATTATATAGAGAACGATGGAGTCGGATGAGAGGGAGTGATTTTAGGGAGGTTTTATTTAACTGTGGATGCTAAAAACCAAGACCGCAAAAACTGTTGGAAACGATTATTAACGACTGCTTTTCACGAGAAACAATCGTTGGAAAAAAGTGGGTCGGTAATTCAACGGTTTTACTGACGAGTAGTTTTTCTCTTTTTCCCGACAGCAACGTTGTCGATAAACCATCGAATCAATTCCAACTTAAAAAAATATATATTAAGAAGCGACCAAGAAGTGAGTGTTTCTCGATGTATTTTGTCAAGGGCATTCCGACGATTCCCATCACTGACCCCTTTCTGATGGCTTCGCGCACCTCAACTAGTCCTAGACCTGCAGAACACTAGATTACTCTGGTGGTGGTATTATTTTTATTTTTTTGAAAGGCCAAGGAGAACAAAAGGTTCAGAGACAAAGGGCAAAACAAAGTTTCTGCAAGGTGCTAAAACAACCCAGATACGCAGCCCCCCTCAAACAAAAAACCATACAAGAGAACCCGCACGACCCACAAACTAGTGAAACTACCACGACGAACTAACTAACAAACAAAAACAACACCACCAAGCTAATACCAGCCATGAGAAACCAAAGAGACCAAAAAAACGCAGCCCTTAGATGCTAGAAATCAAAGGAAAAAACAACGAGAATAAAACCAGCACCCATGGATGACTCTCTTGGAACAAATCATACGCCATGCCTCAAATTGATTCTAGACCACGTAGAATGTTTTGATCAATATTTTCCATCTCAAATTTGTGTTCCATTAAATAAACCCTATGCAACTTATTTGTGTGTGATCAACTTATCTCAAAAAGGTGTTGGAATCCAAGAAGGTCGCCAAATATCACTATGCACAAGAGAAAAGGGTTTTAAAGGAACAAGACCGAGAACTATAAGGAGACCTAGGCGCAATTTTGGCATTGGAAGGAAGATGGATCTTCATCGAAAAATATAAAGTATAGAAACACGAGGTGACATGAACCGTAATGAAAATAAACAAAAACATCCTGTTGGTGTTCCATGGTGAAGGCATGCATCGACCTGACACTTTTCTATCTAGCTTTACTCGAGCATAATGGTGATCAGTTTATGGCTTATTTCCGCACTGTAAAACATATATGTGTATGTATGCATTCAATGGTAAACATTTATAAACAATAGAAGCAAGATACAGGCGAAGATAACAAGCAAGTATTGTCCATTCATACTCTTTGTTGTGCATTAATACCTAATTAAAAGGTATGTCACCATTAAATGCTACAACTATTAGGCATATATGAAGTCAAAACAGCTATAATATGCAAAACATATAATTGATAGACACCAAGTTCTTAATCGGGTATGAGGACCCAGATGCTCAAAGCTGTCACTTTGCAACAGCTTTGAACAAAAAACATCAATAACTACACCAAAAGAAACATCACTTATAAAGGGAAATTGTTTAATATTCACAAAATAAGAGATTCATCACAATTAATGTTAGAAACATTGATCTCACAGCTAACACAATCTATTTGTGAAGCATTAAACTTTTTATCAACTTAAACTAATATGCACCATAATTTCACTTGAATCTCTATATATACCTTGATTGCCTATTCCAAAAGTCACCCCTTCACAGCTCAACACCTTATAATCTGGCCATCATCATGATTGAGCAAAAGCAGCGATTCCGTGTAGGAACTCCCAAAGAATGAAAATCTTTCTCCACGAATCCCAAGATCCCTGAAGTGCTGCGAGCACGGTTCATAAACTACAAGTGCACCGGATTTTTCAAAATCTAGAGCATCATCTTCCATTTCAACTATAGGTTCGCCATTATTCCTGAATCCTAGAGTTTGCGAAACTGATACATTTGGTGCACTAATGGTGAATAGCTTTGTAAACACTTTTAAATCACCATGCTCCATCATCCATATATCATAAAAAAAATTATTGGTTGTTTCTCTAAGATTATAAACAAGCAAAACAAGAGACTCCCTTAACCTAGAAAAGCACATATCTAATCCAGCCAAACTATCTGGGAGGTCTACCTCTCCAAACTCTTCAGTGCTCATATCAAATGAGATAATTAGAGCACGATATTTACAATCCACATCAATCCACTCATATGCAAGCCAATAAATAAAGTGATCTATAACTGTCTGAATGTATGTAAATTCAATTGATTTCCGAGGCAGATTGGTACATGGGGTTGTCCATTCCCTTGAGCTCAATGTGAAAACCATAACTTGGCAGGGGATGCAACTTATAGTTTAATTTCTCTTGCAATCACCAATATATGTAATCTTGACAAGCTTAGGGTCCTTAGTGTCAGGGCAAACTCCAAAACCAATAACATAATTAAACGGCCATGGTACCACATTAGGGACAGCAACATAAATTGATTTTCTAATTGCAGGATTCCAAAGAATAGCCATTTCCTCTTGCTTTCCAAAATAACCGCTCAAGCACAACAAGCCATGAGAGCTTCCGACTATGTCAGTTGTTGTTGTTAGTTGAACGAGAGGAGGAACAGTTAGGGCAAACTTTTGTTGGGGGGAAACTATCATTATCATCATCCACAAAACAAACGTATTTTACCTCCTTTACCTCCCGATCTCTGACTTGGTATATTATGAGCAAATGCTGGGGCTGAGTGAGTTCAGAGCAATCGATGAGTGAGTTCCATGCTTTGCACACTGATCTGAATCGAATCAATGATTCGACAGGAAGTCTTATGATGATTTCCTGTTGGAGGTCGAAAGGTATGTGCGGTGACATGTGATACTTTTTGAGGGATATGAATTTCTTTTAAGGGTTTATATTATACGGGAGAGACAGAGAGAGGGAAGCTTTGGGTTTCTAATCGAACTCGTCCATCTTTTGAAAAATTAACAAAACCTAAAAGTTCTTGTACAATACGAAGGCTGGGGACTGTTTACTTGTGACTTATTGGTCTTAATGGGAAAACTGGTTTATTCGCGCAGACAAAATTAGGTGTTTACTTATGACTTAATGGGACAGAAGCCGGCTTATTCGCGCAGTTAGTTTTTGGCACTTGTCCCCATTCAGACGAAAAAAGGACCATTATACCCTTAGGGGCTGTTTACTTGTGACTTATTGGTCTTAATGGGAAAACTGGCTTATTCGCGCAGACAAAATTAGGTGTTTACTTATGACTTAATGGGACAGAAGCCGGCTTATTCGCGCAGTTAGTTTTTGGCACTTGTCCCCATTCAGACGAAAAAAGGACCATTATACCCTTAGAAGAAGAAAAGAACATAAAACAAAAACCCTACTCTTCTCTCTACCGCGACTGCAGCCTCTACCTCCTCTCCATCACCTCCAACTTCCAACCCCTCTCTCCCACACCCTTCTCCAGCAATCCATTGAACCTGCTCTCTCTCTCTCTCTCTCTCTCTCCGGTAACAAGTTATTTCTCCGACTGCAAGCTATCTCCGGCGACAAGTTCTTTCTCCGGCGCTGCTCGCCGCTGCTAGCCGCTCCTCAGGTCACCTACTCTCTCTCTGCATCCCCTTCCTCCATTGTCGCTTCTCCTCACAATCGAAACCCTACATCTCCTTCTCTCATAATCGAAACCATTGTTGCTTCTCCCAAAATCGAAACCCAACATCCCCTTCCCAGATCGATTCACATAGCGGAAAAAAATGAAACTGGAATTTGATGCTTTGGATATGTGGTACCTCTTCAATTTTTGGTTTTTTTTTTTGGTTTTTTTTTTCAATCTCCTAGTGTTATTTTCTACTGCTGTTGATTTTTGAACTTTGCTTTTTTATCATCTTGTTGGTTTTTTGGTAACCTCTTGATGGTTTTGTTTTGATAATTCATTGGATTGTTCTGATTTTGAATGAAATGGTGTGAACAAAATATGGTTCACGCATTGGATTGCTATTATTTGGATTCATTTTTTGGTTATTACATTGATTGGTTGCTGATATTAATCTGATGATAAGAGATGCACACCCATGGGTAAAATAGTCATTTCCACCATTCAGATGGTTGATTCAGGCAAAAAAGTAAACACCAAAACTTTTTTACACGGACAGACAAATTTATCTGGTAAGACAAATTTATCCATACAGGGGAATCGGATATGTTTAATTGTTTAATACCTAATCCATTAGATTGTCTCCATTTACTCATTATTCCAAATTTTATAAAATATGTTTTTTCGCTTTGATGAATATTTCATGTTTTACCCTTCTAGTGTTCGTTATTTTATTTGGTACCCAACCTAAGTGTAAATTTTTTGGAATTCTATGCATAAATCTTTATATTGGTTAAATAGTCTTAATTATATTCATTAAATGGAGTTTAGAAATAATATTAATGAGAATCTCTTTTAAACTATATGCAAAACAAATAAAATCAATATATAGTAAAATAAAACATAAAATTATAATAGGTGTAGGTTGATATACGTGCGAAAAAATCGAATGTTGCAAGGGTGTAAACACTATTTGCATGCTCTAATCATACACACCTTTAACATTGTCCTGCCAAGATTGACACGATTCTCGTCTAAAATCTGATAAAATTGACGCTAAGAATTTCTTCACAAACAACACTTTGTTGTTATTTTACTACTAAGAACGACTTTGGTTAGTGAGCGATTGTATTTCATAATTAGTGAGCGATTGTATTTTGAGAACCACTGCACATATTTTGGTTCTGGAAAAAAAATCAAGCACAAATTATGCAAAGGAAAATCACACACAATTTTGATATTGAACCTTCATATGAGAAAGATGTTGACAACCTTCACCAGAAAGAGATTGCACCTAGTTCAAAAGCAACCTCATCCACCGTGTCTTAACGATTTCATGGCTACGTTTAATCCTCTCCTCTAAACTATAACCAAAATTTAGAGGGAACTTTACCGGTTCAATTTTTGAATAACTGGTACTATGTTGCCTGATTTGATGTCCCTTGTGATCATTTGCTTATACCACATTGTCGTTATAAAATAAGCTATAAAGATGCTATGAAATCATATAAAAAAATGAAACTACCTGAAAAGGAACAAAGTCGTACATGAAAGAAAGAAAGAGTTGATGATTGGAGACGGTGGAGTTTGAGATCGGACAAAATCATATTATATGAAAATGTAGGTAATTTGGAGAGACAAACAATTGATTCAAGGTAGTGGTTTGGAGCGGTGGTGAAGTTTGAAGGAGTAGGCGTTATTTAGAAGACCTTCATTTAAAAATGTCAAACTTAATTTAGAAGGCAAATCACCTTCTGACTAGTTCAGAAGAAAAAATAAAGGCGTGTATACATGTGAGAATATGTGAAAACTTGTTAGAATACTTTTAAAAGAGCCTTTAAGAAGAAATGGGAGGTTTCAATATATATTGAGGGAAAACGGTCCAAGCCAAATGATGTGAGACTCTAACATGTACGCTCCCTCCAATGGAGGCTAGATTGGCACATATTGCCCCAAGTGCCGAGAGGGGCCTAGACGGGGGAGGGGGTTAAATGAGTACAAATTGCCATGGCCCACAACGAGTTGAGTCCCTAGCTAGAGTTGTTGATCTCGGCTATGGTACCATGTGAGAATATGTGAAAGTGAAACTAGGGGTGAGCATCGGTCGGGTCGGGTCGGTCGGGGCCCAAAATTGTTTTTCTTGCCCTCTCTCTCCCATACTTCCACCATTCACGGACCACACAATTGCTGTAAAGTGTAATGTAACATCCTGAATTTTCAGTTATAGTATTTAATGAGAATTAGGATCTAACTGTATTTTGTGTAAACCTTGAGTTATATGGAAATTTTATAATTCATTAGGGTTAAATTACAAGAGATGAAAGTTGGATGTAATTTTGGGTTTAATAGAACTTGAGGGTGTGTTTTGTTAATAAATAAAAGTGTGTATGGATAAATAGAAGAAATCAGATATTTATGGATTCTTTTGGTTTGGGTCGGTTTAGAAGGCAGAGAGAAAGAGATAGAGAAAAAGAGGAAGAAGGAAGAAAAGCTAGATTTGTCTTCAAAATTGGTAAGGAAATTGGTCATAATTTCTGATAAGATTGTTGTTGTTGATAGATTATGAACGAATATGTGTTTTGGGATGGAATTACAGAATCAGTAACAACAGATTTGGAGTAGCAGATTGTGAAGGAAGTGGGTTTTGCAAACATAAGGTGAGTTCATTTGTTCCTTGCTTAAATCAGTGTTTTCATGTTAAATTAAACCTTGAAATAGCTATATAAATTGGTTATGAACTGTATGGGATAGTTTGGAATGAGCTGAATCGAACAGACATGAAAATGGATCGAATTTTAGGCTGCAGAACCGAGTTTTCCGGATAAATCGTCGTATCCGGATACCTCTGACGATGAATGTTTCCGGACGCAATAGAAACCGGGTAATATATTTTTATTGTAAGAATCCGGATGAATATAGTTACCGGATGGTATCCGGATGGTTTTAGTATCCGGATGTCGTCCGGATTAGGAAGGTTGTCCGGAAAAGTCAGGTTGTCCGGAAAAGTCATATTGTCCGGAAAAGTCATGCTGACCAGAAAAGTAATGTTGTCCGGACAACTTATGGTATCCGGATACTTTAGCTGTTTGATCATTTTTGAGATTTCAGATGCTTTTAGCTATGGTTTTTGAATAAGGACTGAATAAGGTTTCCTAAAAAAATTATCGGGGCGCTGCCCCCAGACACCATCAGCCGCAAACCACCACCGCCGCCGCTGCAGCCTTGGCTGCCGGCGGCGTGGCCACCAGCGTGCACCGCCAGCGCAGGGCGGCGTGGTGCGTGGTCGAGAGTAGTGAGCCGGGTGGGTGTGTGGGTATAGGGAATTCGGGGTAGTCTAAGGGTCCGTCTTAATCTTGTCTCGTTGGGTTTTCGTAACCGCCGCCGTCGCCGCCGGCGACCACCACTGCCGGAGGTGGCAGTGGGTGGTGCGCGGTTGAGCCAGCCCTTATGACCTAAAACCCTGTTAGAGTGAACCCCCGTTGCGAACCCGAATCGTATAAACCGAACTCGTAAACCGTTTTATAAAGTTATCATTTTATGTGTTTTGTCTAAATCTGCCACTGTCTTGCGTTAACCATAACTTTTTATTCGTAACTCGGATTGGGGTGATTTCGGTGCCAAAAGTTCCCAATTGGAGTCTAGAAACTTTTCTGTGTTTTGTGCAAAATCCAGTTCGGAACGTAGCATAGGCCAAATCGTCGTTTTATACCGATAGCTGCTGTTTTTCACTGATCTGCGAACCATTCTTATAAAATCCGTATTTAATTGTAGAAAAATAGTTAGGAGGTGTATAATATGTCCTTGGAACCCTAACTCTGAGCACTTTCTAGTTATGTAATTTAATTGAGGTTTTTCTGGGTTTAAAGGGGTCGGATCAGGTCCCGAACAGACCTGTTCGGTTAGACCGAAAAGTCGTTTTAGTGACGGATTAGGTGTGCGTCGTATTTTAGGGTCCGGGTCTCGTGTTAATACTTTTTAACGTTCGTCTAGGTGTCGGGAAGTGATCTTGGATTTGTGGAGCTTGAATTATTAATTGTGAGCTAGGCGCGCTTACGAGGTGAGTTCTCTCACTATATTTAATATTGGTTGTTTTACATTACTGTAGCTCGTGTGTGGTAGCCTTAATTATTTGTGATGCGGGGCTAGATAGTGGGGTGGCTAGTTAGACCTTTGTTGACATGTATACGTGGGTGGCGTTGTCATGTATACGCGGGTGGCGTAGGGACTCGGGGGCCTACGCGGGTGGCGTAGGGACTCGGGGGCCGGTGTTTGTATACGCGGGTGGCGTAGGGACTCGGGGGCCGGTGTTTGTATACGCGGGTGGCGTAGGAACTCGGCGGGGCCGAAGATTGTATACGCGGGTGGCGTAGAATCTCGGTGGGGCCCAAGATGTTATACGCGGGTGGCGTAGGGGTAGGTATGCATGTTTATGATTTGTTCGTAGACTTGTATGCTTGTTTATGTGCAACTATCTGTTATAGGGGTAGTGTGGAATAACTGTGTTATCTATGGTGGTTGAATTCACTAAGCTTCGTGCTTACCCTTTCCCAATAAATCATTGTTTCAGGTGCGAGTAGCTCCAAGGCGTGACGGGTACACACTGGCGCGCGTGAAGAGCTGATTATTATATCGTTTTATAATTATCATTTTTAAACTATTTATTCCACTGTTTACTGTTTTTAGAGAATAATTATTCTTGGGTTGCAAACGAAACGTTTTGGGTTATTTAACGAGTTTAATTAATGAAATGTCATTTTTAAAAAAATTATAAATTCCTTGTAATTTTTGGGACGTTACAACTTGGTATCAGAGCACAGCTTGAGTGAATCAAACGCATTTCGGTGTGTTTGATCTCAAGTTTGCGGCTAAAAAATTTTCTTTAAAGTTTTTGGGAAATAAAAAGAAGGAAAAATCCGTTTGAGGAACGGTAATCGAGGGCGCAATGTGTACAGTCAGCCGGAGCCAAAGGGGAAAGGTACGGTACTTAGTGTATTTATTGCTTTCTAGATCATAGGGTATGCATGCTAGATTGCCTGCGTTGTTTACACTGTATTGTATGATGACTGCTTGCTAGTAGGAATCAATGCTGTTGGTGCAAGTGTACCCAGCTTTTAATATTGTGATATATTTTTGGTACACATAAAATCACATCTCCATATTTATTTTGATGATTACAAAACACACCGCATTCTTTGTTTTCTAATATTTTATCCAAGTGTACAGTTCTTGAAGAACACGAAGATTTTATCTGAAGGGTTCAAGACGGTAGTTTTACGTCGTCATTATTGTGTATATTTAATAATGATAAACACCCTAAAATAATATACTACTTGGATATTTCTAAAACCCAATACTGATTTTAATTAAAGGTATTAAGTTTTATTAATATATTATGAAAGTTTTTGGAAGCTAGGTTCAACTCTCAAGGTCAACCATCCTTCTCATCTCATTAGCTGTACAACAACTCAAAAGTGAAGATGTAGGCTTTGTTGTGGCTCCCTGATTGGTTGATACTTCAAAGTGTTTGCAAAATTTCTCCTATAAATACATGCAGGGGACGAGAGCCTTAAACACACCAATTCACATCTCAGCATTTGATATTACTCTGCTGAAATCTTTCTTCCTCTCATCACTTATTAATTTTTATAAAACATTTTTTGAGTAAGAAACCTTGAGTTAAATAAGCAGATTAAAATCTCTCGATTAGTTGAATCAGCAACACAACTCAAGTGATCAAACTCTCTAAAAATATCCAAGTGATAAATATTATACAAGAGTGATTACCATATTAAAATTATACACCTCTTGTAAGTGTTTGAATAACGGGTGTGTGATCCATTATATCTCATAAGCAAAAGCTAGAGAATCAGTTACGTTTCTTTTGTACTTGGTTTGTATTCTACCGTAAAGAATACTTATATTGGATTGTGTCGGGAAGTGTCTCGGCTGGTGGTTTACCCGGTTGGTAAATCACTAAATCTTGGTGTCGGTATCATTTATCTCTTTCCTTTATTTCTTTATATTTCCGCTGTGCATTTAATTATATCTGTTTATATAATTGTTGTATATTTATTTATACTTATACTCTGCTTTTATTTATACTGTATTTATTTATAAAAAGATTTTTGAAAGTAAAAGATTTTATATACAACCTTACCCCCATCATCCCCTTTTCTGACGAATCATATGGTTTTATGATTTCATTGCCCAATAAGGTTATAAAATGAATTGTAATTACAATTGAAACAATCGAAAAGGAAATATGAGTTAATATATGCTCTAAAGTTGAAAATATCATAAAAATGAAAAAAAAGGGAGGGAATTCCCTAGATTAATTAAGAAATATAAATTGGGAATTTAATTTATTTTTATTATAGGATCTATTGGATCTATTTTTTTATTATATTATAGGATCTATTGGATCTCTTTTATAAGATGGCATGCCGCCACTCGGACTCGAACCGAGATGCTCTAGCACTGCTTCCTAAGAGCAGCGTGTCTACCGATTTCACCATAGCGGCTTGCTCGAACTCATAATAGCCTATTTATATTCAATCGTCGAGATTGAACAAGTCAATTCAATCAAATAAGTTTTTTTAGTAAAGATTAAAATTGATAAAAAAAATGAGTTCAAAAGTAAATTTCAAGGTTCATTAGTTTCTTAGGGTGTCCGGTTTATTTATCTTAGGGCTTTGACGTAGTTTATCCTAGTCTAAAATCCAACTTTTGCAACTAGAGAATTCTCTCCATAGAATAAAAAAAAAAAAATGTTTTCATATTGATACTTAATTATTTCTCGTTTATCTGATTTCATAAATTTGAAACAAAAAATAAATTTTCTCAATGAATCCAAAATAGCCATATTTTGGATTACTCCAAATTGACACCTTATTTGTACATAATATATCAACAATTAAGTTCTTTTATTGAGTGGGCTGAAAATTGGAGATATATCGGAAATCCATATAGTAATTCCGATAAATTAAGAAGTCAGAAAGTTATCAAAAATAAAAATTTTTTAACATGGAATCAATTAGTTTCAACAATTCATTAATTTTAACGAAAAATATTCTATCTGCCCTTCTCGAGAAAGATAAAAATTTTTCATTATTGTAAAGGTCGATGGGGAAAATAAGACTCCCCACCACCACAATGTGAGTGAAAATATACGAAAAATAAATAAAAAATCTTGTATTTTTTTCTGTATTCTTTTTTTTAGAATTGATAAAACAGAAGAATTATTCTTTTACACATCTTAGAAGATTAAGATTGAAACCTGGTCTATTTCATATTGATTAGAATAGGGACTGCCAATTGTGAATTTTATATTAACAAATTACTGATCCAATTTTTCGAGTAAAATCCATTCCGATTATTCCAATATTTTAGGACTTATTTGTTTGTCGTACAAAAAAACTTTTTGAATTCCCGGTAGAAAGAGATTTCCCTAATGACAAAGCTTTTAACGCCGCCCAATATCCTTTCCTTTTCCAAATATTTTTACGAATACGCTTTTTTGATATAGAAGTACGTTTTTTTGGAACTGCCATTTAAAAATGAAGAAGTTACTCATTGTTATAGTTGGATGTGAAAGACATCTATTGTTCAAAACGAATTATTATTTCTTATTCATTATCTATTTTTTCTCTAAATAATATTCTCTTCATAAAAAATAAATATAGATATGTGAAAGATCTCTGCAAATTGTATCAAAAATTACTCGAAATAATAAAATTTTGATTCCAGACAATACAATATTAGTAAAACCAAAAATCTTTGGATTGGAACTCTTAGTTCTCGTTCTTTATCTCTCAAATTTATATCTTTAGAATACGCTATGTCATATAAATAAAACTTAATAAAATAAATAAATAAAGAACCTAAAAGACCTTGATTTTCATCATTCTATACTTTATTTACATGTAATAAAATACCTCAAAGGATTGTAAACTTTTGCCTAATAAAAAACTTGAGGCTTTTTTTAGTCAAACTCGAGGAAAGAATACACCTAAATTCAATTGTTAAATTCGAATGAGACTATTAATAAATCTGTTAAAGGATACGTGGTTTGATAAAAAAATATCTCAGTCATGTTTTATCATTTCCCGATAAAATAAAAAAATATCATTTTAGATCTATAATATTCTAACGTTTACTAATAAATCCTTTTGATTGAAATGGAAAACAATCAATCCCATAATGAATTAGTTAATGAGTTGAAATAAACAAACTAAAATGAAGATTTATTATTTCATTAGACCGATGACCTTAGTTAATCCTATAATTCATATTAGCATCAAGTACCCTTTTTTGCGTAATTTTTTATCCTTGCTCTATGAATATAAATTATCGTAATAATAATTTATATTTGCATTTTCCTATTATAGTATTCGTTTTTTATATGTAACTTGGTCATATCATTTGACCAATTGTAACTTCTTTTTTTGAATATTTGAACGATTTTGAAAAGCCTCAGAATAAATACTAATATCAAATTATTAAATAAGTTAGTGCATATCTTTATTTTTTATTGACTCTTTTCGAAAGAGGTAAGATCCGGTGAATCGGAAACAATTAATTAAGAATAAAAAACTTTTTTTATGGAACAGACATATCAATATGCGTGGATAATACCTTTCCTTCCACTTCCAGTTCCTATGTTAATAGGGTTGGGACTTCTTCTTTTTCCGACGGCAACAAAAAGTCTTCGTCGTATGTGGGCTTTTCAGAGCGTTTTATTGTTAAGTATAGTCATGATTTTTTCCATGAATCTGTCTATTCATCAAATAAATAGCAGTTCTGTCTATCAATATGTATGGTCTTGGATTATCAATAATGATTTTTCTTTAGAATTCGGATACTTGATCGATCCACTTACTTCTATTATGTCAATATTAATAACTACTGTTGGAATTCTGGTTCTTATTTATAGTGATAATTATATGTCTCATGATCACGGATATTTGAGATTTTTTGCTTATATGAGTTTTTTCAGTACTTCCATGTTGGGATTAGTTACTAGTTCAAATTTGATACAAATTTATATTTTTTGGGAATTAGTTGGAATATGTTCGTATCTATTAATAGGATTTTGGTTCACACGACCTCTTGCAGCAAAGGCTTGTCAAAAAGCGTTTGTAACTAATCGTGTTGGCGATTTTGGTTTATTATTAGGCATTTTAGGGTTTTATTGGATAACGGGGAGTTTCGAATTTCGTGATTTATTCCAAATATTCAATAACTTGATTTCTAATAATGAGGTCAATTTTGTATTTGTTACTTTGTGCGCTGTTCTATTATTTGCCGGTGCGATTGTTAAATCTGCACAATTTCCCCTTCATGTATGGTTACCTGATGCAATGGAAGGGCCGACCCCTATTTCGGCCCTTATACATGCTGCTACGATGGTAGCAGCGGGAATTTTTCTTGTAGCTCGACTTATGCCTCTTTTCATAGTCATACCTCACATAATGAATTTTATCTCTTTGATAGGGATAATAACAGTTTTTTTAGGAGCTACTTTAGCTCTTGCTCAAAAAGACATTAAGAGGGGTTTAGCCTATTCCACAATGTCTCAATTGGGTTATATGATGTTAGCTCTAGGTATGGGGTCTTATCGCAGTGCTTTATTTCATTTGATTACTCATGCTTATTCGAAAGCATTATTGTTTTTAGGATCGGGATCCGTTATTCATTCAATGGAAACTCTTGTTGGATATTGTCCAAAAAAAAGTCAGAATATGGTGCTTATGGGGGGTTTAACAAAACATGTACCAATTACTAAAACTTCTTTTTTATTAGGTACACTTTCTCTTTGCGGTATTCCACCCCTTGCTTGTATCAGAGCAGGACTTTCAAAATTTTCTGCTTAAATATTTTTTAATGGCTCAACAAACTAATATTATGTTTTCAAAACCTCCTATGATAGATACTGAAAAGTTTGGCATTTGGGCCGAACTATTTGAATGTCACGTTCGTGGCAAAAATCAAAGAATTTGGGATATTATAGAAAATGGGAATTTTAATCCTACTATTGTAAAAGATGATCTTATTGTTGATAAACCTTTAAAAGAATGGACTCCCGCTGAAGAATCTCATGTCTGTTTAAATTTTGAAGCTAAGAATATATTATATGCTGCTTTAACTACTGATGAAATTGAAAGAATGTATACATATAAAACTGCTAATCAAATCTGGGAAAGTTTAAACAACACTCATCGTGGAAACACACAAGTTAAAAGTTCTAAAATAAACATTTTAGTTCATGATTATGAATTATTTGAAATGTCAAAAGATGAGTCAATCGACTCAATGTTTAAACGTTTTAACCTCATTATGACTACTTTGAAAGGATTAGGTCGCACTTATCCTAATGAAGATTACGTAAGGAAAATCCTCCGAGCACTTCCTTCGGAGTGGATGGCAAAGATTACATCATTATAAGACTCCCGTGATCTCTCCCTAATGAAGCTCGACGATCTCGTCGGCAATCTTAAAGTGCACGAAATTGCACTTAAAAGAAACAAAGATCGGGAGCAAGTCAAAAAGAAGTCGATCGCTCTTAATGTCTCAACTCCGAATGACAAAAAGAAAAAGGAGGAAGCTAGCACTTCAAAAGATCAATCCGATAAACTCAACGAAGTCGCTATGTTGGTAAGAAACTTCTCTAAATTTTTTACTAACAATAAATTTTCTAAAAATAGCAGATTTCAAAGAAACGGTAACTACCGTCGTGGCGGTGAAAACCGGAGTCGCAACTTCCATAAAAGAGAAGATAAAGTGAAGAAAAATGACGACTCGAGTGACGACGAAAAAGCCAAACCAAAGAGAGGTTATTGCTACTCATGTGGTGATAAAGACCACTATGCCAACGAGTGTCCTAAAAAGAACAAATTTCAAAATAAAAAGGATAAAGCCTTCGTTGGAGGCTCGTGGAGTGGAAGCGAAGAAGAAGACGAATATCAAGCTATTTGTCTTATGGCCGAAAGCGACGACGAGGTAAAATCTTGTTACTCAGATTACGCTAGTGATTATGAAAATGAAGATGAAAATAATCTTGACGAATTATATGAATCATTCCATGACATGGCCGCTCTTTCAAATAGGTATCAAGATGAAATCTCAAAATTAAAAGAAACCGTATCTGCATGTGAAAAGAAAATTAATGACGGTAAACAAAAATCTGCAAATGATATGGATATAATTGCTAAATTAGAAACTAAATTAGGTGAAAAGGATTTTTGTAAATCTTGTGATATTCTAAATAAAAAAATTGCATGTTTAAATAAAAAGACACATGAAGATATTATATGTACAAAATGTGATATTCTTAAAAATGAAAATGCATGTTTAAAAGCTAAATGCGATTCATATGAAAAGGACAATCTATTAGCTAAAGCATTTCAAAGTAGTAATGAAAAAGTTCTTAACATGCTAAATATGTCTAACCGTATAAAATGTAGAAAAGGTATTGGTTCCGATGCTTGCAAAGAAAAATGTTCTTGTATGCCAATTAAAAGATATTTTGAATCACCTAAAGTAAATACAAGAAATCGATATGTGCAAAAACCTCCGTATGTACCTAAAATGAATAATGTAAAATATATACCGAGAAAACCGTATGCTCGCATGTACCATGATAAATATTCTAGACCGAAAAATAATGCGAATATAAATGCTTCTTTTTATGTGTATGATAAATACAATCGCAAAATTAAAATGGTAAATAAATGGATTCCAAAAGGAATGTTTAATAATGATAATCCCGGTGGTATGCGTTTATGGTTTTAAATATGTTACATATATATGCAGTTCTTTTTAATTCTATATATAATATATTTTCTTATATGTATTATATATAAATAATATACTTTTGTATGTACTTTTTGTTTATATATACATACATACGTACTACATATATATATATATTTGTTTTGTTTAAATTTTTTATTGTTTATATATTAGGTTTGACTTTCTATTTACTTATATATATACCTCATATATATACGTATATCATACATATATTTATATATATTCTATTCAATTCTTTTGTCTTACTTATATATATAAAAGACTCTAAGTCCTTTATATATTTTTGTTGTTGTCATCTTGAAACTAATTAAGAAGGACCCACGAGAAATGGGGACCATAAAAGTTACATCCTTATTATTGTAGATAAACCTTGATATGGACTGGATTCTCGATAGTGGTTGCACACGTCACATGACCGGAAATAACAATCTCTTTTCATCATATAAGTCATGTGATGGTGGACAGGTAATTTTTGGAGGAAATTCCAAAGGAAAGATAATTGGGAGAGGTACAGTTTCTTGCAATAATGTTAAATTTATTAATGTTAATCATGTTGATAATTTACACTTTAACCTGCTAAGTGTTCGCCAACTTTGTAAAAATGGTATAACTGTTTTGTTTGAAGAAGATTCTTGTAAAATCTTAAAAAACGGCAAAGTTCTTTTAAATGGTTTTGTAAAAGGAAATTTATATATTTGTAAAACTGTTGTAAATGAAAATGTTTGTTTATCTTCTGTTTATGATAATTCTACTTTATGGCATAGACGTTTGGGTCACGCTAATCTTAGATTAATTCAAAACTTAAAAAATAAGGAGCTTGTGAGTGACCTTCCAAAATTAAAGTTTGATAATCATTTTTGTGATGCTTGTCGTGTCGGCAAACAACATCACGTTTCTCATAAATCAAAAAATGTGATTTCAACTCAAAGAGTTTTAGAACTTTTACATATGGATCTTTTTGGCCCTATGGCGATTCAAAGTTTTGGAAGAAATTTTTACACTTTGGTTATTGTGGATGATTATTCCCGTTATACTTGGACTTTATTTTTGAGACATAAAAATGAGGCTTTTGAAAAGTTTAAAATTTTGGAAAAACGAATTCAAAACCAACAAGGTTGTACGATTGTTTCCATACGTACGGACCATGGACGTGAATTCGATAATGATGTCCAATTTGGTGCCTTTTGTGATAAACATGGTATAACTCATAATTTTTCGGCTCCTCGAACACCTCAATCTAACGGGGTTGTTGAAAGGAAAAATAGAACGTTACAAGAAATGAGTAGAACCATGCTAAACGAACATCAAGTTCCCCAAAAGTTTTGGTGTGATGCCGTTGCTACCGCGACCTATGTGCTTAACCGTGTCCTAATTAGAAGTATCCTAAATAAGACACCCTATGAGCTTTACCGTGGTAGAAAACCTTCCTTAGCCCACCTAAAAGTTTTTGGATGTAAATGTTTCATTTTAAACACCAAATCCTATCTAACCAAATTCGATGCCAAAGCCTATGAGGGAGTGTTCCTAGGTTATTCTTGGAATAGCAAAGCCTATAGAATCCTAAATAAGGAGACCATGGTTGTAGAAGAATCCCTAAATGTTAGCTTTGACGAGAGTCCTCCCAAACCGAGTGCACCCTTAGCAAATGACAATATCCGTGAGGGAGAAGTCTTAGCCCAACAACTTAGTACCTTGGATTTAGGTACCCAACCTTCCACAAATAATATTGAATCTAGTGATGCCCCTCCGTGTTTTATTCCGCAAGGTGTAGATGATCCTAACCTTAGAACCGCTCGAGACCATCCCGTAGATCAAATTATAGGTGACCTAAACCAAAGGACAACTAGATCACAAATCCATACCCATTGTGCTTTCCATGCCTTTATCTCAACCATAGAACCTAAAACCATAGATGAAGCTTTAGGAGATGAGGATTGGATAATGGCCATGCAAGAAGAGTTGAACCAATTTACTAGGAATGATGTGTGGGACTTAGTTCCTTGCCCTAGTAGTCAAACCATTATTGGCACAAGATGGGTCTTCCGTAACAAGGTAGACGAGAACGGTGGAGTCACACGAAACAAGGCACGTTTAGTTGCCAAGGGGTACAATCAACAAGAAGGTATAGATTATGATGAAACCTTTGCACCGGTTGCAAGGTTGGAGTCTATTCGAATGCTTCTCGCTTTTGCAAATGCTAAAGATTTTAAATTATTTCAAATGGATGTTAAAAGTGCTTTCTTAAATGGTATTATAAATGAGGAGGTATACGTTTCTCAACCTCCCGGTTTTGAAAATTTTGAAAATCCGACACATGTTTATAAATTGAAAAAGGCGCTTTATGGTTTAAAGCAAGCTCCGCGTGCGTGGTATGATAGATTAAAAACCTTTTTAATTGTAAGTGGTTATATTATGGGTAAAATAGATAATACTTTATTTGTGAAATATGATCAAAATGATATTGTAGTTGTGCAAGTATATGTTGATGATATTATTTTTGGTTCCACTAATGAAAAACTGTGTAATGAATTTTCTGCGAAAATGACAAGCGAGTTTGAAATGAGCATGATGGGAGAGTTAAAATACTTCTTAGGATTGCAAATCAAACAATGTGGAACTGGTATTTTTATTAGTCAATCTAAATATTGTAAAGATATGTTGAAAAAGTTTAACTTTGAAAATGTCAAACCCGTTGAAACTCCAATGACCACAAACTTACAATTATCTCGTGACGAGGAGGGAAACGATTTTAATGAAAAGATTTATCGTAGTATGATTGGTAGTTTATTATATTTAACTGCTAGTAGACCTGATATTATGTTTAGTGTATGTTTATGTGCTCGTTTTCAATCTTCACCTAAACAAACTCACTATGAAGCTGTCAAGCGTATTTTTCGATATTTACGAGGTACTACTAATCTTGGCTTATGGTATGCAAAGAAACCCGAGTTAGAAGTAACGTGTTTCGCCGATTCCGATCTTGGTGGATCTATTGTTGACCGAAAAAGTACTAGTGGGGTATGTGCCTTTATAGGTCTCTCACTTGTATCTTGGTTCTCTAAGAAACAACAATCCGTAGCTTTGTCTACCACCGAAGCGGAATATGTAGCCGCCGCAAGAGCATGTGCTCAAGTCCTTTGGATGAAACACACACTTACCGATTTTGAGGTACACCTAACCAAAATTCCAATTATGTGTGATAACTCAAGTGCCATTAACTTAAGCAAAAATCCCGTGTTACATTCTCGTACCAAACATATTGAATTGAGACATCACTTTTTACGAGATAATGTTCAAAAAGGCCAAATCGTGCTTGAAAAGGTTGATTCGGAAGATAATTTGGCCGATATTTTTACTAAAGCTCTTAACAAAAAGGCTTTCTTTAAATTAAGACTTGGTTTAGGCATGTTTGAGTATAACCCTTGAGAAAATGCTAACTCTCAAATACTTCATATTTTGAGGGGGAGCATAGCGTCTTTCCTAACCCTTTTTGCTTTGACAAAAGGGGGAGAGAAACCGAGTATGCTCTCCTGTTTAGCGTTGTGTTTGTCATCATCAAAAAGGGGGAGATTGTTGGTGCAAGTGTACCCAGCTTTTAATATTGTGATATATTTTTGGTACACATAAAATCACATCTCCATATTTATTTTGATGATTACAAAACACACCGCATTCTTTGTTTTCTAATATTTTATCCAAGTGTACAGTTCTTGAAGAACACGAAGATTTTATCTGAAGGGTTCAAGACGGTAGTTTTACGTTGTCATTATTGTGTATATTTAATAATGATAAACACCCTAAAATAATATACTACTTGGATATTTCTAAAACCCAATACTGATTTTAATTAAAGGTATTAAGTTTTATTAATATATTATGAAAGTTTTTGGAAGCTAGGTTCAACTCTCAAGGTCAACCATCCTTCTCATCTCATTAGCTGTACAACAACTCAAAAGTGAAGATGTAGGCTTTGTTGTGGCTCCCTGATTGGTTGATACTTCAAAGTGTTTGCAAAATTTCTCCTATAAATACATGCAGGGGACGAGAGCCTTAAACACACCAATTCACATCTCAGCATTTGATATTACTCCGCTGAATTCTTTCTTCCTCTCATCACTTATTAATTTTTATAAAACATTTTTTTGAGTAAGAAACCTTGAGTTAAATAAGCAGATTAAAATCTCTCGATTAGTTGAATCAGCAACACAACTCAAGTGATCAAACTCTCTAAAAATATCCAAGTGATAAATATTATACAAGAGTGATTACCATATTAAAATTATACACCTCTTGTAAGTGTTTGAATAACGGGTGTGTGATCCATTATATCTCATAAGCAAAAGCTAGAGAATCAGTTACGTTTCTTTTGTACTTGGTTTGTATTCTACCGTAAAGAATACTTATATTGGATTGTGTCGGGAAGTGTCTCGGCTGGTGGTTTACCCGATTGGTAAATCACTAAATCTTGGTGTCGGTATCATTTATCTCTTTCCTTTATTTCTTTATATTTCCGCTGTGCATTTAATTATATCTGTTTATATAATTGTTGTATATTTATTTATACTTATACTCTGCTTTTATTTATACTGTATTTATTTATAAAAAGATTTTTGAAAGTAAAAGATTTTATATACAACCTTACCCCCCCCCCCCCCCTTTGGTTGTCTAACAAATGCTAGTTATAGTAGGTTGTTAAGCGAAGGCCCTATAGGTTGTATGCAGTAAGAATCATATAGCCTTAGAATATTTGATTTAGTTCTATTGCGCAGCTCTTGTTTGAGTCCAACCGTTCTAGGATAGAATCTTGTATTCGAAAGTCTATTTGATTCACGCTGCATGCGACTGGGAATTCGCAAGGCAACTCGTTATGGCTAACAGGGATTCCGATGTAGCAAGGGTAGTGGGATGAGATGAAATTCCTAGTGAGCTGGGAATAGCGTTTACATATGAGTACGTATGCAAAATTGCTTTCTAGATCATAGAGTATGCATGCTAGATTGCCTGTTGTTAATACTATGTTGTAGTTTGTACTGCTTGCTATTAGGGATTTATACTAGTTATAATCGGTTACTAAGTGAATGCCCTCTAGGTTGTATGCAGTAAGAAATTTATAGCCTTAGAATATTCGATTTAGTTCTTTTGCGCAGCTCTTGTTTGAGTCCAACCGTTCTAGGATAGAATCTCGTATTCGAATGTCTATTTGTTTCGCGCTGCATGTGATTGGGTATTCGCGAGGCAACTCGTTATGGCTAGTAGGGATTCCGTAGTAGCAAGGGTAGTGGGATGAGATGAAATTCCTAGGGAGCTGGGAAGAGTGTTTACATATGAGTAGGTATGCTAGATTGCTTGATGCTTATTACACTGTACTGCATGTTTGTTGTTTGCTAATAGGAGTTCATGCTAGTCCTGATAAGTTGTTAAGTGAATGCACTATAGGTTGTATGCGGTAGGAACCGAATAGCCTTAGAATGTTAGATTTAGTTCTATTGCGCAGCTCTTGTTTGAGTCCAACCGTTGTAGGATAGAATCTTATATTCGAATGTCTATCTGGTTTTACACTGTGTGCGACTGTGCATTCGCGAGACGACCCGTCATGACTAGTGGGGATTTCGTCATAGCAAGGGTAGTGGAGTTGGGTGGAATTCCTAGGGAGCTAGGAAGAGTGTGTACATATGCCGGTGCGGGCATATGTGTGTAGTTATCAGCGAGAAACTACTTGGACCCATCGGATGGAACTCGGAACGAGTGATGATAGGTGTGGAAGGTAGTAGTAGAGCTCCTACTACCGGAAACACAGGATCAATGCTCGAGTCGGGGAAAAGTCTCGAGGAATCCAAGGAGTTGAGCGTGAGCGTTGTTAGTGTGAATTATTATGTGCTAATAACCCGTTGTAATATCTACCCAGAGTAGCCACCACAAGGAGGAACGACTATAGTAAACCTACTAGTACAGGCGTGTACTTGATTTGCTTTGATGGGATGATCGTTGGGGTAGTGTCGAAGGTTATAAATTAGTAGTCGTTGGAATAAAAGGACGATTCTAGTATTAGTCACTTGGAGTGACGGTGAGGATGATGTTTGTTTCGGGCCAAGGTGGATGATTGTGCTAGAATCATAGGCTTAGAGAGCCGACTTTGATTTGAGGAAAAATCGTAGGGATTATTTGACGTAATTTCCCAACTTGCCTAAGAGGTTTAAATGTCCGGATGACGTTAGTGGATAGGAGAGATTTGGAGGAGTAGGAGTCGAGGCGTAGGATGCCGACTGAGTCATGCACAAAGTTTGATTTTGAAATAGATTGCATTAACAAATTCTTGTGTTTCAAATCATTTATTGGATGGTGTTTTGGAATTTTGGGAAATGTTCAGCACACACACAAGATTTTGAAATATGGTTTTGAAAATGTATGAAATCGTTTTATTACGGGGGATAATTTATTCTTTGGTGCCTCACACTTTTAATTAACGTTTGGACCGTAGTGTAGGACGGTTAGGGTGTCCACTTGTGGTCGAGGTTGCTGTTGTAATACGTGCTTAAAGTATCTTGATACAGTGTAACTAGGTTTCCTAGAGTGAGCGTGGAGGATAAGTAGACGATGGAAGATTGGGTATTCCACACGTGTTATTAGTGTAGACCGAATAGTGTCGGTTAAGGAAATGATGCCCTTTGTAATTAAGAGAATAAATGCGCAGTAACCTTTTTGAAGTAAGTAGTATATTAGGGCGTCGACTTTTGGGCTTAAGGCCAAACACCTTAGTGTAATTGGAGAATTGTAGCCGATTTTAAGGAAATTATGTTGATGGTAGTAGTAACCCTGAGATGCTTACTTGTGATGAATGGTTATAGTGGAATGACCTTCGTGGGTGATTATAAGTTTACTGGTTTGATGATCCGTGTTAACTAAATTTTGGAAGTCTATTAGAACTCGTGGAAGTTAATCGACAGTTAATGGTAGGAATGATCGGATCCGAGTATCCAATTGGGTAAACTGGTGGGCAACTTTAGAGTGGTTAGAGATTGAGATTTGACTCGGGATGTATGGAATATCTAAGGTTGGGGGACAACCGAAGTCGCTTGACTAGGATTGATTCCAATTGTTGGGGTGTTCTTCCGATCATAATCCCAGTGTCCTAGAAGGAGTACGTTAGTTAGAAAAGTGTTTGAGAAGTTTTAGAAGGGATTTCAAGTGGATTTAGGAACCTGAGGTTGAGATGAGGAAGAACTATCCGGAGCTATTCGTAGGCAGAGACTTCGAGGACGAAGTCTAATCCAAGTGGGGGAGAGTTGTAAAGCCCGTATCCCGGTATGTAATTTGTTAGTATTAATTCTTTTCTTTCAAGTTTGTATTATAGTGGTTCTCGTTAACGGGGTTAGCCGAGTTGGGTCAAATCGTTAAGTACTGAAATTTGTGGCTAGTTGCGAGAGAAACGTAAGTTGAGGGGCTAATTATGTCAAAGGGCCAAAAACCCTCATTGGGTTTCGGCCCATGCAGCTAATTGTCGAGACCCATTTCTTCTTAGTTGGTGTGTTGTTGCCGTGAGGTGGAAGTAAAGAAAAGAAAACATAAACCCTAAACTTTTCCCTTCCCTCTCTCTCGTTTTCTCTCACGTAAACCACAACCCAAGCATCCCCTTCCCTGCCGCCGTGAACCACCTGCAACCACCATCATCAGCCACTTGCCGCCGGCGAGAGCGAGAGAGAGAAGAAGAGTCGATCGGGAAGAGCGTGGCCGTCGAGACGAAGGCTGTTGCTGCTGCGTTCTTGCGAGAAAGGTAACGTCTCTTCTCGTTTCTGTTTCGTCGACACCATCAGCCGCAAACCACCACCGCCGCCGCTGCAGCCTTGGCTGCCGGCGGCGTGGCCACCAGCGTGCACCGCCAGCGCAGGGCGGCGTGGTGCGTGGTCGAGAGTAGTGAGCCGGGTGGGTGTGTGGGTATAGGGAATTCGGGGTAGTCTAAGGGTCCGTCTTAATCTTGTCTCGTTGGGTTTTCGTAACCGCCGCCGTCGCCGCCGGCGACCACCACTGCCGGAGGTGGCAGTGGGTGGTGCGCGGTTGAGCCAGCCCTTATGACCTAAAACCCTGTTAGAGTGAACCCCCGTTGCGAACCCGAATCGTATAAACCGAACTCGTAAACCGTTTTATAAAGTTATCATTTTATGTGTTTTGTCTAAATCTGCCACTGTCTTGCGTTAACCATAACTTTTTATTCGTTACTCGGATTGGGGTGATTTCGGTGCCAAAAGTTCCCAATTGGAGTCTAGCAACTTTTCTGTGTTTTGTGCAAAATCCAGTTCGGAATGTAGCATAGGCCAAATCGTCGTTTTATACCGATAGCTGCTGTTTTTCACTGATCTGCGAACCATTCTTATAAAATTCGTATTTAATTGTAGAAAAATAGTTAGGAGGTGTATAATATGTCCTTGGAACCCTAACTCTGAGAACTTTCTAGTTATGTAATTTAATTGAGGTTTTTCTGGGTTTAAAGGGGTCGGATCAGGTCCCGAACAGACCTGTTCGGTTAGACCGAAAAGTCGTTTTAGTGACGGATTAGGTGTGCGTCGTATTTTAGGGTCCGGGTCTCGTGTTAATACTTTTTAACGTTCGTCTAGGTGTCGGGAAGTGATCTTGGATTTGTGGAGCTTGAATTATTAATTGTGAGCTAGGCGCGCTTACGAGGTGAGTTCTCTCACTATATTTAATATTGGTTGTTTTACATTACTGTAGCTCGTGTGTGGTAGCCTTAATTATTTGTGATGCGGGGCTAGATAGTGGGGTGGCTAGTTAGACCTTTGTTGACATGTATACGTGGGTGGCGTTGTCATGTATACGCGGGTGGCGTAGGGACTCGGGGGCCTACGCGGGTGGCGTAGGGACTCGGGGGCCGGTGTTTGTATACGCGGGTGGCGTAGGGACTCGGGGGCCGGTGTTTGTATACGCGGGTGGCGTAGGGACTCGGGGGCCGGTGTTTGTATACGCGGGTGGCGTAGGAACTCTGCGGGGCCGAAGATTGTATACGCGGGTGGCGTAGAATCTCGGTGGGGCCCAAGATGTTATACGCGGGTGGCGTAGGGGTAGGTATGCATGTTTATGATTTGTTCGTAGACTTGTATGCTTGTTTATGTGCAACTATCTGTTATAGGGGTAGTGTGGAATAACTGTGTTATCTATGGTGGTTGAATTCACTAAGCTTCGTGCTTACCCTTTCCCAATAAATCATTGTTTCAGGTGCGAGTAGCTCCAAGGCGTGACGGGTACACACTGGCGCGCGTGAAGAGCTGATTATTATATCGTTTTATAATTATCATTTTTAAACTATTTATTCCGTTGTTTACTGTTTTTAGAGAATAATTATTCTTGGGTTGCAAACGAAACGTTCTGGGTTATTTAACGAGTTTAATTAATGAAATGTCATTTTTAAAAAAATTATAAATTTCTTGTAATTTTTGGGACGTTACAGTTTGCCTTCAAACGAAAAAAGGACCATTATACCCTTAGAAGAAGAAAAGAACATAAAACAAAAACCCTACTCATCTCTCTATCGCGACTGCAGCCTCTACCTCCTCTCCATCGCCTCCAACTTCCAACCCCTCTCTCCCACACCCTTCTCCAGCAATCCATTGAACCTGCTCTCTCTCTCTCTCTCTCTCTCTCTCCGGCAACAAGTTATTTCTCCGACTGCAAGCTATCTCCGGCGACAAGTTCTTTCTCCGGCGCTGCTCGCCGCTGCTAGCCGCTCCTCAGGTCACCTACTCTCTCTCTGCATCCCCTTCCTCCATTGTCGCTTCTCCTCACAATCGAAACCCTACATCTCCTTCTCTCATAATCGAAACCATTGTTGCTTCTCCCAAAATCGAAACCCAACATCCCCTTCCCAGATCGATTCACATAGCGGAAAAAAATGAAACTGGAATTTGATGCTTTGGATATGTGGTACCTCTTCAATTTTTGGTTTTTTTTTTGGTTTTTTTTTTCAATCTCCTAGTGTTATTTTCTGCTGCTGTTGATTTTTGAACTTTGCTTTTTTATCATCTTGTTGGTTTTTTGGTAACCTCTTGATGGTTTTGTTTTGATAATTCATTGGATTGTTCTGATTTTGAATGAAATGGTGTGAACAAAATATGGTTCACGCATTGGATTGCTATTATTTGGATTCATTTTTTGGTTATTACATTGATTGGTTGCTGATATTAATCTGATGATAAGAGATGCACACCCATGGGTAAAATAGTCATTTCCACCATTCAGATGGTTGATTCAGGCAAAAAAGTAAACACCAAAACTTTTTTACACGGACAGACAAATTTATCTGGTAAGACAAATTTATCCATACAGGGGAATCGGATATGTTTAATTGTTTAATACCTAATCCATTAGATTGTCTCCATTTACTCATTATTCCAAATTTTATAAAATATGTTTTTTCGCTTTGATGAATATTTCATGTTTTACCCTTCTAGTGTTCGTTATTTTATTTGGTACCCAACCTAAGTGTAAATTTTTTGGAATTCTATGCATAAATCTTTATATTGGTTAAATAGTCTTAATTATATTCATTAAATGGAGTTTAGAAATAATATTAATGGGATGATGCAAATGTAGGTTAAGCTAAATGAGCCAACCACATAAGTTGACACAAAAATATCCACTCCTCCTTTCTTATAGCCAATTCTTAGTTCAAAACTTTCATCTTTCCATCAATGTGGGATGATGAAACTCAACCACATTTCAAGATTTGAGGAATACTCAAACCTCATGGTGCCAAGTCACTTTTTGTGGTTTTTGCTTTAATATATATATGATGATTGATTGATTGATTGATTGATATTGATGATTTCAAAACCTTACATCTCTATATTCATACCATAATTATTTTTCAAACTATCATATTACCAACAAATGAAAATGATAAATTGATATTGATGATTTCAAAACCTTACATCTCTATTTTCATACCATAATTTTCTTTCAAACTATCATATTACCAACAAAGGAAAATGATAAATCTTAACCTTATTAAAAGATTTGAGAAATACTCAAACATTATGGTCCCAATTCACCAACATTGGTTTATATTTTAATTTTGCACTATACTTTTACCATTTGGTATATTAATTATTGATTTCAAAACCTTTCATCACCATTAATTTTATATATCCTCACTATCTTCTTCCAAATGATAATCTTTCCACCAATATGGGATTCTAAAACTAACCACATTTCAAGATTTGAGAAATACTTAAACCTCATGGTGTCAAGTCACTCTTTGTGGTTGTTCTTTAAGTATATATATTGATATATTAATTTATTAGGGTAGTGTAAAATGAAACTTTATTAGTTATCACAAAAGTATTATTTTAATTAATTGTTATATGTAAAGCTTGTTTTGCAAAAATAAGGTAAATTAAATTGAGCCAACCACATAAGTTGACACAAAAACATTCACCCTTTCTTTCTTATACACAGTTCATACTTTAGAACTTGCATCTTCTTACCAATGTGGGATGATGCAAATGTAGGTTAAGCTAAATGAGCCAACCACATGAGTTGACACAAAAGTATCCACTCCTCCTTTCTTATAGCCAATTCTTAGTTCAAAACTTTCATCTTTCGATCAATGTGGGATGATGAAACTCAACCACATTTCAAGATTTGAAGAATACTCAAACCTCATGGTGCCAAGTCACTTTTTGTGGTTTTTGCTTTAATATATATATATTTATATATTGATTGATATTGATGATTTGAGGAATACTTAAACCTCATGGTGTCAAGTCACTCTTTGTGGTTGTTCTTTAAGTATATATATTGATATATTAATTTATTGGGGTAGTGTAAAATGAAACTTTATTAGTTATCACAAAAGTATTATTTTAATTAATTGTTATATGTAAAGCTTGTTTTGCAAAATTAAGGTAAATTAAATTGAGCCAACCACATAAGTTGACACAAAAATAAGGTAAATTAAATTGAGCCAACCACATAAGTTGACACAAAAACATTCACCCTTTCTTTCTTATACACAGTTCATACTTTAGAACTTGCATCTTCTTACCAATGTGGGATGATGCAAATGTAGGTTAAGCTAAATGAGCCAACCACATGAGTTGACACAAAAGTATCCACTCCTCCTTTCTTATAGCCAATTCTTAGTTCAAAACTTTCATCTTTCCATCAATGTGGGATGATGAAACTCAACCACATTTCAAGATTTGAAGAATACTCAAACCTCATGGTGCCAAGTCACTTTTTGTGGTTTTTGCTTTAATATATATATATTTATATATTGATTGATATTGATGATTTGAGGAATACTTAAACCTCATGGTGTCAAGTCACTCTTTGTGGTTGTTCTTTAAGTATATATATTGATATATTAATTTATTGGGGTAGTGTAAAATGAAACTTTATTAGTTATCACAAAAGTATTATTTTAATTAATTGTTATATGTAAAGCTTGTTTTGCAAAATTAAGGTAAATTAAATTGAGCCAACCACATAAGTTGACACAAAAATAAGGTAAATTAAATTGAGCCAACCACATAAGTTGACACAAAAACATTCACCCTTTCTTTCTTATACACACTTCATACTTTAGAACTTGCATCTTCTTACCAATGTGGGATGATGCAAATGTAGGTTAAGCTAAATGAGCCAACCACATAAGTTGACACAAAAATATCCACCCCTCCTTTCTTATAGCCAATTCTTAGTTCAAAACTTTCATCTTTCCATCAATGTGGGATGATGAAACTCAACCACATTTCAAGATTTGAGGAATACTCAAACCTCATGGTGCCAAGTCACTTTTTGTGGTTTTTGCTTTAATATATATATTGATGATTGATTGATTGATTATATAGAGAACGATGGAGTCGGATGAGAGGGAGTGATTTTAGGGAGGTTTTATTTAACTGTGGATGCTAAAAACCAAGACCGCAAAAACTGTTGGAAACGATTATTAACGACTGCTTTTCACGAGAAACAATCGTTGGAAAAAAGTGGGTCGGTAATTCAACGGTTTTACTGACGAGTAGTTTTTCTCTTTTTCCCGACAGCAACGTTGTCGATAAACCATCGAATCAATTCCAACTTAAAAAAATATATATTAAGAAGCGACCAAGAAGTGAGTGTTTCTCGATGTATTTTGTCAAGGGCATTCCGACGATTCCCATCACTGACCCCTTTCTGATGGCTTCGCGCACCTCAACTAGTCCTAGACCTGCAGAACACTAGATTACTCTGGTGGTGGTATTATTTTTATTTTTTTGAAAGGCCAAGGAGAACAAAAGGTTCAGAGACAAAGGGCAAAACAAAGTTTCTGCAAGGTGCTAAAACAACCCAGATACGCAGCCCCCCTCAAACAAAAAACCATACAAGAGAACCCGCACGACCCACAAACTAGTGAAACTACCACGACGAACTAACTAACAAACAAAAACAACACCACCAAGCTAATACCAGCCATGAGAAACCAAAGAGACCAAAAAAACGCAGCCCTTAGATGCTAGAAATCAAAGGAAAAAACAACGAGAATAAAACCAGCACCCATGGATGACTCTCTTGGAACAAATCATACGCCATGCCTCAAATTGATTCTAGACCACGTAGAATGTTTTGATCAATATTTTCCATCTCAAATTTGTGTTCCATTAAATAAACCCTATGCAACTTATTTGTGTGTGATCAACTTATCTCAAAAAGGTGTTGGAATCCAAGAAGGTCGCCAAATATCACTATGCACAAGAGAAAAGGGTTTTAAAGGAACAAGACCGAGAACTATAAGGAGACCTAGGCGCAATTTTGGCATTGGAAGGAAGATGGATCTTCATCGAAAAATATAAAGTATAGAAACACGAGGTGACATGAACCGTAATGAAAATAAACAAAAACATCCTGTTGGTGTTCCATGGTGAAGGCATGCATCGACCTGACACTTTTCTATCTAGCTTTACTCGAGCATAATGGTGATCAGTTTATGGCTTATTTCCGCACTGTAAAACATATATGTGTATGTATGCATTCAATGGTAAACATTTATAAACAATAGAAGCAAGATACAGGCGAAGATAACAAGCAAGTATTGTCCATTCATACTCTTTGTTGTGCATTAATACCTAATTAAAAGGTATGTCACCATTAAATGCTACAACTATTAGGCATATATGAAGTCAAAACAGCTATAATATGCAAAACATATAATTGATAGACACCAAGTTCTTAATCGGGTATGAGGACCCAGATGCTCAAAGCTGTCACTTTGCAACAGCTTTGAACAAAAAACATCAATAACTACACCAAAAGAAACATCACTTATAAAGGGAAATTGTTTAATATTCACAAAATAAGAGATTCATCACAATTAATGTTAGAAACATTGATCTCACAGCTAACACAATCTATTTGTGAAGCATTAAACTTTTTATCAACTTAAACTAATATGCACCATAATTTCACTTGAATCTCTATATATACCTTGATTGCCTATTCCAAAAGTCACCCCTTCACAGCTCAACACCTTATAATCTGGCCATCATCATGATTGAGCAAAAGCAGCGATTCCGTGTAGGAACTCCCAAAGAATGAAAATCTTTCTCCACGAATCCCAAGATCCCTGAAGTGCTGCGAGCACGGTTCATAAACTACAAGTGCACCGGATTTTTCAAAATCTAGAGCATCATCTTCCATTTCAACTATAGGTTCGCCATTATTCCTGAATCCTAGAGTTTGCGAAACTGATACATTTGGTGCACTAATGGTGAATAGCTTTGTAAACACTTTTATGATACGCACCTCAACCAACCGGGTCAGATACTGTCCGCTTTGGGGTTTAACCCTCACGGCTTTACAAAACGCGTCTTACCAGTTAGGTCAAGGAGTACTATATGAACCCAGCATCTCCTCTGCCTGAGAGCGATGTGGGACAAGGAATACCAATACACCCTCCCATAAGAACGTATCAATACTCCCCCCTCGGAGACCATTCGACCTCGAATGGTGGTCCAGAGAGTTGTCTCCCACAACGAGTCGAGCAAGAGGCTGCTCTGATACCAATGATGCAAATCACCACAATAACCCGGCTAAGGTTGGAAGAACCCAACGGTCAGCCAGAATTCAATCAATCAGGAGAATCTATGAGCAGAATGAATCTCGAAATTGAAAGAAAAAGAGAGAATGCAAGAAGGGAGAAGGGAGTGTTTTTAAGAAAGAGATGTAATAATATTTTCTCCCTTTTCTCAGTTACCAAACAGCCTATATGAAGGAAAAATACAACTGTTGGTTTACCCCATTAAAATAACAGCTAGATGCTTGGCCTTCTATATAATTTATTATAGCATCCCATGTGTATTACACATCATGCCCCATGTTCGCATCATTTTAAATCACCATGCTCCATCATCCATATATCATAAAAAAAATTATTGGTTGTTTCTCTAAGATTATAAACAAGCAAAACAAGAGACTCCCTTAACCTAGAAAAGCACATATCTAATCCAGCCAAACTATCTGGGAGGTCTACCTCTCCAAACTCTTCAGTGCTCATATCAAATGAGATAATTAGAGCACGATATTTACAATCCACATCAATCCACTCATATGCAAGCCAATAAATAAAGTGATCTATAACTGTCTGAATGTATGTAAATTCAATTGATTTCCGAGGCAGATTGGTACATGGGGTTGTCCATTCCCTTGAGCTCAATGTGAAAACCATAACTTGGCAGGGGATGCAACTTATAGTTTAATTTCTCTTGCAATCACCAATATATGTAATCTTGACAAGCTTAGGGTCCTTAGTGTCAGGGCAAACTCCAAAACCAATAACATAATTAAACGGCCATGGTACCACATTAGGGACAGCAACATAAATTGATTTTCTAATTGCAGGATTCCAAAGAATAGCCATTTCCTCTTGCTTTCCAAAATAACCGCTCAAGCACAACAAGCCATGAGAGCTTCCGACTATGTCAGTTGTTGTTGTTAGTTGAACGAGAGGAGGAACAGTTAGGGCAAACTTTTGTTGGGGGGAAACTATCATTATCATCATCCACAAAACAAACGTATTTTACCTCCTTTACCTCCCGATCTCTGACTTGGTATATTATGAGCAAATGCTGGGGCTGAGTGAGTTCAGAGCAATCGATGAGTGAGTTCCATGCTTTGCACACTGATCTGAATCGAATCAATGATTCGACATGAAGTCTTATGATGATTTCCTGTTGGAGGTCGAAAGGTATGTGCGGTGACATGTGATACTTTTTGAGGGATATGAATTTCTTTTTAGGGTTTATATTATACGGGAGAGACAGAGATAGGGAAGCTTTGGGTTTCTAATCGAACTCGACCATCTTTTGAAAAATTAACAAAACCTAAGGGGCTGTTTGGTTCAAGGTTTTAAAGGAATTTGATGGAATTGGAATCTCAAATTCCTTTGACCAGAATCAATTTCCTTGTTTGGTTCATGGTTTTTAAAGGAATGGAATCTTTAAAATTCCTTTCAATTCCATAAAATAGCTATTTTTGATTCCATCAATTAGCCGTGGTATTGTAAAGGAATGGAATTGTAGATTTTTTTAATTCCATAATTACCCTTGCCCTAATTTTCCTTTTATCGGCCGTCATCTTCACAAATCGACAACAGTCACAACACTCTCGTTTTCTCTCCATCGTCGCACGCACATAAGAACTTCTTCTCGATTGTTCTGGTAAGTTTTTTGGTTTAGCTTTCTCTCCATCGTCGCACGCACCCTAATTTAGTGCTTTGTTGTGTATTCTTCCATCGGTTACTTTCCTCTTCTCGTTCTGATTAATCAAAAAGCTTAATTTTTTGTTTTTTTATGTTGGGTGTTTTTATGTTCTATGATATCGTCGTGTGCATACGTAGAAGAAAAGGTATAAATTTGATGATTTTTGGCTGTTGGGTGTTTTTATGTTCTATGATATCTGTTGGGTGCATACGTAGAGATGATGATTTTTGTTTTGATTTGATTCAGATAAAAAGGTATAAATTTGATCATTTTTGGTTTGGAAATGTATCATGGTTTATGTTGATGAACTTGTGTTTATGTGATTTTTTAGTAAAATGCATACAAGAGGGATCAAATCCATGATTATGTTACAAATCAGTAGACAAATTTCTTGCTTGTTACAATCTGCTTCGGTTTTGAACCAGTAGACAAACCTCTTGATTTTGTTACTGATTTTGCTATTGTTGTTTGTTAATTGAACATTTTAATGTCCCTGTTTACATAGAATTAGCAGGTCGATCACTTGAACTAAAACCCAAATGATTATTGATTAACATCTAAAATACTTTATATGCAACTAATGTGATTTACAATGTGAATTTACATTTACATCTGATTTACATCTGTTTAACAAAAGGGTATTTTGGTCATTTACCCAAATTTCATTCTAATTTCAAAGCTACATTCTGTGAACCAAACAGACACATTCCAATTCCTTTAACAGATTCCATTCCAATTCTGTCAACCAAACAGCTGGTCAAACCTGACAACATTCCAATTCCTTCAAAGTCAAATTCCTTTGACAGATTCCATTCCATCCAAAAACATTCTGCGAACCAAACGCCCCCTAAAAGTTCTTGTACAATACGAAGGCTGAGTCCCCTTCAACTATTCACTCACCTATATTTAATTGTTTAATACCTAATCCATTAGATTGTCTCCATTTACTCATTATTCCAAATTTTATAAAATATGTTTTTTCGCTTTGATGAATATTTCATGTTTTACCCTTCTAGTGTTCGTTATTTTATTTGGTACCCAACCTAAGTGTAAATTTTTTGGAATTCTATGCATAAATCTTTATATTGGTTAAATAGTCTTAATTATATTCATTAAATGGAGTTTAGAAATAATATTAATGAGAATCTCTTTTAAACTATATGCAAAACAAATAAAATCAATATATAGTAAAATAAAACATAAAATTATAATAGGTGTAGGTTGATATACGTGCGAAAAAATCGAATGTTGCAAGGGTGTAAACACTATTTGCATGCTCTAATCATACACACCTTTAACATTGCCCTGCCAAGATTGACACGATTCTCGTCTAAAATCTGATAAAATTGACGCTAAGAATTTCTTCACAAACAACACTTTGTTGTTATTTTACTACTAAGAACGACTTTGATTAGTGAGCGATTGTATTTCATAATTAGTGAGCGATTGTATTTTGAGAACCACTGCACATATTTTGGTTCTGGAAAAAAAATCATGCACAAATTATGCAAAGGAAAATCACACACAATTTTGATATTGAACCTTCATATGAGAAAGATGTTGACAACCTTCACCAGAAAGAGATTGCACCTAGTTCAAAAGCAACCTCATCCACTGTGTCTTAACGATTTCATGGCTACGTTTAATCCTCTCCTCTAAACTATAACCAAAATTTAGAGGGAACTTTACCGGTTCAATTTTTGAATAACTAGTACTATGTTGTCTGATTTGATGTCCCTTGTGATCATTTGCTTATACCACATTGTCGTTATAAAATAAGCTATAAAGATGCTATGAAATCATATAAAAAATGAAACTACCTGAAAAGGAACAAAGTTGTACATGAAAGAAAGAGATGATTGGAGACGGTGGAGTTTGAGATCGGACAAAATCATATTATATGAAAATGTAGGTAATTTGGAGAGACAAACAATTGATTCAAGGTAGTGGTTTGGAGCGGTGGTGAAGTTTGAAGGAGTAGGCGTTATTTAGAAGACCTTCATTTAAAAATGTCAAACTTAATTTAGAAGGCAAATCACCTTCTGACTAGTTCAGAAGAAAAAATAAAGGCGTGTATACATGTGACTAGGGGTGAGCAAAACCCGATCGCCCCGAGAAACCCGACCGCCCCGAACCCGAGAAAGTGGCCAAAATCCCGAACCCGATCACCCCGAACCCGATAACCCCGAACCCGATAAACCCGAGAAGTATAACGGATCGGTTTGGGTTGAGGGTCCCCGCACCCGAACCCGTCCGAAATATCCGAACAGTAGCTGCATATATACACACGTGGAGAGATGGATAGAGAAGTGAGACATTTTATGATTTGTGAATAAAAAGGTATCATCTTCTCCACAGCTTCTGATGAAGACATCGTCTTCTCCGCAACTTCTGGTAGTAAACGACAGAAAAGGAGTGAGAGACGAGACATCGAGGGTTTTACTAGCTGAGAGAAAAATGGGTTTTCTTTATTTCTTCTTCATCTTCTCACTAGTCACTAGCTGGGTCTAAAGTCTAAACTCCATTGGAAAGCTAGCTATTCTTTATTTCTTTATTCATAGTTGCATTATTGCATATCATATACATATATATACAATCACACACACACACACACACACACACATATATATATATATATAACTGATGCATACTTATTTCCATACATCGATGTGTGATTTGTTTTCTGTGGTTTGTGACTGAGCATCGATGAAGGTAGCTGTTGTTTGAACATCTTCTTTTCTACTCATATCACATGCATACTAATTGCATCTTATGTTACTGCATGAGTTTCTCATGTTGCTTGGTTGAGCATCAGATACACAGCTGCAGGCCCAACCCGAAACCCCGACTAACCCGACCCGAACCCCCCGAAACCCGAACCCTCCGAAACCCGAATATCTGAACTTTAAACGGACGGGGTTCGGGTGTGGCCATACCCCCCCGAAACCCGATCGGGTGGTGGGTTTTGGGCCCCGACCCGCCCGACCCGACCGAATGCTCTCCCCTACATGTGAGAATATGTGAAAACTTGTTAGAATACTTTTAAAAGAGCCTTTAAGAAGAAATGGGAGGTTTCAATATATATTGAGGGAAAACGGTCCAAGCCAAATGATGTGAGACTCTAACATGTACGCTCCCTCCAATGGAGGCTAGATTGGCACATATTGCCCCAAGTGCCGAGAGGGGGCTAGACGGGGGAGGGGGTTAAATGAGTACAAATTGCCATGGCCCACAACGAGTTGAGTCCCTAGCTAGATGTAACATCCTAAATTTTCAATATTAATATTTTAATGAGAATTGGGATGTATTTGTATTTTGTGTAAACTTTGGAGTATTTGGAAGTTTTATATTTCAAATAGGGTTATAATACAAGATACTAAAGTTTGGTGTAACTTTTAGAAATAATGAAACTTGGAGGTGTAAATGGGTTATTTTGGAAAGTATGTATGTTAACTTAGCTGAAAAATCAGATATTCCTCATTTGTGTGTTTTGGGTCGGTCAAGAAATAGAGAGAAAGAGAGAAAAGAGAAAAAGAAGGAAAAACAAGGGTTTGTTCATCAAATTGGTAAGGAATTGAACTCAACTTCTGATAATTCTTATTGTGAATGAATGATAATAAACGAATCTGTGTATTGGGTTGATTTACAGAATCAATTACAACAGATTGAGGGAATCAGATTTGTGCAGAAAGTGGGTTTTGTAAACTTAAGGTGAGTTCATTTGTTCCTTGCTTAAATCAGTGTTTTCATGTTAAATTAAACCTTGAAATAGCTGTATAAATTGGTTATGAACTGTATGGTATGGTTTGGAATGAGCTGAATCGAACAGACATGAAAATGGATCGAATTTTAGGTTGCAGAACTGAGTTTTCCGGATAAATCGTCATATCCGGATACCTCTGACGATGAATGTTTCCGGACGCAGAAAGTATCCGGGTAAGTTTTATTTTATTGTAAGAATCCGGATGAATATAGTATCCGGATGGTTTTAGCATCCGGATGTCGTCCGGATTAGAATAGTATCCGGTAAAGTATTGTTATCCGGAAAAGTCCTTTTATCCGGATAGTTAGAAGTATCCGTAAAACCCCTGTTGTCCGGACACTTTTTTGAAATTGGAAATGTTAGGTTTTAATATTTGGAAGCAGATTCTAGATGAATTGTCTAGTTAAGTTTCTAAAAAAAATCTAGGGGCGCTGCCCCCAGACCCCGCAAGGGCGTTGCCCCTTGACCCCATCCGCTAACCGGGTAGCGGAACCCCCGTGCTAAGTTGCCGAAGGGGGAGTATGGGAGGATGAGGATACGATAGGTTATCTAGTATTCTTAGATTTGAGAATATGATATGAGCTGTAATATGTTGTTATGCATATACGTTAGTAAAGTATAATGGATCCATAGGCACTAGTGGTTATGTACACGTAGAATAGATGAAGATTAATCATTATTCTGATGTGTGTGAGAAATCGTGGAATAAACGTAATTCCTGATTCCTAAGGAAAAGAAGAGATTGTCATGTGTATATTGTAATCACTATTTCCTTCTCTAAGAAATAGGCATGTGTATATTGTTATTTCTTAGATGTGTACAGAAATGGGCATGTGTATATTGCGGTTTCTGGAATAGATGGGTACGGAACTGGGCATGTGTATATTGCGATTTCCGGAATAGAAACATTACTCTAGAATCAGTACAGATTCGTAGGGTAGCTCTGAAACATGATATGATGATGGAATGAGTGTCAGACATATTCATGGGATTAAATGGAAGTCATGTTAACGGAATAAGAGTTACACGTTTGGTAAGAAAAAGGGTAACCAGGTTTGTTATAACTTGCTTACATTGATTTTGCAAATATTATTATGGAAACGAATGTTCTCACTAGGCGTTGGCCTAATCGTTTCATATGATGTTTTCTTACCAGGTACCAGCTCGGGAAAGTAAAGGGTTGTGGGACGAGCGTTTTCGGAATTAGCAGAGGTGTCAATTAACCAGAAGAGATTTTGTTGGATTGCTTAGATAACTTAGTTAATCTGATTGTAGTGATGTGATTAGATTAATAGGTTATTTGAAGAATCCTGTATTGTAAATGTACTCTGGATGGTTAATTACCTTGCTATATATTTATAAGTTGAAGTTTCTTGTATCATAACTTGTGAAATTTGAGGTTCAAATTAGCCCTGATTTTAGGGTGTTACATTAGAGTTGTTGATCTCGGCTATGGTACCATGTGAGAATATGTGAAAGTGAAACTAGGGGTGAGCATCGGTCGGGTCGGGGCCCAAAATTGTTTTTCTTGTCCTCTCTCTCCCATACTTCCACCATTCACGGACCACACAATTGTTGTAAAGTGTAATGTAACATCCTGAATTTTCAGTTATAGTATTTAATGAGAATTGGGATCTAACTGTATTTTGTGTAAACCTTGAGTTATATGGAAATTTTATAATTCATTAGGGTTAAATTACAAGAGATGAAAGTTGGATGTAATTTTGGGTTTAATAGAACTTGAGGGTGTGTTTTGTTAATAAATAAAAGTGTGTATGGATAAATAGAAGAAATCAGATATTTATGGATTCTTTTGGTTTGGGTCGGTTTAGAAGGCAGAGAGAAAGAGATAGAGAAAAAGAGGAAGAAGGAAGAAAAGCTAGATTTGTCTTCAAAATTGGTAAGGAAATTGGTCATAATTTCTGATAAGATTGTTGTTGTTGATAGATTATGAACGAATATGTGTTTTGGGATGGAATTACAGAATCAGTAACAACAGATTTGGAGTAGCAGATTGTGAAGGAAGTGGGTTTTGCAAACATAAGGTGAGTTCATTTGTTCCTTGCTTAAATCAGTGTTTTCATGTTAAATTAAACCTTGAAATAGCTATATAAATTGGTTATGAACTGTATGGGATAGTTTGGAATGAGCTGAATCGAACAGACATGAAAATGGATCGAATTTTAGGCTGCAGAACCGAGTTTTCCGGATAAATCGTCGTATCCGGATACCTCTGACGATGAATGTTTCCGGACGCAATAGAAACCGGGTAAGATATTTTTATTGTAAGAATCCGGATGAATATAGTTACCGGATGGTATCCGGATGGTTTTAGTATCCGGATGTCGTCCGGATTAGGAAGGTTGTCCGGAAAAGTCAGGTTGTCTGGAAAAGTCATATTGTCCGGAAAAGTCATGCTGACCGGAAAAGTAATGTTGTCCGGACAACTTATGGTATCCGGATACTTTAGCTGTTGCCCCTTGACCCTATCCGCTAACCGGGTAGCGGAACCCCCGTGCTAAGTCGCCGAAGGGGGGCATTTGAGGATGAAGATACGATAGGTTATCTAGTATTCTTAGATTTGAGAATATGATATGAGCTGTAATATGTTGTTATGCATATACGTTAGTAAAGTGTAATGGATCCATAGGCACTAGTGTTTGGTGATCACATGGAATAGGCGTGTGGTAATAATCGTTATTCCAGTGATGTGTGTAGTACTAATGGTTATGTGCACGTGGAATAGATGAAGTTAGTCATTATTCTGATGTGTATAGTACTAATGGTTATGTGCACGTGGAATAGATGAAGTTAGTCATTATTCTGATGTGTGTGAGAAACCCCGGAATAGGCGTGTGGTAATAATCGTTATTCCAGTGGGTGTGTGGAAATTGTGGAATAGGCGTGTGGTAATAATCGTTATTCCCAATTTCTAAGGAAGAAAATGGGATTGACATAAGTGCTTGTAATCTCTACTTCCTTTCCTAAGAAATGGGCATGTGTATATTGCGATTTCTTAGATGGGAGCATTAATCTAGAATCTGAGAAAGATTCGTAGTGTGGCTCTGGAATAGGATATGAATGGAAATAGGCATGTGTATATTGCGATTTCTGGAATAAGAGTATTAATCTAGAATCAGTGAAGATTCGTAGTGTGGCTCTAAGACATGATATGATGATGGAATGTGTGTCAGTCATAGTCATGGGATTGGATGAGAATCATGTTAACGTAATAGAGTTACACGTATGGTAAGAAAAAGGGTAATCAGGTTTGATATAACTTGTTTACATTGATTTTTGCAAATATTATTATGGAAACGAATGTTCTCACTAGTCGTTGGCCTAATCGTTTCAAATGATGTTTTCTTACCAGGTACTAGCTCGGGAAGGTAAAAGGGAAGTGGGACGAGCGTTTTGGAATATCAAGGAAGTCAATTAACAGAAGGAGATTTTGAGGGATTGCTTAGATAACTTAGTTAATCTGATTATAGTGACATAATTAGATTAATAAGTTATTTGTAGGATCCTGTATCTGTAAATGTACTCTTGATGATTAATCCACTTGCTATTTATGTAAGTTTGAAGTTTATATTATCATAGCTTGTGGAAAATTGAGGTTTAAATTAGCCCTGGTTTTAGGGCGTTACATGTAAACCCCTTCTTCTCCCACTTTTTTCTCTTTCTCTCTCTCTCTCTCTCTCTCTCTCTCTCTCGCAGCAATAATTCCAGCCTCCTCCTCAAAATATAACAAATAATGATAGGTTATTTAAGGAAGAAAATTACGAGGGTTTGGCCGTTTGCCTTCGTCAATCACGGAGAATGCTTTCATCAATCGTCTTCGGTTCCTGGAGAATGCTTTCATCAATCACAGAGGGTTTGGTTCCCGTTTGGCCGTTTGCCTTCGTCAATCGTCTTCTTCAGTGAGTCAGTTCCTCCCTTCGATTTAGGTTTAGCAGAGAGTTTGGTTGCGTTACGAATGACGATTTAGGAACTGGGAAAGGATTTAGGATTTAGGAAAGTATGTATATTTTAGTAAAATAAATAATATATTTTTTAAAATGTATAATATTTTCGGGTTTCAGACGGGTTCGGGTGGGGTATATGGAGACCCACCCGATCCGATATATCCGAGAAGTTTAAGCGGGTTCGGGTGTTTAGGGTTTCAGGTGATCGGGTTTGATTTTCTCGGCCTTTTCGGGTTGCGGGTCGATCGGGTTTTGCACCCCCTTATGTGAAACCCTATTAGATTACTCTGGAGTTGAGTGTAACATCCCACATATCCAAAAGTACATATAACATATATTTCATAACATGTTTTCAACAAAATAATTCATATTACACATTTGGTCCCCAAAGTCTGACAAAACAACTATAAGAAATACAGTACAAACTTGATTCTATTTAGATTACATAATAACTAACAACAAGTTTATAAGTACAAAAGCATCCATATTTTTCTTAACGATCATCTCCTCAAAAGCTATCCAACAAGTGTTCTAATCACTTGGTCTTACTGGAACCATCACCTGGAATACATAATTTTAAAACAGAAAATGAGGGTTAGACCTAAAGGTCTAGTGAGAAAATCCCTGATATTTAAAAATCATTACAAATTCATTTATACAAAATCCTCTTTATACAAAAGCACATATATTACACGTAAATTAATACCAACCACGGTTTATGCATCATACCTGTCTCATCCCACCTTATCCCTCCACCAATGGCCAATATCAATTGGTTGCGAGCCAATTTAACACACCGGTCCAAAGCCCGGCCACGTATTATATTCCCATATAATACTCACGTAATTATAATATCTCAATATATTATAATCACCCACGTATGACATATTCATACCACATATCAAATATTTGTTATCCACATAATGTATTCCAGTAAAAATACTTTTAAAGTAAAACTCACCTGATATGTTTATCACAAAAGCTTTTCCAAGATAATTATCACGTATGACCAGCCTTCACAGAATCTGAAATCACACAAAATACCAAATATCTCTTTTTAAAACTAAGCTTATAAAATCATCGACTGAAGTCGCAACCTTCTAAAAGTAAATTAGAATCGCAATGCATAGTGCCAAATCGCAACCAACTACTGCGACTTCACCCCCAAATCGCAACCCACTATTGCGATTCCAACCCCAAATCGCAATCCACTATTGCGATTCCAAACCCAAATCGCAATCAACTACTGCGATTCCAAGCCAAGTCGCAAACGATCATTGCGACTTCAAGACCAAGTCGCTACCAACCATTGCGACTTCGTTGAATGTCGCAGTCATCTATTGCGACTTCGTTGAATGTCTCAGTTAACTAAGTTCGTCCTAAACCCAGAAATTTTGCAGATTTAAAGCATGGATGTTTCTGATATTCTGCAGATATGTTCAAAACCATAAACCACAACTACCCATAAACTCAGATTTCCTAAAACAACTATAAATCATCAAAACCCATCTCTAAACCCATATAAGCCTAGTACACATAAAAAGAGCAATTTTAACTAAGAACATACCTTTGATTATACAAGCTTGAACTCCCAAATTTCAGCAACAAAACTTGATTACTTCTTCTTCTTCCTCACGATTTCTCTTTCTTTTCTCTCTTAACCGAAAACACACACACCCACCATGTAACATCCCGAATTTTCGTTGTATTATTTTGTGAATTACAAGTTTTAACTAGGGGTTAAATTTGTATTTATTGAAAGTCTTTATTTAAAGTGAATTTTAATATTGAGGGTTGGTTGTGTAATTCCTTGAAAGTTAGGGGTTTATTTGGTAAGAGTCCTATGACTCATGTTTAATTAAGTGAGGTGTCCAAATACTAGTCATTATAGACTAGGTGTGACTTGTGTGTGTTGTATGTGTGTTTCTCGGTTTTGAAAGAAAGAGAGAGAGAGACCGAAAGATAGAGAGACCGAGAAAAGAGAAGAATCAAGAGGAAACAAGGAATTTCGGTTGAGGTTTTGGAATTAATTGAAGAAATCAAAAGGTAAACTATTCTACTTTTATGTTCATAATTGTTAGATAAGTTTAGAGATGGGTTTTTATGAAATATAGATGTTTTGGGAAATTTGAATATATGAGTAGGCTTAGTTTATAGCCTTAATCATATCTGCACATTATCAGAAACATGCATAGTATAAAAGTACAAAATCTGGGTTTAAGGATGAACATAGTGGACTGAGACTTGGATGAATATCATCGAAGTCGCAACCTTGAGTTGCGACATTCATGATTGTCGCAATAGACCGTTGCGACTTGGCTTTGGAGTCGCAACAGTTGGTTGCGATTTGGAGTGGAATCGCAATGGTGGGTTGCGACTTGGCACTGTAGTCGCAACAGTTGGTTGCGACTTGGGACGAAATCGCAGTGATGAGTTGCGACTTGGTACTGTAGTCGCAACAGTTGGTTGCGACTTGGAATTGGAATCGCAATAGGCGGTTGCGACTTCAGTTCATTGCGACTTGAGATGTAATTTTAAGAGATTAAGGATTTTTAGCTGTGAAGGGTTCTGTTTTAGAAGTTAATATCAGTATATGTAAATTGGATATTACAGTAAACTGTGGTAGTAAAGAAAGGAGCCCCTACAAGATTTAAAAAGGATTAAAAGGAAGTGTGATTTCATATCAGGTGAGTTTATTCAACTCTCTTTAAAATTCAGTAATTAATATTGAAATAGATGTTTTATATGTATGCATGGATATGTTTATATGGACTTGATTAAGTCAGAGATAAGCCAAGAGGACGATTAAAAGTTGTGCTATGTTGATTTCCATGTTAAAATTTCTAAGATGAGTTAGCTATAAAGTTGATAAACTAGTACTTATTATTCTTGTATGCTAAGCTTGATTATCTACCATATGCAATTTGCTACATGGTTATGAACTTTAAATATGATTTGAAGCTTTATTGAGATAAATTATAAAGATCTATTTATGAGTCTAAAAAAATGTAGATTGACAACTGAGATATTAACTTCCGTGCTAAGTTGCAAAGAGGGGATAGTTAAGAGATTGAGATGAGGAGCTAATAATATTCGTTATTTTTATATATATAGAATATGATCGGAGAAATGATATATTATATGCCGGACGCATATAGTAGTATCGATTATTACATATATATATTATGTGCTATGTGCTTTTACTAAAAATAGGCATCCGGTCACCGAGGGCACTTGGGTACGGTATAATGGGAACCGAATACTCGCCATAGACCAAAGGGATGTAATTTTTGGTAATTGGGTGTACCTTGAATCATCGTGGGTCCCGATTGAGTATCGCGATATTATAATCCCATTGGGACCATTGATTCTGAGGTGGAATGTGGAATAAACAGTTTTGTTTAATAATTCCCATTTTGATTTGGGAAGATCGGAGATTTCCCAGTGATGAGAGGAAGATCTGAGATAGGCATAAAGTAATTTGTAATCTCTACTTCCTGATTGAGAAATAGGCAGGTTTTGACTTGTAATTTCTTGTGTTTGAGCAATGACTGTGAATCTGAGATGATGCATAGTATATTCTTAAAATTGTTGTTACGATTAGATGAGTTAGTCGTAGGAATAGGAGTGGGGCAGATTTCCCGATTTGGAAAGGAGTTGTCGAACGGTAAGATGGGTGAGAACAGGTTTGAATTATCTGTTCATATTTTATTTATTAAATTTTATTTTGATTTGAGTATTCTCACTAGGCGAAAGCCTAATGTTTCAAGTTGAATCTTCTTACCAGGTACAAGCTCCGGGAAGTAAGCGGAAATGAGAGAAGAGAACTTTTGGAAAGATTCAGACTTAGAGATACCAGAGGATCTAGTTATTCTTTGATGCTTTTGGGACGGTTGTTTAGATAACTGGATTAATCTAATTGTTATGTTATGATTAGATTAATAAGTTATTTAAGTAATGTCGTTTGTATATAGAAACCTTACATTTGATCCTCAGGTTATATAAGTTTGAAGTTTTTTATCATAACTTGTGGAAATTTTAAGGTTTAAATTGACTCTGTTTTTAGGGTGTTTCACACCAACACTTAGGATATAGTTTTGTAACAAAATATCTACACACTCTAATTTAGGTAGAATAGGGCGGTGGTGGATATGAGGTTTGGCAAAAGTACCAAATAAACCTCCAACTTATTCTATTTGGCAAGACTTACCCCCAAACTTTCAAATAAAAATTAAAACTTACCCCCTTAACTTCTAACTCCATAAAACTCTATCATAATAACTTATAAAATTTTCAAATTTAAATTAGATAAAATACATGGTTATTACATTGAGTCCTTGATCAGTGATGAGATATTCCAACATATATTGAGGATACATGGTCTAAGTCTATCGATTGATGGAGGACTAACATACGCCATCCTTTGGAGCTCTCACGAAGCTCGTCACCATCATGGTAAGAAAATCAACTCTATAACATACCATAGTCCATATATACAATTTAATTGATTTAGTTGCATCTTGATGATCTCATTAGCGTTGATCTTCAATAAGGATTGTTTCAAGGGTTCAAATCCCTTCTTACACTTCTTACCATAATTTTTTTTTCAGCGGAACCCAGCCCTATAAAGTATTATCACATTTTTGTTTATACAATAAATAATTCCAAATTAATTTGTTTAATTTCCAAACAAACATCCAGTTAAATAAAAATGTATTATATTATAAACATATATGTAAAAACCGGGAAAAGTTCAGAAAAAAACACAACGAATCATGATTAATAAGTTTCTGAATTATTTTTTAGATGAAAAAATCGTTAAACTTTTCTCATTTTAAATGATTACGTCCTTGAAATTATATTTTTAAATGAAAAAACCATTAAACTTCATCAAGACATTAACAATCCAAAAATGAACAATCAAGAAGATATTTGTATTAAAAGTGTATGATTGTAAAATTTATTTTTGATATTTAAAAAATAATCATGAATTTATGTAAATTAAATATACAAAGATTAAATGTAAGATAATTTAAAAAAGGAGTAAATTACACTTTTGGTCCCTATGGTTACCATCTACTATCAACTCTAGTCCGTCTTTTGAACTAATTACAGTTTTGGTCACCGTGGTTGCCATTTTGCTTCACTTTTGGTCCCTTGGACTAACTTCTGTTAAAAAAGGTTGTTAACTCCTAGGGTCTTTTGGTCTTTTTAGTTTTATTTTGTTTTCAATTTAAAAGTTAAATAAACTGTTATGATTTCGGCCATCCACCACTGTAATCCATTTTCTCCGGTGATTCTTCACCGCCGACCACCAACTCCTCTTCTCTCTTTTATCTCCAGCACTTGTATGCATTAAGTCATCCAACTTTCCATCAATGCCATTGTCAAATAACCCCATCTAAAGAAAGGAAAAAACTTAACTATTTGATTAAACATTCTCAAATCCATCACCCCCTCAGCTGTAAACTCACCATCGAAGCTCTTTAACCCATCACCCTCTTCCAACCCTAAACTCCCGTTGAACCTTCCATTTCCCTCTGATGATTGCTTTCATCTTTGATTGTCCTATTGTTGTTGCTAATTCCTTCATTCATTTTCCCAGATCATCAAATTGTTCTTGATGTTTTTGTAAGCAGCAAAAAAATATATAGGAAGATAAAGATATAGCTGCTCAAACAAACCAAAACTTGGTTTCGAATCAGAAATCAAAACCTAATTTAATTAGCAGAAAAATGATGTGTAGATCAACATATCTGGAAGCAAACCTAAACACAAAGCCATGTGATGTCCAGACTTCGTTTAGGAAGAACCACGAAACGAAAACGAAAACTCAACCTAAATAGAAACCAATCTAAGAACCCCCAAACCAAAACGAAAACCCAGCCCAAAGTGTAACCAAACACCAAATCGAAAATGAACTCGTTGCAAATCGAAACCAACAACTAAGTAAAAAATGTCGGTCCTCGTTGCAAATTGGAAAAACCCCAAACAAAAAACGCCTTTACTAGTAAAAGGGGAAACCAAGGATTCGACCCACAAATTTAACCCTGATTTCTTCTTAAGGTTGAAAAAATGGGGTTTATTTTTGACGGAAGGGAAGCGATGTGATGAATTAGATGATGGATTTTGAGGGGTAAAGTTGGATGTGATAAAAAAAATGGAGAGGATAATCTTGGAGGAGAACATCGCCGCCGGAGGTTACCATGTTCAAAAGTGAAGGGATTTGTATATAATATAATAATATTATATTTATTTATTTATTTATAATTGAAAATTAAGAAAGTAAGTAAAAGACCAAAATACCCATGGAGTTAACAAACCTTTTTAATAGAAGTTAGTCTAAGGGACCAAAAATGAAGCAAAAACATAAACCACAGTGACCAAAGCTGTAATTAGTTTAAAAGAGGGACTAAAGTTGATTATGGGTGGCAACCATAAGGACCAAAAGTATAATTTACTCTTTAAAAAAGAGAATACATACTTTTTTGAAACTCAAGAGGAACTTTTATTCAACAAAATGATAGATCTTCAAACAAATACATGAAAATATGAGCAAACTTGTTTCATCCTCACCAAGTTTCGTGAGGAAGAGGAACCATGATCCCCTACAATGTAATGAGCAACGTTGTTGCCAGATGGTTTGACAAATAGAACCGAGGTATAGCTGTTCCCGGATAGAATTTCCTTGTTGTCGTGTTGATGGAGCCAAATGACCAGCACAGTCTCATGTTGTTGTGCCCATTGATATATATATATATATATATATATATATATATATAGAGAGAGAGAGAGAGAGAGAGAGAGAGGCGGGTTCAAACGAGGAGCGTAACAATTTAAGAAAACGCGTGGAGCACCGCCCATGTACTGAATCACATGTGATTCACACCTGATCGGGGGGCTTCCGCCCATGTAATGGATCACATGTGATTCACGCCTAAAATCACATGTGATCCGGGCGACTTCCACGCGACTCGCGAACCAGGTCGCTCGCTACCCGATTTTTTCGGGAGTAGTGGATCACATGTGATCCAGTACATGGAAGGCGCTCCTCGCGTTTATCGTAAATAGGTACGCTCCTCGTTTGAACCTTCTTTTCTCTCTCTCTCTCTCTCTCTCTCTCTCTATATATATATATATATATATATATATATATATATATATATATATATATATATATGGTTGGGTCACTAAAAGTAATTAAAAAATTGATTATGTAACGTAATATGTCACTGGAAGTTTCTCTTTTAATTCTTGCACCTACACAAATAAAAAACACATATTCATTTAATTGACTTGTTTTAATTAAATATAAAAATAAAAAGGGGAAAATTGACCTCGTTTGAACGGAAACAGGCATACAATCTATTGGTACTCCACCCGCTTGACAAACAAGTTACCACGTAGCTCAGGTCCCCACACGTACCAACGCCGAACATCCGACCCCTTTTCCTTCAACAAGCACAATGCTCCCAAACTTCAATATCTCCTAGTGGATGGGTGTGTGTGTTAAGTCCGTACTTCTTAATCATTTCGCGTTGATAGTCATCTTACTAGGGCTGTAAACGAACCGAACGAACACGAACAAGGGCTTGTTCATGATCGTTTAACTTAACCGAACAAATGAGTGAACATGAATAATAAACGAACAAAAACTTTGATGTTCGTGTTCGTTCGTTTGAAAAATGCCTATGTTCGTGTTCGTTCATTTATGTTCGTTAAGATATCAAACGAACACAATCAAACATTAATTAATGAACACAAGGAACCCAAAGAGAAGGAACACAAGGTGAACCCACTATCTTAGGGTGCTCCAGTTAAAATTTTACAATAGGTTCAAGCCAATAAGGCTCAAGCTATCTGGTTCAAGCCGCAAGGCTCGAACCACAAGGAAGAAGGAACCCAAACAAAAAAGTCGATAGGAACCCACAACCATAAGGCAAGGCTCAAGCCAATGGGCTTGAACCACCATTGTTGGCTCAAGGGTTGATGTGCTAGAAAATGAAAGGGATGAGAATCCTATTTATAATCGGGGATTGAGCAAAATGTTGTTGTTTACCACCGATGTGGGATAGGAGAAAATCTCACTTTCATTTTGCTGAAGCGTGAAAACTGGAGGAGAAAATCTCACTCTCTCTGATATGCATCCCACATCGATATTTAGTGCAAAAATAGGTGTATAAGTGTTGTATAAGAGTTGGAATCAGCACTAATTTCTTTTAAACCTTTTCTTTCAAAACTTAATACTCTTTGTTTTTATCATCATATAAAATTATAATTACAATTACTAAATATGATTACATATATATAATAGTTCAAATATTTAATTCTTAAATATTTAATTGTGAAACGAACATAAATAAACGAACGTTAACGAACATAAATGAACGAATGTTCACGAACGTAAATGAACGAATGAGACCTTTGTCCATGTTCGTTCATTTAACTAAACGAACAAAAAAATTTGTTCATGTTCGTTCATTTATTAAATAAACGAACATAAACGAACTTCCCGTCGAACGGTTCGGTTCGTTTACAGCCCTACATCTTACAATATATGATTAAAAATTAAAAATCAGGTAGCATTTTTTAACATTTCAACAACATAGCAATTGTAAATGGAACATTTCCATCCATGCATAACCTGGTTTAAACATTTAACATAATAAATGAACTTCATAACTCCATCCAATAAACTAATTTGTGTCGTATAAGACGTATTAACCCAAAATTGTACGAGTATTCGAAATGGCTTATTCATATTGTAACCTAATGAAAGAGTAATTACTAACAACAACTTTTTAATACCTTGAGGTAACAGACTGTCCGGTGCCCGACCCTTCGGTCTTATGGGTCATTTCAAACATCTCCATGGCGGTTGGTTCACGCCCTCCAATTGCACCTACAATGTTCAATAGATTTATTAATTTGGTCACTAACGTCCAACTTATATATATGCTTAGTCACGTGCAAAAGCACATGCGATTTTACATAAATGGTCAAAAGGTGTGCAGGCTACTTTGGCCGTGTCTTCGTGTCGCGGGGCAAAGCCACGTGAATCACATGTTATTTTGTACGTGATGTTGGTGTAAAATCACACGTGATTTGACCGTTTTCTTATTCTCTTAAATGTGTATCATTCTCTTTTGAACCCGACTCTATAATATAATATAATATAACATATATATATATATATATATATATATATATATATATATATATATTTTATGAAGCCAACAAATGAAAATGCCACAGTTTCATTTTATTTCCGCTGAAAGAATGGTTTCATGTATGAGATCATAGCTTCATAGTTCATATACTAACTTGCTGCATCAAAACCATTAGATAATAATTATAAACTGAAATGAACAAATATATTAGCCAATCATCTCTTGTTTGTGGGAAGCCATTGTATAGTGGACGAGGATTGTTTTCGATTCTTATTTGCTTGTTGAAATGAATAGAAACTATGGTTACTTGCCTCTCTACCAAGGAATTGTTCTTGTTGAAATGAATGGAGACTATTAGTTGAGTTTCACAGTATGGATGTGTATTGAGTACCTGTCAAAGAGCATACATAAATCATAGATTAGTTGATTGCTCACCAGGAAAGCTATTGGTAATGCAAAATCATATGCCTACTTTGTATATCTATGTTCAGAAAACTTTTGAGCCATTATAATCTTGTTCGTGTTAGTGCCCTTGTAATGTATTGCATGTAATATATGCATCATCAGCTTGAAGTTGATACAAGATGATTGCAAGACCACCCTTGATAGTATACCTTTTGGCCCGCAAGCATTCCTTTAATTTACAAGGCACACGACATTAAGCATTATGGCATCATGAGCTATTGTGCATGTGTTAACAATTGCTGATTCTAGAATCATGCATAAAATACAGAGACCAAGTTTGTCTATGTCATAACAATTACAAGTTTGTCGATACTTACAGAAAACATACGACCATCACACGTGTCAACGCAACAGAATGAGTGCCACCACATGAGACCTGCATCATTACCCATAAAAAGGATGTAAAAAGCTTCAAAGTTTATTAATGGAAAATACAAGAATCGATCATGGAGAATCCATTGAAATGAAGTCAATTTGTTATCCGACCTGAACAATATCCTCCTCAGCTAGAAGCTGGACTTGTTGCGACACCAATTTACTGCTTTTGTCGTCTCCAAATCCAAGTCTTCCATGTTCCCATCTCTCCCACCCATACACATGTTCGATAACAAAGTACCTCTCCTTCATCTGTTAAAGCGATAGAACTACAACCACCACCGGCAACATCAACCTGAAAGAAAGTACATGGATGGATGTATCAGGCATTTGATAAAGGATCAGAATATTTAATCATGATTAATTATCTGAATGGGAGCATTAACTAAGCAAAAGCCATGAATCCTGATGGAACATGGGAACTACTATTCACACCCCCTGCAATGTGTCGGCTCTCTCACAAACCAAAAAAAAAATTAACATTTATATTTTATACCCCTAAACTTATATAATTTATTTACTTTATATCTTTTACTTTTTTAATTTTCATTTTACACATTTATTATATTAACACATATATTATATTAACACATATAATCGTATATTAGTTAAAATACGTTAAAAAAATATGTTTTAATTTTAACAAGTTACATCATTATAATCGTCTATTCGATACGTTCGAAATGAGCCTAATATTGAATTTTTTTGATTTTTTTGATTTAATTATTTAATTATATATCATTTATGGTACATCTCTTACTTTTTTTGAAACGCTCTAAAAACAGGGTCAATTTAAACCTTAAAATTTACTACAAGCTATGATCAAAAACTTCAAACTTATATAACCTGAGGATCAAATGTAAGGTTTCTATGTACAAACGACATTACTTAAATAACTTATTAATCTAATCACATCATAACAATCAGATTAATCAAGTTATCTAAACAACTGTCCCAAAAACTTCAAAGAATAACTAGATCCTTTGTTATCTCTAAGTCTGAATCTTTTCAAAAGTTCTCTTCTCTCATTCCCGCTACTTTCCGGAGCTTGTACCTGGTAAGAAGATTCAACTTGAAACATTAGGCTTTCGCCTAGTGAGAATACTCAAATCAAAATAAAATTTAATAATTAAAATATGAACAGATAACTCAAACCTGTCCTCACCCATCTTACCGTACGACAACTCCTTTCCAAATCGGGGAATCTACCCCACTCCCATACTTACGACTAACTCATCTAATCATAACAGCAAATTTAAGAGTTTATTACGAATTATCTCAGATTCACAGTTAATCCTCTTTACACAAGAAATTACAAGTCAAAACCTGCCTATTTCTTAATCAGGAAGTAGAGATTACAATTTACTTTATGCCTATCTCTAATCTTCCTCTCATCACTGGGAAAATCTCCGATCTTCCCTATAACAATGGAAATCTCCGATCTTCCAAAATCGAAATGGGAATTACAAATCAAAATCTGCCTAGTCCACATTCCACCTCAGAATCAATGGTCCCAATGAGATTATAATATCGCGATACTCAATCGGGACTCACGATGATTCAAGGTACACCCAATTACTAAAAATTACATCCCTTTGGTCTATGGCGAGTAATTGGTTCCCATTATACCGTACCCAGGTGCCCTCGGTGACCGGATGCCTATTTTTAGTAAAAGCACATAACACATAATATTTAAATATAATAATCGATACTACTATATGCGTCCGGCATACAATATATCATTTCTCCGAACATATTCTATATATATAAAAATAAAGAATATTATTAGCTCCTCATCTCAATCTCTTAACTATCCCCTCTTTGCAACTTAGCAAGGAAGTTAATATCTCAATTGTTAATCTACATTTCGGACTCATAGATAGGTCTTTATAATCTATCATAATATAGCTTCAAAATCGTGGTTAGAGTTCATAATCATATAACAGATTGCATATAGCAAATAATCATATTCATTATAAGGAATATTAATAACTCCGGTTCATCAACTTCTTAACTATCCCCTCATAGCAATTTAGCACGGGGATCATTATAGCATAACTTTTAATCGCCCTCTTGGACTTATCTCTGACTGAATCAAGTCTTTATAAATATATTCAAGCATACATAGAAAACATATATTTCAATATTAATTAATGAATTTTAAAGAGAGTTGAATACACTCACCTGATATGAAATCACACTTCTTTTAATTCTTTTTTTTAAACTCGTAGGGACTCCTTTCTTCACTATCACAGTTTACTGTAATATCCAATTTACATATATACTGATATTAATTTACAAAACAGAACCCGTCACAACTAAGAATCCTTAATCTCTTAAAATTACATCTCAAGTCGCAACTCACTATTGCGATTCCAACTTCAAATCGCAACTCACCATTGCGATTCCAACCCAAGTCGCAGCCTTCTATTGCGATCTCAACTCCAAGTCGCAGTCAACTGTTGCGACTACAGTACCAAATCGCAGTCAACTTTTGCGACTCCAACTCCAAGTCGCAACTGTCTACTGCGACTTCACTACTGAGTCGCAACTGCCCATTGCGACAATCATGAATGTCGCAACTCAAGGTTGCGACTTCGATGATGTTCATCCAAGTCTCAGTCTACTAAGTTCATTCTTAAACCCAGATTTTGTACTTTTACTCTATGTATATTTCTGAAAATGTGCAGATATGTTTAAGGTTATAAACTACACCTACTCAAGTACTCAAGTTTCCCAAAACATCTATTTATCATAAAAACCAATTTCTAAACTTATCTAACAATTATAAACATAAAAGTTAAGAATGGTTTACCTTTTGATGTCTTCAATTACTTCAAAACCCAACTGAAATCTTTGTTTCCCTTTTTCTTCTCCTTCTTCTCGATTCCTTTCTCTCTCTCCGTTTTTCTTTTCTCTCAAACCGTAACACACACAATTATCACACACCCACACAAACTCATACTCACAATTAGTCTTAATGGCTAGATGATTGCCACCTCCTCATTAGTTAACATGAGTCATAAGAGTATTTACCAAATGCACCCTTAACTTTCAAAGAAAAGACATACGCACCTTATACATAAATAAAACTCATAATAATAACCCTTAAGTTTAATATTCTCAAAAGAAATCTTTAAACTTTCAACATTTGTATTTTAACCCTAATTGAATTATAATACTCTATATAATTCAAGGTTACTCCAAATACAAATACATTCTAAATCTTATTAAAATAATAACATCAAAATTTAGGATGTTACAATACTCCCCAACTTGAAAATGATTTCGTCCTCGAAATCGAAGCTAGGTAAACAAATGAGGATATTTAATCCTCATATCCTCTTCCAATTCTAAGGTCATAATAATACCTCAATGATGTAATACCACACCCTTAGGTCACAATTTCTTAACTGATCTTTCTATAACCCCTTACAGTTCCTCCAAACAACTTCTCTTACCATCCATTTTTTTCTTTGGTAAGTGAAATTACATTATTCTAACATGAAATATTTTGTACTTCTCTTCACTTTAAGTCTTACATACTTAATTCACAAATGAAAAATACAGAAATAACAAGGATTCATCTTTTCATATTTTCTGAACCTTATCTCTTTCATCATTACTCACTCCCCAACTTAGATTTACAAACCTCCTTAGAGTAACTGTTATCATCAATTCCTTATTCGACTATTTCTTGGTCTACCATACAATTATCGTTTCTCTCATGCTCACACGGAACATCCACCACACATAGTTACTATCCAACATGACAGTTTCTCTAGAATCATCATCTAAGACCTTTAGCCAATTCCTCGTAACACCGAGAACTGCATTCAATGCATTTCTTTACATCCACGAAATACTCCGACACTCTTGACTAAACTTCATAACGAAGTACTACAGCTTAACGATTACAATATTCTCTTTGATAAAAAAATGAAGTATAAAAACTCACCTAAAATCCAATGGGATCGAGAAAAACAAGAGTTCTCCTTTCACCCCATCATCATCACAACTTAATCTCCAGGTCTCAAAATAACATTAATGTATACTACCTGAAAATCTACGTACTTTAAAATCAAACATACTTATCATTTTGAATACTTCAATAATTACGGCAAACCATCATTACATCTATGACTCACACGTTTCTTTAGTACAAAGTGCTACCACTTCCTCACACCACTATCGCACTACTTTACCACATTGCAACCCAGCACTAAAGTGTTGTATATCAAAGGTGATAATTCCATTGAACCTGTAGTATGACTACAATCTTGGTTTCGATCTTTCTATCTTGCTTTCCACTTTAGCGTGGAGTACTACCCTCCAAACATTACTTGTCTCTTTCTCCCAACCTTTCTATATGCCGATAACATTATCTCATTATTATACATAATCAAACAGTTGCACCAAAATTCTAACTTAAGGCATTCAACCAAGTTATCTTGAAACGACATCACCGTCCAAAAATACTACACATTCTTTGATCTTCAACTAATACTTTCTCGGTCAATTCTTTCATATATAAGAAGCAACTCCCATTCCTTAAGGATTTTGCATCTACTACACCACATTTTGACTAACACACTCATCATCTTCATTAAACTTCCAATGTTTCAAAAACATAAACTTACTTAGCGACCCATACAACCAAAATCACTTTGGATAAACACCCACTACCGCTCTGACATTCTATTCTGATATTAGCCATATCACCACGCCATCCTCCAAACTACATGCTCTAACAACTTTATTGACAAATAGTACACTTCATCCGAAATCTCCGAAAAGACTTCCATCTAATGTTCCCTCTTTCTATCTTCTCATTACTTACTGATTGCCACAATTATCTTGGCAATTGATGCCACTACTCATTACTACATTCCCCACTCATAACATCCCACAACAGATCAGGTCTACCATGGCCATTCATACACAATTCAAACTTACCTTCATGGCCTCTCGCATAATTTACCGAGTCTATTTCACTACTTTATTCCTCCCCAACTTTAGTTGAACCACAACTCACGAGTTTCTAATTAACTTAAACTTACTCGTTTCTTGCTAACTCTTTGTGATTCCAAACCAGTACATAGACAAGGCACAATCCTTCACTATTCTAATACCCCTACAATGTAGTCCTTCAATTTTAAAAAAATTCTGATTCAGGACTTAACATTTATACATGTCCTCAAAAGGATAACCAATGCATTTACGTCATGTAAACTTCAATTGTAATACCGTTAATGCAATTTCAAACCCAAGCCTATGTCGAGCTTATCAAATCGGGTCAATGCTCTTAAGACTCAACTGAGTCCAAAACCGAGCCACTTGCTCGAAGGATCTAATGATCATTTATCAATATCAACTCACGCAATATAATTACATCTAACTCACATTATGCAACCCTTTATATACTCCACAATGTATATGTTTCGCCAAGGTTCATTAGTTCCAAAGGTACTAGGAACACGTAAATCATCAAACAGTCTTCACACCTAAGACGACACTTGTTCACATAAAATGCAGTTAAGCATATAACACATCCAAGACTCTATCTCGAGTCACTAAAACTTACAAACATTCAAAGACTCATTTGAATATAAATCAAGCCTTTAAGGCCAAAATAAACGTTTGGTTAAACATGTGTCACCCACACGGTTGCGTAAACCAAACCAAAAAAAAACATTGTTACTCAAAATCTTTACCTTTTTAATCCCTTAATTGGCCGTTGGCCTCAAAATAAAGGTTTACCACTCTCAAAACATTTACATTTTCAAAATGTACTACCTCATAATTATTGCTCATTCACAATAAACATTAAAAGCGTGCTTTGACTACATAGCTTTCACTTATGCAACAATTAATCAAAACTTCTTTCATTAGTGATTTATTCGTCAATCATTCAAAATTCCCTAAGTGTCGCACACAATAATACCCACTTTGCGCATACTCTCTGCATAACAGCATACCAGTATCGCTCACGGTTTTGTTCCTGCCCGCACAGGCATACGCGGGACGCACCCAGGCCGCACCCAGTGACAGGCAAAAGGCCTCATTCACCTCACACAACTGTCGACTTCAAAGTCAATAGTTGTTATGACGATACTTCCTTAACCCATTTTAAAAAGGGTCCCTAACTGAACCTATTTCTTCCTCCGGACACAACCGTCCCTCGGCAACTGTATTTCTAGTCACTGAACAAGGGTATAGACCCTCATACAACCAACACTAAAATCCACTTTCGACTCTCCCACTATTCACTTCTCATCTTGAACCTAATTTCCAAAACTACAAACCTTCTCCCATGCTTTATTCAACACCTCTCCATTCTTGGAGTCCTTTCTTAGCTTATAGTGTAATACTCTATGACCTAGCGAGATCATAGCCTTCATGCATGACAACTTGACACATAAATCATTTCGCACAATTTCTTATTTAAATAACAACACTTTGAACAACTTGGGCATACATGATCCCAACATTTTCATAACTCCAATGTACTGCACAACGATCTCGAGAATCGTTTGCATACTAAATTTCCGTAAAACTTAATCCCTTTTCAACCAAAACGATGTTGTTACGACAATAATGTATTGAATGAAAATCTTTTCATACGCCAAAAGTTTTAAAGAAATTATCAACACAGAGTAAATTAGTTGATTCTCACATGACATCATCAAGTCAATACTCTTGTTGGTTATAAAAGTTTTGCTAGTCAATGTTTTCTTGGCCTTTTTCTACAATTTAACTTTTCATTTAAAATATGAAGTATTTTGCATTTTACTAGACTCCAAAATTTCGTTGTGCAGCGTAAATGAAATTGCCTTTTCTTTAAATACACTCTTGCACATGATGACTCAATCTCAACTAAAATTGCTACTTATGCGCTTATTTTGAAATCAAGAAAACTTATGTAACATATTCTAGAACACCATGCATAAAACTCTACTTGCAATTGAAGGCTACTTACTCAAACAAGGTCAATTGTTTTACTCAGTCAACTTATCATTGACACCCTACTTCCGACCAGTGGTCGTCCTCTCGGCCTTATAATACTTGCTATACATGCATTCCACGGCCCACTTACTCAACCATGTCATACTATTTCCGTCAATCATCTCACATTCTATCTCTACACATTTCAATCCACCTATTAAAGGTTGTATCGACGAGCTTTCATGAGTCTCGCCAATTCCAGGTTGTCTTTTCAAACTCTAATCATTTACCGATCTGTCCTCCAAAAACTGAAGAATCTTAGTGATGTATTCACCATCATTCTGCTATAAAAAAATAACCATATGGAATGGTTACACAATTCTAGACACTCAAAACGTACTTTACCGATCATTAGTCACTGTAACAATTTAGAAATAAGCAAGCTCGCATAACAATATATTCATAATAACAGTAGCTAATTGGAATTATGAACATATTAGACATGAAAATCCTCATTACCATTGTCACAGTACTAATTTAACGTATTTCCGTCAACCCTAAGACTATCCCGTCTTAACACTTCTACCCAAATCTCACAAGTCATAACTTAATTCATCACAGCTTAAGTCTAAGTATCTCCTCAGCATACTTAGTTCACTTAAACTAGTGCTCTGATACCATATTGAAACGCCCTAAAAACAGGGTCAATTTAAACCTTAAAATTTACTACAAGCTATGATCAAAAACTTCAAACTTATATAACCTGAGGATCAAATGTAAGGTTTCTATGTACAAACGACATTACTTAAATAACTTATTAATCTAATCACATCATAACAATCAGATTAATCAAGTTATCTAAACAATTGTCCCAAAAACTTCAAAGAATAACTAGATCCTTTGTTATCTCTAAGTCTGAATCTTTTCAAAAGTTCTCTTCTCTCATTCCCGCTACTTCCCGGAGCTTGTACCTGGTAAAAAGATTCAACTTGAAACATTAGGCTTTCGCCTAGTGAGAATACTCAAATCAAAATAAAATTTTATAATTAAAATATGAACAGATAACTCAAACCTGTCCTCACCCATCTTACCGTACGACAACTCCTTTCCAAATCGGGGAATCTACCCCACTCCCATACTTACGACTAACTCATCTAATCATAACAGCAAATTTAAGAGTTTATTACGAATTATCTCAGATTCACAGTTAATCCTCTTTACACAAGAAATTACAAGTCAAAACCTGCCTATTTCTTAATCAGGAAGTAGAGATTACAATTTACTTTATGCATATCTCTAATCTTTCTCTCATCACTGGGAAAATCTCCGATCTTCCCTATAACAATGGAAATCTCCGATCTTCCAAAATCGAAATGGGAATTACAAATCAAAATCTGCCTAGTCCACATTCCACCTCAGAATCAATGGTCCCAATGGGATTATAATATCGCGATACTCAATCGGGACTCACGATGATTCAAGGTACACCCAATTACTAAAAATTACATCCCTTTGGTCTATGGCGAGTAATCGGTTCCCATTATACCGTACCCAGGTGCCCTCGGTGATCGGATGCCTATTTTTAGTAAAAACACATAACACATAATATTTAAATATAATAATCGATACTACTATATGCGTCTGGCATACAATATATCATTTCTCCGAACATATTCTATATATATAAAAATAAAGAATATTATTAGCTCCTCATCTCAATCTCTTAACTATCCCCTCTTTGCAACTTAGCAAGGAAGTTAATATCTCAATTGTTAATCTACATTTCGGACTCATAGATAGGTCTTTATAATCTATCATAATATAGCTTCAAAATCGTGGTTAGAGTTCATAATCATATAACAGATTGCATATAGCAAATAATCATATTCATTATAAGGAATATTAATAACTCCGGTCCATCAACTTCTTAACTATCCCCTCATAGCAATTTAGCACGGGGATCATTATAGCATAACTTTTAATCGCCCTCTTGGACTTATCTCTGACTTAATCAAGTCTTTATAAACATATTCAAGCATAAATAGAAAACATCTATTTCAATATTAATTACTGAATTTTAAAGAGAGTTGAATACACTCACATGATATGAAATCACACTTCTTTTAATTCTTTTTTTTAAACTCGTAGGGACTCCTTTCTTCACTATCACAGTTTACTGTAATATCCAATTTACATATATACTGATATTAATTTACAAATCAGAACCCGTCACAGCTAAGAATCCTTAATCTCTTAAAATTACATCTCAAGTCGCAATACACTAAGCCAAGTCGCAACTCACTATTGCGATTCCAACTTCAAATCGCAACTCACCATTGCGATTCCAACCCAAGTCGCAGCCTTCTATTGCGATCTCAACTCCAAGTCGCAGTCAACTGTTGCGACTACAGTACCAAATCGCAGTCAACTGTTGCGACTCCAACTCCAAGTCGCAACTGTCTACTGCGACTTCACTACTGAGTCGCAACTGCCCATTGCGACAATCATGAATGTCGCAACTCAAGGTTGCGACTTCGATGATGTTCATCCAAGTCTCAGTCTACTAAGTTCATTCTTAAACCCAGATTTTGTACTTTTACTCTATGTATATTTCTGAAAATGTGCAGATATGTTTAAGGTTATAAACTACACCTACTCAAGTACTCAAATTTCCCAAAACATCTATTTATCATAAAAACCCATTTCTAAACTTATCTAACAATTATAAACATAAAAGTTAAGAACGGTTTACCTTTTGATGTCTTCAATTACTTCAAAACCCAACTGAAATCTTTGTTTCCCTTTTTCTTCTCCTTCTTCTCGATTCCTTTCTCTCTCTCCGTTTTTCTTTTCTCTCAAACCGTAACACACACAATTATCACACACCCACACAAACTCATACTCACAATTAGTCTTAATGGCTAGATGATTGCCACCTCCTCATTAGTTAACATGAGTCATAAGAGTATTTACCAAATGCACCCTTAACTTTCAAAGAAAAGACATACGCACCTTATACATAAATAAAACTCATAATAATAACCCTTAAGTTTAATATTCTCAAAAGAAATCTTTAAACTTTCAACATTTGTATTTTAACCCTAATTGAATTATAATACTCTATATAATTCAAGGTTACTCCAAATACAAATACATTCTAAATCTTATTAAAATAATAACATCAAAATTTAGGATGTTACATTTTTAATTTTCGTTTTACATTTTTATCACATTAAAATACGTTAAGGAATTTGATATATATACAAAAAAATCAGTTTTTAAAAACTCGTACTACCATTTTTATATGAATGGACAGGGCTGTAAACTCGTACTACCATTTTTATATGAATGGACAGGGTTGTAAACTCGTACTACCATTTTTAAAAACTCGTACTACCATTATTAAATCAATTTACTTGTGTCTGCGTGGGTTGATCAATATTTAAATTTTGGAAATCACACAACAAATAGAGTTGAAAGCCAACATTCCAAATTAAAAAAATATTTGGAGACCTCACAAGCAGACTTAAAAAGAATTTTATCTCATATTCATCAAGTAATTCAGTCACAAGACACGTCGATCAAAGCAAGTTTTGAAATGAGTAAAATTATTAGAAAACATCGTTTTCAAATATCACACTTTCAAAATTTGCGGGGCTTTGTTTCATCTTATGCACTTGATATAATTTACAGTGAATATGAGCGGTCTTTAAAGACTAGCGTATTTTCTGAAAATTGTGGTTGTAAACTGCGTACAAGTCATGGGTTGCCATGTGCGCATGAACAAGCACTATATACTTATCAAAACAAATCCATTCCACTTGATGTGATCGACGTATTTTGGAAAAAACTTGATTTCTCACCATGTGCTTCCGCACAAGGCGATGATATTCAATGTGATGATGAAGTTCAAGTGTTTAAAGATCATTTCAATAAACAACCAATCCATGGACGTAAAAGTTTGTTGAAAAAGTTAAAGGATATAATAATGTCATCAAAACCGTCGTTTGATGAACCTTCGGCTCATAGAACCACTCGTGGACGTCCGTCTCTAAAGAATCAAGCTCTAAAGAAAAAGATTCTTGAAGACCCTGCTAGACGCAGTTGTTCTAACGCGCCAACATTTATCAACTCTGAAGATTTTGGTCATACTCAATCAGCGAGGTATAGCTCCTATTTTCCGCGACCACCCCCCCCCCCCCCCCCCCCCCCCAATCCATATCTTGAGCAAATCCCGAGTTTATTTCATCCATACATCACACAAATACAAGATGTATTGGGCGATGGAAATTGTGGATTTCAAGCCATATCTACTTGTCTGGGTGGTCATGAAGACCAATGGGACAATATCCGCAGAGTGTTAATTGATGAACTAACTGAGTATCAAGAATACTACTCTTGTGTGATTGGCAGCGACGAGTGTCGAAGAACTTATGATGCGTTGAATTTTTTCAAGAAGGACGTCTTTGCACCATTTATGTATTGGATCGCTATGCCTGAAATGGGAATTCTAGCTGCTTCAAGGTTCAATGTCATACTACATGTTCTCAATATGGCAGGTAGTGTGACATACTTACCATTCAGGACACCACCGTCGTCACCGTCCCAACACGTGTCAATTGCAATAGTGCATGTTAATGGTAATCATTACATAAAAGTGGTATTAAACGAAGAATACCCAATGCCCACACTCACAACCCATTGAAGACGTTGTCGATTTCCAGTTGCAAGTACATGGATCGACCCATACAAACGTAGATTAGATATGTATACAGAATATATAGAGCGTACTTGTACTCGTGAATATATTGATTTAAATGAGTAATCAGAGTTGGAATTTGTTGGATATTTTGTAACGTATTTTAGTTAATATTTGCCTTATTTCGAAATAATATAATTAATTCAAAAAATAAGAAGATATCGATGAATAATAATATAATTAAATCAAAAAATAACGTAAACGTATGACATATAATAATATAATTAAATAAAAAATATTCAATATCAAAAAATAACGTAAACATATGACATATAATAATATAATTAAATCAAAAAAAATTCAAGATTGGGCTCATTTCGAACGTATCGAAGAGACGATTATAATGGTGTAATTTGTTAAAATTAAAACGTATTTTTTTAACGTATTTTAGCTAATATACGATTTTGTGTGTTAATATAATAAAGGTATAAAATAAAAATTAGAAATGTAAAAGGTATAAAGTAAATTTATTTAATTAGTATAGGGGGTAAAATGTAAATGTAATTTTTTTTTTTGGTTTGTGAGGTTGACATTGTGGCAGGGGGTGTAAAAATTTGCAGGGGATGGGGTTAGTAAAAGCCAAAATAAAAATATCTTTTGAAAATTAAAAATAAACAAAATTAAAAAGGTAAAAGGAAACAGTCGGAAAATTGATGGCCTAATAAAAATAAATAGAAATTTAAAATCTTAAAAGGGCCGTAGAAAACCGTCGCTAACTGATAACATTTTCCGAAAGTTTTCCAAAGGCCTACAAAAAAGAAAAGTAAATTAGAAAATTAAAAGGAAACCGTCGGTAATTGATAATTTTTTCCGACGAGCTATTAAAAATAAGTAAAAATATAAAAATTGAAAGTGAACATCGAAAAACCATCGGTAATCGATCAGATTTTCCGACTGTTTACCGACCACCTATTAAAAATAGATAAAAATTAAAAAATTCACTATCTCGTCGGTATACAGTCGCTTAACTATCGATAACTACCAACGGTTTTTGCAGTCGATAATGGCCAATATTCTAGTAGTGGTAATATGTCACTGAAAGTTGGGTCAAAAGGCTCATCCACAGCACCCTCTCGCTATCTTGTGCATCAACCCATTGAAATTGATTGTAATAATATCATAAGCTGCTCGCCACTTCACTTGCTTGTGGCTCTTTTTGTTGCTAGACTTTGACGTTTCAAGCTTTCTAGACTAACCTCCCGCCAGCATGCAAAACATGGAACATGGTATGTTTTTTTTTTTTGAAAGGGTATCCGAGGACATTGCCCCGACTAATCCCGGCAAGGTGAGGCAATTGCCCCAGCTGCTAAAGCGTGCAGCCCTGAGTTTATCCCCAGTGGCCACAAGTTGGAAGCGTCTGGATTCGAATTTGGGGTAGATGGGTTACTAGCCACATCCCCACAAGCCTTAACCAGTACGCCACAAGCCTTATGGTTTGAAACATGGTATGTTGTGTTGCATTACACATCAGGCAATCAATCTGAACATCAACATGCTTGATTTGCAGCTGAAAATGCATAGCAAGGCACCCCAGACCCTCTCCATGCCAAATTCTTTACCTTCAACTTCAGATAGATGTTAATTCTATAAATACTTTAATATCTCTTTTTTTTCTTTGCTTCCCTTTCCTCCAACATCTGGAGAGAAAAAGCAGTCTTATTTTACTACCTTTTCATTTCCTCTCCCTACTAAAAGAACTCGAGAACACTAGATTTTTCTTATCTTTCCCTCCCTTTCCTTTGTAAAATAGGAATCGAGAACACAACAATGCATACAAAAACTTAAAGGTGGGAAAAAAAATAATGTGTTGCCGAGTTTTTAAAGGAGGGAAAGAAAAAGAAAAAAGAAGAAAATCATGTTGATTTTCTTTTTTTTTTGTGGGAGGAAATGAAATGTGGAAAGAAAGAGAAAGAAATGAAGAAAATAAATAATAATAATTATAAATATCTATAAAATTAAAAAAAAATGTAAGGTTAACTGAGATGTTAAAAAAATTGATAAAAAATAATATCAATAACAGATGACATGGATTATAATTTTTTCAAAGCAAAAGAAAAGCTCACAATTACGAGCAATTGTATAGGGACCGAAACTATAAAATTGTGTAGACATTTTTCTTGATTATTGAATTTGAAAATGTAAAATTACAATTTTAATAATTCCGCCTATAAACGAGATCTCACACTTAAATGAATACAAAAATTGAAGATTAATAAACAATTATGAAGGTTTCAAAATGTTTTTCAAAGTACTAAGTATACCTTTCTCCAATATCTCATATTCAATATATAAATACCAGGATCCCCATCTTTAGTTTAAATGGGAATAACCTTTTCAACATCCTTCTTCTGATTCTCTTCTTCAAAGGATCTGCAAAACAATATCCATTGATTCACTCTTAGTAAGTAATCAAATCAGAAATTCAAACTAAAAGCTTATCCTAAAATACTATCGATCCATGTACGAGACCAAATCATCTTTGGTGGGGCAGTGTGAGTGTGTGCAGGTTTGGGGTTTGCCGATTTCTAACCTTTTTATGCACAATCCGTCGTTGAGAACTCTTGAATGTTCAAGCAATAGTTCTTAATGAAAATCTAGTGAACCAAGTATTACAATCAATGGCTTGTAAAGAAGCCTTACCACCAAACTTGGTGTGCATACAACCCCTATGCAAGACATACACATTACACAGTTGACATTTGGAAAGGAAGATGGAAAAACTCTTGCTGAAGTCATTTAACAAGGTTTTGGAGGATAGAAGCAAGATCTCTAATTCAAGTTATATATGGTAAACGTTTATAAGCGATAGAAGCAAGATGAAGGCAAAAGGAGATAACAAGCTATATATACTGTGCAGATTAAATACTACAACTATTAGTTAGGCATTTATGAAGTGAAAACAGCTATACATATATATACTATGCAGATTGAAATACACCAAGCTGTTTAATCAAGATCAGTCCGAGAACACAAATGCTCAAAGCAGTCACTTTGCATGTGTCGGAACAGCTTTACTTTGAACAAAAAACCATCAGTATAAACTACAAGCCTGCACCAAAAAGAAAAGGGAACTTTTTTATAATCACAAAAAAGTGAGATTCATCATCATTAATGTCACAAACATCAATCTATATACATGTGATACATTAAGCTTTTTATCAACTTAAACAAATATGCACCATAATTTCACTTTGATCACTATACCTTGCTAACATGTTCCAATAGTCACCTCTTCACAGCTGCACACTTTACAAGGCCATCATCATGATCAAGCAACAGCAACGATTCAGTGTAGGAACTCATGAAGAATGAACATCTGTTTCCGCGAATCCCAAGTTCCTTGATGTGCTCCAAGCCAGGTTCATAAAAAGCAAGTTCACAGGGTGCACGAGAAAGTATATTATCATCTCGCATTTCAAATATAGGTTCGCCACTCTTCCTAAATCCAAGAGTAAACGGAACTGATGTATTAATGGAGAATAGCTTTGTAAAGGCTTTTGAATGACCATCCTCCATCATCCATACATCACAAACTTCATGGTGCTCAACCACAGCAAGAGACTCCCTTAACATAGAGATAGAAAAATATGATTCACGTGCGTCAACCAAACAATCTGGGAGGTCTATCTCTCTAAACTCTTCAGTGCTCATATCAAATGACATTATCATATTACGAAATTGACCACCAATCGGATCAAATGCATGCCAATAAATGAACTGACCTATAACTGTCTGAAAGTCTGTAAATACAATTGATTTACGAGGTAGCTTATTGCTACATGAGGGTGTCCATTCCCCTGAGCTCAATGTGAAAACCATAACTTGGCAGGGCATGCAACTTATACTTTCAATTTTCCTGTGATCAGAAATATATGTAATCTTGACAAGCTTAGGGTCCTTGGTGTCAGGACAAACCCCAAAACCAAGGGCACTTGAATACGGTGCATCTAACACATTAGGGATGACAACAGCAATCGATTTTCTAATTGAAGGATTCCAAAGAACAGCCATTTTCTTTCTAGAGGTGGAACAGGAATCGTCGATCAAACACAACAAGCCATAAGAGCTACCGATTACTGTTGTTGTTAGTTGAACGAGAGGAGGAACAGTTAGGGCAAACTTTTGTTGGGGGAAAGTATCATCATCCACATAGGAAACACATTTTACCTCCTTTTCTTCCCGATATCCATCTTCGTACCTTATCATCAGATGATGCGGCTGATCGCGACTGACGTTGTAACCAGCAATGAACTGAGAGCTATCGATTAATGACTTCCATGCTTTGCAAACCGATCTGAACTGAATCAATGATTTCACGGGAATCCTCTTGATGATTTCCACTTGGATATCCAAACTCAATTGGGGTGGCATTTTGATTTTGGGGATACTGATGAATTTGTTTTTAGGGTTTATAAAAGGGAGACAATAAGATTTTTAATTCCTCTTCCTCACGAAAAGTCGAAAACTGTTTGAAAAACAAATTAACTTTTAAGTATTTGGTCCTTTGTTTTGATGTATTTCCAATTTAGTTCGTGAACAGAACTTTATTACAACAAAACCCTTATGATATGGTTTTTTGATCAATTTTGATACCTCCCATTAACACCATTAAAAATAATACATCAACAAAAAGACAGTTTGCTCCGATCTTTCTCATTTTTCTTGCTTAGTATTTTGTTATATTAACAAGGCTCAATGTTTATTTTTTATTTGACCAGGTTTATCAGTTAATTTTATAAAGTTTAAATCTATTAAAAAACTGTACATATTTACTAATTAGTGTTAAATGTCGTATAATAGAAATGTTATATGAATATACTCATGATTGAAATTTTCATAAAATCGGGTTAAAAATTATATATGGACGATACTCGAATGAGAACTATAAATATGTTACAAACTCGTGAGAACTAATATAAAAAATAATTTTTACATGATTTTTTTCATCAAAACCTATGATTTAAGATAATTGTTTCACATATGTTCGTGTACACCTTATGAAAAAAAATATTACATATGAATTTTTTTATTCACTTAGTGAAATGAAAGATACGCTTAAAAAATATTCACGTGGTGAAACAAATTCATGTTTAACTATTATATTATGAAACAAATACATATGAAACAAAATATATTAAATACTAGTACTTGATGAAAAAATATCATGTAAAAATATATTTTTATATCGGTTATCACGGGTTTGTAACATCTATGTGGTTTTCATTTGATTTAACCCATATATATATATACATCAATATGTACTATCTACAAGAACCCGAGATTCAACATCTTTGAAAATATATGATAGTTTATACCAAAAAAAAAGCTTAAATATCATTAGACTCATCCTATAACTATTTTAGAATAAATTGTCACCATTAAGAAACTGTTTTAGAAGTGAAATTTGTATATTTTAGAATTAAATATCAACTCCATTAACTTAATTCCACAATCAGTCAAAAATTAAAGAATAATAATATATCAAATATACGTTGCTCAACATGTGTTTCTTCGTATGACATTTAAAAACATATAAAACCGTAAAATTGGCATTGTGTGATGGAGACTAAAATTAAACATGAAATCGAATTATTGTTTCAAATTCATGGCTTTAGATTCTAGATGTTTCACGCCGCATCGTGCACGGGTACGTATCTAGTTCTCAAAAAAAAGTAATAAGAATCTTGCATTTTCTCCTTTCTAATTTTTATAGACTCGAGTTCTTTATGAAATGGGGAACTCTTTAGACATGGGCATGGCTTACACTACAAAATGGATATCACAGAGAGAATTTAAGTACCATTCAGATCAGGACACTGTTTTAGTGGGTTATATGCAATCATAAAGAGAACGGTGAAGTCGAGGAGTGATTTTAGAGAGTTCTTTATCTAACTGTGGGTGATAAAAATCAAGGTATCATCTAGAGATAGCCAAAATACCGGGTCGGGTCGGGCCGCAAGCCGATCCGGGCTTAGATACTATTCGCGAAACCGGGTTTTTTTTTACCCGGGTCGGGCTTGAACACAAAATACCAGGCCCGCTTAGACTTTTATGAACCCAGGCTTTGGGACCGAGCCGGAACCGGGCCTTCGCAAAATATATATATATAATTTTAAAATTTTAAATGTGTGTAAACTTTGGATTTCATATGCTTTCTTGATAAAATTGTTTCATATAATTCATTTCTTAATGAAATTGTTTCATATATTTGTGTTTTTATGTAAAAACGAAAAAGTTTCCTTAAACTGAGAAAAAAATATATGAAATAGTTTCATAGGAATGACAAAAATATATGAAACAGTTTCATAGGAATGACAAAAATATATGAAACTACATAAAAACACAAATATATGAAACAATTTTATTAAGAAATGAATGATATGAAACAATTTCATGAAGGGAAAATTGCATCAAAATTGAACCAACTTTAATTCGATTCCTATTTTGTGGAACCGAGTTTTAAAATCGTCATTTAAGGGTTTGGTTCAGATTTTTTATTTATTTAAGGGTCTAATTAAACAGGTAACCCGTAATTTAATATGACATGACAATATAATAGTTTAAAAAAACATTACATGGATATTGTATTTCCATATCATCATTTATTATTAAAAAAGTTAAAAGATTAATAACACTACCCAAGTATCAGAGACCAAGTCAGCTTCTTTCTCCTCTTGACTCTCCATTTTTTTTTAAGTATATATAATATTTATATACGGCAAATAAAATAAATAAACTCACACACTCTTCTCACATATGGTGAGGATTGAACCCATGACCTCCTACAAGGCCAAGGGTTTCAATACCGCTAGGCTAAAGGCCTTTGGTAACTCTCTCTCCATTCTATTTTTCGCTCCCGCTCCATCGCAAGCCTAGCCGCCGCTCACGCCTTCCGTCTCTGTCTTCCCTCTATCAACAACTCAGCTCAGGTCGACCTTCTCTTCCGTCAACGATTCCATGGACGAACCTTTATAAGGGCACACGGTAGCACGTGCTACCGTATCATTTCTCCGGTGAAGGGTAAAAAAATTTGTTTCCATGAAAGGTGCAACCGTATGGTTTTAGGAGGTGCTACTGTATTCTTTTGGAGGTGCAACCGTACCTCGTAATCAACCAAAAAAAAATCGTGAAATCAACCAAAAAACCGGAAAAAAAAATCAACCAAAAATACCGAAAAAGTCTCTCAAAATCGTTAAAAAAACTTAAAAATCCCTAAAATCAAGCCAAATACTTTAACAATCCTTCGAAACACCGAGATTTGGCTAAAAACATATCGGCCGATATTGAACGTTGGTAAAAAAGATACACATGTCAATAAAAACCGTTTGAAAAGTTATGGTGCCACCATATGGAAAAGTTTTTAGGTCCGTCCCTGAATGGTTCTCTTCAGGCAACCGATGGCCGATGCTCTTCTCCGATAGCCACCGACGCAGTTCATCAGAGTATGAGATTAACATTCGTCCATAAATCTTTGGAGTCTTGGTAGAGAAGATCTATGGTACTTAGGACCAAAACCCCATACTTTATGCTATCCATCCATCCATCTTTTTGGATGTTTATGTCGACCGGATCTCGAAAAGTTTTGATTTCGTTAGGTGTTATTGGGTTTTTGAAGTAATGCACACCATGTGTTTGATAAAGGTTCTACATGAAAACCAACCCCTGGTGCTAAAAAGAACAGAGGATGGCAGGAGAAATTGTCTTGATTATGTTGAAATCCAAGGAAAACCATGTACTTTAAAGCTAATTCATCATCGTTTTTGTTCTAAAAGTATGTTTAGTAAAAAAAATTCAATCTTCTAAATCTTGTTATTGCAATTAGGCCTAAGACCCAAAAACATAGTGGGAACATCTGAGTGATGCCATTGACAAGAAATATGAGAGCATAGAATCTGGTGCTCCTACCCCACCCTTGTGTTGAAGGTAACACCATTTCAGATTTTTGAAATGAAGCCAAACAAACAATCATACCGGAAGCTATCTAACCCCAAGAAACCAAGATTGAAGATTTCCAACCATTTTTTTTCAAATGTTGTGAAATTCTTTTATGGTTCAGTGTTGTATTAATTTTTATTGAACTAATTTTGGTTATTCAGTTTACAATGATGCTATTTGCTTCTCAGAGTCACTGTGGATTTCAATTGAATTGTTAAAAAGAATAAATTTTTAATTACTTTTATTCTAAAATATAATGTGGAATTTTAATTTTTAGAATAAAAGAAATTATTTGTCATGTCACCATGTTAACAAGTTACTCACACCCGTAAATAAACAAAAAGTTTGATCTAAACCCTTAAATGATGATTTTAAAAGTTGGTTCCTCAAAATAAGAATTGAGTGAAAGTTAGTTCCATTTCAATGCAATTTTCCATTTCATGAAACAATTTCATTTAGAAAACCTATGAAATCCAAAACTTACACGAAAAAAGTTTACAAAATAGTGGGTCTCTCTCTCTCTCTCTCTATATATATATATATATATATATATATTTTTTAAAATTTATAAATGTTATTCTAATTATCTAACACACTTAAAAATACGTAATTGAGTCGCTGAAATATACTTGAAAATTACGTTTTATTATATTTTCGATTGAACAACACATTAAAAAAAATACGTTGAATAAATTGATAATGTGGGCAACACAATGTGTATGAAATATTTCACCGTCAAACATAGGAAAAAATCACAGTTTAAACGGTCTACACATGCATTATTATTACTAGCATTATCAAATTAAATGCTAACGATTTTATTTGATAAATTTTAAAAATTAAGTGCTTTTCTAATCTATACTACTTAGGCCATCCGTACCCCATTCGGGATGGGGCTCGGGATGGCATGCGGGATGGCGGGGATGGGCTACGGCTCTTGCGGGTTCGGCGGGAAGGGATGAAATCCGGGTTCCCCATCCCATTTCATCCCGAAGGGTTTTTAAAAAAAAATTTATTTAATTTAATTTTTAAAAATCATGCCGTTGAACGGCCTTTTGTAAAAAAAAATTCTCAATTTAATCCCACTATATATTTAACCCTCAACCTCTTATTTCTCACACCTCTCAACCTCTTATTTTTCACACCTCTCAAACTCTCTCAAATTCTCTCAACCTCTTATTTTTCACACCTCTCAAACTCTCTCAAATTCTCTCAACCTCTTATTTCTCACACCTCTCAAACTCTCTCAAATTCTCTCAACCTCTGATTTTTCTCACCTCTCTCATCATGAATCCAAACAGAACACCTACATCCCGTTGTAACCGACCGAATACACCACAATCGCAAGAAGATCAAGAGCTTGGTTTCCAAGCGTTTACACAACAAGGTTATCGTCCGCAATGGTCGCAACAAATTCCGCCACAATGGTCGCAACAAAATCCGCCACAATATCCGCAACAATTTCCCCAACAATTTCACCAACAATTTCCTTACCAATTTACACGTCCCGGTTTGATTGAACAAGGTTTTACTCCGGCCAACTACAATCTTCCTTCACCCGCAATCAATCTCGACGACGACATTGTTCCGGAAACCCAACCTTCTACCCCGAACACACCACAATCTATCCCGACACAACAATCTAACCCGGAACCATCAAATCCGAGACCAACGAAAGCCGCCAAACAAACGTGGAGTAAAGCCGAGGAACTCGCGTTAGTGTCGGCGTGGGTTGACGTTTCGGAGGACCCCGTTATCGGTAACGCACAAAGCGGTGGTAATTATTTTTATTGTTATTATTATTATTATTATTATTATTATTATTATTATACTTAATTTTACATAAATGTAGGAAGTTTTTGGGGCCGAATCGGGCATGTGTTCTTTACTCGCATGGGTCGTGAACCAGGTTATAGATCAACCCATCAACTCAATAGCAAGTTCAACGACCTCAATAAAAGAATTAATTGGTTTGGCGGCATCTACAACAACTTGCTCAATAATAGATCAAGCGGGATGAGTGAGGCCGATATATCCCGAACGGCACACGAACGGTATCTAGCACGCCATAAAGTTGCTTTCACTCACGAACAAGCTTGGGACGTCCTAAAAAAATGTCCAAAATGGGGAGCCGTTCCAACGATGACGACAACTTCATCGCGGGGTTCAAAACGTACCCAACCTTCCGATGATGACGATGACGAGCAAATTCAACGACCCATCGGGAGAAACAAGGCAAAAAAACATCAACGAGTAATACATCCGGGGCGAATACGGACGAAAGTGTTACTCAGTTGTTGACGACGTTCAACGACAAGATTGATGATACAATGGAATACAAAATGAAAAAACTTGATCTCGAAATCGAACGCTCAAAACTCGAACGAGATAGGTTGGAACAAGAACTCGAAATCGAACGCTCAAACCGATTTGAGAAAGACTTCGAGTTTTTCATGACCCCGCATGATCACCTTGCGGGAAAAGCTTTGAGGGTTACTTTAGCGAGAAAAGAGCAAATTCAAAAATTTCATAATTGGTAGTGTTTTGTATTTTGTAATTTTTATTTTTAATGAATGGTATGAATTTTTATTTTTATTATTTATCTTATTTTTATTTATTAAAAAATATATAAATATTTTTATTTTGTTAAATAATTAAATGTATAAATAAAAGAATTAAAATAAATGAGGCGGCAAAAGGGTTTGAGGGAATGGGGTAAGGGTGTTTAGGGATTGAGTGAGGGATTGAGAAAAGTTGATGTGGCGCTGATGTGGAGCTGGAATCTTTGAAAGATAGACTCATGGGGTACTGATGGCCTTATATATGCGTTTAGACCAAAAGTCTTAAGTACAACCCTTTAAGCATAAGGTACTTCTCTTTAAAGCATAAAATTTGTAAAACTCTTGATTACCATATTTTATGCATAATATACAACTCTTGATGCAGAAAACCGACCCAATTAAAAGAAGTGTACCTCCAACTAAGGTTTTAAATGGCGTGAGGCGTGACGGGGCGGTGAAGCCAAGCCTCATGCCTTAGGACTTATAACGTCAAATTTCTAATTCTTATATAATATTATATATATATATATATATATATATATATATATATATATATAATATCGAAAGTACGCTTCTACCTGCTAATTTGCATATAAATAGTGTGAGATGGAGAAAAGATCAGAGTAAACAATCCAAGCGGAGGGTTCTACAATTCAATGTCTTTCCTCTCTTTGCTGCTCCACAAATCCCAGGTAGGTAGTCCTCTGTCTCAAATCCACTCTCAACTCTAGGGTTTCATCAATCTTTAAGACACGATTTAACCATAAATCCTTCTTTTTATCTTCTGTTTGTTGATAATGATGAAATTAGACAAATTCCATGGTTCCCTTCTATTTTGTGTGTTTTTCGTTGGATTTGAAGGAGATAAAGTTTTATAAATTTTAATGATGTTACACTTTAATTGGATTCACATCCATGTAAATTGAAGACAAAGTTTTGAATTTTGTACATTTAAGTTGGAAATATGTGGATGTTAAGTTTATGATATCATGTAAATTTTGAACATTATTTCCTTTTGTAGCATAGATCGTTAGCACAGATTTTTATAACCTAGTTTTTTTTTTTGAAAGGGTATCTCAGGCACAGCCCGGACTAATCCCTGACAATTTTAAAATTTAAAGATGTCTTATCAATGTTGAGGACGCCTGGGATCGAACCCTGGGCAAATGAGATATTCCACCACATCACCCAGGGCGATCAACCACTGCACTACAACCTGATAGACAACCTAGTTTCTTTTTATTGGCATGAACTCTAAGACATATATTTCGAACAGGAGTCTCTGGAACTTTGCTAACATTTTTTAATATGCATATATTAGGCAAGTATGAAGTGAAAGCAAAAAACTGAAATACACCAAGTTTTTTAATTGGAGAGTGAAGACTGAGAACAAAAATGCTTAAAGCTGTCACTTTTAATTATCAACTAATAACTAATATGCATGATAATTTCACTTCAACCTCGATCTATATGTATATACCTTGATTGATTGTTCCAATGTCACCCCTTCACATCTCCACACCTTACAATGTGGCCATCATCATGATCAAGCAGAAACAACGATTACGTGTAGAAATACACAGAGAATGAAAACTTGTTTCCAAAAATCCCAAGATCCTTGATGTGCTCCGAGCAAGGTTCATAAACTACAAATGCAGTGATTCCGTATAGGAATACACAGAATAAGTTTCCGCAAATCCCCAGATCCTAGACGTGCTCCGAGCAAGGTGCATAAACTACAAGTGTGCAGGGTGTAACAAAGTTTCATCATCATCATGATTTCAACTATATGTTCACCACTCTTCCTAAATCCCAAGTCCACGAAACTGATGCATTCGGTACATTAATGTTGAATAGCTTTGCAAGGTATCACTGACACTAACCGCAGAAACTGTTGGAAACGATTTATATCGACGGCTTTTCGACGAGAAACAATTATCAGAAAAAGTGGGTCACTAAAAGTATTCAACTGTTTTACTGACAAGTTTTTCTCTTTTTCCGACAGGAATGCTGTCCGTAAACCATCAAAATACATGTACAACTTTAAAAAAATGGCACAACTCTTGACCAACGAAAAAGCGAGTGATTATCGACGCAATTTGTCAAGGGCTTTCCGACGGTTCCCATCACCGACCCCTTTCTGATGGCTACGCGCACCTCAACTAGTCCTAGACCTGCAAAACACTATATTACTATATTACTCTGGTGTTATCATTTTTTTTGAAAGGCCAATAATATATTAAGGAGAACAAAAGGGCAAAACAAAGTTTCTGCAAGGCGTAGAAACAACCCAAATACACAGCCTCTCAAACAAAAAACCAATGTGAAACACCATACAAGAGAACCCGCACTACCCATACTAGTGAAACTACCACAACGGACTAACCGACAAACAAAAACAACACCACCAAGCTAATACCAGCCATGACAAACCAAAGTCACCAAAAAAAATGCGGCCCTTAGATGCTACTATGCTAGAAATCAAAGGAGAAAACAACGAGAATAAAATCAGCACCCATGGATGAATCTGTTGGAACAAATCGTACGCCATGCCTCAAATAGACCCTATGCAGATGCAGCTTATTCGTGTGTGATCAACTTATTCTAGATTATGTTGCAGAAGGTTGTCAAAAAGGTGCTGGAATCGGAGAAGGACGCCAAATATCACTATGCACAAGAGAAAAAGGTTTTAAAAGAGCACAAGACCGAGAACTATAAGGAGACCTAGGCACAACTTTGGCATTGAAAGGAAGATGGATCTTCATCGAAAAATATAAAGTATAGAAACACAAGGTGACATGAAGCGTAAGCCCTGAGGGGGGAAATGAAAATAAACAAAAACATCATGTTGGTGTTCCATGGTGAAGGCATGCATTGAACGACACTTTTCTATCGGGCTTTACTCGAGCATAATCGTAATCAGTTTATGGCTTATTTCCGCACTGTAAAACATATATATGTATGTATGCATTCAAGTTGTATATGGTGAACAGTTATAAACGACGGAAGAAGATAACAAGCAAGTATTGTCCATTCATACTCTTTGCCGTATATTAATACCTAATTAAAAGGTACGTCACCATTAAATGCTACAACTATTAGGCATGTATGAAGTCAAAACAGCTATAATATGCAAAACATAAATTGATAGACGCCAAGTTCTAAACCGGGTATGAGAACCCAAATGCTCAAAGCTGTCACTTTGCAAGTGTTGCAACAGCTTTGAACAAAAAAGGTCAGTAACTACACCAAAAACAAACATCACTTATAAAGAGAAATTGTTTAATATTCACAAAATACGAGATTCATCATCATTAATGTTAAAAACATTGATCTCACAGCTAACACAATCTATTTGTGAAGCATTAAACTTTTTATCAGCTTAAACTAATATGCACCATAATTTAACTTCAATCTCTATATATACCTTGATTGCCTGTTCCAAAAGTCACCTCTTCAGTCTTCATGTAACGACCTATTCTAAATAAAGCATACATAGCATTAATATTTAACAAATACAAAGCTGGGTCCAAAAATTTCCATTACATTTGTCTAAACAACTTAGGTTGGCGGAAACAACCTATACACAACTGAGAATAACTACCACTATAAGCATGAGTGGCACTGTCACTAACTGCATCTGTACTCTACTCTGCTCTTGCTCGCTTATCGGAGCCTTCTATTATCTGCTTACCTGAAAAGGTTTAGTTGGGAAAATGCGAGGGTTAGACCATGAGGTCTAGTGAGTCCCTCCTGACAGTTCTCAAAAAATCATTTTTAAAACAGTTTATAACTTTCACATAGCTGAACTTCAAAATCTTTCACATAAAACTTCCACATAACTTTTCATAAAACTTTCACTTAAAATCTTTCATAAAAAAAATGTGATGATAAAAAAAAATCATCCACGGAATAAGGTTCGCCCCTCGTAATCTGACACCCTGAAGCCACCCTAAGGTGACAACGAGTCAGGCTCACGCTGCCTTATATCGGGGCCACACTACCCCTGGCATAAAGGGTCTACTCTCCCGCGCGAGCACTGGCGGGTCTACTCTCCCGTCTTTGCCAGTTTACGTCTAACACAATGTATGCATACATTCTACATAAAACTTTAGACATCTTTCATGCAAATAAAGCATAATAATAAAGCATGGCAATTCTCATCATTCAAACACATTTTTGAAAACACTTTAAAAGCCATACATTTTAGTTTAGAAAACTCACCTGGCCAACTAGCTCCAAAGCTCCTCTTTTACGCTACCTCTAGGTGGGACACCTATTAATAATAGTAACGTACGTCATAATCCGTTCCTTTATTACTCGAGTTAGATCCCGAACCCAACCCAAACTTATCTAAGTTGATAGATTTCATTTCTAACTCAAACTTGCGTTCTGGGCTTCACTCATTAGCCCAAAATATTAACCCTAGGTTCTTATAATTTAATCACTCCGGATTTCATTATTATATCAAATATCGGATCCCAAAATAATTAGGCCCAACAACGACCCTTCCAAAAATTATTATTAGCTAATAATTAAATTATCAAATCCATTCTAAAATAAATTACTAATCACATTGGCTCAACAAACTTTCTCTTGGAAATTATTGAAATAAGGTCACGTGGCTTCCCAACCGCAAACGAATTGCAAACAGTTTCCATCATTCGATCCTCTCTAACAAATTCCAGTTTCGACAACTCCTTTACTCAACAAAAACCCAATAAGCCAATTGGTTCAAAACTAAAACAACTCAACAGATTAAGCTTGCAAACCCCAAATCTCATTTTAATCACAATAAACCACAACTAAGGAGAAAAGAGTTAGATTACTTACTTCAATAGGATTGCAAGACAACATCCTTCCTTCTCCAAAAGAAATCACCACCAAGAACCCCTCTCTCCCTCTCCCTGCGTTTTCACAGCCGCCACCCACCAAAAAATAGCATTAGGATGCTTCTCCTAGGGTTGAGACACCACCTCAGCCACCACTTCCGGCGACCATCTCCGGCAGCCGACCGCCGGCGACCACCACCACCAGCAACGGCCGGCAACCACCAGCAGCAGCAACGGCCCCTCCGGTCATCTTCTCCGTCGCCGGCGAACACAACCAGCCTCCCTCTCTCGTCGTCTATCTCTCTCTCTCGCAGCTCTCTCCCTCTCTCACGCGATCTCTCTCTGCCTATTTCTCTCGATGATTCTGCTCGGCGCTCCGCAGGACACACACACACGCAGCCACAAACCATCGCTTCGTTCTCTCTGTTTCTCCTCACGAAAAATACACAGGGGGGGGGCTTCCATGGCTTCCTTTCTTAATGTTTCTCTTTCTCTCTCTCGAAGACTAGCAGCAAACATACACCTCCAACCCTAAATGTGATTTCCTATTTTCCCAGCAGAAAAAAAAACGGCGCATACATGGGATTTAATTTCCCAAGATTCACATTTTACCCTCAAGCTTTTCACCAACTGCACTCATGCTCCCTTAACTTTTATTTAAATTACAAAACTCAAATTGGGGTTATTACACTTCACAGCTCAACACCTTATAATCTGGCCATCATCATGATCGAGCAAAAGCAGTGATTCCGTGTAGGAACTCCCAAAGAATGAAAACATGATTCCGCGAATCCCAAGATCCCTGATGTGCTCCGAGCATGGTTCATAAACTACAAGTGCACAGGGTGTAACAGAATCTAGAGAATCATCTTTCATTTCAACTATAGGTTCCCCACTATTCCTAAATCCCAGAGTTTGCAAAACTGATACATTTGGTGCATTAATGGTGAATAGCTTTGTAAACACTCTTGAATCCCCATGCTCCATCATCCATACACCACAAACAAATTTTTTGGTTGTTTCTCTATAAGTATAATCAAGCAAAACAAGAGACTCTTTTAGCCTAGAAACGGACATATGCAACTCAGGCGCATAAGCCAAACTATCTGGGACGTCTACCTCTCTAAACTCATCAGTGCTCATATCAAATGAGTTAATCAGGGCACGATATTTACAATCCACAGCAATCCAATCATAAGCAACCCAATAAATAAACTGACCTATAACTGTCTGATTACGTGTAAATTGAATTGATTTACGAGGCAGCTGATTGCTACATGAGGTTCTCCATTCCCCCGAGCTCAATGTGAAAACCATAACTTGGCTGGGGATGCAACTTATACTTTCATTTCTCCTGCAATCATTGATATATGTAATCTTGACAAGCTTAGGGTCGTTAGTGTCAGGACAAACCCCAAAACCAATAACATAATTAAACGGCCAAAGAACATAATCAAATGACGGATGTACCACATTAGGGACTGCAACAGAAATATATTTTCTAATTGCAGGATTCCATAGAACAGCCATTTCCGTTTCAGATGTGGGACACGAATCATCTGTCTCTCCAAAATAACAGGTCAAGCACATCAAGCCATGAGAGCTACCGATTACATTTAATTCACTGAGTACTCGAACAACCGGAGGTACAGTCCGAAGAAACTTTTGTTGGGGAAAAGTATCATCATCAACAAAAGAAACACATTTTACCTCACTTTCGTCTTTGTAACTTATAAGCAAATGTTGCGGCTGAGTGTCGGGGACGCTGTAACCAGCAATGAAGTGAGAGCTATCGATCAATGACTTCCATGCTTTGCACACGGATCTGAATTGAATCAACGATTTCACGGGAAGCCTTTTGATGATTTCTACTTGGATATCGAGAGGTGACATTTTGATTTTGAGACTTGAATCTGGTTCTAGGGTTTATAAGAACTGTAAAAAGGCTTGCAGACCTTTTTTGGGCTTCACGATATTTACAAAAATAAAGAGATTTTGTGAAAAGAAGCCGTTTTAAAAAGAAAATTATAGAATTGGGTTAGGATTGTCGTTTTTACTTTTTAATACTTATGATTTTTTTTTTCTTACTTTAATAACTACTAGCCGTGTACCCGCACAATGCTGCGGGGAATTCAATTTTTAAACATCTAATTTTTGTAATACATCTTTGAAATTCTTGGTTCATTGCACTTATCGGATAAAACGTTGCATTCAATGTTGTGGACTAAAACTTTACCAAATAACTTCAATGAAAATTTTGACTATTAAGTATTAATGATAAGAGTTTACCGGATAAACATCTTGAAAACCAAGCTTAGGGGGTGTTTTGGATTGGTTATTTTTTTCAACTTAAGTTATTTTTAGTGTTTAGATTGGAAAAAAGAAAAGTGTTTATGATTTTTTTTCACCACAAATAAGTTGTTTTTGATAAGTTAATCCATTTTAACTTATTTGAAACTGCGTATAAGTTATTTGTTTAAATTATATTTTTACCCCAACTTCTTTTTAACACAACATAAGATGATAAACACTTTTAAAAATAAGCATAAGTTGTTTTAAATAAGCAATCCCAAACACCCCTCATAGTTAATTGTTAATAAATATAAGAAATAATATACCAATGCAAATGTGTTTTTGCTATATAAACCAAATTGATCCGTGGATTGGATCGAGTGGTATTACCAATGTACTCAGTCGATGATATACAAATTTTACCAATGGTGGTATAGATATATATGATATAGAGATTTATCGTCATAAATAACACTTTAAAAAACGTTGTGGCTTATCTTGAAGCCTACGGCTTGAGACTCACATCATTTATAACTTTAATAATCAATTGTTTATTACATGACATTCAAACACATTTAAAAATATGTATTGAAATCTATGGAATTATATATGACTAATGCCAATTTTTTGTTTTTAACACTTCTACTTAAATATTTTATAATATAAATAGATTATCAAAATAATTTATCACATGCAAATAGATGAGTCACAATCATCCCACAAGACAAAATAACATACATGAAATCCTTTTTCTTATTCACATATCTATAATGTCATCCATTACCAACATTTTTATGCATAAATATGTTGTACTCTATGCTTAAAACTTTGTTTTTAAGACTTTAAGACTTTTAAGCCTAAATGCTTTATAAGATAGTATAGATTAAAAAAATTAGTATAATTGAAATCAGAAATGTTTATTAAGGAAATTAGGTTTCAAAAGGAAATTAATGTTTTTTAAGGAAATTACGTTTCAAAATTAATGCAAAACAAAATTAATGTTTTCTAATTGAAATCAAAAATGTTTTTAAGGAAATTACGTTTCAAAGTTAATGCAAATGGAAATTAATGTTTTTTAATTGAAATCAGGAATGTTTTTTTTAAGGAAATTACGTTTCAAAATTAATGTAAAGAGAAAATAATTTTTTTAATTGAAATCAGAAATGTTTTTTAAGAAAATTACGTTTGAAAATTAATGCAAAACGAAATTAATGTTTTCTAATTGAAATCTGAAATGTTTTTTTAAGGAAATTAGGTTTCAAATTTAATGCAAAATGAAATTAATGTTTTTTAATTGAAATCATAAATGTTTTTTAAGGAAATTACGTTTCAAAATTAATGCAAAACGAAATTAATGTTTTCCAATTGAAAATATGAACAAAAACAGGATAATAGTTGGGTAAACAGCCCCGAAACATGTTTTTGGGATTTACACATTGTTATAGAAAAGTTAAGTCAAACCTAAAATACATTTAACTAATTCTTAAACATTTTTTTCCCTTTTCAAAAATTTAGCCTTTTTGAATCATTTTTACGAATTTAAGTAATGCTTGGTGAAATCGTTATAACATAGAATAATGATGAAAATCTTTAACACTTTGGAGATTTTGCTAACCGAAACACAATATGATGCAAAATTAATTATGAATATAACTAATACCATTTAGTTTCCTTTATTTTTGCGGAAAAATTAATTATTTTGAAATTACTGTAAAAATTAAACAAAATTTGAAATTTATTAATTATTTCGAAATTGATTTCCCCATCCAAATAGACAAAGTTATTTTTGGGGCTTATTTTAAATGATATTAATCAATTTTGATTATTTCCTTAATTATTTCGAAATTGATTTTCCCATCCAAATAACTATGAATATAACTAATACCATTCAGTTTTCTTTTTTTTGGGCAAAATTAATTATTTCGAAATTACTACAAAAATTAAACAAATTTTGAAATTTATTTATTAATTCGAAATTGATTTCCCCATCCAAATAGACAAAGTTATTTTTTGGGCTTATTTTAAATGGTATTAATCAATTTTGATTATTTTCTTAATTATTTTGAAATTGATTTCCCCATCCAAATAACTATGAATATAACTAATACCATTTAGTTTCCTTTTTTTGGGGGCAAAATTAATTATTTCGAAATTACTGAAAAAATTAAACAAATTTCAAAATTTATTAATTATTTCGAAATTGATTTCCCCATCCAAATAGACAAATCTTTTAATCAAACGGGAAGGCGAGGATATTATTTTAATTCAATTCTACTTCGATGACAAAATAAGCCAAGCAATCCCAAACACCCCCTTAGAAAATAATTTATTATAAGAAGGTATGATCAATTTAATTATTTTGAAATTACTGCAAAAATTAAACAAATTTTGGAATTTATTAATTATTTCGAATTTGATTTCCCCATCCAAATAGGCAAAGTTATTTTTGGGGCTTATTTTAAATGGTATTAATCAATTTTGATTATTTCCTTAATCATTTCGAAATTGAAATCATTAATTGTTATGGATGTATTTATGGACGTATTAACTAAAATATTTAATTAAGTATTTGTAGAGGGTCCCTGGTTTCCAAAAAAAAGTTCATGGTTTCCAAAAACAAAAGAATTAGGTTTCTCTCTCTAAAAAATTAAGTAAATATGCTTTAAGTTGTAGTACATAGTGCTTAAATTGTTGTTTTTAAGAGTTTGGAGGCTTCATGCTTTAAAAAGAAGAGAGAAAATATGGAAACCTCCAAATTTAGAGAAAAAAACTTTGTATTAAAATAAAACAAACTTTGGTCTAATTTGTATTTTGAGGAACTAACTTTGAACAAGGCCGTTCATTGGGGTGTTCTATAGGTGTCGTCGCACAAGGCCTCCGATCGTCAGGGGCTCCGGTTTTTATCTTTTTATATATATAAATTAGATATAAAAAAAAGATAATCTGGAAATACCTTCCTCTCTAGCAATGACACCTAGATCCAATCTTGTAATGCACCCATTAAAAGTCTACCTTTTTTAAATGCCTTGTATAATCTTTTTAACAATTTCTAGATATATTGAAGTTTTCTTTTAAAAAAACCTATATAAAATAATGGGATCTCTTTGTTTTTAAACTAACCTAATTATAAATTCATAAAAAGAAGACAATTTAGTTTTTTTTTTCAATTGTTTATTTATTGATTTAAACCAAAATATTAACTTGGCTCATTTATTTTCGTTTTGCTTGTATAGACTTCTTAAATCATGTCTTTATTTTTATTTTTTTTGCATAAACTGTTTATTATTTGTTTTCTTTATATTACTGATAAAAACTTTTTAGTATAACCTTATAATTCGATTACAAGTTTACAACCTCGTATCCATATTTGATTTCATTCTGTATAAAAAAATTTAACGGCAAAAGTCTCCAATTTATTTATTTGGTATTATTTTGTTGTTGCCATCATAAATTTGTAAATGTCTATAGTTTGGTTCTTTCACTTTTAAAGTATGAATTTAATAAAAAAATATAATAGAAAAAAAATATAGGTTTACATTTAGGTTATTGCACAAGGCCTCCAAATTGTCAAGAACGACCCTGACTTTGAAAATAATTATTTAAAGGTGTGAAACAAAGTTTTCGTTTATTTAAGGATACGGTTTAATTACCAATTCAGCAATTAACCGATTCCTGTAAATTACGTGGCAAAAAAATTAGATAAGGAAGGAATCATCTACAAACCTCCTCATTTCTACAAACTATACAAACCTAAATAACAATATTAGACAAATGACTTTCACCGACGACAATTTCATCTGTCGGTAATTTCTGACAGATCCCCGACGAATTACTGACGGCTTGAAGTGTTTTACGACGAATATAAAATTCATCGGTGAAAATTTACTTCCTACTGATTACCGATGGACTGAATATTATTTTATTTTATTTTAAAATTTCCATCGGAATCATATTTAATTTTACTTTTTATTTAAAGTAACAAGAATTCGTGTGACTTTCGGTGATCCATCAATGTTTGTGACGGATTCTATATTTTTTTTTGTTTTTCTAGTTTTTTGTAGCCGTATGAGGTTTTATAGGTACTAATATGTATAATTTGATTCATATATATATATATATATATATGTGTGTGTGTGTGTGTGTGAATATACGTGTGTGTATATGTATGTGTGTATGTTATATCATATGTTATGTAGTATGTATATGTCTATATCATGTATATGTATGTGGTATGTCTATATATGTATGTATGTGTGTATACATGTATACTATAGATATACATATGTACACATGTACTGATGTACATACATATGTAAGTAGAGAGAGGATATTATGTTAGCCTACTGTTTTGGATCAAAAATCGTTGTTCTAGTGGTTTTTGGACAAAACGTGAAGTATTAAATCTGTTCAGAATCACGTTTCGACCTTACGTACCAAATTTCAGATCATTTGGATCATTTTTTTGAAAAATCAATTCGTAATCATTTGTATCTTCATCGATATCGCAGTCTTCATATTCATAGATATCGCAACACACAAATATTCATCCATATCGCAGCGGACTGACTTTGAACAGTTCCATATCGCAATCATCTATTGCGACTTGGCCCCCATATCGCAATCATCCATTGCGACTTGGCTCCCATATCGCAATCCTCTATTGCGATATCGCAATCCTTTACCTGTTGAATAGTTCCATATCGCAACCTTGAGTTGCGACATCAGGTTGTTGCAATATCTCACCTATTGCGACATCGCTTCTTGAGATATCAGTGGGTTGAGACATCAGTTTGAAATCATTTTTTTCTTCTAATCGAATCTAAAGAATACAAACGATCAAAGACAAGTAATCGAATATGACTGCTAGAGATATGTTAACTATTGGATCTAAGGATAAACCACCGGTTCTTTTTCCCAAAGAGTTTAAAATATGGAAAGACCGTTTTATGGACTATGTGGAGAGACAAGAGAACGGGGAATTCATTTCACATTCACTGATTAATGGGCCGATGGAAAAGATAATGAGAAGAGGAATTCTTACCGATGGTGATCCTATCCCCGACTTTGTTGAAGTTTTACCAATTCACTATGACCCTGAACAGAAGAAGAGATATTATGGAGATAAGATGGCAAAGTCCCTTGTAATTCAAGCATTGACTAATGATATTTACCGAAAGGTAGATAGCAAGAACCACTCCGGGAAAGCCATGTTTGATGAATTGATAAAACTTTATCAAGGTTCTGAGATTGAAAACCAGATGAGTATTTCGAATGCTATTAATCTTTATGAGAGTTTTAAACAGAAAGATGGTGAAGCTCTTGATTCCACATACGACCGTTTCACTACTATCTTGAACGAGCTGAACAGATACAATATCAACAAATCAATAATCGAGCATAATGTAAAGTTTCTGAACGTACTTCAACCTGAGTGGAAGAAGTATGCTCATCGGATGAAACAAAATACAAAGTTGGATGTTTTGCCTCTTCAAGAGATGTACGAGACTTTGAAACAGGATGAAGAAGATGCTGAAGCCAAGAGAGCCAAGAAAAAGAAGAAGGATAAGAAGGAAGAGAAAAGAGAGGTTAAGGAAGAAGAAATAGATCCGCTTGCTTTAATGTCTGTCAAATCCAATAGAAATTATTCAAAGTATTCTGATGAAGAACAAGGTGAAGAAGGTGAGATAGATGATATTGAAAGTATGAAGCGAGCAATGGCTCTCCTTACAAACTCCTTTCAAAGAAAGTTTGGTAAAAGTCCCGGATCCAATAATCAAAGGTATGCGTCTGGTTCTAAGAATTTTGAACACAAGGCAAATGTTGAGTCGAGCAGGAGATTTGATGATAAGAAAGTTGAGTATAAGAAGCAGGAAGAGAAGAAGGTGTTTGAGAAGAAAGAGGAAACTCCAATATGTTATAATTGCGGGAAGCCTGGTCACTTCTCAAAGGAGTGTTGGAAGCCGAAAGTCAGGGATTCTACATACTACAAGAACAAGTTGCTGCTTGCCGAGAAGAAAGAAGCAGGGATAGCACTGATGGTTGAAGAAGAATACTGGCTCGATATGTCTGATGATGAAGCTGAAAGTGAGAAAGATGCTCAGACTAAGCTGTGCTTCATGACCAAGAACACTGATGGTGAAGATTCAGAGTCTACTTCCAATGAGGTACATTCCGATCTTTATAATCAATTCTTTACTCAACAGGCTTACTTAACAAAAATATTAGAAAATCTTACAAAAGATCAAGATAGAGCAAATGAAATTATTTCCACTCAAAAGGCCATAATAAATGAACAAGAAAGTTAAATCGAAGTTTTTGAAAAGAAAAGGGCTGAGTTCGAAATTGGTTATGCGTACTTTCAAGACAGGATAACTGAACTATCTGATAAATTGTTGAATTCGGAAGTCAAGAATAGCGAGTTTGAAAGTATGTTACATTCTTACAAAGACATAAATGATGAGTTATGTGAAAATGTCAAGGATCTGGAAAATAAATTGTACAAAGCAGGTCAAACTGAACAAACAATTCACATGCATAAACCAAATAAGTTCAGATATTTCAACTCAAAGTGGGGAATCGGGTATGATAATCCACAATACCTGGGCAATGCTTTATCAAAATCTCCCACTTTGTACAAATTTGAATGGATTGAACTTGCCGTACATTCAAACTTTCAAATCAAGATGGATGATGAAGACTATAAGGCTGAAGAATAAATAAAAAGGAAAACCACAGTTAAAATGCAACTTCCTTTTTGGTATGGTCCAGACAATGCAAAGGCATTGAATTCTAAGAAAACCTTACCAAACAATTATTTTGAGAGTTATATTGTTAAAGAACCAGAGGAAAAAGAAAATACCCAAAAGGTTCAATCTGACAAACCTACTTTGGAAGGAAAAAGGTATTTTCCACCAATGGTTCTTGAACAAAAACTCGTGTACCTCGAAAGCAAGATCGAAAGTACTATTCAAGGAGTCAGAAGTGATGAGAAGCTTGCTTTCGAGATCGAAAAGGAAGTTTTGCTTGCTGTATTTTCAGAAAGTTTAAAAGGAATGAAAATCAAACTAGAGGAAATATCTGAAGAAAAAGCTTTAAAAGAAAAACAATCTTCAGATTCGGATGTTTCCTCATGCAAAGCTTTTATAGGAAATGCTATCTTGAGAGACTGGACAACCAATGACCAAGATGATTTTGAACCTTGGGATTTGGAAAATCAGTTTGATAAAGATCCTCCTATATATTTTCCTACGGAAGAAGATAAAAAATTTCAGAAAGAGTTTAATGACTTTATTTTTCCCAAGTCTGATGATATCGGCAAACCATCTTATGATACTGATACCGATTTTGAAAGCGAGAATGTTGGTAAGGACAAAGGTAAATGTGTATGTGAAGAGCCTGTTCAATTTGATTTTTGAGCCAAACTTCCAGATCACACTACTTTTCTAATAAATGAAGAGAAACCTGAAAAGATCATTTTAGAAGGAGAATCTTCAAAAACAGCTGAGAAAGTTTCTGTCAATGATGATCTTTCTAAATCCAAATCAAAACCATCATTACAGAAAAAGAAAAGAAAAAGAAAAAGAAAGAAGCGTGTTAACTCCTATCAGACTCAATATTCAAAAGCTTACAATTCCTATTTGTCTGGTTTTTCAGATCGTAATTTGAGAAACAACACGCGTCTTGAGTGGAGAATAAAGGAGTCCACACAGGATGTGGCCCAGATCAAATCATCTCACGTTACTTCAAATGTTTTAAATTCTAAGAAAGACAATTTTGTTTCGAATGTTATGAATTATGATGTTGGCAATAGACGAAAGCTTGTAGTTCCCTACAAGGTTTACTCAATGCGACAGCTGATTAATTTGGCACGAGATCAAATTTGTTGTGCTTCTTGTGGTGTGGATGATTTTATCTGCAAATCTGATTATGATCGTTGGTTTTACTCAAATGATTATTTTAAAACCGATTATAGAAAACAAAATGCCAAATCCAAGAATACTAATCAGAAAGGACCCAATTGGCAATGGGTACCTAAAACTGTTTAATCTCCATTTTGCAGCCCAGTCATGTATGGTATTTAGATTCAGGCTGCACAAAACACATGACTGGAAGAAAAGAGCTGCTAGTCAATTTTGTAGAACAGGACTGTGGAAAGGTAAAGTTTGGAAATGATCAGTATGCTTCGATTTTGGGTTATGGGGACATTGTAAAGGACAATGTAAGGATTACAAAAGTCAATTATGTCGAGGGCTTAGGATATAACTTATTTAGTATAGGTCAATTATGTCGAGGGCTTAGGATATAACTTATTTAGTATAGGTCAATTCTGTGACAAAGACCTAGAAGTTCGTTTCAAGAAGACTCATTGTGCTGTTCTTACCGACGGAGGTGATGAACTTCTTGTTGGTTCTAGGAAGTCAAACCTATATACCATTGATCTGTCCACTCTTAAGTCGGCGAACGACGTATGTTTGATGTCAAAAGGATCGTTAGAGAAAAGTTGGTTATGGCATAGACGACTATCTCATCTCAACTTCCGTTACATTCAAAAGTTGACGTTGGGTGATTTAGTCATAGGTCTACCAGTTCTGTCGTTTGAGAGAGATAATTTCTGTATTGCTTGCGAAAAGGGGAAGATGAAGCGTACTCCTCATCCACCGAAACTCGAGCCCAGCACAAGACAAGCTTTGGAAATTCTTCATATGGATCTTTGTGGTCCGATGAAGACTCAAAGCATCAATGCCAAACGTTATGTGTTAGTGATTGTCGATGATTTTTCGAGATACACTTGGGTCAAGTTCCTTCGCTCGAAAGACGAAACACCTGACTTGATCATCTCTTTAATCAAACAGCTTCAAGTGAATCGTCAACAGTTAGTTCAGACGATTAGATCAGATAATGGAACAAAATTCAAGAACAAGACTCTTGATGACTTCTTCAAGTCATTAGGTATTTCTCATCAGTTTTCTGCGGCAAGAACGCCTCAACAGCACGGAGTCGTTGAAAGACGAAATCGCACACTTGTTGAAGCCGCAAGAACGGTGATGTCTTACGCTGATCTACCACTATTCCTATGGGCTGAAGCTGTTGCAACGGCATGCTACACACAAAACCGCTCAATTATTCATCGACGGTTTGGTAAAACTCCATATGAGTTAATCAATAATAGAAAACCTGTGATACACTACTTCCGTGTTTTTGGATGCAGGTGTATTGTGCTGAATGATAAGGACAATCTGAACAAATTCAGTCCTAAAGGTCTTGAGGGTTTCTTCATCGGATACTCTCTCACTTCAAAAGCATACAGAATCTACCTCAAATCTTCCAGAACTGTGATGGAAAGCATTAATGTCAAGTTTGATGAGACTGAAGCTATGGCTTACATAACCCAAGACATCTGGTATTCTAGCATCTGGACAATTTCGTCCAATGATGACTAGATCATCAAACAAGGATCAAGCTTCCACTTCTAACTCTACTCCTAATGAACTTGATTTATTGTTTGAACATTTTTATGATGATTATTTTAACAATGATAAATCCTCTTCATCTGTAAATGACAGGATTCAAGTTGAAACCCCACCAGTACAAACTACTATGTCAGGTCCTTCACCAGAACTGACTACACCGAATACTGGTACAACTACTCCTGCGACTTCTCCAAGGAACACAACAACAGCATCTCCACAAGCAAGACAACAAACATCTACAAGTGGTGCTTCTTCATCTGGAACAACTTCAATTCTCAGTGATCAGGGTAATAACTCCATTCCTGAAAGATCAACCGAATCAGTTCCCGAGACTATACCGATTGTCAATCCTGACAAGCAACCCGTCACACATCCGGAACCGACGCTGACGATTGAGTTAAACTTTGATAAGGATCCCTCACTTGTAGACCCCAATGAAGGTGATGTATCTCTCCATCCACACTCTACTCGGTGGACACGCAGTCACCCAATTGATCAGGTGATTGGTGATGTATCTGAACCAGTAAAGACACGATCCGCTTCCGCAACCGCAAATGAAGTCTTATACGCACCATTCTTAAGCCAAGTTGAACCCTCAACAGTTCAACAAGCTTTAGATGATCCTGACTGGTTGATTGCGATGCAAGAAGAACTGAATCAGTTCGAAGCTCTGAAAGTGTGGAGATTAGTTCCGCGGCCCAAAGGTAAGACAATCATTGGTACCAAGTGGGTCCTAAAGAACAAGAAAGATGAAGACGGAGTAATTGTGAGGAACAAAGCTAGATTATTAGCAAAAGGATATAGGCAACAAGAGGGGATAGATTATGATGAGACGTACGCGCCAGTTGCTTGTCTTGAGGCAATTCAGATGTTTCTCTCGTATGCCGCTTTCAAGAATTTCACTGTCTATCAAATGGACGTGAAGACCGCATTCTTGAATGGTGTTCTTAAAGAGGAGGTGTACGTGTCTCAACCTGAAGGCTTTGTGGACAAGGACTATCCAAATCACGTCTACATTCTTGACAAAGCCCTTTACGGTCTAAAGCAAGCCCCCCGTGCCTGGTATGAGGTATTATCAACCTTCCTACTAAAAGCTGGCTTTGAGAAAGGTAAAATCGACACAACTTTATTTACTCTATGCAAAGGAAGTGATATTCTCTTAGTTCAGATTTACGTTGACGATATTATCTTTGGTTCGACTAACCCTGGTCTGGTTTTCGGGCATTATGATGACTCAATTTCAAATGAGTATGATGGGAGAGATTAATTTCTTTCTCGGATTACAAGTAAAACAATTTTCAACTGGAATCTTCATCAATCAGTCAAAGTATGTGTTTGACATTTTGAAGAAATTCAAGATGGAGAACTGTACTTCGATTGGTACACCTATGGCTCATGCGTCCAAAATTGGTCCCGATCCACATGGTGTTGATGCTGATGTAAAACTTTATAGAGGAATGATTGGGTCTCTAATGTACCTGACCGCTAGTCGTCCAGATATAATGTTTTCAACTTGTCTCTGTGCTAGATTTCAAGCTAATCCTAAATTGTCACACCTTGGAGCCGTCAAAAGAATCTTTCGGTACTTGAAAGGCACTCTGTATCTCGGACTGTGGTATCCCAAGGGAACCGGTTTCGAACTCACTGCATACTCAGATGCTGATCACGGAGGAAGCATGATGGACAAAAAGAGCACTTCCGGACACGTTCAGTTTTTGGGTGACAGGCTCGTGAGTTGGTCATCAAAGAAGCAAAATCGTGTTTCAACTTCTACCGCGGAAGCAGAATACGTTGCTGCGGCGAGCTGTTGTTCACAAGTTCTTTGGATGAAGACACAACTCATGGACTATGGGTTTAAATACGAGAAGATCCCCATTTACCGTGACAGTAAAAGTGCCATTGCCATATCTGCTAATCCTGTCCAACACACCAAAACCAAACACATCGACATCAGGTATCATTTCATAAAAGATCAAGTTGAGAAAGGAACTGTTGAATTATATTTTGTTACAACTGAGTTTCAGCTTGCCGATCTGTTTACCAAAGCCTTGGATGAAAAACGTTTCAACTTTCTCATATCCAAGCTCGGCATGCTTAATATGAGAGTTTAACTCCCATATATTAAAAATATAATAGATGGAAATATTTGTATCTTAATCTAGACTTTGCTTCTAGATTAATACACTAAAATTTTCATCATATTCTATTTTTTAATATATGCTATTTAAATTGTCATATCCTCGTTGTCTTTTAAATATTTCTTCAATTTTTTCTTCTTTTCTCATCTTTTCAATGTCATATCTATTATGATCTGCTATGTTATCTGTATCTGCACGAAAGGTATATTCATGTTTTCAGGGGGAGTAAAAAGAATACATCCAATGCACATATCAAGGGGGAGTGTGCATACATGTCATGTGAGTGTTGATCTGTTGTGTTTATCTGTTACCGAGCAGTTAAGGTAAGTGTTCTAATTTGTTTTAAACACTAACTCTTAAATGATGAAAACAATTTTGAAAAATCTTTGCATCATTTAAGGGGGAGTGAAAACCCGATGTTTAAAACCTTAAGTGCTTAATCAGTTGGAAGTTGAACATCTTCTAATGTGATAAAAAAAATTCTCAGAATTTCTGTCTGAAAAATGTCAAAATTACATTAATATCGCAACCCTCTATTGCGATTTCACACATGAACAGTGAGATATCGCAGCCTTCTATTGCGATATCTCAATGAGCTTAAGTTTTTCCATATCGCAACAGTGCACTGCGATATGAGTGAATGAACAGTGTCATATCGCAGCCTTGCATTGCGATATGGTTGTGTGAACAGTAACGTGTCGCAACCTTCTGTTGTGATACGCTTGAATGTCATATCACAACCAGTTCATTGCGATATGATGACACGTGGCAGGTCAATCCCTTGGACCAATCATGTTGTGCCACGTGTCACTGGTTTCAAATTCGTTTAAATACCAAGGGTTTGCGATATCTCAACTAAACCTCTCCTAAACCCTCTCTATCTCTACTACTGCGACTTCGATTTTCAACGGGATTTTGTGACTTCTATTCCTAGCAATCGATTCAGATCATCATCAAGGTAAATCCTTTCAAATCTCATTCGATTTCATCTGTTAAAAAGTATGTTATGTTCGTTTTTAGGGTTTTAGGTTCGACTTTCATAAAATCTGTGTAAATCGATCTGTGTGTTTGTTAGGGTGTTAGAAATCGATTAGGGTTTACTCATGTAGGCATTGCGAGTCGAGTGGTATGTTTTTTAACATGTTTTGTGCGAAAACTAGAAAATCTGGGTTGAACACTTAGGGTTTTAGTTCAGTGTTCATCAATATCGCAACCCTCTTGCATTCATATATTCAATCATATCGCAATGGTCTTTCATTCCATGTCACTACTTCACACTGCGATATCGCAATTGCCTGCGATTTGACTTTTTCTGTGAGTTGCGATATACCCAGGACTTAGGAATTTTTTGGAAATTTTTCAAGGCAAAATTCAATCTTTGGCACTATTCTAAACTGTTATGTGGTTTAGATGGCTGATCATGATGACCATGCTTCGGATGACAATACAATCATCCGTTCGCATCGTTCCTCCCTCCCGTCCATAAATGCTCATGATCGAGATGAAGAGATCTACCCGAGGGCGAACTTTGTGAAATTTCTTGATAACAACCATCATCTTGACCTTGCGGTGCCCTTTGATTATCAAATAATCATAGAGATCATCCGTGGCCATCCACTACGAACCGCTCTTACACGTGTCGAGCTTGTACCTGCTATTTATCTTCAACAATTTTGGGGTACACTTCGGTACAATCCTACCGCTCGAAGACCACATTTCTCTGCCAAGGTTGACCACTTTGACGTCTCATTCACTTTACGAGGAATGCGACGTGCACTTGACCTTCCTTACTCTGATAACTTTGAAGATCCGACCTCTGAAGAACAATTATTTGCCGATATCCGAAGTCTTGGATATCAACATCCAGACAATCATGTTCTGACCGGTTCTTCTCAGTTCAGACGCAACTACCTCCCGAGAGTATGGTACACCCTATGCTTTATTCTTAACCGTTGCATGACCTCTAAACACACAGGTGTAGACAAGACAAACCTATCAACTCTACGAATGTTTCATGCCTGCGCTTTTAACCGTAACATCGACCATGCTATTCTTATCTGGAACGATCTTGTCGAGCTAGTCGCGGAACAGGCCAAACCGAAAAAGAGACGTAACTTTGTGCCCTTTCAGAGATTTCTACAGATACTCATTCATCAATCAATGGTCGATAATGATCAAATACCCCAACGTGCTGATCATCCACAAGGCCCGAGCCAATATATGCACTATTTACGGATGCCGGCACACATTGACTTTGCTCACACCGCGATTCTTCGAGAAGACCTACTTGCCTTTGCTGACCAACAGTCCGGGGTAGTTATTAGGTATAGGTTAGAAAATGCATTGATGGTCAATCCAGAACCGGAAGGACCTCCCCACGATGCTATTCCCTTAGGTGGTGAGGAAGTCCGAGTCGAGGGGGTTCACGAACAGGGGGATGTTCCTGAACAACGAGGGGTGAGGAGAACGAAAAGAAAGAGAGTTGGGAGAAGTTTACGGACTGTTGGCCAAGCATCTTCCTCGCGACCAGCTCAACCACCACCTCAAACTCCTCCAGTTAATGTTTTTGATGATGATGTCTCTTGGGATGAAACTTATGCCGCTGCATCATCTTCTGATGATGATGCAGTCAATCAAGACGACGAGATGGAACCTTTCTTCCCTTCATTTGATGATGATGATGATGATGACGACGACTCAGGTCATGACCCGTTAGTGAACTTGATTCCGAGACATATGGGCAAAAGACCACGTGTTGTAAGTTCGGATACTGAGTCAACTCGGCACATCGAACTTCTCGACACTACTACTGATGCTGCAGGTCCTTCGAATGTAAACGAAGAAGTAGAAGAAGAAGTAGTAGTAGAACAGGTAGTTAGTGGTGAGGAACGAGGGAGAAAAGAAATGAGTGAAGCTGTGACAGAGCCGGAAAAAGTTCTAACTACCGGCTCTCCCCAAACCGATACTAGCCGGGTAGCCACATCTTCTACCAACGAGCGTCTGTCGCCGTTGCGTATTGAAACAGACATGGTCCGCCCAGCCATGCATAGCACAGCCCCACTCATCCACTCATCGGTCTCTCAACAGGCCGGAGTTTCATTCTCCACAGGGGATCAAGCTCAACTGCTATCGGCGATACAATCGGTATCTGCTGGTATTGAAACAGGTAGGCTCCCGCCCCGGCCACCGCCCTTTGTTCAAAGCACATCGAGTCTAGTACCTTTTGGAACTACCTCCTTTCCTAGGTCACAAATGAGGGCACAACACCAAGTTGGAAGCTTTCGTGCTCCAACCGGAACACCCAGAGTGAGGTCGCCATTCGTTGGTGCCTTGCAAGGGTCGGGTGGAATACCTATCAATGTTAACCCTATGCCAACATTGAACATAGGCCATACAGTCTCTTCGACTGCTATGTCAACCAGTAACCTAAGTGGTCTGGGTGTTAGTCCATTTCAAGTTGAACAGGTACAGTCGATGGTTGGTCCTCCTCCACATAACTTTGTGTCGGTGACGCTACTGGAACTAGCTGTTAAATCTTTGAGCAACTCGTATAAAGCTCATGTTGCTGAATTGAAAGAAGAGATGAAAAAGTTATCTCAAGAAGTAAGCAGAGCTGTCAAAGGTAAAGGGATAGCCGAATCTTCCTCCACACCATCCGAAACACAACCCGACCCACAAACTCCACCAGTTCCATTACACCAAATCCCAACTGACCAGCTCAAATCAGAGCTGTTAGCCCGACTTTTAGCCCAAGGCGATTCCAATACTGCTGAAGAGGTAGATCTTGTTACACTACTACATCCTCAGATGGGTTAGCTGCTCTAAACTCACAGTATCAGAAGCTAACCGATGCGATCACAGATATGACCAGCGCCCTACTTTCTGGATATCAGTCTCTTGCCACACGGGTATCAGTTGTTGAAGAAAGGTGTGGTGTTCAAGCTGAAACCTTACAGAAAAGAAGACATGATGATCAGGGTCCACCTGATCAACATGAGGGGGAGAAGAGATCAGCAAGGGTTGGTGAATCTAGTGGGACAGCTACTGGAATCATTCATGGCTCAGATCAGCCAGCTGGTGAACAGAAAACAGGAACTGGAGGTACTGATACTGTTATGGAAATTGTGGAAGAATCACCTGTTCTAGCTGATGTCATAACTGGGGTTGAAAAGCCTCTGGTTGTTGACAATAGAACCGAGGAAGAACGGATGGTAGACGACTTTATGAATGAATTTATCTACATAGACTCGGACGAGGATCCGGAGAGAAACTTGGCCCGGATAAAAGAGGAGCTAGACGATGTTTTTGATGTTACCGGGGTCATTATGGCTACTCGGGATTCTGATAATGAGGACTCTGAACCACCAGTGGTAACTGATCAGAGTGTTGGTACTTCTACTCAAGCCGATCTTGCTCTGAATGCTCTGAATGCTCCGATTGCTCCTATTGCTCATATAATTGCTCTGATTGTCCGAATCCCAACCGAAGGCAGAATCAGGGATCGAGTACTGGATGCCGAACTGGATTTCTTTCAGAGAATGTTAGATGCTGAGCCAGGATATGTGGCTACTGGTCTACGTGTAGCGATTGTGTCTCCGTACCAGGAAAGCATTAGAAGGGATATGTTTGTGCGAGATATTCAGAGAATCAATCTTGAAAAGGTGTATGGTATAGAAGACTGGCCGACACCTCAAAAAATTGAATTCATTTATGTTATGAAAAACAAAGATAAAGAGATAGATGCTGTGAGATCTGACAGCAAGATTGTGAAGGTTCTGAAGATTGACTCCAACAGACTTTCAAAAGTCTGGTATCCGATTTTCACCGTAGAAAGGGCAAATGGTACAGTTTGTGAATTCTCCGAGGCTGACTTCAAGAGTCTATATCTTGATGATCTTCTGAGTCTTTACAACTACATTGGGAGTATACAGAACAAAGATCTCGAGTGGAATGCAGCGTTCAAGAGCGTTAAAAGGTTTATGCGTAATTTTCTAAAGTTCTCTTATCTAAAAGATTTTCAGATGGATTTAGAAGCTCGCCAGACCCGTGTTAACATCAGACCCCCGAACAGACGTATTCCCGACATTCAAGGATTTCAAGCTTACACCGTATTACAGAAACCTGAGCTAGGAGTTGTTTATATCGATAGAGATTCAAAGAAAAGATTTATGAGAATCATCGAAGCTAACAAATACAGTGATGGTACTTTCACGCTTGTCAAGATCCACCTGGAGAGCAGATTACGTTAAATGGAGCAGTAAAGTTGAAAGATAAGGAGAAAGAGCTGATTGGAGAAATACTAACTGCTATATCCAACCGGATGGAGTACCGGACTGCGCTTAGAAGATTCGAGTTCGTTTTCGGAATTCGAAAACGATATGTAGCTCCGGTGAACGTTTAATTTTCTTTGCCTTTACTTGTACAAAGGGGGAGAATGTTAGTGGCTAAATTCTTATTGTACTAAGTAAAGGGTCTATCTTGTCATTAGCTTATAGTTTGACCTTACTATATATTGTTTGCTATGATTAGGTTATCATAAGGTCATCATTTACATTTTCTCAAGTTCACACACTTTCTCTCTAGAATTCATCTTGTACTTGGGATTGATCCTCATTGAATATAATGGTGGCCAGCATTGTCATACATGGATTGATTACTTGTTTCTGGGATCACAGAAATGAATAAGCATCTAAACATGAATGGTATACAAGCTTATAAGATGTTTGACCGTTAATAAAACGTGTGACATGAACATATATGAACAAGAATTAAACGTGTGACTATGAACGATAATAAAACATGTCAAACAATGTTTCGATGTACATGAATGCATATGCAAATGCTATTAGCCTAGTACCAAAGACCTTTCCAACTTTCTATTCATATGAACTTATACGAACAAATAAATAGGCATCTAAAACATGAATGATATACAAACTTATAAGATGTTTGGTCATTAATAGAATGTGTGACACAAACATATATGAACCATCGGCCCCTAAACACAAATGCTCACGAAAATTATTGTTTGGGGAGTAGTTTGTAGAAGGAGGGTGTGGTTACAAATGGTAAAAGAAATATATTTTTCTCAGTTACCCCTAAACACTAATGTTCACTATACTTATTAACCAATTATAATTAATTTTTTAAGTGCGTCATCTCAAGCATCCGTGTCAAGATCAAGGGCTATGATTTTGGTTCATAAAGTTAATACAATAATTTGGATTTGCAAAAGAACCCAACCCTATGTAAGTATGTGTATGTCTATATATATATATATGTATGTATATGTACGTGTACATGGGTATGCATTTGTACATACAGGTAAATTAAGTTGTTTTTTTGTTTTTATGCACTTGTGCATTTTCCACTGTGCATATTACAAATTACATGTATGTACAAGTGCATACCGTCCGGATGAAGGGCTACCAGTGTTCCTTAGTTTTCCGATTATTTGAGGCTTTCCCCTAAACCTGACCCTATATATATATATATATATATATATACAAATGCCCTCCTAATATATTTATATTTACTAGTTGGGTACCTGCGCAATGCAACGGGATATAATAACTCTATGCAAAAAGACAATAAAAATTAAACCACCCTTTTGAAAAAAATATTTACGCACAAAAACGATGAACACAATTTTGGATTTCAATTTCTTCAGGTTTAACAGTACTTTTTTTCAAAATTGTTAATTTGAAGTCTTTAAAGCAATAACCGAGATCAAACATCAAAGTTGGATGATCAGAATACTAATGGATCCCTTGAGAGAACTCAATTACACTAATGTCAATCGGATGTAACAACTTAAGATATTGGAACCAAACATGATCAATGTATCACCTTCACAATGCACCAACCATCTAGGATAATAGCATATGTAGCAAAATTAGAAAGATGGAGAACTTTATTTTAAATAAGATGCAAACCAGTTGCGACTTCCATCACTTAAGCATCTACTCACACCCTCCTTCAAAATCCAACTAACCACTTGATCGACTCCTGCATCAATCATCACAACAGAAACAGAGGGGCGGTTTACCAAACACTTATCGGGTAAGGGCCTACCAGATTAGAATGACAAGAACCGGTAATCTTACATGGTAAGAGGCATTGGAATGACTAAGAATCTTACCCGATAAGTGAGAAGATGACTTTTACCTGGTAAACGTTTGGTAAACAACATTTAAGACACCAAGATCATTTGAACATAAATTAAGGATAGAATAAAAACCATTTCCATATAACTTATCTTTTTACCCCTTCTTTTAGATGAAAAAAAAGTTGCAAGATGGCAACCAAGTTATGCTTTATATGTAGTAGAAAAACATATATAGAGGTTCTGCAATGTCTTCCAAATAAAGCAGCAATAATGGCAGGATCAAAAGCTTTGTGATCTCCAGTGATGTTCAATTGGCAAGTGGTGACATTTTAAAATAAATGATGCTAACAATATTCAACTTAATTACATCTTGTAAGCAAAGTTTTGTTTGTATATAAAGTTAAACAAAAATAAAACCACAGTAGGCATAAACATGAATTGAAAAAAAAAACAGGCAATGCATATGGACAAGATCTCATGGATTTACACCAATCATGCTTAATTAAGCTAAAACCCACAAAAAAAAAACCCTTAATCATGTGTGTAAAGAACATCGGATACTAAGAAAACGGGTGACCCGAGTTAGATCAAAAGGACCACCATACAAACCAACATCAACCTGATCGCTGATGATGGCCTTAAAAACAAATAGCAGTGGAGAAGTAGAAATGATCCTCCATGTTTATACAAATAGAAAATGGAACTCATTTGAAGAGAGATAAATTTACATTTCCCTAAGGAAGAAAAACAAAGGAACATCGGTAAAAACAGATCCCCAAAATCCTTTAGGAACACTTGACCGAGGAAGGGACTAATACTTGGGTAATCTAGCCATACCCCTTGAAATCGAATAAATCAAAGATGTTATCCTAACTATGCTTTAACGGAAGAACAAAATACAGAACTAAATTCTCATGTTTGTCAAAGTGCTCCTATACACTATTACACAACATATAAAACATTGCAATCACTAAGAAAACAACCTTCAAAATATCTGAAATGAACAAAATATACTACCTCCAATAGTTTAAAAGAAGCTATATAAAAGCCACTTGGTTTGATGCATTAATCTTGAGGGCGCTACTTGAATGACTTGAGATCCACCATGAAGTGACCATGCATAAACTCGAATAACTGCATATAGTGCGGTCTGGAGAGGCAATGGATTTTCGAAGATATTACCAGTAAGCTTGAAAGTTACATATAACCATGTTATTTAGAGAAGAAAACATACCCTCTTGAAAAAACGACAAACCCATTATTGTATCGATTCAAACCCTGAAACCCAAAAGAAAGAAAGAACAGAAAAGAGATTGAATTGAAGGTCGTCTACATAAAACAAGTACGATATGTGAATCACAAGAAAAATGATACAAATACAAAACTGCAACTCACAGAGAAGAAGACCGAATAGAGAGTAGTGATGTGAATAAGACCGAATTGAGAAGAGCAATGTGAATAAGACCGAATCGAGAGGAAACAACAGTGGCTGAATCATCGTCTTGGATATGAACCCTGTGAACCAGAGAGTACCTGATGAATAGTCATCTTGGAAAGGCTGAATCGGCATCTCGAATCGAATCGCCGTCAAGTGAGGTTGAATCGACGACTTGGAAAGCTAAGTAAACCATGCTTAGTAAAGTTGTACACTATGCTTAAAGACTTGTAAAGTTGAAAATGAAGTAATTTGGCATGAAAGGGTAGTACATAAAGCTTAAAAAGTTGTTTTTAAGAGTTTTAGCCAAATGCTTAATATTATAGTATAGATACATACAAAAAAAAGTTATTTCAATGGATTTGGAACCTAGTCAAGCTAGGCGGCACATCCCATGCATAGTCAAATGATGAATCTACCAAACATAGCAATCTTGATCACACACAACATAATCTTAATAGTGACAAGAAGTTTGGCCAGACATACATCCGCAAGCTTCCATCCAAAACAATACATCCCGCCAATCTTATGCATAGTCAAGAAGAAGCCTCAAGGACAGGTACAGTTCCTCATAATCATAGTCCATCAAATCTTGATGTTCTAGTGGCTCCTTGAAAAGGAGTGAGAAAATGCACAGTTAAATATCCTATGTCTAACTCTGTCTCCTTTTAAAACTTGTCTCATTTTTCTTGTTTTATCTCACACCTTAATCATGTTGAAATTCCAAAGTCTATACATGACGCTTTACACAGGTCATGAATGGAAGGCAGCGGTTTTGGAGGAAATGAATGCTCTTAATCATACATGGGTAAAAGTAGCTGTTTCGCACGGAAAAAGCCAGTAGGATGTAAGTGGGTGTTCTCGATCAAGTACAATGCTGATGGAATGCTCGAAAGTTACAAAGCTAGAATGGTGGCAAAGGGCTTCACTCAAACTGATGGTGTAAACTACACTGAAATATTTGCTCCGGTGGCCAACCTTAACACTGTAAGAGTGCTATTACCTGTTGCAGTGAATCTAGACTGGCCTCTTCGCATTGAAAGGAAGATGGATCTTCATCAATAAATAAAGTTGGAAATAAACGTTTTAAATAATAAAAACTTACATAAGGTGTCCAAGCCTAAAATGCCATAACATAATATCATTCTTACTGTAACTGTAATTGACACTAGTAGTATCTTTTATAAGAGAACCATCGTCGAAGAAGTAAAGTCCTCCACTTAATTTAGCAATGCCAATTAAGAGAAGGGGGTCTGAAACATAAACCCCGAGGGGGAAATGAAAATAAATAAAACCTCCTGTTGGCGTTACATGGGGAAGGTTATCAGCTTATGGCCATTTTCCGCTCTAAAACTTAGAGAGCATAAAACATATATGTGTATGTATGCATTCAAGTTATATATGGTAAAACATTTATAAACGACAACTATAACAGCTTTGAAAAAAAAGCATCATAATAACTACAAGCCTGCACCAAAAAAAACCATCACTTATAAAGGGAAATTATTTAGTACTCAGAGAAATATGAGATTCATCGTCATAAAATGTCAGAAACATTAAACTAATATGCATGATAAGTGCACCTCAATCTCTATATATACCTTGCTAGCCTGTTCCAAAAGTTACCTCTTCACAGCTTCACACCTTACAATGTGACCATCATCATGATCGAGCAGAAGCAACGATTCCGTGTAGGAATTCGCAAAGGATGAATGCCTGTATCCGCGAATCCCAAGATCCATGATGTGCTTCGAGCAAGGATCATAAACAACAAGTGCAGAGGTTGTAACAAAATCTCGATGATTGTCTTGCATTACAACTATCGGTTCGCCATTCTTCCTAAATTCCAGAGTCCGTGAAACTGATGCATCAGGTGCGTTAATGGTGAATAGCTTCGTAAACACTTTTGGATCACCATGCTCCATCATCCATACATCACAAACTTGTTTATTGAGTGTGCTTCGAATGTACTCAATCAAAACAAGAGACTCCCTTACCCTAGAAACATCCATCTCTAACTGACTCACGTTCACGTTAGCCAAACTATCTGGGAGGTCTATCTCTGTAAACTCTTCAGTGCTCATATCAAATGACATAATCAAATTACGACGTTCACCATCCACATCACTCCAATCATATGCACGCCAATAAATAAACTGACCTATAACTGTCTGATTACATGTAAATTGAATTGATTTCCGAGGCAGCTGATTGCTACGTGAGGGTGTCCATTCCCCTGAGCTCAATGTGAAAACCATAACTTGGCAGATGCAACTTATACTTTCCATTTTCGTGTAATCATGAATATAAGTAATGTTGACAAGCTTAGGGTCCTTAGTGTCAGGGCAAACCCCAAAACCAATAACACAATCAAACAGCGGACGAACCACATAAGGGACCGCAACAGAAATCGATTTTCTAATTGCAGGATTCCAAATAACAACAATGAAGGTTTCAGAGGTAAGACAGGAACCGTGTGGCTCTCGAAGATAACCGATCAAGCACAACAAGCCATGAGAGCTACCGATTGGTATTGTTACTTGAACAAGAGGAGGAACAGTTAGGTCAAGCTTTTGTTGAGGGAAAGTATCATCATCAACAAAACAAACATATTTTACCTCACTTCCTTTCCGATCTCCGAACCGGTACCTTACAACCAGATGCTCCGACTGATCATGGCGGAAGTTGTAAGCAGCAATGAAGTGAGAGCTATCGATCAATGACTTCCATGTTTTGCAAACGGATCTGAATTGAATCAAAGATTCCACGGGAAGCCTTTTGATAATCTCCGCTTGGATATCGAAACTCAAGTGGGGTGGTGACATTTTGATTTTGGGGCTACTGAAATTTGTTTCTAGGGTTTATAAAACATGAAGATTTTAATTCTTCTTCCTCACGAAAACCGTTTGAAAAACAAATAACTTTTAAGGATTTGGTCCTTTGGTTTTGATGTATTTCCAATTTAGTTTGTTAACAGAGTTTTATTACAAAACACCCCTTATCATATGATTTTTTGAAAGATTTTGATACCTCCCTTTTAACACCATTAAAAATAATACATTAACGGAAGGGAAGTTTGCTCCGATCTTTCTCATTTTGAAGAAGATGAAATATTATCATGAAGTTAAAAATATGTCTATTAAGTTTGATATCTATTATAAATGTTGTTAATAAATGAATTTATCAAACGAATACACAATAATTGCATATTTATATTTTTTAAAAATGTTTGAACTCATAATCCAAAAGTCCGTTGATAAGTGATATCTTCTTTTTTCCAAATAATTAAATCTCTTATGATAATTCTAAAGGTGTTTCGTTGACAGAATAGAATTTGATAGAATCGTAATTCGTCAAATGAATTCGACTTTGAAGTAAAAATTGATATGAAATTGCAAAAAGAAAATCACGACAATTTAGTGATTATTTGTATCAATCCCATACTAATTTCAACAAATTCCATACTAATCACGAAACATTAATTAAATCCCGTATACACATTAATTCGTATATATTTATGATATTTAATAATATAATAAATCCAAAAATATTCAATATTTGGCTCATTTCGAATGTATTGACGAAGCGATTACAATGGTATAATTTGTAAAAAATAGAAATGTTTTTTTAATGCATTTTAGTTCATATACATTATTTATGTTTATATGATAAGAGTATAAAATGAAAAATAAAAAAGTAAGAGTGTTGGGTCACTTAGATTTGAAGATGACCTCAGTCTCTCAATTTCACAGTTCATACTTAGAATAATTTTTAGGTTCTTTACAAGCAGTTTAATTGTATAAAAATGTTCGGTGAAGTCGAAGATCAACCGAAGAAACAAAGTAGAAGTATATCTTCAAAGCGGATTGAAGATAGAATTCTCAAACAAAGATTAAGCTGCTACTTGAAGACTTTTCCTAAAGTCTTAGCCAGGTCACTTGAAGATTTTGAAGAAGCAAAATTTTGAAGAAGATGAAATGTTAGGCAAGATTTTGAAGAAGCAAAACTTTGAAGAAGATCAAAATCTTGAAGACAATATCTTCGGCAAGATCTTTGAAGAGGATAACATGTTAGGCAAAATACATGTTAGGAACATCTTCGGCAAAGAAGTCTTCGCCAAAGAAATTTTAGCAGGTATATTAACTTTATCTGCAGAATATATTCAGGATATCTTGCATTGACAGAGACATCATCCTAAGATCAGAAAAAGGTTCTTTGGACTTCTTATCTTCTTCAAGAAACATCAGCTTCAACAAGCAGGTCAACGCTTGAAGACAAGAGTGAAAAGACAAAATCACTTTTCAGAAGACTGCTTCCGTTCTGCCTTCCAAGCCCTCCTTGACAAGTGTCCATTGCATTTATTGCATGAGGCACTATAAAAGGAGATCATCTTCATCCTTGCAACTTACCAGTTTACAAACTCTCTCAAGCTTTCAAGTGCTGGCGCATTACTCTCTCTCAGAAGTTCATTTGTTTTCTAAGTGTTTTACAACTGTTCTTATTCTCTGTGTGACTTTGTGTTAGATTGTTTAAGCAGATTTTATCTGTTTTGTTCCGCAACAATCTTTAAGTTTTCTATGTGTAATTCTTGATTTTAAATCAATAAAGAATTAATTAAGTGAAAAATTTTGTGTATTGTATTCAACCCCCCCTTCTACAATACTTGTTTACCATTGCTAATCCATAGCTGGGACCAACAAGTGGTATCAGAGCAGGTCAGTTTAATCTAATAAACTTGATCTGATCCGCAATGGCTTCATCTTCTACCTTGAACAATGTTTCTTCTCAAAACTCTACTGCTAATGCTGGATCATACGACAATGGCTCCATAGCCAAACCACCAAAGTTTAACCCCAATAACTTCTCTTTGTGGAAAAGTCGTATGATGCTCTTTCTAGAAGGAGTTGACAGCAGATATCCTACTATACTCCATGAAGGACCTATTGTCCCAAGAGTTTGGGATCGTTATAATGCCAAAAATAAAGATGAGGATGGTGACGATTCTTCTTCTGATGAGGAAGAACGAACACCAGCTACTGGGAGATACATTGTAAAGGACCCCAGTAAGTACACTGATGAAGACAAGCGTCTTGTAGCTCTTGACACTAAAGTCAGAGCCATCATTGCCCTCTCTTTGCCCGATGAAGTTTATCACTCTCTTGTAAACTTTTCTACTGCTAAAGAAATGTGGTCTACTCTGTGTGTTCTTTATGAAGGAACTTCTGAAGTGAAAAAGAGCAGAAAAATCGCTCTTGTTAGAAAATATGAACTGTTTGCTCATGAAAAAGGAGAATCGCTTTCTGACTACTATAACCGTTTTAACAGCCTGCTTAATGATCTTAAGCTGTTGGGTCGCATTTATGACAATGAGGAAGTCTTATGCAAATTTATGGATTGTCTTCCTGAGTTCTGGGAAAACATCTGCACATGCATTAAGACAACCAAGGATCTTGATCATATGCCTCTCACAGCTCTTTATGGTACTCTCTTTAACTTTGAGCAAACCAAGCTCCAAAGGAAGTCTGTCATTAAAGATATCAAAAGCTCTTCCCTAGCTCTTGTGAGTGACTCTTCCAAAAGATCTGTGTGCATTCCTAGAATTACATATCCCTCTGATTCTGACCATGATAGTCAGGAAGATACCAATGATCATTCGGAGGCATATCTTAGTGATGCTGATGATGAAGGTGAGGAAACCCCCGTTGACCAACTGATAGATGGCATAGCCATGCTGGCAGGTTACTCTAAACCTAGATCCCGTTTCTCTTCTAGTAAATCTAAATTTTCTAGAAAATCTTCTCAAAATTTCCCCAAGCACTCTTCAACTGATAAATCAACTGAGGAATGCTTTAAATGTGGGAAGAAAGGTCACTTTGCCTCTGAATGCAGAAGCAAGCTTTCTGAAAAATCAAAGAACTCTTTATCCAGTCGTCCCTTTTCAAAATCTAACAGATCCAGACTCGATTCAAATCACTCCTCTTCTCAAAGATCTGGCCAACCTAGTTCCTCTGTGAACTCTGACCGTGCTGAAAAGTACAAGGCTAAATACAAAAGAGAAAAGGAGAGAAATGAACTTCTTTCCAAAAAGGGAACGGGTCTGCTGGCTGAGTATCATGACTTGGTAGATGAACCCACATCTGACAGTGATAAGGACATGGCCAATATTTGTTTCATGGCAAAGATTGATGACATCAATGACTGTGAGGAAACTCCTTCCACTCTTGCTCTAGTCTCGACAGGATGCTCTTCCTCATCCACTCAGGTACATCCCTTTCACTCTCTTACTGATGCTGAAAAGATTGAAGCATTTGACTCTTTAACTGTTGACTTCCATGATGCTAAAGATGCTAAGAAAAAGGCAAATGCTCAGATAAAATCTCTTTCCTCTCAACTTCAAATCTGTCTTTCTCAACTAAAACATTTTGACAAAATCAAAGCTGAGCTTGAAGATCTGAAAACCATAAACTTCACACTTGCTAAAGAGAAAAATAAGTTGTTCAAAAGACTTAAAGAGGAACAAGAAACTGTGAAAAAGTGGACTAACTCTTCTAAAAATTTAGAAAAGATTTTTAAAGACCAAATGAACTGTGGTGACAAATCTGGTCTTGGCTTTGGCAAAATGGACATTGACTCTTCCTCAACTGTTCATGCTTCTACTTCCCTTGTGCCTCCTCCACTCAATGAGTCCTCTGAACTCCACTCAAGTGATACTCATTCAATGAACTCTGTTGATCCTTCTGAAGCCTTAAAGCTTGGGATGTTCATAAAAGCTAAAGGTGATGCCTCAACTTCTAAAGTTGAAGAAGCCCAAGGCTCTAATGACCCTCCTCAACCTGTTCATGAGCTAATGAAATCCCTACACATAGATGAAGCCTCTTCCTCTGAACCTAAGCCTTCAAAGATCCTAAAGAGAGAACCTCAACCTCTTCAAAACAGATTTTCCACTTCTGACAAAGGAAAATCAGTCGTCGAGTTCCATCCCAAAAGAAAAACTCCAAAGAAATATTCTGGTAACTCTTCCATCTTTCCCATTCCTCGATCCGTGCTTTTGAAAAAGTCAGATTCCAAAGAATCCTGTCACTCACCAACCCTCATACCTTACAAAGGAATCCTAGGAACCACACCTCTTGGCTCATCCTCTTCGGCCAAGATCATAAAAATCAATGCGAAAGGTCAAAACAAGGACAGTGGTAATAATGTTAAAAAGGTTTTTATCTATAGAAAATGCTATAACTGTGGTGACACTTTTCATATGGCTAAAGATTGTCCTCTTGAGAGAATGGACAGGAACTCATCTAAAGATCTCTCTGTTTCTTCTTCTCACCCAAAAGGACCCATATCCAAATGGGTACCAAAGAACTAATTCTTCTGTGACTGCAGGTTTATGGACATCAACAGATCTGGTATCTGGATAGTGGATGTTCACGTCATATGACTGGAAACATATCTCTTCTTGTTAACTTCGTGTCGGCTAAAGGTCCATCTGTTATCTTTGGCGATAATTCTCGTGGCAGCACTAAAGGCTACGGAACTCTCTCCAATGGTTCTGTCACCTTTAATAAAGTAGCGTACGTTGAAGGCTTGATGCACAACCTCTTGAGCATAAGCCAACTGTGTGATCTCGGTTATAAAGTAATCTTTGAACTATCCATTTGCACGGTGGTTGACAAAGACATGAAAGCTGTACTTTCCGGGTACCGAAAAGAAAATGTCTATGTAATAGACATGGGACAGAGTTCATCTTCTGAAACAAACATCTGCTTTGTCTCTGAAAACTCTGCTAAAATCAGTTGGCTCTGGCACAAGCGTCTCTCTCACCTCAACTTCAAAACCTTGAACTCTCTCTCCTCTAAAGAGCTCGTATCTGGAATGCCAAAGCTGATCTTTGTGAAAGAAAAGTTGTGTGCTGCTTGTGAGAAGGGAAAGCTCACAAAATCTTCATTCAAGTCCAAGCAATGCTTCTCCATTTCTCAACCTCTTCAGATGCTGCACATGGATCTGTGTGGACCAGTCAGCACTCCAAGCCTTGGTGGAAGAAGGTACATTCTTGTTATTATTGATGAATTTACACGCTATACTTGGGTATTTTTTCTCAGGTACAAAAGTGATGCTTCTGAAGAAATCATAAAGTTCATCAAAAGATCTGAAGTGATGAATGGGCAGCTGGTGAGATCTGTGAGAAGTGACAACGGCACTGAATTCAAAAACAGTGTGTTGGATGACTTCTTCAATGAAAAGGGCATATCTCAGAACTTTTCGGTTGTTCGGACTCCACAACAAAATGGTGTGGTAGAGAGAAAGAACAGGACGTTGTGTGAAGCTGCCAGATCCATGCTGAGTGAATCTCACCTACCGACCTACTTTTGGGCTGAAGCAATTAATACTGCATGCTTTACCCAGAATAGGTCCATCATTGTAAAAAGGCATAATAAGACTCCCTATGAAGTCTTTTATGGTAGAAAACCAAACATCAGTTTTCTTCATGTCTTTGGGTGTGTCTGCTACATTTTGAATGACAGAGAAAACTTGGGGAAGTTTGATCCTAAAGCAGATGAAGGCATTTTCATGGGTTATTCTCTCACCTCCAAAGCATACAGGGTCTACAACCTTCGGAGAAAATGTATTGATGAATCAATACATGTCAAGTTTGATGACCTCAAGGTATCATCTCTCTCCTCAGATGATGATGAATTAAATAGTTGGATCACCTCTTGCATTAGTGATGCTTCTCCTTCTCCGCCTAACCCAACTATTCCCATACCTTCTCCTCAAAATCCTACCTCTCAAGATAATAATCCTTCCTCATCCTCACACCCTTCTTCAAACCAAGAAGAAAATCCTCTGCCGATCCAAACGTCCCAAAACCAAAATTCTCTTCAAAACACCACTCTCTCTCGTCCCTCAAATATTCCTTCTTCATCAAATCCACCCCATACTTCTTCATTCAATCCCCCTGAAGATCTACCCTCCACCTCTCATCCACAACCTTCCTATCCCCCAGCCTTGCCTCCTGCTATAAAATGGACCAAGGATCATCCAATCGATCAAATAATTGGTGATCAACAGGCTGGTGTCCAAACCAGAAGAGGAGTAGGCAATATTTGTCTCTATGTAAACTTTTTGTCTCTTATAGAGCCAAAGAAGGTTGAAGAAGCTCTAGCTGATCCATGTTGGATCACTGCCATGCAAGAAGAACTCTCTCAGTTTGAAAGGAACAAGGTCTGGAGATTGGTTCCTCGTCCTTCCAGAAAAACAATTATCGGAACCAAGTGGATCTTCAGAAACAAGATGGATGAAGAAGGCACTGTCATCAGAAATAAAGCCAGACTGGTTGCTCAAGGGTACAGGCAAGAAGAAGGAATTGACTATGATGAAACATTTGCTCCAGTTGCTAGACTTGAAGCAATCAGAATCTTCCTTGCTCATGCTGCATACAAGAACTTTAGAGTCTTCCAGATGGATGTCAAGAGTGCCTTCCTAAATGGAGAGCTTGCTGAAGAAGTCTATGTGAAACAACCTCCTGGATTTGAAGATCCCTCTCATCCTGACTATGTGTACAGATTGGATAAGGCTCTCTATGGCCTTAAACAAGCCCCTCGTGCCTGGTATGACACTCTAGCTGACTTTCTTCTGAAGAACAACTATACTCGAGGTAAGATTGACAACACTCTGTTCATCAAGCAAAAATCAGGTAATCTTATTCTTGTTCAAGTTTATGTGGATGACATCATTTTTGGTGCCACCAATGAATCACTGTGTGATGAGTTTGCCTCTCTCATGATGAGCCAATATGAGATAAGCATGATGGGGGAGCTAACATTTTTCTTGGGTCTCCAAGTAAAACAATCTTCTGAAGGTATCTTTATAAACCAAAGCAAATACATTCGTGATCTTTTGAAAAAAGTTTCAATTTGATACCTGCTCTCCCATGAAAACTCCTATGGCACCACCTCTAAAACTTGATGCTGATCCTAATGGTGTGTCTGTTGATGTCACCAAGTTTAGAGGAATGATTGGGTCACTTCTTTATCTTACTGCTAGTAGACCTGATATTATGTTTGCTACTTGCCTGTGTGCGCGTTACCAAGCCAATCCTAAGGAATCTCACTTGGCTGCGGTTAAACGCATCTTTCGGTATCTGAAAGGTACCATGAATCTGGGTCTTTGGTATCCCAAAGACTCAGGTTTTGATCTAATGGTTATTCAGATTCTGACTTTGCAGGATCAAAGATTGATAGAAAGAGCACTACTGGAAGCTGCCAACTCCTTGGTGGTAAACTTGTTAGTTGGTCTAGCAAGAAGCAGCACTCAGTCTCCACCTCCACGGCTGAAGCTGAATATGTTGCGGCTGGTAGCTGTTGTGCTCAAATACTGTGGATGAAGAATCAACTGAGGGACTACAATCAGATCTATTCTCAAGTCCCAATACTGTGTGACAACTCCAGTGCAATTGCCATTGCAAATAATCCGGTGCTTCACTCCAGATCCAAGCACATTGATATTCGGTATCACTTCATAAGAGATCACATCTCCAAAGGTGATATTGAACTGCACTTTATCCCCACGGATCTTCAACTGGCGGATCTCTTCACAAAGCCTCTTGAAGAACCTCGGTTCAAATTTCTCCTAGGAGAACTTGGTATGTTAAATTTAGATGTATAGAAAAATAAAATAAAAATCAAAAAAAAAATCAAAAAAAAATATATATCTGTGTTTATTTTATCAGTTAGACATTTCGAAGAACTATTTTATCAGTTACAAGAAAAGTCCATTGTTTTTTTTCTATTTCTTTTTACCTTTCTTTTCTACTTTTACCAATCCCAACACAACCCTTCCCTTTTACCTCCTACACTAAACACTTACTTTTTACCATTCTCAATCCACGTCATCTCCATCCTAACCACCCATCTATTTACCTATCCATTTCTACTTTCAATCCACACCCTCATTTTTCCATCTCAAGAAAAACAACCTACCCTCTACAAACACAATCTATTTTTTTTCTACCTTCACCTTACCATCTCTTTTCTTCTATAAACTTCCCTTAACCTCATAGCCTACATCTCAACTCACAACCTATCCTACCCAACTACTAAGATACACCTCACACACTCACCACCCCCACCCCCCCTACCGCTACCCCCCCCCCCCTTCCCGAACCCACCCCCCCCTTCCCGACCCCCCCCCCCTCCCGACCCCCCCCCTTCCCGACCCCCCCCCCCCCCCGATGCTACCCCTTCCCGAACCCCCCCCCCCCTCGGCTACCCCCTTCCCGAACCCCCCCCCCGCCGCTAACCCCTTCCCCTCCCCCCCCCCTCCCCCGGCTACCCCCTTCCCGAACCCCCCCCCCAAAAAAAAAAAAAAAAATCTATTTTTTTCATCCACATTCTCTCTCCTACTTTTTCCCTACTCCCCATACCTTTCTCCCAATTACCTAAACACTCAACCTTTTCCTACCCCTCTACCTCTCCTACCTTTCCTTTCATCTTATTACCCATCATACCTTTTCTTACCTCTACCCTCTCTTACTTCCTATAAATACACCTCCTTCCTTCTCATTTCTTCAAATCTCCACTTCTTCAAATTTCTCTCATGTCTACCTCTTCTCCCAATCCTAACCCCAAATCTTCAAAATTCATCATTCCCACATGCTATGAAGATCTTGTCTTCAGGACTTGCAATCATATTGCAAGATTTGAAAATGATCCAGACTATCCCGATCACTTACCCATTTCTCACTTTCTTCAACAAACCCCTCTACTTTATGCCTTCTCCAAATCTCTCAAAATGAGCAAAAAGCTACTTGGCAATTTTTGGTTAACTTGCTCTGTGCATGATGGTGAACCCAAAACCATTTCCGCGTGCATTCTTTCGGACACCGGTGATCATGATCTTACCTTTGATGTGGAAGATGTCCGTGCCGCTCTTCATCTTGACAGTTCCGATTCGTATGCACCTTTCCGCTTGACAACGAACATGAAGATGTGGTACAAGCCATGAACTACACCGTCGATGCAAAGTACAAAAGCCCTGGCACTTTCCTGCGCAAATACATGGGTGGGGTATGGCATTTCTTCTTCACTCATATTATTTTCTGCTTAAGTCGCAAAACTGGAGGTCATGATCAATCCCCCTCCTATATCACCAATCTTGCTCATGCCATTATGTTTCAAAGAAAAATAGATTTTGCACGCTATTTTTTTGATGAAATTGTTGCAGTTGTGACTCCTCCAAAAAGGCCACATGTTGCCTACCCCCGATTCCTCTCCATCCTCATTGAACATAAACTGGGGAAATTACTTGATCTTGATCGCAAGTCGGCAAACCCAAAGTTCACCTATGATTTTCTTGCACCTACCATCACGAAGGCAATTCTTCAACGTCCACCAAAGGCAACTGACAATGGTCTTCTTCCAGGTATGATTTCTATCCTTAACTCTCCCAATCTACAATGGGGGGATAATCCGGACACTCCACCTTCTCAACTGTCCGTAAATCCCTCCAATGTAGTGGACCCTCCTCCCTCTTCCCGAGTGATACCGGCGAGCACTTCAAAAAAATCTAAGGCTTCCGGTACCTCCGCACTCTCTTCCATGACTTTGCCGCCGACCAAACCTTCGGCGGCTTCCCCAGTCATAAAACCCTCTTCAAAGCGGAGGCACTCCAAATCCCCTCCTGAGTCTTCCCTGAAAAGACTTAGGACATCCTTAAGGGCCAAACCACACCGTCCAGCTACCGATTCTCGAAAATCGGGAACTGTTGAAATTGTCCCTACCGGGCCCAGGGAACCTGCTAACCTCTTAGCTAGCTCCTCCGTCTCCTCCCAACAGGTTGCGGTTGAAAATTTGGGGACCCACACTGCTCCTTCTTCTACCAACTTATTGGTGGTTGAAGATGACTTGGGTCTCTCTCCAGCCCAAGGTACTGCTTTCTCACTGCACGGCCTATCACCCGATCGCTCTGCAATCGATGTTTCTGCACGACCCCCTACGGGTCCTACATGTTTACTTGACTTTCTTGTTGAAGAGTCTCCAGGTGATCCTCCTTCTCACTCAGCAACTGCCACCGAAGAAGTTAAGTTGTCTTCTTCCAAAGACAACTCAATTGAGCATTCAAGCTCTAATGTTGCTGGTTCATCCACCACTCTACCACTCTCTGGGGATCCTGCAGACGATCCTATCCTTAATATGCTGGTGGTGTCATCCTCTCCTTCTTCTTCAAGGTCTTCGTCTCCTCGTCGTCCTCCACTTATTGGAGCCTCAACCAGATATGTAGCACGCAAACTTGACTCCATCCAGGATTCCATCTCAAGCTTACAATCTCAGGTTCAGTCTCTCCTAGCCTCAAATGCCAGTCTCACTCTATCCATGACTGCCATGCAAGCTGCCTCAGATACTCGTGACCAAGATGTTCATAGGCTCCAATCTGAACTTCAAAGTCAAAAGGACATCAACTCTCAGCTCCTCAGTTCTCTTACATCTCTTCACCACAAGATGGATGCTCTTCCTGAAGATCAGGCTCGCACACTCACCACCTCTGCTGGATGGGTGAAACGTTATTACCTGTCTGCCGCTGAGGGGGAGAAAAGCCCAAACAAATTTACCAGCGACCGACCGGGTTCCTCTGTAACACCTGGTCCCTCTGACCCATCCAAATCGGCACAACCAGATCCACCAACTCAGGGGGAGCAAACCATTGAAAATGCAGGTACACTAGTTGAGGGGGAGCAATCTGAGTTCTCCAAAAAGTTTGCATGGTGCAAGAAAAGGTTACTTGGAAGGACCAGTATCTCTAAAATTGTCAAAGCCAAACTAGCTACTCACAAAGAATCACATGATGTCTATGTGATACTTACTCGGGCTGACAACTCCATCACACCGGTAAGATTTCATGACCTTGATTCTTATGGTATGTTAGAATGGTACGAAATTGTTGAATGTCTTAAAGATTCAAAAAGTCCGAACCTAGTTGATGCAAAAATATATATCAGCGGACTTCTTGACAATCTAAAGAAGATAAGGAAAGAATTCCACCAAACCATCTTTCAAGATCTTGCTGCTATAGGAATTCTTCCTGATATCAAGAACCTGAACCTAACGCCTCCTTCAGTCCCCACCAGAAAATCTCCTTCTGTGTTATACAGACCGTATCGGGGCATTTTCTTCAACAATGCCCAAGGCACACAACAATTCTTCCGATATGAGGAGATATCTATGGCTGACTCTATCTTCCTTGAAGCCATCCTTATCATTACCCCTGACACAATTGCAATCCCTCCACTACAACAGGCCATCCTAGCTGAACTACAGAAAAGGATGAATTGATTATCTTTATATGCTTTTGATATGTACTTGTAAACTTATGACTATTGCTCTTTCAAGTTTTCAATACAAGTACATTTTTGTTAATAGTTTGTACAGTATACTTTACCATTTTTTTTACTTGTAAATGTCGGATACAATAAAAAAAAAATCCAAAAAGAATGGACTATGTGAAAAGAACCCAAAAGAGTAAACAAGGGTCAAAAATGAATTATTCAGTGTTTACTTCTCAGATTCTAAGTATGGATGTCAACCTCAAATAGGGGGAGATTGTTGGGTCACTTAGATTTGAAGATGACCTCAGTCTCTCAATTTCACAGTTCATACTTAGAATAATTTTTAGGTTCTTTACAAGCAGTTTAATTGTATAAAAATGTTCGGTGAAGTCGAAGATCAACCGAAGAAACAAAGTAGAAGTATATCTTCAAAGCGGATTGAAGATAGAATTCTCAAACAAAGATTAAGCTGCTACTTGAAGACTTTTCCTAAAGTCTTAGCCAGGTCACTTGAAGATTTTGAAGAAGCAAAATTTTGAAGAAGATGAAATGTTAGGCAAGATTTTGAAGAAGCAAAATTTTGAAGAAGATGAAATGTTAGGCAAGATTTTGAAGAAGCAAAACTTTGAAGAAGATCAAAATCTTGAAGACAATATCTTCGGCAAGATCTTTGAAGAGGATAACATGTTAGGCAAAATACATGTTAGGAACATCTTCGGCAAAGAAGTCTTCGCCAAAGAAATTTTAGCAGGTATATTAACTTTATCTGCAGAATATATTCAGGATATCTTGCATTGACAGAGACATCATCCTAAGATCAGAAAAAGGTTCTTTGGACTTCTTATCTTCTTCAAGAAACATCAGCTTCAACAAGCAGGTCAACGCTTGAAGACAAGAGTGAAAAGACAAAATCACTTTTCAGAAGACTGCTTCCGTTCTGCCTTCCAAGCCCTCCTTGACAAGTGTCCATTGCATTTATTGCATGAGGCACTATAAAAGGAGATCATCTTCATCCTTGCAACTTACCAGTTTACAAACTCTCTCAAGCTTTCAAGTGCTGGCGCATTACTCTCTCTCAGAAGTTCATTTGTTTTCTAAGTGTTTTACAACTGTTCTTATTCTCTGTGTGACTTTGTGTTAGATTGTTTAAGCAGATTTTATCTGTTTTGTTCCGCAACAATCTTTAAGTTTTCTATGTGTAATTCTTGATTTTAAATCAATAAAGAATTAATTAAGTGAAAATTTTTGTGTATTGTATTCAACCCCCCCTTCTACAATACTTGTTTACCATTGCTAATCCATAGCTGGGACCAACAAAGAGATTAAAAGTAAACTACCTACATAATTATAAGGGTACTAAATGTAATTTTATAAACTAAAAATTGAATTAAGAAGAGATTTAAGGAGGAGTAACTGTGGGTGTGCTAATTGAACTTATAATGTAAATCGCGTCCAGATACATGTTTAGGCGAAAAAATACTGAAGTCGACTCACCAGAAGACGACACGTGGTATGCTAGTTACTTATTTATTATATGTATAGATGATAATTAAGATTAACGAAGGCATAATTGGATATATACGATTATTATGTGTAAAATAAATTTATTTTTGGGATAAAATAAGGGTAATTTTTTTTTGAATTAGAAATGAATAATTAACATTAATTAGTCAAAATGAAGTTAACTCTATAATAAAATTGAATTTAAAAAAATGAAACTATATCAATAATATGAATTTAAACTTAGAAGTAAATCCCGTATTTTTTGGATTACGGTTTTTTTTTGAATTTATTATAAGTATGGATATGCATGTATGTATCTAAAGATATACGCTTATTATGGGTAAAATACGTTTATTTTTGGGATAAAATAAAGGTAAAGTTTTTTGAATTAGAAATGAAACTATATCATTAATTAGTCAAAATGAAGTTAAATCTATAATAAAATTGAATTTAAAAATGAAACTATATCAATAATTTGAATTTAAACTTAGAAGTTTATACCGTATATATACACGATGGAGATTTTTTGAATTTATTATAAGTATTGATATGTATGTATGTATCAAAAAATATTCAATATTGGGCTTATTTTGAAGGTATTGACAAAACGATTACAAATGTATAATTTGTAAAAAATAGAAATATTTTTTTAATGCATTTTAGTTCATATAGAAATTAATAATTAACATTAATTAGTCAAAATGAAGTTAACTCTATAATAAAATTGAATTTAAAAAAAATGAAACTATATCAATAATTTGAATTTAAACTTAGAAGTAAATCCCGTATTTTTTGGATTACGGATTTTTTTAATTTATTATAAGTATGGATATGCACGTATGTATCTAATGATATACACTTATTATGGGTAAAATAAGTTTATTTTTAAGATAAAATAAGGGTAACTTTTTGGGAATTAGAAATGAATAATTAACATTAATTAGATTACTATACACGATGGAGATTTTTTTAACAATAACTTTAACTTTAGTTTGAAATAAAGTTTGGAAGTTTTTTGATATACAGTATTTTTGGGATTACTAAACACAATGGAGATTTTTTTGAATTTATTATAAGTATGGATATGTACGTATGTATCAAAAAATATTCAATATTAGGCTTATTTCGAAGGTATTGACGAAACGATTACAATGGTATAATTTGTAAAAAATATAAATGTTTTTAATGCATTTTAGTTCATATACATTATTTATGTTTATATGATAAGAGTCTAAAATGAAAGATAAAAAAAGTAAGGGATTAAAAATAAACTACATAGGTAATTATAAGGGTAGTAAATGTAAGGTATAAATATTAAAAATTTAATTAAGGAGAGATTTAAGGAAGAGTGAATGTGAGTGTGTTAATTGAACCTATAATGTAAAGGCGTCCAGATACATGTTTAGGCGGAAAAACAATAAAGTCGGCTCACCAGACGACAACACGTGGCAATGTAGTTACTTATTTATTATATGTATAGATTTGAACATGTTTATTAGTTAATATTATAAAATTCAATCTATTAACAAGTTTTACATATGTACCAAGGGGGTGTTTGGGATTGCTTATATTTTACATATTTGTTTATTGTTTTTCCACACCACAAATAAGCCAATTATAGTGTTTGGATTGAAAAAATAAAAAGTGTTTGACTTTTTCACACCGCAAATAAGTTGTTTTTGATAAGTTACTTCATTCTATAAAAACTACTTTTTATCACCGCATAAGTTGATAAATACTTTTAAAAATAAGCATAGATTATTTTAAATAAACAATCCCAAACACCCCCTAACTAGTGTTACATGATAATAGAAATGTTATATGAATATATTAAAAGTTGAATATATATATATATAGAGAGAGAGAGAGGAAGGTTCATGTGAGGAGCGTAACAATTTAAAAAAACGTGAGGAACACCGTCCATGTACTGAATCACATGTGATTCACAACACAAACCGCGGGACAAACCGCGCGCTTTTGCAAACCGCGGGACAAACCGCGCGTGTCCATAGTTTTATTTTAGTTGTGAATCACATGTGATCCACTACATGGACGGAAGCCCCCCGATCAGTTGTGAATCACATGTGATTCGGCAGTAGTGAATCACATGTGATTCAGTGCATGGGCGGTGCTCCTCACGTTTTCTTAAATTGTTACGCTCCTCATTTGAACTCGTCTCTCTCTCTCTATATATATATATATATATATATAGGGTCGGGTTCACGTGAGACCAACCTATTTTCGTGAGACCATAAAATAACACTAAAACTTCACAACGATTCATTGTGAAGGTAAGCAAAACAGCGAACCTTCACAGTAAAAACGTTGTGAAGGTTTACCTTCACAGTCTTTTGCTGTGAATGTTTAGTGTTATTTTTTTGGTCTCACGGGACTCACGAAAATGACTTGATCTCACATGATCTCAAGTATATATATATATATATACCAAATAAGGGGGATGGCGGATTTTTTGGGTTTCCGTTAAACCACTATGACAATAATTTATGAAAAATCATAAATACTTACAGTGGAGATTGACGAACTAGTCGAAGAACTTGGAGGTGACGAGCGGAAGCACCGGGATGGTATATGGACAGCGGTGGTCCTTTTTTTTTGGTATGGGATATACTATGAAGATCTAAAAGGAGTGTAAGAAAAAACTAGATTAACATTAAGGAGATAGAGAGAGAGTTTAGAAGGCCATATGAGAGAATGCTTCTAATATTTCTCAAAGGTTTTCTCGGTGTGTCTTACAATGAAATAGAAATTGCAATATATAGACAGATTAAAGGAACGAATCTAGACTAGACTAGGACACGTATAAAGTCTGAGCTAAATTATTAAAGCTATGTCGGCAACTAACGAATCTTAAAAGAAATAATGACAACTTACTTTATACAAAAGTCTAAAAGCAAAAAAGAAAGTGTCGGCCAATATTCTGAAAATAATTTGTAGTGACGTCAGGCTGACGTTTCTTCTTCTAGATGAAAAGAGTCCTTCTAGAAGTCCCTGTGTGTGCTGTCGATTGACGGTGGTGAATCTGGATCTGTTCCGTTTCCGTCATAGTCATCTCTTTCGTCTGTGTTTTCAATTATAATTGGACTGGAATCATCTTCTCCGATGAATGGGAGGATCATGATCCAATTGTCTTGTACGAAAATCTGTATATAGTGACCTTCTGCAATAAGTCTGTACTGTTTTCCCCAAGGTCGATTGAAAAAACCTGCAGGTAGTGTTGGTGTCCTTTGCCCCTGTATGATCATTTTTTCCATCTGTAACTGCAGAGTTTCCTTGCTGTTGATATTGTCCCACCATGTGTATTCGCGGCTGCATGCATATTTTATCAACATCATTTGTTCTTCTTTGTGATGGCTGATAAAAATACGTTTTCTGGCAGGTCTGTATGTATAACTGTTGGCTTCAGGAAAGGATGCAAAAATCTTGCAACCTATCATTTGATCATTTGAATGAGATGCCATATTACCGGCTATAAGAATAAATTTTTCCCCGAATTTGTTGAGGATTGCTTCTGTCTTTGGGTTGAAGCTGAATTCTATGTAATCGATCATTCCATTGTGGTGGAAACTTAGGATTTGATCGTCAGGCATGTCTGTGATCTTCAGGTTGACCTGTAATAGAAATATGTTGGTCGGAATCTGTGCTGCATAATGATGTGTTCTTTGAACCACTGTAACGCCTTTGTATTTTTTCTCTTCAAAGGCCATGTCGATGATATCTTGTTGTAACTTGTATAACACCAATGGAAATTCTGTGCAAACTTTGTCAGAAACCATCTGTTCGAATTCTGGGAAGTTTTCGAAAAGTGGTTGCATCGTTTGTTTCAGTGGCATATCTAGGATCCTTGCCTTGAAACTATCGATGTTTCTGTGTATAACTGTGTTTGTTTCCTTTTTCTCAAGCTTTTGTATAAGCTGTGTATTTTTTGCTTCGAGAAGGGAAATCTTTTGTTTGAGAAAACTGTTTTCAATCTGGGTTTGTATAAGCTGTGTATCTTTTCCAGATTTTAGGAGTTGTTCTTGTAACTGGGCAATCACATTTTCTTGAGCAATAATAAATTGCTCAGGATTAGTTTTTGCTATTTCTGCAAAAGTTTTTACCTCTTCTGGTTCAATGAAGAAGGTTTCAACTCCAAAAGTTTCCCTGGCTACTTTCATAGCTTCTGAAAAACTGTGATATCCTTTATAAAGTGGACCATCACATTTTATATGTTGTGTAACTGTTTTCCCATTTATTGAAAATTCCAGTTTTTGTTCCCCTAAAAATGATGTAATGAGAAAAACGTTTGTGTTGTTTTTCGGGAATTTTCTGGCTCTGTTCTGAGAAATAAATGCTCAGGGCATTTAGAATTTGTACTTTGAAAGAGGTTGCTTGTGGCATGGTTTGAATATGCCAGACATTATCAAGCAAACATTGTTGTTTTTCTGTTAAAATTGTTCCAATTAAGGGCCTGAATTTTTTCTTTGTATCAAAACATTTTTGTAACACATGGTTACCAAATGCTATCATAGCATCTGTCTGTATATCCTTTGTTTTGCTCGACTGTGTATAACCCTTGGTTGGGGTTTTTGTAGGTGTGTAAGGTGCAATACCAATATTTGGTATGCTTTTTGACGATCTTGGAATCCGTGGAGAACTGTAAAACTCTTCTGTTTGTAACATTTGTGAGCTTATCGCATCTTGTAACATTTTCTGTGTATCAACTTTCTGTGTATTGCTTTTCTCCTCATCGGATGAGATACTCATAGCAGATGAATATCGGAGAGGCTGTATAACTTTTCGCTTTCCCTTATCTTTTTTTTCTCCATCTGTAAGGAATAACTTGTTAAGATTCCTGGATAACATATCTGCTATTCCATTATCTTTTCCTTTAATATGTTCAAATTTTATTTTGTACCCGCATCCTTGTATGATGTTTTGTAAATTTATCCATCGTGTCTTATTTACCTTTTTGCTTTGATCGTTTTTTATAAAGCGAACAATGGCTTCACAATCTGTTCTGACTGTGAATTCTTTTTGTAAAAATATTCTGAATTTTTCTAAAGCATTTATTAATGCTTGTATTTCAAAATCTAGGCTTGTCCAGTTCATACCAATTTTGTTAAAATTTCCACTGGCATATGAACAAATTTTTTCTGTTTCTTTTGGATTGTACTTATTGGTTTTAGAAAGAAGAACGGCTCCCCATCCTTCTTTACAACCATCAACCTCTATCACTATATAATCTGTAACTAATGGTAATTCCAAAGGTTTAATATCCTTTACCTTTTCTTTAATCATTTTGACAAGTTTTATGTCCTCTAGGTTAAAATGTCTTTGACCATTTTTCGTTGTTTTACTATATAAAGGTCCTACTAGTTTTGAAAGATTTGGAATAAATTTTCTAGCATAATTTATCAATCCTAAAAAGGCCTGTATTTGTTTAAGTCCTTCGATTTTTTCTGGGAAGACTAATATTTTTGTAGAAATATGGGATTGTAATTCTATCTTTCCATTGCCGATTTCTAGGCCAAGAAAAGATATCTTTCTTTTGAATAAGTCCATTTTTCTTTTGGACACTACAATACCATTCTTTTTTATTTCTTCAAATATCTGTTGTAGATGCTTTTCATGTTCCTGTATTGTCTCACTGGCAACCAATATATCGTCAATGTAAACTAAACAAAAATTATATTTAAGAAATATACTATCCATAAATCTTTGAAAAATGGATGGTGCGTTCTTGAGTCCAAAACTAAGAACATTCCATTCATATTGTCCTTCTGAACATGTGAAAGATGTCCATGGTTTGAAGGTTTCCTCAAGCTGTAATTGATTATATCCTGACTTTAAGTCGAATTTTGAGAATATTCTTTTCTTTTGTATAAGGTTTAATAAGCTGTCTTTGTTAGGAATATTGTATCCGTCATCTTCTGTATTATCATTGAGTCGTTTATAGTTATAAACTATTCAGGCTTTTCCTCTTTTTATTTCGCCATGATTTCTTACCATAAATGTTGCGGTTCTATGGGGACTTTCTGATTTTCTGATTAATTTTTGTTCTAGCATTTCCGGTATCTGTTTTTTAAATTCTTCTTTGTCTAAAGGGTTATATGCTATATTAGTAGTTCGAATTGTTATATCTGGGTTTTTTATTTTAAATTTGCATATATGTTTAACCTTTGAATTTTTTATATCTTCTCCTATGAGTCCTATCTTTTCTAGATGTAAAATCATAGGGTGATTTATACTTTTTGTAATTTCTATACCTTTTTCTAATTCATGTGTTAGAAAACTTGTTAGCAATTTTATGGATTCGTTTTCGACGAAGTTTTTCTTTTGGTCATTGTTTAGAAATTCTAAATTGCCTTGTCCACCACGCTTTCGAGCGAACTCTGATGTATTTGTATATCTCATTGTAGGAAAACTGTAAATATGTTTACTTAATGTTACAAAGTTTCTTGTAAGAGTAATAGCACCATTTAATCCGAATAAAAAGTTTAATCCTAAAATAAAGTCTGAGGATTTTATGTATTCTGGATTAATATTTACCTGTGGTATTTCATATTTAATTGTGTAGTTTCCTGCAAAGTCTAGGAACTGTATTCCAGTTGGTTGTATATAATGTGTAATTGTTATAAGTCTACTTTCAATTGTTCTAGTAACTACCTTGTAAGATAATGATTTATGATATTGTTTAGGGATTAGACTATAGGATACAACACTTTTTGTTGCTCCTGTATCTACTAATGCTGTTAAATCCACAAATTTATTATTATCTAACCATAATCTACACTGTACGTGAATCATATCTGTAAATCCTTTTGTTTGGATATAAGTTTGTTCATGTTCTTGAGACATGTTGACTATTTCCATTTAGGGTTTAGGGTATATATATATATATACATCAATATGTACTATTTATAAAAACCCAACATTCAACATTTTTTAAAATATATGATATTTTATACCAAAAAACGCTTGAAATATCATTAGACTCATCCTTAACTATTTTAGAATAAATTGCCAGCATTAAGAATTTGTTTTGGAAGTAAAATTTAGGGAAATTAATTAAAATACTCAAAGTTTGACTTTGACTTACTAAAATACCCACTTTCTAAACCATTTTTACCAAAATACCCATTTTTCGCGATAGGGTCCGTGATCGCGGACCAGGGTCAATTTTGAAAAATTTGCATCCGCGATCGAGGAGAGTGTCCCGCGGCACATGTGATTTTTTGTGATTTTTATTTCATATTTACACTTTCAACCCCTATAATTATTTACTTACTTTACTGTATACCTTTTACTTTCCTAATTTTAATTTTACACCTTCATCATATTAACATATATAATCGTTTATTAACTAAAATACGTTAAAAAATACTTTTTAATTTTAACAAGTTACATCATTGTACTCGTCTCTTCGATACCTTCGAAATGAGCCAAATATTGAATATTTTTGGATTTATTTATTTTATTATATATCATATATATACTACATAAAAATATTTTTAATCTTTACAATTCATACCCTTATAGTTAATAATTTAATTTATGGTACATCTCTTATTTTTTTTCAATTTTGTTTTACACTCTTATCACATTAACATAATAATCTTATATTAAGTAAATGAAAAATAAAAAACTAATAGGTATAAAGTAAACTAACTAAATAAGTATAATATAATTAAATCAAAGCATTTTGGCCTCATTTCGAAGGATTCGATGAGACGATATTAATGGTGTAACTTGTTAAAATTAAAAAGCATTTTTTAACGTATTTTAGTTAATAATTGATTAAATCGTCAAATTATTTGGATTATACGTCTCGCTGCATTGCAGCGGGTAAATAACTAGTATATATATATATATATATATATATATATAGATGCTCCGTAAAATGCAAACCTTGCATTTGTTGCACCCCTTACAAACCACAGTCTGCATATGTGCAGACTGGTTCTGCATATATACATATGAATACGTGCAAGAATATACATATAATGGACATACATTCATATGGGACAATGCATATATGCAGAACCAGTCTGCACATATGCAGACTGTGGTTTGTAAGGGGTGCAACAAATACATGGTTTGTATTTGATTTGTACCCTATATATATATATATGTTAGCTTTATTAGCCCCTAATTTATATAAATGTTTTATAAAGAATAGTGTCAAGGACTTATTTGTATTTGTTGAGTGTCAAGGGCTAAAATTGTAAATAACCAATTGTTGTATTGGTTATAAAGTCGTGTTTTAGAGTAATTTTAGGTTAAGCCTCTATTTTCAATATTCATACATACGCAGAAAGCAAAAGAGCTTCAAAGAGAGAATGTTCATCAATCTTATCAAGTAAACTCTTCTCTTTATCAATCAATACAAAGATTATTGCTATTATTATTGTTACTTGTTATATATGGGTTCCAACAATTGGTATCAGAGCCAAACAGATTCGAATTTGTGCTTCAATCCATTGTTTTTTTTATCAATTTTTGGAGTTTTATTTTGTTGCACTCTGTTTTGCTTCGGAAAACCACTTTTTGTTGGTTTTTGGACAAAACACCAAGCATTAAAGTTTCTTAGAATAGTGTCACGAACTTGTGTACCAAATTTCAGCTCAATCCGATCATTTTTGAAAAATTTGACTCAAGAACATTTGAATCTTCATCCTTAACTTTTATTTGCTGCACACGTTTTTGCTTCGAAAAACCATTTTCTGTCGGTTTTTGGACAAAACTCGAAGAATTAAAGTTGCCCAGAATATTCTCGTGCACCTACCTACCAAATTTCAGCTCAATCCGATAAGATTTAAAAAGTTGACTCAAGTGCACAAATTCTACTTCTCACAAAGTATCTGTTAACGATCATTTTTTTCAAGTAACAATATGTCAAGACTAAAATTTAGTGCTGATGCTGATTTTTATTATTATTCTAAACTCAGTACTAATTTTCGCAAAATTATTCCTAATCTTGAGAAAGAGTTGGAAGAAAGGAACAAGAGCATTCTTATTGATTCTGATAAAATTACCAAGCTAGAAGAGGCAGGTAAACTCTTAACCAATGAGAATATTGAACTGAAAAGGAAACTATTTGAGTCTGAAAAGTTTTGTGAAAAGAAGAAAGAGAAGTTTGACGAAGATAAAACTGTTTTTGAAAAAGAGAAGAAACGACTTGAACTTAAATGTTTAAGTTTTTCTAAACTGATTTCTGATTTTGAAAAACTTGTGATTTGTGAAAGAGAGAAGATTGAAAAGGAGAAAACTACTTTTGAAACAAAATCTATTCAATTTTCTTGTAAAATTTCAAAATTACAGAAAACTCTTGAAAAGGGGAGGAAAGAGCATGATTTTGAAATAAAAGAGTCTGAAAAGTTGAAGGTTGAAGGATTTCAAACAAAGTGTTTGAAAGATGATTTTGAGAAAGAAAGAAAGGTTTTTAAAGCTGAAATGTCCAAATTGACAAAAAGACTTTCTCTTTTGTCAACTAAGATCATGTTGGAGAAGAGGTATAAATCTGATCTTCAAAAGATGTTTGATATGAATTTAAAAGAAAAGGAAGTTTTAGCTAAAAGGATTAAGGATTTTGACTTAGCAAACTCTTGTGCTGATCAATCAGTTAATCAAGTTTTTAGAAGAGTAAAAATGGTTTGGATAGTCAAAGGCTCTTCACTAGTTCAAAATGTTCGAAAGCCATATGTTTCTGTTGAACATAACAAGATCAGCAAAGCACTTCATGAAAATCCTAACAAAATAGGACCCATTTGAAAATGGGTACCAAAAATTGTTTGATCTGTCTTGCAGGTACATGGACTCCTTAATACATCTGTTAAGGACTCAGGCTTCAAAGTTCAATATGGACTCTTAAACACTCAGTTTAAGACTCATCCGTCAAAGGCAATTGATTTCGGTGCACAACAATCAAGTAAAATGACAGCATGCTGGCAGATTTGCGATGCTGTAGTAAATTGATCATATCTTACTGATTAAGACTCCGATTGATGCGATTCAAAAGGCCCTGGATTCCTAAGACATAGATGAACAATTTTCGTGTTTTGAGAATTCAGAGATTCGAAATTTATAAGGGTCATATGCATCGTTGAAATAGACAACAGTGTGCTGATGGACAGATCTGCCCGACTATGGTAAATCAACCATATCTTTGTCATACGAGCTCGAAAAGAGCACGCGACCAAGCTTCTGCCGCACGCGACCAAGCCTCTGCCGCACGCGACCAAGCCTCTGTCGGTCACGACCAAACCTCTGCCGAGCAGAGACAACCTCTGCCGAGCAGCGACCAACCTCTCCCGAGCCGTGACGAAACCTCTGCCGAGCCTTTGTCAAGCGTTTGTCAAGTCGCGATCATTCTTTGTCGACCACTCAGACCAACTTCTAGCGACAACATAAGCTTTGGCTAAGATTTTTGCGACCACCCTCTGTGGTACTGTTCACCACAGAGCCTCTGTGAAACCCGACAGAGCCTCTGTGGACTGAAGCTCTGCGACCGAACCTCAGAGCCCGTAGCCCAACGTCTTAGTACTTGCTGTCAGCTTTGCGCACCTGTCGTATTTTCAACAGAACTCCCTCCTCGAAGCTCCAAATTTGATGAGTCTAGTTGCGTTGAACTCGTAAGACAAAGATGAAACTTTTTCATGTTTTGAGTTTGGTCTGAATCGGTGTTCTTCTTGGTCAGAATCCCTGCTAAAGTCAGTATACATCTGCTGGACAGAAAGTTGTGTTTCACAAAAATCATCATCAGAGCTCTGTCGGCACTACGAGCAACCTCTGCCGCACAACCTCTGCCGACCAACCTCTGTGGAACTGTTCACCACAGAACCTCTGTGAAATCCGACAGAGCCTATGTGGACTGAACCTCTGCGACTCAACCTCAGAGCCCGATTTTTGTTTACTTGCTGTCAGCTTTGCGCTGCTTCAGAAACATGCGCATAACTTTTGACTCGGTGCTCCAAATTACTCGATTCTAGTTGCATTGGAAAGATAATTCACAGACGCACGACTTTGATGCTTTGCGTTTTCTCAAATTATGTGTGGTGATATGCCGAAATCACCTTCAAAGTCTGCTGTAAGGTGCTGGACCGAAAGCATTGCAAATTAATTCATGCTTCTTCCGCTTTCAAGAACGGTGTTCTCGATGCTTCTACACACAGCAGTGTAGAACCAGTACCTCATCAGAATGTTTGTTTCTACACACAAAAGTGTAGGACCAGTACCTCAACAGATCAGACTTTGACTGGTATTTCTAATCTCTAACCCCCAGCACCATGTTTCCTTTTAATTTGAATTAACTGTGCTTCTGGATATTCCTAACAAATGTGGAATCATCAAAGATGATTACCAACACTTTTTTCTTACAGGATATCTAATTACAAATTGAGCCTAAATGAAATTTACTGCTCAATTTGAGGGGGAGAAAACAAATCCGATCTGACCATGTTCGTATAAAGGTAAATTTTCTTTAAACCTTTAAACTCATTATCATTTTTAGAGAAAGGCCATCTTTAGAATGATAAAACCTCTTTCAAATGGTCAAACCACTTCTACATGCTAAGATGCTTTATCTGCTATAGAAGTTTGGATTTTAAATGCTTTTCTGAGACTTCAAAGAGTCAGTGTGTGGAACAATACAATCTTTAGGACAACAATTTTCACGGGATCAATGTGTGAGCATATATAGCACTTCTATGGATTCACTTAAACATGTGTTTCCTACCAAAGAAGTAAACCCTGAGTGTTTAAGAGGTGAAGGGTCTACATCAAAGAGTGGGGGAGATAACTCTCTGAGTTTTTCTCATTGTGCTTAAGAGGTAAAAATTGAAAAGAGAGTTTGGTTAGATGTGAGTTACATGATAAAAAGAAAGAGGGTGTGAGAACAGAGTCAAAAGAAATATACAACTCTGCACTATCTTTTTCTGAGCCGGGCAAGCCACATTACTGATTTATCACGACTCTTTGGTGATTATTATTGAAACAGGCAATTAGCCCATGCCAACTCTTGTATTAACCCCACTAGCTACTTATTTTCTTCTCAACAGGGAAATACTTCACTTTTCCACGGGAAAGCAGCACATATGTTATCTGATCTTTCTTTGGAAGGTTAGATATTGAAAAGAAGGAAAGTTGCCCCACCTTCACACTTCACTCATGCACATTGAGTCTGTGGAAACCTGTTATTTCCAAACAGTTTACACACTTTTGAGCTTAATAGATAATATTCTATTTTCTTCCACACAATATCACGAATCTTTGTGATTCCACATGCTTATCTATGTGATATTGCCAAGAACAGTTTGAGAAGTTTATTTTTTAATTTACTTCAATGATAACTGGAAGTCCTGTCAGAGCTTCATCATTGCCAACTCTGAGCATAGGCCACATAATTTTTTTAATTGTTGTGATAATAGTTGCTATTGTGCTTCTATGTTAGATGATTACCCCTGGTTACTTATTCTTTAATGCAGATTCTCATGAGCCGAATATGCTTGCTACTCAACCATCTTATCAGTTTATCTACCAACGACTATTACTCAAACTGGTTATACAAGCTTCCGCACTTTAAATCGTTCTCTGATTGTTTGAGTTTAATCTATGGGAGATAACTGGGATCTGAAAAGCAAAGCAACATTCAAGGGGGAGTATGCAACGATCAAAGGGGAGTTAAAGAAGAAATTGAAGCAACTGACATTGTGGAAGATCAGGAAAAGAAGACTCTCACAAGACTTGAAGATTGACACTCCAACGCCTCTAAAGAAAGCAAGGGGAGACTACAAGATGATGCTTTCTTTATAAAACATTAGGGGGAGATTGTTAGCTTTATTAGCCCCTAATTTATATAAATGTTTTATAAAGAATAGTGTCAAGGACTTATTTGTATTTGTTAAGTGCCAAGGGCTAAAATTGTAAATAACCAATTGTTGTATTGGTTATAAAGTCATGTTTTAGAGTAATTTTAGGTTAAACCTCTATTTTCAATATTCATACATACGCAGAAAGCAAGAGAGCTTCAAAGAGAGAATCTTCATCAATCTTATCAAGTAAACTCTTCTCTTTATCAATCAATACAAAGATTATTACTATTATTATTGTTAATTGTTATATCTGGGTTCCAACAACAATATATATATATATATATATATATATAGAGAGAGAGAGATTCAGGGGAAAACCTTAAATAAATGGAAAACTAAAAAACACTTTTTCAACCGTTAGATTAAATTAAAAAACCTCACCCCCCCTATTTTTTATTCGAAAAAAGACGAAAAATAAACAAAATTCGAACGAAATAAATTACAACAAATAAACGATCATATATTTCTCGTTAATTTGACGTCCATATTGATATACTTTTTCTTCAGTATTTTCGTGGTTTTCCGGTTTTCCAGTTATTTAGAGTTTTCCCTTGAACCTGACCTTATATATATATCGAACTCCTTAACATATTTTAACGTAATTATGTATGTTAATGTGATATGTTAAAACGTATTTTTTTAACATATTTTAGTTAATATATTGTTAGTACATAAATGTATTCAAGATTTAGTCTATTTGTATTAGTCAACAAATGTCAAAGTCAAAATAGGTATTGTGTTGGTCAAAGGTATAAATACCCAATTGTAGGGTTTGTGTGAGTGAGAGGTTATTTGAGAATAGCTACCAAGTGTGTGTGTGTTCTAGAGAGTGACCTCCAAGAGAGAAATTGTTCTAAATTCTAATCTTCTAAATTTCTCAATCTATTCAAGAGCTTAATGGTTTAATCATTGTTACTTGATTACTCTCAATTGGTAATTATGGTTTAATCCGACGATGAAGCATCTGACCAACCTCGAGCTGACGATGATTCCGACTCTGATCCTAGCCATGACCCTGATGCGGATCTTATCCCGCGACACACTGGTTGGAGTCGACATATTGAAGGTTCCGATGCTGATTCCACTTGGAACGTCGGACCTTCCGGAGAAATTGGAGACACAAGGTGGAATGAGGGAGCTATAGTAGAAAATATACATGTGAGCAGTGATGTGGTGAGAAAAGAAATGGGAGAGAAAGAGATAGGGTCAGATAAAGTTTTAACTACTGACTCTCCCCACACCGATCCAAGCCGGGTAGCCACATCTTCTACCAACGAGCGTATGTCGTCGTTGCGTATTGAAAAAGCCATGGTTAACCCAACCATGCATAGCACAACCCCACTAAGCCATTCGTCGGCATCTCAAATTGTCGGCGTTTCAACTTCCACAGGGGATCAAGCACAACTGCTATCGGCGACACACTCGGTGTCTGCTGATATTGAAACAGGTAGGCTCCTGCCCCGGCCACCGCTATTTATTCCACGCACATTGAGTCTAGAGCCATTTAGACATACTTCTTTTGCTAGGCCACACGCGTCGGAATCCCAACAAGTTGTGAGCTTTCGTGCTCCAACCGGAACACCCCGAGTGCGGCCGCCATTCGTTGGTACCCCACGAGGACTGGGTGGAAGTCCTGTCATGGTCAACATAATGCCATCTATGAACACAGGCAGTACTGTTGCTACAACCGCTACTTTAACCGGTAACCTAAGTGGTCCGGATGTTAGATTTTTATTTCCCAGTTTTCCTCCTGAACAGGTTGTATGCATGCTCGGCCCGCCTCCACATTATATTACACTTCCTCTTCTGACGTCTGCGTTTGCTTCAATTGATTATGCCTACAAACAACACCGTCGAGCCATGCAAAGTACTGTTGAGCAACTAGCACAAGAAGTGAACAGAGCCATCAAGGGCAAAGCTATTGTTGAATCATCATCAACCCCTCAGAATCAACCATCCAATACACAATCCGACCCACAACAACCACCTCCAGTTCCATTACACCAAATTCCTGAAGACCGGCTCAAATCAGAGCTGTTAGCCCGTCTCCTAGCCAAAAGTGACACAAGTACAGCTGAAGAAGTTGACCTAATCACCTTACTACGTCAACATACCCAACCTCAAACACCACCTCAATCCCAACCTCAAGCCTCAACATCTTCAAGCGTTGAATATAAAGCTTTGACCGAGTCCGTACAAGATATGACTAAAGCCATCATTGCCGGCTACCAGTCCTTAGACTCACGGATCACTGTTGTTGAACAAGCTTGTGGGGTTCAAGCTCAAGCCTCACAGAAACGAAGACATGATGATCAGGATGATCCTGATTCTCATGAGGGGGAGAAGAGAGCAAGGGTTGGTGAATCTAGTGCTACAGCTACTGCAGATGTTGGGGGTTCAGGTTAGTCAGCTGGTGAAAGGGAGACAGAGGCAGGTGCAACGGATACTGACATGGTCCAAGTGGATGAAACTGAAGTTCTAGCTGATGTCATAACTGGGGTTGAAAAGCCTTCGGCTGTTGACAATAGAACGGCAGACGAGCGGATGGCCGATGATATGCTTGTTGACCTCATTTATATTGATTCAGAGGAAGAGCCAGAGCGGTTGAACTACAAAATCAAAGAAGAAATGGTGGATGCTTTAGATGATGTTATTGACACTACTGGGGATCAGGTTATGGAAGTTGAATCTGAAGATGATGCTCCTCTAGAGCCTGAAACAGCAGATCTGGGTGTTGGTACTTCAGCTCCACAAGCTCCGGTAATTCATGATGGGAAGATCAGAGATCCAGTACTTGAGGCTGAACTTAGAGTCTATCAGGTAGTCATTGATGCTGAACCGAGATACATAGCTACGGGCGAAAGAGTGGCTATCCTGACTCCGTATCTAGAGACTCTAAGGAAAGAATTATATGTACGGGAAGTTCAGCGAATCAACTTGGAAAAAGTTTATGGTATTGAAGACTGGCCGTCACTGAGGAAGATCGAGTTTCTATACGTTATGAAAAATAAAGACAGAGAAACAGGTGTTGTCAGATCGAACAACTTGATTATGAAGTTGCTGAAGGTTGAATCTCTAAAGTTGTTTGATGTCTTTTATCCTGAGTTCACCGTCTTGAGATCTGATGGCTCTGAATGCGTGTTCTCTGAGGCTGACTTCAAGAGTCTAAAACTTGATGATCTTATGAGCCTTTACAATCTCCTAGCCACCCGTCCGGAAAAGAAGATTGAATACGACGCTGCTTACCAGAGTGTGAAGAAGTTTATGAGAAATATTCTGAAGTTCTCATACCTTATAGATTTCTAGATGGCTTTGGAATCTCATCAAGCTAATGTGAACAAAAGAAGACCAAACAGACGCTTGCCTGATATTCAAGGTATCCCCGCCTATACCGTACTGAAAAAGCCTGAGCTCGGGGTTGTCTACCTTGATACCGACTCAAAGAAGAGATTCATGAGAGTAACTGAAATCAACAAGTTCTGTGAGGGTACTCTGAAGATAATTTTGGTTCACCTGGAAAGTAAGCTACGTCTGGATACAAATGGAGAGGTAAAGCTCACTGACAAAGAAAAGGATATGATCAAACAAGTGATTGAAGCCATCATCTACCAGAAGGACTACCGACACTTCCTGCGAAGATTCAAGATCTCCTTTGGCATTCGAAAGAAGTACGTGACCCCGGTAGACGTCTAAATCTTTTGCCTCTACATTGGTACAAATGGGGAGATTGTTAGTGCTTAATATATGATTGTACCAAGTAGAGGGACCATATTTGTAATAGGGTCATAGTTTACCCTAGGTATATAATGTTTGCTATGTTTAGATTATCATTAGGTCATCATTTACCATTTCACACAAGTACACACACATAGTTATTCTCTCTAGAATTCATCTTTGTACTTGGTGTGATTGAGCTTAATTCTATATATATTGGTGGCCATCTTATTGAAATCATGGATTGATTACTTGTTCTGGGATCACAATTGGTATCAGAGCCTACATATTCGAATTTGTGCCACAATCCAATCCTTTTTATCAATTTTAAGAAATTGAAAGATTTTGAGATTTTATTGAATATTTTCAAAATTTTGAAGTTGTTTATGTTTTTGGATTGATTTTGTTTACAAATCTATATTGTTGTTGTTTTGAATCACACTGCAAGTTTCAGAACTGATTTTCAACAACATCTCATTAGTTTTGAAATTTATTGAAGTTAACAGTATTCATCGAAGCTTCATGGAAATTTGGAGATTGATCCAAATTTTGAGTGTGTTTTAGTTGTTTGGATTGTCACAAATCGATATCTCTGTCGATTTCGAATTCAATACAGCATTTAGATCAAATTTCCAGCATTAAATCAATATTTTTCTTTTTATTGAAGGTCGATAATATGATGGTTTGAAATTGCTAGAAATGTGAAAATCGATCTACAATCTGAGTGTATTTCGATTGAGTTTAAGCCCACAGGTCGGTTTCCTTTTCGTTTCTGATCATCGTGCAACTTTCAGAATCAAAAACCATCGTGAAATCAATGAGATATAGCTGCTGAAAGCCTCGTCGGAATCTAGGTAACCTTCGCCGGTTTCTGCATTTCATCGCCGGAAAAACGGTTCTGTTGCCGGAGTTCATAACTATCGCAACTCAAAACTATCGCAACCCAAAACTATCGCAACTCTTCTTATCGCAAACCTCAGTTGCGATAACCTTTGTCGCAACCCACCGGAAAAACCACACTTCGCCGGAAATTTCAAGATTCGTCGGAAACCGTTGTATGATCTCGATTTAAGTGTTGCAAATCGTTGTTTTGTGATCTAAGAACGTAAAGAAACCAAAAGGAATCGATCTTAACGTGAAAAACCAGAAGGAAAATCGAGTTTGAAATTCTCAGATCTGAAGTTGGTGGTGATGAACAGTAACTAACGGTGGTCCGTTAGTTCCGTTAGTTTTTGTTACATGTTTGGTCCTTTTTCCGTTAGTAGTGTTAGAGTCAGTTAGTTTTTCTGTTTATTTTGTTAAATGTTGTTACTTTGTTAGTCCTAAAGTAGTTAAGTCTAAGTTAGTTAGGTTAGTTAGTCTTTGTTAACATTTTCGTTAGTTTTCCCGTTAAGTTTATTTTATTTTTAGTCCTTCCGTTAAGAGTCAGTTAAGTCTAGTTAAGGGTTTTAGAATCTGTCACTTTGAGTCCCTATAGTTAGAGTTTTAATTACTGACAAGTTCAGTCCCTGGACTTCTAGTTTTAGGTTGTGTCATTTTCGGTCCTTGTAGTTTTAAACTTTTAGATTTTTACATTTTTAGTCCTTTGAGTTTTATTTTCTTTTAGGATTTTTCATTTTTAGTCATTTGAGTCTTAATTTTAGAATTTTTGTCATTTTTAGTCCTTGTCTTTTATAAGTGATAGTATTTTACACTTTTAGTCCTTGTTTTTTCATTTTAGTTTCGTAAGTTGTCAGTTTTAGTCCTTTTTCTTCATTAGATTTCATTTTTCGTCATTTTATCAGTTTTTGCCTGCAATTAACCGTAACTGATATATTTTTCTCGTGTTTTGCATGTTTGATGATTTAAAGTCCAGTATTCCGCATTAATTTTTCGAAGACAAGTTTACAATTTGTTTTTCAAAATTTATTTTTGAAATATTTTTCTGACTTTAATCGATTTTCTCTGATCGTACAAGCGCACAAATTCTACTTCTCACGAAGTATCTGTTAACGAACTTTCATTTTAACATTTCAGATAACAATGTCGAAATATCCAAGTTGGTGGTGTGATTCTCAGAAGATAAACCATTTAGAAAAAGAGAGTATAAGAGCTAGCCTAATTCAGAGCGATAATTTTAAATATATGGCTCAAATTGCAGAACAAAATAAACTTATTGTTGTTTATATAAACATATTTGATGAGCTGAAAACACAAGCAAATCTGATGCTTTCTTTGGAGGAAAAAAACGCTGAGCTAACAAAGAAAATATCTGATCTTGAACAAGTGATGAGAAAGGAAAGAGAAGAATTTGAGAAAGAAAGATATGAGATGAAGAAGAGAGAGGAAAAAGTAAAAGCATTGGAAACTGAAAATGCTGAGCTAAAGCATGAGAACTCTGAGTTTGTCAAGAAAATTTCCAATTTACAAATGGAGATTGCAAAAGAGAAAAAAGAATTAGAAACAGAAAGAATATCTTTTGCAAATGAAAAGGCAAGCTTTGGAAAGAAATTTTCTGAGTTTTCAAATAAATGTTTTGAAGAAAAGAAAGCTATAGAGCTTAGATGCATAAAACTTTCAAAACAAAATTCTGATTTTGAAAAAGTTTTATTTCTCGAAAAAGGAAAAGTTTGAGAAGGAAAAAGTAGATTTGAATGCTAAAAGAAAATTCGTTGAAGCAAAGATTGTTGAGCTTTCACTGAAAATATCTAATTTGGAGAAAGAATTAGACATCGAACGAAAAGAATATGAAAAGAAGAAAATTGAAGATTTTCAAACAAAGAGTGTGAAAGATGTCTATTCTAATGAAAGAAAGATCTTTCAGGCTGAAATCTCAAAGCTAACGAGGAAGTTGTCTGCTTTAGCAACGGAAGCTATGAAAGAGCAGAAGATCAAATCTGATCTACAGAGGAAACTTGATTTGATTTCTCAAGAAAGGAATGTTATGTCCGACAAGGTTCAGAAACTGGAAGCAATTAACTTCAAAGTTGAATTATCTGAACAATTTAGTGCCGATACTCCTCTTCAATCGCCGTATGATGATTCAACTACATCGTAATGTTCGTTCAAGACTGCTTCTGGTTCAGTTCATGAACATCTTTCTTCGGTAAAGTCCGTCAAATCAAGCACTCCTTCAAAGGATCAGATGCGCCTTTCTAATCTTTTCTATAACCATGCTGCTACAAGTCCAGATACTCCTATCTTTAAGCTTGTAAAGATGGTTTGGAAAGTGAAAGGATCTTCACCTGAAAGAGATGCCCCAAAGTCATATGTTCCTCCACCTAAGGTGAACAAGAAGAACAACGCTTCTAAAGGTAAGTCTTTTGTTAAACCTAATCTTGTTTATTCTGCAAATCATTTGATTAGGTTAGCACAAAAGCAAATATGTTGTTCTTATTGTGGAACTCATGATTTTGTCAAGAAAGAAAATGTTTAGTATTGGTATGGTACTTATAATATTTCTTCAAATCGAACTGCACATAACAAGCCAGGACCTAAGTTCCATTGGGTACCAAAATCTACTTAATCTGTTTTGCAGGTTTATCATGTGTGGTGCTGATTGTCAGAACTATACCAAACACATGACTAGGAAACAAAAGAGAATTGTGCAGATTTGAAGAAGAATACCTATGCTGAACTACTTGCATAATTTCAGGGGGAGAATTTCTTTATTCTTGGTATATTTTGAGCTTATTGATATATCTTTCTACAGATTAATGGTTTCTAAACACATCAGTTTAGAACCCGAGCATAAAAGTTTATGGTTTCTGAATAAATCAGTTCAGAACCCGCACTTCAATGATGATTATGGCTTATAAACACTTCAGTTTAGAACCCGCGCTTTCAATGTGTTTGACTTCTGATCATATCAGATCAGGACTCGTTCTCAATCTCCAATAAATAAAATAAAATAAAATAAATAAATAAAAATTAGACTTTGACTGTTACATGTGCTAATTTTGTCAAATTAAGATCTTTGCAGATTTTGAGGGGGAGCTTATCCGATTTTAAATCAGTCGATCATAGTTTGAGGGGGAGCTTAATTGTTTAGCACTATAAGTATCTTCTGAACTCAATCTGAGATTGTTTGAAAGAAGAACGACTTTCAAGCATAAAAAACTTGTTCTTAAATGTTCAAACCACTTCTCTAATTCAATCAGATTTTATAATTTTAGAAGTGTGTTTTAAATGTTTTCATGTATATCTCGGATTTCATCATTGTTTCTGACCGTGTGTTTCTAAAGATTAATACTTGTGTATTATCTTTTCTATACTTTCAAATATTCATACACATCGATTCAGCTTCTTTTTGACTTTGTTATTACCATGTCTCAAAACGAAACATTTTTTTTGATGGTAATACTCCCGTTTGTATTTCAAATTTTGTTGAGCATCATACTTCATTTCAGCGTAAGAGCATAATCGTTTCATTCATAGATTGTTTATATTTGTTCATATAAACAAAATCCAATTCTTTGATACCCTAAGCGTTCATGATTATCTATCATTTCTGATCTGATTGATACATTGTCAGATTCTCAAACAAGTCTTTCGAATTCATTTCATTCTTTCAATATTATTGTTTTGAGAAATCTTCAACGTTCAAATGCTCAAATATTCATGATATTATTGAGGAGCATACATTCTGATGACAATGTTATTCAAATGCTAAAGATTCTTATTTGTTCAAGTTATACTGTTGAGCAACATATCTTTTAGGACAACATTTCATGGGAATCAGTGTGAGAGCTTAAAAGAACTTCTATAGATCCACGTTAACCAGTGTTTCCTACCCAAGAAGTTATCCTTGAGTGATTAAGGGGTGAGGGGTCAAAATCAAAGAGTGGGGGAGATAACTCATTCGGTTGAATAATCTCATTGTGCTGAGGTAAAATGAAAAAGAGAGTTTGGTTAGAAGTGAGTGAATGAAAAAAAGAAAGAGGGTGTGAGAACAGAGTTAAAAGAATACGAGAACTCTGCACCAACCACTTTCTGAGTCGGGCAGCCACATTACTGATTGGCTCACATTCTTTGGTGACCCCCATTGAAACAGGCAATTAGCCCATGCCAACTCTTGCTTTAACCCCACCAGCTACTCATTTATTTCTCAACAAAGAAATGTTTCATTTTTCTTGAGGATGCATCATATTATCTATCTAATCTTCACTCAGAAGGTTTGGATATTGAAAAGAAGGAAGTTTGCCCCACCTTCGCACTTCAATCATGCACATTGAGTCCGTGGAAAACTTGTTGCTGTCTCAACAGTTTACACAATTTGAGCCTAATATTCAAGCATATGTTGCTTCAATCATTTCTACACTTGCACGTACACACAAGGAATATGTTTTCTTGTCATAACGTTCATAGAATTTCCTTTGTGTTTTTCGATGATTGAATGGAAGCCCTGGAGGAGTGGACATCAAAAAGCTCCTTTCCAAAGTACATTCGTTGTACTAAGTGGCTTTGTGCAACTTACATGCATTTTAACTGTCTCATCCGTTGTTTCAGGGTTACCACTTTTATATTATCTGAATTTGAAAAGATTCGGATAAACATTTTTTGGAATTGATGGATAAATAGATCAAATAGAGGAGATTGTTTCTGGTATTCAAAGACTGCTGAAATTGAAAAGAATTTTGATGATCATGATGCTCACAATCATCAAAAAGGGGGAGAAATATCAAACAGAAGAAAAGGTAAATATTTCAATTTCCAAGAATCAAGTTGATATTTGCCAAAGTCAAAGAAGTTCAAGATAAAGTGTTTCTGAGAGAAAAGTTCAAGACAGTTTGTTCAAGATGATCAAATGCGTGAAGATACAAAGACAATTCGTGCTTAAAGATTATTCAAGAATGTCTTAAAGTTCAAAGCCCGTTAAACCTCAAATCATGTTCATAATTCAAAGACTGAAGAAATTTTCCAAAAGTCAAAGCTGCAAAGATCGAAGATATAAAGATTTTGTTTTGAAGACCTTGATCAATGCTACACAAATTTGAAGTTCGTGTTTTCAAGACTTTGTGACTATTTGTTTCGGAAGAGCCTAATGAAGATTTAAAGCCGCCAAAGTGGATTCTTGAAGATAAAGCCTATCTGAAGATTAAAGAGCTGAAAACTATCGTCATAAATTTTTAAATCTTGAGTCCATAGGGGGAGATTGTTAGTACACAAATGTATTCAAGATTTAGTCTATTTGTATTAGTCAACAAATGTCAAAGTCAAAATAGGTATTGTGTTGGTCAAAGGTATAAATACCCATATTACAATTAATACCACTTTACAAAACTATCTTATAACTAGGACATTTTGTGTCCTAACAAAGTGTGTGTGTGTGTGTTTTAGAGAGTGGCCTCCAAGAGAGAAATTGTTCTAAATTCTAATCTTCTACATTTCTCAATCTATTCAAGAGCTTAATGGTTTAATCATTGTTACTTGATTACTCTCATATATGATTATTATGTTAATGCGATAAGAGTGTAAAACGAAAATTGAAAAAATAAGAGATGTACCATAAATTAAATAATTAACTATAATGTTTTGAATTGTAAATATTAAAAATATTTTTATGTAGTATATATGATATATAATTAAATAATTAAATCAAAAAATATTCAATATTAGGCTCATTTCGAAGGTATCGAATAAACGATTACAATGGTGTAACTTGTTAAAATTAAAACGTATTTTTTTAACGTATTTTAGTTAATAAACGATTATATGTGTTAATATGATGAAGGTGTAAAATTAAAATTAGGAAAGTAAAAAGTATAAAATAAAGTAAGTAAATAATTATGGGGGTTGAAAGTGCAAATATGAAATAAAAATCACAAAAAATCACATGTGTCGCGGGACACTCGGATGAAATTTTTAAAAAATTGACCCTGGTGACGTATCGTGGAAAAAATGGGTATTTTGATAAAATGGTTTACAAAGTGGGTATTTTGGTAAGTCAAAGTAAAACTTTGGGTATTTTAATTAATTTCCCTAAAATTTATATATTTTAGAATTAGATATTAACATTCAACTCCATTAACTTAATTCCCGAATCACTCAAAAAATTAAAAAATATAATATATTGAATATGGGTTGCTTAACATGTGTTTCCTCATATGCGATTTAAAAACACATAAAACCAGTAAGACATCGTGTGATGAAGAATAAAATTGAACATGAAACAAAATTATTCTTTCAAGTTTCAAGTTTCTGGCTTTAGATTTTAGATGTTTCACGTCGAATTGTGTGTGGGTCGTATCTAGTTCGCCAAAAGAGAAAATAATTAGTAATAATCTTGCATTTTCTCCTTTCTCATTTTTACAGACTCGAATTCTTTATAAAACGGGGAACTCTTTAGACATGAGCATGGCTTACACGACAGATATCACCAGAAAGAATTTAAGGCCCATTTAGAGCAGGACTCACAATTCACAAATCATAGAGAGAACGATGAAGTCGGGGAGTGATTTTAGGGATTTCTTTTTTAACCGTGGGTGATAAAAATCAAGGTATCACCAATGGAAGAAACCGCTGGAAACAACATTATGTAGACTTTTCGATGAGAAACAACCGTTGGGAAAAAGTGGGTCAGTAAAACTGTCCAATGGGTTTTTCTCTTTTTTTTGACGGAATGCTGTCGGTAAACCGTCAAAATTACATGGACAATTAAAAAAACATGGCACGGCTCTTTACCAACAAAGAAGTTGAGTGTTTATCAACTGCTTTCCGAGGTTTCCATTACCGATGGCTGCGTGCACCTCGACTTGTACTATGGTGTTATTAATGGGCAAGCATCAGATTTGATTATCCATTTGACTACCTAATGTTCTTTTTGGCATGTTTTTACCATTATTTTCATTACGGCAAAAAGAACGTTAACGTCGACCATTGAGTCCATGCTGTTATACATCTTTTTTAGAAGGCAACGCTAAACAAAAGGAATACAAAAGATGTAACCGAGTTAAGAATACTAATACGATTTTTGCATGTATAATATCACCTAAAAGGCATGTCATCATTACATGCACAGTTTTCGTAATGCGATATTTGATTTTTCTTACATTTTTAATATCTTAATTATTTGCAAGTTTTTAATATATAGTCTAATTTAACTTGTTTGTTACTAATGAGTAACACTACAAAACATATGTTTTATATATAATATTATATATGAATTAGAAATTTGACGCTATAAGCCACGCCTTGAAAACGCTATGGCATCGTCGTGGCTCCTAAGGCTTGAGGCTTGGCCTCGCTGCCACGTCACGCCTCACGCCATTTAGAACCTTGAAAGCATGTATGAAACACATCCAAGTATAATGAAAAATTCTCTCTAAGGGTGCGTTTGATAGGGTGGACATGACATGACAGAACAAACCCTGTACCACTTTTGGCATGGCTTAAAATGGAACACACTAGAACTAACTTGGACAAATGTGGAACACTTTTGTTCCCTCCTACCCCTGAAACTAATTGGAACAAGACCTAATGTACCACTATACCCCTAAAAAAATTAACCCGAATGCAATTCTCAAATTCACGCCTCTAGATCAACCTTTTCCTCCATCATCAAACTGGAATTCTTCCCCCATCATCAAAATCGATTCTTCCCCATCATCGAAATTGACTTCTTCTGCATCATCAAACCGACTTCTTCCTCCATCATCAAACTGAAATTCTTCCCCCGCCATCAAAATCGATTCTTCCCCATCATCAAGCTCGACTTCTTCTCTATCTTCAAAATCGACATCTTCCCCAATCATCAAAATCGACTTCTTCTTGGATGAAACAGAATCGAGTTATTCTACACCATCGAAATTGACTTCTTCTCAGATTAAAACTAATCAGATTCTACCTCTACCACTGAAATCAAAGATCGACTCTCTCCTAAAGAAATTAAAGATCGACTCTCTCCATCCACCATCTCAATTCAAGTCTTCTGGATGCGTTGTCATTTCCCGAGTTTTGTTAACCATCGTTGTGGTAATCATTTAAATCATAGTTGATGCTTTGTGATTTCTTCTACATGGGATATGATGTACTGCATTACATGCTTTCATTTTGATTTACATAGACACTGATTTAATTTGGTTTCATGATTGTTGATATATTAGACGCTTTTGGTTCTGATTGTTGATACATTACCGTTGTTTTGTTTATTTGTTAATTTTCATTTAGATCGATTATATGGTAAAAAAACACTAAAAACTCACTAGGGGTAAATCGGTCATTTTACTAGTCCTGTTTTGTTCTGTCCAGTCTAATCATGTCTTACCAAACGCCGAACAATTGTTTTGTTCTGTCCTGTCCTATCATGTCATGTCTGTGTACCAAACGCACCCTAAGTGCATAACAACTAAGACTAAAATGCACCATGTTTAAATTTAGTATGAGAGACCAAATACTTAAAAGGAGACACAATCATATATGACTTAAATTCAGTTAACACTTACGTAAAAGACATCATTCAGAGCCCACCTTTGATTCAGCCAGAGGCGAATATTGTTTGGTAAGAATTTAATAACCTCTTATTTGTTCCATAAACCTCTCACTCGATCATTTTCTATGGGACGAGAATTACTAGGGAATAGATAGAAGCCTAACAAGGACAACAAGTCGTGAGAGCTACCAAGTGTACTTAATTCATGGAGTGGTTAACAAACTTTTCTGGTGAGAAATTAAAATGTCAAATCAACAAAAGAAATAAAACGTTCCTCCATCTTCTCAAGATTATCATACCTTAAAAGCACATGGTGCGGATGAGTGTGGGGAGCGTTGTCAAGTGGACTTATTAATTAAGGCCCGAGAACGGTTTTGTGCACCCACAAAACTTATTTTCATAAGTAGAATTTCTTTTGATATATAAGATGCACCTGCTAAATTTTGATGGGTGCTCCACGATATTAGGAAATACAAAGAGAATCTACCAAAAAAACAGAAAAAGTTTCTCGAAATCAACCGGAAACATAAAAGGTCTCTCAAAATCAACCAAAAAACTGCAACAAAAAGACCTTAAAAGATCCCTCGAAATAGCGGTATTCAACTAAAAATAGATCATACAGCTTTGTAGGGCCTTGATCCAAGTTAAAGGTGCACATGGGGTCCGTCACTACGTTTCGTAAGTAGCTATAAAGATAGAGCAATCGATGATAGACTTCCACGCTTTTGAGAAGAATTAGAATCAAATCAATGATTTGAAAAGAGGCCTTTTGAAGCTGCATATGCTATGGACTAAGGTTCGGATCCAATTGAATTAAACCGATGACTTTAGCCCGAGATGATGTTGTATCAAAAGGTTTGCTGCCAATCCTATCAGTTTTGTAGGTGGTATCAGAAAATGTTATAATATGTTTATTGAATGGTTTTGAGCATTTTAACAAGTTTTTTGGACTTTTTTTTAAAAGAAAGTATTCTTGTAACATCCTGAATTTTCATTAATATTATTTTAATGAGGATTGAGATTTATTTGTATTTTGGATTAAACCTTGAATTATATGGAAATTTTATAATTCAATAGGGTTAAAATACAAGGGATTAAGTTTGGTGCTACTTTTGAAAGTTTGGAAACTAGGAGGGTATGTTTGGTAATTAATGGAAAGTGTGTATGGATAAAGTAGCTAAAATCAGATATTTTAGCTGAATTCTTGGTGTGGGTCGGTTTAGAGAAAGGAGAGAAAGATAGAGAGAAAAGGAAAAAGGGAGAAAGAAGGAAAACAAGGGCTTTGATCTTCAATTGGTAAGGAACTGAGTTTGGTTTTGATAAAATCTGTTGTGGGTTTATGATTGTAACCGAATCTGATTAATGAATAGGATTTCAGAATCATAAACATCAGATTGGGGTTGGATTTGTGCAGAGAAGCAAGTTTTGGTAACAAAGGTGAGTTCATTTGTTCCTTGCTTAAATAAGTGTTTTCATGTTAAATTAAACCTTGAAATAGTTGTATAAATTGGTTATGAACTGTATGGGATGGTTTGGAATGAGCTAAATCGAAGAGACATGAAAATGGATTGAATTTTAGGCTGCAGAACCGAGTTTTCTGGATAAATCGTCGTATCCGGATACCTCTGTGTTGAATGTTTCCGGACGCAGAAGAGTTATCCGGTAAGTTTTAATTTCGTATAAGTTTCCGGATGAATATAGTTACCGGATAGTATCCGGGTTACTTTAGTTTCCGGATATGTTGTCCGGATTAGTGTGTTGTCCGGATTAGATCAGTATCCGGAGAGTTGTGTATTGTCCGGAAAATTTAGTTGTCCGGACAGTCAAAGTTATCCGGAAACCCCTGTTGTCCGGACACTTTTGTGAAATTGAGAATGTTAGGTTCTGATGTCTGGATGCAGTTTCTGGATGTTTTGTCTGGTTAAGTTTTCTAAAAAAATTCTAGGGGCGCTGCCCCAGACCCCGTAAGGGCGTTGCCCCTTGACCCCATCCGCTAACCGGGTAGCGGAACCCCCGTACTAAGTCGCCGAAGGGGGGCATTTGAGGATGAAAATGCGATAGGTTATCTAGTATTCTTAGAGTTAAGAATATGATATGAGATGTGGTATGATATGTTGTTATGCATGTACGTTAGTAAAGTGTAATGGATCCATAGGCACTAGTGTTTGGTAATCATATGGAATAGGCGTGTGGTAATAATCGTTATTCCAGTGATGTGTGTAGTACTAATGGTTATGTGCACGTGGAATAGATGAAGATAGTCATTATTCTGATGTGTGTGGTACTAATGGTTATGTGCACGTGGAATAGATGAAATTAGTCAGTATTCTGATGAGTGTGAGAAACCCTGGAATAAACGTAATTCCCGGTTTCTAAGGAAGAAGAGGGATTGACATATGTAATTGTAATCTCTACTTCCTTTTCTAAGAAATGGGCATGTGTATATTGCGATTTCTTAGGTGGGAGCATTGATCTAGAATCTGAGAAAGATTCGTAGTGTGGCTCTGGAATAGGATGTGTACAGAAATGGGCATGTGTATATTGCGGTTTCTGGAATAGATGTGTACGGAACTGGGCATGTGTATATTGCGATTTCCGGAATAGAAACATTACTCTAGAATCAGTGCAGATTCGTAGTGTAGCTCTGAGACATGATATGATGATGGAATGTGTGTCAGTCATATTCATGGGATTGGATGAAAATCGTGTTAACGGAATAGAGTTATACGTATGGTAAGAAAAAGGGTAATCAGGTTTGTTATAACTTGTTTACATTGATTTTGCAAATATTATTATGGAAACGAATGTTCTCACTAGGCATTGGCCTAATCATTTCAAATGATGTTTTCTTACCAGGTACCGGCTCAGGAAAATAAAGGGTTGTGGGAAGAGCGTTTTGGAATAGAAAGGAAGTCCATTAACAGAAGGAGATTTTGAGGGATTGCTTAGATAACTTAGTAAATCTGATTATAGTAACATAATTAGATTAATAAGTTATTTGTAGAATCCTGTATCTGTAAATGTACTTTTGAGGATTAATTCACTTGCTATTTTTGTAAGTTTGAAGTTTATATTATCATAACTTGTGGAAAAATTGAGGTTCAAATTAGCCTGGAATTTGGGGCGTTACAATTCTAATAGTTGTTGTATAAGATAATTTTGAAAAATGTGCTATAAACCTATCTTTTTATAAAATATTTGCTTATAGAACAAACTTTTTAAATAGTATCCTATAAAATAGCTAATACAACACTTTATTTTAGAAATATTCTAAAAAAACTTGTTAAGACGTCTAAAAACATCCTATAGACTTATTGTAACACATTACATTTTATGGTCTGGTTCGATAAACTCAAGTTCTTTAAAGTATTTTATAACGACGTTTACGTATTTTTGTGCGCCCTATACCTATAAACCCAATTTTGTTGTAATGCCAGCAAAGGTTAAGAAAACCCATTTGATGCGATGCGTATGTGGATCTACGAAAGAGTTGGAACAAGCTCAAGTTTAGAGGCCAAGGCAGATCCATATATAGAAACCAACTATATATGCAGATGACAAATTAAACAATTATCAAACAATGAATATTATAATAAGCAAGTCACTGAGTTTATTGAAAAGTTGTATTTTGCAGCTACATCCTAATAAATTTCTTTTAGTGATAAAAAGAATTATGGTCAAAGTTCAACTGATGCTTTCATGCGTATTTTATACATGGCAATGTTACACAAAGCAAATACAAACATTGAGTTGGTGTTCCATGGTGCAGGGCTGAACGAATGCATACATCGAGACGTCTTTTTTTATCTGACTTGCTCGATCATTCAGTTTGTGGGTATTTTCTGCTATGTAAATAGGACATATTTTGCTTCCTATCACATCGTGATTTTCACTTACAAAGTCATCTCCATGCTTAAAGTGAAAAGTGTCCATCCTGATCAGATCAACTACTCAGAAGGAACCAAAATGAGTTAGAAAACAGATTAAGAGAGAATCGGATGTGTAACCAAACATTTTCTCCTCAGAATAGGAAGAATGAGATTTTTACCAAAAGATTAATCATAAGCCATAGAAATAAACTTTAGAAGAAAGAGTGTGTAAGAATTAGATGACGTTAATAAAACATACCCCAAAACATTTAGTAGTCAACGAAAAAGTCCACCTACACAATATTGAAGTCATTCTAATGAAACTTTTTACATGATGTAAAACACCTTGCAACATCGAAACTAAAATGCATATACACTTTGCGATATCGAAACACCTACACGATCCAAAACGAAATTGATAATACACTTTGCGAAATCATAACTAAAACCGATATACACTTGGAAAATCGAAAGTAACACTGATATACTATTTGTAAAATGAAACTAAAATCGATATATATACATTTGCAAAATGAAACTCTTAAAACTCATATATCAACAACTTCTTTATTCAAATCACAACAATATACAAACAGAAATATAAACCCTAATCTAGAATGAAAACTACTTAGCAATCTAGAGAGAGAAAGACGTTTGAGATATTAGAGAAAATGAATTGTTGTATTAACTACTGAACATACAACCCCTTTATATACTAATGAACAATGTTCATCTTCAGTCCCTCAGCTTTATGTTAACTTGCTCCGCTACCCTTTGATCCTCACAAGATGTGAGGCGCACCCCTTTGAGTTTCATATCACCTTTACAGAAATATAAACCCTAATCTAGAATGAAAACTACTTAGCAATCTAGAGAGAGAAAGACGTTTGAGATATTAGAGAAAATGAATTGTTGTGTTAACTACTGAACATACAACCCCTTTATATACTAATGAACAATGTTCATCTTCAGTCCCTCAGCTTTATGTTAACTTGCTCCGCTACCCTTTGATCCTCACAAGATGTGAGGCGCACCCCTTTGAGTTCCATATCACCTTTAGTCTCTAATTGTTCTACTTTCCTACACTTACACACACACACAATAAGTACACAATAAATAAGTGACAAGATTGATAAACATGTTAACTATTTTAACACCCTCCCTCAATCTTGACACTTGAATAAGTCCAACATGTGTAACTTTTCACAAAGATAGTTATGTTGACTTATTCCTAAAGATTTTGTGAAAATATCAGCAGGATTTTCAGATGAAGCAACTTTAACCGTTTTAATCATTCCTGATGCAACCTTTTCCCTTACTTGATGAACGTCTATTTCAATATGTTTCGTACGTTCATGAAATACAGGGTTATTTGCAATCTGAATTGCTGACTTATTATCACAATTAAAATTTACAGGAAGTAAATTTGTCACTTTCAAATCTTTTAACAAACCAAGAACCCAAATAATTTCGCATAGAGCAGCAGCCATTGCTCTATACTCAGATTCCGTAGAAGAACGAGAAACACATGTTTGTTTCTTGCTTTTCCACAAGATCATAGAATTTCCCAAGAAAACACAATACCCAGATACAGACCTTCGTGTAGATAAGCACTTACCCCAGTCGGCGTCAGCAAATACATTCAACTTAAATTCAGAAGAAACAGAAAAGTTAACACCTTTTCCTGGTGAAGCTTTAAGATATCTTAATACTCTTAAAGCTAACTTCAAATGAGACTGTCTTGGTGCATGCATAAACTGACTAAGACAATGAACTGTAAATGCTATATCAGGTCTTGTAGCTAACAGGTAAATCAATTTTCCAATTAATTTTTGAAACCTAGTGAAATCCTTTAATAAAGAATCAGTAGAATCAGAACCAAGAAAATCTGTCACAACTAAGTTCATATCCATTGGTGTTCCTATTGGCTTAACACCTAAATATCCAAACTCATTTAAAAGCTCCAAACAGTATTTTCGTTGTGACATGCAAATTCCTTTTTCCGTCCTCAAAATTTCTATCCCTAAGAAAAATTTTAGTTCACCCAGATCTTTTATCTTAAAATTTGATTGCAAATGTTTCTTTACCTTATTAATTTCAACTGAACAGTTTCCTGTCAATATTATATCATCTACATATACTAATAAAATAAGAAACACAGAATCTACAGATTTTGTAAACAAATAAAATAAGAAACACAGAATCTACAGATTTTGTAAACAAGGAGTAATCACAAGAACTTTGGCAAAAACCATTTTCAAACAAACAAGAAGAAAGCTTTTCATACCATTGTCTAGGTGCCTGTTTTAAACCATATAGAGACTTAACTAATTTGCAGACACGTTTTTCACTTTTAGAAAAATATCCAGGAGGTAATTACATGTAAACTTCCTCAACTAAATCACCGTATAAAAACGCATTGTTTACATCTAACTGGCACAAGGCCCAATTATTTTGTACATCAAGAGCAATAACAGATCGAACAGTAACCATTTTAACTACTGGTGAGAAAGTTTCCTCATAATCAAGTCCCTCCCTCTGTGAATACCCTTTTGCAACTAGTCTGGCCTTATATCGTTCTACCTCACCCGTGGATTTATATTTGATTTTATAAATCCATCTACAACGTATTGGTTTTCTACCTGGAGGTAACTCAGTCAACACCCAAGTCCTGTTTCTATATAAGGCTTCCATCTCATCATTCATTGCAGTTACCCAGTTTTGATCTTTAGATGCTTCAAAAAAATTATTTGGTTCTACAGCTTTATTTAGAGTAGAAACAAAACAAAATAGGTCTTTATCAAGAAAAGAATAGTTTACAACTCTTTCAAGACCATATTTAACTTTTCCTTCAATTACATAATCAGTAAAATGTTTAGGTAAGTTTGAAGATCTACTAGACTTTCTAGAAGAAGAGATCAATTGATTAGAAATACCCTCAGAAGGGGACCTCAAAGATTCATCGTGATTTTGAACTCTTAAGGGACTATATACAGTATCACCTAGATCACCGGCAGCTACCTCAGTACCACCATGGATCTGAGATCCGGCAGAATTATTTTGATTATTCAAATTTTCAGTTGTTTCACTGATAAATCTATCTGGGCTACTATCCAGGTGATCTGGGTTACTGTGATCATCAGTGTGACCAGAATTTGGTTTACTTTGAGTATTCGCCCTATTATCATCATAGGGTATTCCAGAAGCAAACTCATTAGACTGGTCAAGTATTGAATCAAAAAAATTTAAGTATTTATGCTACTAGAATTGTTATCTTGCTTGTCACTACTCATTTTAAAAGGGAATATAGTCTCGTAGAACTTAACATCACGAGAAACTATAATTTGCTTTGATTCGAGACTATACACTCTATACCCCTTTTTTGAATTTGAATACCCAAACAAGACACATTTCTCAGCCCGTGCAGAAAACTTATCGTTATTATTTGGTTTCATTGCAAAACAAAGACACCCAAAGTTACGAAGATCAGAAAGCACAGGAGAGAAACCAAATATCATTTCATAAGGAGATTTTCCATTCAAAACAGATGAAGGAGTTCTGTTTATAAGGTATGTGTCAGTGAGAATACACTCACTCCACATATTCAAAGGAACTTCCCCTTGGAACATTAGAGCTCTAGCAACATTCAGCAAATGTCTATGTTTACGCTCCACAACACCATTTTGTTGTGGAGTATAAACACAAGACGTTTGATGTAAAATACCATTCATCTTGAAAAAATCACTTAACCTATTATTAAGAAATTCAGTCCCATTGTCACTACGAAAAATCTTTACAGACTTCCCAAATTGAGTGATGAGTAAGCTGTGAAACGAAACAATGTTAGCATAAACCTCATCCTTGTGTTTTAACAAATAAACCCAAACAGAACGAGTATAATCATCCACCACAGTTAAAAAATATCGAAAGCCTTCTCTACTGTTCACACGATAAGGACCCCAAAGATCTATATGAATTAAGTCTCCTAAACTAGAGGTGTTACGATTACTTATATTGAACTTGTCCCTAGCTTGTTTAGCTTTGTGACAGATTTCACAAGGAAGCAAACCATGATCATTTTTAATTTCAAGTTTATCTTTTAACACAGTTAAAACTTGATCTGCGGGATGTCCTAATCGTGTATGCCAGAGATGACGAGATACATTACAAAAGATTGACATATTAGAGTTATTAATCCTATTATTGAACATATTAGAATTAACAACTGGATGACTATTAACCTGATCATGCCAATATAAACCACCACGTTCACTACCAGTCCCCACAGTCCCCACTATGTTCATTGCAGGAAAGTCCTGAATGAAAAAACACTTATATTCGTTAAATCCCACAAATATTCTGTTATCACGAGCTAATTTGTGCACAGATAACAAGTTTACATGAAAATCGGGGATCACTAGAACATCAAACAAAGTAACCTTATTATTTAGCTTAAAATTTCCAATCTTATTTATAACGACTTCGGCACCATTTGGTTGAGTAACTTTTAACTTTAAATCAGCAATATCAACCACATTTTCCAGATAAGCAACAGATGAGGTCATGTGTTGGGTTGCCCCAGAATCAATGATCCATCCATGCTTATTTAGATTATCAGTTTTTGAAGTAAAACCGGAAATATTAGCCATACCACAAAACATACCAGCCATATTAGCAGCAACACCATCGTTTTGTTTTTGGTCTATAAGAGACAGCAACTTGTTTATCTGTTCTTCAGTAAGAGATGAGTACGTAGGAACATGACTGGACCCCTCAGTGGTAGTAACATTGTTGGAAAAGGATTTTCCAGATTGATTTGATTTATTTTTATTGAACTGAAAATCTTTTGGAAAACCTGTTAACTTGAAACATCGTTCAATTGTGTGACTAGATAAACCACAATGCTTGCATGACAGAGACATTTTACCCGACTGTTTTTTGTTGTTAGAGGAAGTTTTGCCAAAAAAATGCAGTGTTCTGAACTTTGGTATCAACAGTAGGACGAGTCACACCTCTATGTGACTCCTCCCTTGATACCAAAGAAAAGGCGGTTTTAACAGAGGGCAAAGGATCAGTTAATAATATGTGGCTTCTAATATTAACATACATATCATCAAGACCCATCAGAAACTGCATTAATTTTAATAGTTGATTGTTTTTATAAAACCGGGCCGGGCCAAGAACCGGTTCGGGATCGGGCCGGGGTATTTTTCTTGTTTTTAAAAAAAAATAATTTCTTTGTATAATAATTAATTACTAAACTTTAGAAAGTAAAAAATTGGATTGGATCACTAAAATACACTTTAAAAATACGTTTTATTTATATAGCGAGAGCCGAGAAATGAGAATTGTATGCGTTTTTTGCGAGAAACAAATATAACGAGAGCCGAGAAATGAGAATTGTAAGCGTTTTTTGCGTTTTGTAAGCAATTGTAAGGTGGTGATCACTCCATAACACCCCTAGTATTTATATGGGGTTGGAGGGGATATTTTTGAGCCAAAAAACGGTCACAAAGGGGTTCCCAACGGCTCTCTAACGGTTATAATTTTTTGAAAAAAATCGGGTTGGGCCGGGTCGGGCCACAAACCGGGTCGGGTCGAGAAATTTCCTAAATACACGGACCGGTCCCGGCTCTCGGGCTTGAAACCGGTTCTTGACCGGGCCGGGCCAGAACCGGTTCTTGGCCGGTTTCGGGTCGGTCGGGGCGGGTCGGGTCAGTTTGGCCACCACTAATCTAGAGAGAGAAAGACGTTTGAGATATTAGAGAAAATGAATTGTTGTGTTAACTACTGAACAATGTTCATCTTCAGTCCCTCAGCTTTATGTCAACTTGCTCCGCTACCCTTTGATCCCCACAAGATGTGAGGCGCACCCCTTTGAGTTCCATATCACCTTTAGTCTCTAATTGTTCTACTTTCCTACACTTACACACACACAATAAATAAGTGACAAGATTGATAAACATGTTAACTATTTTAACAGAAACTAAAATCGATATACATTTGCAAAATCGACACTGAAACTAATATACTCTGGCAAAATCAAAACTGAAATCAATATACTCACGCAAAATCGCAACTGAAGTCATACACTTACAAAATCGAAACAGAAACAATATACAGTAGCAAAATTTGAAACTGAAATCGATATACACTAGCAAGATTGAAACTGAATCGATATAGACTTGAAAAATCGAATGAAAATGATATACACTTTCAAAATCGAATATCGTTGCAAAATCGAAACTGATGCGCTATATCAAAACTAAAATCGCATCGGAAGTTAAAAAAACAAACCTGGGTCTGGTGTGGGCTGTGGAGACGGTGGCCAGGGTTGGTGGTGACGACCGGGACGGTCGCTTGGGAGGAGAATATGTGGGTAATTGAGTTAGGGTTCTTCTTGCTATTGAGAGGAGAAGATGTAGGTAATTAGAAAATTTCATTGACGACGGCGACGGTAGTTTAGGTTTTATTTATTTTCATTTTTTAATCTTAAATTTTACATGTTAATCACTTTTTTATGAAAAAATTTAACTTTTTGTTTTGGCAGGTTTTTTGAATTTTAACTTTTAAATTTTGAATTTCATAAATTTTTGGAGACAATTTAAGTTTTGGTAAAATTTTAATTATTAAATTATTATTTATTTTATTAAACCTTAATTTAATTACGTAATCACTATTTTATTTAACTAATACATTCTAATATATGCCTTTATTAAAATTTTAACCAATACTTAATTATTATTTATTGTATATGTGTAGTATGGGGAAAAATTAAGGTGAAAAACCTAAAAAGAGATCTGGACTGTTAGTCATTTTTAATCTCACCCCTAACCATGAGTTGTTTTTCTCATGGAAATTGATCATGTGCATCTTGGATTCTCGGTGTATCTTATTAATGTTGATCTTCAATAATGATTCATTCAAAGGTTCAGATCTCTTCTTACGTTTCTCACTATAACTTATGTTCTCATTAAAATAATTTATTTTTTATTTAAAAAATTACAATTTTCGTCAAAATCACATGTGATTTACAGTTAATTGAATTTTCCCAAACTTTGTTTTTCTAATCACATGTAATTTAAAATGTAAAAGGCATTGATTCAAATTAAACATTGGTAAATAAATTACTATTACTGAAACAGAATCACATGTGACGTGTAGCAAAAGAAATTTAATATGCATAAGATCACATGTGATTCAAGCGTAAATAATTTGATCACATTGGTGTTGTTGATAACTTACATTTCTTAATGCATCGTATTGGGCCATCATGGACTTTAGTGGTTCTTTATGAATTGTATTAGTAAAATATAGGTTTGTTTCATCTTGTTCCACTCTATTCCATGGATGGGGGTGGAAAAGACATGTTAATCAACCGTGTTGGGTCTTCATGTGGTAATGAATTATTTTGAATCTTAATGGACTTTAATAACTCTTAATGAACTTGAACAGGCCTTGATGGGCTTTTGCAATTTTGATGAACTATAATGGGCCTTGACGTATCAAATTTGACTCAATGGTTGTTAACGAACCTTATTCGACCTGTATGGATTTCAGTGGCTCTTATTAAACTTGATTAGGTCTGAATAGACTTTAGTGACTCTTAATGAACTGTAATGGATTTTGCTGGGTTATATTGGACTCAATGACTCTTAATAAAATGTAGTGGATTTCATGGGATTTAGTAGCTTTTAATGAACTTCAATGAGTCTGGATGGGTCATATTGGACTAGCAGTTGTTACTGAACTGTATTGGGCCTACATGGCTTTATGTCGCAGTTAATAAATGTATTGGGCCTTCAAGACCTCACGCATAAATAACCGAGTCTATCTCACTACATTGTCTCTCCCCAGCTCTAGTTGAACAACCACACCCGAGTTTCTGATTAATTCTAACATACTCGTTTCTTGCTAGCTTTTTGCAATACCAACCCATTCCTCACAGATCGACATAATCTATACCCTCACTTCGTTGTGCTAAATACTTCATTCTTTACGAACCATCCATCTCGTAGGTAAAACGCTTATCTAAAACAGCAGTCTTTCACTATCTTAACACCCCTACAAAGTGTTCCTTCAACTTTCAACCTTCTGATTCAAGACTTCGGTCTCATACACCTTACACGACTGCCGACTTTAACGTCAATAGTTGACCTGTTGATACTTCCTTAACCTATTCTTCAACAAGGGTCCCTTACCGAACCTAATCCTTCCAACATATCATAATCAAATTCACATCCCGTCGTCCTCATTTCAAACTCACTCGTGTAACGTCGATATTACAAGTTCACTTTAAAACTCTTATTCGGCGACGTGGATATTTCTTTCCTACTTCACCACACTACTCATAACGAGTTGCTAATACCAACACCTGGATGACTTCTAGTCCTTCCTCTGAACACCACCGTCCCTCGGCAACTGTATTTCCAGTCACCGCACGAGGGTACATACCCTCATACAACCGACATTAAAGTCCACTTCCGACTCTTCCACTACTCACCTCTCCTCTAGTACGCAATTACCAAAGCTACAAACATTCACTCCCGATTTGTCCAACACCTCTCCACTCTAGGAGTTCTTCCTTAGCTAAAAAAATGTAATACTCTACGACCTATTGAGTTCGTAGCCTTCATGCCTGACAACGCGATAAATGAATCATTTCACACTTTTGATCATTTTAAAGAAACAACACTTGAAAACAACTTGGGTACACACGACCCGAACATTCTCATAACTCCAATGCCCTACACAACGATCTTGAGGATCGTTTGCATGCAATCTTTCCGTAAAACTTAATCTTACTCAACCAAAAATATGTTATTACGACAGAAATAAATATTGGATGAAAATCTTCCCATACGACAAAATTCTGAAAGAAGTTTACTAACACGAAGTAGACCAGTCGGTCCTCACACTTATTTATATAACTTCGACATGTCAATACTCATTTTGGTTATAAAAGTTGTGCATTCAAACGTTTTCCTTGGCTTATCATGAAAAGAGTGGAATATTTTGCAAATCGTAAACCTCAAGACTTCATTGTACGATGTGAATGGATTTGTATTTTTCTTTAAACATACGCTTGCACACGCCGACTCGTATCCGATCAAATTTGATATTTACACGTTTATACTTTTCTTATGAAAAATCTCATGTACACATATACGAACTCAATGCATGAAACTCTACTTGCAATTGAAGGATACTCACTCAAACAAGGTCAATCGCTTTACTCACGCAACTTATCATTGACACTCTACTTCGACCAGTGGTCGCCCTCTCGGCCTTGCAACGATTTGCTATACATACATTCAACAGTCCACCTACTCAACCATTTCATACTATTTCGTCTTGATCAACTATCTCACTTTCCACTTCTACATGGTTTCGTTTCACTATAGGTATCTTATTTCATTTATCCTGCTAATGGAAAGCTCGACCAAGAACCCAGGGCTCCATTGATACCTTCAAGGTTTTGACACTGACTTTCCTTACCATCCTGACTGATCTATCCCATGATCTCTAGAATTGGGACTCTCCCGAAATAGGAGTCTTACTAAAACTCAAGCATTCTTCCTCTCCGAATCCACGAAAAGCTACCTTTAGACGACTCGTAATACTCTATACAACACTTCTTTTCTACGATGTATACGTACATCACATCATGAACGCTCTCTCATGATACTTTCCCAACAATGGGTCTCAATCTACCCCTCAGAGATCTTGCTGACATTCTAGAGTACTGGAACACGACACCTGTCTAGCTTCAGACTACAACTTCGGAATAATAAGGCAGATCAAGCACATACATGTACCTGTAAATTCACAATTACACTGGCCAGGTGTAATCCCAAACTTACCTTACATGACTGTCCTCAGTACCCTATTAGTCCTATTTCCACTATAGTGTCCTCCTAACGCATTTCTTATATCAATAATAGTGCCCTCCTAACGCATTTTCCTGATTCTCAGTTGTGATTTCTACTCCCAAGTTTAAGTTTAGGCCCGTCCGGTCACCTAAATCCCTTAAACTATGGCTCTGATACCAACTATAACAACCCAAACAAAATTTAAACATTTCTATTCATAAAATAGAATATCCCAAAACGAGTCCCAATAATTACTTACATCATAACAAAATTGGTTGGCGGAAACAACCTACACAACTGAGAAATAGACTAAATGGTACTATAGTGCCTCTACACTATTCATCTTCCTCTTGCTAACGCCCTGCTTACTTGCTAGAGCCTTTCGATACATGCTTTCCTGAAAAGGTTTTGTTTGAAAAAAATGCGAGGGTTAGACCATAAGGTCTAGTGAGTCCCTCCTAACAGTTATCAAAGCATTTAAAAACAGTTTATCTTTTCAGCATAAAACGTTCATACTCAACACGTCAAAAATCATATACGGACTAAAGTCCGCCTCCTCGTAATCTGACACCCTGAAGCCACCCGAAGGTGACAACGAGTCAGCCTCATGCTGCCTTGCGGAGCCTCGCTCCTGGCATATAGGGACCTCCCTTCCCGCACGAGAGCTGGCGGAACTACTTTCCCGTCTTTGCCAGTTTACGTCTCCTCGATGTATGCATACATTCAATCATAAAACTTTCAACAACATTTATACAATCAAGCATAAATATAGCATGGCAATTCTCATTATAAAGCCTCTTTATCAAACACAGTAAAAGACACGTATTCTGATTTAGAAAACTCACCTGATACGTTTGCTTGCGTTTCCCTACTCTGCTCTTTACTTCCAAAATGTCTACCTGAACGAGGGGACAGATTTATAAGCTGACTAGGACTATCCGGACACTTCTCACCTGACACACAACTTTTCCGGACAGACTACCGGGTAAACCACACTTTCCGGACATCACTACTTTTCCGGACAACAACGCTTTTCCGGATGACTCTCCTATCCGGACACATTGAGACTACCTGACAACTTCTATTTTCCGGACGATATACCTATCCGGATGGCTCACTTATCCGGACGACTAAACTTATCCGGACAATCACTATTTTCCGGACAGTAACAACTCCCGGACAAACACACTCTCCGGACAACCACCTGTCCGGACAACTTCCTATCCGGATAGTCCACTCGTCCGGAGACCTCCTAACCATAAACGAATCCGGACGCCCGAGAAGGTGTCCGGACGTCGACCTGGTCCATTTTTGGGCTGAAACCCATAGGCTAAACTCGATTCTCTCGAATTAAAGATTAGTAATAGCAACAACAACTATAAACTTAGCAATTAACGAGTTCTTAGCAACAATAACACATTATGAGGCTCGATTTCTCCCACCCACCTTCAAACTCTATTTTTTAGCCAAAACTCAAAAGGATAAACATTCTATAATCAGACCACATATTCGAGAGGTTAAGGAAGGTTTACCTGGTGGATTGATTACTAAAGAACACCTTCTCTTCTTTCCAAAAACGAAATCTCCTTCTTCTCTCTTTCTTTATCTTCCCTTCTTTCTTCCTCTTTTCTCCTCTTTTCCTTTTTCTCTCTTTTGTTCTTCCAGCCGACCACACACACAAAATCAGCAATAGGAAATATTCTCCTAGGGTTTTGGACCCTTTTATACTCCATCCCAAAGATACCAATCAGCCCCTCAACTTCTACTTATTACCAAATCTTGACGAAAAACGTAAAACTTTCCAGATTGGTCTGGGTCGTTACAAAAGAATACTTACGTTTTTAAAAATACGTTTTATTATAATTTGGTCGATCAAATACACTAACAAATACGTTTTTATTTAAAAATAAATTTTAAATAAAAATTCGGGCCGGTCCTATAATCGGTATCGGTCCAATAACATGTCACGGGCGGGGACAAACTATGTTTTTGGATGAAACTCATAACCGGTTAAGGGCCAGCGGTTGCAAACCGGTCCCAAACGGTCTCGGTCGGGCCGGTCCCGGTCTCGGTCCTCTACCAGTGTCGGGTCCATTTGGCTATCTCTAAAAATGGGTGGTAATAATAAACTATATTAGACCTTGATAGTCGGACTCCTTGATGTTGATTAACTATATTGGGCCTTAATAGATACATTGATAATTGAAACCTTGAAAAGAGAGGGAATGAAAATCAAAATACATTTTTAAATCTTTTTAGTTAAAATAAGAAGAAAAATAAGGATAATGAAAAACAAAGAGGCGCCGCCGGTTTTCTATTTTTCTAATTGTTTGAGAAACATTTAATTAAGATAAAAATATATTAAAAAAATTTATTTGAACTAATAGTTTTATTTAACGTAAATATTTATTAAACTTTTATTTAAAACTATAAATTTACTTGACATAATAAATTCTGTGATTTTATTTCATTAAAGCACCAACTTAATATTTCATTTTTATTAAACAATTATGGAAAAATATATATGAATAAATGGCCATACCATTTATAACATGATCATTCATCATCTTAAAATCATACATATTTAATTTAATTATGGCCTTAGCGGTACTTGTACTTATAGGTACACAAATTTCATTTGTTTTCGTTTGATTCACTTTATGTTATAGTTGTCATTTTTTTGTTTCGTTGGTTGGCGTTTTGTGCTATTATACAGGTTTGGGAAATGTTTAAATTACATCAATTATGTTGTCGAAATTTAAAAAAAATACTTGGTACTTTGTCATGCATTGTTTGTGATACGGAATATTAAAATCTTTTGGTTTTTTACAATTAAAAACCATTGTTATGTTGAAGGAAACTTAGTAGCAATCAACCTCCAAACTCATAATATGTTATTTAGACCACATTTGTTTTTGTGTAAAACATAATTTGGATGTGTTACTTGTTCACAAACTAAACAATCCAGGAAACCCAATATCTTATTACTCTTGCATTCCATAACTTTGACCAACGTACTTTTCATTTTCTTATACTATACACGTCTTTATGATTTTGTCATAAACATGCATAAATTATTATTTTTCTTCCATGTAAATTTGGATTGTTTTCGTGATTAGAAAAAAATAAGTATCTAAAAACATAAATTTAAAATGGTAGTTTTGTAGTTGTTGATATTTAACACGTAATTGTTGGACTACCTTTTTTTCTTGAATTACGTAAAGCAAATATTGTAATTTTATTGAAGTTGGATAAAAAGACCCGAACGAACTCAGAGCGGCCCGAAACAGTCTTGATCGGCTAAATACCAGTTGTCCATGTTCAGATCAGAATATTTGAGCCATGCAAGATTTATCCAAACCGGTCGAAAACCAGGCTAGGCTTTGTGGCAAACCGGACCGGACCACATTGGTTCGAGTCCTAGTTCTTTTTCTTTTGATATTTTGTCGACCAAAATTAAGTTATAAACATTAAAGTTATGTACAAAAAACAAAAAAAGTTGAAACATTGGTTTTTTTTATCGGTTTGTGCCTACCATTACTACATATGACATACAATGACGTAAATTTCTAAACCGTTATCGTATCATGACATACGACATAAAATCCTCAACCGTCGTCGTATCATGACAAACGGTGAGGTAAATTTCTCAAAACCGTCACCAAATCATAACATCTGGTGATGTAACTTTATCAAAACCGTCACTATAAATAACATACGGTGACATTAATCATTTAAAACTGTCACCGTAACATTACATACCGAGAGGTTTATCATTCAACACCTCCACTGTAATATGAAATACAATGATGTTTATTTTTTTGAAAACCATCATCGAACATGTCATACGGTGACATTTATTTTTTTAAAACTTTAACCATAGTATGACATACAATGACGTTTATTATTCAAAAATCGTCATCTTAACATGATATATAGTGGCGTTTATTATTCAAAAAAGTCACCATAGCATGACATACGGTGAGTAAATTTTCCTCAAAACCGTCACCATAACATGACATACGGTGACGTGTATCAATCAAAATTGTCAGGTAACATTGCATACTGTGACATTTATCCTTCCACATCGTCACCGTAGTACGACAAATGGTGACGTTTATTTTTCAAAACGTCATAGTAATATGACATACAATGACGTTTATTATTCAAAATTATCATATTAGCATAACATATAGTGACATTTATTATTCATAAACATCACCATAACAAGACATATGGTGACGTAAATTTATCAAAACCGTCTCTGCATCAGAATATATGGTGACGTAACTTTATCAAAACCGTCACTATAAAATGACATACGGTGACGTTCATCATCCAAAATTGTCACTTTAACATTACATATTATGACGTTTGTCATTCAACACCGTTACCGTAACATGATATACGATAACATTAAGATTTCAAAACTGTCACTATAACATGACATAGGGGGACGTTTATTTTTTAAAACCGTCACCATAGGATGACATATAGTGACGATCATTATTTAAAATCATCATTTTAGCATGACATACATCGACGTTTATTATTTAAAAACGTCACCAAACGTTACCATAACATGACTAATGGTGACTTTTTTTTCTCTCAAAACCGTCACTGTAGCATAACGTACGATAATATTTATGTTTCAAAACCGTCACCATAGCATAAGGTACGGTGACATTTATTTTTCTAAACCCACTGTAGCATGACACTAGGTGACATATTTTTTGAAGTCGTCACTGTAGCATGACATGATATGACGTTTATTTTTCAAAATCGTCATCGTAACATGACGTACGATGACGTTTATTGTTCAAAATTGTCACCGTAGCATGATGTATGTTGACGTTTATTATTTAAAATCATCTACATAACATTACAAATGGTCACGTTTATTATACAAAATCGTCATCGTAGCATGACTTACGTGGATGTTTATTATTTGAACCGTCACCATAGCATGATATATGATAACATTTATTATACAAAACCGTCAACGTTGTGACATAATTGTTTTAAAACCGTCACCATAACATGACATATGGTGACATTTATTTTCCAAAACCATTACAAAAAAATGACATTTGGTAACGTACTCAAAACCGTCACCGTAACATGACATATTGTGACGTAAATTATTCAAAACAATCAATGTAGCTTGAGATATGGTGATGCAAATATTTTAATACCGTTACTGTAGCATGACATATGGTGACGTAAAATTTTCAAAAACCCTTGCCATACACTAACTTTTGATGACACAAATTTTGCAAAACCGTTGCCATAGAACTTGATGACTTTTGGAAACGGTTTTCAAATAAACGTTACTATATATATTTGAGAATAATCAGATAACAAGATTAAACCATAAGCTTCATTGATTGATTGAGAAAATGTAGAAGATGAGAATTAGGAACAATTTCTCTTGGAGGCCACACACACACACCTTGGTGTCTAGATACACTAATGACCTCACTTCACAAACCCTAACAATTAGGTTTAAATACCCTTTGACCAAACCTAGCTATTTTGACTTTGACCTTTGTTGACTAATTACAATTAGACTAAATCTTGGATACATTAGAGTACTAACAATCTCCCCCTATGGATTCAAGATTTAAAAAAATTATGACGCTAGTCTTCAACACTTTAATCTTCAGATAGGCTTTATTTTCAAGAATCCACTTTGGCGGCTTTAATCTTCATTTAGGCTCTTTAAAGTCAACAAGTCAACAAGTCTTGAGACACGAACTTCAAATCTGTGTAAGGTTGATCAAGGTCTTCAAACAAAATCTTTTTATCTTCGAAACATTGGTCTTTGCATATTTGATCTTTGGTAAATCTCTTCAGTCTTTGAACATGAACGGGATTTGAGGTTTAACGGGCTTTGAGCTTTAAGACATTCTTGAATAATATTTAAGCATGGTCTGTCTTTGTATCTTCACGTCTGAACAACAATAATCTCTGAACATTGAAGCATATTGAGTTGAACTTCTTCTTCTTTGACATATATCTCTTTGACTTTGAAAATTGAGATATTCGGATTATCTCCCTCTTTTCTTCTGTTTGATATTTCTCCCCCTTTTTGATGATTGTGAGTATCATGATCATCAAAATTCTTTACGATTTCAGCAGTCTTTGAATACCAGAAACAATCTCCTCCTTTGATCTGTTTAACCGTCAATTCCAAAAACAATTATCCGAATCTTTTCAAATTCAGATAATATGAAAGTGGTAACCCTGAAACAACGGATGATTCAGTTAAAATGCATGTAAATTGCACAAAGCCACTTAGTACAACGGATGTACTTTGGAAAGGGGCTTTTTGATGTTCACTCCTCCAGGGCTTCCATTCAATAATCGAAAAACACGAAGGAATTTCTATGAACGTTATGACAAGAAAACATATTCCTTGTGTGTACGTGCAAGTGTAGAAATGATTGAAGCAACTTATGCTTGATAATAGTTAGGCTCAAATTGTGTAAACTGTTGAGACATCAACAAGTTTTCCACGGACTCAATGTGCATTAATGAAGAGCGAAGGTGGGGCAAACTTCCTTCTTTTCAATATCCAACCTTCCGAGTGAAGATTAGATAGATAATATGCTCCATCCCCAAGAAAATGAAACATTTCTTTGTTGAGAAAGAAATGAGTAGCTGGTGGGGTTAAAGCAAGAGTTGGCATGGGCTAGTTGCCTGTTTCAATGATGGTCACCAAAGAAATGTGAACCAATCAGTAATGTGGCTGCCCGGCTCAGAAAGTGGCTGGTGCAGAGTTCTCGTATTCTTTTAACTCTGTTCTGACACCCTCTTTCTGTTTTTAATCTTCTCACATCTAACCAAACTCTCTTTTTCATTTTACCTCAACACAATGAGATTACTCAACAGGATGAGTTATCTCCCCCACTCTTTGATTTCGACCCCTCACCCCTCAATCACTCAAGGATAACTTCTTGGGTAGGAAACACTGGTTAACGTGGATCCATAGAAGTTCTTTTAAGCTCTCACACTGATTCCCATGAATGTTGTCCTAAAAGATATGTTGCTCAACAGTTTATCTTGAACAATTATAAATCTCAGCTTTTTGAATTATATTGTCATCAGAATGTATGCTCCTTAATAAAATCATGAAATATTTGAGCATTTGAACTTTGAAGATTTCTCAAAACAAGGATATTGAATGAATGAAGTGAATTCGAAAGACTTGTTTGAGAATCTAACAAAGTATCAATCAGATCAAAATAACATGAATGATAATCATGTAAGGTTTAGGGTATCAAAGAATTGGATCTATTGTTTATATGAACAAATATAAACAATCTTTGAATGAAACGGTTATGCTCTTACTCTGAAATGAATATGATGCTCAACAAACTTTGAATACTAGCGGGAGTATTACCATCGAAAATTGTTTCATTTTGTGACATGGTAATAACAAAGTCAATAAAAAGCTGAACCGGTGTGTATGAATACTTGAAAGTATATAGACAAGATAATACGCAAGTATTAATCTTTGGAAACACACGGTCAGAAATAATGATATAACAACCCGAGATATACATGAAAACATTTAAAACACACTTCTAAAATTATAAAATCTGTTTGAATTAGAGAAGTGGTTTGAACATTTAAGAACACGTTTTCATGTTTGAAAGTTGTTCTTCTTTCAAACAATCTCAAATTGAGTTCAGAAGATACTTACAGTCATCAGTATTATCTCCCCCTCAAATTATGATCGACTGATTTAAGATCGGATAAGCTCCCCCTCAAAATCTGCAAAGATCTTAATTTGACAAAATCAGCACATGTAACAGTCAAAGTAATTTTTTTTTAAAGATCAAGAACGAGTCCTGATCTGATATGATCAGAAGTCAAACACATTTAAAGCTCGGGTTCTAAACTGAAGTGTTTAGAAACCATAATCATCATTGAAGTGCGGGTTCTGAACTGATTTATTCAGAAACCATTATCTCTTTGAAAAGCGGGTTCTGAACTGAATTATTCAGAAACCATAATCTCTTTGAAAACCGGGTTCTAAACTGATGTGTTTAGAAACCATTATCATCATTGAAGTGCGGGTTCTGAACTGATTTATTCAGAAACCATTATCTCTTTGAAAAGCGGGTTCTGAACTGAATTATTCAGAAACCATAATCATCATTGAAATCCGGGTTCTAAACTGATGTGTTTAGAAACCATAAACATGTAGAAAGATATATCAATAAGCACAAACAATCAAAAGTTTAGAATCTTTCCCCCTGAAATTATGCAGATGGTTTCAGCACAGGTATTCTTCTTCAAATCTGCACAATTCTCTTATGTTTCCCAGTCATGTGTTTGTATAGTTCTGACAATCAGCACCACACATGATAAACCTGCAAAACAGATTAAGTAGATTTTGGTACCCATTGCCAATTGGGTCCTGGCTTGTTATGTGCAGTTCGATTTGAAGGAATATTGTAAGTACCATACCAGTACTGAACATCTTCTTTCTTAACAAAATCATTAGTTCCACAATAAGAACAACATATTTGCTTTTGTGCTAACCTAATCAAATGATTTGCAGAATAAACAATATTAGGTTTAACAAAAGACTTACCTTTTGGAGCATTGTTCTTCTTGTTCACCTTAGGCAGAGGAACAGATGACTTTAGGGCATCTTTTTCAGGAGTGGAACCTTTCACTTTCCAAACCATCTTTACAGGCTTGAAAATTGGAGTATCTGAACTTGTAGCAGCACAGTAATCAAATTTCTTCTGTAGATTAGATTTGATCTTCTGCTCTTTCATAGCTTCCGTGGCTAAAGCAGACAATCTCCTTGTGAGTTTTGAGATTTCAGCCTGAAACATCTTTCTTTCATCTGAATAGACATCTTTCACACTTTTTGCTTGAAAATCTTTAATTTTCTTCTTTTCAGATTCTTTTATTTCGATGTCTAATTCTTTTTCCAAATTAGATGTTTTCATTGAAAGCTCAACACTTTTTGATTCAAAAACTTTCCTTTCAATGTCAAACTCAAACATCTTTTTCACAAGCTTTTCCTTTTCTAAAAATAAAACCTTTTCAAAATCAGAAACTTGTTGTGAAAGTTTTAAGCATCTAAGTTCGAGAGATTTCTTTTCTTCAACTGATTTCTTGGAAAAATCAGAAAACTTCTTTTCAGATTTCTCTCTCTCACTGTTTAAAAGAACTGTAAGCATGACTTCCTTTTCAATATCAAAAGCGAGTTGATCGTCATTTCTGACTTCTTCAATTTTGCTTTTAATACTCAACTCAAGATCGACAAGCTTCTGTTCGAGTACCAAAGGAGGATAATATATTTTTTCTTCAGAGACGGGTTTTGATACAGTTCCCTTTGGTGGCTGAACAACATAGCTTTCAAAATAGTCATTAGGCAAAGGTTTTCTTATCTTGCATTGCCTTCCTATTTGCTTGATCATAAATATAAGGAAGTTGCATGGTTACAGTTGTCTTTCTTTTAACTTCTTCCTCAACTCCATGTTCCTCCTCATTAAGCCATTTGATCTTGAATTTAGGATCTTTTAGATACTTAAGCCATCGAAACTTGTATAAACAAGGTGCCTTTTTCAAAGCATTTTCTAAATAATGAGGATTGTCATATCCCACACCCCATTTCGAATTGTAATATCTAAATTTCTTTGGAGTGTTTAGAAAAATTGTTTGCTCAGATTGACCAAGTTTGTACAGCTTCGCTTCTAGATCACTTGCTTTTTCGGTCAATTCGTTGTTAATATCTTTATAGGATTGCAACAAATTTTCAAGCTCAATCTTCTGTTTTTCAGAAACTCTTACCTTTTCTTCCATTTCATCCATTCTTCTTCGGAAAGAAGTTCGAGATTGTTCGATCTCAACTCGTTCCTTTTTCAAATCATCTTTTAACATGTTATGGTCAATGATTACTTTTCTTTGAGATGCAATTGTTTTATGCGCATTTTTGAGTTTCTCAGTTAAATCATCTGTTTGTGATTCAACTTTTGCTTCAGAAATTGACATCTTGTCCTTGAGAGTAACAGTTTCCTCTGAGCTTGCCTTAGGTTTGTCTGTTGAAGAATCATTCCAACCCATATATTCTAGCACGAGATAATCATCCAATGAATAATCATCCATTGTTACCTGAAAAATAGAATGTCGGATCGTTAACAGATACTTCGTGAGAAGTAGAATTTGTGCGTTTGTACGATCAGAGAAAAAATATCGATTAAAGTCAGAAAAATATTCTCAAAAATAAATTTTGAAAAACAAATTGTAAATTTGTCTCCCAAAAATTAATTCCGAAAAAATTAATGCGAAAAACTGGACTTTAAATCGACAAACCTGCAAAATATGAGAAAGATATATCAGTTACGGATAATTGCAGGCAAAAACTGATAAAATCGACGAAAAATGAAAAATAATGGAGAATAAGGACTAAAACTGACAACTTACGAAACTAAAATGAAAAACAAGGACTAAAAGTGAAAAAAAATCTAAAACTTAGACTCAAAGGACTAAAAATGAAAAATTCTAAAACCAACAAGTCTAGGGACTAAAACTGTAAAAATCTAAAAGTTAAAACTACAGGGGCTGAAAGAGACAAACTATAAAACTTTAAGTCCAGGGACTACAATTGACAGACTCTGAAACCTTAAGTCTAGGGACCAAAAGTGTCAAAATCTAAAACTTTAACTGGACTTAACGAACTCTTAACTGAAGGACCAAAAATGTAAGAAAACTAACGGACAGTTAGTAAAAGTGACACTAACGGACTAACTAGGACTTAACAGAACTAGGACCTCAAATGTAACAAAAACTAACGGAAACTAACAGAACTAACGAAAAAAGGACCAAAAATGTAAAGAAATTAACGACACTAACGAAGAGCCGTTAGTTACTGTTCATCTCCAATGAGTTGCGACTCCGATGAATTCCGGCGGTTTTTCCAGATTCCGGTGAGATTCCGGCAAAGTCGTTTTTCCGGCGAGTTTGAGTTGCGACTTCCCGGTGACGTTTGGGTTGCGACCTGTTGCGACACAACTTTCACTTGAGTTGCCACTCCGATGAACACCGGCGAAGAAAACCCAGATTCCGGCGAGATTTCGTTTTTCCGGCGAAGGTTACCCAGATTCCGGCGACACTTTCAACACATATATCTCGCTCATTTCTTGCCGTTTTTCAGATAAGAATGTTGCAAATCGATCGAAATTAACAAACAAACGGATCTGTGAACCCAAACGACTCAGATCACAGTTAAAACTATCAAATCGATCATCACACATGATTTCATCATCGAAGAACAACGTCGACCTGCAAAACTCGAAACCAACTGAGATCTGAGTGATTTTCGAATCTGATTGTTGCAGGATGATCGAAAACAAAATACGAATCGATCTGTGGACTCAAAGTCGATTAAAAAACACACAAAAACAAGATCGATCGTGAAGAATCGCTACTGCTTCGATGAACTTCCTGTTTTTTTTTCCAGATCTGTCAAAGCTTAAAAAATAACACCAATATATTGATGAACATCAAATGTTTAAAAGCCAAGATGATCCAAAATCACATGTGATAACAATTTGTGTAAACAAAATTGAATCAAAATTTGTGATAGAAGTCACGAAGAACACTGTTGATTTCAAAATATTTTAAACACTTGAATTTTGTATTTGACAAAAATCAAATGATTTCTATGATTCAGAACATCAGTAGAAACACATTTGTGAAAGATGATTTATCCAAAACACATTGAATCAACCAAAATTTTGAAAAAATTTCAACAAAATCTCAAAAACCAAACAACTCTTCAATTTCTTCAAAATTTGATAAAAATGTATGGATTGATGCACAAATTCAAACCTGTTAGGCTCTGATACCAATTGAGAATAATCAGGTAACAAGATTAAACCATAAGCTTCATTGATTGATTGAGAAAATGTAAAAGATGAGAATTAGGAACAATTTCTCTTGGAGGCCACACACACACACACCTTGGTGTCTAGATACACTAATGACCTCAGTTCACAAACCCTAACAATTAGGTTTAAATACCCTTTGACCAAACCTAGCTATTTTGACTTTGACCTTTGTTGACTAATTACAATTAGACTAAATCTTGGATACATTAGAGTACTAACAATATTTTAGTTTTGGTAACGGGTTTTTAAAAGCTTTACGACATAAAGCAACGATTTTGACAAAAACCGTTACTAAAAGGTCTTACATGGCAACGGTTTTTTAAAATCGTCACAACATAAAGCAACGGTTTTTTAAAATCGTCCTAAACCGTTACCTTATGGGACCTTTTATTAACGTTTTTATCTAAAATGTTGCTTTATGTTTCTAGGGTTTTTTTAATAGTAACGTTTTTTTATAAAAACTGTTACAAAAACAATTTTCTAACTTTTTATGTGACTTTTTGTAACGGTTTTTTATCAAACCGTTTTTGTACTAGTGTTTGCAGACGGATCTTAACGGAATCAATGATTTGACAGGAAATCCTTTTTGAGGATTCCAGTTGGATATCGAATGGTATGTAGAGTAACATTATTTGATATGAAACTGGGGGATATGAATAATGAATGTGTTGGTAGGGTTTATATATACTTAATTTATAATGGAAGTTGGATTGCGTGATGGGGAAGATTTGTTATTCCTTTCCTCACGAAAACAAATAAGTTTTAAAAGCAAGGATTCATTAATGTTTATCTTCTTTAAGATAAGTTCTGAAAGAGAGTTTCTAAAATTAAAAATAATTATTATTTTTTTGGATTTTGTATTCCAAAAGAGAATTCTAAATACACTCCCTCTGCGCACACACACTACACCTTATGTGTGTGTGTGTCTGAATAGACAACCCTTGTGATTTTTATAATTTGATTTGTTTACATTAAAAAATTAATTATGTCAAATGCGATTTAATTTTATTGTTCTTTTTCTATTATTACAATAACCAAACTTATTATCGAAGAAAACATTCATATATGCTATCATTTTTGTAACATAAAATTGAATAAATCTTTATATAACATTAATGTTGTTTTCATACCCAAATAGTCAAAAAATCTAAAACAATGTAAGTAAATTGTATTTTTTTTAATTTTAAAAAAATTATATCGTAAAATAGTATTTGATTCATTTATTAGTTTATTTAAACATTATTTTATTGTTATTTTTATTAAATTTTTTACCCATGCTTTATTTTAGAAAAATGATATTTTTATGTTTTTTTTCGATTTTTCTAAGATACCATACGATAAATGTGCATGATTGGATTTGTAAACCATAGTTACAGTTAATAACAAAGATTCACATTTTACTTAAAAAAACAAAGATTCACATTTATCTAATATATAATTTATTTGCATAATGATCCTTATCTATATATTAATCCTTAACCAGGTTTACGTAGAAAAAAATTACTTTATAACCTTTAGTTAAAACATGTTTATTTGTTAGTTTTATAAAGTTTAAATGTACATGTATTAATAAGTTGTAAATACTAAATATGTAATAATCAATGCTAAATGATTGTATAATAGATTAAAAATGTTGTATGATTATACTCTTAATTGGAACTTTCATAAAATGGAGATAAGAATTGCAAAAAAAAAATAAGTATCAATAAGTATTAGACCATCCACACACGTGCAATTCATTTACACTTTCAATTGTGCCACATCAGCTTTTGCAATTACCATCCACACACATGCAATTCATTTACACTTTCAATTGGTCCCCACTATAACATTTATTAATTACTTTATAAATTATTAAATATTTTAATTATTTTTTATTAATAAATATATGATATAATAATATAAAGTAAGAGTTTGACCCCACATGGGACCCACACTCACTTGCAAACACAATTGCAATATATGCAATTGCTTTCTTACGTGGATTGCAATTTTTGACTATTTATGGGACCCACTTGCACTTGCAATTCAATTTGCAATTCGTATGTGGATGCCCTTATATCTATGATATATGATTATGTATATCCAAAGAAGGGTTTAAAATATCATTAGAATCATTCTAAAACCTTTTTAGAGTTTTTTATATTTTAGAAAGTAATATCAACTTCAAAAAAATTACTGATTAATTCCCCAATCACTAAAAAATTGAATAGGAAATCAATAACTTGATGCTTGCTTGTATTTTACTGTATTCAAGCACAACAAGAGACTCCCTTAACTTAGAAATCGAAAAAGCTAATTGAGACATGTGATCTAAATCATCTGGAAGGAAAGGTCTACCTCTATAAACTCATCACTAACCATATCAAATGACATAATCAGGTTACGAAAGCGTAGTTCGCCCTATAATTGATCTATCATCAATCCTATCATTCATATACACACACACACACACAATGTTGTTACACAAAAAATAGAATATTTTGAGTATAGATTTTCTTAATTGTGATTAACTAGATTTTTAATAAAAAGAGTTACAGTATGTAATATTTTAATAAAAATATTACATATGCACAGTACGTATTGGAATTAGTACATTGTTGTTCTCATAAATGATCAAGTAATGTATTTAGAAGTACGAAGTAAGCTTCTTTAATTATCCTTGATTTGTCTATACTAAGAAAAGATTGTTGGACTCAACTATTATCATCCATCACCATTTTGACCCGGCCCTTCTCTTGCAAATTCAATTGGTGCAGTGACACAACATCGATCATCTATTATTATGTTATGTAAAACAAGGTATGTAGCTATTATGTCATACATCACATCTTATCTTTTTTCAAAATGGCTTGCTCTAGTCACAATTGTGAAGCGTGATTGGCGATAATCCAAGTCTCCCAAGTGCATCTATTTTTTTACGTAAAGTAGTTATCGTGATACTTAATTTCATCAACATTGAGAAGGAAAAACGAGAAAAACATTTGTATTCATACATACATATGTATGATCTACAACAAATATACATTCAACATCTTTGAAGATATATGATATTTTACACCAAAAAAGGGTTTAAAATATCATTAAGTAGAATCATTTTGAAGCTATTTTAAAATTGATTTGGTTTTGAAGGATTAGAAAACTGTATTAGAAGTAGATATCGAATCCAAGAAATCAGTAACTTAATTCCACAATCCCTCAAAAATCATATGCCTGCTCAACATGTGGATTATATACAATCACCGTTTTTGAGGGCTATACATAATAGTAGTGACAACGATGAAGTCGGGTGAGAGGGAGTGATTTTAGAGAGGTCTTTTTAACTGTAGGTGTTTGGGTCAGTTTGCACACATCTCTACTAATCACACGAACATGAGGAACTATAGATTACTCCGGTGTTATTAATATGCAAGCATCAGAGTATCTCAAATTTGGTTATCCCCTTTTGGCATGTTTTATCATTATTTTCATCGGGGCAACAAGAACGTTAACGTCGGACATCGAATTAATGATATTGTACATCTTTTTTAAGAAGGCAACGCTAAACAAAAGGAATACAAAGGATGTAACCAAGCTAAGAATACTAACAAGCTTTTGCATGTATATTAACACCTAAAAGGCATGTCATCATTACTTAACGAAACTATGGCACATGTAAGAATCACATCCAAGTATAATAGAAAAATTATCTTTACACGTGTAACACACAACTAAAATGCACCAAATTGTTTAATTTACGTCCTAGAGACCAAAATACTTTCATCGTGTATGATTAAAATCCAGTTAACACTAGCGCTCACCGTTGATTCAGTCAAAGCCTCTTATTTGTTCCATAAACCTTTCAAACGTTCATTGTCTACTTTTTTTGAAAGGCAACTGCAATATTATTACCAGACCAATAATAGTACATATTCAAAACAACAAACTACAACACCTCTGATGGACACCAAACCAATTAAGCCTAACAAAAAACAACAGCAACACTTAACAGTTTGCCAGGAGCAAACCACAAGGATTAACAGCAGCCACGATCGTCACAGAACCAAACCATTCAGCACGAACCCAACTGGACAAAAACATATATGAAGTCAAAACAGCTATAATATGCAAAACATATAATTGATAGACACCAAGTTTTTAATCGGGTATGAGAACCCAAATGCTCAAAGTGTCACTTTGCAAGTGTTGCAACATCTTTGAGCAAAAAACATCAGTATAATTACACCAAAGAAACATCACTTATAAAGGGAAATTGTTTAATATTCACCAAATACGAGACTCATCATCATTAATGTTAGAAACATTGATCTCACAGCTTACACAATCTATTTGTGAAGCATTAAACTTTTTATCAACTTAAACTAATATGCACCATAATTTCACTTGAATCTCTATATATATACCTTGATTGCCTGTTCCAAAATCACCTCTTCACAGCTCAACACCTTATAATCTGGCCATCATCATGATTGAGCAAAAGCAGCGATTCCGTGTAGAAACTCCCAAAGAATGAAAATCTTTTTCCGCGAATCCCAAGATCCCTGATGTGCTCCGAGCACGGTTCATAAACTACAAGTGCACAGGGTGTAACAAAAAGTAGATCATCATCTTGCATTTCAATTATAGGTTCGCCACTCTTCCTAAATCCCAGGGTCGACGAAACTGATGCATTTGGTGGATTAATGGTGAATAGCTTTGTAAACGCTTTTGGATCACCATGCTCCATCATCCATACATCACAAACGTCTTTATTGGTTGTTTCTCTATAATAATCAAGCAAAACAAGTGACTCCCTTAGCCTAGAAATGGATAAACATGATACACGCAAAATATCTGGGAGATATACCTCCTTAAACTAAAAGGGTATTCTAAAATATTATCGATATGAAGTATGAGAACGAATCATCTTTGCCAACTAACAGTTACATAGTGTGTAGACATTTCGATAAAAGTTTCAAACACAAGAAATTCTTTAGAGCAACACTTTTGATATACAAGCATGCGTCAAGGTACTAGCGTACGGAGAGAGACTCAATTGCGATGGAAACTAGCGTACAATGTCCCTAGGGCGTAGTAGCATAGTTGGTTCCGGTTTCAAACCTTTTTATGCATAGACTAGCATAAGATGGAGATTCGCTAGAATAATCCGTCGTTGAGAGCTCAAAAGAACTTTTAATTGAAAGTTTATATGCTCAAAATATACCAACTTAGAACCTACTTTGAATCCCCAAGTTTACACAAGTATTGTTAGTGAAAACTAACTGAACCATACAATACAATTAATGGATATAAGCCGCAGCAATGCTTGAACTTTAGACTACAAGTGTACGAATTGCTTCCAAAATTAAATATACATAATTATATACACATACATAAACTGGATATAACTTGATCAATAACAGGAGGCCATTAAAAATGAGAATCATCAGCACTTTGCTTACTTATACAGTTATACATATAAGCATGTCCAACTAATTATCAGGTAACAAGTTCTGACACTCTGTTACCAAAGTAGCTGCAAGATTGTACCAAAATAGCTGGCCCGGATAACCATGGTTACCCCCAAAAAAGCGGCATTACATGATGGTCAAGTTAAGAATTTTAAGTGCGCAAATCGCAATATATTTCATTCAAGTTATATATGGTAAACATTTATAAACAATATGTGGGAGAAGGAGATAACAAGCTATTATTGTCCATTCATACTCTTTGTTGTAAACTAAAATACTACAACTATTAGGCATGTATGAAGTGAAAACAGCTATAACATGCAAAACATACGATTGAAATATACCAAGTTTTTAATCAAGATCAGTCGGAAAATGCTCAAAGCTATCACTTAGCAAGTGTCGCAACAACTTTGAACAAAAAAGCATCAGTATAAGTACTACAAGCCCTCACCAAAAACGCATGACTTATAAAGGTATTTTTTTAATATTCACAAAAATGTGAGATTTATCATCATTAATGTCAGAAACATGGATCCCACAGCTAACAGAAGCTAGCATCAGTCTATATGTGATGCATTAAACTTTTCATCAACATAAACGACTATGCACCATAATTTCACTTCAACCACTATACCTTGCTAGTTAGCCTGTTCCAAAGTCACCTCTTCACAGCTCCACACTTAACAATGTGGCCATCCTCATGATCCAGCAGAAGCAGCGATTCCGTGTAGGAACTCACAAAGAATGACTGTATGTCTCCGCAAATCCCAAGATCCTTGATGTGCTCTAAGCAAGGTTCATAAACAGCAAGTGCACATTGTTCATAATCATGTTCATCTTCATCATCGTCATCGTCATCGTCATATTGCATTTCAATTATAGGCTCCCCACTCTTCCTAAATCCCAGAGTCCGTGAAACTGATGCATCTGGTGCCTTAATAGTGAATTGCTTTGTAAAGGCTTTTGAATCACCATGCTCCATCATCCATACATCACAAACCTTTTTGTTGGTTGTTTCTGTATAATAATAATCAAGCAAAACAAGAGACTCTCTTAGCCTAGAAATGAACAAATCTGGTTCAGACATGTAAGCCAAACTATCTGGGAGGACTACCTCTCTAAACTCTTCTGTGCTCATATCAAATGACATTATCAGATCACGATGTTTATTATCCACAGCAATCCAGTCACAAGCAAGCCAGTAAATAAACTGACCTACAACTGTCTGAGAATAATCCACAAATGCAATTGATTTACGAGGCAGCTGATTGCTACATGCAGCTGTCCATTCCCTTGAGCTCAATGTGAAAACCATAACTTGGCAGGGTATGCAACTTATACTTTCTATTTTACTCCGATCATGAATATATGTAATGTTGACAAGCTTAGGGTCGTTGGTGTAAGGACAAACCCCAAAACCAATAACATAATTAAATGGCGGATGTACCACATTAGGCAGAGCAACAGCAATCCATTTTATAATCGAAGGATTCCAAAGAACAACCAATTTCGTTATAGAATTGTCTGGTTCTCGGAATAAACCCTCCAAGCACAACAAGCCGCAAGAGCTATGGATGATTCTGGATTGATCAAGTAATTGAAGGAGTGGAGGAACAGTTGGAACAAACTTTTGTTGGGGAAAAGTTAAAGTATCATCATCGACATAAGAAACATATTTTACCTCCGGATATCCAACTACATACATTATCATCAGATGTTCTGGCTGAGTGGGGAGGACTCTGTAACCGGCAACAAATTCAGGGCATTTGATGAATGACTTCCATGCTTTGCACACCTATATGAATCGAATCAATGATTTCACAGGAAGCCTTTTGATAATTTCCAGTTGGATATCGAAAGGTATGGTGCGTGACATTTTTTATTTGGGGGGTATGAGTTGTTTCTAGGGTTTATAATAGTTTTTTCTAAAGGTTCACGGCGCTTAAACTGGTGGTTTGGTGGTGTGGCGAGTGTTGAATGGAGATGAAGATGGTGACGACGTCTGGTAGTTGCGGCGACGGAAGTGGACAGCACAACGACTGGAATGGTGGCGGGTGGAGGTAGATGGTGGTGGTCGGCTGCTGGATGATGGTGGAGGCGATGAAGTCGATCGAGAGGAGAGGATTGGGGGTGAAAGCAAAGCGGTAAAAAATAGGGTTTTGACTTTTGACTTTTATCTCTTATATATATATATATATAATATCTATACTACCTTAATATTCATCTTATCAAAACTCTTAATTACAAATTTTCATGCATGGTGTACAACAACTTCAAGCACACAATTGAAAAAACTCTTAATTACTACTCTTTATGCATGATGTACACCTGTTTGAAGCAAGGGTTTTAAAACTCGCCTAATACTGAGAGTAGTAACCCCTGACTTTGCTTTCTTCCCTCGAACTGTTCTTCCTCATTGTTTCACGTCTCGTCTGAGTCAAAACCCATTTGGATTAGGGTTTAAGGTTGCTTTCTTCCTGCTACTTGTTGCTGTAATCACTGAAATGGAAGATAGAGAGCAAGTCCGTTCCTAATATTTTGGAGGTCATGTGCGAAAAACTAAATATACTCTTAGTTTTTTCATATTATTTATAAATTATTTTTTACTATATTTGTCTTTTAATAAATCGACCGGTAACTTATTTTTAAATTTGATCAAATTGTCCATCTTTACTTCTTTTTGATATTGAATTTTATATTTTAATGTTATTATGTTAGCCTGAATTCAAAATTTATAACTGGTTTTTCAACTTTTAACTAATGTTAGCGTTTTAACTTTCATAACTCCTCCAATAAGGGGTCTACGATGAGGTAGGAGGTATGAAAGTAAATGAGATATTAATAGCAATCATGTTTTCTATATAATCGATCAACCATTATCGGTAATTACAAAACCCACATCAACAAGAACGTTTTATCATTAAAATCTATATATTAAATATTAAAAGTGTGCTAAAAACATACAGAAAAAATAAATAAATACTAAAAAATCTAATTCTATTAAATATTATAAGAAAAGTATAAGATAAATCATTAAAAAACACTAAACAACTAAAGTTATTTAGAGTATCCCTATCAACTATTTCATAAATTTTTTTTAACATTGACAAACTAATTTTAAAGTCTAAGAAAATTACATTCAACTTCAAACAACTATTTTATTTTAACAATTATAACATTATTTTATTATTAAAATATTTTGTAAATTTGTTATCTCGAAACATTTAAAAAAAATATTAGACAAAATTAAAAAAATATATATAAATTAATAACTTTAGATTTTAATTTTGAAGGAAATATGTATAAAAAACATATTAAAATAATCATATAATTAATCTAATTCATAGTAAAAAGAGCAATAAAAATTATGTATTTAATTCATTCCTAACAAAATTAAATATAGAAAAATTGTTAAGGGTTTATATATTTAGTTCATTCCAAAAAATTCTACAATAAGACAAAGCTATTTTTTATTTAAATATAAACAAAAATAATTGCAAAAAATTAAAATTGCTAAGAATATAGAATACACATTGACACAATAAGACGAAGCTATTTTTTATTTATAAAAAAACTAAACTAAGTGAAAATTGCTAACAGAGGGGCTCGAACAGGGAGCCTTTAGCCACTGCGCTAAAGCTTCCTTTTGTATAATAATAATGCGTCAAATCATTTATATAGTGATATTATAATAAGTAAAAATTTGAAAAATATTCGGAGGCCCCCCGACGATCGGAGGCCCTGTACGGTAGAACCACTCCGCACACCCTAATGCACGGCCCTGATAGAGAGGATCAAATTTCTTCCCATATCGCTGGCTCACAACAAGGCGACCTCAAAGCATATAAATCTGAGCATCTTCGTTTCACTTCCTCATTGTTTCACGTCTCATCTGAGTCAAAACCCATTTGGATTAGGGTTTAAGGTTGCTTTCTTCCTGCTACCTGTTGCTGTAATCACTGAAATGGAAGATAGAGAGGATCAAATTTCTTCCCAGACAGCTGTATCGCTGGCTCACAACACGGCGACCTCAAAGCATATAAATCTGAGCATCATGGTTTTCATTTCACCACAGGTTATTCGAAACCCTACCGATTTCTTTGAGGTATGCTATAATTTCTCTATCGATTTTGCATTTCTCTGTTTTTGAGTCAAGATTTATGTTGGATGATTTCTATTCCTTTCATGTTTTGACATTCTATTAAGGGTTTTAAGAGTAAATTAAACAAACGTTTTTGACATTCTATTGAAATGTTTATTATGTAGTTTTTGACATTCTATTGCAATCTTGATCTACATGTATATTGATGTTTTTATGCAAGGCACTAGCCTTTTTTTAACCTTGTATCTATATATATATATATAGAAGACAATCAAGAAGACACTGGACCGTTTATAGCCTTTGATTGCCGTAGAAAGATATATATCACACCAACTGATCAGAGCATTTCAGCAGTAAATCATTTTTGTACGACTTTTTTATGAAAAATATTACTGTTTTATGAAGATATATATCACACCAACTAATGGTGTTTTTATACATAAGCAATTATAAAAGTTTTGCAATCTTGATCTACATGTATATTGCTGTTTTTATGCAAGGCACTAGCCTTTTTTTAACCTTGTATCTATATATATATATACACACATAATATGAAGTTAAAACTTAGCAAGATTAGAAGTTACCTACCACAAGCAAAAATCCCCAAATACACTATGACCAACAACGAGAGCTGGGAAATTTGGTATTCTCTTCATCTCAACTATATAATTAGGCACGCAATCAGACGTTGGTAAATAGCTGTGTTCTGTTGACGAGCTGGAAGAGAAAAAACAAATATGCAAATCAAATACAAGTTAATTGTACATTTGTGCTATTAGACAGGAAATATTGATATAGAATTATTCTTTGAATTTGTAATACCCACGTTCTATATATCAGTTAAATCCTACTTCAGGATTTAAGAACTCCACACAAATTCTACCAATTCAACTTGAAGTACTAAATCACAATACCTCACCATCCAAATGATTTTAATGAAGGGAACTTGTTTATTAGCATATCTAAAATAAACAAAAGAAAAGGCAAAAATGTAAAGGCCTCCCATGAATTGCGGTTAATGTGAGAAGCATGAGAAGTGGATCTGAACCGTTGATCACTTTTAATCAAATGGCCTCCCATGAATTGCGCCTTAAAAGGGAATTGATCGGTGCATCGTATCTCAGTGCATCTCATCTTAATGTGCATCCATTTCTCATCGTAATGTGCATCCATTTCTTGACAACCACTTCTCACGTTTCTCACATTAACCTCAACTTTGATTTTGGTTAACAACGTTTGTTTATCTTTGGCTTCATTAAGTTGTACTTTGGACATTTGATCGATAGCTAAATAAACATACTAAACTACTAAAGCATGTTGCAAGTTAATGTTAGCAATTCTTGTGCACATTATGTTGGGTCTTTCAACTAAATAGAAGTTCTTGTATTATTCCTTTCTTCCAAAATTTATTTCCTCTATATATATATATATATTTCTTCCAAATTAGTCTTCCTCTATATATATATATATATATATATATATATATATATATATATATATATATATATATATATATATATATATATCTGCAGGTTAGCGTTCCAATGTGACCGATTGGTGTCTCATAAGTTAAGGTTTCAACGGCGACTTTGCACATTATGTTGACCATGTAACTGTGAATCAAGAGTTTGAGAGAACTCTATTTTATTGGTTGACCGAGGCTGTTTAGGATCCTGATCCCAACCTGCTTGTTATTTGGCTCAATGGAGGTTAATCACTCAGTATGCTTCTTTTTACTGTATTCATATTTCTATTTAGTTCGAAATCTAGATTAATGGTACTTTTGAGTTCAGATGATCATAAATCTTTGTGGCCAGAAGGTCATCTGAAATCTAGACCCCTTCTATTTTTCTATTTCGTATGACGTTAGAGCCTTGCATCATAAATATTTATGGGTTACGGTGAAACTGATGTTATTGTTTCATTTTTCTGTTTTTTTAACTGGATTTTAAATTGTTGTAATTGAATCTTCTATCTTCTTAAGTTGTTTTCTTGGAGAAGGCATTTGCAAAAAAAGAAGGAAAACATACAGGCCTGAATTTCAAATCTACACCCAATTGGTTCAAATCTACACCTAAATTATCTCTGTTTTTATTTCTCTTTATATTGCTAGATATGGGTTTTGTACTAGATGCTTTCGTGAATTATGGTTATGTCACTAAAATAACAATCGTGAATTGTTTCAGTTGTGCTTTTGATGGGAGTAATGTACAATGCAACTGAATTGGGGATTTCATTTCATTCTAATTCTCCATTTTAATTTGCTATAATAGTGCACTGGAAATATTCAAATTTCCTTTAGAGAAGTAGTGGGTTCAAGCAGTGGTCCTCAAGCTCTCATGCCTTGGCTTCTCATTGTGTTTTGTGCTTTCATTCAATGTTCGGCATAACTTTAATATGAATTTGGTATATCCCTCTTAGAAGTGGAAGTTCTTAATTATGAGTACAGTTTATTTTTGTTGAGGTCCTTCTTCAAACATTCATTTTTAACTCCAAGCTATTCATCTCTTCTCTAAGCTTTTCAGTATTTTGTTACTCTCACTTCCAGGGTAAGACTCTTGGTCATTGTCGTTCCTCTTACCGCGTAAAGTTTTTGATCTTTATCAAGTTTATCCTATAAGGTAAAGTTACCCCCGTAAGCACTTACCGGGTAAGTGTTTAGTAAACGACCCCTAAACCGTAAGTCAATTTTTTGGTGGTAGGTTGTAAATCTGCACCCTAACAAGTCTTTGCAGTCCTCCCATATTTGTTATCTTCCTTGAATGCTACATTACACAGAAGTAAGTAAATAAATAGAATCAACACCTCAAGCAATAAATGGGTTAGTTATCACTACTGATTTCTCTTGCTTCTTGTCAATTTCAATACTATGACATTTAAATTACTATATCCACACGATTCATCTTTTTTTCAAGTAAAAGTCACATTATTTGGTTGTTTATTATGCAGAACCTCAGCTTTTTTGAAGGGAAGGTGATTCGGTCATGTGCCCCTCATGGAACTTTTTATTCATCGCTGCTATTTCAAAGAGATCGAATGTGATTCATCTTGGTGGACTTTAAATTTTGTATTCATTGCTCCTCTCATACTTATCATCCATCTCTAAATTTCTGTATCTTGAAGATATTTTCCATCTCGACTGGTATTTTTTGTTTAAAACTCCTTCTGTTGTAATTTGCTTTTTTTCTTTTGATGAAATAACCCAATACGCTCACCCCATATTTGTACCTGCAAATGTTTATTTCTTCTGTGTGTCTTTTCTTTGCGTATACACCTGGTTAACCTCTTTCAATCAAAAAATATATTGATGGAAGGCAAACATCTTTTATTTACATCTTGTTTGTTTTATATCTTTCATTGACAAATGACAATGTCTAGAAGCCATTTTATTTGAATCATCATATACTTTTGCTTAGTGTGAGATGACATGTGTTGTGGATGTTGGAGATGGGGCTACCCATGTGGTACCTGTTGTTGAAGGTTATGTTATCAGTAGCAGCATTAAATCAGTACACCCATTTTAGGAATGTATGTGGATTTTGACTTCCCTTAATTTATTTTTACAAGATCAATTTTTTAAGAAAGATGCTGAAAGTTAGAGTAAATGATGACACCATTAGTAAGAACTTGATCAACCAGTTGTTTACTCTTTTTGTGAATTTTTAACTTTGTTATGAATATGATGGTTTCAATCACACGTACTAGGAACTACTGATCATCTAATGACATTTACGCCAACAATTGTACCTTTCTATTTGTTTTATAGATTTATTTGGGTATATGTGGCTGAAGTTATCTTTTTGCTCTGCTAAGATTATGTTGTCGAGTTTGCCAGAAATTAAGCTTTGGCGTGCAGAGGATGAGGCGAGTCTTTTTACACAGTATATGATAGTTGTGTATTAAATATTATATGGTTAGTGGTAGACGATGAGCAAAGAAAACGAGAGGCTGAAGAGATGGGAGATGCAATGAAGTGAAGTCCTTGGACAATAGTACTCTTGATTCAAAAAGAGAGATGAACATCTTTTTCTGCTCTGGATGAAATGGTTTGATTTACTGTCAATCACACACACACACACACACACATATATATATGCATACGTGTTTGTATATATTTATCCATGTGTGTATATTTATATATGTGTCTGCATGTTATAGCTACAATTTCTATACTTGTATGGTTGGATTGGATTCTTTTTCTGTTTTATAACTATCATGACACAATTTTTTATTCTAAAATGCGATTCATCTGTATTTTGTAGTCAGGCATGCTACTGTTGCTTGAAGCATTGCAGCGCTCAGCTCCTGCAGTCCATAGTTCTTATCTATAGCCACATGTTTATGGTTTTTATTTTTTAACTATTTTTTACTGTCTGAATGTTTGTTCATGGATTTATTGGCTTGTAGGAGGACAAGCTTGAAGAAGAGGATGAGGCCCAAATAAAATCCATCTTTCAAGTTAGAATATGTTATATATGTTGGCTTGTAGTACGACGTCATTATCTATTTTGAATTATTTATAAGAATGAATAATAATTGAAGTAATTCTTGAAGTTCCGTCAATATACAAAGTAACCTAGGAAGAATTATAGTACTTATTGTTAGTGATGAGAGTATAATATATAAAAGAATGTATAGGGTTGAATGTACGAGTACATCTTATTCGCCCTGATCTTGATGTTTGATTATGTTTTTCAATTCACAATAAAAGCAGCCTTGAATAAAAATATATTACTGCAAACTGTGCATAAATGGATATCTGTTTAAGAAGGAGCGAAGCAGATGAGATGCAGGTTCACCTCTTCATTTAAAGTATTTCAAGATCTTGAATTTACATTTATGGATTGTATACCTATTGGATTATCAGCAGCTACAATAGTGGTAGAAGAATTAACGCCCTTGTGAATATTGTGATCGTGACACATACATCAACATTTAAACATCAAATGCAGGTATCAATTACGTTACTAGACTTCCTATCACAATGTGCTTCAATATGTGGTGTGCCTAACATGTGAATGTTGTTGAATTGTTACTGAAGTTATCATTTTCATTTAATGCTTAGCTTTATAGGTGGCTTTTGATTTTCTAAAATACAAGTTTTTGATCATGTCTCGGCAGGTATCGATTTCTCACCTCATTGTGTGAGAAGTTGAGGTTAATGTGAGAAGCATGAGAAGTGGATCTGAACCGTTGATCACTTTTAATCAAATGGCCTCCCATGAATTGCGCCTTAAAAGGGAATTGATCGGTGTATCGTATCTCAGTGCATCTCATCTTAATGTGCATCCATTTCTCATCGTAATGTGCATCCATTTCTTGACAACCACTTCTCACGTTTCTCACATTAACCTCAACTTTGATTTTGGTTAACAACGTTTGTTTATCTTTGGCTTCATTAAGTTGTACTTTGGACCTATGATCGATAGCTAAATAAACATACTAAACTACTAAAGCATGTTGCAAGTTAATGTTAGCAATTCTTGTGCACAAGAGGCATAGTGATTTAGTGTTAGCATTCTTTTTTTGTTATCCCCTGTTGTGACTCATATTTGACCTTTTGGTTAAATTGGTCATTGACTCATTGCTGAAATTCATATATGTACGTTAAGGCATCAACTTATGATACCCGTAACCTTTTTATGTAATTTAACAAGGTATTACCAATGACCTCTAATTTTAAACCATTCATATAAAATTTGGATTCTAAAACATGACTCATTTGACCATAATTATTTAAAACTTTGAAATTGGGGGAGGTTTTTAACACTCCAAGAGACGAAAAAATGTAAATTATGTTTGATTATGGCAAAAAAGGTTATCAAGGAAAGGTTGTTGAGTTCTTTTAACGGTTCTTTTTTGCTAGTTTTAACTTAATCAAAATTTTCTTGTTTCTTATTACGGCATGGGATCATGTAAGAAGTGTCATTTTTAATGAGAAGTGTGAGAAATGCTTTTAAATCGTTGATCGTTTTTAATCAAATACACTTCCATAAATTGCGGCTTAAAAGGGAATTGATTTGGCACTTCTTACCGGAACCTAGCCCTCTTATCATTTGCCAATCAAATTACCATGGAAATTATTGTCCAACACTAATTTTTATATAAAACACTTATCAACAATCTTTGTTGGTATTACCAGGTTGGATAAATTTATGGTTATCAATGATGTTATAAGTGATAAACTATATCTCCTGAGTTATCGACACGCCTTCTTTAGAAAGAATTCGTGTTGATCTACTAATGCGTGTAAATCTCTACTAATACGCGTTTCGGAATTGTGATTCACCCGCGCTGCATCGCGCGGGTACACCACTAGTATATATATATCTATACTACATATATAAGCATATATACCTAATGTCTTAAAGACAAATTTTAATGCATACATTACCATCATTTTATGCATAAAATGTAAAAATCTCTTAAAGACAAGTTTTAATGCACAATGTACAAGTTTTTAATACATAAAACTTAAAACCAGCCCAACTACAGTGTATACGTTTGGCCCATGCTTTTTGATCCACCTCCATCCCTAATACGTCCATACTTTCTGTTTCTGATACACTTTCAGCCCAATACCTAAAAGTACGCTTGCAACCATGCTTGCTGACAACCTCCATCCCTTGTATCTCCCATTCTGATTTGAATTTCCCCTCCCTTTATTACGTCTCCTCCCTCTCTGATTTGTTATGAAGTAGAGATAAAGATCATTCCCTGTTTGTTTATTCACAGTCTTCAATTTATGCTCTCGATCCCCTCGATGAAATGACGACCACCCATCGACCGCATCCCTGTGTCTAACTCAGAACCCTTGCTAAATGCAAAATCCGTCTTCTTCAAGGTAAGCTTCAACTATTGCTTCTGATTGATTTATGGTGGCTGTATTGACTACTTCTCTTAACCTATTTCAAGGTAAACTTCAACTTTATGGGTCTTTTGATTTTCTTTATCGATTTGCTTATGTATCGATTCTGGCCTAAGGTTTATATCATTAATTCTATTTATGGGTTTCAGGTCATGGTTGTATCGATTTATGAACTTTTCATTTATGGGTTTATGAGTACATACATGCCAAACAAGAGCTTAGAAGCTCATCTTTCCAGCAGGGATTTGCCATCGATTCCATCTATATTCTTGTCTGGTGGCTTGATCTGTGGAGCATCCAGCGGTCTAAACTCCAAACAGTGGTTGGTTTGTCAGTGGTCCTTTTTATTGAAGCACTCTAGATCTGAGTTTTTCTTGCTGTGATCCGTTCCATGGCAGTGAGCTTGTGAGTTTCTCGAAACAGAAGAAGTGGCTGTCACTAAGTTGATTTAGTTCATTTAACTAGATTTATAACTGATGATCAAAACAAACTCTATGAAAAGAATTCCAACTAAATAATCAAACACCTGCTTGTTAGTTTGCAAAAAGTATTTGCCATATGAAATCAAAAGTAATTTTAATTATAAAGTATATGATTTACGTACAGAATATCATCACTAATACTAACAACTTGTATATCTTTCAGAAGCAGGGCGGCTATAGGCTAACTTGTGTTGTATATTCATTCGGTAGATCTCAATCTCAGGTTGAAGATTTATCTTTATTGTAGAAGAAAAGAGGAAAGAGAGAATACCATAAAGAGAGGGAAGTGGATAAAGATGATCTACAAGAGTCTGCTATCACTAAACACCCTATTCATAAATGCTTCCTTCAAATAAATCTTTTGGTTTGGGTGGTTTGTGTCTTTGGTTGTTTTGGTTAGCTACAGATCTGAATGGTTCAATGAGAAAGAGGATGGAGTTTCTTGATATGGCAAAAAGCGTAGAGACGAAGATATGACTACGAGAAGAGCCATAGTTGGTCTCCTGACAGGTATAAAGATCCTCTTACACTATAGTTAGAGCTGGAAATTGGCAGAACATATTGGGTAAACAAACAATTATCTAACTTATGATCAAGTTATATTCGGCTTATTTATGGCGACTTCTTTGTTGTAGTTAGAAGACAATAATCTCAAATTGATATTGAATATTCTTGGAGAAATTTACCTAGAGGTTTGGTTATTCATTTATTTGTTGTTTATGATGTCAACTGTTTTTTTATTCTAAGTTTGTTAGACTTCCTTGACTATAAATGATACAGGAGTTACTCTATGTTCAGTGGGATCGAGATAGTTTCATAGATGGTCTTATTCGGTGCCTGCTTTATAACTTAGAAGGTGAATATCCATTCAGGACTGTGGAACTTATTAGCTTATTATCAGCCCTCTCTGAAGGAGTTTGAGGTTACATTGTTTATACACTTTGGGTGCAAAGTATTCTTTTTATGAGCATATGGTATTTACTTCAATCTTGGTTTCCTTTTTTACTTCAGGTGCAGAGGTGCTTCAGATATATCGGTTCACTAATCACTCCATTCGGAGAATATGGACATAGATAGTTATAATTGATAGCTTATGTAATCTCTATTCATCTTTACATTTGTGTTTGCGTCTCTAATATCGTCTTACCATGAAAGGTATGTTCAAGGTATGTTCACTTACCTGTCACCACAAATTAATGCGACAAGGCTTGATCAGCAGGATTGGGTTTGGAGTGTCGTTTTTCTTACTTTTATATGTGTATGTAGCCATCTTTTACGCTGAAGCTTGGATTGTTGATAACGACACTACTGCATTTTCGAATGTTTTTCTGTGAGTACTCAGTAATACATTCTTGTACATTGTAACTCCAAAGAGATTTAAATTTACTAATATAGTTTGCTACAATGTGTGGCATGTATTCTTTGCTCTGACGATGGTAGCCGTAGCAGTCTTTCAATCAAGCTCGTTTGCCCCAGATACAAGCAAAGCCAAGAGTCCTATTGTGTCGGTGTTTGCCATCATGCCATGCTAGATTGCAAGTCAGAGATAGACGTAAACACTTATTTTGTAAGTGCTTACATGTAAGATTTAATGCTATCACTTACCTTACCAGGTAAAATTTATGTCCATCAAAACGAAATCGTATGCAACAATTTAACCTGTAAATGCTAAGCGGGTAAAAGTCGTCTCTCTAACTTACGGGTAAGACTCTCAGTCCTTGTCATCACTCTTACCGGGTAAGATTCTTGGTCATTAACATTTTCAGTCGTAAGATAATGTGATCTGGTAAAGTGCTTTCCGATTTAGTTGTGCTTTATCATTAACATGTTCATCAGTAAGATAAAGTCATTAACATGTTTATCAGATACCGATTTATTGTGCTTTATCATATGGCTTCTGAGTTGAGTTTTGGATCTGTTCAGAGGGGTATGCTCTGCTTGATAATTATTGTTGATGACACATGACTGCTTCTTATCAGATTTAACAGGGGATGGATGAGATTTTTCAGCTCATATGGTTGCTTTCTGAGTTTATGGCAGCAGATGGAATAAGGGTTGTTGTTTGTTCAAACAACAATCAAGCCGTTGTCCTTGTTCAATTGCTGTGTTGGATTTTGTTTGTAAGCTCTCTGGCTGCATCTACTGTTATGGATGATTAAAATTGAACTCAAGTTCTTAAAGGACAAGTCTTATGGGGTTATACTTAGAAGGATGAATTATGTAAAGAAATTCATATCATATCGAATACAATAGGTATATATTGTAAAAGCTATCCTAATATGTGATTGCACACTCGATGTTTTGTTCATCTTTAAACATTATATGCATTTCAAAGTCTAAAACAATGCCTTCTAGCATATTTGATTACAAAATGAATAGCTTTATGGAGTAGTTGAAAACATCAGTGATGGAATAAAAATGAAGCTGGTGTTTTTTTTTAGCTGGAGCTGTCATCAAGTTGTAACAATGTTGGAGCTGAATGAAGGTGAAAACAAGAACATATGGGTTTGAATTTGAAGTACTAGGCCAATTCTATTTTAATGCTTTGTATTTTTCTCTTAAAATTTTATCTGTCCCTTGAACAATTACTTACAATAAATTATCCTATTTTTGTGTGTTTATATATAATGTGGGATAAACTATTTGGGACTGGATGTGTAAGGAGGCTATGTTGTTTTATAAATGACTTGGTGGAAAGACTATATCTATAAGACCATAATTCTTAATTAGCATATTTCGTATGTACGTTCTTCTTATAATCAATACAAGCATAAGCAATGGTATGCGGGAATATATTAAGGGCTAACTTATTGCATTAGAATGGCGATTCACCCGCGCAGCATCGTGCGGGTACACCACTAGTATATATATATATACACTTATATATTCTAAAAATAAAAGAAAAGGGAAAGAAAATATTTTTGTAATTTTTTTTGAATAACATAAAATAAATAAATAATTAAAAATAAACACTATGATTACCCTAATTTAAAGATTTGAAGATTTGCAATGTGATTGATGATGCTCTAAGCAACAACGAATTCAGAGTAATTGATATCTGACTTCCATGCTTTGCACACCCATCTGAATTGAATAATCGATTCAACAAAAAGTCTTATGTTGATTTCCTCTTGGCTATGGAAAGGTATTTCGGGTGATATTTTGATTATTTGGGATATGAATTTCTAACTGAACTCGTTCGTCTTTTGAAAATTTAACAAAACTTGCCCTTATGATTGCTTTTTTTAATGATACAACTACATTGTACTTGCATCTTTTTAATGAGGCAGGTCTTTATCGTCAATGGCGGTCAACTATTGTTCCATTAATGATTGTTGTTGCCCCTCTTGTGATAACAGTATTAGAAGAAATACATGATTGATCTTGGAAAAGTGAAAAATCAAAAACTTTACTAAACAAATAAGGTGAGAGACCGAGGTAGAAATCGGTAAGGCCTAACATGAAAAGAGATTGTATGTGGTCCAAAAGCAATCTCAGTCTTCACAATTTCATGGCTAGGTCTCCTCTAAACTGTAACCAAAACATTGAGCAAACTTTACCTGTTCAATTTTCGAATAACCCGGTAAAGTTATCTGAAAAGGAACAAAGTCGTACAAGAACGAAAGAAAGAGTTGGCGATTGAAGATGATGGAGATGGACATTGGACTGAATCGTATCATATGAAAATGTAGGTAAATTGGAGATAATTAATTTGGAGAGGCAAAAGGTCAATTTAGGGTCACTACAAAACTAGGCCCTATAGCGACGAATCAGTCCGTCGCTAATCCATCACTAATGATTAAATCCCTCATTGATGGTTTGTGTGCCAAAGGATCTTGGGTGATGCTACCTGCGATAGATTAGCGACGGACAAATTCAACGAGGTATTAGTGAGGCCCCAAATTAGTGATGGATTGACGACAGACCAGACTAGCGACGAATTTCTGAGGGTCTTTTAACAACAGATTAGCAATGACCCTTCTTAGCAACAAATTTCTATCGCTAATCCCCCACTACAGTTTGATTGTTCTTAAATATTTTATTTATTTATTTTCTATACATCGCTTCATACTAGTTGTATTCATGCACGATGGAGCGCATATGAATCATAACTTTGAAGTTAATAACTCAAACCACCAATCATTTCTTGTTTCAAACACATTGTAATGAAGCAAAATACTACTAAAATTAAACCTCTAGTAATCTGGCTTACAACCATTGCACAATAAACATCCACATCTTGTCCACTCACTACAATCAAAATTGGCCACCACCCTTATGCCTTAGGTTGGTATTTAAATCAGCACTTCCAGAATAAATAATGAAACACCATGCATTAACCACCACCCTCTGACATTCCACCTTATTTCTCTCAAACTAAAACTCAAAAAGGCTCACTAAAATTATCAAAAAAGAACCACCTTATAACCAAAGCTTTCAGCCATTGCAACAGTAGTATCCAGTATCCATCATAGAGCCAAAATCAGCAGCCTTAAACATTGAAGTTCCACCATTCAGCCAAAAATGAAAATTCGATATTAAGACAACTAAAAACAATCTCCAACGGTCATCCCTCCTGCATATCACAAACCACGAAACCCAAAACAACAATAAACCAGCAGCCAAAACAGTCCCATATAAAGAAAGAAAGTAGCTTAATCCAAACAGCCCTTTGAACTTCAGAACCCAATCATTAAAACCAACAGCAAAACAACTTCTCGCCTTCCTAATCTGATACAAATAGGGCAGCATCTGAATAATGATTATCAGTATCTGATTAGGCATTTTGTGGTTTGGTTTGACTGATTTGGCTAGTTCATTTCAAACCACATGATTTGAAAAAAATTCAAATCGTCACTTGCTTAAAAGAGAATTAAATCACTCTATTAGACCACAAACACCCATGTGTAGCATAATCATTAATATATCTTACCGATGCCATTTTGAAGAAAAATAAGAGATGACTTATATAAGTTGATGCATGTAAGGAGCACATCCAGGTATAATGAAAAATTATCTCTAAGTGCGTAAAATACTAACAACTAAAATGCACCATGTTGTTTAATTTAACTTTGAAGACCCAATACTTGAAAGGAGACACATCATGTATGATTGGAATTTAGTTAACACTTACGCAAAAGATGCATTCAAAGGCCACTTTTAATTCAATGAGAGGTAAACGTTGCTTCGTAAGAAGTTAATAACCTCTTACTTGTTCCATAAGCCTCTCAATCGGTCATTCTCTATGGACCAAAAGAATTACCGGGGAATAGATAGAAAACGTACAACGTCAACAAAGTAACAAACCATGAGAGCTACTGAGTGTTCTTGACTCATGGAGTGGTTTAATACGCAGGGGCATAGTCGGAACAAACTTTTGTTGGAAAAAAGTATCATCATCAACAAAACAAATAAAACTTTTCTTCATCTTTTCAAAATCATCATACCTTAAAAGCATATGGTGCGGAAGAGTGTGGGGAGCATTGTCAGGGACGTATTAATTAAGCCCCGAGTGGGGTCCCAAGCACCCACTCTGGCGTATAGGGGATGTGATGAAAGATCTCATCTTTCCAGGGCTTGAATTCAGTCGTACACAACAATTGTGGCGCCTGTGTTGATCAATAAGTAAATGCAAACATCCTTTTGGCATTCCATGGTGAAGCATGCATCAAACATCTTTTTTATTTCGCTTTACTCAAGCATAATGGTGATTAGTTTATGGCTATTTTCCGCTCTGTAAAACATATACGTGTATGTGTGCATTCAAGTTATATATGATAAAGCATTTATAAACGACAGAAGCAAGATAAACACAAGAAGAAAACAAACAATTATGGTCCGTTCATACAATTTGCTGTATATTAATACCTAAGAGACATGTCGTCATCACTAAAACCTACAACTATTAGGCATGTATGAAGTGAAAACATAAAACTGAAATACAATCAAGTTTTTTAATTCGAGTCCGAGAACAAAAATGCTCAAAGCTGTCACTTTTTATTAACTAATTAATATGCATAATAATTTCACTTCAACCTCCATCTATATATATATATATATATATATATATATATATATATACCTTGATTGCTTCCAAAAAGTCACCTCTTCACATCTTCACACCTTACAATGTGGCCATGATCATCATGATCGAGCAAAAGCAGCGATTCCGTGTAGGAACTCCCGTAGAATGACCATCTATCTCCATGAATCCCAAGATCCATGATGTGCTTCGAGCAAGTTTCATAAACAACAAGTGCACACGGTGTAACAAAATCTAGATGATTGTCTTGCATTTCAAGTATAGGTTTGCCACTCTTCCTAAATCCCACAATCCACGAAACTGATGCATTTGGTGCATCTATGGTGAATATCTTTGTAAAGGTTTTTGAATCACCATGCACCATCATCCATACATCACAAACTTGTTTATCGGATGTTTCTATATAGTACTCAAGCAAAACAAAAGATTCCCTTAGCCTAGAAATGAACAAATCTGGTTCAGACACATAAGCCAAACTATCTGGGAGGGCTACCTCTCTAAACTCTTCTGTGCTCATATCAAATGACATTATCAGATTACGATGTTCATTATCCACAGCAATCCAGTCACAAGCAAGCCAGTAAATAAACTGACCTATAACTGTCTGAGAACAATCCTCAAATGCAATTGATTTACGAGGCAGCTGATTGCTACATGCAGTTGTCCATTTCCTTGAGCTCAATGTGAAAACCATAACTTGGCAGGGTATGCAACTTATACTTTCCATTTTCCTCTGATCATCAATATATGTAATGTTGACAAGCTTAGGGTCCTTGGTGTAAGGACAAACCCCAAAACCAATAACATAATCAAAAGGTTTTTGTAGCACATTAGGCAGCGCAACAGCAATCGACTTTCTAATTGAAGGATTCCAAAGAACAACCATATCCGTTTTAGAATTGTCAGGTTCACGGAAAAAACCAGCCAAGCACACCAAGCCGCAAGAGCTATCAATTATTCTGGATTGATGAAGTAATTGAAGGAGTGGAGGAACAGTTGGAACAAACTGTTGTTGGGGGAAATTAGTCTCATCATCCACAAAACAAATAAACTTTACCTTATCTCCGACTTCATACTTTATAAGTAGATGTTCTGGTTGAGTTGGGAGGACTCTGTAACCGTCAACAAACTCAGAGCATTTGATGAATGACTTCCATGCTTTGCACACCGATATGAATCGAATCAATGATTTGACAGGAAGCTTTTTGATGATTTCCAGTTGGATATCCAAAGGTATGGTGCGTGACATTTTTGATTTTGGGGGATGTTCAATTGTTCACGGAGCTTAAACTGGTGGAGAGAGATCAGGTCGAAGGGATGGAAGACGGTGATGGAAATGGACAGCACCACGACGGTGCTTCACGGCTGTCGACTGGAATGGTGGCGGCTGCTTGAGGATGGTAGTGGTCGGCTGCTGGATGAGGGTGAAAAGGGTTTTCACTTTTACTTTTTATTTATATATATATATATATATATATATATATATATATATATATATATATATATATATATATATATATATAGTGTTAGGTTCATTTGAAAAGTCTAAATATTTTGAGAAATGGAGAAGTAAAAAAACACGGGAGTATTCATATATGACTGTTCATATATGAACGTTCATATATGACTGTTATATGAACGTTCATATATGAACGTTGGAGTGTTCATATATGACTGTTTATATATGAACGTTCATATATGAACACTCTCGTGTTTTTTTACTTCTCTATTTCTCAAAATATTTAGACTTCTCAATTGAACCCTTTCCTATATATATATATATATATATATATGGGGTGTGCTATTTGCATCAAAAAAGTCAACATGATTACATGGTTTTCCTAAATTGTTATTTTTTTTATTTAAATATATATACATAGTTTTCATAAACTATTATTTTTTTATTTAAATATATATATATATATATATATACATATATATATATATATATACATATATATATATATATATTATATTTATATATATATATTATTTATTTGTTATATATATATATTAGAAATATAAAAATATATATATATATATATATATTATTATATATAAATATATTAGAAATATATATATATATATATATATATATATATTATTTTAAATTTTATATATAAAAAATATATAAATCCAAAAAAATTCAAGATTGAGCTCATTTTAAACGTATCGAAGAGACGATTATAATGGTGTAACTTGTTAAAATTAAAACGTATTTTTTTAACGTATTATAGTTAATAAATGATTATATGTATTAAATGTAAAATTAAAATTATGAAAGTTAAGGGTATAAAGTATATTTATTAAAAATGTAAATATAAATTAAAAATCTTAATTTGATGGAATCTTGGTCGTACGAAAATCTACAAAATCTCATATTTTGGATATGTCACCAACATTATTGCATACTTTCAAATGCTCCATCATGATACTTCTTCTCTATTTCATACTTGCCATCATTTCAAGATTACTATCTATAAAACAACATTTACCCCATTGGTAAATGCATCTCTTATCGAAACGAGAGGCCCATGTTCCAGACCTCTACTATGCATTATTTATTCCTTCAAAAAAAAGATTACTATCTATAAGACACTGTCATCATCAAGGTTGCTATCTATAAGACACTGTCATCATCAACGTTGCTATCTATAATTCTATATATCTCCATCATCATACTTTCAACATTGCTATCTATATATCTCAGGTAAGATCCGATCACATATATATTTTATATTTGCTTATTTTATATTTGCATTCTCCAAAAATAGCTCCTAGCACAAGATCCAAATATGTCTTACTTCCTAATAGCTAGCTGATAAACATCACTTTCATGTCACTATGCAGGTTGTAATATTTTAATTTATCGGTTTAAAACATTTAAAAATGGCAAATTAGGGTGAAGATTTTTTTCAATGGTATCCTAATTCAAATAATGAGGTATTTCATCCACTACTTTATATATATATATATACATATATATATATATATATATATATATATTATGTTATCTCGTTTCATATTTTTATGTGTTTGTGTAGGATGATAATGTTAAAGCAAGTCTTGAAGTGAGCAAAAGTGTCACGAGATACAGAAATTAAAGCAAGTCTTGAAGTGAGCAAAAGTGTCACGAAACATCGTCATCGCATAACACACTTCAGCAAATTGTGTGGTTTTGTTTCACATTATGCATTAAACATAATATTCCAAGAGTATGAGCGAGCTCAATCTGTTGGCTTATTTTTTGAAAATTGTAGTTGTCTACTACGTACAAGTTATGGGTTGTCATGTGCGCACGAACAAATGCAATACTTGAACAAAGCTCATCCTATCCCAATTGATGTATTTTGGACGACGCTTGATTTATCACCGTGCCAATCTTTACAAGATGATGACGTAGGTTGTGAAGCTGAAGTCCAAATGTTTACTGAGAAATTTAACAAGCAATCGAGATCTGGTAAGTTCAGTTTTCTGAGGAAGATAAAAGAGATAGTCAATGCATCAAACACATGGGTTCGTGAACCTGTTGTTAACAAGACTACTCGTGGACGACCCTCGATGAAGGATAAGCTTTTCAGAAAAACTAATGTTGATCCCTCATTTGCAGAAAGACCCCTTAGACGTAGTAGTTCGAACGCGTCAACATTTGTTGACTTGGAAAAAATGAGTTACCAGGAACCACCGAGACACAGTTCTTTCATGGGCAAAAACTATAATGTACATCCATACATTAATCAATTTCCAAAGATGTTTCACCCTTACATTACGCATGTACATGATGTGAAAGGCGATGGAAATTGTGGATTCCGAGCAATAGCTGTCTGGCTGGGTCTTCATGAAGATGCATGGCCCACAATTCGGTCTAATTTGATGGAATAGTTAGACACACACAAGGCAGAATACTGGGAAGCTTTTGGAGGTCAATATTGGAAGATTGTTTACAACACTTTAAACTTCTTTCAATCAGATCGAGGTGCACCGGTTGAACACTGGATGACAATGCCTGAAATAGGTGTCTTGATTGCTTCAAAATATAATGTGATATTACACGTTATAAATATGGCAGGCAGTATGACGTACTTGCCGCTTAGGTCCAATCCGCCAGCGTGGTATCAACATGTTGCTTTTACAATTGGGTACGTTAATGGTAACCATTATGTGAAATTAGATATGGCAGAAGGATACCCGTTCCCTCGTATAACTCAACATTTTTTCCACTACCGTTATCAGTGTGCTGCAGGATGGGCTACCCCGTATTCAGATCGAATACAGAAGTATGAGCGACTTTTACGTGTTAATTGTACTACGGATAATGTTATTTTAGAATAATCGAATGTAATATAGATTATTTTATGTTCTATTTATATGTTAAATCGCAATGTTTATGTTTTATTTTTATAATTATATAATTGACACCCCTATATATATAAACAAAAAGAATAATATATATATATATATATTATATAAAACAAATAAATAAATAATATATATATTATATATATATATTTAAATCAAAAATGATTGGTATGAAAACAATGTAATCATTTACCAATCATTTTTGTACTTTTTGGTGCAAATAGCCAAATTTTTGGTACAAATAGCCAAACCGTGTATATATATATATATATATATATATATATATATATATATATATATATATATATATATATATTCTTTTACATTCTAAGAAAAGGGAATTTAATTAAAATATCCAAATTTTGACTTTCACTTGCCAAAATACCTCTTCTTTCCTGAATTTGTTAAAATACCCATTTTTTTCACGAAGGGGGTCCGCGATCGCGGACAAGACCACTTTTGAAAAAAATTCTCCCGCGATCGAACCTATGTCCCGCGAATAGTCCCCTACACACACAAAGTTGTGATTTTGATTTGATATTTACACTTTCAATCCCTATACTTATTTACTTACTTTACTTTATATCTTTTACTTTCATAATTTTAATTTTACATTTAACACATATAATCGTTTATTAACTAAAATACGTTAAAAAAATACGTTTTAATTTTAACAAGTTACACCATTATAATCGTCTCTTCGATACGTTCGAAATGAGCCTAATATTGAATATTTTTTGATTTATATATTTTAATATATATCATATATACCATATAAAAATATTTTTAATATTTACAATTCATACCCTTATAGTTAATTATTTAATTTATGGTACTCTTATAGTTAAAATACGTTTTATTTATTTTATTATCGATGGTCCAAATGTAAGTATTTAATGAATTAGTTAATATATGATTATTATGTTAATGCGATAGGAGTGTAAAACAAAATTGAAAAAAAATAAGAGATGTACCATAAATTAAATAATTAACTATAAGGATATGAATTGTAAATATTAAAAATATTTTTATGTAGTATATAATATATATTAAAATATATAAATCAAAAAATATTCAATATTGAGCTCATTTCGAACGTATCGAAGAGACGATTATAATGGTGTAACTTGTTAAAATTAAAACGTATTTTTTAACGTATTTTAGTTAATAAACGATTATATGTGTTAAATGTAAAATTAAAATTATGAAAGTAAAAGGTATAAAGTAAAGTAAGTATATAAGTATAGGGTTAAAAGTATAAATATCAAATTCAATTCACTAGTGTGTGTCGCGGGTTGTAGCGGGGTGGTCGCGGGATGCAATTTTTCAAAAAACACCCTATCCCACTATCGCGGGACAAATTGCGGGAAAAATGAGTATTTTGGCAAATTCATGAGAGAAATAGGTATTTTGGTAAATCAAAGTGAAACTTTGGGTATTTTAATTAAATTCCCTAAATAAATAAATATACAATAAAAATAAAAGAGTCTTTCATTAAAATACCCCAAGTTTGACATTGACTTACCAAAATACCCCAAAAAATTAAAAGTTTACCAAAATGCCATATTTTTCCGCGAAGAAAGCCCTCTATCGCGGGCAGAGACCAATTGTGAAATTTTTTGCAAGAAATATTTACACTTTCAGTCCCTGGCCCGCGATCGAGGCCCGCGATGGGGACTGAAAGTGTAAATTATCTTGAAAAAAATTTCACAATTGGTCCCTGCCCGCGATAGAGGGCTCCCTTCGCGGAAAAATATGGCATTTTGGTAAACTTCTAATTTTTTGGGGTATTTTGGTAAGTCAATGTCAAACTTAGGGCATTTTAATTAATTTCTCAAAATAAAAACTCTGATTTTTTTATCTCAAATAAATAAATAATAATAATAATAATAATAAAATAAAATAAAAGATTGCACCTTCTTAAATTTCTAAAATAATACGGTAACATTTTTCAAAACGATACGTTGGCAACTTTCACGAACCTAAACTTTTTTACCCATCATCGGAGAAATAATACGGAGTATGTGCCACCGTGGCCACCATATGTACTACCACGTCTGTCCATGGCAGCAGGAGACAAAGGCGCCTCCTTGGCTCCTTGTACGTAGGCATGGCAACGGGGCAGGTATGGGGCGGGGTTCACCATCCCCGGCCCCGGCCCTGGTTTTTGATACCTTCCCTCGGCCCTAGCCCCGGCCCCGGGCAGGTACGGGGATTGAAATCCCATCCCCGGTCAAATTTTTGGTCAACCCCGGTCAAGACCCGGTCACCCGTTCCCCGGTTTTTACCCGGTTCTCCGACCCGGTCAATACATAACCAAATTGAAACTAGTACTCATTTCTTTTTTTCTTTGTAAAGATTGTTTGGCTTTTTTTAACAACAACAAAACCCATATATATATATATATATATATATATAGGGGTTAAATCATGTAAGAACCAAAAAAAGATTGAGGAGCATGAGAACCGATCTAAGCCATAATTTGGTTTTGATCCCATGGTTATAATTAAACTTTCGATCACATGGTTATAATTAATAGATTGAGAACCGTGAGAACTCATCTAAGCCATAATAGATTAAATCAATTAATGGTTTAGATCGGTTTTCATGGTTCTCAACCTTTTTACGGTTCTCATTTGATTACCGTCATATATATATATATATATATATATATATATATATATAACCCAATAAGCCACCAATACAGTGTTAAAAAACAAGAACCTATGTGTAACACCCTAAAATCAGGGCTAATTTAAACCTTAAGTTTATCAAGGCTAACTATAGAATCATCCATCTTTCATATATGTTTAGAGAATTAACTATGAGGTTTAATACATACAATTCAAATTCTCCAAAACAACTTATTAATCCAATCTCGTTCACTATAAAAAGATTAAACGGATTGTCTAAGTCATTCATCAAAACATCCTTATATCAGCTAACTTCTCTTCTTAACGTCAACAAGTTGAATACCCATAAGCACCTGTCCCTCTTCCCTTTACTTTCTCTGAGCTAGTACCTGGTAAGAAAAGTTGATTTGAAATGATTAGGCTTACGCCTAGTGAGAACATCCAATTTAAATTAACACATTAACAGCATTGGAATCTTAGATAATCCACGCATATATTCAAACTCGCTTTATCACCATTTTTGCCATGCTCATACTTGCCTCATAATGACATAACCATACTCAAACCCACGAGTATAACTACCATTCATAAAGTCGTATCACCATATCCAATACCCTACTACGAATCCTTACGGATTCTAGTTTATCAATCAATCTTACAGACTTACATTCAAACATCATACTTTCTCTTTGAAATGGAATACAGAAATAGCACTTATATATATACATTGCCTATTTCAAATCCGTCAAACAACACTTACACTTCATCTAACTCACACTCCCACATCTCAATTATCAATAGCAACTCTCTTTGCCCTAACTCATTCAACCTGAATAGCAACTATATTATGCCTATTCAAACATTCAACCTGAATAGCAATTATACTATGCCTATTCCAACATTCCGTATGAATAACAATTCTACCTTGTCTATTCAATCATACACATGAATAACAATTCTACCTTGTCTATTCAATTATACACATGAATAACAATTCTACTTTGTCTATTCAATCATACTTATGAATAACAATTCTACCTTGTCTATTCAATCATACACATGAATAACAATTCTACTTTGTCTATTCATCAATCAATGTGAATAGCAATTGTACTTTGCCTATTCAAACATTTCCAAGGATACACGGGAATAGCAATTATACCTCGCCTATTCCTCCTTTTCAACAAGAATATCAACTATACTTTGCATATTCTATTATTGTAATATGAATAGTAATTCTACTTTACCTATTCAATCATTTCAACGTGGATAGCAATTCTACTTTGCCTATTCCATCATTTCAACATGAATAGCAATTCTACTTTGCCTATCCATTACATTCCTCTATAAACAGGAATAGCAATTATACTTTGCCTATCCTACGTTATCCAATATAACTAGTGTTTACAAATCCGTTACACCTTATTAACGTATATACATAACAACATATCATGCCACTCTCGTATCATATTCTCAATTCTAAGAATATTAAATAACCTATCGTGTCCTCATCTTCAATTGTTTCCCCTTCGGCGACTTGACACGGGGGTTCCGCTACCCGGTTAGCGGATGGGGTCAAGGGGCAACGCCCTTGCGGGGTCTGGGGGCAGCGCCCCTAGAAAATTTCTAGAAAACTTAACTAGATAACACATTCGGAACTGCATCCAAACATCAGAACTTAACAATTCTCATTTTCACAAAGGTGTCCGGACAACAGGGATTTTCCGGACAACAGGGGTTTTCCGGATACTTTTCTAATCCGGACATCATCCGGATACTAACATCATCCGGATACCATCCGGTAACTATATTCATCCGGATTCTTACAATAAAATAATATCTTACCCGGATTCTCTTGCGTCCGGAAACATTCATCATCAAGGTTTCCGGATACGACGTTTCATCCGGAAACCTTCGAACTGCAGCCTAAAATCCAATCTACTTCGATGTCTGTTTGATTCAGCTCATTCTAGACCATCCCATACAGTTCATAACTAGTTTATACATGTGTCTTAACATTTAATTTGACAGCAAGCATGTATTTAATCAAAAGTGAATGAACTCACCTTTTTGAAGAAAACCCACTTCTCTTCACAATCTGATTCCAAGCTGTTGTTAATGATTCTGGAAATCAGATTCAACCAACAGATTCGTTCACAACCAAGCATTTTCAACAGATTTTATCTAAATCCAAGATGAATTTCTTACCCAATTTGAAGACCAAAACTTGATTTCCTTCTCTTCTTTCTCTTTTCTTTCTCTCTACCTTTCTCTCTGTTTTTGCCGACTTCAACAGCTGGGATTGAGATAAAATCTCAATCCAGCTAACCCACTCCTTAAGTCTCTCTAACTTTTCACAATAACAAACCACCCCCTCAAGTTTCATCTTTCCAAACTAATCATCAACCTTTGGACACTAACTTTTTAACCCCAAAAGTTTATATAATTACTAGGTAGCACAAAACTTAAACCCAATTACAAAACAACTTCAATTATATTAAAACATAATTGTAACGAAAATTCGGGATGTTACACTATGAAGCCGGCTGAATCCCAACAGACCTGATGAACCTATTAAGCCGAGCAAAGCAGATCAGACCTGCTTAATACAGTAAACAAACTACTAGTAATAGAGGAAGAAGAAGATTTTAAAATTCTGTGGGTTACAACTTACAACCTATGTTTGCTATTTTATGTTTTTTCCCTGGGTGCTTGTTTAGTGGTGTATGGCTTGGTTTTTTCTCCAGATTGCATGCTGCCATGCTACTGTTTGTTATTCCCTCTTGGATGGTTTTTGTTTGTGATGTTGGGTAATAAAATGGTCTTTTGGTTCTCTTCAAAAAAAAAATGGTCTTTTGGTTGCCATTCAAAAAAAATATATTTAATAAATATATAAAATAAATAGTTTTTAATTATATAAATATATATATATATATACCGGGTCCGGGGATAGTCATCCCGGCCCCGGTTTGGCGGGGAATCCCCGGTCGGGTCGGGTGGACCGGGTTCCCCACCGGGTCGGGCCAAATTGCCATGCCTACTTGTACGGATTTTGATAAGGCATACTTTCAATCGTACTCCCATGTCGGTATTCATGAAGAGACGGATCAAGGTACTGCTAGAATCATCTCGGCTTCTTTGGTATCAGCCTGCATTGTTGATTTTTATGTGCTTGTGCTATTATATTATTTTGGTGTTACGTTGACTATATAATTTCATTTATGATTCTTCAAAGAAATAATGATCTTGCCAACAAGTCTCACTCCTCATGGTTTCTATACTGTAGGCTAATTATTTTAGTTCTGCAGGATCGTGTGCGAAAAAGAACTTACAGGACAACCATTTTACAACATCACAGTCATATTGAAGGCAAAGTAAGAACATATTTGAGGAGTTATATTTTTGAAACATTTATTGATGTTGAATCCTTAAGTAACAATTTAAACTACTCAAAGAACATATCAATTTGCAGATTATAGGAATTCGTTTAGTAGGGGGTATCTTTTAACTAAACAATATGGCGCATGTTAGAGACGTATGCTAAGTATGTAACTCTGTTTTACATGATGTTTTTGGGTTTGCTTAAGGTTTTATGTTGTTGGCCATTGGCATTTTTGAACTCTATCCCAGCTTTAATTTATGATGTTTTTTTGGGTTTGCTTAAGGTTTTAGAATTAGAGGACCAAGTAGTCCTTTCGATTTTTGTTGTACTTTTCTTGTGTTGGCAGAACCTGTGGGGGTTGTTGATTGATGATTAACGGGCAATAAGACAGCATTCTTGTACGAATGTCATGTTTATTCTGCGTGAAAACAAAATAAGACGGCATTTTAAAGTATTTACTAGATACGTAAATACTTTTCTTTTGCCACTCATTTTTAATCTCTACTGATTTATGTCGATTTCTTAATTCTGGTTTACCGCTTTAGTGGATTACTTGATTCTAGTTTGATGTCATTTACTGATTTATGTGGAATGATTTTAATATATGGGGTTTTGTTTTACTACTTCATATATCTGGTAGTATGATTACAAGTGGTAAAAGCATCCAAGTAAATTCTCGGCTTATTGCAAAATGTAGGGAAGGTTGCGCAGTGCTAGCCAATCTGCTCTAATGGCTCAGGCTTCACATTGTTTTTGAGAGAAGCGAGCCTGGAGCCAGCGAATTGGATTCCTATTGTCTATCTGATGGTTTAGCTGCTGTTGCTAATGGATTTTACCAAACTTGAGCCTAATATGGTGCTCTAATTAGCTAACCAGAAGCCTTTGAAATTCTGTCTTATCCTATGGGATGCAGAACAGGCTCTTCTCCGGTTGTCAAGGTAACTTTTTCATTTGCTATACCTTTCTCGACAAAATGTGCTTTTTTATACGTTTTTTCAAAAATGACCAAGCGAGAATTGAGCTTCAGATTCTGTCATCAAATGATAGAGAAAAGCAAGGAGGTCTACAAGCTTTGCTTTGTGGTGTGTCGCAAGTTATTATTCAGAAACTTAGCAGTACTGATGAAACTAAGCCCGTTATATCTCAAGTTGCAGACCAGATTATGACTATTATGTTATTTCTCAAGGTGTTTGCTTGCCGTAGCTCAACAGTACATGAAGAATCAATGATTGCGATTAGTGCTCTTACTTATGCCACTGGACAAGTTACTTGTCATCACCCAAAAATTACAAATCTGTACCACGTGACAAAGATGGCTTGGAACTTTCTTGAAGCATCATGCCTGATTTTCAACATATTCCACGCCAACTCAATAACCTGATGTGCCCAGTCAGCAAGGTTCTAAATGGTGTGAGACTGTGAGGCATTGCGTAGCGGCGAGGCCAAACCTCAAGTCTTAGGAGCTACGGAGAAGACATGGCATTTTCAACGCGTTATAAGACCACACCATATAGAGTTCTACCAAAAAGTGTTATAATAGGTTTATAGAATGGTTTTGAGCATTTTAACAAGTTTTTAGGACATTTTTAAAATAAAGTGTCCTATTAGCTATTTTATAAGACAATTTTGAAAAATATTCTAAAAAACCTTGTTAAAACGTTCTATAAACTTATTGTAACACGTTACGTTCTATGGTTAGGATCAATAAACTCAAGTTCTTTAAAGCGTTTTATTAGGACATTACATATTTTTGTACGTCATATAGACCCAATTTTGTTGTAGTGCCACTAAAGGTATAAAAAAACATATGATGCATATGTGGATCCAGAAAAGGGGTGAAATAAGGTCAAGTTTAGAGGTCAGGGCAAATCCATATATAGAAACCAACTATACATGGATCCAGAAAAGGGGTGGAATAAGGTCAAGTTTAGAGGCCAGGGCAGATCCATATATAGAAACCAACTATATATGCAGAAATACTCCCTTTGATTCAATGGTCAAATTATATATACATACATTAAATTAAACTTGATCAATAAGGTAGCGTTTGGTATGCAGACTAGATGGGACGGGACAGAACTTGACATAACTGAATTAATTGTCTGTTCTATGTTTGGTTTTGACTAAAATAGGACCAGACAAGACAAAACTGTTAAAACGACTAAATTGTCCCTAAAATGATTTTAGTGTTTTTAACTATATAATAATTATAATTGGCTCAATTTAACTAATTATTTAAATGATTTTACTAATAAAAATTACTGTAAATTACATAAATAACACATTTATAGGTTTACTAACATAAAATTATTTAAAACATATATTATAGTGGCGTCTAACACATTTATAGTTTTACCAACATAAATTTATTTAAAATCTATCAAGTCGCGTCTTCCTTCATCAAGACCAGGGGTGCCTTCTTCGGATCAGGTTTTCTACGTTTGAATTTCGTCTTCTTTTTTTGCGTTTCTTTCCGGGTTTTCTTCTTCCACCACCATCCCATCTCCTGCTCATCGATCTGCAAACATAGATCTGGACTGTTGCAGAGTTCGATCAATATGCAGTAGGATTTGCAGAACTCGATCGATTTGCAAGAGGATTTGCAAAGTTTGATCAATTTGTAGGAGGGTTCATCGATTTGGAAGGCTTTGGGGAGTGCGATATTATCAGAGAATAGAGATGGATTTGGAAGAGATGATTTGAAAGATTGAATCTTATTGTGTTTTAGGTTTCAGATTTTTTGTTTTGTATGGAGGGTAAATAAGTCATTTTCACTCTAGTCCAAAGGTTGTTCCATGTATTTGGGTGGAACAAAAAATGGCTGGTTTTGTCCCACGAAAATGTGTTTTAGTCCCACCTTGTTCTTGTTCTATGTAACACCTAGGGGTGTAAACGAGTCGAGCTTTTAACAAGCTACTCGAGCTTGTTTATCTCGAGCTCGAGCTAATAATTATCGAGCACGAGTCGTTCTCGAACACAAAATAGAACTCGCTTAACTTAACAAGTCGAGCTCCATAACATCAATGTTCGACTCGACTTGTTCGAAATATAAAAAATTATCAATCTTGAATACATAAACGAGTTAATCGATCTCAAATTTGAGCTCATAAACGAGAGTCGAGCTTGAACATTGAAAAATATCCGAGCTCGAGCCCGACTTTGAAAATTTAATCGAGCTCGAGTCTGGTATTATTTTTTCGAGCTCGGCTCGAATAACCTACTACTCAACTCGACTCGTTTACACTAGTTACACCAAACATGTTACTAATTTTTTTGTCCCATCCAGTAATCGTACCAAACGCACCCTAAGTAAATGCAAACATCATGTTGGTGTTCCATGGTGAAGGCATGCATCAAACGTCTTTTTTATCTCGCTTATGGCTATTTTTTGCTCTGTAAAACACATGTGTATATATGATTTTAAGTTGTATACGGTAAAACATTTATAAAGCGATAGAAGCAATCGAGCAAGATAAAGGCGAGGAAGATGACAAGCAAGAATTCATACTCTTTGATGAACATTAATACCTAATTAAAAGGCATGTCATCATTAAATACTATAACTATTAGCCATGTATGAAGTCAAAATTTAAAACTTAAATACAACCAAGTTTTATAATTCTGAGAACAAAAATGCTCAAAGCTGTCACTTTTTATCAACTAATTCATATGCATGATAATTTCACTTCAACCTCCATCCATATATATATATATATATATATATACCTTGATTGCATGTTCCAAAAAGTCACGTCTTCACATCTTCACACCTTGCAATGTGGCCATGATCGAGCAGAAGCAGTGATTCCGTGTAGGAACTCCCGGAAAATGAGCATCTCTTTCCACGAATCCCAAGATCCATGATGTGCATCGAGCAAGGTTCATAAACAACAAGTGCACAGGGTGCAACAAAATCTTGACGAGCGTCTTTCATTTCAACTATAGGTTCGCCACTCTTCCTAAATCCCAGAGTCCGTGAAACTGATGCATTTGGTGGACTAATGGTGAATATCTTTGTAGATGCTTTTGAATCACCATGCTCCATCATCCATACATCACAAACATGTTTATTGCTTGTTTTTCTGTTGTAGTGAAGCAACACAAGAGACTCTCTTAGCCTAGAAACGGACATACCTGATTTACGAGCCAAACTATCTGGGAGGTCTACCTCTCTAAACTCTTCAGTGCTCATATCAAATGAGATAATCAGAGGATGATACTTACCATCCAGATGGATCCAATCATATGCAACCCAATAAATAAACTGACCTATAACTGTCTGATTACGTGTAAATTGAATTGATTTACGAGGCAGCTGATTGCTACATGAGGTTCTCCATTCCCCCGAGCTCAATGTGAAAACCATAACTTGGCAGGGGATGCAACTTATACTTTCAATTTTCCTCTGATCATCAATATATGTAATCATGACAAGCTTAGGGTCCTTAGTGTTAGGACAAACCCCAAAACCAATAACACAGTAAGACGGCCGAGGTACCAGATTAGGCAGAGCAACAGCAATCGATTTTCTAATCGAAGGATTCCAAAGAACAACCACATCCGATCTAGAATTGTCTGGTTCTCGGAAATAATCAGCCAAGCACAACAAGCCGCAAGAGCTGTCGATGATTCTGGGTTGACGAAATAATTTAAGGAGTGGAGGAACAGTTGGAACAAACTGTTGTTGGGGGAAAGTATCATTATCATTATCATCATCCACAAAACAAATAAATTTTACCTTATCAGTTGCTTGCATATCTTCGACTTTAGTCTTTATAAGTAGATGGTGTGGTTGAGTTGGGAGGACTCTGTAACTAGCAACAAAATCAGAGCATTTGATCAATGACTTCCATGCTTTGCACACTGATATGAATCGAATCAATGATTTGACAGGAAGCCTTTTGATGATTTCCAGTTGGATATCAAAGGGTATGCTGCCTGACATTTTTTATTTTGGTTCACGGCGCTTAAACTGGTCGAGAGAGATCAGGTCGAAGGGGTGGAACACGGTGATGGTGGTTGCGGCGATGGAAATGGACAGCACCACGACGGTGCTTCACGATGGTCGACTGGAATGGTGGCGGCTGGATGACGGTGCACGGTGGTCGATCGAGAGGAGAGGAGTTAGGGGGAGGGGGGCGGTGAAAACGAAGGGGGTAAAAAAACAAAAATTAGGGTTTGACTCTTTCTCATATATATTGTTTACATTCAATAAATAAAAGAAAAGGAAAAGACAAGAAAAACTTTTTTTAATTTTTTTTTAAATATAACATAAAATAAATAAATAAAAATAAAACCTCTGATTTTCTTTATCTCAAAGAAATAAAGATATAGAATACAAATAATAATAGAAAAACTTTATATATATAAAATATTCTTTTAAATAAATAGATAACAGTAAAAAAAATTGTAATAAAAAAAGAGAGAAAATAATTTTTTTTCCACGGTGGGATCCAATGAAATCAAACAAATGGTTATTTCGTAAGAATTTAACAACCTCTTATTTATTCCATATACTTCTAAATTGGTCATTCTATATGAGATCAAAATTACTAGGGAACGGATAGAAACCGTATAAGAACAATAAACTCTAAGAGCTACCGAGTGTTCTTGATTCACGGAGTGGTTTAATACACATGGATATGGTCGGAACAAACTTTTACTAGAAAAAAGTGTCATCGCCAATAAAACAAATAAAACTTTCCTTCATCTATTTGAGAGTATCATACCTTAAAAGCACATGATGCAGATGAATGTGGGGAGTGGACGTATTAACTAAGCTCCGAGTGGGGTTTTGTGCACCCGTAAAACTTATTTTCGTAAGTAGAATTTCTTTTAGATATGAAAGCGCATCTGCTAAATTTTGAAGGGTTCCACAGGATATTAGAGAATAAAAAGAACATCCACCAAAAAACATAAGGGTTCCTCAAAATCAATCAGAAACCAAAAAGTCTTTGAAAATCAACAAGAATCGAAAAAATATCTGGAAATCAACTAAAAACTGAAAACGTCCCTCAAAATCAACAAAAAAAATCACTCAAAATGGTGAAATTTAGCTAAAAATCAGATGGCTTTGCAAAGCTTTGATCCACCATAAAGGTGCACCAACTTGGCAAATATCATGTGTCTGCCACTGCTCTGTAAGTAGCAATAAAGTTAGAGCAATTAAGTAATGAAAGACGTCCATATTTTTTAGACGAATTTAATCGAATCGATGATTTGATAAAAATCAACCAAAAAACCGAAAAAGTCCCTCGAAATCGATCAAAAAAAAACTTAAAAGATCCCTTGAAATGATGATTTATAATGGAATGGAATTCAAATACATTCCAAATCCTACAAACCAAACACATGGAGGGATTCCAAATCCCCCCGAATCCAAACCTCTCCAAATCTGAATCCTTACGTGAAATCCAATTCATTCCCGCAAACCAAACGAGCCCTTAGATGTTTGAAAGATGCACCCGCTTGATTTTATGGGATGTCCTTAAATAATTTAAAATTAAGTTTTAAATTGTTATTAATATGAGTGAGATGGTTCGGCTAGAGCTTTACATGCAAGAGATCATTGCTTCAAATCTTATTTCATGTAAAATTTTAACTTTTTACCTTTTTAATTTTAGCCTCCAGGCCTGTCCAAAGCATTAACTCGAGCCGTAAAATGTTGTTTATGCAAATATATACAAATAAAATTGTTAAAAAGATCAATCTCACGACCCCAAGTACACTTATATACATTATGACCAATATGCGAAGACAACATTTTGTTAATTTTCCTCCTATTTTGATTCTATTGTTTTTTTCATGATTTACTTTTATTCTCAATGCCAATCATCTTAAAAACCATCGGGGTTTTTTTTCTCATTTTCAAAGCAAGCATGTATTTATTTTAAAGATCAATATCGACCCCCATGTCAAACCATGATTTTGCAGACTCACCTTTATGGTGCACCCTCTCGGAAAAATTCTTGGTCCCGTTACTAGATATAAATCGAATCAATGATTTAACAGGAAGTTTTTCGATGATTTGCACTTGAATATCGAAAGATATGTGGGTTGACATTTTGATTACGGGGACATGAATATGTTTCTAGGGTTATAATGGAAGATTTGTGATTGTTTTTTGCATTTATGAGATTCAAATTGATAGAGGGCTTCTAAAGATGGAGATAGGGTATTGGTATAGAGGGGGAGAAATCAAAGTAACTAACTTCATCTATTGCCATGATTGTGATTTTTTTTTTTAGGAAAAGGGGATGGAACCCCGGAAAAATTTATTCAAGAATCAAAAAAGAGGATAAACTACGAGGGGCATACCCCAAGATATACAAAATACCTATTAAGGATGTGCTTAGGCAACATCCAAGAAATCAAATATCTATACTCAAGACAAGAAATAACAATCCATAAGTACAAAACATAAAGCCCAAAATTGTACCTATGGGAGCCAACTTTGTTAAGAAGCCCAACTTGAACTCTAGAAGTCTTGGTCCAGGTCCAGGTCTGATTAGCCCAAAATTGTGACAATTTTCATTTTAAAAGAAACCGTTGCATATTAAGGTTTGTATTTGAAGTTAATATTTAAAGTATTGGTTAACATTTATTTATTTATAATATGTTTCGGTTAAATTTACAATATGAAACTTTTTTTACGTGTACGTCATTCCTAGATTAAACTCACAAAATGACAAATTATTGGAGGCATAGACTTGCTCCTTTTCATTGATCGTAAGAGGATGCTTTGGCCAGGGAAACCTTTTAGGTAGCAAACAACTCTCAAAGCAACATCTCTGACGAGGTTCAAGGAAAGTCTTTCTTATTATTTCATACGTTTTATTTAGAGGTGTGGCAAAACGTTCACAATCATCCTAATAGGATTTTTAAGTTTATAGGATCAAAAAGTGTGTGTTTTATACAAACATATAATGACAAAATAAGCAAATTAACAAGTTTTATATTTATGAAATTATAAAATGGTCAACTAATACGACTCAAGTAATAATCTGTCCATTTAACTTGACAATTTTCTAAAACTATATCATAAAAGCATAAATTTAATTGGTTCTTTTATAATATAGTAGGAAATTGGCCTGGACCGTATGGTATACAGGACGACCGCATGGGCGCTGCAACATAGCTGAGGCAGTGTGGATTTACGGCTCGCTAGTTGGATCGAGTGTATACACAAAACAGTGAAGGCTTGCTGCTGCTAGATGGAGTCGCGGCTATCCAGCATGATCGGTCTACGCAGGGCTGAACAGAGACAGCTGTGATGGCTTCTGTTTGGGGCAGCAGCTGCTTGGCTGTTTGTATTAAGCACTGCTGCTGTCCCTGGGCAGTGGCGTCGGTTTTGGTTCAGTCCCGTTGGTTTGGTTTGTTTATTTCTGGCAAACCGGCGTAGGGTTGCTATGTTTGGTTGTGTCTTAGTTTGTTCTTGTTTTGGTCTGATTTGTATCTCGATTGGACTCGCCTCATGTTTGTTTCCTGTACACGTTTTGGTAATAAAAGTGACTGCACCTTTCAATATATATATATATATATATATATGGTATATAATTTCCCAGTCTTGTCATTCAAAAGCACATTTTATATATTCTATATAAATTATCTATAGAGAATGAGATTAAATTCTATTTAAGATTGAACAAACCAAACAGAACAAAGATTCTAAGTCCTTTAAAAACGTTACATCAAACCAAACACCCTCTTAGATCTCGATTGTCTAGAAACTCCGGATCATTTGAGATCTGTTTTGGTGACACAGGAGTCATGGTCACGTTTTCAATCAATGCATAGAAAGTCTTTCCAAGTCCTAAAATGATCGATATAGGTTTGTCTGGATCCTCCTAAAAACATTTGTTCATTGTATACTATTAACTAATAAAGTATTTCTTAAAATTAATCAACTATCTGTGTATAAGGGTCAGCAAAGATACGTAGGCAATTCGGCGTTACACATGGTGATATTCAATCAACAAATAGCAGAGCCGTTTGTTTCCATGAAAATCTATTGACAACTAGAAAGCTACATCCTTACATACCCCATAAGATAGAACGTAGAGAAAATGTCTACTTACATCCTACACACATATTGTTGACCTTATCTTTTATTATTTATTAGGTTCATTTGATATGGTTTGATTTTAGCTTCACAAACTACATACCATAGAAAGATGATGGCATAAGGTTTGGTCAAACCTTTTATAAAGTGGGGCATTGAGCATTCATATCCCAAGGGACAATAAAAAATTGCTTCATAGTTGCAAACTACATTACTAAGGGGTTGTTTACCAAATGTTTATCGGGTAAACACTTACCTTTAAGAGTCAACACTCACTTACCTTACCAGATAAGATTCTCAGCCATCAAAATAGCTATTCTCAATTACGGGGTAAGATTGTTCCGTGTCACGCATCTTACCGGGTAAAATTCTTGGTCATTGTCATGTCACCCAGTAAGTGCCTACCCGGTTAGGGTATGGTAAACAACCTCTAAGTCTCAATCGGTTAGGTTTCTCTACAGAGAGTTGTTTGGTATTCCATGGTGTTGACAATTGACAATGAAAACCAGTTTTTTTTAAGGAAATATAATTGAAGATTTCCTCTGATAACTATATATCCAACAAAAAAGTTATGTATCATACCCGGAAAAGCAGCAAACATATTGAGCTTACTAGCAGAACACTTTTGAGTGAGTTAAAGAGGATATTGGATGAAGCTGAAAGGCAAATTAGGATAAAAAGTCTTGAATCAGCAACATAAGAGATGTTGTTCTTGTTACCATACAGTATGTAATGGTCAAAGTTAGGAGCCGTTTACCAATCTCTTACCAGAGTAAGCACTTACCAAGTTTTATTAACGGATGAATATGACAAGGCCCCAACATCTTACCCGGTAAGTGCAAAGTGTCTTACCCGATAAGTGAGGGCGACTACTCTTGCCCGGTCAGTCCTTAGTGGGTAAATTGTTGCATACGATGCCATTTGATGGACTAAAAATCTTACCCGGTAAGGTAAGTGATATTGTTGAATTTTACTGGTTAAGTGTTTGGGTAAACGGTCCCTTAGTCTCCCTTTTTTGTCAACTAAAGAGAATACAAGAAAATAAGGCCAGATTTGCAGAATTTCTGGAAATTGGCACATGTTTCAATATTAAGGCATGCGCATCAAATCAGATGTGAAAAGACGTTACTTTGAAACATTCAAACATTTATCAAGCATATGAAGCCAAATAAACTCAATGATGCATATAAAGATTCCAAACCATGAATACTAATAAGATTTATGCATGTATTAATAAATACTAACCTAAGCATCAATCAATATGTGATGAATTTAACTGTTTAACAACTTAAACTACTAATCTGCATGGTAATTGCACATCAATCTCTACCTTGCTTACCTGTTCCAGAAGTAATCTCTTCACAGCTCCACACTTAGCAACAAGGTCAGCGTCTTCGTCCTCAAACCAATCTCTACCTTGCTTACCTGGTACAATCATCTTCCTCGTTGAGCAGAAGCAGCGATTCCGTGTAGGAGTTCACAAAAGATTTACATCGGTTTACGTAAATCTGAAGACCCTGAATGTGCTCTGAAAAAGGTTCATAAACAAGTGTTTGATGATAATAATCAAGTATCATATCAATTATAGGTTCACCACTCTTCCTAAATCCCAGAGTCGTCTGAATTGATGCAGCATGTGGTGGCTTAATGGTATATAACTTCGTAAACGATTTTGGATCACTATGCTCCATCATCCAGGCAGTACAAACTTGTTTCCAGGTTATACGACTTTTATCTATTATATCTTCATGAGTGTACGGAAGCAAAGCAAGAGACTCCTTTATCCTAGAGATGGAAAAACTTGTAAAGGACTGGTGGACCAAACTATCTGGGAGGTTCACCTCTCTAAACTCTTCGGTACTCATATCAAATCACAATATCATATTATAATCCATAGATCTACCATCTTCAGCAATCTTGCTATCATAAGCAAACGAATAAATAAATTTACCTCGACTTACAAGGCAGATTGTTACATGGAATATTTCCATTCCTTTGAACTCACTGAGAAAACCATAACTTGCCAAGGGAAATAGCGTTTATATCCCTTTTGATTGGAAAGGAAGATTCAAGTCTAAGAAGCCGTTTACCAAACGCTTATCCGGGTAAGTGTTTACCAAGTCACATTACCTTACCAGATGGATATAGCAAGGACCAAGAATCTTACCCGGTAAGAGCTAAGGCAAGGATCGAAAGTCTTATCCGGTAAGTAAAGGCAAAGACTCTTACCACGCTTACCGGGAAAATTGTTGCATACGATATCGTTTTGGTGGACTAAAATCTTACTGGTAATTAAATGAAAATGTTGAACTTTACCTGTAAGCACTTACCCAGGTAAGCACTTACCCAGGTAAGCATTTGGTAAACAGCTTCTTAAGTGTGGGAAATGTTCTAAATTTTTTCCAAGGGGTTTGCAAAGGTTAAAACATTGAAGGGCATCCTGTTGATAAAAAAATTTGCAGTTAAAACTATGGGGCCGTACACTAAAGACTTACCAGAATAAGCACTTACCGGTATCATTTGCCTTACGGTCCTTACCTATTGAGCATGGAAACTACCGAGAATCTTACCAGGCATAACAAGGATCAAGCGTCTTACCCGGTGAGGGAAAAGATTCTTACCGGGTAAGCGCTTACCAACAATCAATTTTGATGGCTGAAAATGTTATACAATAAGTAAGTGAGGTTAATGTCTTTGCCGGTTAGCGTTTGGTAAACAACCCCTACATCCCCTTAGATATATTTCGAGACCTTATGAGTAAAGAGCGAAACTAGCGACATCTAAAAGATGCCTATTTTTTCTTTTAACAATACCATTTTGTTGTGGAGTTGTAACACTAGAACTCTCTGTTGACATATTCCTTGTGAGAAGAAATTGTGCAAGTTCTTTGTTAAATAGCCGTCACCATTATCTCTTCTCAAACATTAATTTCAGTCTCAAATTGATTCTAGACCATGTTGTAGAAGGTTTTGAAAATATTTTCCATCTCAAATTTATGTTCCATCAAATAGACCCAACTTATTGGTGAGTGATCATCTATAATTGCAACAAACCATGGTTTTCCAAAAGGTGTTGGAATCCGAGAAGGACCCAAAATATCATTATGCACAACAGAACAAGGTTTTGAAAGAACATAAGGCCGAGAACTATAAGGGGGCGTATGCGTTTTTACCAAGGCACAACTTTCACATTGAAAGGAAGATGGAGCTTCATTGATAAATAAGCTGGAAATAAGTGTTTTAAGTAATAAAAACTTACTTAAGATGTCCAAGCCTAAAATGTCATAACATAATATCATTCTTACTGTAACTCGTAAATGACCCTAGTAGTATCTTTTATAAGAGAACCATGGTCGAAGAAGTAAATTACTGCACTTAATTTAGCAATGCCAATTATGGGTAAAAAACTTAGCACGATATTAGTTTATCAAGAGTTAATTACACGACAGTTTTGAAAAGGGTTTTAAAGTATAGAAACACGAGGCGGAGAAGATAACAAACAATTATGGTCCATTCATATATACTAAAAAGGTATGTCATCATTAAATACTACAACTATTAGGCAACAACTTTGAACAAAAAAGCATCAGTAGAACAACAAGCCTGCACCAAAAACATCACTTATAAAGAGAAATTGTTTAGTACTCACAGAAATACGAGATTCATCATCATAAAATGTCAGAAACATTGATCTCTATACATGTGATGCATTAAACTAATACGCATGATAACTGCACCTCAATCTCTACAGCTCTTTACAGCTCCACACCTTACAATGTGACCATCGTCATGATCGAGGAGAAGCAGTGATTCGGTGTAGGAATGTGCAAAAAATGAAAACATAAGTCCGCAAATCGCAAGATCCCTGATGTGCTGCGAGCAAGGTTCATAAACAACAAGTGAACAGGGTGTTTTAAAATCTTGATGATCATCTTGCATTTCCATTATAGGTTCGCCATTCTTCCTAAATCCCAGAGTCCGCAAAACTGATGCATCTGGTGTGTTAATGGTGAATAGCTTCGTAAACACTTTTGGATCACCATGCTCCATCATCCATACATCACAAACGTCTTTATTGAGTGTGCTTCGAATGTACCCAATCAAAACAAGAGACTCCCTTAGCCTAAAAACGTCCATTTCAATCAAAACTTGGTAATTTAATAGAGGCAGGTAAGCCAAACTATCTGGGAGATCTATCTCTCTAAACTCTTGAGAGCTCATATCAAATGACATAATCAATTTACGACGTTCACCATCCACATCAATCCTATCATAAACAAGCCAATAAATAAATTGACCTATAACTGTTTGAATACATATAAATTCAATTGATTTACGAGGCAGCTGATTGCTACTTGAGGGTGTCCATTCCCCTGAGCTCAATGTGAAAACCATAACTTGGCAGGGGATGCAACTTATACTTTCCATTTTCCTCTGATCTTTAATATATGTAATCTTGACAAGCGTAGGGTCCTTAGTGTTAGGAAAAACCCCAAAACCAATAACATAATCAAACGGCGGACGTACCACATTAGGCACAGCAACAGCAATCGATTTTCTAATCGAAGGGTTCCAAAGAACAACAATGTCCTTTTTTGAACCGGTCAAACACAACAAGCCATGAGAGCTACCGGTTATGTCAGTTGTTGTTGTTAGTTGAACGAGAGGAGGAGCAGTTAGGGCAAACTTCTGTTGGGGGAAACTATCATCATCCACAAAAGAAACGTATTTTATCTCCATTTCCTCCCGATTTCTGACTATGTACCTTATCATCAGATGCTGCGGCTGATCGCGACTGACGTTGTAACCAGCAATGAACTGAGAGCTGTCGATCAATGATTTCCATCCTTTGCAAACCGATCTGAATTGAATCAATGATTTGACGGGAATCCTTTTGATAATCTCCACTTGGATATCGAAACTCAAATGGGGTGGCATTTTGATTTTGGGGATAATGAATTTGTTTCTAGGGTTTATAAAAGGGAAGTTCCGTAGCATTATACTTTTAAGGATTTGGTCCTTTGGTTTTGATGTATTACCAATTTAGTTCGTTAAAAGAATTTTATTACAAAAACCCTTTATCATATGATTTTTTTTATCGATTTTGACACCTCCCATTAACACCATTAAAAATAATACATCAACGAAAGGGCAGTTTGGTCCAATCTTTCTCATTTTTCTTGCTTAAGTATTTTGTCATATTAATAGGGCTCAATGTTTATCTTTTATCTAAACATGTATATCAATTAATTCTATAATGTTCAAATCTATCTACAAGTTGTACACATATACTAACTAGTGTTAAATGTTACATGAATATACACGTTATTGAAATTTTCAGAAAATTGAGTTAAAAATTGAATATATATATATATATAGAGAGGAAGGTTCATGTGAGAAGTCTAACATTTTAAAAGAATATGAGGAGCACTCTCAGCCAATCATTTAATTAAATATATTTTAAAACTTTAAACTTAAAAAAAATATGTTGTAAGGGTATATCTGTCAAATTAACTGATACCTGTTTATTTTGGAATTGATACGTCTTCAATTAGGTCTCCATCAACAACAACCATCGATTAACTCCTCCTCTATATAAAAGTTTTCTCTGTTTTGATCGTATCCTTGAATTATCGTCTCTTCCTATCGATTGCATTGTTTTTGATGGATCCTTCGATTGAAGTTCCTAGAGTCGAAGTCAGAGATGAAGTAACAGAAGCAAACCGAGAGCATAGCAATTCAGATTTCGAAATTTCTATTACTCCTCTATTATTACGTAAATCCAATTCTGAATCTGTAATTGATTCATCAAAAGAAGCTACTACATCTGACTTACCTAATTCCAGTGAGAATCGTGATTCAATTGATGATATGTTAATTGATGGTAATGTGATTTTATTTTTTTTGTTTTGTTCGTCGTATTGATTTTGATAGCTAAATTATTTTATGCTTTTGATTTTAATTTCCCTCCTCTGTTCATTGTTGTGTTTTCTTCATCGTATATGCTTTAGTGATGTATTAATATGTTGCAATACATGTTGAGGTTCTGTTTTGATGAAATCATTTGTATGATCACAGATGATTTTGTTTGTAACATATGATTATGTATTAATATGTTGCAATACATAAAACAGAACTTCATCAAACTTATTATTTTTACATTTTCCATTGCTGATCACATATGATTATGTACTTCATATGACAGACAATTTTACATTTTATGCAGTCTCTTCTGGAATGTTGGGCAAAATCAAAACCTTGAATGTGTCAAAGGAGGATAGGTATAGTGCATCAATAGATGTAATACCAAATATCCATGAAGGAGTTACACCCATTGTTGGTTCAATGTTTCAAACCATTGATGAGTGCATCAATATGTATCAGAAATATGCAGATCATGCTGGCTTTGACATAAGGCTATCTACAGAACACACATTTAAAGATAAATCTGTCAAGTTGAAATATTTGGTATGTCATAGGCATGGTGTTCCTAACAAACGTTCGGTTGATAGCGTGAATGTTGGTGAAAAACGAAAGGCGCTTCGTAATTCCAACTTCAAAAGAACTGGTTGCAAAGCACAAGTTAGATTTCATAGGGTTAATTGTACGTCACAGTTCCAGCTTTACTATTTCTATCCCAATCACAATCATAATTTGTTAGATGAGAGTGATAGAATGCTGTCTCGCAATTGTAGGCAGATGAAGTTTTCAGATAAAAGGCTTGTACATCGTGCAGCAAGGGCAAACATTGGGGCATCCAAAGCGCATAGAATACAAGTTTGTTTGAAGGGTGGTTATGATGAAGTGGGTTGTAGTAGGAGCGACTATAAGAATTTTAAAAGAGATTTCAATACTTTTGTTGGTGATGGTGATGGTGATGTTCAGATGATAGTAAATATGTTTAATGAGCGTGTTTCAAATGGGACGAACTTTGCTTTTGAATTTAAAGTATGCGAAGGAAAGCTTCAAGGTCTATTTTGGGCTGATGAGCTCTCGAGGTTTAACTATTCGGAATTTGGTCATGTTATATCATTTGATGCCACGTATCGTTCAAACAAGTAAGTTTTTGTTGTTTATTTTTATTGTTTCACTTGTTATGTTCTTTGTTTGAATGTGTTACTGTATATATTTGTTTTTTTTGTAGGCATTGTATGGTCTTTGTACCATTTCTTGCTATTGATAACAATAGGAGTTCCGTTGTTGTTGGTTCTGGCATTTTATGTGATGAAAAGCTTCCATCATACACTTGGTTACTGGAAGCATTTTTAAAAGTTCATGGTACTCAACCAAAGCTTGTCTTAACTGATCAAGATGCTGCTATTAGAGAGGCATTTCCAATTGTTTTTACTGAATCCAAACACAGATTTTGTATGTGGCACATAATGGCTAAATTGCCAATTAGGGTATGGCTTATTTGATGTTTTACTTTTCATTCGATTTAAGCATTTTCTTAATTTATTGTTTCAGTTCATTGACTTAATTTCTTTTATTAATCATATATGATTCCTTCAGGTTAGCATTAATTTCTTTTATTAATCATATATGATTCCTTCAGGTTAGCACAGACCTGCTTGTTAACACAGATTTTAGGAAACGACTTTTGAAGCTTGTTTGGAGTGTGTATTTGGGTCCCCAAGAATTTGAAGTTAAATGGAATGCATTGATGGATGAGTTTAATATGGAAAGTCACCCATGGCTCTCCGAGGTGTTTAATATTCGTTCAAAATGGATTCCTGGATACTTCAAAGATCTTCCTATGTGTGGCTTGATGAAGACAACATCACGCTCTGAAAGTTTGAATTCATTCTTTAAGAGTTTTTCACACCATGGTAATGATCTTTTGACTTTTATTCTATCACATGATAGTGCAATGGACAAACAGAGAAACAGGAAACGTACTGACGAGCATAATACCAATATTACTATCCATGATTTCAAGACTCCACGGTCGATTGAGAGACACGCTGCCATGATTTATACAAAGACCGTCTTTTTTGATGTTCAAAAGCAAATAGTTAAAGCAGATCGTTATTGTGCACAATGGAATGTTGTCATTGAGAATGGGCGCCAAGTATTCACAATAAAGGAAAAGGATGAAATGTTTAAGACGAAAGCAGAGTTTAAGGTAATTTATTTAGCTTTAGATCTTGTTTATTTTTGTGTTTAATAATATCCAATTGTAAACATGTGCTTTTTGTTTATTCTATAGTCAAACTTTTCATTAATCACATGTGATTTTTGCTTTACAGGTTGTACAATTGATAGATGATGGATCATTGTCATGTTCTTGTCAACATTTTGAGTATTTTGGCATTCTCTGTTGCCACATATTCAATGTATTATTCAACATTGATGTTGATGAGATACCTACCCAGTATATTAGTAGAAGATGGATGCGAGGTGTTATCCCTATAGATGTTCTCCGTACTCGCCGTATCCATGCCGGAAGCAACGAGCAATCTGACAAGTTGATTAATGATGTCCAGTCTGAGTATGATCAAATCCTCAATAGCATTTATGGCGATAATGACAAACTTGCGTTGTTTTTGGAAAAAGTTCGATCCATCAAAGATGAAGTTGCCCCTAACATACCTTCAATATATGTTAAGGTTAACAAGGATGCTGAATTTGAGAAATTATTGGGTGTCTCAAAGCCTACGACCATTGAAATACGTGCACCTGAAGGTATTAGAAACAAAGGATGTGGGACCGGTAAGCGCTTGATTGGTGCCGGTGAGAGAGCTATCAAATATTCTCGACACAAGAGGAAGTGTAGAGGGTGTGGTGAAGTTACAAACCACGACTCTCGCAATTGTCCAAGAAAGAAAGGAGTTACTGAGTAGCTTGGTTACTGTACATTTATTATTGATTATTCTTGATTAGTGATTGCATAGTATTGGTTTAGACAATTTAAAACGATTCTGTTGTTTATGGTTCATTTTAAATAATATTTGCTTTACTTAATCTATGATTTTACTTTTAAGGTTATGTTATGATCAGTAGCTTAAATCCTTGGAACTTGTATAAAACATATTCAAAAATGAAATTCAACAAGATCACATATGATTTTGTATACAAAAAGTTGGTCAGAATGCATATGAATAGTATTCATATTAACAAAATCACATGTGATCATATACATGAGCTGCAAGTATATGCTTATGTGCATGCTGAAACCAACATGAAGCCAATATAATCACATATGATTTTGTATAGTCAATGTCATCAGCAGCCAATTTGAATTATTCATATTAAAAAATGAAGACCAAAAAGATCACATATGATTTTGTATACAAAAAGTTGGTCAGAATGCATATGAATAGTATTCATATTAACAAAATCACATGTGATCATATACATGAGCTGCAAGTATTATGCTTATGTGCATGCTGAAACCAATATAATCACATATGATTTTGTGCATACTACCAACATTCCAAAACAAATTATGCCATGTGTGAACTGTTTATACTAAGAATATCCCAAAAGATCATGAAAATCATCATATATCATTCAATCATCTAAATTCCCATAATATATTCAATCGTCAAAATCATTCAACAAAATATTACCAATTCCCTAAAATGTATTCAAGATTGCCAACAAAACGAATAAACGATAATCCCTACATCAAGTTTTCCAAGGACAACAACCACCCTAAAAGTTATACTATCAATTACTTCTACTTAACAGACGACTCATAAACAACAACTAATCCAAGCGTTCAGTTTTGCGCTTCCGTGCATCTTGTATCATCTTTTTTGTCAACTTAGCCCCTCCTGTATTTGAAAATGCCCTAGACTGGTTGATCACTTTATACTTCAAAACATTGACGCTTGAAAGAAGTATCTTACATAAGTATTTCTTCCTCAACCTGTTAATTTGACTGCTATGTGCTCCATATTCCTTTTCCAAACCTGAATCATATCTACTTACTATTTCACCTTTGAAGGTTTCCATATGTCGCATCACAAATATGCCACAATCTATGAAGTTGTCAACTGTTCTCCATTTCAGCTTGTATCTGTTTGGTTTGACCCTTGACATGCTATTCATTCGTGGATGTTGCACCACTTTCAAGTAGTCAACCAACGTTTTTTTTCTGCAACACGTAATACATAACATATAAGTTGTCAAAAAGTTGGTTTTTTAGTTGTAAATTATTTTTCCAATATTTTATTCTTACCAATACATCTGGAAGCTTCCCGTATTTCTCCTCAATCGGCACATCTGCTGCACTGTTGTCCAGTATGACAAAGCTCGGATTTTTCAGGTTGAAAACAATCAAGTAGAAATGTGTTGAGCGCTTTATAGGGAAAAATATATGTGGAAAAAAGAATTCAGAAGTTTCATCATATTTAACCATACCAATATTGCCAAGTAACTTAAATTATAATTATTTGATCTATCATGCATACCATATCAACACTTTTGAGTGAAGCCATTTCGCTCACATTTGTCATTGCATTCTTCAAACTTGATGTAAATGCCTCTACCATATCTGCCTTCTTCATTTTTGGTGGCAGCATTTCGTCACTCTAAATAGCAAACATATAACATTCATATTTGTAAGATTTTCTAATACAAAGTTTAATCGATTTTATAATTGTAGTCGTACGTACCATTGTAGTAGTAGTGCAAAACAATCTATATGGAGATGCGTTATTTCTGAATTGCTCTTCGTTGTTAAGGATGCATGACCATAAATCAATAACAGATGCACATATTTCTGTATTTGGTGCCATGCTTTCAAAAATGACTCTTGGTGCTTGTGCTCCACCAAAACTCTGGAATACTCCGTCCCTTGTATTTTGAAGATGCAAAATCAATATAGATATTTTTTATAAATTAAATCATATTGATTAATCAATGGTTTAGAGGTGGGTTGAAACGAGAACGCTAACTATTTACGAGAACACGAGAACGGTCGCCCATGTACAAAATCACATGTGATTCACATACAAAATCACATGTGATTTACACTACCTGGAAATCTGGATACAAATCACATGTAAAATCACATGTGATTTTGTACGTGAATCACATGTGATTTTGAATCACATGTGATTTTTACGTGAACCACATGTGATTTTGTACGTGATATCATATTGTAAATGAGTAATCATATATGATGTTATCAAGAAGTATAATAATTTATTTTAAAACTTACATTTTATCGCCCTGCATTGCAAACATCCAAGCTGACACGATTGTTTCTTCTTTTGTTAGTGCTTCATTAAGTTCCACCTTTCTGTTCATATAGGGGGAGCAGATTTGTAGTCCAGCCTTAATATCACGCTTCACCACTTCATTTTGTACATTCAGACCTGTGATTTGATTGACATTAGGTGTTTCACAGTCTGTTTGAATCCCTTTCAACTTTTCTTTATCCACCTTCAACCTTATGAGAAGTCCTCCTGCAGATTGTTGTGGTTCCTTTTCTGTCTCTGTCACAAGAAGTCCTGCATGTTCACACCCCTCATCTCGATTTTCTATATCTATATGCGTACATCCGTCCTTTTGAACCATTCTATCTTCAGTAGCATAGCCTTCGCCGAATTCTTGAGTTAAACCAAGGCTGTAACTTGGTGCTGAACTTGCTTCTGAAGCTGATACTTTTCGCCTTTTATTACTATCTGTCGGCATAACAACTTCATTAGTTGTACTTTCTATCACAGGTTTCTTTTTCTTTTCTTCTTTCTCGGCCGTTTTTTCTGCAACTATGCGATCAAATGACTCGATAACATCTGGGTTTTGCAAAAATTGTGTGAAAGTCTCGATGTTCTGTTCCTCAGCTTCAGTTTGTATCTTCTCTCCCATATTCTGTGTATTCCTGATGCTCAAATTCTTTTTAAGATTATCAAGTTCATTTTCTTCATCTCCACATTCTGTTGCATCCTTTTCTTCTACACTTATTGTACTCTCATTCCTTAGCTCTTTGGGACCGCTTTCTCCTATTACATCTTCCTGACCTTCTTCACTCTTTCCTTCATTTTCTCCTTCATTCCCTTCTCCATTTCCTTCACCTTGATTTCTTCCTTCACTGCCTTCTTTATTTCCTCCTTCACTGCCTTCTTCATTTCCTTCACCTTGAGTTTCAGCAATTTCTTGCTCAATAAGCACAAAATCAAGCTGTTTTGTTTTCCAATCATCAAGGCTTGATTCTTCAGGGAATTTCAAACAGGCCTTATCCAAGCCTGTGTTGAATTTTGTTTTCAACGACAACAGCTGGTTGTATGTATCGTCCAAGAAACTCAGATATTCCTATTAAAACATTCCCAATAACATCTTATTAATAATATAAAAACAAAACCCATACTAGTATATGCTTATGCATTAAATCACATATGATTTCAACACTACCTACTATAAATCACATATGATTGGAACACAGATTCTAACCAACCATATTCATGTCTCAAGTCATCATAATGTTTTACTAAATCACATATGATTCGACCATATAAACTGTGAAAACACAGATTGCATTATAATCATATATGATTTTACATATGAAAATTGATTAGTATTATAACCACTATACCAGTAATGATAGAGCAAATCACAAATGATTAATAACAATCATGTATTATGTCTTTTGACAGAGGAAATCACATATGACATTAATCAGAGGAAAATCACAGTTTATTAATAACATTATCAATTAAAATGATTAATATCATTATGAATCATAGGTGATTAACATTATCAAGTCAACATTATCAATTAATGAACAGGAAATCACAGATGATTAATAACATGTTGTGGTTAACATGTAAATCACAAATGTATAAGTAAGTACCTCGATATTAACTGGCGAAGAAGGAGGTTCTGCATTCGTCATGCTGTCTTTTTGATTGTTAACCTCGTTTGCATTTTCGTTGTTGTTGACATACGGTTCATTAAACTCTCCCAATCCTAATCCTCCTGATTCGAGCTCCGCTTGCACCCTCATCCGTAATAACTCACATGACCATCCTTTATTGCTGGTCTAACTCTTTTAATATGTGGCACACTACATTTAATGTTATCGACATAAAGCAACTACAAAAAAAATTAATGGTTATTATCAATTGGAAATTAACATCATGTTGTAATTATATATCTATTAAACTTACCACTAGAGTCGTCAATGGCCCGCAGAAGAATTCTTTTTCGTCATAACCGCTCCAGTTGTTCTTGCTTAACCTTAGACGATTAAGGATGTATTCACACCAGTTGATGTCTTTGAAATTTGTTTCTTTGTTTACTCTGGATAGAACATTCAGGTCACATGATCCGTTGTATTTGCAATTTCCCATTGTATTGCAAAAAACAACAATGAAGTTTAGCTTAAAGTTCCAGTCTGCATCATCTGATGATACTATCATCCTACTTACATCTGTTTGTCTTATAACATCTCTGTTAAATTGCTTCATCCATTCTTCCTTTATTGTAGGATCATAATCATCTTTTCCACAACTGTCATACATTATATTACCCATTGGTGCACCAATCATGTCTCTAATTGCTACTTCATTTATCTCTATTGATCCCTTTGAAGTGTTGATCGTCATTTTTTGTGGATCGAAGTTTAATGCTACATGGTATCCAAGATTGGATGGTATTCCATCCAACCTCATTCCAATTAGGCCTTCAAAGCCCATTTCAGTAATGCATTTTTGCTGTGGAACAGACAATGATCTCATTGCATTGAAAAGTGGGTTTGGTGTTGTCCTTAACCGTATACTTTTTGCTTTATTAGCTTTCTTGTTTTCCTTCAACTTCCTACCCTTGTCGACAACTTTCCCTTTCTTTTTGTGTTCTTTTTCTACCTTGTCAGTGTCTTGTCTAACTCTTTTTGCCTTCTTTTTTTCTTTTACATACTCTAGTGCTTCTTTCCTCTTAACCGACGAAGTTCCTGTCCAATTATAATGTACTTAATACAAAGCATTTCTTTAATACAACATAAATGAACCCAACAAAATTTTTATTTTAATTCTAAATGAATTGGGGTTAACATAAACATTATAATGTACAATTTGACACAGGAAATCACATATGTTTAATAACACAAAATTATATTAATCATGTGTTGGGGGTAACATGTAAATTTGATACAGGAAATCACATATGATTAATAACATAAACATTGTTAATCATGTGTGATTAAAAAGAGTAACAATCTAAATCAGATCACAAATGATTAATAACATATATGACTGGTAACATCATCAATTTCAAAGGGGGCAATGATTTGATAATCTATCTACTATACGAGTCCCTACTAAATCACATATGATTCAACAAACCACTATACTAAATCACATATGATTCAACAAACAGATGATTAATAACATTACCTAAAAAACCATTATACCCCTAAATCACATATGATTCAACAAACCACTATACGAGTCCCTACTGAATCACATATTATTCAACAAACCACTATACTAAATCACATATGATTCAACAAACAGATGATTAATAACATCACCTAAAAAACCATTATACCCCTAAATCACATATGATTCAACTCACAGATAACAATCACATATGATTCTACAAACCACTATACTAGTCCCTACTGAATCACATATTATTCAACAAACCACTATACTAAATCACATATTATTCAACAAACCACTATACTAAATCACATATGATTCAACAAACAGATGATTAATAACATCACCTAAAAAATCATTATACCCCTAAATCACATATGATTCAACTCACAGATAACAATCACATATGATTCTACAAACCACTATACTAGTCCCTACTGAATCACATATTATTCAACAAACCACTATACTAAATCACATACGATTTAACAAACAGATGATTAATAACATTACCTAAACAAACCACTATATCCCTAAATCACATATGATTCAACTCACAGATAACAATCACATATGATTTTACAAACCATTATACCTTCTATTGGATTTGATGCCTTTCCACGCTCATTTACTTCCACCGTATCAACTGTTTTTGCTATCCTTTTACTTTTCCGACGTTCTTCAAGTAGAAACAAACAAAAAACATCATCAGGAACACTTTTGTATACATTTAAAGGAGGAAATGGGTTGGGGGTAACATGTACATTTGACACAGGAAATCACATATGATTAATAACATAATCATTTATTAATCATTTGTGATTAAAAAGAGTACCAATCTGAATCAGATCACATATTATTAATAACACATTAATCAATCATCAAACGAACAAAATCCTACGCATAGATTTATGTTTAACATCTAAATCATATATGACTGGTAACATCATCAATTTCAAAGGGGGAAATGATTTGATGATCTATCTACTACTTTCTATCTCATTGACTTCACTCGTAGCAACGATTTTTGCTATTTTCTTACTTTTTCGACGTTCTTGAAGTAGAAACAAACGAAAACATCACCATGAACACTTTTGTATACATTTAAAAACCCTAAAATTGAACATGCACTAAAAACTTCATACCAATCTTTTCATTTGGCATGTTTTTACCATTATTTTCATTAGGGCAAAAAGAACGTTAATGTCGATTATTAATGAAACACCCTAGAAACGGAGTCAATTTAAACCTTGAAATTTCCACCAGTTATGATCAAAACTTTCAAACTTATATAATCTGAGGATCAAATGTAAGGTTTTTATATACAACTGACATTACTTAAATAACTTATTAATCTAATCACCTCATAACAATCAGATTAATCGAGTTATCTAAACAACTGTCCCAAAGACTTCAAAGAATAACTAGATCCTTTGTTATCTCTAAGTCTGAATCTCTCCAAAAGTTCTCTTCTCTCGTTCCCGCTACTTCCCGGAGCTTGTACCTGGTAAGAAGATTCAACTTGAAACATTAGGCTTTCGCCTAGTGAGAATACTCAAATCAAAATAAAATTTAATAATTAAAACATGAACAGATAACTCAAACCTGTTCTCACCCATCTTACCGTACGACAACTCCTTTCCAAATCGGGGAATCTACCCCACTCCCATTCCTACGACTAACTCATTAATTGTAACAACAAAGTAAGAGTTAACTCTGAATCGTTCCAGATTCACCATCAAATTCACACACAAGAAATTACAAGTCAAAACTTGCATATTTCTTAATCAGGAAGTAGAGATTACAAATTACTTTATGCCTATCTCTAATCTTCCTCTCATCACAGGGAAATCTCCGATCTTCCCGAAACAATGGAAATCTCTGATCTTCCGTAAATCGAAATGGGAATTACAAATCAAAATCCGCCTATTCCACATTCCACCTCTGCATCAATGGTCCCAATGGGATTATAATATCGCGATACTCAATCGGGACTCACGATGGTTCGAGGTTCACCCAATTACTAAATTACACCCCTTTGGTCTATGACGAGTAATCGGTTCCCATTATACCGTACCCAAGTGCCCTACGTGACCGGATGCCTATTTTAGTAAAAGCACATAATCACATAATATAATACAATCGATACTACTATATGCGTCCAGCATAGAATGTATCATTTCTCTGAACATATTCTATATATAAAATAAAGAATATTATTACTCCACATCTCAATCTCTTTATTACCCCTTCTCTGAAATCTGATATGATGATCACCATCTCAATAGTTATTTATATTTTCGAACTCATAGATAGGCCTTTATAATATATCTCAATTTGGCTTCTCAATCACATTTAGAATTCATAATCATCTAACATATTGCATATAACAGATAATCCTGCTCATTATAAGGAATATGAATAATTCCTGTTCATCAACTTCTTAACTATCCCCTCATAGTAATTTAACACGAGAGTTAATATATATCAGTTGTTAATCTATATCTTTGAACTCATGGATGGATCTTTATAGTTTATCTCAATAAAGCTTCAAATCATATTTAGAGTTCATAACCACATAGTAATTTCATGTAGTAGATAATCAAACTTAGCATGCAAGATTAATAATAAATACTAGTTCATCAACTTCATAGATAACTCATCTTAGAAGTTTTAGCATGGAAATCCACATAACACAACTTTTAATCGCCCTCTTGGCTTATCTCTAATTTAATCCAATCCACATAAAACATATTCATGCATATATATAAAGCATCTAATTCAAGATTAATTATTGAATTTTAAAGAGAGTTGAATAAACTCACCTGATGCGTTATTACTCCTTTTAATCCTTTTTGAAACGTAACGGCTCCTTTCTTTACTACTACAGCTTACTGTATTATTCAATTACATATACTGATATTAATCATTAAAACAGAACCCTCTACAACTGAAAATCCTTAATCTCTTAAAATCACATCTCAAGTCGCAATGAACTGAAATCGCAATCACCTATTGCGATTTCACTTCCAAATCGCAACCAACTGAAGTCGCAGTCCTCAATTGTGATCCCAAATCCAAATCGCAGTGAACTGTTGCGACTACAGTACCAAGTCGCAACTACCCATTGCGATTTCGACCCAAGTCGCAACCAACTGTTGCGATTCCAAAGCCAAGTCGCAATGGTCTACTGCGACTCCAACTCCAAGTCGCAATTACCCATTGCGACAATCATGAATGTCGCAACTCAAGGTTGCGACTTCGATGATGTTCATCCAAGTCTCAGTCCACTAAGTTCATTCTAAACCCAGATTTTTGTACTTTTAATCTATGTTTGTTTATGCCAATTTGCAGATATGTTTAATACACTTATCTTAACACATCCTAAAACTCTGATTCTCATTATCATCATAATTTACCCAAAACCCATCAAAATCTTCTAAGAACACTTTTACTACTAAGATGAAGAATTTACAATGAGATGTTTACCTTATGATTCTTCAAACCAACAGCAGATTAGATAAATTCCCAGCAAGTCTTTCTTTTCTTCCTTCTCTTTCTCGATTTCTCTATCTCCCTCTCGGTTTCTCTTCTCAAAACCGAACACACACACACAATGCACATAACACACACACCTTTTAGCTAACATGCTAACTTAATGACACCTCACTAAAAACACATGAGTCATTAACCATATTACCAAACAAACCTCCAACTTTAAAGAAATAACAATACAACCCTCAAATTGGAAATCTTCTTCAATCAACACTTGTAAACAATTACAACTTAACCCTCAAGTTAATTTGTAATTCACAAAATAATATAACTGAAAATTTGGGATGTTACAATACTCCCCAACTTGAAAATGATTTCGTCCTCGAAATCAAAGCTAGGTAAACAAATGAGGATACCTATTCCTCATACTCTCCTCTGACTCTAAAGTTACATTAGTACCTCTATGGTGTTTCCACTGTACTTTCAACATAGCTGTCTTATTACCACTACGTAGCTTTCTAACTGATCTTTCCAAAAATTTACCTCTGGTTCTTCCACACCGCATCATCATTACAACTCATTCTCCAGGCCTCAAAATAACATTAACATGTACTACCTAAATACGTACACTATAAATTAAGCATACATATTACTATTAAATACTTCAACAACCACGGCAGTCCATTATTACTTCCATGACTTACACATTTCTTCAATATAGAATGCTATTACTTCCTTACATCACTTATCTCATCGTACAACCCTAATACAACCACACACCAAAGTATTCTCTCCTTACAAAACATAATTAAACAGTTTCACCAAGATCTCTAACTTCAATTATTCAACCAAGTTATTTTGAAATGACATTACCGATCGAAGTTATTACCATTCTTAGATCTTTAACTAAAAAAATTCTCGTACAATTCTTTCACATATAAGGAGCAATTTATATTCCTTAACAATCTTGCCTTCGCTACACCATATTGACCTACATACTCATCATCTTTATTAAACTTCCAGTGATTCAAATTACAACTTAACTGGCAACTCATACCCTCAACTTTCTTTGGATAAACACTCACCACTGCTCCGACATTCTATTTCAATATAAGCCATATTACCCAGTTATCTTACAAACCACATGTTTTATCAACTTTTATTAACAATTAATACTTTCCAACCGGAATTCCCAAAACTTCCATTCGGATACTTCCTCTTTCTAATATCACGTCTCATACTAGATGACACATGTATCTTGGCAATTAATGCCACTACTCGTTCATACATTCTCCACCCATAACATTTACCACAGACCATGTCTCTCATAGTCATTCGTACATATTTAATTTTACAATCCCATTTTCTCGTCTAAATACACAGGTCTATATCACTAAATATCTCCTCCCCAACTTTAGTTGAACTACCACTCACAATTTTCTAATAAATCTTGAACTTATTCGTTCTTACTAGCTCTTTGTGATTCCAATATGTTGCATAGACAGGGTACAATTCCTCACAGATCATCACAATCTATACATCCCCTTTGTTCATCTCTAGTATTTCATCTTTTGTAAATCTTCCACATCGTAAGTAAACACTTATCTAAAAGCAACAGTCCTTCACTGTTCCAACAATCCCACAAAGTGATCTTTCAACTTTTAAGCTTCTGATTTAACTTAACATTCACACAAAATTCCAAAAGGATAAACAATGCATTCACGTTATATAACTTAAATTTTCAATACTGATTATGCAAGTTCAACCCCAAGCCTACGCCAAGCTTATCAAATCGGTTCAAAGTTCTTAAGACTTTACTGAATCCAAAACCGAGCCATCTACTCAAAGGATTTAAGGATTATTTATCAATATCAACTCATGCAAATAAATACATCTAACTCATATTATGCAACATACGCTCCGAGATGTGATAATCTTACGACCCCTTCATTGCTACTTTCCCAATGAAATCAAATCATTTGCAAGTACACACAACTCTTTTCATACTCCACAATGTATATAATCTGCCCAGGTTCATTAGTTTCAAAGATACTAAGTAAAATATCAAACAGTCTTTACACCTAAGGCCAACACTTAAACTGTCACCGGTTCAAATACAATGCAGTTAAGCATACAACACATTTAATACTCCATCTCGAATCATTAAACTGACAACTATTCAAAAGACTCATTTGTATATTAATTAGGCCTTTAAGGTCAAAACAAACGCTTGGTCAAACACGTGTCACTCACACGATTACGTAAATCAAAATTTCCTCTTTACTCAAGATCTTAACCTTATTAATCCTTTAATTGGCCATTGACTTCAAAAGAACAGTTTATCACTCTCAAAACCTTCACATTTTCAAAATGTAATACGACAAAAATTATTATACAACCACAAAATACCAAAAACATGCTTCGACCACATAACTTTCACTTAGGTTATAATTAATCAAACTCAAAATTCCCCCAATTGTCCCACACACTAATACTCACTTTGCGCATACCTTCTGCATAACAACATACCGGTATCGCTCACGGTTTTGCTACTACTCGCACGGGCATACGCGGAACGCATCCAGACCGCACCCTGTGACACACAAAAGGCCTCATACACCTTACAACTCTCGCCTTCAAAGTCAAAACTTGACATCTCAATACTTCCTTAACCCTGAACCTAATTCTTCCTCCAGACATGCCCGACACTCGGCAATTGTATTACTAATCACCGAACAAAGATACAGACCCTCGTATTGATGTTACTAAAGTTTACTTTCGACTTTCTCACCGTTCATCTCTCATTTGAATACGATTACCAAAACCACAAACTTTCTCCCAAGGTTTATCCAACACCTCTCCTCTATTGGAGTTCTTTCTTAGTTTAAAGCGTAATACTCTACGATCTAGCGAGTTCATAGCCTTCATGCATGACAATAAAATAAATAACTCAATCCACACTTTTCTCATTTAAATAAATAACATTCAAAACAACGTGAGCACACACGCCCCAATCATTTTCATAACTCCCATGTACTACACAACAATCTCAAAACCGTTTGTCTATAAATTTACGTAAAACTCAATCTTTCTTAATAAAAAATGTTGTTACAACAGTAATACCTTAAATGAAAATCTTTTCATACGACAAAAGTTTAAAATTTACTGACATAGAGTAAACTAGTCGTTTCTCACACTCTTTTATATAATATCATCAAATCAATACCTTTGTTGTTTATAAAAAGTTTACTGATCAACACTTTCTTGACCTATTTGCTATCATACAACTTTTTATGTAAGGTATGAAGTATTTTGCAAGTTGCTAAGCCCCAAAATTTCGTTAGGCAGCGTAATTGAAATTGCCCCTTTTTTTTATACATACTTGCACATACTAACTCATCCTTGAATAAAACTGTTATTTATGCATTTGATTTGAAATCAAGAAAACTCATGTAACACACACTAAAACATCATGCGCAAAATTCACTCGCAATGAAGGCTATTTACTCAAACAAGGTCAATCGTGTTACTTACATAACTTATCATTGACACTTTACTTTCGACTTGAAATCGCCCTCTCGGCCCTATAATAATTGCTACATCTGTATTCCATGGCTCCCATACTCAACCATGTCATAGTAATTTTGTATTAACCAATCATCTCATACTCTATCTCTGCACCTATCAAATCACCTATTAAAGATTGCTTTGGCAGACTTTCATGAGTCCCACCAATTTCTAGGTTGTCCTTCAAAACCCCAATCATATACTGCTCTGTCCTTTAAAGGACCTGGGTGATAAATTCACCATTACTTTACTATAACTTATAGAGATAACCATGCGAAATGATTATGCACTTACATACATACAACAACGTACTTTACCGATCGTTAGTCACTGTAACAATTCAGATATAGACATGCTCGTGTAACAATGTATTCATAATAATAGTAGCTAATTGTAATTGTGAACATATCACACAGGAGAATCCCCATTATCATTGTCATAGCACTAATTTCACGTATTTCCGTTAACTCTAAGACTATCCCGTCTTAACACTTCTACCCATATCTCACATATCATAACCTACTACGTCTCAGCTTAAGTCTAAGTATCTCATCAGCATACTTAGTTCACTTAAACTAGGGCTCTGATACCATACTGAAACACCCTAGAAACGGAGTCAATTTAAACCTTGAAATTTCCACCAGTTATGATCAAAACTTTCAAACTTATATAATCTGAGGATCAAATGTAAGGTTTTTATATACAACTGACATTACTTAAATAACTTATTAATCTAATCACCTCATAACAATCAGATTAATCGAGTTATCTAAACAACTGTCCCAAAGACTTCAAAGAATAACTAGATCCTTTGTTATCTCTAAGTCTGAATCTCTCCAAAAGTTCTCTTCTCTCGTTCCCGCTACTTCCCGGAGCTTGTACCTGGTAAGAAGATTCAACTTGAAACATTAGGCTTTCGCCTAGTGAGAATACTCAAATCAAAATAAAATTTAATAATTAAAACATGAACAGATAACTCAAACCTGTTCTCACCCATCTTACCGTACGACAACTCCTTTCCAAATCGGGGAATCTACCCCACTCCCATTCCTACGACTAACTCATTAATTGTAACAACAAAGTAAGAGTTAACTCTGAATCGTTCCAGATTCACCATCAAATTCACACACAAGAAATTACAAGTCAAAACTTGCCTATTTCTTAATCAGGAAGTAGAGATTACAAATTACTTTATGCCTATCTCTAATCTTCCTCTCATCACAGGGAAATCTCCGATCTTCCCGAAACAATGGAAATCTCTGATCTTCCGTAAATCGAAATGGGAATTACAAATCAAAATCCGCCTATTCCACATTCCACCTCTGCATCAATGGTCCCAATGGGATTATAATATCGCGATACTCAATCGGGACTCACGATGGTTCGAGGTTCACCCAATTACTAAATTACACCCCTTTGGTCTATGACGAGTAATCGGTTCCCATTATACCGTACCCAAGTGCCCTACGTGACCGGATGCCTATTTTAGTAAAAGCACATAATCACATAATATAATACAATCGATACTACTATATGCGTCCAGCATAGAATGTATCATTTCTCTGAACATATTCTATATATAAAATAAAGAATATTATTACTCCACATCTCAATCTCTTTATTACCCCTTCTCTGAAATCTGATATGATGATCACCATCTCAATAGTTATTTATATTTTCGAACTCATAGATAGGCCTTTATAATATATCTCAATTTGGCTTCTCAATCACATTTAGAATTCATAATCATCTAACATATTGCATATAACAGATAATCCTGCTCATTATAAGGAATATGAATAATTCCTGTTCATCAACTTCTTAACTATCCCCTCATAGTAATTTAACACGAGAGTTAATATATATATCAGTTGTTAATCTATATCTTTGAACTCATGGATGGATCTTTATAGTTTATCTCAATAAAGCTTCAAATCATATTTAGAGTTCATAACCACATAGTAATTTCATGTAGTAGATAATCAAACTTAGCATGCAAGATTAATAATAAATACTAGTTCATCAACTTCATAGATAACTCATCTTAGAAGTTTTAGCATGGAAATCCACATAACACAACTTTTAATCGCCCTCTTGGCTTATCTCTAATTTAATCCAATCCACATAAAACATATTCATGCATATATATAAAGCATCTAATTCAAGATTAATTACTGAATTTTAAAGAGAGTTGAATAAACTCACCTGATGCGTTATTACTCCTTTTAATCCTTTTTGACACGTAACGGCTCCTTTCTTTACTACTACAGCTTACTGTATTATTCAATTACATATACTGATATTAATCATTAAAACAGAACCCTCTACAACTGAAAATCCTTAATCTCTTAAAATCACATCTCAAGTCGCAATGAACTGAAATCGCAATCACCTATTGCGATTTCACTTCCAAATCGCAACCAACTGAAGTCGCAGTCCTCAATTGCGATCCCAAATCCAAATCGCAGTGAACTGTTGCGACTACAGTACCAAGTCGCAACTACCCATTGCGATTTCGACCCAAGTCGCAACCAACTGTTGCGATTCCAAAGCCAAGTCGCAATGGTCTACTGCGACTCCAACTCCAAGTCGCAATTACCCATTGCGACAATCATGAATGTCGCAACTCAAGGTTGCGACTTCGATGATGTTCATCCAAGTCTCAGTCCACTAAGTTCATTCTAAACCCAGATTTTTGTACTTTTAATCTATGTTTGTTTATGCCAATTTGCAGATATGTTTAATACACTTATCTTAACACATCCTAAAACTCAGATTCTCATTATCATCATAATTTACCCAAAACCCATCAAAATCTTCTAAGAACACTTTTACTACTAAGATGAAGAATTTACAATGAGATGTTTACCTTATGATTCTTCAAACCAACAGTAGATTAGATAAATTCCCAGCAAGTCTTTCTTTTCTTCCTTCTCTTTCTCGATTTCTCTATCTCCCTCTCGGTTTCTCTTCTCAAAACCGAACACACACACACAATGCACATAACACACACACCTTTTAGCTAACATGCTAACTTAATGACACCTCACTAAAAACACATGAGTCATTAACCATATTACCAAACAAACCTCCAACTTTAAAGAAATAACAATACAACCCTCAAATTGGAAATCTTCTTCAATCAACACTTGTAAACAATTACAACTTAACCCTCAAGTTAATTTGTAATTCACAAAATAATATAACTGAAAATTTGGGATGTTACAATTAAGTCCATGCTATTATACATCTTTTTTAGAAGGCAACGCTAAACAAAAGGAATACAAAAGATGTAATTGAACTAAGAATACTAATACGATTTTTGCATGTATATTAACACATAAAAGGCATGTCATAGTTACATAATGAAACTATGAAGCATGTATGAAGCACATCCAAGTATAATGAAAAATTCTCTCCAAGTGCATTACAACTGACAGCTAAAATGCACCATGTTGTTTAATTTTAGTCTGAGAGACCAGAAACTTAAAAGGAGATGCATCATGTATGATTGAAATTCAGTTAACACTTACGTAAAATATGCCATTTAGAGTCCACCTTTGATTAAGTCAGAGGTGAATATTGTTTGGTAAGAACTTAATAACCTCTTATTTGTTCCATAAACCTCTCAATCGGTCATTTTCCACGGGACGAGAATTACTAGGGAATAGATAGAAACCATACAAAGACAACAAACCGTGAGAGTTGTCGAGTGTTCATGGAGTGGTTAAAAAACTTTTGTTGTGAGAAATTAAAGTGTCATCATCAACAAAAGTAATAAAACTTTCCTCCATCTTCTCGAGATTATCATACCCTAAAAGAACATGGATCTTCTCGATATTATCATACCCTAAAAGCACATGGTGCGGATGAGTGTGGGGAGTCAAGGGGACTTATTAATTAAGGCCCGAGCAGGGTTCCGTGCACCCACTCAACTTATTTTCATAAGTAGAATTTCTTTTGATATGAGAGATGAACCATCTAAATTTTGAAAGGTGCTCCACGATATTAGAAAATACAAAAACGTAAAAAGGTCTCTCGAAATCAACCAAAAAACAGAAAACGTTCGTGGAAATCAACAAAAATAACATAAAAGATCCCTCGAAATAGTGGAATTCAACTATAAATACATCATATAGCTTTGTAGGAATTTGATCCAAGTTAAAGGTGCACTTGGGTCCGCCACTACGTTGCAAGTAGCAATAAAGATAGAGCAGTCGAAGATAGACTTCCATGCTTTTGAGACGAATTTGAATCAAATCAATGATTTGAAAAGAGGCCTTTTGAAGCTGCATATGCTATGGACTAAGGTTCAGATCCAATTGAATTAAACCGATGAGTTTAGCCCGAGCTGGTTGTTGTATCAAAAGATTTGGTGCCAATCCTATCAGTTCTTTAAGTGGTATCGGAAAGTGTTATAATAGGTTTATAGAATGGTTTGGAGCATTTTAACAAGTTTTCTGGACATTTTTAAAGTAAAGTATTCTGATAGCTATTTTATAAAATAATTTTGAAAAATGTGCTATAAACCTATCTGTTTATAAAATATTTGTTTATAGAATAGTTTTTTCAATGCACTTGGCAATTAGTTCATGCAGTTGGGTAAAGGTTTGATGAAGCTGATGTTGGAATTGTATACAACTATGATGACTATAAAAAGAGGAGAATAACATCAGTTAAAAATTAAATATATTATATAATAGTTGCTCGAGTTAAATTAATAATACCAAATCACCAGATTATCCAGATAAATCTGGACCATTGCATCCGCAAATGCTGCAGGTCTTGATCTGCTGACCACTTAATGTACAGATAAACACAGTAAAAAATCGCTGTTTCCAAAGAGCTTCTATGAGAACGGGAAACACAAAGTTAATAAACTTCCAATAATGAAGTGTTTGTGTGTGCAGTGACATTTGGAAGATGGCAAAGATAATAAACTTAGGAACCTAAAGTTCAAAATATACCAACTTTGAATCCCGAAAGTTCAAACAAGTGTTGTTAGTGAAAAGTAACTGAACCATACAATACAATTAACGGCTTGCATTGCATATTATATAGACCGAAGAAAACACTCAGAAAGTAATCCTTCAACAGTGTAAACAAACCTTGCCAAACTTAATTCATGTGCATACAACCCCTATGCAATTCAGAGCAACAATCAACAATCTTCTTCTCAACTCTAAAATGGAACCAACTGTCGAAGACAACAAAAGGATATTATTTTACCAAAATATACTTACTCATCTCCGTTCTTGTTCCGAAGATACGACTTTAAGATGGATTCTGTTTTCACTTGGATAATTAAGCTGTTGGAGATTGTTTCAATAAAAAGCTTTATAATTAATTATATGTACATACAGTAAACTTCCCAATAAGAGGAGGCCATTAAAAATGAGAATCATCTGCACTTTGCTAACTTATACATATAAAGCATGTCCAACTAATTAACAGGTTCTGACACTCGGTTACCCAAGTAGCTGCAAGATTATATAAAAATAGTTACAATATTGTATCAAAATAATTGGCCCAGATACCCAAAAAAAGTCGCATCACATGATGGTCAAAATTAAACATTTTAATGGTGCAATATCTTTCATTCAAGTTATATATAGTAAACATTTATAAACGACAGAAGCAAGATGAAGGAGAAGGAGATAACAAGCAATTATTGCCCATACATACTCTTTGTTGTATAATAATACCTAAAAAGGTATGTCATCAGTAGATACTACAACTATTAGGAATGTTTGAAGTGAAATCAGCTATAAATAATGTGCAACACATACACTTGAAATACACCAAGTTTTTTAATAGAGTCTGAGAGCCCAAATGGTCAAAACTGTCATTTTGCAAGGGTCACAACAGCTTTGAAAAGTCTATATGTGATGCATTAAACTTTTCATCAACTTAAACACATATGCACCATAATTTCACTTCAATCACTATACTTTGCTAGCGTGTTCCAAAGCCACCTCTTCACTTCACAGCTCCACACTTAAAAATGTGGCCATCCTCATGATCGAGCAGAAGCAGCGATTCCGTGTAGAAACTCCCATAGAATGAAAATTTGTTTCCACGAATCCCAAGATCCTTGATGTGCTCTAAGCAAGGTTCATAAACAAGTGCACATTGTGAATAAAAATCATCTTCACCATTGTCATATTGCATTTCAATTATAGGCTCCCCACTCTTCCTAAATCCCAGAGTCGACAAAACTAATGCATCTGGTGCCTTAAAGGTGAATCGCTTTGTAAACGCCTTTCGATCACCATGCTCCATCATCCATACATCACAAACTTGTTTATTGGTTGTTTCTCTATAATCAAGCAGAACAAGGGACTCCCTTACCCTAGAAATGGACAAACGTGATCCACACAAATTATCTGGGATTTCTACCTCTCTAAACTTTTCAGTTTTCAAATCAAATGACATAATCAGCATATTCAATCCAGTGAATCCACCATCCATAGCAATCAGTTCATAAGCAACCCAATAAATAAACTGACCTACAACTACCTGAGGCGATGAAAGATGAATTGATTTACGAGGCAACTGATTGCTACATGAACATGTCCATTCCCCTGAGCTCAATGTGAAAACCATAAATTTGATGCAATAAACTGACCTACAACTACCTGAGGCGATGAAAGATGAATTGATTTACGAGGCAACTGATTGCTACATGAACATGTCCATTCCCCTGAGCTCAATGTGAAAACCATAAATTTGATGCAATAAGTACCAATATATGTGATATTGACAATCTTAGGGTCCTTGGTGTCAGGACAAACCCCAAAACCAATAACATGATTAGAATCAGACAATGAATCTACCTCACTAGACACAACAATAGCAATCGATTTTCTAATTGCAGGATTCCACAAAACAGCCATTTTCGTTATAGAGGTGACACAGGAATCGTCTAGCTCTAAAAAATAACCGCTCAAGCACAACAAGCCATGAGAGCTACCGATTACTGTTGATGTTCCTTGAACGAGAGAAGAAACAGTTAGGTCAAGCTTTTGTTGAGGGAATGTATCATCATCAACAAAACATACATATTTCACCTCACTTTCTTCCCCATCTTCGACTTCACTTTCTTCCCGATCTTCGACTTCGTACTGTACAAGCAGATGCTCCGACTGATGGTGACGGAAGTTGTAAGCAGCAATGAAGTGAGAGCTATCGATCAATGACTTCCATGTTTTGCAAACCGATCTGAATTGAATCAATGATTTGACGGGAAGCCTTTTGATAATCTCCCCTTGGATATCGAAACTCTGGTGGGGCGACATTTTGATTTTGGGGAAAATGAATTTGTTTTTAGGGTTTATAAAAGGGAAGATTTCTAATTCCTCCCCCTTCCTCCCCGTTTGAGAAACAACAACTTTACTAAATTACATCTTTTGTCCCTATAGTTTTATCTTTTTGACGATCCTTATCCACATTTTTTAAAATTCAATTGATTGAATATTAGTTATTGTATTTTTATAATGATGCGTTCCAAATAATAATCAAATAATGATAACGGACTCCTAAAGAGCATCCACGTTCCAAATCAAGGATTTCATTTGGATATCATTTGGATCGTAAAAGTGTCAACTAAGATTTTTCTATTTTAGAAATTGTAGTGGTTGTGAGTATGATTGCTAAATTAGAAATTGGTTTTGGTAATTTGCTTTATGTCAAATCATGTTTTGTGATGTTTTGTAGAATATGTTTATGAAAAAATGTATGAATATTTTTATTTGTTAATAAAAATATTAACTTTTTTTGAAAGGCATAAATATTAAAAAAAATGCAATATAATTTATATTAAAGTACAATAAAATAAATTACATATTAAAAAAATACAAACTTAACACATAAAAATACATCATTGTTCGTTTAGAAGTTCTTCAAGTTGATGTTCGTACAATCTCCGTTGTGGTTCGCTCATTGTTGTGGGACCCATTTCCATCAACTTCATGATCATTTTTCGATTTTCCCGTTTGTTCTTAAGTTTTTATTTTTTCCACAAATGATGTGTGGAATTCTCTCATCACCTGAATTTTTTCTTTTTCAATATTCAGGCGTTCTAACATTGTTACTTGTTCGTTTTCGGTAGAACTTGATGAAAAATGACTTTTCTTACCTTTATCCTTCGAGATTTTCTTTTCCAACGGGCGGGAAGAAGGAGTTGACACCTCCTCGGGAATTGACGTATTAGCATTTGAAGATGATGAAGTGTAATGACCATCTTCTGTATTTTTATATTCGTCAATTTGATTATATAAACGATGATGTTAATTTTACTATAACTACGCATCAAATCTCTCGTAGCATACTTCCCGAGTACGCAAATTATCTCCAAAATCACATACAATTACGTAATCGGTCAACGAATCATTGCTTACAATCAGATTTGATTGAAGAGATTTGGCAAAGATTTAGAGAAGAAGAAAATGACGATTAATGTAATATTTTTACTTTGTATTTTAATTTAATTATTTTAATTTTAATGTTTTATAAATTAAATATTTTATTTAATTAATTATAATTATTTAATTAATTATAATTATTTAATTAATAAAATATTTCGTATTAAATTATAGTAAAGAATATTTAATTGTAGTTTTGTTGTTATTTAATTAAAATATAGTTTTTTATGATGAGGCGTCACTTTAGAAAGTGGTTGAAAATCCATTGTTGTGGAGGATAATTTCAAGATAATTGCAAAGGTGGTGCTGATGTGGCACATTTGCAATTGTAATGAAATTTCATTGTTGTGGATGCTCTAACAAACTACTTTAACTTTACATTTAAAACAAAATAAATTACATATTTAATTTCACATTTATAATAAAGAATTTATTGGGTTTTTATAAAATCAGATAGTTTGTTGGGTTTTTTCACACTTTTCCGTTAATCAATTTCTAAAGTCTAGGAAATTATTTGTTTAAAAAATGGAGGGACTTAATAGCTTAAAATACGTTTTTTTACGTTTTTCTAAAAACTATAACAATTTTAACACTTTTAAAATAAAAATACATACATCTCAAAATAAGATACCAACATCGTAATTGTGAAAGATGATGATGAAAATTTTTAAGTAAAAGAATAGTATTGCATAAAACTTGACGTTCCTATTGGAGTTATTTGGTATAAGGGCATGTTTGTTAGCAGCTTAATGAGCTTAATGGAACATATAGCTTATTCAGTCAGCTATACATGACTGTTTGGTAGTGGCTTAATGATATAGAAAGTGACTTATTTATTAAGCTTTTAAGAGGGAGCTTTATACAGAAAGCCAAGTTTTGTCCAAATCAGTCTCTCCCAATTAAAAAACATGGCCCTTCCATCTATGAAAACACCCTCCCAAACAAATACATTTCCAATCTATACAGACAGATTAATCCACACAAACAACTTTATTCATACAGGACTTAATGGAAAACCAACCAAACAACCCCTAAGATTCGTATATCTTTTAAGATGGTCTAAATAAACACTAACTTTACATAAGTTGGTCCACATATTACACTATGTATTGTATATATATTTGACAACCATAAATTAGCTTATTAAAAAAGTCGATTAGATTTGTGATAAGTAAGTTGATAAGCAACTAACATATTAACACACTACCTAAATATTGTTTCAATGTTATTTGGAAGTTTTTTCCATTTTTTACCTATTATGCTCTCATTATTTTACCTAAATGACCAAAAATCATACTTATTATTATTATTTAAAAAAGAAAGTGTATTTCTATTTATTTTCATTGACTTGTTATTATTACATTTTATAATAACTGTTTTAATAATTTCAATTATTATTATTACTATTATTGTTATTATTATGGTGGTGGACTAAAAACGCCACCTAAGCAATCCCACCGCTAGTACCTAAGATACATGCCAACACCAAACAATTATTATCCCAAATAAGTCTAGTGAGCATGAAAATAGAAATAATAATCAAGTATAATGGAGAGAGACTAAAATTTTGACCATAAGAAGTTATTTGCATAAAGACCTTTCATAATAACTGATATACCAATCTTGTATGGACCAAAGGAGAAGACCCTCCGTGTTCACTGATAGTAAAGGGAACACGAAAGTATGTCGCTCTTCCAATGATATAGGATGATCGTACCCAATCCTATGATCCAAATGTCCAATGACCCTTAACAAATATCACCTCCAGATGGGTGGGCCTTAGTGTCTATTCCCACGAATAACACCTTAAGACCCACTTTCACTTAGTGTCTACCTACAAGATAGCACCTCAAGCTTGGTGTCTACCCTTCCGAGTAGCACCTCATGATCCAACCTTCTTAGAAGTCCATTTAGCCATTAATCCCAAGTTGAAAATGTCCAACAATTCTATAAAGAGATATTTTTTTCATAACTCATGTTTAAATACCACTCCATAACTTCACAAGTTCATTCCTAAACATGTAATTTGCGCATAAAGACAAAAATCTTCAAGTTAGGTCAATAAATCCATAAAATGCGATTTTATGTAAAATCATCAAGATACACCCAAGTTTCATATATATCATCTGAAATATATTCTAAGTATGAAATAACATTCATCATATCTCCAATATAATGTGTAACATCCCAAATTTTGTAAAAGATAATGTTTGGGTTTATCAAATAAATTGAGTATATTTATTTGATAAGTTGTGATTGATTATTTGGTAGATTAAATTTAGAGTTTAACCCCGGGTAAGTTTTATTATGTATTTTATGGAATAATAAGTAAAGGGGTGAAACTTTAATTTAATTTACAAATATAGGGATGGAACTTGCCATGTATGGATAGTTGGTGGGTTGTTTTGTTAATTTTGTGTGAGGTGTCAATATCTCAGCAAAAAGTATGGGTTTAATGAGGAGGTGTCCTCATTATATCTCTTTTAGTCACAATTTGTGTGTGTGTGTGTGTGAGGTAGTCTACGAAAAAGAGACCAGAGAGAGAAAGATAGAAAGAAAACGAAAGAAAGAAAAGAAGGGGAAGAAGAAGAATTTTGTTTGCAGTTGGAGATTTAAGAATATACAAAGGAAACAAGGTAATCATCTTGTTTAAATTTCCTTCTTTTATATAAAATGTTCTAGGAATTTAAGATATGGATTTTTGATTTGGGTTGTGATGATTTGTGTATGATTTATGAAATCTGGACTAGGATAGTGTTATGTTAATAGTCTTTAACATATCTGCAATGTGTAGAAACATGCATAGTTTAAAATATGAATTTTGTGTTCATAGGCTTTTATGAGTTAAAAATGGGTTTTGATGATTTTTAGATGTTTTGGAAAATCTGGGTTAAGAGATATGTTAGAATAGTAATGTTAAACATATCTGGAAGTTTATAGCAAAATGCTTAACTTGAATCTGATAAAATTCTGGGTTTAGTACATTTTTAGTGAGCTGCGATAATTATGAATGTTTGAAGATTCATAAGTGTCGCAACCATGGGTTGCGACAAATTCATAAGTGTCGCAATAGATAGCTGCGACAAGACGTCCATCGCAACAGTTAGTTGCGATAAGGCTTGGTGTCGCAATAGTTGTTTGCGATAAAGTATCTATCGCAATATTTAGTTGCGATAGTTACTGTTGGGTGCGATGAAGGGGTTGGCGTCGTAGTAGTTGCTTGCGACAGTCACTATGCATTGCGAAAGGAGGTTATTGCAAGTAGTCGATTGCGATAAGAGTCGTGAATGTTAGGAATATCAGGTGTTTAAAGGTTTTAAACAGTATATTAATACCAGTATATATATGGGTATTTCAGACCTTGGTGAAATCAGTAACGGAGATTCTTACGACTTTGAGAAAGGAATAGTAATTCTTCTGCAGTCGGGTGAGTTCATTCTTACCTTACCTTGTATAAATGTTTTAAAGTATGGTAAGGTATATTTTTATAAATGAACTGCTTGTGATGAATGATTTTGTAAGATAGATTGATTATCTTATATTAATGATTTTGCAAGATTTAATAAGGATATTTGGAAAAGATTGGTAAAGGAGATTCGCTTATACGATTGCTATAAGGAATCTATATGATGTAAATAATTCGCTTATACGATTGCTATAAGGAATTTATGAGATATAAATATAATATTCGCGTATACGGTTGCTATGAGGAATTTATATTAAGTAGATACCTGTACGAGTACAAATAGGTAATATGGATCCATAGGCCTAGTATTTGGGAAATCATGGAATAGACGTAGATTTATTCGGAATTCCTGATTTCTAAGGAAGAACAAGGGAATGACAAGAGTGATTGTAATCTCCTTCCTTTCTAATAAATGAGCATGTGTATATTGCGATTTATTGGAAAAGAGCATTAATCTAGAATCTGTAAAGATTTGTAGTGTGGCTCTGCTTTAGGAGAAATGACTGATTTAGGGTCAGATCATAGTCGGAAATTTGGTTAACCGTTATCAAAGGATGGTTATGCGAATGGTAAGAAAAGAGTAATCAGGTTTGTTATAACTTGTTTACATTTGATATTAAATATTATTTTGAAACTGAATGTTTTCACTAGGCATTAGACTAATCGTTTCAAATAATGTTTTCTTACCAGGTTCAGGTTCGGGAAGATAAAGGGATGTGGGACGAGAGCTTTTGGATTAGCAAAGAAGATTTTGAATACTGAGGTTTTTGGATAGATTACTTAGATAAGCTAGTTAATCTAATTATAGTGACATGATTAGATTAATAGGTTATTTGAAGAATTCTATATGTAAATACGCTCCTCAAGGTTGAATCTTTGCTTATATATAAAGTTTAGTAAGATTATTGTTTAAATCTTTTTATATTTTGAGGTTTAAATTAGCCCTGTTTTCAGGGTGTTACAAATTGGTATCAGAGCTTTAGTTTAAGTGAACTAAGTATGCTGATGAGATACTTAGACTTAAGGTGAGATGGATTAAGTTATGATATGTGAGAAATGGGTAGAAGTACTAAGACGGGATAGTCTTAGAGTCGACGGAAATACGTGAAATTAATACTGTAACGATGGGAATGAGGATTCTCATGTATAGTATATTCACAATTTCAATTAGCTACTATTATTATGAATATATTGTTACGCAAGCATGCTTATTTCTAAATTGTTACGGTGATTAATGATCAGTAAAGTACGTTTCGTATGTCTAGTTATGTGTAATTATTCCTTATGGATTATTCTTTTGTGCTCTATCAGAACAATGGTAAATACACCGCCATGGTCCCCTATTTCCTCTATGGATAGGACTGGGATTGATGGGACAGGAGAAAGGCGAGCTGGAGTAGGCAAAATTCATGAGACGTCGCTGGATTTTCTTTCTATTGGAGGAGCACACAATCAGGTACATAGAGTGGGTACCAGTACTGCTGATCAAGCAATACCGGAAGCAACTATGGAAGTATGAATGATGGAAAATATGACAAGAATGATGACCAACGCAATGGCTCAACAAACCGAAATGTTCATGAAGGCATTGAACGATCGAAGTTCAGAGTTGCGGAGAACAAAAACTGACACTGGGGTAATAAATCCAACTAGCAACCCGAGACCAGAGACGGAGAGGAGAGTTGAAAGAATCTGCTCATACAAAACATTCTTGAGCTGTAAACCACCGGAATTTAAAGGAGAAGATAATCCAGTAGCTTGTATGAACTGGATTAGGGAAATGGAACAAGCTTTCAGAGCTTGTGATTGTGATGAAAATTCAAAAGTTAGATTCGCATCTCAAATGCTTAGGGGCAATGCGTTAACATGGTGGAATGTTGTGACGACTTCCATTTCGACTCCAGTCTTGACTGCCATGACTTGGGAGTCATTCAAGAAGAAAGTTTTGGAAGAATATTGTAATGAAAACGAGATGGATAAGATTGAAGAAGAGTTTCGGACTCTCAAGAAGGGTAGTATGTCGGTTAGAAAGTATACTGAAAGTTTTATGGAGAAATTGAATTTGGTGGGGCATGTGGCTCCGAATGAAAAAGAAAAGATTAAAGCTTACTTGAAAGGTTTGCCGGCATATATGATGTCTCGGGTAAGAAATGCTAAGGTAACAACGCTGAAAGAGACCATTGAAGAAGCCAAAGTGATGGAGGAAGTTTACGCTAAAGATAAGGAAGAAAAGACCCAGATTGAAGAAAAACGGAAGTGGGAAGGCCGGTCAGAGTCTTCTCAGAAATCTAAGGTAGTTGGTAAAAATGTTCGTTATGACTCACGTCGTGAACCAAGTTGGTGTCAGAAATGTAGGAGCAAACATTTTGGGCCGTGTCGGGTGACAGCATCAGAATGTTTCAAGTGTGGGAAAAGTGGGCATATGGCGAACAATTGTCCGATGCAAGGATCAACGTGTTATGAATGTAAACAACCGGGTCACTACCGTCGAGACTGCCCAAAGTTGAAGAAGGGAGGAGATCAAAACAAGAAACCAAACGTTCCAAAGCCAACGGGTCGAGCTTTTTATATGACAGCGGACGAGGCTAAAGAATCTAAAGATGTCGTCTCGGGTATTTTTCTTGTTAATTCTTTTCCTGCGCGTATTTTATTTGACTGTGGTGCAAATTTGTCATTTGTGTCCAAGTCGTTCTTTCACCATTTGGCTATGTCTGTAATTACTTTAGAAGATGCTTTAGTAGTAGAAGTAGCTAATGGGGGTCAAGTCTTAGTTCGAGAAAGACTGGAGGGCTGTTTAATTTCGGTAGGTGAAACACAATTTCCGATCGACCTGTTGTTGATGGAAATTGGGGGATTCGATATAATTGTGGGTATGGACTGGCTGACAGTCAACCAAGCAGAGATATTATGTGCAAAGAAAATAATCTGAATCCCGATGGTCGATAAGGATGATGTACTCATCTTTGGAGAAAGCAAAAAGGAGAAATCCCGTTAATTTCTGTTGTTAAAGCCCGAAAATGCTTGATGAAAGGATGTTCGTCTTACCTAGCGTATGTACTAGACACGAAGTCAGAAAAGAAGCAAATGAAAGACATTAAAGTGGTACGTGAATTCCCGGACGTGTTCCCTAATGACCTTCCAGGTCTACCGGCTGAGCGACAAGTTGAATTCCGAATTGATCTCATTCCGGGAGCAGCACCAATAGCACATGCACCGTATCGCCTAGCACCGGCTGAAATGAAGGAAATGATGACTCAACTTCAGGAGCTGTTAGATAAAGGTTTTATTAGACCGAGTTCTTCACCTTGGGGAGCTCCGGTGTTGTTTGTTAAAAAGAAGGATGGCACCATGAAGATGTGCATCGATTACCGTGAGTTGAATAAAGTGACGATTAAGAATAAGTATCTGCTTCCTAGGATTGATGACCTGTTTGATCAACTCCAAGGTGCGGGATACTTTTCTAAGATTGATTTAAGGTCGGGGTACCATCAGGTTCGAGTCAGAGATGAAGATACTCCAAAGACAGCATTCAGAACAAGGTACGGGCATTATGAATTCCTTGTAATGCCGTTTGGGTTGACAAACGCTCCAGCTGTGTTCATGGATTTGATGAATAGAGTATGTCGACGATTTTTAGACAAGTCTGTCATTGTATTTATTGATGACATACTTGTTTATTCAAAGAATGAAGATGATCATGAATGCCATCTTCGTGAAGTTTTAGAAGTGCTGAGAAAAGAGAAATTGTACGCTAAGTTTTCGAAATGTGAATTCTGGTTAAAAGAGGTACAATTTTTAGGGCATGTAATAACTTCGGAAGGAGTTAAAGTAGACCCAACAAAGATCGAAGCAATGACAAACTGGGAGACACCAAAGAGCGCATCTGAAATCAGAAGTTTCTTAGGTTTGGCCGGTTACTATTGGAGGTTTATCAAAGACTTCTCAAAGATTGCTTCTGACTTGACGGTGTTGACTCGGAAGAATGTGAAGTTTGTTTGGACGGAGAAACAAGAATCAGCTTTCAGAACTTTACGTCAGAAATTGTGTGAAACTCCTGTTTTAGCATTGCCGGAAGGAACAGAGGATTTGTTCGTGTATAGCGATGCATCAAAGATGGGCTTGGGGTGTGTGTTGATGCAACGAGGCAAGGTAATTGCTTATGCATCAAGGCAACTTAAGGAGCATGAAAAGAATTACCCTACTCATGATTTGGAATTAGCAGCAGTTGTATTTGCTTTGAAGCTGTGGCGACATTATTTATATGGCACGAAGTGTACTCTTTATACTGATCACAAGAGCTTGAAACATGTTTTTGATCAAAAAGAGTTAAACATGAGGCAACGACGCTGGTTAGAGTTACTTAAAGACTACGACTGTGAATTGCATTATCATCCCGGTAAAGCAAATGTTGTAGCTGATGCTTTAAGTAGAAAGGGATATAGTGGGTGTTTGAAATCCACTAATTCCAGAATTGACGTGACATCAAGTTTGATCGAAAGAATAAAAGCTGCACAAGGGGAGGCCTTATTAGAAGAAAATTTGAAAGACGAAGTTATGATCAAGCAACATCTTCAATTGACTGAAGATAGCCGTGGGATTAAATTGTTTCAAGGTCATGTATGTGTACCTAAAATTGGAGGAAATCGAGAGTTGATTCTCGAGGATGCTCATAAGTCCAAATATTCTATACATCCGGGTAGTACAAAAATGTATAGGGATTTGAAATTGCATTATTGGTGGCCATCTATGAAATTAGATGTGGCAAAAAGTAGAAAAGTGTGGAACGTGTTCGTTAGTTAAAGCAGAACATCAAAGGCGATAAACCACAAGGGTGGTGGCGTAGTGGCAAGGGCTTGGGGGGATGTGGTGGAATATCCCATCCACCCTGGGTTCGAGTCCAGTCGTCAGCATTCTGTGGCCAGGTTTAGTCTCAGACGGCCGCTTTGTATGTTTGTTTCCAAATTGCCAAGGACGTAGTCTAGGCAAAGCCTAGATGAACCTTATCAAAAAAAAAAAATCAAAGGCCATACGGAAGTTTTCAGTCCTTGGAAATTCCGGAATGGAAATGGGACAAGATTACTATGGATTTCGTGACTAAATTACCAAGAACGCAAAAGGGTAATGACACTATTTGGGTAATTGTAGATAGATTGACTAAGAGTGCTCATTTTCTGGCTATGAAAGAAGCGTCACCAATAGAGAAATTAGCCAAATGTATATTGATGAAGTAGTGTCAAGGCATGGTATACCGGTGTCTATAGTGTCAGATCGTGATAGTCGGTTTACCTCAAGGTTTTGGCAATCACTACAAGATGAATTAGGTACAAGAGTTAACTTGAGCACTGCTTATCATCCTCAAACTGATGGGCAAAGCGAAATAACTATTCAAACTTTGGAAGATATGCTCAGATCGTGTGTGTTGGATTTTGGAGGTAACTGGGATACGCATCTACCGTTAGTAGAATTTGCGTATAACAATAGTTACCATTCCAGTATTGGAAGAGCACCTTTTGAAGCTTTGTATGGTCGAAAATGTAGAACTCCGGTGTGTTGGCTAGAAGCGGGAGAAAAGCAGTTTGCTGGTCCGGAACTTGTTCAACAAACGGCGGACAAAGTGAAAGAAATACGTAAGCATATCAAAGCAGCCCAGGATCGACAAAAGAGTTATGCTGATCCAAAAAGAAGACCAAAAGAATTCCAAGTTGGGGAGCGTGTGATGCTTAAAGTGTCCCCATGGAAAGGCGTGATAAGATTTGGCAAACGTGGGAAGTTAAGTCCTCGTTTTATAGGACCTTTCACCATAACTAAGAAAGTTGGACTACAAGCATATCAGTTAGATCTTCCATCAGAATTGGAAGGAATTCACAATACGTTTCATGTTTGTTACATTCGGAAATGTTTAGCCGAAGAAAATGATGTGATTCCATTAACTGATGTAAGAGTGGATGAAAAGAACCGTTGTGTGGAAGAACCGGAGGCAATTTTGGAAAGATCGGTTAGAAAATTACATAGTGGAAAAGAAGTAGTTATGTTGAAAGTTCAGTGGAAACATCATCGAGGTGCTAATGTGACTTTAGAGTCGGAAGAGGATATGAAGGTTAGATATCATCATTTGTTTACTTAGCTTTGATTTCGGGGACGAAATCATTTTCAAGTTGGGGAGTATTGTAACATCCCAAATTTTGTAAAAGATAATGTTTGGGTTTATCAAATAAATTGAGTATATTTATTTGATAAGTTGTGATTGATTATTTGGTAGATTAAATTTAGAGTTTAACCACAAGTAAGTTTTATTATGTATTTTATGGAATAATAAGTAAAGGGGTGAAACTTTAATTTAATTTACAAATATAGGGATGGAACTTGCCATGTATGGATAGTTGGTGGGTTGTTTTGTTAATTTTGTGTGAGGTGTCAATATCTCAGCAAAAAGTATGGGTTTAATGAGGAGGTGTCCTCATTATATCTCTTTTAGTCACAATTTGTGTGTGTGTGAGGTAGTCTACGAAAAAGAGACCAGAGAGAGAAACATAGAAAGAAAACGAAAGAAAGAAAAGAAGGGGAAGAAGAAGAATTTTGTTTGCAGTTGGAGATTTAAGAATATACTAAGGAAACAAGGTAATCATCTTGTTTAAATTTCCTTCTTTTATATAAAATGTTCTAGGAATTTAAGATATGGATTTTTGATTTGGGTTATGATGATTTGTGTATGATTTATGAAATCTGGACCAGGATAGTGTTATGTTAATAGTCTTTAACATATCTGCAATGTGTAGAAACATGCATAGTTTAAAATATGAATTTTGTGTTCATAGGCTTTTATGAGTTAAAAATGGGTTTTGATGATTTTTAGATGTTTTGGAAAATCTGGGTTAAGAGATATGTTAGAATAGTAATGTTAAACATATCTGGAAGTTTATAGCAAAATGCTTAACTTGAATCTGATAAAATTCTGGGTTTAGTACGTTTTTAGTGAGCTGCGATAATTATGAATGTTTGAAGATTCATAAGTATCGCAACCATGGGTTGCGACAAATTCATAAGTGTCGCAATAGATAGCTGCAATAAGAAGTCCATCGCAACAGTTAGTTGCGATAAGGCTTGGTGTCGCAATAGTTGTTTGTGATAAAGTATCTATCGCAATAGTTAGTTGCGATAGTTACTGTTGGGTGCGATGAAGGGGTTGGTGTCGCAGTAGTTGCTTGCGACAGTCACTATGCATTGCGAAAGGAGGTTATTGCAAGTAGTCGATTGCGATAAGAGTCGTGAATGTTAGGAATATCAGGTGTTTAAAGGTTTTAAACAGTATATTAATACCAGTATATATATGGGTATTTCAGATCTTGGTGAAATCAGTAACGGAGATTCTTACGACTTTGAGAAAGGAATAGTAATTCTTCTGCAGTCAGGTGAGTTCATTCTTACCTTACCTTGTATAAATGTTTTATAAATGTTTTAAAGTATGGCAAGGTATATTTTTATAAATGAACTGCTTGTGATGAATGATTTTGTAAGATAGATTGATTATCTTATATTAATGATTTTGCAAGATTTAATAAGGATATTTGGAAAAGATTTGTAAAGGAGATTCGCTTATACGATTGCTATAAGGAATCTATATGATGTAAATAATTCGCTTATACGATTGCTATAAGGAATTTATGAGATATAAATATAATATTCGCTTATACGGTTGCTATGAGAAATTTATATTAAGTAGATACCTGTACGAGTAAAAATAGGTAATATGGATCCATAGGCCTAGTATTTGGGAAATCATGGAATAGACGTAGATTTATTCGGAATTCCTGATTTCTAAGGAAGAACAAGGGATTGACAAGAGTGATTGTAATCTCCTTCCTTTCTAATAAATGAGCATGTGTATATTGCGATTTAATGGAAAAGAGCATTAATCTAGAATCTGTAAAGTTTTGTAGTGTGGCTCTGCTTTAGGAGAAATGACTGATTTAGGGTCAGATCATAGTCGGAAATTTGGTTAACCGTTATCAAAGGATGGTTATGCGAATGGTAAGGAAAGAGTAATCAGGTTTGTTATAACTTGTTTACATTTGATATTAAATATTATTTTGAAAATGAATGTTCTCACTAGGCATTAGCCTAATCGTTTCAAATAATGTTTTCTTACCAGGTTCAGGTTTAGGAAGATTAAGGGATGTGGGACGAGAGCTTTTGGATTAGCAAAGAAGATTTTGAATACTGAGGTTTTTGGATAGATTACTTAGATATCCTAGTTAATCTGATTATAGTGACATGATTAGATTAATAGGTTATTTGAAGAATTTTATATGTAAATACGATCCTCAAGGTTGAATCTTTGCTTATATATAAAGTTTAGTAAGATTATTGTTTAAATTTTTTTATATTTTGAGGTTTAAATTAGTCCTGTTTCCAGGGTGTTAAATAATGGTTCTTTCCAAAAATGTCCAAAAATTCGTCAAAATATGGGTATAAGATCAAATCACCAAATAAAAAGAAAATAGTTGAAATAAAGCATGTAATATGAATACACTGGAAAAGAGCTGAAAACCGGGTTTTAATAGGAAACAACCCGATCTGGGCCTCGGTCAGTCCAACTTGGGTCAGCCTCTCTCTCACGATCTGGGCGTGATTCTTCATGGGCGGGGAGCCCAATTCCCATATTATTATTTTTTTTTATTTTTTTTTCTTAAAAACCAACAAATCCAAACACTTGTAAACTATTAATTATTAAATTCACATATTTATTTATTTTTTTGACCATTTTGAAACCCAATCACATATTTAAACTTCAAAATACATTATTTAAATTTAAACTATTTTAAGGGTACAATAAATTATAAAGCTTTTATAAGAAAGTAAACATAATTCATACAATTAATTAATAAAGCTTTTAATATAAATAAATAGACACACATAACTTGGAATTATTTACCTAGAATTTCCAAATGTTACATTAACCATGATATATATCAATTTATAATTTATTTTTAATATGTTCATCTTTATCTATATTGTCATATTCATTTGACATACACTTATCTTTTAACATATGTTTATTTTCTTATTTAAAATAGAGAATTCTGGATTTAATCAGTTTCATGAAAAAAATCTAGGGATTTATTTAACTAAAAACAGTTAAAGGACTTAATCGCTCAGCATATGAAATTAGGTTGGAGCAAAAAATACATTTTAAAATAATAGTAATTATAATATTTCATAATATAATTAAAATAAACTTCTAACAATATAATTAAATAAATTTTTAATAGTATAATTAAAACAAGTTTTTTAACAATATAATATGTTAATTAATACAAACAGTATAATGAAGAAAAAATTAATAAAATAATATATTAATTAAAAAAATTTAAAATCAATTATTATTATATACAAAATACAATTTGATAATATGAATAAAAATAAAATTAATCAACCTCACATATTCTTATTAATTAATTATCTAATCTTAAAAATATAATTAATAATTAAATTAAAGTTTTTATTAAAATTAACTAACACCCTTTTATTATTTATAAAATAATATATAAGAAACTTTAACTTTTGTATAACTTACATAAATATATTTAGTTGTATATATATATATATCTATATACAGGTGGGTTCAAACGGGAACGCTAACTGTTTACGAGAACTACGAGAACGGCCGACCATGTACAAAATCACTGGTGATTCATAGTACAAAACCGCGGGACAAACCGCGCGTGTCCAGAATTTTAATCACATATGATTTTGTATGTGAATCACCAGTGATTTTGTACATGGTCGGTCATTCTCGTAGTTCTCGTAAATAGTTATCGTTCTCGTTTGAACCTACTTCTATATATATATATGGTTTTGACAACTAAAATATATTAAATAATACCGTTCAATATATATATATATATATATATGTGGTTTTTGACAACTAAAATATATTAAATAATGCCGTTCAATATATATATATAGAAGTAGATTCAAACGAGAACGATAACTATTTACGAGAACTACGAGAACGGCCGACCATGTATAAAATCACCGGTGATTCACATACAAAATCATATGTGATTAAAATTCTGGACACGCGCGGTTTGTCCCGCAGTTTGCAAAGCGCGCGGTTTGTCCCGCGGTTTGTACTGTGAATCACCAGTGATTTTGTACATGGTTAGCAATATCAACCTTTTATTTAACCGTTTTATATATTATTTATGAACGAACATCAACAAACAGAAAATTACTCCATTTTGTCCTTCTCGAAAACTTTAAAAATCAATAACTATTACTTTTACAACACCAATTAAAGTAGCGTGACGCTTAATTGAATCAAATATTATTTTTGCATCTATTACGGTAGGTCTAGTAGACATAGTTCTCTCTTTAAACTCGAGAACTTCATACATGCTTAACCATCTTCTTTGGAAAATTATGGTTCAGTTGCACAAACAATTTGTTAACAAAATAGATTATTGATTTAGCAATAATTAATACACATCCAAGCATTCATGAGTGAGTTAGAAAAATGGGCATGGGACAATGAAATTAAATTACCAATCAAACACAATGTGAGAATCAAACAAAATACCGAAATTTGCATAAGAAGACATTTAGGTATTAATCCACTATCCCAATAACGCAAAATTTGCATAAAACATTAAGGATTGCTAGCTCTTTTCCTTAATTTAGTTATCCATTTAACCTAGTCATCAACAACAACAACAACTTTTAATCGCCCTCTTGGCTTATCTCTAGTTTGATCAAGTCCATATAAAACATATTCATGCATACATACAAAATGTCTAATTCAATATTAATTACTGAATTTTAAAGAAAGTTGAATAAACTCACCTGATGCGTTATCACTCCTTTTAATCCTTTTTAACTTGTAAAGGCTCCCTTCTTCACTACCACAGCTTACTGTATTATTCAATTACATATACTGATATTAATTTCCAAAATAGAACCCTCTACAACTGAGAATCCTTAATTTCTAAAATTACATCTCAAGTCGCAACCAACTGAAGTCGCAACCACCTATTGCGATTCCAGATCCAAATCGCAACCAACTGTTGCGATCTCAACTCTAAATCGCAACTCACCATTGTGTTTCCACCCCAAGTCGCAGTCCACTGTTGCGACTACAGTACCAAGTCGCAACTCACCACTGCGATTCCACTCCAAATCGCAACCAACTGTTGCGACAATCATGAATGTCGCAACTCAAGGTTGCGACTTCGATGATATTCATCCAAGTCTCAGTCTTCTAATTTCATTCTTAAACCCAGATTTTGTACTTTTACTCTATGCATGTTTCTGAAAATGTGCAGATATGTTTAAGGGTATAAACTACACCTACTCATATAATCAGACTTCCCAAAACATCTATATTTCATAACATCCCATTTCTTAAACTTATCTAACAAATATAAACATAAAAGTTTAAGAATGGTTTACCTTTTTAATGTCTTCAATTACTTCAAAACTCAACTGAAATCTTTGATTCTTCTTGCTTCTTCTTCCTCTCGATCTCTCAATTTCTATCTCACTCTTTCGGTTCTCTTTTTCTCAAAACAAACGAAAGACACACACATAACCCACACAATTAGTCTTAATGACTAATTTAGGTGACACCTCCACCCTTAAAAGAGATGAGTCATATGTATGTTACCCAACAAACCTCCAACTTTAAGAGAATGGCACTACAAACCCTCAAATTTTAAAGAAATGACATTCACACCTTATACATATATAAAACACATTGTAACCCTTAAGTTTAATATTCTCAAAATAAATCTTTAAACTTTCATTATTTGTATTTTAACCCTAATTGAATTATAATACTCTATATAATTCAAGGTTGCTCCAAGTATCAAAACATTCTATTATTAAAATAATAATAACAAAATTTAGGATGTTACATATTCATAAAGAATAAAACCGAGTTTCGGTTGTGAATCGAAAAACAAAGAGAGTGCGTCATGTGTTCAACCTTCACGGGTCATTCATATATTATTCAACATGAATAATGTGTTATTCAGGGTGAATAATGTGTTATTCAGGATGAATAATACACGATTCATGTTTAATAATACATGAATCAGGAATTCGTGTATTATTCGTCATGAATGTTGTATTATTCATTTTGAATATTGTGTTATTCGTCATGAATAGTGAATGAACGTTCTCCTTTGTTATTCATACTGAATATGGACAGCAGAAAACGTGCATACATATTCAGACTGAATATAACACATACATAGCATTTCACGTAGAAACGGTTAAAATGAAGAAAAAACTATATCGAGATGGATGTCATATCGAAGAGCACGAAATTCTCGTTTTTTTGATGTAATTTGTTTGATTAAAATATTAGTAATTTTTAAGATAATTTATTTTAAACTTTAAGGGGGTAAAAGTTTTTTAATTAAAAAAGAAAATAAAAAGTCAAAGATGGTAGGCGTTGATTCAAATTTCCAGATTTACCCCTAATCACTTCTCAATTGGTTTAATTAAGTTTTAACTATTGATTAGTTTTCCAAATCTTGATCAATGGTTGTGACTTGTCCTCATGTTTACAATTGAATTTGAGTTTTTATTTGAACTCACCCCTACTTATATATATATATATATATATATATATATATATATGGTTTTTGACAACTAAAATATATTAAATAATGTCGTTCAATATATATATATATATATATATATATATATATATATATATATATGGTTTTTGACAACTAAAATATATTAAATAATGCCGTTCAATATATATATATATATAAAATAATAATGTAAAAACAATTGATATGAATCAACAATAGTTTTAAATAATTAAGAATTAATATCAATGTATCATTAAAAATTATTTAATAATTTCAAATTATATTAATTACTCCTTTAGAATAAGAATTTTAAAACTAATCGATAAGCAAGGTTTTACTCATTTTAAAACAATTGTGTGTTTATATTCATTCGTTAAGGAAATGAGTTTGTTTATGTTCATTCGCTAAGATGTTAAACGAACAAAAGTACATGAACGAACATCAACAAACAGAAAATTACTCCATTTTGTCCTTCTCAAAAACTTTAAAAATCAATAACTATGACTTTTACAACACCAAAGTAGTGCGACGCTTAATTGAATCAAATATTATTTTTTGCATCTATCACGGTAGGTCTAGTAGACATAGTTCTCTCTTTAAACTCGAGAACTTCATACATGCTTAACCATCTTCTTTGGAAAATTATGGTTCAGTTGCACAAACAATTTGTTAACAAAATAGATTATTGATTTAGCAATAATTAATACACATCCAAGCATTCATGAGTGAGTTAGAAAAATGGGCATGGGACAATGAAATTAAATTACCAATCAAACACAATGTGAGAATCAAACAAAATACCGAAATTTGCATAAGAAGACATTTAGGTATTAATCCACTATCCCAATAACGCAAAATTTGCATAAAACATTAAGGATTGCTAGCTCTTTTCCTTAATTTAGTTATCCATTTAACCTAGTCATCAACAACAACAACAACAACAACAACAACAAAAAGGCTTTTAGACATAAAGAAAGCAAAATGTGTATTTTGAAGGGAGAAGCAATAGCCATCAAAACAATTGCATCTAAAGAACAACGCCAACGATATGCACTTGCATTTTGGGACAAATTCTTTGATTCTTATGCTTGGAATACAAACTCCATTAGTCAAGTGAATTTTAATCTTGGCATAGGTATCAGCACAAACCTTGTTAAATTCGGAACGATTCATATGTCTTCTTTTAAATTTCTGCAAAATCCAGCCAAAATAAGATTTATGAACATAAATTCAAGAAAACGAAAAATAAGGGTCATGGTCAAAATAGTTCGATAAATTAAGCATCTCGATACCCCTGAAGAAAAACCCAAGTTCGAAAATCACGAGGATCAAAAGTCCTAAGACATAAAATAGTCTCAAAATAATAAAAACCACTAATTTGGAGAAAACCCCAAATATGGATTTTTTTTTGTTTCAAAATAGTCCTGATTCACTTCCTAAAATGACATGCAAACCGATATCTATTGAAATTTTACGATCAACCCATTGATACACACCTACTAATCAAGTGTGAAAATGTAACAACCCAAATTCTAGTGGGTTTTAGAGCTTGGTGGCCAAAGTGAAATAAATGAAAACATTAAACCAAGGACCTATTTGCAAAGTGTGGAAAATATAAATTGGAACAGATCCCTAGGGTTGGTCACTGTATTGATTGTTCTGGCGGTTGAGGAAGAAATCGAGAGAAAGAGCAGATAGAGTTCTTGCAGCAATTCAGTGGGTGGAGAAATTGAGAACTGGTGTACGAACGGAACGTGACACGAGGTTAGAAAGGAGATTTTTATCAGGTGAGTTCCCTAAACCCTTTTTGATGCAAAATGATGTATGTTTTAACTGATTATGGTTTTACCGAGCATGAAATGTTATGAACTGATTTACATGATTTTCACAAACGTATCTATTCGATTAAATGAATTGTTTAGCATGAAGAAATGAAAGACATGACGTATGGATACTTTAATTTGCATGTTTTCACAAACGTACTTACATGCTATGTGGTGTCGGTCTGCACTGTGGGGTCAAAGAGAGATTCTCGGGATCTGAGGATCCCTTAGATATGTATGACAGGCCGGTAGGTTGGAATCTGTTTTGTTGGTGCAAGTGTACCACATCTCTATATATTTATTTATATTTATTTTGATGATTACAAACACACCGTATTATTGTTTATCTAACAATTTAATCCAAGTGTGCAGTTGTTGAAGAACACGAAGATTTAATCTGAAGGGTTCAAAACGGAAGTGTTTACGTCGTCATTATTGTTTATAACTAATAATGATAAACACCCTAAAATAATATACCACTTGGATATTTCTAAAAACCCAACAATTAATTTTAATAAGGTTTTGAGAAGATTCAGCAAGATTTGGTTGCAGTCCTGGAAGCTGACTTTTCCTGACGGCGGTATACCGCGGCGGTACAGCCGGTATACCGCGGGTACACTTTTGCCGGTATACCGCGGGTGTTCAGCCGGTATACCGCGGCAGGCCGTGTGCATCTCTGATTGGTTGAAGTTACCTTTTCCTGACGGCGGTATACCGCGGCGGTACAGCCGGTATACCGCGGGTACATAATTCCTGCCAACTTTGCATGTAGCCGTTGGTGTGTCAGTCACCTTTTCTGACGGCGGTATACCGCATGCATTTGGCGGTATACCGCGAATACACAATGCCGTTGGAGATGCTGATATATAAAGAAGCTGTTGGTGATGAAGAATAGTAGACCAGACCACACAACAGTAACAAGCAGCATTCAAACTCTCAACTCTCAGCTCTCTCATTTATATATATATATTTTATAAAACATTTTTTATAAAATATCCAAGTGTGAGATATTATACAAGAGTGATTACCCATTGTGAGTTATACTCCTCTTGTAAGTATTTGAATAACGGGTGTGTGATCCTGTTTATCTCATAGCAGAGGCTTGAGAAACTATTACAAATACCTTTGTACTTGGTTTGTATTTCTACCGTAAAGAATACATTTATTGGATCGTGTCGAGAAGTGTCTCGGCTGCTGGTTTATCACAGTTGGTGGTAAATCAGTAAATCTCTGTGTCAAGTATCTCTAACCTTTATCTCTTTATTTATTCCGCTGTGCATTTAAATTATATCTGTTTATATAATTGTTGTATATTTACTTATTTATACTCTGATTTATTTATACTGTTTCAGTACTGTATTTATTTGTAAAAGATTTTTTGAAAGTAAAAAGATTTTAAAATACAACCTTACCCCCCCCTAGGTTGTCCAACATTTGGTATCAGAGCGGGGCTTTCAAAATTTTTCTGTTTAAATTTTTAAAGTCATTTCTTTAATTTTTTTTTTAAATGGCTCAACAAACTAATTTTGTGTTCTCTAAAACTCCTTTGATAGATACTGAAAAGTTTGGCATTTGGGCCGAGCTATTTGAATGTCACGTTCGTGGCAAAAGTCAAAAAATTTGGGATATTATAGAAAATGGGAATTTTAACCCTACTATTATAAAAAATAATGTTATTGTTGATAAACCTGTTAAGGACTGGACTCCCGCTGAAGAATCTCTTTTTTGTTTAAATTTTGAGGCTAAAAATATATTATATGCTGCTTTAACTTCCGATGAAATAGAAAGAGTATATACCTGTAAAACTGCTAATCAAATCTGGCAAAGCTTGAGTGACACTCATCGTGGAAATACTCAAGTTAAAAGTTCTAAAATAAACATTTTAGTTCATGATTATGAATTATTTGAAATGTCAAAAGATGAGTCAATCGACTCAATGTTTAAACGTTTTAACCTCATTATGACTACTTTGAAGGGATTAGGTCGTACTTATCCTAATGAGGATTATGTAAGGAAAATTCTTCGAGCACTTCCTTCGGAGTGGATGGCAAAAATCACATCCTTGGAAGACTCCCGAGATCTCGCAACTATGAAGCTCGATGATCTCATCGGCAATCTTAAAGTGCACGAAATCGCACTAAAAAGAAATCAAGTCCGGGAGCAAGTCAAAAAGAAATCCATCGCTCTCAAGGTCGTTGCCTCAAAAGAAAAGGAAGAGGAGGAAGATGCAAGTTCATCCGATGATGAACCCGAAAATCTTGACGATTTAGTCAAGTTGGTAAGAAAACTTTATAAACTTCTATCTAACAAAAAGTTTGCCAAAAATGATAGGTTTCAAGAAAATGGAGACTACCGTCGTGGTGGTAAAAACCAAAGTCGCAACGTCTACAAAAGTGAAGACAAAAATGACGAATCTAGCGACGATGAAAAAGCCAATAAAAAGAAAGGCTTTTGCTATGTGTGTGGCGACAAGGATCACTATGCGAGTGTGTGTCCGAAACGAGCAAAACAAATCAACACACCAAAAGCTTTAGTTGGAGGCGCGTTGAGCGCAAGCATAAATGAGGCCCAAAATTTTTGTTTCATGGCCGACCATGATAATGAGGTATCTTCATCATATTCTTCTAAAAATAATTATGATAATAATTATAGTGATAATTACTATAGTGACGATGAAAATAATCTTGACGAATTATATAAATCATTTCATGATATGGCTGCTCTCGCAAATAAATATAAAGATGAAATTTCTAATTTAAAAGAAACCATATCTGTATATAAAAAGGAAATAGATGACGGTAAACAAAAATCTGCTTATGATTTAGATGTTATCACTAAATTAGAAAATAAATTAAGTGAAAAAGATGTTTGTAAATCTTGTGTTATTTTAAATGATAAAATTGCATGCTTAAGTGAAAATAAAAAAGAAAGTGTTGCATGTACAAAATGCGAGTCTCTTGAAAATGAAGTTGCATATTTAAATGCTAAATGTAAATCGCATGAGAAAAATAATCTGTTAGCTAATGCTTTTAATAGTGGCAATGATAAAGTGCTTAAAATGCTTAATATATCAAATCGTATAAATTGCCGAAAAGGCATTGGTTCAAATACGTGTATTGAAAAATGTGATTGTATGCCAATTAAAAAGGTTTTTGAAAAACCTAAATTTGTTGTTAAAAATAAAACGCAAAAACCTCCGTATGTTCCTAAAATGAATTATGTGAATTATATGTCGAGAAAATCACATGCGTTTATGTATAATAATAAGTTTGCGAATCCTAAGAAAAATGTTAATCCGCATACTTCTTTTTACGTCTATGATGAATACGATCGTAAAATTAAAATGGTTAGAAAATGGATTCCGAAAGGAATGTTTAATGTTGATAATCCCGGTGGGATGCGTTTGTGGTTTTAAACCATTTATATGGCTTTGTATGTTTGTCGTGTTTGTTTTATGTCGACAACATTTTTTTTTGCAGTTTATGTTTTATACTAACTGTTAAAAGGACCCATAAGAAAAGGGTACCACGAAATATTTTCTTTGCCTTTTGTAGGTGTTTCCTGACGAGGATATAATACGTGTTTCCTGACGAGGATATAATACGTGTTTCCTGGCGAGGTTACAATACGTGGTTACCTGCCGAGGTTATAATACGTGGTTACCTGCCGAGGTTATAATACGTGGTTACCTGCCGAGGTTATAATACGTGGTTACCTGCCGAGGTTATAATACGTGGTTACCTGCCGAGGTTATAATACGTGGTTACCTGACGAGGTCATAATACGTGGTGATTTTTTTATCACATAAAATTAACCGAATATTGAAGCCTTAAGATCCGTTTTGGTGCAAGTGTTTCGTATTGGTTTGTATATCTTTGTCTCTATTGCTTTTTGCATTTTATTTTATCCCTCAAATTTTATAAAATCAAATTGATATCGTTATTAATTTGAGGGGGAGCGTTTTATTATATTTACCCATGAGTTTATGCTACCTCAATTATATGCATATTTTGAGGGGGAGCATCTCTCGAGGGGGAGCATACCGTCTTTCTTAACCCTTTTTGTTTCGACAAACGGGGGAGAGAAACCGCATATGCTCTTGCTTAGCGGTTGTGTTTGTCATCATCAAAAAGGGGGAGATTGTTGGTGCAAGTGTACCACATCTCTATATATTTATTTATATTTATTTTGATGATTACAAACACACCGTATTATTGTTTATCTAACAATTTAATCCAAGTGTGCAGTTGTTGAAGAACACGAAGATTTAATCTGAAGGGTTCAAAACGGAAGTGTTTACGTCGTCATTATTGTTTATAACTAATAATGATAAACACCCTAAAATAATATACCACTTGGATATTTCTAAAAACCCAACAATTAATTTTAATAAGGTTTTGAGAAGATTCAGCAAGATTTGGTTGCAGTCCTGGAAGCTGACTTTTCCTGACGGCGGTATACCGCGGCGGTACAGCCGGTATACCGCGGGTACACTTTTGCCGGTATACCGCGGGTGTTCAGCCGGTATACCGCGGCAGGCCGTGTGCATCTCTGATTGGTTGAAGTTACCTTTTCCTGACGGCGGTATACCGCGGCGGTACAGCCGGTATACCGCGGGTACATAATTCCTGCCAACTTTGCATGTAGCCGTTGGTGTGTCAGTCACCTTTTCTGACGGCGGTATACCGCATGCATTTGGCGGTATACCGCGAATACACAATGCCGTTGGAGATGCTGATATATAAAGAAGCTGTTGGTGATGAAGAATAGTAGACCAGACCACACAACAGTAACAAGCAGCATTCAAACTCTCAACTCTCAGCTCTCTCATTTATATATATATATTTTATAAAACATTTTTTATAAAATATCCAAGTGTGAGATATTATACAAGAGTGATTACCCATTGTGAGTTATACTCCTCTTGTAAGTATTTGAATAACGGGTGTGTGATCCTGTTTATCTCATAGCAGAGGCTTGAGAAACTATTACAAATACCTTTGTACTTGGTTTGTATTTCTACCGTAAAGAATACATTTATTGGATCGTGTCGAGAAGTGTCTCGGCTGCTGGTTTATCACAGTTGGTGGTAAATCAGTAAATCTCTGTGTCAAGTATCTCTAACCTTTATCTCTTTATTTATTCCGCTGTGCATTTAAATTATATCTGTTTATATAATTGTTGTATATTTACTTATTTATACTCTGATTTATTTATACTGTTTCAGTACTGTATTTATTTGTAAAAGATTTTTTGAAAGTAAAAAGATTTTAAAATACAACCTTACCCCCCCCCCCTAGGTTGTCCAACATGTTTCCCTCCTACTCGGTAGAGGGGAGTCCGAGTGGGCTCCAAGAAGGGCGGGAAGGGAACCTGATGGAACCCTGATCGCAAAATGTTTATGTGATCCACACACAGTGCATTACCTTGTTTGATGATGCATTTTAGTTTGTTGATAAATGTTTTCCAACTGCCTTTACATGTTGTTTTCGGAGGGAATTCACTAGACCTTTTGGTCTAACCCTCGCTTTTCAAAACTAAACCATTTTCAGGTAAGCGGGTTGCGGGTTCTTCTAAGTAGAACTAGAGTCGGCTCGGAAGTAATGGTGCTCGTGAGGCTCCCAATTTTGGATGGTTATGTCTAGATAGTGCTCGGATGTGGCTTAGAGAGACTTCCGCTGTTTATGACTTAATGTTAACCTTAAAGTTTTATTAAGTATGTTTTAGCATTGATGTAATGACAAGCTCAACTATGTAATTTAAATGTTAATCTTGTGACTTTGACCCTTTATGGAAAGTGGGACGTTACAAATGGTATCAGAGCCTTAGTTTAAGGGATTTAGGTGACCAATAGGGCCTAAACTTAAACTGTAAGATGAGGAACACAACCGAGACATAGGATTGCCTTTAGAAACGATCACTATGAATGCGCTAGGGAATAAGGTGCCAAGGACAAACGTGTAAGGTAAGTTTGGGATTACACCTGGCCAGTGTGATTACAAACTTACAGGTACGCGTGCGTGCTTAAACTTACCTTATATAGCAAAATTGTTGTGTTTCTTCTAGCAAAGGTTAATTGTTGTTTCCTTTCAGCGTTAGTGAAATGGCTGGGAGAACTTTGAGGAGTAGGTCGGCACCGGCAGTGCCAAGGAATCAGGATGAAGAAGTACTGGAGAATGGACCGGTGGAACCGGCAAGGGCAACTATTACCCGTGGAAGGGGAAGAGGTAGGGGTCGTGGGAGGGGTCGGGGAAGAACACCTCGCCGGGCCGCCACCCAAGTGGCCGGGGATGGGGGAAACCCGAACCTGAGAACGACTCGTACAACTAGGAGAACGAGGAGTGTGGAAGCCCCCATTGTTCAAGAAGACTCTCTCCAGGAGAGTTCAGCTTCCGCAAGGAGGGTAACTCAGCCAAGGGGTCGGGGTCGAGGCCGCGGATCTACTTTTGTCACTCGTGAGAACCTAGCTGCTGAATTGGGTAAGATTCAAGAGACCTTGCAGGCTCTCCTCACTAAGCAGAACGAGTCAGCTTCGGGAAGCAAAGAAGCAAGTGAGAACCGAGAAAGCGTGGAGCTGTCTAGTCCACTGGTGACTGGTACTGGGAGTCACTTGAATTCAAACCCTCAAGTGATGAATGAGTTAGCAGCTAAGGGATGCAATTTCAAGGCCTTTGCCTCATGCAAGCCCCCTACTTTTAAGGGCGAGTATGACCCTATCTTGGCAATGAAATGGGTAAAGGAAATGGAACTGGTTTTCGATACGTGCAAGTGTGTTGATGGGGACAGAGTAATGTTTGCTTTGTCAATGTTAAAATCTGATGCAGTTTACTGGTGGGAGGCTGAGACTGGGGGAAAGGGTTCGGCAGCGGCTAAGGGAATGTTGTGGGAAGCGTTTGTAGACAGGTTCAAAGCTCAGTTCTGCCCGCTCGCGGCAGTAAAAAGATTGGAAGAAGAATTCTTGGGGTTGGATCAGGGAGGTATGACGGTGCGAGAGTACACTACAAAGTTTATTGAGAAGTCTCGCTTTGCTGATTTGTATGTGCCGACGGAAGAGCGTCGGGTAGAACGATTCATCCATGGGTTGAAGGGCAGTATTCGGGAATTGGTTCTGACTAGAAACCCCACTACCTTTCAGGTGGCCATCAACACGGCCGAGCTGATTGAGAAAGAAAAGAACAGTCAGACGACTGAGAAGGGGGGAGAGAAGCGCAAATGGGATGGCCCGAGTAACGACTCAAGAAGAGGGAAAATGTTCCGACCAGGCAACCGTGTTAGCAAGGATGCCGTTGGGCGAACGTGTTCGAAGTGTAACAAGGTGCACCGGGGAGAATGCATGGCAGGTTCAAACTCATGCTACCGGTGTGGCTTACCCGGTCATATGGCAAGGGACTGTCCCAAAGGAGGATCATGTCGCCAATGTGGCGCTAAGGGTCACATGTGGTATGATTGCCCGCAGTCGAAAAGGGTGGAACGACTCAATACGGGGAACGTCAGGGAAGGAAGGACGACGATAAGGGTGTGGAACCGGCGCGTCCGAAGGGACGTGCATTCCGCATGACTGCGGAAGAAGAGGAGGAAATTCTGGATGTTGTGGCAGGTACGTTCCCAGTAAACTCTCTGTGTGCCAAGGTGTTATTTGATTCGGGAGCAAATCGCTCCTTTGTATCGTGTACATTTATGAATTGTTTGGGGGTGAGGCCTAGACATTTGAAGAAGGCATTAGAGGTGGAAACCGCTAATGATAGTTTGGTATACGTTAAGGAGGTGGTAGAAGGGTGTGTCATAGAGATAGAAGGGAGGTTAATGCCTATGAAGTTATATCCCATGGCAATGGGAGAGTTTGATGTGGTGTTGGGTATGGACTGGTTAGCCGCGAATGATGCAAATATCGTTTGCCACAAAAAGTTAATCAGGATTCAGCCACCTGATGGGGATCCCATAGTAATTTATGGGGACCGCCGTAATAGAAAGAATAGCCTGATCTCTATGGTTAGGGCTACTAAGTGCTTGAGGAAAGGGTGCCAAGGATTCTTGGCATACGTGTTGGACGCCAAGAAGGAGAAACGTGGGGTGGGTGATGTGCGAGTGGTAAATGAGTACCCAGAAGTTTTTCCGGAAGACTTAACAAGTCTACCTCCGGATCGTCAGATCGAATTCAGAATCGACCTGATGCCTGGAGCTGCACCAATTGCCCGCGCGCCGTATAGGCTAGCACCGTCCGAGATGAAGGAAATGATGACTCAGTTGCAGGAATTGCTGGACAAGGGATTCGTTAGACCGAGTACGTCTCTGTGGGGAGCACTTGTGCTCTTCGTGAAGAAGAAGGACGGTACCATGCGGATGTGCATAGATTACCGAGAACTCAACAAGGTCACGATCAAGAACAAGTATCCGATACCGAGGATTGACGACCTGTTTGATCAGCTACAAGGAGCCAACTACTTCTCCAAGATAGATCTGAGGTCAGGGTATCATCAACTCAAGGTGAGGGAGGAGGATGTGCCGAAGACTGCCTTCAGGACCAGGTATGGACACTACGAATTCTTGGTGATGCCGTTCGGGCTAACCAACGCCCCATCAGCATTCATGGACTTAATGAATAGGGTATGCCAACCTTATTTAGACCAGTTTGTGATAGTGTTCATAGATGACATCCTGATATTTTCAAGATCGGAAGGGGAGCACGAAAGCCACCTTCGCACGATTCTCGAACTATTGAAGCAAGAGAAGTTGTATGAGAAGTTTTCCAAGTGCGAGTTTTGGCTGAGGGAAGTGCAGTTCCTCGGACACGTGGTGTCTGAGGCGGGGATCATGGTTGATCCGGCTAAGATTGAAGCCATTCGAGACTGGGAGCAACCTAAGAATCCGTCAGAAGTTCGAAGCTTCCTCGGGCTGGCGGGGTACTACCGGAAGTTCATCAAAGACTTTTTGCGTATTGCCACGCCACTGACCTCTTTAACGAAGAAGAATGTCAAGTTCGTCTGGTTAGAGAAACAAGAAGAAGCCTTTCAAAAGTTAAAGGAGATGCTGAGCAGCGCCCCGATATTGTCCTTACCGGACGGTTCTGACGACTTCGTGGTGTTTAGCGACGCATCGAAGCTCGGCTTGGGTTGCGTACTCATGCAACGTGGTAAGGTGATCGCTTATGCCTCTCGGCAGCTGAAGGATCACGAGACCCGGTACCCCACACATGATTTAGAATTGGCGGCAGTGGTTTTTGCCCTGAAGATTTGGCGACATTACCTGTATGGGACGAAGTGCCAGATCTTCACGGACCACAAGAGTTTATGTCATCTCTTTGATCAAAAAGAGTTGAATATGCGCCAAAGGAGATGGATCGAATTGTTGACCGACTACGACTGTAAGATCGAATACCATCCGGGGAAGGCAAACGTGGTGGCGGATGCTTTGAGCCGTAAGGAACGAGGTGAAACCCCCAGGATTGTGGCCATGAGGGTCGAGGTCACATTCAATCTGTTAGCTGAAATAAAGAAATGTCAGGTTGAAGCGCTCGAAACTGAGAATCTCAAGAAGGAGAGAATGGTAGGACAAGCGTCCATGTTAGTGGAAGATGGTCGAGGGGTGAAATGTCTGAATGGGAGAATCTGGGTTCCGAAACTCGGAGAGCTCCGAAAGCTGATTCTCGAAGAAGCCCACAAATCAAAGTACACGATTCACCCCGGGACTAATAAGATGTACGGAGATCTACGTCGAGACTATTGGTGGCCAGGAATGAAAAAGGACATAGCTCATTTTGTAGAGGTCTGTATGACTTGTTCGCGAGTAAAGATTGAGCATCAACGACCGTATGGGAAGCTTCAGTCGTTAGATATACCTATGTGGAAGTGGGACCAGATTACGATGGACTTCGTAACCCACTTGCCTAAGAACCCAAAGGGATTTGACGCCATATGGGTGATTGTGGATCGCCTTACAAAGTCGGCACACTTCTTACCTATTCGAGAGTCTTACTCGTTGGAGCGGTTAGCAAAGTTATACATCGACGAGGTCGTGGCCCGTCATGGTGTGCCCTCGTCGATTGTATCTGACCGAGATAGCAGGTTTACCTCCACGTTTTGGAGGAGCTTTCAGAGAGAAATGGGGTCACAGATCAAGTTGAGTACCGCTTATCATCCTCAGACCGACGGTCAGAGTGAACGAACGATCCAGACGTTAGAAGATATGTTAAGGGCGTGTGCTTTGGATTTCCAAGGCTCATGGGAAAAGCACTTACCGCTGATCGAGTTCGCTTATAATAATAGCTATCATTCGAGCATCAAGGTCGCGCCGTTTGAGGCACTCTATGGTAGAAAATTTCGGACACCGTTGTGTTGGAGCGAAGTCGGGGAAAGGCAGTTAGCCGGGCCAGAGTTGGTGCAACTGACTTCGGATAAGATTACCCAGGTGCGTGAAAGACTGAAGGTCGCTCGCGACCGCCAGAAGAGTTATGCGGATAAGAGACGGAAAGACATAGAATTTCAAGTCGGAGACCAGGTCTTGTTAAAGGTGTCCCCTTGGAAAGGAGTGGTTCGATTTGGAAAACGTGGGAAGCTAAGCCCACGTTACATCGGGCCATTCGGGATTACAGAACGAATCGGAGAAGTGGCGTATAGGTTGGATTTGCCTGACGAATTACGTGGCATCCACAATGCGTTTCATGTGTCCAACTTAAGAAAATGTCTAGCCGACGCGACTAAAACGGTGCCGTTGAATGACATAAAAGTGGACGAGAAATTGAACTTTGTAGAGGAACCGGAAGCAATTACGGATGTTAAGGTAAGGAAGTCGCGAAGCAAGGAGACTAAGTTAGTTAAGGTGCAATGGCGACACCACAAGGGTCCGGAGGCGACCTGGGAGTTGGAGTCGGAGATGAAAGCTAGATACCCGCACCTTTTCCAATGAGGAATTCCGGGGACGGAATTCTTTTAAGGGGGAGTGTTGTAACAACCCAAATTCTAGTGGGTTTTAGAGCTTGGTGGCCAAAGTGAAATAAATGAAAACATTAAACCAAGGACCTATTTGCAAAGTGTGGAAAATATAAATTGGAACAGATCCCTAGGGTTGGTCACTGTATTGATTGTTCTGGCGGCTGAGGAAGAAATCGAGAGAAAGAGCAGATAGAGTTCTTGCAGCAATTCAGTGGGTGGAGAAATTGAGAACTGGTGTACGAACGGAACGGGACACGAGGTTAGAAAGGAGATTTTTATCAGGTGAGTTCCCTAAACCCTTTTTGATGCAAAATGATGTATGTTTTAACTGATTATGGTTTTACCGAGCATGAAATGTTATGAACTGATTTACATGATTTTCACAAACGTATCTATTCTATTAAATGAATTGTTTAGCATGAAGAAATGAAAGACATGACGTATGGATACTTTAATTTGCATGTTTTCACGAACGTACTTACATGCTATGTGGTGTCGGTCTGCACTGTGGGGTCAGAGAGAGATTCTCGGGATCTTAGGATCCCTTGGATATGTATGACAGGCCGGTAGGTTGGAATCTGTTTCCCTCCTACTCGGTAGAGGGGAGTCCGAGTGGGCTCCAAGAAGGGCGGGAAGGGAACCGGATGGAACCCTGATCGCAAAATGTTTATGTGATCCACACACAGTGCAGTACCTTGTTTGATGATGCATTTTAGTCTGTTGATAAATGTTTTCCAACTGCCTTTACATGTTGTTTTCGGAGGGAATTCACTAGACCTTTTGGTCTAACCCTCGCTTTTCAAAACTAAACCATTTTCAGGTAAGCGGGTTGCGGGTTCTTCTAAGTAGAACTAGAGTCGGCTTGGAAGTAATGGTGCTCGTGAGGCTCCCAATTTTGGATGGTTATGTCTAGATAGTGCTCGGTTGTGGCTTAGAGAGACTTCCGCTGTTTATGACTTAATGTTAACCTTAAAGTTTTATTAAGTATGTTTTAGCATTGATGTAATGACAAGCTCAACTATGTAATTTAAATGTTAATCTTGTGACTTTGACCCTTTATGGAAAATGGGACGTTACAGAAAATTTGAAGTAAAAGGTACTCCTAAAAGATTATCGTTTGAGAGCAAATCATTTTTGCAAGGTGGTTGCAAGACAGAATTGTTCATCGAAGAAAATTAACCCTTTGATTTTGACTTTCCATATTTTCCTCTCCCCCTATAGCCGGATGATCCACATGTTATTTCACCCCGTGAATATGACTCTAAGGAGCCGTTTACCCAACTTTTACCTGATATTCAGCACTTTCATTTAACTTACCTAGTAAGATTTTAATCTATTAAAACATCATATGCAATATTTTTTATCTGGTAAGCGCTTATTGAGTAAGAGTCGTCACTATCACTTATACTGAGTAAGACCCTCGATCCTTGTCATTGCTCTTACCGGGTAAGATTCTCAATCCTCATCAAGTTCATCCAATAAGGTAAAGTGACCCGGTAAGTACTTACCGGGTAAGCGTTTAGTACACGGCCAATGATTCTTAGTTCTTACAAAACTGAACATCCAAGGTAACAAAGTATTTTCTTGTTCAGTCTCATAACGTTTATATCCCTTTTGATTGGCAAGGAAGATTCAGGTTCTAAGCGGCCGTTTACCAAATGCTTATCTGGGTAGACGTTTACCAAGTCACATTACCTTACCAGATGAATATGGCAAGGACCAAGAATCTTACCCAGTAAGAGTTAAGACAAGGACCAAGAGTCTTGTCCGGTATGTAAAGGCAAAGACTCTTACCACGCTTACCGGGAAAATTGTTGCATACGATATCGTTTTGGTGGCGACTAAAATCTTACCCGGTAAGTAAGTGATAATGTTGAATTTTACCGGTAAGCGCTTACCTAGGTAAACATTTTGGTAAACGGCTTCTCAAGTGTGGGAAATATTCTGACAATTTTCCAATGGGTTTGCAAACATTTGACAGCATCCATTTGATAGAAAACGTTGCAGTTAAAACTACGGGGCCATATACTAAACACTTACCCGAGTAAGCGCTTATCGGTATCATTTGTCTTATGGTCCTTACCTATTGAGCATGGAAACTACCGAGAATCTTACCCGGTAAGTGAGGGAAATGATTCTTGCCGGATAAGCGCTTACCGGGTTTAATACGCTTACCAACAATCAATTTTGATGGGCGAGAATGTTATACAATAAGGTATGTGAGGTTAATGTACTTGTCGGTAAACGTTTGGTAAACAACCCCTACATCCCCATAGAGATCTTTCAAGAGCTTATGAGTAAAGAGCCGACACTCTAGCAACATCTAAAAAGATGCCTATTTTTTCTTTCAACAATACCATCTAGAACTCTCTGTTGAAATATCCTTGTGAGAAGAAATTGTGCAAGTTCTTTGTTAAATAGTCGTCATCATTACTCTTCTCAAAACTTTAATTTCAGTTTCAAATTGATTCTAGACCATGTTGCAGAAGGTTTTTGAAAATATTTTCCATCTCAAATTTGTGTTCCATTAAATAGACCCAATCACCCAACTTATTGGTGAGTGATCATCTATCTATAAATTCAACAAACCATATATGGTTTTCCAAACGGTGCCGAGAACTATAACGGGACTATGCGTTTTTGCCAAGGCACAATTTCACATTGAAAGGAAGATGGATCTTCATCGATAAATAAAGCTGGAAATAAGTGTTTTAAGTAATAAAAACTTACTTAAGGTGTCCGAGCCAAAAATGTCATAACATAATATCATTCTTACTGTAACGGTAAATGGCCCTAGTAATATCTTTTATAAGAGAACCATGGTTGAAGAAGTAAAATCCTGCACATAATTTAGCAATGCCAATTATGGGTAAAAAAAACTTAGCCCGATATTAGTTTATCAATAGTTAATTACATGACAGTTTTGAAAAGGGTTTTAAAGTACAGAAACAAGAGGCGACATGGCAGACTAACGCATAAGGCCATAGGGAAAATGAAAGTAAACAAAACCTCCGGTTGACGTTCCATGGTGAAGGCATGCACGAATGACTCTATTCTATGGCTTACTCGAGCATAATGGTTATATGGCTATTTTCCGCTATGTAAAACTTAGAGCATAAAACATATATGTGTATGTATGCATTCATGTTATATATCGTAAACATTTATAAACGACAAAAGCAAGATAAAAAGCAAAGAAGATAACAAGCAATTATGGTCATTCATACTCTTTGTATACTACAACTACAAGCCTGCACCAAAAAAACATCACTTATAAAGGGAAATTCTTTAGTACTCACAGAAATATGAGATTCTCCAATATCTCATATTCAATATATAAAATACCAGGCTCCCCATGTTCAGTTTAAATGGGAATAACTTTTCCAAAACATACTTCTTCTGATTCTCTTCTTCAAAGGATCTGCAAAACAATATCCATTGATTCACTCATAGTAAGTAATCAAATCAGAAATTCAAACTAAAAGCTTATCCTAAAATACTATCGATCCCATGTACGAGACCAAATTATCTTTGCCAACTAACAGGTACATAGTTTGTGGACACTTAGATGAAAGTTTCAAACACGACAAATTCTTTAGAGTAACGCTTTTGATATACAAGCATCAACGTAAATACTTGCCAAAAAAAAAGAGACTCAATTGCCATGGAAACTAGCGTACAATATCCCTAGGGTGTAGCATAGTTGGTTCCAAGTGGGTTCGAGTATGACAGCCACATTGTGGGAGTTACCAATCCTTTATCCATTGAGGCACTAGTCTCTTAAGCCAACCATCTAGGGGGCTATTGTGTACCTAATTTGTCTCTCACGTCATGCCCTTGGAGCAGGATGGGGCAGGGCAGTGTGTGCAGGTTTGGGGATTGCCGGTTTCTAACCTTTTTATGCACAATCCGTCGTTGAGAACTCTTGAATGTTAAAACAATAGTTCTTAATGAAAATCTAGTGAACCAAGTATACAATCAATGGCTTGTAAAGAAGTCTTACCAAACTTGGTGTGCATACAACCCCCATGCAATTCCGTTCTTGTTCTGAAAACCAAAGATATATATGACTTTAAGATGGGTTATGTTTTACGTATAGCTGTTGGAGATAGTTTAAATATAAAAGAAGATTGATAATTAAGCCAAGGTAGATCAATAGAAGCCATCTATACAGATTTCCTCCAGTTCTCAGTCCCTTGATTCCTTCCGTTGGTTACAACCTCTCACAATCAATGAATTGTCTAACATATACACATTACACAGTTGACATTTGGAAAGGAAGATGGAAAAACTCTTGCTGAAGTCATTTAACAAGGTTTTGGAGGATAGAAGCAAGATCTTTAATTCAAGTTATATATGGTAAACGTTTATACGCGATAGAAGCAAGATGAAGGCAAAAAAATATAACAAGCTATATATACTGTGCAGATTAAATACTACAACTATTAGTTAGGCATTTATGAAGTGAAAACAGCTATATATATACTATGCAGATTGTAATACACCAAGCTGTTTAATCAAGATCAGTCCGAGAACACAAACTCAAAGCAGTCACTTTGCATGTGTCGGAACAGCTTTACTTTGAACAAAAAACCATCAGTGCACCAAAAAGAAAGGGGGAACTTTTTTATAATCAGAAAAATGTGAGATTCATCATCATTAATGTCACAAACATCAATCTATATGTGATACATTAAACTTTTTATCAACTTAAACAAACATTCACCATAATTTCACTTTGATCACTATACCTTGCTAGCCTGTTCCAAAGTCACCTCTTCACAGCTCCACACTTAACAATGTGTCCATCCTCATGATCCAGCAGAAGAAGCGATTCCGTGTAGGAACCTCCAAAGAATGAATATTTGTTTCCGCAAATCCCAAGATCCTTGATGTGCTGTAAGCAAGGTTCATAAACAACAAGTGCACATTGTAAATCTTCATCTTCATCTTCATCTTCATCTTCATCTTCATCTTCATCATCGTCATTGTCGTTGTGATATTGCATTTCAATTATAGGCTCCCCACTCTTCCTAAATCCCAGAGTCGACGAAACTGATGCATCCGGTGCCTGAATGGTGAATTGCTTTGTAAATGCTTTTCGATCACCATGATCCATCATCCATACATTACATACTTGTTTAATGGTTGCGCTTATATTGTACTCAAACAAAACAAGAGACTCCCTTAGCCTAGAAACGGACAAATCTGATCTACGCAAACTATCTGGGATTTCTACCTCTCTAAACTTTTCAGTGCTCAAATCAAATGACATAATCAGATTATAAGATAGACCAGCAATCAGTTCATAAGAAACCCAATAAATTAACTGACCAATCACCACCTGAAAACATGAAAGTTGAATTGATTTACGAGGAAGAGTGCTGCATGAGGTTGTCCACTCCCCTGAGCTCAATGTGAAAACCATAACTTGGCAGGGGATGCAACTAATACTTTCCATTTTCCTCTCATCATCAATATATGTAATCTTCACAAGCTTAGGGTCCTTGGTGTTAGGACAAACCCCAAAACCAATAACATAACCAAACGGTGGATGTACCTGATTAGGCACAACAATAGCAATCGATTTTCTAATTGCAGGATTCCAAAGAACAACAATGTCGTTTTCAGAGGTGGGACGGGAACCGTCTGGCTCTCGAAGATAACGGATCAAGCACAACAACCCATGAGAGCTACCGATTACTATTGTTGATTGAACCAGAGGAGGAATAGTTAGGTCAAACTTTTGTTGAGGGAAAGTGTCATCATCAACAAAAGAAACATATTTCACCTCACTTTCTTCGTACCTTACAAGCAGATGCTCCGACTGATCGTGACGGAAACCAGCAATGAAGTGAGAGCTATCGATCAATGACTTCCATGCTTTGCAAACCGATCTGAATTGAATCAATGATTTGATGGGAAGCTTTTTGATAATCTCCACTTGGAAATCGAAACTCAATTGAGGTGACATTTTGAAATTGGGGATGATGAATTTGTTGTTAGGGTTTATAAAACATTAAACACGAAGATTTCTAGTTCCTTTTCCTCATGAAGAAAAGTGAAACCGTTTGAAAAAACAACAACTTTACCAATGTACATGTTTTGTCCCTATGGTTATGTCTTTTGTACGTATCCGCTTTTAAAAAAAATTAATTATTACAATTATAGCATTTTTATAACGATTTGTGTTTTAAATAATAATCAATACGATCAAATAAATGATAAAAAGAACTCAACTAATAAAACTAAAATAAATTTATATATTAAAAATAGACAATTTTGTATTTAATCAGTTTCTAAAGTAGAGATTTATTTATTTAGAAAATGTTCAAGGACTAGTCGCTTAAAATATGAAATTACTTTGGTTTTTCCTTTGGACTTTTTCTTAAAAAATATTACAATTTTAACACTTTAAAAATAAAACTACATGTATCTCAAAATGAGACACCAACATTGTAAATTTGTAATTGTGAAACATGATAAAAGTTTTTTTATGTAAAGCATAGTGTTACATCAAATTTGACGTCCTCATTGGAGTTCTTTGATATAACATTCATATCCTCATTCGAGATGGTCGAGGTGTTTGGGATTACTTATTTGTTTATTGTTTTTCTTCACCGCAAATAAACTATTTTTAGTGTTTGATAAATTGAAAAAAAAAAGTGCATATCACTTTTCCACACTACAAATAAGTTGTTTTTGATAAGTTAATCTATTCTAACTTATTTGAAACTGTTTATAACTTATTTGTCCAAATGACATTTTTACCCCCAACTCTCTTTTATCACGACATAAGTTGATAAGCACTTTTAAAAATAAGCATAAGTTGTTTTAAATAAGCAATCCCAAACACCCCCTAAGTAAACACCGACTTTATACATAAGTTGGTCCCACATATTACGCTATGTATTGTATGCATGTTTGACAACCATAAATAGTTTATTAAAAAAAATCGTCGGATTTTTGATAAGTAACACTACTAGAAAAGAGGTATCAATGACAGAAAATTCCGTCGTTAATCAGTGACGGATTACTGACCGAAACTATTTCGTCTCTAATTAGCGACGGAACACATTAATGAATATTTTAAAAAAAATAAACGAGTCCATCGTTAATCCGTGATGGATTAGTGACGGACACGTGGAGAAGGAGGCGATGGGGAGGTTTCTTGTGAGGGAGGGAGGGAGGGAGGTGGTGAGAAGAGTGGTAGGGTTTTGATGGGAGGAAACAAAGGTGTTTAATGTGAGGGTAAAATGGGTAACCTGACGTTTGAGAAAATAAAGCATCCATGTTCAACTTAATCGCTAAGCCATGGCTATTTTCATTAAGCCACTACCAAACACCTCTGTTAGGCTAACCGAATAAGCCATACAGAGCATTAAGCTCATTAAGTCAAAAACAAACAACCCCTTACTCTATAGGTGAGAGTGGTGTCTTACCTACAAGCATTTGATAAACAATTCCTAAGTGATCTTGTAGATGTTCTATTATATTTGCTTGATATGGGATTATATCGCCTGAATCTTGAATCTTGAATCTTGGTGCTGGTTGGCTTAGATTGTCATCTAAAGCCTAAACCCATTATTTCCACATTTGTTGTTTGTGATTGAACATCTACGCTATTTGGAACCTCGGGATCATTTGTGATTTATTATGGTGAATTTAGATATGGCCAAAAAATAGTCCCGAGCTAGGCCCAAATCGGTCCCGGTCTCAAATAGTGATCTCGTAATCTGTTCCAGTCCCGAAGACCCGGTTAGCCATGGGTACAAACATACATAGGCTATAAAATAAACCAAACCAAACCAACCGACCGGCATGAAGGAAAAGTCTGCTTACATCCTACACCATTCTGTAGACCTTACCTTTGGAGTTTATTGGGCTCATTTGATTTGGTTTGGTTTTATGTTTCTCAAGCTACAGACTATATAAAGATTGATGGCAAATGTAGGCACCCCAAATGGCACAAGGTTTAGTCAAATCTTTTATAAAATGGGGCATTGATATCCCATGGGACAATCTAAAAATTGCATCACCAAGGGGTCGTTTGTCAAACGTTTACCGGTAGAAATCACCATTTTCACTTACCCTAGTAAGTGCTAAACGGCTAAGAGTGATCACACTCTCACTTACTAGACAAGATTGCCGGCCCTTGTAATGCCTCTTATCGGGTAAGATTCTCCATAATTGTCATGCTCGCCTGGTAAGGTAAATGACTAGGTAAGTGCTTAATGTTTGGTAAACAACCCTGACTCTCAAATGGTTATGTTCACAGTTCACGCCATTCTCTACCAGAGCATTCTTTAGTATCCTATGGTGTTCATAAGTATCGATGAAGATTTCCTCAGAGAACTCGGAATCAAACAAAAGAGTTATTAAAAAAACTATTTAAAATTTATCAAGTTTTCAAATCTAATAACTTGATATTCAAACAACTAGTGAATAATTTGAAAAGCGTAATGCAATAATTTTGAAAACCTTGAGTAAACATTAATGTCTCAAACATATTAATATACAACTATCTAATCGTCGTACGAGTCAGTCTTTGAGTCCTCATCCACATCCCCATCATCATCCTGCTGAGGTGGCGGCTGCGGTTGTGATCTCGGCTTAGCATCCCCTGTTCCTAGCTGTCAAATAAGATATGGTTTCAATTGTTACTTATTCTCATAAGTAATGCAACCAACAACATGAAAACAACACAAAGATTCACAGACTGAAAACAAATGTAGATTATGAATCAACAATTCAAGCTTCCTAATTTTTTATATAGAAGAATAGAACAACCTAAAGAGAACCTTCAAGCAACAATTACTTACTCAGATATGCAGCATGTGAGTGATTTGATAGTTACTAAAAAGGGTGTTGACCCTTTTCTTGTATCATGGAACAGGTACGTTTTCTTCCCTTCTAAATAGATTCAAATTGATTATTATCCTGTTTTTGTGAATTGGTAATATCTTAATGATTCAAATTGATTATTATCCTGCTTTTGTTAATTGGTAATATCTATTAAGATCTCCCTCTTATATGTTTAGAATCTACTTCCAAATATATCTTGATGTTTCTTCTTATGCTGAAATTATTACATAAAAATGTGTCATTATAACATTGTTATAAAGCTAGTAACTTATAACAACAAATTCAACTTGGGGTAACCGTGGGTTTCCGGGCCTTACGCGCACCGACCAATCCCCAGGCGACCACGAATGGCCTGGAGTCATCGCAAGTGAACCTCCATGGCCAACAAATTCAACTTGTAGATTAAAATGGATGGGTATGAAGCAATGTTAAAAGCCTACAGTTACAAATCAGTTGACTCGCCTGACCTGATGTCGATTATGATGTTCCAAATCACCAAAGTTTTGAGCTTTTTGATAGCCACCTTCAAGGAAATATAAAACCCAAATACTTAAAATCAATACAGAATTTGCCCCCTACGTATGTATATGTATATTTATAATGATTGGTATATGTTGGTGATGCAGGGTGAGCCCTTCAAAGACTCCGGTTCGTCCACAGGCACCTCAAAGAATCAAGTCTTAGGGTAATTTGGTAATGATGATGATGTAGGTATTGACTACTACCTTTTTTTTTATCATAAATAGATAGATAGGTCCCATCAGGATCTTTGCACTAATCCCACTTTTCTTCGTTTTCTTTTAATTAAATGCACAGCACATGAACAAGATTTACTTAAAGAAACCCAAATAGTTAACATCATACAGAATTTGGATTGATTTACAAGACAAGTCCAAATTCCGTACATATATAAGAGCGAAAGAAACTAAAACAAATTATTCCTAAACAAAAATCATATTGGGAGATGCCATTGTCATATATTAATAAAATATAATCATTCCTCCCTTGTTTACGGAGAAGAAAGAGAGAGAGATTCCAATTGTAAAGGCTACAATGCTTGTTAATAGCAACATTCAGTTTATGAATTTACCAAATACCAATGCTTTGCTCAGTTGCTCCTTACTCCTTAGATTCCAGAATTGGATGCTCCTTACTCCTTAGCCTTTAGAGTTTTGGGCAGATTCTCTAATTATGATGTGGGCTTCAGGTTCTAAACAAGCATAGTGCAATAATGCAGGCAACTGGAAAACATGATAGACATAAGATTTTGGCAACTACCAAAATTGATTTTTCAAATTGCATTCATCCATTCCGTGAAAGTTAAAACACCTCTAACTGTACGCCTGCAGAAACATTTGGAAGAGATCACCATCCATTTATAATTCTAAATTTCCACAAAACCACTCCCATAAAAACGTTAATTTGCAGAGAATGAACACGACACCATCTACCATTCATAAACAATCCATTTAGGGATGAAAAAAAAATTAACGTTCATAGTATTGGTGGTCCAGAAGCATGTTACAAGTATACACCAGTGTAGTCACTTATTATGTATGCATGCTTCCGTGAATTAGCATAATGGGGATTCGTAACGCAATCAATAATAGTAATGAGCAAGTGGAATCAGTATTTAGTCTTACACTCTTCTTAAGTGAGTCAAACGTCCAAGTCCAAGGTACTAAGGAAGTTGTCCTTCAAGCAAATTGTTTTCCAATACCCTGTTTATAAGCTCTCAGCTGTAAATAGTGAAATGTCTGAACCCTGTTTACAGTTCCTCAAGTGTAAAGATATCACCTATTTCTCTAGGTATAGAACCACTAAGGCGGTTTCCTGAAATATTTTTGTAAAGAAAGAAATATCAGGTATGCAAAAGAAATTTTCAACCCGAGTTTGCAGATCCAACCAGTGGCATGCAAAAGTAACCCCAATTTGCAGGTACCAATATGAACACCCTCATAGCCATCTTTTCTAGGCACACCCACAAGCACCCAATAATTTTTCACGTAGTAGATGCGAGAGATACATGAACATGGTTGCACATATGGTTAACACATGTATACCAGTATTTCTGTCTGTCTAATGATTTAGGATCAAGTGATAAATCAATTAATCAGACTGATTCCCGCTCTGACACGAGATCTTGTACAGATGATAAACAAAATTAAATTACTAAAATCATCAGAATAAACCAAATTCATTGAAACAGCTATTCCTCATATATGTTATTATTATCATTATTTAAAAGTAAAAGTAAAAAAAACACTGCAAAAGCACTTAAAAGTTCTATTTGCAGACCACCTGATGCGAGTAGGTAATTAACCACAAAATCAAAGCAAACATAAAAAAACAACGGAACGATAAAAGCGTGTTATGCCGTGTCCGATTTAATCGGAGGTAATGAGATTCGTGGATGTCGTTTCCAATTCTAGGTTAGAGACTGGGTTCTGCCTTTTAGTAATCACCATCGCTATATGAATAAAAATTGGGGTTGCTGTAGGAGTGTTTTTTTGCTTATAAAAGCTTAGTAATTTCAATAGCAAATAAAATAATTTAATTTAAACCTTACCGTTGAATGTGTGTATTTTATTTTTAAAAATTAACTTTTAAATTAGAAGTGGAAAAATCATTTGGACACCTACTGCGACAACGAGTCGTCGCTGTAGATGTTTATTTTTCAATAAAATTTTAAATTGTCTAATCGGAGATCAAAGAAATTATTTTAATACCTACAGCGACTATTCCAAGTCGTCACTATAGCTTTTGTCGCTGTAAGTATGATTTCTTGTAGTGTTAGTCAAATCATTTATAAAATGGAGAATTGATATCCCACGAGACAAGCTAAAAATTGCATCACAGTCGTAAACTACATGACTAAGGGGTCGTTTATCAAATACTTAATGGGTAAACACTTACCGGTAGAAGTCACCATTTTGACTTACCTCAGTAAGTGCTAAACGGGTAAGAGTCACATTCTCACTTACGAGACAAGATTAACGGCCCTTTTCATGCCTCTTATCGGGTAAGATTTTCCGGAATTGCCATGCTCGCCTGGTAAAGTAAATGACTAGGTAAGTGCTTAATGTTTGGTAAACGACCCCTGCCTCTCAAATGGTTATGTTCAACATTCTCTACCAGAGCATTCTTTAGTATCCTCTAAGAACAATGAATCAGAAACATAAGAGATGTCGTTCTTTTTGGCATACAATATGTATGTAATGGTCAAAGTTCATCTCCATTTTTTTGTCAAGTAAAGAGAATATAAAGAAATAAAGCCAGATTTGCAAAATTTCTTGAAATAGGCAGATAAACTCAAGGTTGCATATAAAGATTCCAAATCATGAATACTAACGATATTTATGCACGTAATAATATACCTAAAAGGTATGTCCTCATTAAATACTAATGTGATGCAATTAACTATTTAACTACTTAAACTAATCTGCATAGTAATTGCACATCAATCTCTACCTTGCTTACCTGTTCCAGAAGTAATCTCTTCACAGCTCCACACATAGCAACAAGAACATCGTCTTCGTCCTCAAACCAATCTAGAGAGAATAAATACAATCATCTTCCTCATTGAGCAGAAGCAGTGATTCCGTGTAGAAGTTCACAAAAGATTTACATCGGTTTACGGAAATCTCAAGATCCTTGATGTGCTCTGATAAAGGTTCGTAAACAACAAGTGTTTGATAGAAATAATCAAGTGCGATATCAATAATAGGTTTGCCACTCTTCCTAAATCCCAGAGTTCTATGTATTGATGCAGCAGCATGTGGTGGCTTAATGGTGTATAACTTTGTAAACAATTTTGGATCACCATGCTCCATCATCCATACAACACAAACTTGTTTCCAGGTTATATCTTCGGTGTACTCAAGCAAAGCAAGAGAGTCCCTTAGCCTAGAGATGGACAAACTTGTAAAGGGATGGTGAGCGTGAGCCAAACTATCTGGGAGTTTTATCTCTTGGAACTTATCAGTGCTCATATCAAATGACATTATTAGATTATGATCCCTAAATCCACCATCTTCAGCAATCCTATCACAAGCAAACCAATAAATAAATTTACCTATAACTGCTTGAGACCATGTAAATTCAATTGATTTACGAGGCAGATTGTTACGTGGATATGTCCACTCCTTTGAGTTCAATGAGAAAACCATAACTTGACAAGGAATGTAACTTGTACTTTCCACTTTCCACCATACACTAATATATGTAATTTGGACAAGCTTAGGATCACTAGTGTCAGGGCAAACCCCAAAACCAAGGACGCTTGAAAACGCTGCATTTAACACATTAGGGACAACAACAGCGATCGATTTTTTTATGGAAGGATTCCAAAAAACAACCATTTCCTCTTCTTGCTCTCGATGATAATAACCGTAAAAGCACAACAACCCGTGAGAGCTACCGATTATTCTTGATCCATTGGCGTCAAGTATTTGAACGAGCAGAGGAACAGTCGGAGCAAACTTTTGTTGGGGGAAAGTATCATCATCAACAAAAGAAACGTAATTTACCTCCTTTTCTTTCCCATATCCGACTGTGGACCTTATCATCAGATGTTGCGACTGAGTGTAGCGGAAGCTGTAACCAGCAATAAACTCGGAGCAATCGATGAATGACTTCCATGCTTTGCACAAGGATCTGCATCGAATCAATGATTTGATAGGAAGCCTTTCGCTGATTTGCACACAGATATCGAAAGGTATGTGGCTTGACATTTTGAATTTGGGGATATGGATTTTTAGGGTTTATGCGGGAGAGTGTGATTCTTTTTCGCACGAAAACCGTTCAAAGGAGAATGAACTTTATGAGATTCAAATATTGTTAATTACATTTTTGGTCCCTTCACTTTGGGGTTTCTAACCAAACTCCGCCGGTTTTTGAAAATTTAACAAAACCTGTCCTTATAGCTGCATTCTCTTAATGATAAAAGCTCGTGTTTGCACTTTTTTACGAGTTAGGTTCTTATTTCCACGTGAATCAAGTTTTTAACCTTTCATTTGATTTTTAATTAATTACTTATTTTTTCTTAAGTAAATTGCACTATTGGTCATGTGATTTGCTCAAAATCTGGATATGGTTCATATTTCAAAATTAGTACACTCACCATTTTCATGAATTTCATTTCTTAACGACTTGGCTCCCATACCCGACCTAACTCTGTTAATTACTTATCAACCTACTCTTTTTATATACATTTTATTGTCGTTCCTGTTGGTGTTGGAGGGCGGGCCGAGCACATGGCCAAGGCCCACAAAATTTAGGTGCCCAATTTTTTTATTATCATATATATAGTACTAGTAGTAGTTTTAAAATTTTGCAATTAAAAAAGACACAATTTTTTTTTAGCATCTAACATGATCCAAAAAGAATTTAACATTATATTAAGAATCTAAAATTTATTAGTTAGTTAATTTGAAGAATAAAATATGTAAAAAGTTAATTGGTCGTTCATTTTATTATATTCTTATTTGTTTGTTGTTTTTCTAAGTTTTTGAACTAGTACCAAAATCTAAAACTACTTCTCCTAGAAAAATTTGATATATTCTTCATCATTAATCTTACACAGACTCTTTTGATTATCTTATCCAAATGAATTTTTTGTTTTGATTAGCATATAGTAGACTTTTTGTTATTAACTAAGAAAACTCCTACATTTTGAAATAAAAATACCAACCAAACCATATGAGGCTATGAGCGATCCAACTTATGTCTATATTTAGTATTTTAAATCTACCCTTGTTTTTCATATATTATTGAATCCTTATTATCTAATATTGAGCGCATGAATTTAGGTATTCTTCTATAAAACAATAATAAGATCTCAAGTTATAACCAACATAGATTTTTTATCATAAAATTGATGTTTTCTAAAAAGTTTGTATTGGTCCTAAAAGTTTAAAATGATGATGAAAACATTAACACAAGGTGACATGGAAATCCAAGTGATTTACATTGATATAGAGTGTTACTTCGAATAGTGAACATTGTGACCCAAACTGATGTCAATCTATACGTTAATGGGTCGTTTGGTTTGCAGAATGGAATGGATTTGATTGAATTTCATGTAGAGATTTGGATTTGGAATCATTTTGTGTGTTTGGTTCATAGGATTTGGAATAAATTTTAATTCCATTATTTAAAAAAAAAGATCATAACATTAACTAAATTATCTTTTATTTAATTGATTATTAGAACCAAATGTTTTTTAACATATTTTTAAACATTATTATATACAAATCCTACGAAATCCCTAAAATCCTAGCCACCCTCGTGGGATTTCATATTCATATGTTCAAGGCATTTCAGGATAAATCATAGGATTTCAAATCCGGACAATCCTACAAACCAAACGCGGAATTGGAATGGATTTAAAATCTGAATCCCCCCAAATCCATTTCATTCCTGCAAAACCAAACGGACCCTAAAGACATATCTTATTATGTGTTTGACGGTGTAATGAATTTACGATGATATATAAAAATGATACGATAGATAATATTAATTTAGAAATAAGAAAATTGATTGATATTCATGTAAAAATAGTTTTATATGAGTTAGTATTTTCTTGAATTCGATGTTATTTCTGATAATAAAAACAGTATATTCAAAAAATCACCTAGGGCCTATAAAATGTCAGGAACAGGATCATTAGTAATTAAAATGATAATGTATTATATTAATATGATATGATATGTATACATATATGTATGTATTGTACGACTTTCCCCCATACCAACGTCGATCATCATATGATCGTCCCCAGAAGTCGTCGGAATATGGTGTCTCCCCAATCAAGAGACCTATGCCTCTATCTCCTGATCGTCGTTCTCCTCCATTTCAACCCTTATGGTGCCCTCCTCCATCTCCTATGCCTCTCTCTTTGTTCGTCTTTCTCCTCCGTCTTCATCTTTGGCATGGCCTCTGTAGGATCTCAATCGAAATCCCTAAATTTTAGTATTTTTTTAGTATATTTATTGATTGTGGTAGAGTTTTGTTTTAGATGTAGCAGCAAGTATGATATTTGTAACACCTCGATTTTTATAAAGTGTTATGATTGGTGTTATTGATTAATTAAGTATAATTAATTGATAGATTAATTTAGAGTTTATCCTCGAACAAATTACGTTATGTGTTTTATTGGAATTATAAGTTAAAGGGTAAACTTTAATTTTAATTTAGAAGTTTGAGGGTATGTTTTGCCAATTAATGGAAGTGTGGGGTTAGATTGGTTAAGGTGATGAAAGTTAATCACCACCACCGCCTTTTTGTACTAAAAGAAAGAAGTGGAGATATTTTCATTCTTTTGGCTATGTGTGTGTGTGTTGTCTACGGTTAACAAAAAGAAGAAGAAAGAAGAGAAGAAGAAGAACAAGATTCTGCAGTAATTAAGAGTGCAAATTGGTGAAAAACAAAGGTATGTTCTTCACAATAATTGTTCCTATTAAGATTATGTAGCTTTCCATAGGTTTTGAAATTGGGTTTTGATGTCTTTGAAAAGAATGAAAATTCTGGGTTCATAGGTCTCTTCTACTAATGATATTAAGCATATCTGCACTTTTGTAGAAATTGTTATGGCTTAAAAGTATAGATTTCTGGCTTAGTGATCTCTCTCTTTATCTCTGGCCCTTAGTGATCTCTCTCTTTATCTCTAGTGGATCCACACTACATACCTCCACTTAGATCTTGGTGTCTCATTTTGCTTGCCTTTGTTATATTTGCTTGAAATTGGATTATATTGCCTGGATCTTGTTAGTGGTTGGCTTATTATGCTTACATTGTCATCTACTTATTGCTAAACCCATTTAATAATTGCATCACAGTCGTAAACTACATGACTAAGAAGTCGTTTATCAAACACTTAATGGGTAAATGCTTAGCGATAGAAGTCACCATTTTGACTTACCCCAGTAAGTGCTAAACGGGTAAGAGTCACACTCACTTACCAGAAAAGATTGTCGGCCCTTTTCATGCCTCTTATCGGGTAAGATATTCCGAAATTGCCATGCTCGCCTGGTAAAGTAAATGACTAGGTAAGTGCTTAATGTTTGGTAAACGACCCCTGACTCTCAAATGGTTATGTTCAACATTCTCTACAAGAGCATTCTTTAGTATCCCATGGTGTTTATAAGTGTCAATGAAGATTTCCTCTAAGAACAATGAATCAAAAACATAAGAGATGTCGTTCTTGTTGGCATACAGTATGTAATGGTCAAAGTTCATCTCCAATTTTTTTTGTCAAGTAAAGAGACTATAAAGAAATAAAGCCAGATTTGCAAAATAGGCACATACTCAAAGTTGCGTATAAAGATTCCAAATCATGAATACTAACAATATTTATGCACGTATTAATATACCTAAAAGGTATGTCATTAAATACTAATGTGATGCAATTAACAATTTAACTACTTCAACTAATCTGCATGGTAATTGCACATCAATCTCTACCCTGCTTACATGTTCCAGAAGTAATCTCTTCACAGGTCCACACTTAGCAACAAGGACATCATCTTCGTCCTCAAACCAATCTAGAGAGAGTAAATACAATCATCTTCCTCATTGAGCAGAAGCAGCGATTCCGTGTAGAAGTTCACAAAAGATTTACATCGGTTTACGGAAATCTCAAGATCCTTGATGTGCTCTGATAAAGGTTCGTAAACAACAAGTGTTTGATAGAAATAATCAAGTGCGATATCAATAATAGGTTTGCCACTCTTCCTAAATCCCATAGTTCTAATTATTGATGCAGCAGCATGTGGTGGCTTAATGGTGTATAACTCTTCTTAAATCCCATAGTTCTACTTCCGGTGATCTTCCCGAACCAACGACTCCTTCCGGCAAAAACAACCCAACGGAACAACAGCCACAAGTCACCGCCGCCGCCGCCAGTCCCACCGGCAAGAGAAAGAAAATCATCGGTGAAGAACCAGCAGAGGAAGAAGAAGATGAAAACGAAGACAATATTAAAGGTCAATCAACCCCAAGTAAATCTCTTCTTTCCGGTGATCTTCCCCAATCATTGACTCCTTCCGGCGAAAACAACCCACCAGAACTACTGTAACACCTTAGGCATATCCCACATCGGTCGTGGACAGGAGAGATGCTGGGTATATTAGTAAACCTTGGCCTTACCAGACACAACGCGTTTTGGGGCCACAAGCATGCGGGTTCCTTAGGAACTCTGTGGTTAAGCGTGCTTGGGTGGGAGTACTACCAGGATGGGTGACCTCCTGGGAAGTCCTTGCGAAGTCCTTGCCAGGTCGCCAAGAACAAAGCCGTGAGCCAGTGGGGCAAAGCGGACAATATTGTGTCGTGGTAAGGAGGGGTGTTAAAAATGGTATCAGAGCCACTCCTGTGCCGTTCGAGATGTGGGTCAAACCTCATCGAGGACGATGAGTCCCTGAGGGGGGTGTGTGTAACACCTTAGGCATATCCCACATCGGTCGTGGACAGGAGAGATGCTGGGTATATTAGTAAACATTGGCCTTACCAGACACAACGCGTTTTGGGGCCACAAGCATGCGGGTTCTTTGGGAACTCTGTGGTTAAGCATGCTTGGGTGGGAGTAGTACCAGGATGGGTGACCTCCTGGGAAGTCCTTGCAAAGTTCTTGCCAGGTCGCCAAGAACAAAGCCGTGAGCCAGTGGGGCAAAGCGGACAATATTGTGTCGTGGTAAGGAGGGGTGTTACAACTACTACCACCAGTCGCCGCCAGTTCTCCCGGCAAAAGAAAGAAAATCACCGGTGAAGAACCAGAAAAAGAACAAGATGACGACGACAACAACACCTACACAGAGAAGACCGGCGCCGATTCCGAGAATGGCGCCGGCGACGACGGCGAAGGCTTGGTGTTTGTAGTGGTTGTAGTAGAGGAAAGATCCGGCGTAGAGGATGTAAGTGGAGCATCCGGCGAAGAGTGTGAGGCGGAGGAGGCTGATGGAAGATGGAGGCGGATGGGTTTTAGGGCACAAAAAGAGCTTTTAAGACAAACAATTGCCTCTTGTGAAATAAGAGACATCAAGAGCTTTTAAGATCTTCTTTTATAAAAAAACAGTCTGATAGACCATGGGCCTGACCGAATGAGATATCAGAGCATTTAAGACATTTTTTTTAAAAACAAACACACCCTATGTATTGTATGCATGTTTGACAACATAAATTAATTTATTAAAAAATCGTCGGATTTCTGATAAGTAACGCTACTAGAAAAGAGGTATCAGTGACTATTAATTCCGTCGCTAATCAATGACGGATTAGTGATCGAAACTATTTCGTCGCTAATTAGCGACGGAACACATTAATGAATATTTTAAAAAAATAAACATGTTCAACGTTAATTCGTCACTAATCGGTGACGAATTAGCGACGGACACCTGAACACCCCCCCCCCCCCCCCCCCCCCCCTCTTGTCAAATTAATTATATTAGACTGACAATCTTACTCTATAGGTGAGAGTAGTGTCCTACCTATAAGCATTTGGTAAACAATTCTTAAGTGATCTTGTAGATGTTCTATTATATTTGCTTGGTATGGGATTATATCGCCTGAATCTTGTTACTGGTTGGCTTAGATTGTCATCTAAAGTCTAAACACCCATTATTTCCACATTTGTTGTTTGTGGTTGAACATGTACGCTATTTCGAACCTCAGGATCATTTGTGATTTATTTATGGTGAATTTAGAGATGGCCAAATATTAGTCCCGAGCTAGGCCCAGATCGGTCCAGGTCTCAAATAGTGATCCCATAATCAGTTCCGGTCCTGAAGACCCGGTTAGCCATGGGTACAACCGTACAAACATACATAGGCTACAAAATAAACCAAACCAAACCAAGCTACCACCATGAAGGAAAATTATGCTTACATCCTACACCATTCTATAGACATTACCTTTGGAGTTTATTGGGTTCATTTGATTTGGTTTTGTTTTATGTTTCTCAAGCTACAGACCATATAAAGATTGATGGCAAATGGCACAAGGTTTAGTCAAATCTTTTATAAAATGGGGCATTGATATCCTATGGGACAAGCTAAAAATTGCATCACTAAGGGGTCGTTTGTCAAACGCTTACCGGTAGAAGTCACCATTTTCACTTACCCTAGTAAGTGCTAAACGGTTAAGAGTGATCACACTCTCACTTACCAGACAAGATTGTCGGGCCTTGTCATGCCTATTATCGGGTAAGATTCTCCATAATTGCCATGAAGGTAAATGGCTAGGTAAGTGAATTACAAAAATGCTCCAACTATACCCATCATTATAAAAATGCTCCATGTATAAAGGACGGAAGGCGAAGAAGATAACAAACACTTATTATCAATGAAAATCATCGATTATTCTCTATTCTCTTTATGGTATCAAAGTCGAAAACATTATGTCAAACCAAACACCTCCTTAGATGTCGGTTGTTTGGGTACTCAAGATCATTTGTGATTTGTTTTGGTGAAACAAAAGTCTCGGTCAACTTCTCACAATCAGTAATCAATGCACAAAAATTCTTTCCAGATTCTAAAATGATCCATGTAATTTAATCTGGATCCGCCAAAAATACTTGTTCATGGTATAATATTAATCGATCAAGTACTTATTATAATTAATCAACTAGATCAACACATGGCAATATTCAAGCAAACAAAGTGGTATTCACGAATTATGAGTAGTTTTCATGGCCACTCATTAGCCATGGGTACAAAAATATATAGGTTACAAAATAAACCAAAGCAAAATCCATTCAAAAAGTATTGTGTATCCCATCAAAAGATAGGCTCCATGAAAACCACAACTTATCGCTACAAAACAAATGACTATCAGCAATGAATATTTTCGACAGCGGAAATCCGTCGATTTTCGACGAATCACTGACGTACCGACAGATCCATCGGTGATATCCGTCAGTGATAACATTGTCCACGACTTTTATTCCGACAGAGGATACTGACAGATCCAACTTTTACCATTACCTTAAGGGCATATATATATAGTTTCTGTGAAATCCGTAGCTTATATACAATAACATAAGTAAACCTATTCAAACCAAAACATCAAGTATGTCATAGTCAGAAGTAGGGTATAGGGATGTATGCAAACATGTCTTCTAAATCAAAGAATAGACAGTTGTTTTCGTGAGAATCCTACGTATCATTGCTTTGGTTATCGACAACTAGGAAGCTACATCCTTGAATACTCCATAGCGTGGAGCGTTTAGAAAAAATATGCTTACATCCAACCCAATGTCGTAGACCTTATCTTTGAGGTTTATTGATTCCTCTGATTTGGTTTGGTTTTATACTTCACAAACTTCAGACCAATGGACCATATAGGAAGATTAATGGCAATTTGAAGACACCCCAAATGGCATAAGTTTTAATCAAACCTTCAATAAACTGATATCCCAAGGGACCAACCAAAATAAACCAAGGGGTTATTTACTAAATGCTGTAAAAGCATATCGGTAAGAGTCACCACTCTCACTTACTTTATGGTCAGGTAACATTCTTAGACATCATTATCTACCGAGTGTTGTTTCCCAAAAAGTGACAATAAAACAACTTTGTGGGAAATATAGTTGAAGATTTCCTCCGAGATCGAACTATGAAAATAACAAAAGACATATGTATCATACCCGAGACAACAACAATAATAAGAGATGTTGTTCTTGTTAGCATACAATATGTAAGGGTCAAATTTAATCTCCGATTTTTCGTCAAGTATAAGAGAATATAAGAAAATAAGCCAGATTTGCAAAATATCTAGAAGTTGGCAGATTTTCAGATGGAAAGCATGTAATGTGTTCCAATATTATCCACTGAATATGTTTCAATATTAAGGCATGAAGCATAAACATTACATTGATACATCCAAACAATTATCAAGCTTCAGAGACCAAATGAACTCAGGGATGCATGTAAAGATTCCAAAACATGAATACTAACAAGATTTCTGCATGTATAAGAATGCCCTGAAAGGTATATCATTAAATACTAAACATAAGCATCAATCTATATGTGATGCATTTAACTTTTTAACAACTTAAACAGTTAAACTAATATGCATGGTAATTGCACATCAATTCCAATACCTCGCTTGGGCTTAATCGTGTATAACTTTGTAAACGATTTTGGATCACCATGCTCCATCATCATGCATACAACATAAAATTGTTTCGCGGTTGTATCTCTTCAGTGGACTCGAGCAAAGCAAGAGATTCCCTTAGCCTAGAGATTGACAAGCTTACAAATTTATATAAGAAATTGATAAAATTATATTTTGTTGTTACGTCTACTATCCATTACAAAATCAACCAAGAAAAGTCCATTGTAAAGGTGGAAATCGGCCAAAACACATCATGTGTAAGACGTAGTCTTACATTTTGCTCAAAAAGTCAATGTCGATTCCATTTGTAAAAATGTATTGTATCAAATCGACACAACTTTGAAAGCCCTTGATCAACCTTAAAGGTACATCCACTCAAAAAAAAAACCTCTGCCACTATATATCTCTATCTCTCTGGTTGGGGGCTAGTGATAGCATGCTTCATCTTCAATTGCAATTCTTTAATTGTTGTACCTACGTTTTCTTTCTGCCAATCTATCTCCAGAATAATCAGTCAAGCACAACAAGCCATGAGAGCTACTGATTATGGATTTCACCCCTACACTCATTGATTCATCTAGTCTTTCAATATAATAATTCATTTATAGATCTACTACATTGAAATTTTATTGTTCAAAAATGGATAGGTAGATCCAATGTTAGCATTCAGTAAAGATTTATGATCTCCATCTTCGGAACAAAGGATTTGATTTCTCGGGTTTTTACCTCTTCCCTTGTTAAACAAAAAAAGGTTGTTGATGCTAATGTAAAAGAAATCTCGGCAGTTGCTCGTGGAAAGTGATCGATGAACAAATACGCAGTGAACAGTGGCCATGAGCTTTGATACATGAAAGATTTGGGACAAAATATTGATTTCTTCCCCATGATGAAAAAAAGGTAGAATAGATGGGTATTTATAGGGTTTACAAAGACCTTGAAAGGTCTCAACTATCTAAATCTAAAAGAGAATTAATATGTTTGGCTAATTAAGAAAAGTATCCTAAAAGATAACTAGGAAAATTATCCTTATTATCTTTTCATAATTCAAGTCTCAAGAGTATGCAAGTAACAAGTAGCCTAAAAGGCTAAAACAACAGCTTTTCAAGATTGATTTGATCAACAGACGGAAACCAGCATGCAAGAGCAAGGTTTTCAAGAACGGAAACACTAGGCGAGGCAAGGCGTGTCTGAATAAGTGATAGAAGAAATTAAGACGCAAGTGAAGGCGTTAACAATTGATATTGGGATCATACTTTTTGTTTTTCTTGTTACTTTTGGCAAGTTTGTGTCTCCTTTCCTTTTTTATACCATTAGTTTCCATTACACAATAGATATTTTCTGCATTTTTAAACATCTTTAATTTCTGTCTTCACTGATCTCTATTTACTTATATGATTTCTCTAGATTTAAAGCATGAATGTTTATAACCACAAGGGTGGTGGCGTGTTGGCAAGGGTATGGGGGGATGTGGTGGAATATCCCATCCACCCCGGGTTCGAGTCCAGAGGTCAGCATTCTGCGGCCAGGCTTAGTCTCAGACGGCCGCTTTGTATGTTTGTTTCCAAATTGCCAAGGATGTAGTCTTAGGCAAAGCCTAGATGAACCTTATCAAAAAAAAAACATGGATGTTTATAGTAATTACTCTCTTCTTGGTACCCTCTTATTAGAGTGGGTATGAACAACCTAGGAATATGACATGCCATAATGAGTTGCCACTTTTCCTACTAGCATACTCGTTTTGGGTAGCCATATGTTATTATATGACAACATTAAGTAGACAAGTTTATCACTCAGTAAAGTAATTTACATGAATGAGCTCATCCTATGCAACATTAACTTGAATAAATTAAGCAAGAATATGTTCAAAAAAACAGACAGAAATATTTGTGGCTTAAAGGATTAAGAATTTATACCTCAACCTGAGTTGATATTTGCATAGGAGTACAATTTATCATTTCTAGGTTGAGAGTCGTTAAAACTTGAAAATGTCTATGTGAACCATGCTGAAGGGTTTAAGTTATGTGCAGCTTAAAACTTGAAGGATTTATCTTTTGGGATATGGCTAGGCAGATATAAACAAGGGCAGAGCCAGAATTTTTGAATAGGGTGATCCTCTTGTTTCAACTTTTTATGCCCAAGATCGCCAATAGTTTACGAGTGTATGAGTCTCTATATGTGGAAGATCTCGATATGCAATGCATGGGTATATGGAACCCTTTTAAATCTCTTTCTAAAATAGCTCTTATAGATTGATGGGATATTCCTATACATTTACGTGGGTGAGTAATTAAGTGTGCACACAGGCATGACCATGCATGTTTGTGTGTGTGGTGTGCAATTAATAAAAGTCGGGTTAATTACCTCTCATCAAAAGTTGCAAAAGAGTTGCAGGAATTAAAATTTTAATGGATTAAAATAAGCAACTACGGGACCGCCCATAAAATGATTACCGGGTAAGTGCTTACCCGCAAGAGCATCACCCTCACTTACCTTATCGGATAACATTATCGGCCATCAACATAATTTGTTTGGTAAACAACTTTTACCCGGTAAGCGCGTACCAAATAATAGTCTTCTCCCTCATTTACCGGGTAAAATTATCAGTGTTATGCCTGTTAAAAAGATTAATACCTTAATAGTAGAACTTAATATGCATAATATTAGTATAATACATAAGCATTCAGATAATGAGATAAATAAAAAGTAAAAAGCTAGTGAATGGCTAGAGGCAACCAACCAACCAAATAAATACATTAGTCCTTCCAAGTGGAAAGCTAGAATAGCAATCCTTTTGTGATACATATATTTTTTCCTAAAAGGTAAAGGTGTGCCCAGGAATCCTGGGCCTTAAGGTTGGCTCCGCCGGTATATATATATATATATATATACACACACACATATACGTATGTATATATAGACTTGGGATCATGTGGTGTAGTGGTTAAGGCCCTGGGGATGTGGTAGGATATCCCATCTGCCTACGGTTTGAATCCAGACGCGTACAACAATTGTGGCCACTGAGTTTAATCTACGCTGATGTCTTGCAGTTATAATTTGCCAAGGGATTAGTGTAGGCATCGCCTTGGACACCTTTCCAAATAAAAACTAAGATCAGTTAACAGGCAAATGCAGGTACAAGGATATAAAATGTCTACTTGGATAGTTTATCCTAACAGTTAGATAGTGTGAACATTTTGATATTGCAATCCACAAGAGCACAAAAACTTCAAGCACGACAACTTATTTAAAAAAAAACACTTCAATATGAAGAGTTTGATATTTAAGCATTAGGGATTACATTGAACACTCAAAATATATATACCAACTTAGGAACCTATTTTTAGTCCATGGTTTCAAATTAGCTTATATTTATATATATATATATAGAGAGAGAGAGAGAGAGAGTGAGAGAGAGAGAGAGAGAGAGAGAGAGAGAGAGAGAAAGGGGGGAGGATTAGGGGAAAACCTTAAAAAAATGAAAAACTGAGGAACACTCTGATAGCCCTTCATCTTGACGGTATGCACTAGTGCATACAAGTAAATTAAGTTATTTTTTGGTTTTTATGCACTTGTGCATCATGCACGTGTGCATGTTACAAATTACTTATCTGCACAAGTGCATAATTTCTAGATGAATAGCTACTAGAGTGTTCCTCAGTTTTCCGTTTTTTTAAGGTTTTCCACCCTATATATATATATATATATATATTAAGGATAATGAGCATAAATAAATCTTACCGAACTTAAATCTTGTAGATGGGGGATTTATAGATGTAAGGGGAGTCGGAAAAACTTTATCGGGTGGTGTTCTTCTCCCTTTTCGAATCTCGGGTCCATGTAATCTTTCCTTGTTGATAGCTTCTGGCTATCCTTTTTAATGAGAATTGCCGCTTCCAAGAAGTTATAGTTTCAGGAGCAACAATACCTGCATAAAACCATCAAAGAAAAACAAAAGGATATGATTTTACCAACATATCCCTACACCGTAACCATTCTTGTTCTGAAAATCAAAGATGAATATATTCTAGGATTTATGTCATCATTAAATACTAAACTATTACGCATGTATGAGGCGCAAACAACTATAATCTAGAAAAATATTTAATGAACGTAAGCTATTTTTGTGAGACCCGTGAGACCACATTTTACACTTGAAACTTCATAGCAAAACGTTGACACTGTTTTTGTTGTAAAGATTCAGATTTTTTTTACCTTTACAATGTTTTGCTGTGATGTTTCAAGTGTAAATCTTGTCACCATAACCCAACCTTATATATATTGTCTATCCCAAAATTAGAGCAGTTGTTCCCCGGCTTGCAAAAATTATGCATGGGAAACAAAGAAAGTTTGGAGAGTTTAAAAAAATGTCAAGAAAACAGAAGTGGTGAACCCGACACTAGAAAGCTAGGAAAACTGGAATTCCGAAAGAACTAAGATCAGTTAACATGCAAACGCAGGTACATGGAGATAAAATGTCTAGTTGGATATTTTATCCTAATAGTTTTGATATTGCAATCCATGAGAGCATAAAAACATCAAACACGACAACTTATTTAGAAAAAACACTTAGATATGAAGAGGTTGATATTTTAGCATCGGGGATTAGATTGAACACTCAAAATATACATACCAACTTAGGAACCTATTTTTAGTCCATGGTTCAAAATTCAAACGATTGTTGTCAAATTAGTGAAAATCAACCGAAGCATATAATCACTTACATAGCTTAAAAATGAAAAATTGAGGAACACCCTGATAGCCAATCATCTCGATGGTATGCACTTGTGCTTACAAGTAAATTAAGTTGTTTTTTGGTTTTTATGCACTTGTGCATGTTACAAATTAATTATATGCACAAGTGCATACCGTCTACATGAAGAGCTACCAGGGTGTTCCTCAGTTTTCGGTTTTTTTAGGTTTTTCCGTGAACCTGACCCTATATATTTATATATTAAGGCTAATGAGCATAAATAAATCTTACCGAACTTAATTCAGTTATACTTTCAGGAGCACCAATACCTGCATAAAACCATCAAAGAAAACAAAAGGTATGATTTTACCAACATATCCCTACACCGTAACCATTCTTGTTCTGAAATTCAAAGATGAATATATTCTAGGATTTATGTTATCATTAAATACTAAACTATTACGCATGTATGAGGCGCAAACAACTATAATCTAGAAAAATATTTAATGAACATATTTGCTATAGAAACAACGAAAATCCCTTGAGGTTATTAAATGCATACCGTTCCAAAAATGTGAGATTCATCATCATTAATATTAGAATCATTGATCTCACAGCTAACATATAAGCATCAATTTATATGTGATGCACTTAACTTTTTAGAAGCTTAAACAAGAGATCTGCATGGTAATTGCACCTCAATCTAGATATAATAAATACTATCATCTTCCTCGTCGAGCAGAAGCAGCGATTCCGTGTATGAATTCACAAACACAGAATTTTCGGCTGCGTAAATCTCAAGATCCTTGATGTGCTCCGAGCAAAGTTCATATACAGCAAATGTAGGTTGTCCATAAAAATCACCTACAAAAGCATCTTGCTTTTCTATTATAGGTTTGCCACTCTTGCTAAATCCCAAAGTCCTCTTTATCATTGCATCTGGTGCTTTAATGGTGAAAAGCTTTGTAAACGATTTTGGTTCACCATCCTCCATCATCCATACACCACAAACTTGAAGCTCAGTAATTGTATTTGTGGTGCATTCAAGCACAACAAGAGACTCCCTTAGCCTGGAGATGGAATAAGCTAATTCAGGCTTGTGAAACAAACTACCAAGTTGAGCCTGCTGCAAACTATCAGGGAGATCTATCTCATTAAACTCTTCAGTATCCATGTCAAATGACACTAACAAATTACGATACCGTACTCTTTCTTCATCCTCATTACTCCTATCAAAAGCAAACCAATAAATAAACTGACCTATAACTGTCGAAGACCATGTGAATACAATTGATGTACGAGGCAGATTACCACATAGTCTTGTCCATTCCCCTGAGCTCAATGTAAATACCATAACTTGCCAGGGGATGCAACCTAATCTTTTGAAATTCAACCACGCATCAATATATGTAATCCTGACAAGCATAGGGTCACTAGTGGAAGGACAAACCCCAAAACCAACTACACTTGAATACGGCTTTAGCAAATTAGGGACAACAACACCAATCGATTTTCTAATTGAAGGATTCCAAATAAGAGCCATTTTTGATACAGAAAGCATACCCCATGAATAGGGAAGCTTTCGATGATAATCACCGTAAAAGCACAACAAGCCATGAGAGCTATCGATTATTCTGGATAGATGAAGTTCTTCAAGGATCCAAGGCATAATCGGAGCAAACTTTTGTTGGGGAAAAGCTTCATCATCAACAAAACAAACACACTTTACCTCCGATTCTTCGTCATCTCCGACTTCGTACTTTATAAGCAGATGTTGAGGCTGAATGTGAGGGGCGCTGTAACCAGCAATAAACTCAGAGGAATCGATCAGGGACTTCCATGCTTTGCACACCGATCTGAATCGAAGCAATGATTTCACAGGAAGCCTTTTGATGATTTCTTGTTGCAGTTCGAAACAGATGTAATCTGACATTTTGATTTTGGAGAATACGATCAGTGGTGTCTAGGGTTTTTATAAGAGGAAGCGTAGTTTGAAGGGAAGATTTAGGGATATGAGTTTGTAGCTAGGGTTTGTATAAGAGGAGAGTCGAGTGTGAAAAGGAAGATTTGGGGAGGCCATTTTTGGAGTTTTTCCGGTCGTCGGAATTGCTGGTATATATATACAATTCATATGAAAGTTCATTTCCCGCATTAAACATTGAAAAGCAAAAGGGTTGTATAAAAATTCCTTGTTATTTGTTAGAGTAAATTACGTTTTCAGTCCTTGTAGTTTATTAACAGTTGTGATTTTTGTCCCTATGGTTAATAATCCTCAGCGCTCCGTAGAAGCCCTCAAGCGCCACATCAGCTAAGCCCTCAAGCTCTAAAGACCGCCAGCGCTACCCTCAAGCCCTCTTGCCACCTCATTTTTTTAATTCTTTTATTTATACATTTAATTATTTAACAAAATAAAAATATTTATATATTTTTTAATAAATAATAAAAATAAAAATTCATATCATTCATTCAAAAATTAAAAATTACAAAATACAAAACACTACCAATTATGAAATTTTTTAATTTGCTCTTTTCTCGTTAAAGTAACCCTCAAAACGTCTCCCGTAAGGTGATCATGCGGGGTCATGAAAAACGCGAAGTCTTTCTCAAATCGTTTTTCTCGTTCGATTTCTCGTTCGTGTTCCAACCTTTGAAGTTCGAGATCGAGTTTTTTCATTTTGTATTCCATTGTATCATCAATCTTGTCGTTGAACGTCGTCAACAACTGAGTAACACTTTCGTTCGTATTCGACCCGGACGTATTACTCGTTGATGTTTTTTTTGCCTTGTTGCTCCTGATGGGTCGTTGAAGTTGCTCGATGAAGTTGTCGTCATCGTCATCATCGGAAGGTTTGGTACGTTTTGAACCCCACGATGAAGTTGTCGTCATCGTTGGAACGGCTCCCCATTTTGGACATTTTTTTAGGACTTCCCAAGCTTGTTCGTGAGTGAAAGCAAACCCAATTTGTGCTCGGTAGCGTTCGTGTGCCATTCGTGAAATGTCGGCCTCACTCATTCCGCTTGATCTATTAGTGACCAAGTTGTTGTAGAAGTCGCCAAAAGAATTTATTCTTTTATTAAGGTCGTTGAACTTCGTGTTGAGTTGATGAGTTGTTCTATAATTTTCGCGACCCATCGAACTAAAGAACACTTCCCCAATTCGGGTCCAAAAACTATCTACATTTATGTAAATTCAAGTATAAGAATATTAACAAGAATAATAATAATAATAATAATAATAATAATAATAATATTAATAATAACAATAATATTAATAATAACAATAATAAAAATATTACCATGGGTTTGTGCGTTACCGATAACGGGGTCCTCCGAAACGTCAACCCACGCCGACACTAACGCGAGTTCCTCATCTTTAGTCCACATCTGTTTGGGGGCTCTATTTTCATATTGTTTGTTTTTTCCTTTTCTCGATGGTTGAGGGTTTGATGGTTGAGAGTTTGATGGTTGAGGGTTTGATGGTTGTGTGTAGATGGATTGTGGTGTGTGCGGGCTAGAATGTTGGGTTTCCGAAACAATGTCGTCGGCGAGATTGATGAAGGGTGAAGGAGGATTGAAGTTGGTCGGAGTAAAACCTTGTTCAATCATACCGGAACGTGTAAGTTGGTAAGGAATTTGTTGCGGATGGCCTAATGAGTTGTAAAAATATTGTGGCGGATTTTGTTGCGACCATTGTGGCAGATATTGTTGCGAAATTTGTGGCGGAATTTGTTGCGAAAATTGCGGACGATAACCTGGTTGTGTAAACGCTTGGAAACCAAGCTCCGGGTTTTCTTGCGGTTGCGGTGTATCCGGTCGGTTACGACGAGATGTAGGTGTTTTGTTTGGATTCATGATGAAATTTGAGAGAGTTTGAGAGAATTTGAGAGAGTTTGAGAGATTGTTGGTGTGAAAAAATAAGAGGTTGAGGGTTAATATATATAGTGTGATTAAATTGAAAAAAAATTAATTTTTTTTTATAAAAGTAGTCGTTGGTAGTATTTATTTTCAAGATTTTAAAAAAAATGTCAAATAGCCGTTGGAGAGTCTCGGGTTCCTCGGGTTTGAAAGCCCGCACGCCGAGCCCGAAGGGGAAGCCCGCGTGCCCCCCACCGCTGCCCGCCCGAGCCCGCACGAGCCCGAGCTCGAGCTCTTAGGGCGCTGCGGAAGGCCTTAGTAATTTATTGTTACTTGTTAGAGTAAATTACGTTTTAGCTCTTATGGTTTATTAAAAGTTGTGAGTTTTGTCCCTATGGTTAGTAATTTATTGTTATTTTTGTTCTGATAAAAGTATCTTCAATGAATTCTCTATAATTTTTTTAAAATAGATATCATAAAGTCAAAATCTTTTAAAAAAATTACATTTAGCTCGAATATATTCTCTATTTTAGAGATTTTATCATCCATTATATTATCTAAATTTATCATTTCTATACATTTTTTAAAAAGGATTTGTAACAAATAATCATGAATAAAAAATAATTTCTCTCTCCATCTACCAAGTTTTAGAAATATCTCTAAAGTTAGAGTTTTCTCTATTTTAAAGAACAATATAGTGAAGTTGTTGGAGCAATTTATAAAACAAAAATACAATTTTATCTTGTTTCGATTCATGTGATTTTCAATTCTTTACTGTTTTAGTACCTTACTTAAAGATATGAATTAGTTCGTAAACAAAAATAGCAAAAAATTACAAACCAAATAAATAAAAAATGCAACTTTTAAATCACATAGACGAAAATAAAAACTAAATCAAACCACACTTTTGGTACCTATGGTTGCCATCCACTGTTAACTATCATCCCTCTTTTGAACTAATTACAGTTTTGATTATTGTGGTTGCCATTTTGTTTCACCTTTAGCGACGATATAGTTCAGCCATAAGATATAGCGACGACATGTCATCTCTTAACTATTTATAACGTTAAATGGAATTTTAGAAACCACAAAAGTAGTTAGCTAAAACCCATATTTCTTGTGGTGGATGTTGGTAGAGTAAGGAGATGTAGTTTTAAGTAAAACGTTTCTGATTTAACCATATGCCATCGAAAGTTTTAAACTCTACAAACCAAACCCCTTACAAAAAATTCCATAAAATTTCCTATACTTGAGACTTGAATAAATCAAATCAAAAGTAGTGCTTATACTATAAAATATAACAAAAATCAATTTCTTTTGGTTTTATTTATTTAAACTACATCCAACTAAATAAACTTTTCCAAGGGTTTCGTCCCCTTTCTTCCAGGAAAAAAAATATCATTTACAAAATAAATAGTATTGTCACCAAACCTTTTGATACAACAACCAGCTCGAGCTAAACTCGTCGATTTAATTAAATTGGATCTGAATGTTAGACCATAACATATGCAGTTTCAAACGGACTCTTATCAAATCATTGATTCGATTCAAATTCGTCTCAAAAGCACATAAGTCCATCATCACTGCTCTGACTTTATTGCTACTTATCGCGTAGTGGTGGACCCATAATTTTTGCCACGTCGGTGTACCTTTAAGGTGGATTAAAGTCCTGCAAAGTCATTTGATGTTTTTAGCCGAATTCCGCTGTTTTAAGGGATCTTTTAAGTTCTTTTTATTGATTTTGAGAGACTTCAGTTTTTTGGTTGATTTCGAGAAACTTTTTAGTTGACTTCAAGAGATTTTTTTTCATTTTTTTGGTTGATTTATAGAGATTGTTTTGGTTTCGGGTTGATTTCGAGGAACTTTATCTATTTTGGTAGATGTTCTTTGTGTTTTCTAATATCTTGGAGCGTCCTTCAAAATTTAGCACCGTTTATATCCAAAAGAAATTATACTAAGGAAAATAAGTTGAGCGGGTGCACGGGACCCTGCTCGGGATTTAACTAATAGGTCCACCCCTGACAACGCTCCCAACACTCATCCGCACCATGTGCTTTTAAGGTATGATAATCTCGATAAGAAGGAAATTTTTATTTCTTTTGACGATGATGACACTTTTCCTAACAAAACTTTGTTCTGATTATGCCCTTGCGTCTTAAACCACTCCACGAATAAAAAGCACTCAATAGCTCTCACAGTTTGTTGTCCTTGTACGGTTTCTATCTATTCCCTAGTAATTCTCATGCCATAGAAAAAAGAGGTTATTAGATTCTTATTTCTTATCAAACAACATTTACCTCTAACTGAATAAAATGGATACTCTATAAATGGCATCTTTCACGTAAGTGTTAACTGAATTTCATTCAAACATGATGCATCTCCTTTTAAGTATTTGGTTTCTCAGATTTAAATTAAACAACATGGGCATTTTAGTTGAGTTGTTACGCATTTAGAGATAAATTTCATTATACTTAGATGTGTTTCATACACGCGTCATAGTTTCGTTATGTAATGATGACATGCCTTTTAGGTGTTAATATCGTAGGAAAATAGTTTCACCATAATAGGATTATAAATTGAAGATAGTTGGAAACAAATCGAAACATTGAGTCGAGACCCCTGTTACCTTAAAATTGATTCACCCCAATCGGTGCATCGATTTTCCAGGATACAACAACTCTCAACAGAATTGTATTATGTCGAACTTCACCTGAACTTGAGAATCTATTTCCTCATTTGAGCTTTTTGCTATGCACTAATACAAGCCCAAGGCCGTTAGTAAGATGTATGTTCTAGAAGGGGGAAGGGGTAATTCTGTTATTGTTCACCCTTGGTCTGTTTAAAAAGTAGGGAGGTGTGGGGGTGAGAGAGGAATCACGAAAATTGCGAGTGTCTTTCTTAGGAGAGCCCTCGCCTCTCGAATAGCCTGAAACAATTTTGTTCCTACTAATTGAAACATTCCTAGTTGTTCTAATCAATCTAACTTCTATTTTTATTATTCAATCAACCTGGTTCATAAACTTTTGAGTTTTCTTTTTCTTTTTAAGATTTTATTTTTGAAGTTTCCTTAAGATGATTTAAGTATATAAATTTTAATTATTTTATTTTTTTCGCTAATTCTTTATTAATTATTATTAACCTATATAAATGTTTTTAATAGGCTTATTCTATGATACATTAATCAAAATTCGTTGAAAAATATAAATATAAGATCTCGTATGGCTAAAAAATGCAACCATGAGGGTAAGTTTTGTTAAACGTTTTAAAATATGGACAAGTTCCGTTAGAAACCCAAAACCACATGGACTAAAGTTGTAAGTCGCTCTCATATTTGAATCTTATAGAGTTAATTCGTAAGTCGTAACGGAAAAGTATCACAAATCTGGGATTCCCTCTCCCGTATAAACAAACAAACCCTAAAAATCCATATCCCTAAAATCAAAATGTCACGCAGCATACCTTCAGATATCCAACACGAAATCATCAAAAGACTTCCTGTCGAATCATTGATTCGATTCAGATCCGTGTGCAAAGCGTGGAAGTCACTCATCGATTCCTCTGAGTTTATTGCTGCTTACAGCCTCCGCCAAACTCAGCGGCAACACATGCTTATAAGGTACGAAGTCGCAAAACCGGAGGAAATTGAGGTAAAACACGTTTCCTTTGTCGATGATGATACTTTCCCTCAACAAAAGTTTGCTTCTGTTCCTCCCCTCAGTGAAATACTTTATGCCAATGGATCATCGATACTTGGTAGCTCTCACGGCTTGTTGTGTTGTTATTACCATGAGCAGAACATGCCTGTTATTTGGAATCCTTCGATTAGAAAATCGATTGCTGTTGTTGTCCCTAATGTGTTAAAAGAATCGTTTTCAAGTGTTGTTGGTTTTGGGGTTTGCCCTGACACTGGTGACCCTAAGCTTGTCAAGATTACATATATTAGATCATGGTTGAAAGCGGAAAATATAAGTTGCATCCCTTGGCAAGTTATGGTTTTCTCATTGAGCTCAAAGGAATGGACAAAATCTTGTAACAATCTGCCTCGTAAATCAATTGAATTTACATGGTCTCAGGCAGTTGTAGGTCAAATTATTTATTGGATTGCTTTTGATTCGATTGTTGAAAATGGTAGGAATCATAATCTGATTATGTCATTTGATTTGAGTACTAAAGAGTTTAGAGAGGTGAACCTCCCAGATAGTTTGGTTCACCTGCTAAGTTTTTCCATCTCTAGGCTAAGGGAGTCTCTTGCTTTGCTCGAGTACACTGAAGATACAACGGATATAGCCAGGAAACCATTTTGTGTTGTATGGATGATGGAGCATGGTGATCCAAAATCGTTTACAAAGTTATACACCATTAAGTCACCACATACTACTGCACCACTACAGAGAGCTCTGGGATTTAGGAAGAGTGGCGAACCTATTATACTTCATTGTTATTGTTCAAAACTTGTTGCTTATGAACCTTTCTCAGAGCACTTCACGGATCTTGGGATTCTTGCAAACCGATTTTTTTACTCTGTGAAGTCCTACAAGGAATCGCTGCTTCTGCTCAACGAGGAAGATGATAGTATTTATTATATCCAGATTGAGGACGAAGATGATGGTGTCATTGCAAAGTGTGGAGCTGTGAAGAGATTAGTTTTGGAACAGCCAAGCAAGGTATTGAGATTGATACCGTGTAGATTAGTTTAAGTTGTTAAAAAGTTAAATGCATTACATATAAATTGATGCTTATGTTTGGCATTTAATGATATACCTTTCAGGCATTCTTATACATGCAGAAATCTTGTTAGTATTCATGGTTTGGAATCTTTACATCATCCCTGAGTTCATTTGGTCTCTGAAGCTTGATAATTGTTTGGATGTATCAAAGTATTATTGTATTAATGTTTATGCTTCATGCCTTAATATTGAAACATAGTCAGTGGATAATATTGGAACACATCAGATACTTTCCATCTGAAAATCTTCCAATTCTAGAATTTATGCGAATCTGACATTCTGACCTTATTTCGTATATTCTCTTTACTTGACGAAAGACATGTGAGATTAAATTTGACCATTACATACATAAGTCTTTTGTTATATTCATAGTTCTCAGAGGAAATCTTCAAATATCTTGCCCACAAACTGGTTTTCGTCGTCCATTATTAACACCATGGGATACCAAACAACACTCGGGTAGAGAATGATGTCCGAGAATGTTACCTGATAAGGTGAGTGAGAGTGGTGATTCTTACCGATAAGCTTAAGCATTTAGTGAACAACGCCTTCGTTCTGTAGTTTACAACTATGAAGCAAATTTTGATTGGTCCCTTGGGATATCAATTTTTAAGTTTTCTTTTGTGCTTTATAGGTAAATGTTCCGATTGAGTTTGGCGAACATTGTAATCATCAATAAATTCCTATATCGATCAATGACTTTCATGCTATGCATACAACCGAACCAATGATTTGACATGATTTCTTTTGATGATTTCCAATTGGATTTCGAAAGCCCAAGTAAGGAGAGATTTTGATTTTTGGGAGTTTGAATCTATTTATTGGGAAATTATTAAAGGACTGCTGGGAAGTGCATAGCATGAAAATAGAGATTTGGGAAGTTCCTAGTGTATGTATGTGTGTGTGATTTCACTATGTTTATATTTGAAACCTTATTTTTTAATGTGTTATATAATATGTTTTCAGTATTGTCATATTTGAAACCTTATTGATTTAATTTGTTCACATTGTACCAATAACCTTATAGTTAGAGTGATAGTTTGTTCATACACGAGGAATGGGGAAGATGAGAAAAGTAAAAATATTACTATATATTTTTTTGTTTTTAAATATAAATTATGAGTTCATTTTTTTTGAAGTTCTTATTTGCCATCTAAAATATAAATTATAAATTTGGTAGAATTGAAATCCATTAAAAGAATTAGAATTAAATTTGATGGAATTTGACCATTTATTTTGTTGACACGAATTAGAATGAAATCTCACAAAAGAATAGAAAAATGCATCTGTCGGGAATTCGGTGGAATCTAATCAATTTATTCTGCGAACCAATCATCACTAAGAAATTTGGCCAAAAGATTTTCTCATTTCCAATTCCATCAAATTCATTTGAATTTCGCAAACGAAATAACCCCTTAGGGTGCGTTTGGTTCGCAGGATTCCGACGAAATTGGAAGGAATGGGAATAATCAATTCCATTGACCAAATTCCGTCTGGTCGTTTGGTTACCTATGGAATGGAATTGAATTCCACATGTTCCACCATTCATGGATTTGGTCATTCCATCACAAATGAGAAGGAATTCAATTCCATTCCACCCAATTTTCTCAAAAAGGCAAAACTATCCCCATCTTCCCTACTCCGACCACCATCGCCGACCACCACCGTCGACCATCACCGATGGTTCAAATTTTCAAAAAGGGTATTCTGGTTATTTACTAATATTTAATTCCACTTACAAAGCTATATTATGTTAACCAAACAGACAAAATCAAACACCTTTAACAGATTTCATTCCAATGTATGTCAACCTAACATGTGGTCAAATCTGATAACATTTCATTCCAATTCCTTTAACAGATTTCATTCCATCAAAAAACATTTTACGAACCAAACACATCCTTAGTCTTTTGCAATTTTATGTAATATTCTTTTAAAGTATTATAATTCTATATTATATACATTGTACTATTTATCCTATATATTATGTTATGTTATTATATTAACTCATACGATATTATGTTATACAACATTATAATATGTAATGGTCATGTTATGTTATATTATATTATATTAATTTCGGAATTTTTTATTGTAAGTTTGGTCGTCATAATAGATTTTATAGGATTTTAATTTTTAAAGAGAAATTCTCTCTATTTTTTATTTTTATTTTACAATAAATTAATGAGATGGCATAGGTACACAACTATTTATTTATGGAAAGAACGGTATATAGAACGTATATGCCAAAGCCTTTCTGTTAATAAGAAACAATAACCGATATTTGAACATAATAAAAAAACCATACATGTTTTATGAATAACCTTTATTGTCCAATGCAATTAACTAATACATGTTTGAACCATTAATATAATGTAAATTTCTTTTCTAGGTCCTATTATATACTAATTTTTTTATTTACAATTTTTTAACTATTACCATATAGTATATAGTTAAAAAATTTGGGCCCCTGTTTTCTTTGGGCCCTGGGTGTACGCCCGGCCCGCCCTCCCCCAGGGACGACCCTGTCTAGGAAATAACTTAAGATCCTATTTACTTCTCCTGAAACTCTTGGGTTATAAGGAAAGACTCGTTTACTAAAATGGAGGGATGTGTGGGGACAGAGAAAACGGAGGAAATTTGTTTGTGTTTTTGCTGAACATGTTATGTGGGGTTTCAAGGGAGTAGAGGTGGCCAAATCGACCCGACCCGACAGGCCAACCCGACCCGAAACCGGTTCTGGCCCGACCCGGTCAAGAACCGGTTTCAAGCCCGAGAGCCGGGACCGGTTCGTGTATTTAGGGATTTTCTCGGCCCGACCCGGGACCGGTTCGTGGCCCGGTTTGTGGCCCGACCCGGCCCGACCCGAAAATTTTTCAAAAAAAGTAGCCGTTTTCTAGCCGTTGGAATAGTCTTGTGACCGTTTTTTTTTGCTAAAATATCACCCTCCAACCCCATATAAATACTAAGGATGTTATGGAGTGATCACCATCTTACAATTGCTTACAAAACGCAAAAAACGCTTATAATTCTCATTTATCGGCTCTCGTTATATTCGTTTCTCGCAAAAAACGCATACAATTCTCATTTCTCGGCTCTCGCTATATTCGTTTCTCGCAAAAAACGCATACAATTCTCTAGTCTCTACTATCCAATCCAATTTTTTACTTTTTAAAGTTTAGTAATTAATTATTATACAAAGAAATTAAAATTTTTTTTTTTAAAACAAGAAAATACCCCGGCCCGATCAAGAACCGGTTCTTGGCCCGGCCCGGTTTTATAAAAACTGGTTTTTTCTAACCCTATACGGGTCAGGGGTTTTTGGGTTTGACCCGGCCCGACCCGACCCGGTTTTTGGTTGACCCGGTTTTCTCCTTTACTGTTTGAACCCGGTTCTTGTTCCGACCCGGCCCGAACCCGTTTTTTGGCCACCTCTACAAGGGAGGACGACGATATGGTTCACGTACTCTTGGTGTGGTTCACTGGCATAGTGACATTTCATAGTTCACAATAGTGATTTTCAGGATTCTTATGAAGCATCAAGGATGTTTGTGGACTTCGGTCATATGCAAGACACTTTATTGTTGCCAACAAGATGGAACCAATTCCCAATGATTTGGTTCCACTCAGGGCCGGTCCTGATATTTTGGAGGCCCCGTGCGATGGACTAAATGTGGCCCTTTGTTCTTATTGTAGTATTTTGTTAAGTTTTTACTACATCCCAACATCTTCATAATAAATCGATTGATGGTTCCTCATTGACATTGAACAAATTATTCAATTTGTTTGTGCAACTCGATTAAAATTTACTAGTTGAAGATATCACATTTAATATAGAATCAATCAATCATTGGTAATTTAAAAAACACATATCTAATAGAATGTTCTATAAACCTAATGTCGTTAAAAAAAACACTAACATTAAAAGTTCTAAAGAACATACAAATAACCAACAAAAATAGAAAAAAAAAATTAAGTTACATCGTTAGAGAGACTCATATAAAGTATTAAAAATAGAACATTAAATAATTAAAATTATAAAGTTTAATCTTGTACTTAAAATTTTGGTGATAGAATGAAGATCGAATAATAAAATAAATTAATTATAAAAAATTGGTATTTTTGGTTTGAAGAATAAATATAGAAAAGTTAAAAGAATGTTATTAAGAACAATTACTTCAATTAAAAACAACATATACATAAGTTTTTTTTTAAAATAAACTTAAAAGTAAAAAGGCAAAAAAAAGCTAACTAAGACTATCCACATTGGTGATCTCATTTTTTAGATCATGAATAAGACAAAACATTTTTTTTTAAAATAAATAAAAAAGAAAACCCATGAACCAATCTCAAACAATCCGTATCGTTCAACAAACCAAGATTGGTGAAGATTGTTGGTTTATTTTAAAAAAAATTGACACATGTCATAATTTTATTGGTTGGCTTAGATTTTTATTAAATAAAACTTATTTTATTAGAAAATTGACTTTAACAAATAAATTAAAAATTAAAAAATATATCAAAATTCATGGTTTTCAATTCCCTATAAATAGAGACCAATGTTGACATATTTTCACCACACCAATTTTTCTCAGATTCACATGCCAATGTCTCCCAATTATTGTATAAAAAATAAAAAATAAAATTTTTATAAAATAATATTGTAGATTAGATTGGATTGTAGAGGATTGTGGTTGGAGTATGAAAATTTTGAGATTGGATTGGAGTTGAATATTATGTAAGTGGATGAGAGAGAAAGTAATATTTTAATTGAGATTGGATTGGTTGAGATTGTTGTTGTGGATAGTCTAAGGTAACAACCAACAATCCCGCTGCGCTGCATGTTAATATGTGTACTAACAATCTTCTAATTAATTTTTATACTAATGGAAGTTAAAAATTAATTAATTAAAAAAATCGGAGGCCCCCGATGATCGGAGGCCCTGTGCGGCGGCACCACCGGAACACCCCCAGGGTCGGCCCTTGTTCCACCCATAATATTAAACTAGCTGTGTATTCGCGCAATGCTGCGGGGGCATTCAATTTTTAAACATCTAATTTTTTGTACTATATCTTTGAAATTCTTGGTTCATTGCACTTATCGGATAAAACGTTGCATAAAATGTTGTGGACTAAAACTTTATAATATAGTATAGATTATTTTTCTTTGCATTAATTTTGAAACGTAATTTCCTTAAAAAAACATTCTTGATTTCAATTAAAAAACATTAATTTTCATGTGCATTAATTTTGAAACGTAATTTCCTTAAAAAACATTTCTGATTTCAATTAGAAAACATTAATTTTGAAACGTAATTTTCTTAAAAAAAACATTTATGATTTCAATTAAAAAACATTAATTTACTTTTGCATTAAATTTGAAACCTAATTTCCTTAATAAACATTTCTGATTTCAATTATACTAATTTTTTTTAATCTATACTGTCTTATAAAGCATTTAGGCTTAAAAGTCTTAAAGTCTTAAAAACAAAGTTTTAAGCATAGAGTACAACATATTTATGCATAAAGATGTTGGTAATGGATGACATTGTGGATATCTGAATAAGAAAAAGGATTTCATGTATGTTATTTTGTCTTGTGGGATGATTGTGACTCATCTATTTGCAGGTGATAAGTTATTTTGATAATCTATTTTATATTATAAAATACTTAATTAAAAGTGTTAAAAACAAAAAATTGACATTAGTCATATATAATTTCATAGATTTCAATACATATTTTTAAATGTGTTTGAATGCCATGTAATAAACAATTGATTACTAAAGTTATAAATGATGTGAGCCTCAAGCCGTAGGCTTCAAGATAAACCACACCGTTTTTTAAAGTGTTATTTATGACGATAAATCTCTATATCATGTATATCTATACCACCATTGGTAAAGTTTGTATATCATCGACTGAGTACATTGGTAATACCACTCGATCCAATCCACGAATCAATTTGGTTTATATGGCAAAAACACATTTGCATTGTTATATTATTTCTTATATTTATTAACAATTAACTATGAGGGGTGTTTGGGATTGCTTATTTAAAACAACTTATGCTTATTTTTAAAAGTGTTTATCATCTTATGTTGTGTTAAAAAGAAGTTGGGGTAAAAATATAATTTAAACAAATAAGTTATATGCAGTTTCAAATAAGTTAAAATGGATTAACTTATCAAAAACAACTTATTTGTGGTGGGAAAAAATCATAAGCACTTTTCTTTTTTCCAGTCTAAACACTAAAAATAACTTAAGTTGAAAAAATAACCAATCCAAAACACCCCCTAAGCTTGGTTTTCAATATATTTATCTGGTAAGCTCTTATTATTAATACTCAATAGTCAAAATTTTCATTTAAGTTATTTGGTAAAGTTTTAGTCCACAACATTTTATGCAACGTTTTATCCGATAAGTGCAATGAACCAAGAATTTCAAAGATATATTACAAAAAATTAGATGTTTAAAAATTGAATGCCCCGCAGCATTGCACGGGTACACGGCTAGTGTTTTTTAATTGAAATCATAAATGTTTTTTAAGAAAATTATGTTTGAAAATTAATGCAAAACGAAATTAATGTTTTCTAATTGAAATCTGAAATGTTTTTTTTAGGAAATTAGGTTTCAAATTTAATGCAAAACGAAATTAATGTTTTCCAATTGAAAACATGAACAAAAACAGGATAAGAGTTGGGTAAACATCCCCGAAACATGTTTTTGGGATTTACACATTGTTATAGCAAAGTTAAGTCAAACGCTAAAAAAAACCTAAAATACATTTAACTAATTGTTAAACAATTTTTTTCCCTTTTCAAAAATTTAGCCTTTTGAATCATTTTTACAAATTTAAGTAATGCTTGGTGAAATCGTTATAGCATAGAATAATGATGAAAATCTTTAACATTTTGGAGATTTTGCTAACCGAAACACAACTTAAGACTAAACTATGATGCAAATGTAATTTAACTTAATTATAGTTGTTGGTCAGAAAGTTTTATTTGCACAAATAGCAACAAAAAAGAACCAGAAAAAAAATACTCAAAGCCAATTTATAGATGCATACACACATAACCAAGATACCTTAGCAAAAGCAAAACCAAATAATTTTTCATTCATTTCCATTAATATAAGCAAGTGCAAAACTTGGTCAACAAAACTTCACATGATTGTAGCAAACATGAACAAAAACAGGACCATGTTAAATAAACAGAAAATCAAATATAGAATAAACATTGAAAAGGCCTACGCCAAACAAATATCCAGCTACAAACATAAGAACCTCCATCTGGTGGTGCAGTCTCCATCTATCCATCTTCTCAGTACCAGTACATTATATCTCATATCCTTGATTTTTGTTTTTTGCTTTATGACCAAACCACTCCTGCACCAACGTTCAAAAGGTTCAAAATACAAATAAACCATCTTATTTTGTTTTCTTTTTTTATCCCTGCAACGTTTGAAAAAGATGAAATACGTACAAAATTCATTATGTTTTTTTCTTTTATAAAAGATTTCATTATCTTCTCCATAAAAGTATTTTGAGACTAAACACACAAAAGCATACAGACTTAGCATCAAAATATGAAGAAAAAAACAAACAGGAGATGGTTGAACCAATTAGTAATATACAAGTAGACAAGACTTATTGGTCGCCATTGTGCTAACTATATCTCAGTCAAAGAGACCATATAAGTTGCATGCAACAAAATGACATACCTAGACAAAAACATAATGGGACAAATAACAAATCAGGAACATAAGATTATGAAAAATAAGTAGCAACATTAACAATTAACATAATAGGAGCAGAAAAATATATACATCTAAGTACAAAGAGCGGAGTAAACCTTGAGTGGCGGTATATTGTCAGCAACAAACAGAATCACTCGTGCACGTGTGATATCATGATTAACACTCAATACACATTTCAAGAATTCTTTGGAGTCTTGATGGAGGTGCTTACCGGATTTCCAGAATTCTCACAAACCAAAACATTGTTTTTAGCCATAATATATAAAAGAAATAAGGGACTTATTTTTAGGGCTTATTTTAGGCAAAATTAATCAATTTTTATTATTTCCTTAATTATGAATATAACCAATACCTTTTAATTTCCTTTATTTTTGCGGTAAAATTAATTATTTCGAAATTACTGCAAAAATTAAACAAATTTTGAAATTTATTAATTATTTCGAAATTGATTTCCCCATCCAAATAGACAAAGTTATTTTTTGGACTTATTTTAAATGGTATTAATCAATTTTGATTATTTTCTTAATTATTTCGAAATTGATTTCCCCATTCAAATAACTATAAATATAACTAATACCATTTAGTTTCCTTTTTTTGGGGGGCAAAATTAATTATTTCAAAATTACTGCAAAAATTAAACAAATTTCGAAATTTATTAATTATTTCGAAATTGATTTCTCCATCCAAATAGACAAAGTGTTTATTTTATTTTTCAGGATAAAATAAGTCAAGCAATCCTAAACACCCCCTTGGAAAAAAATTATTATAAGAAGGTATGATCAATTTAATTATTTCGAAATTACTGCAAAAATTAAACAAATTTTGAAATTTATTAATTATTTCGAAATTGATTTCCCCATCTAAATAGACAAAGTTATTTTTGGGGCTTATTTTAAATGGTATTAATCAACTTTGATTATTTCCTTAATTATTTCAAAATTGAAATCATTAATTGTTATGGATGTATTTATGGACGTATTAACTGAAATATTTAATTAAGTATTTTAGAGGGTCCCTGGTTTCCAAAAAAAAGTTCATGGTTTTCAAAAACAAAAGAATTATGTTTCTCTCTCTAAAAAAAATTAAGTAAATATGTTTTAAGTTGTAGTACATAGTGCTTAAATTGTTGTTTTTAAGAGTTTGGGGGCTTCATGCTTTATAATATAGTATAGATAAGGAGTTATCAGTTCGATGAAGGTCTTTAAACACAGTTAGAATATTTTGTATGTTTCTAGTTTCACATTGCTTTTCTTCGGCCAAGATCATGACTTTTTAGTAACCACACAATAGTTCCTACCTTGACTTGTTAATATCCCCATGTCTACTTTTCTAGTATCACAGACCCGTGTTCTCACATTTCTTTAACAAAATCCTTAATTTGTGTGCAAAAAATATGAAATGGGCCAAAGCGATAATGCCAATTAATTGTTATTTACAAAATTACAAAATTGAAAAACAAAATAACAATAAATATAGAGGTGGGAAAAGTTGAGTTAAGGAGAAAAAATATAAAGGATGTTCTAGACATGAGAAGATGCCACATCACTACACTTGGTTTTTGTTTTACTATATATATTGATTAGAGAGAAATGTAATTAATATATTAAAAATATTAAAGACATGGCTTTTGAAAATGATAGAAATGTCCCTCGGTTTAAAAACTTTTAATAGATAGAATTAGGTCGAGGGACTCAATCCGCAATAAATTCAAAACCACAATAATGATATCTATAATTAATTCTTTTGGAGGACCCAATCCAAAATTTGATATAACCACAAGGACCAAATCTGTAATTTACTTAATTGTAAATTATGAAGAGGAAAATAACAATAAATTAAGAATCATAGTGATCCCTAGACTACAGGGACTAAAATCACAACTTTTAATAAACCGCAAGGACTGAAAACGTAATTTACTCTAACAAATAACAAGGGCTTTTTATATAACCCTTTTGCTTTTCAATGGTTAATGCGGGAAACGAACTTTCATATGAATTGTATATATATACCAGCAATTCCGACGACGGGAAAAACTCCAAAAATGACCTCTCCAAATCTTCCTTTTCACACTCTATCTATTTGGCAATAGAAACTAAAGGTATAAAAAGGAAAGGAGACACAACCTTGTCAAAAGTAACAGGAAAAACAAAAAGTATGATCCCAATATCAATTGTTAACGCCTTCGCTTGCGTCTTAATTTCTTCTATATCACTTATTCGGACACGCCTTGCCTCGCCAGTGGAATATGCCCTGGCTCGTGTTCCGTTCTTGAAAACCTTGCTCTTGCATGCTGGTTTCCGTCTATTGATTATATTTTCATTTTTTCAGGCTTCCGAGCTATCTAAAAGCACAAAAAAGTAGCACCATAAAGCATGGAACAACTTAATGAGTGTTCTCTTCACTTTTATTTTGTTTTCCATTCCTGGTTATTGATCAAATCAATCTTGAAAAGCTATTGTTTTAGCTTTTTAGGTTACTTGTTATTTGCATACTCTTGAGACTTGAATTATGAAAAGGTAATAAGGATAATTTTCCTAGTTTATCTTTTAGGATACTTTTCTTAATCAGTCAAATATATTCTCTTTTAGATTTAGATAGTTGAGACCTTTCAAGGTCTTTGTAAATCCTATAAATACCCATCTATTCTACCTTTTTTCATCATGGGGAAGAAATCAATATTTTCTGCATATTGTTCACCGCATATTTGTTCATCGATCACTTTTCACGAGTAATCGCCAACATATCTTTTATAGTAGCAGCAACAACCTTTTTTTGTTTAAGAAGGGAAGAGATGAAAACCCGAGAAATCAAATCATTTGTTCCGAAGATGGAGATCATAAATCTTTACCTTTAAGGTCGATCAAGGGCTTTCAAAGTTGGGTCGATTTGATACAATACATTTTTACACATGGAATCGACATTGACTTTTTGAGCAAAATGCAAGACTACGTCTTACACATGACGTGTTTTGGGCGATTTCCACCTTTACAAGGGACTTTTCTTGGTTGATTTTCTAATGCATAGTAGACGCAAAAACAAAATATAAATTTATCAATTTCTTACATAAATTTGTAAGTTTGTCCATCTCTAGGCTGTAACACCCTCAAATTTGGAACGAGCAACTAAATAAAATTTTTAATAAAATAACCCAACGTAGACAAAATCATTTCTACAAATCATTCCTCAAAATACCTCGGAATTAAAACATCATAAATTCTACAAATAAATAACTTAATCGGGTGTTACTTAACACCACACATGATTGCTAGTCCAAACTATTGCGGAAGACTTCACTAAACAAGTCACCTCTCGTGCACTTTACTAGCACTCGCCACTTCACAATGTAGCTAGAGCTACCCCAACCTGAGCCTGTTGCACATGCCGACAAATAAAAAGGGTTAGGCTTACGCCTAGTGAGTTCAAGCATTTTATCATGACTATATAAAAACATAAATCAAATGAGTAATAGTTTAGTCATGATTTCAAAAGAGTTTACTTTAATTGCAAATCATCCATTTTCCAACTCACTCAAATACGTGAATAAGTTTAGTTTAGGCAAAACCTTCAAATACGGTTGACGATACATATTCAACCAGTAAAACATGGAAACCATCCGTTAAATATAACTCTTTATTAAAACACAATACGAAGCAATACTCACGCGACCGTAAAAGGTAATAAAGATCAAATACCATAAACGGGGAAGACCCGTATCCGTTGAAGGTGGAGGTAACACAAATACCCAAAACATCATACACGGATGAGATATAACCCACAACTTACGTACCATGGAAAATAATCCATATAAATAGAACACGTCACCGAAAACATAAGTAGCAACAAATACCCAAAACAACACCTTTCGGTGACGGGGGAGACCCGTATACATCGCACGTGACAGAACACCAAAGTGGGTCACTTACTATGTAATAAAAATACCCACGTGGATTACTCTCGTAAACTGAGCTCAATCACTCCAGATCTATTGCCCGCGAGACTAGGGAGCCCCCAACTTCAACCACTCCAGGTCTATACATTGGGTCACTCCAAATCCACAGCAGCACATTAGGGATTACACCTTACTGCCCATGAGACGACGCCCGGCCCAGAGGTCCACGCCTTACTTATCATGGATCCCGATGCCTATCCCGTGCTAAGCACATGAATGGAATTACAACTTACTGTCCATGAGACGACGCCCGACCATATAGGCCCACGCCTTACTTATCACGACAAACGATGCCTATTCCGTGCTATAAAAGAAATTAAGGTCTCGTAAACTGAGCTCATTGCCCGCGAGACTAAGGGGAACTCAAATACCTATGGATCCATAGCTAACAAGGTCTAACATATTAGACGACCCCAAACATATACGCAAATGCGTTCAAACATGTCCTCAATACATCATTCATTAATAAAACTCATTCATAAGTTACCCAAAGTTGGACAAATGTCCCAAGACTATTTCAAAGTCAAACAGAGCACAACGCTCTAAACATGCTAGACCCACAATATTGGTCATCCTTGCATAAAATCTGTTTAAACTTCGGTTAAGTAACAAGTACCACCAAAACCAACATTAACTCCCAAAATAACGAACTGGATCGGGAAAGCCCTCATTTCCAACGAATTCACAAATATCCTTCCAAAATAACACATAACACTTAAAGTGTACTTTCCCAATTGTTTTGTCAAAATCATTTACACTCCATGATTAAACAATCAAATAACTTCATTTTGAACAATTAATCCTTTAAATACAAGTTATAGATTAAACCCATCTAAAAATCCAAAAACCCCAAATATGGGTGTTTTACACATTTATGAAGATACACATTTTCAAAAGAGTTAAACTAGTCAAATAACTCCACATAACCATTTTTCAAGTAAAACACACATATGGTTGAAAAATATCATTTTGGCATGTACAAAGTTTTCGCAAAGTACTTGAACTCACCTTAGCTAGATTAAGCTAAATCTAGAGTTTCTCCAACGTAAGCTCCTTTGATGAAGATTGCATCCTCAAGCCAAAACTTCCAAAACCTAGATTCATGAGTTTCCAACCATAAATACTAAAGTCTAACCATAAGAAATCATCATCCAAACAATTTATACCAACAATATTCACTTAGCCAAAACCCTAACTTCAAAACGAAGAGGAGAGGAGATTTACCTTAACCATACTTGAATCCACCAACCCAAACATGTCTCTACAACCTCTAAGATGCACCACAACTCCTAATCTTCAAAAGGAGTGGAAAGGGTTGGGTAAAAACCCTAGAAATTGGTGGAGAAGATGAAGAGGACGATATCTTGAAGAAGTTAATGTTTTCCAACCATGGTGGTGGTGATGATTTGGGGAAGAAGATGGAGAGGAGAGGGGAGGTTTTAGGGTTTCTTGAGAGAGAATCGATTTTTAGAGAGAGAGATGAGAGAGTTGAGAGTGATATGTGAAATGAGGAAGAAGAAAGAAGAAAAGGGGTTTAAAACACCCTGGAGCCCGTCGGCTATAGTGACACGGCGATTGTGACAGTGTCACAATCGCCAGGGCACAATCGCTCAACTCCCACAACTCTCGGTACCACTTGGGCGATAGTGACACGGCGATTGTGACAGTGTCACAATCGCTGGGCACTATAGCTCAATGTGTACCGAAACTCGTTTTGGCCATAACTTCCTCGTTTTAGCTCCGTTTTTGCTCCGGAAAGAACCGTTGGACTCGTACTTGAATTCCTCATCCAACAAGACCATAAAATCTAAGATTTGACCCAAAATCTTATTTTCATATTTTTCTTAAAGATCGGTTTTACACTGACTCAAAGTAACCCTAAAAGCACAAAAAAGTAGTAACCATAAAGCATGGAACAACTTAATGAGTGTTCTCTTCACTTTTATTTTGTTTTCCATTCCTGGTTATTGATCAAATCAATCTTGAAAAGCTATTGTTTTAGCTTTTTAGGTTACTTGCTATTTGCATACTTTGAATTATGAAAAGGTAATAAGGATAATTTTCCTAGTTTATCTTTTAGGATACTTTTCTTAATCAGTCAAATATATTCTCTTTTAGATTTAGATAGTTGAGACCTTTCAAGGTCTTTGTAAATCCTATAAATACCCATCTATTCTACCTTTTTCATCATGGGGAAGAAATCAATATTTTCTGCATATTGTTCACCGCATATTTGTTCATCGATCACTTTTCACGAGTAATCGCCAACATTTCTTTTATAGTAGCAGCAACAACCTTTTTTTGTTTAAGAAGGGAATAGATGAAAACCCGAGAAATCAAATCATTTGTTCCGAAGATGGAGATCATAAATCTTTACCTTTAAGGTCGATCAAGGGCTTTCAAAGTTGGGTCGATTTGATACAATACATTTTTACACATGGAATCGACATTGACTTTTTGAGCAAAATGCAAGACTACGTCTTACACATGACGTGTTTTGGGCGATTTCCACCTTTACAAGGGACTTTTCTTGGTTGATTTTCTAATGCATAGTAGACGCAAAAACAAAATATAAATTTATCAATTTCTTACATAAATTTGTAAGTTTGTCCATCTCTAGGCTAAGGGAGTCTCTTGCTTTGCTGGAGTCTACCGAAGATATAACCGGGAAACAATTTTATGTTGTATGGATGATGGAGCATGGTGATCCAAAATCGTTTACAAAGTTATACACCATTAAGCACAAGCAAGGTATTGGAATTGATGTGCGATTACCATGCATATTAGTTTAACTGTTTAAGTTGTTAAAAAGTTAAATGCATCACATATAGATTGATGCTTATGTTTAGTATTTAATGATATACCTTTCAGGCATTCTTATACATGCAAAAATCTTGTTAGTATTCATGGGTTGGAATCTTTACATGCATCCCTGAGTTCATCTGGTCTCCTGAAGCTTGATAATTGTTTGGATGTATCACATTATTAATGTTTATGCTTCATGCCTTAATATTGAAACATAGTCAGTGGATAATATTGGAACACATCAGATACTTTCCATCTGAAAATCTTCCAGTTTCTAGAATTTATGCGAATCTGACATTCTGACCTTATTTCGTATATTCTCTTTACTTGACGAAAAACCTGAGATTAAATTTGACCATTGCATAATGTATGCTAACAAGAACATCTCTTATTATTGTTGCTGTCCCGGGTATGATACATAACTCTGTTGCTATATTCATTGTTCTCAGAGGAAATCTTCAAATGTTTTGCCCACAAACTGGTTTTATTGTCACTTATTAACACCATGGGATACCAAACAAAACTCGGGTAGAGAATGATGTCCACGAATGTTACCTGATAAGGTAAGTGAGAGTGATGATTCTTACCGATATGCTTTTACGTATTAGGCGTTTAGTAAACAACCCTTTAGTCATGCAATTTTTGATTGGTCCCTTGAGATATCAATTTATTGAAGGTTTAATTAAAACTTATGTCATTTGGGGTGTGTACAAACTGCCATCAATCTTCCTATGATCTGTAGTTTGTGAAGCATAAAACCAAACCAAATCAAAGGAACCCAATAAACCCCAAAGATAAGGTCCACGACATGGGGTAGGATGTAAGCCTATTTTTCGTAAACGCTCTACGCTATAAAGTATTTAACGATGTAGCTTCCTAGTTGTCGATAACCAAAGCAGGGGTACGTCAAGATTCTCACTAAAACAACTGGTCTACTCTTTGATTTAGAAGATATGTTTGTGCACATCCCTAGACCCTAGTTCTGATTGTGGCATACTTGATGTTTTGGTTTGAATAGGTTTACTTATGTTAGCGTATATAAGTTGCGGTTTTCATGGAAACAATATTTATGTCCTTAAGGTTAAATATATGGTATGTGTACAGACCATGGTATATACAAGTAATTTTTGAACGGATTATTCTTTAGTTTATTTTGTAACCTATATATTTTTGTACACATGGCTAATGAGTGGCCTTGAAAAGTACTCGTAATTCGTGAATACCACTTTGTTGATTGAATATTGACATGTGTTGATCTAGTTGATTAATTTTAAGAAAACTTTATCAATTAATAATATACAATGAACAAATATTTTTGGAGGATCCGGATTAAATTTTATGGATCATTTTAGAATCTGGAAAGAATTTTTATGCATTGATTACCGATTGTGAGAAGGTGGCCTTGACTTTTGTTTCACCAAAACAAATCACAAATCTTGAGTACCCAAACAATAGACATCCAAGGAGGTGTGTGGTTTGACATAATGTTTTCGACTTTGATACCATAAAGAAAAGGTGAATAATCGATGATTTTTATTGATAATAATTGTTTGTTTTCTTCTTCACCTTCAGTCATTTTTACATGGAGCATTTCAATAATGATGGGTATAGTTGGAACAAACTTTTTAATTTGTTGGAGGAAAGTTTCATCGACAAAAGAAATTAAAAAAGTATCCATTGATTCGATGCAGATCCTTGTGCAAAGCATGGAAGTCATTCATCGATTGCTCCGAGTTTATTGCTGGTTACAGCTTCCGCTACACTCAGTATATAGATATAAATTGGATTGCTCATAGCCTCATATGGTTTGGTTGGTATTTTTATTTCAAAACGTAGGAGTTTTCTTAGTTAATAACAAAAAGTCTACTATATGCTAATCAAAACAAAAAATTCATTTGGATAAAATAATCAAAAGAGTCTGTGGAAGATTAATGATGAAGAATATATCAAATTTTTCTAGGAGAAGTAGTTTTAGATTTTGGTACTAGTTCAAAAACTTAGAAAAACAACAAACAAATAAGAATATAATAAAATGAACGACCAATTAACTTTTTACATATTTTATTCTTCAAATTACCATTTAATAAATTTTGGATTTTTAATATAATGTTAAATTTTTTTTGGATCATATTAGATACTAAAAAAAATTGTCTCTTTTAATTGCAAATTTTTAAAACTACTACTATATATATGATAATAAAAAAATTGGGTGCCTAAATTTATGGGCCTTGGCCATGCGCCCGGCCCGCCCTCCCCAAGAACACAATAAAAAATATATAAAAAGAGGGTTGACAAAATGTGCTTGATTTAACAGATGAAGATATAACACAGTTAAATCGGATATGGAAGCCAACTCGTTAAGAAATGAAATTCATGAACACGGTGAGTTTACTAATTTTGAAATATGAAGCATATCCAAATTTTGAGCAAATCACATGACCAATAGTGCAATTTACTTAAGAAAAAATAAGTAATTAATTAAAAATAAGTAATTAATTAAAAATCAAATGAAAGGTTAAAAACTTGATTCACGTGGAAATAAGAACCTAACTCGTAAAAAAGTGCAAACACGAGCTTTTATCATTAAAAGAATGCAACTATAAGGACAAGTTATGTTAAATTTTCAAAATACGGACGAGTTTGGTTTGAAACCCTAAAGCACAGGGACCAAAAATGTAATTCACTCTCATATCGTAAAACTCATTCTCCTTTAACCGGTTTTCGTGCGAAAAAGAATCACAAATCTTCCCCCTCCCGCATAAACCCTAAAAATCCATATCCCCAAATTCAAAATGTCAAGCCACATACCTTTCGATATCTGTGTGCAAATCATCGAAAGGCTTCCTATCAAATCATTGATTCGATGCAGATCCTTGTGCAAAGCATGGAAGTCATTCATCGATTGCTCCGAGTTTATTGCTGGTTACAGCTTCCGCTACACTCAGTCGCAACATCTGATGATAAGGTCCACAGTCGGATATGGGAAAGAAAAGGAGGTAAATTACGTTTCTTTTGTTGATGATGATACTTTCCCCCAACAAAAGTTTGCTCCGACTGTTCCTCTGCTCGTTCAAATACTTGACGCCAATGGATCAAGAATAATCGGTAGCTCTCACGGCTTGTTGTGCTTTTACGGTTATTATCATCGAGAGCAAGAAGAAGAAATGGTTGTTTTTTGGAATCCTTCCATTAAAAAATCGATCGCTGTTGTTGTCCCTAATGTGTTAAATGCAGCGTTTTCAAGCGTCCTTGGTTTTGGGGTTTGCCCTGACACTAGTGATCCTAAGCTTGTCCAAATTACATATATTAGTGTATGGTGGAAAGTGGAAAGTACAAGTTACATTCCTTGTCAAGTTATGGTTTTCTCATTGAACTCAAAGGAATGGACATATCCACGTAACAATCTGCCTCGTAAATCAATTGAATTTACATGGTCTCAGGCAGTTATAGGTAAATTTATTTATTGGTTTGCTTGTGATAGGATTGCTGAAGATGGTGGATTTAGGGATCATAATCTAATAATGTCATTTGATATGAGCACTGATAAGTTCCTAGAGATAAAACTCCCAGATAGTTTGGCTCACGCTCACCATCCCTTTACAAGTTTGTCCATCTCTAGGCTAAGGGACTCTCTTGCTTTGCTTGAGTACACCGAAGATATAATCTGGAAACAAGTTTGTGTTGTATGGATGATGGAGCATGGTGATCCAAAATCGTTTACAAAGTTATACACCATTAAGCCACCACATGCTGCTGCATCAATACATAGAACTCTGGGATTTAGGAAGAGTGGCAAACCTATTATTGATATCGCACTTGATTATTTCTATCAAACACTTGTTGTTTACGAACCTTTATCAGAGCACATCAAGGATCTTGAGATTTCCGTAAACCGATGTAAATCTTTTGTGAACTCCTACACGGAATCACTGCTTCTGCTCAATGAGGAAGATGATTGTATTTATTCTCTCTAGATTGGTTTGAGGACGAAGACGATGTTCTTGTTGCTATGTGTGGAGCTGTGAAGAGATTACTTCTGGAACAGGTAAGCAAGGTAGAGATTGATGTGCAATTACCATGCAGATTAGTTTAAGTAGTTAAATAGTTAATTGCATCACATTAGTATTTAATGAGGACATACCTTTTAGGTATATTAATACGTGCATAAATATCGTTAGTATTCATGATTTGGAATCTTTATACGCAACCTTGAGTTTATCTGCCTATTTCAAGAAATTTTGCAAATCTGGCTTTATTTCTTTATATTCTCTTTACTTGACAAAAAAATGGAGATGAACTTTGACCATTACATACATATTGTATGCCAAAAAGAACGACATCTCTTATGTTTCTGATTCATTGTTCTTAGAGGAAATCTTCATTGACACTTATAAACACCATGGGATACTAAAGAATGCTCTGGTAGAGAATGTTGAACATAACCATTTGAGAGGCAGGGGTCGTTTACCAAACATTAAGCACTTACCTAGTCATTTACTTTACCAGGCGAGCATGGCAATTCCGGAAAATCTTACCCGATAAGAGGCATGAAAAGGGCCGTTAATCTTGTCTCGTAAGTGAGAATGTGACTCTTACCCGTTTAGCACTTACTGAGGTAAGTCAAAATGGTGACTTCTACCGGTAAGTGTTTACCCATTAAGTATTTGATAAACGACCCCTTAGTCATGTAGTTTACGACTGTGATGCAATTTTTAGCTTGTCTCGAGGGATATCAATTCTCCATTTTATAAATGATTTGACTAACACTACAAGAAATCATACCTACAGCGACAAAAGCTATAGTGACGACTTGGAATAGTCGCTGTAGGTATTAAAATAATTTCTTTGATCTCCGATTAGACAATTTAAAATTTTATTGAAAAATAAACATCTACAGCGACGACTCGTTGTCGCAGTAGGTGTCCAAATGATTTTTCCACTTCTAATTTAAAAGTTAATTTTTAAAAATAAAATACACACATTCAACGGTAAGGTTTAAATTAAATTATTTCATTTGCTATTGAAATTACTAAGCTTTTATAAGCAAAAAACACTCCTACAGCAACCCCAATTTTTATTCATATAGCGATGGTGATTACTAAAAGGCAGAACCCAGTCTCTAATCTAGAATTGGAAACGACATCCACGAATCGCATTACCTCCGATTAAATCGGACACGGCATAACACGCTTTTATCGTTCCGTTGTTTTTTTATGTTTGCTTTGATTTTGTGGTTAATTACCTACTCGCATCAGGTGGTCTGCAAATAGAACTTTTAAGTGCTTTTGCAGTGTTTTTTTTACTTTTACTTTTAAATAATGATAATAATAACATATATGAGGAATAGCTGTTTCAATGAATTTGGTTTATTCTGATGATTTTAGTAATTTAATTTTGTTTATCATCTGTACAAGATCTCGTGTCAGAGCGGGAATCAGTCTGATTAATTGATTTATCACTTGATCCTAAATCATTAGACAGACAGAAATACTGGTATACATGTGTTAACCATATGTGCAACCATGTTCATGTATCTCTCGCATCTACTACGTGAAAAATTATTGGGTGCTTGTGGGTGTGCCTAGAAAAGATGGCTACGAGGGTGTTCATATTGGTACCTGCAAATTGGGGTTACTTTTGCATGCCACTGGTTGGATCTGCAAACTCGGGTTGAAATTTTCTTTTGCATACCCGATATTTCTTTCTTCTTTACAAAAATATTTCAGTAAACCGCCTAAGTGGTTCTATACCTAGAGAAATAGGTGATATCTCTACACTTGAGGAACTGTAAACAGGGTTCAGACATTTCACTATTTACAGCTGAGAGCTTATAAACAGGGTATTGGAAAACAATTTGCTTGAAGGACAACTTCCTTAGTACCTTGGACTTGGACGTTTGACTCACTTAAGAAGAGTGTAAGACTAAATACTGATTCCACTTGCTCATTACTATTATTGATTGCGTTACGAATCCCCATTATGCTAATTCACGGAAGCATGCATACATAATAAGTGACTACACTGGTGTATACTTGTAACATGCTTCTGGACCACCAATACTATGAACGTTAATTTTCTTTTCATCCCTAAATGGATTGTTTATGAATGGTAGATGGTGTCGTGTTCATTCTCTGCAAATTAACGTTTCTATGGGAGTGGTTTTGTGGAAATTTAGAATTATAAATGGATGGTGATCTCTTCCAAATGTTTCTGCAGGCGTACAGTTAGAGGTGTTTTAACTTTCACGGAATGGATGAATGCAATTTGAAAAATCAATTTTGGTAGTTGCCAAAATCTTATGTCTATCATGTTTTCCAGTTGCCTGCATTATTGCACTATGCTTGTTTAGAACCTGAAGCCCACATCATAATTAGAGAATCTGCCCAAAACTCTAAAGGCTAAGGAGTAAGGAGCATCCAATTCTGGAATCTAAGGAGTAAGGAGCAACTGAGCAAAGCATTGGTATTTGGTAAATTCATAAACTGAATGTTGCTATTAACAAGCATTGTAGCCTTTACAATTGGAATCTCTCTCTCTTTCTTCTCCGTAAACAAGGGAGGAATGATTATATTTTATTAATATATGACAATGGCATCTCCCAATATGATTTTTGTTTAGGAATAATTTGACTCTTAGCCGTTTAGGGTAAGTGAAAATGGTGATTTCTACCGGTAAGCGTTTGACAAACGACCCCTTGGTGATGCAATTTTTAGATTGTCCCATGGGATATCAATGCCCCATTTTATAAAAGATTTGACTAAACCTTGTGCCATTTGGGGTGCCTACATTTGCCATCAATCTTTATATAGTCTGTAGCTTGAGAAACATAAAACCAAACCAAATCAAATGAGGCCAATAAACTCCAAAGGTAAGGTCTACAGAATGGTGTAGGATGTAAGCAGACTTTTCCTTCATGCCGGTCGGTTGGTTTGGTTTGGTTTGGTTTATAGCCTATGTATGTTTGTACCCATGGCTAACCGGGTCTTCGGGACCGGAACAGATTACGAGATCACTATTTGAGACCGGGACCGATTTGGGCCTAGCTCGGGACTATTTTTTGGCCATATCTAAATTCACCATAATAAATCACAAATGATCCCGAGGTTCCAAATAGCGTAGATGTTCAATCACAAACAACAAATGTGGAAATAATGGGTTTAGGCTTTAGATGACAATCTAAGCCAACCAGCACCAAGATTCAAGATTCAAGATTCAGGCGATATAATCCCATATCAAGCAAATATAATAGAACATCTACAAGATCACTTAGGAATTGTTTATCAAATGCTTGTAGGTAAGACACCACTCTCACCTATAGAGTAAGGGGTTGTTTGTTTTTGACTTAATGAGCTTAATGCTCTGTATGGCTTATTCGGTTAGCCTAACATAGGTGTTTGGTAGTGGCTTAATGAAAATAGCCATGGCTTAGCGATTAAGTTGAACATGGATGCTTTATTTTCTCAAACGTCAGGTTACCCATTTTACCCTCACATTAAACACCTTTGTTTCCTCCCATCAAAACCCTACCACTCTTCTCACCACCTCCCTCCCTCACAAGAAACCTCCCCATCACCTCCTTCTCCACGTGTCCGTCACTAATCCATCACGGATTAACGATGGACTCGTTTATTTTTTTTAAAATATTCATTAATGTGTTCCGTCGCTAATTAGAGACGAAATAGTTTCGGTCAGTAATCCGTCACTGATTAGCGACGGAATTTTCCGTCACTGATACCTCTTTTCTAGTAGTGTTACTTATCAAAAATCCGACGATTTTTTTTAATAAACTATTTATGGTTGTCAAACATGCATACAATACATAGCGTAATATGTGGGACCAACTTATGTATAAAGTCGGTGTTTACTTAGGGGGTGTTTGGGATTGCTTATTTAAAACAACTTATGCTTATTTTTAAAAGTGCTTATCAACTTATGTCGTGATAAAAGAGAGTTGGGGGTAAAAATGTCATTTGGACAAATAAGTTATAAACAGTTTCAAATAAGTTAGAATAGATTAACTTATCAAAAACAACTTATTTGTAGTGTGGAAAAGTGATATGCACTTTTTTTTCAATTTATCAAACACTAAAAATAGCTTATTTGCGGTGAAGAAAAACAATAAACAAATAAGTAATCCCAAACACCCCGACCATCTCGAATGAGGATATGAATGTTATATCAAAGAACTCCAATGAGAACGTCAAATTTGATGTAACTATGCTTTACATAAAAAAACTTTTATCATGTTTCACAATTACAAATTTACAATGTTGGTGTCTCATTTTGAGATACATGTAGTTTTATTTTTAAAGTGTTAAAATTGTAATATTTTTTAAGAAAAAGTCCAAAGGAAAAACCAAAGTAATTTCATATTTTAAGCGACTAGTCCTTGAATATTTTCTAAATAAATAAATCTCTACTTTAGAAACCGATTAAATACAAAATTGTCTATTTTTAATATATAAATTTATTTTAGTTTTATTAGTTGAGTTCTTTTTATCATTTATTTGATCGTATTGATTATTATTTAAAACACAAATCATTATAAAAATGCTATAATTAATTTTTTTTAAAAGCGGATACGTACAAAAGACATAACCATAGGGACAAAACATGTACATTGGTAAAGTTGTTGTTTTTTCAAACGGTTTCACTTTTCTTCATGAGGAAAAGGAACTAGAAATCTTCGTGTTTAATGCTTACGGAACGTCCGTTTTATAAACCCTAACAACAAATTCATCATCCCCAATTTCAAAATGTCACCTCAATTGAGTTTCGATTTCCAAGTGGAGATTATCAAAAAGCTTCCCATCAAATCATTGATTCAATTCAGATCGGTTTGCAAAGCATGGAAGTCATTGATCGATAGCTCTCAGTTCATTGCTGGTTACAACTTCCGTCACGATCAGTCGGAGCATCTGCTTGTAAGGTACGAAGAAAGTGAGGTGAAATATGTTTCTTTTGTTGATGATGACACTTTCCCTCAACAAAAGTTTGACCTAACTATTCCTCCTCTGGTTCAATCAACAATAGTAATCGGTAGCTCTCATGGGTTGTTGTGCTTGATCCGTTATCTTCGAGAGCCAGACGGTTCCCGTCCCACCTCTGAAAACGACATTGTTGTTCTTTGGAATCCTGCAATTAGAAAATCGATTGCTATTGCTGTGCCTAATCAGGTACATCCACCGTTTGGTTATGTTATTGGTTTTGGGGTTTGTCCTAACACCAAGGACCCTAAGCTTGTGAAGATTACATATATTGATGATGAGAGGAAAATGGAAAGTATAAGTTGCATCCCCAGCCAAGTTATGATTTTCACATTGAGCTCAGGGGAATGGACAACCTCATGCAGCACTCTTCCTCGTAAATCAATTCAACTTTCATGTTTTCAGGTGGTGATTGGTCAGTTAATTTATTGGGTTGCTTATGAACTGATTGCTGGTCTATCTTATAATCTGATTATGTCATTTGATTTGAGCATTGAAAAGTTTAGAGAGGTAGAAATCCCAGATAGTTTGCGTAGATCAGATTTGTCCGTTTAAGGCTAAGGGAGTCTCTTGTTTTGTTTGAGTACAATATAAACGCAACCATTAAACAAGTATGTAATGTATGGATGATGGATCATGGTGATCGAAAAGCATTTACAAAGCAATTCACCATTAAGGCACCGGATGCATCAGTTTCGTCGACTCTGGGATTTAGGAAGAGTGGGGAGCCTATAATTGAAATGCAATATCACAATGACAATGACGATGATGAAGATGAAGATGAAGATGAATATGAAGATTTACAATGTGCACTTGTTGTTTATGAACCTTGCTTAGAGCACATCAAGGATCTTGGGATTTGCGGAAACAAATATTCATTCTTTGGATGTTCCTACACGGAATCGCTGCTTCTGCTGGATCATGAGGATGGCCGCATTGTTAAGTGTGGAGCTGTGAAGAGGTGACTTTGGAACAGGCTAGAAAGGTATAATGATTGAAGTGAAATTATGGTGCATATTCGTTTAAGTTGATGAAAATTTTAATGCATCACATATAGACTGATGTTAGCTGAGAGATTGATGTTTCTGACATTAGCGATGATGAATCTCACATTTTTGTGAATATAAAAAATTTTCCCTTTATAAGTGATGTTTCTCTTGGTGCAGGCTTGTAGTTATTCTTTTCTGTTCAAAGCTGTTGCGACCCTTGCAAAATGACAGCTTTGACCATTTGGTCTCTCAGACTCGATTAAAAAACTTGGTGTATTTCAAGTGTATGTGTTGCACATTATTTATAGCTGTTTTCACTTCATACATTCCTAATAGTTGTAGTATCTAATGTATGGGCAATAATTGCTTGTTATCTCCTTCTCCTTCATCTTGCTTCTGTCGTTTATAAATGTTTACTATATATAACTTGAATGAAAGATATTGCACCATTAAAATGCTTAATTTTGACCATCATGTGATGCGACTTTTTTTTTGGTAACCGTGGTATCTGGGCCAACTATTTTGATACAATATTGTAACTATTTTTATATAATCTTGCAGCTACTTGGGTAACCGAGTGTCAGAACCTGTTACCTGATAATTAGTTGGACATGCTTTATATGTATAAGTTAGCAAAGTGCAGATGATTCTCATTTTTAATGGCCTCCTCTTATTGGGAAAGTTTACTGTATGTACATATAATTAATTATAAAGCTTTTTATTGAAACAATCTCCAACAGCTTTATTATCCAAGTGAAAACAGAATCCATCTTAAAGTCGTATCTTCGGAACAAGAACGGAGATAGTAAGGGTGCGTTTGGTTTACGGGAGTGGATTGGAATGGATTGGATTTGGATTTCAAGTGCATTTCAATCCCACGTTTCCATAGAATTTGGAATTGGAGGGTTTTGGAATCCTTGAATTTTGTTAGAAATCCCATGTTTGATGGATTTTGAAATCCTTTGGTGAAGGTCGGGATTTGAAATCCAATCTGGACGGGATTTGTGAGGCATGTTTGAGAAGCATGTGAGGTTTATTGAATTTTCTTTCACTATCGCTTTGTTACTAAAATAGAAAAAAGATAAGTAATAATTAATTATTATTAAGTTGTTTTAATACTAATAAACTATTGTTACTAATAAATTAAACAATATCTATTGGTTTAATATATATATATATATATATAATAAACAAATTTGGATTTGAAATCCAATCCATTCCGATCCATTCCCGTAAACCAAACGCACCCTAAGTATATTTTGGTAAAATAATATCCTTTTGTTGTCTTCGACAGTTGGTTCCATTTTAGAGTTGAGAAGAAGATTGTTGATTGTTTGCTTGGATGGTTTCATGTAGGTATTGTTGCTCTGAATTGCATAGGGGTTTTGTTTACTGTTGAAGAATTACTTTCTGAGTGTTTTCTTCGGTCTATATAATATGCAATGCAAGCCGTTAATATGGTTCAGTTACTTTTTAGTTTTCACTAACAACACTTGTTTGAACTTTCGGGATTCAAAGTAGGTTCCTAAGTTGGTATATTTTGAACTTTAGGTTCCTAAGTTTATTATCTTTGCCATCTTCCAAATGTCACTGCACACACAAACACTTAATTATTGAAAGTTTATTAACTTTGTGTTTCCCGTTCTCATAGTAGCTCTTTGGAAACATCGATTTTTGACTGTGTTTATCTGTACATTAAGTGGTCAGCAGATCAAGACCTGCAAACGGAATATTGCAGCCCCTCTGGACCTGCAGCATTTGCGGATGCAATGGTCCAAATTTATCTGGATAATCTGGTGATTTGGTATTATTAATTTAACTCGAGCAACTATTATATAATATATTTTCTGATGTTATTCTCCTCTTTTTATAGTCATCATAGTTGTATACAATTCCAACATCAGCTTCATCAAACCTTTACCCAACTGCATGAAGTAATTGCTAAGAGCATTGAATCTTCAGACCTTAACTTCAGCAGATATGGTGACACCTTTTTTGAGGTAAGAATTTTTCTTCATATCTTTCTTTGTAGTCTGTATGTCTGATGTTCTTCAACTTAAACTTTGTGAAGTAGTACTGTAGTACTGTAGTACATCAAGTTAGGTAGTTTGTGAGAACTATCTTCATTCTTGTCTTATTTAATGTATCTGATTATGAATATTACATGTTCTGGTGGTGTTATGTATTTCATTTGTTTATATTGTGCATTCACTGCATTCTTCTCTCTGCCATACTTTCATTTGTTGATTTTTATGGCTGCTGGTTTGTATAGATTATGGTTTCAGTCCAAAATTTGGTCCCTCTCTTATTATGTGTGTTTCATTTATCCATCAGGATGAGCATATTGCGCAAAGCATAAGGCACTCGGACTCTAAAAGCAAGGCATACCCTTTGTCGAAAATCACACATTATATGCAACAGGAGGTAGTAACTATTATTCACAGGCTATTAGTTGAAAATTCACCACATATTACAATAATATGTTGGCAAGGAGTTGATAAGGATCCATCTTCCTCAATGAGAAAGTTGATAAACACATATATAGGTCTCCTTATTATGTTCTTTCACTGTTGATATTTTTGAAAACGATGGCTTGTTGCATTTATAGATGATCACACACCGAATAATTAGTTGGGTCTATTTAATGGAATATAAATTTGAGATGGAAATTATTTTCAAAACCCTCTGCAACATGGTCTAGAATCAATTTGAGCTGCTTGCATATGAGGTGGCTGAGTAAGTTTATGTCTAAACCTCTTATTGATCAAGTTACATCAAGTTTAATTGCATGTATGTTTTTGGTTCCGTTCTGGTGAGAAGTTGAGGTTAACGTAAGAAGCGTGAGAAGTGGTTATCAACCGTTGGATGAGAAATGGATCGATGCACGTTAGGATGAGATGCACCGAGATACACATGATCAATTCTCTTCTAAGGCGCAATTCATGGGAGGACGTTTGATTAAAAGTGATCAACGGTACGGTTCAGATCCACGTTTCTCACGTTAACTTCAACTTTTCACACGATCCATCGACGTGTACGTATATATAATTAGACCACAGAAAAAAGGGAGTGTTTGTTTCTATATATGGATCTGCCTTGGCCTCTAAACTTGAGCTTGTTCCAACCCTTTCGTGGATACACATATATGGTTTTTTTTAACCCTTGGTGGCATTACTACAAAATTGGGTTTATAGGAGCAAACAAATATGTAAATGTCGTTATAAAATATTTTAAAGAACTTGAGTTTATTGAACCAAACCATAAAATGTAACATGTTACAATAAGTCTATAGGATGTTTTTGGACGTCTCAAAAGCATGAAAATCTATCTTCGACTGCTCTACTTTTATTGCTACTTACAACGTAGTGGCGGACCCAAGTGCAACTTTAACTTGGATCAATTTCCCGCAAAGTTGTATGATGTATTTTTAGCTGAGTTCCACTATTTCGAGGGATCTTTTAAGTTATTTTTGTTGATTTCCACAAACATTTTCAGTTTTTTGGTTGATTTAGAGAGATTTTTTTTATGTTTCTGGTTGATTTCAAGAAACTTATTCTGTTTATTGGTAGACGTTTTTGTATTTTCTAATATCGTGGAGCACCTTTCAAAATTAGTTGGTGCATCTTTCATATCAAAAGAAATTCTATTTATGAAAATAAATTGACTGGGTGCACAGAACCCTGCTCGGGCCTTAATTAATAAGTCCCCTTGACAACGCTCCCCACACTCATCCGCACCATGTGCTTTTAGGGTATGTTAATCTCGAGAAGATGGAGGAAAGTTTTATTTCTTTTGTTGAAGATGACACTTTAATTTCTCACAACAAAAGTTTGTTAACGACTCCATGAATTAAGAACACTCGGCAACTCTCACGGTTTGTTGTCCTTGTATAGTTTCTATCTATTCTCTAGTAATTCTTGTCCCATTGAAAATGACCGATTGAGAGGTTTATGGAACAAATAAGAGGAATTCTTACCAAACAATATTCACCTCTGACCCAATCAAAGGTGGGCTCTAAATGGAATCTTTTACGCAAGTGTTAAGTGAATTTCAATCATACATGATTCGTCTCCTTTTAAGTATCTGGTCTCTCACACTAAAATTAAAGAGCATGGTGCATTTTAGTTGTTAGTTGTTATGCACTTAGAGAGAATTTTTCATTATAAATTGGATGTGTTTCATACATGCTTCATAGTTTCAGTATGTAACGATGACATGCCTTTTAGGTGTTAATATACATGCAAATATCTTATTAGTATTCTTAGTTCAGTTACATCTTTTGTATTACTTTTTTTTAGCTCTGCCTTCTCAAAAAAAGATGTATAATAGCATGGACTCAATGGTCGACATTAATGTTCTTTTTGCCCTAATTAAAATAATGGTAAAAACATGCCAAAAGGAGCATTATTAGGTAGTCAAATGGATAACCAAATTTGAGATAATGTGATGCTTGCCCATTTATAACACCATGGTAATCTAGTGTTCTTTAGGCATGGGACAAGTCGGGATGCACGTAGTTGATAAACACTTGATAAAGAGTCGTGCCATGTTGTTTCTTTTTTTAAATTATCCATGTAATTTTGACGGTTTATCGACAACATTCCATCGAAAAAGAGAAAAACCCATTCGACAGTTTTACTGACTCACTTTCTCCTGACGGTTGTTTCTCGTCGAAAAGTCTTTGATAATGTTTTTTAGCGGTTTCTTCCATTGGCGATACCTTGACTTTTATCACCCACGGTTAATAAAAGAACTCCCTAAAATCACTCCCAGACTTCAGCGTTCTCTCTATGATTGCATATAACCAACAAAAAACGGTGTCCTGGTCCTTCAGTTCTCTATTCTATGGTGATATCCATTTTGTCGTGTAAGCCATGCCCATGTCTAAAGAGTTCCCCGCTTCATAAAGAATCTGAGTATGTAAATTTACAAAGGAGAATTCTTACTAATTATTTTCTATTTTGGAGAACTAGATACGTACTCACGCACGATGCGACGCGAAACATCTGAATCTAAAGCCAGGAACTTGAAAGAATAATTTTGTTTCATGTTCAATTTTATTCTCGATCACACGATGCCAATTTTATGTGTTTTTAAATCGCATACGAAGAAACACATGTTGAGCAACGTATATTTGATATATTATTATTCTTTAATTTTTGAGTGATCGGGGATTAAGTTAATGAAGCTGATATTTAATTCTAAAACATACAAATTTTACTTCTAAAACAGTTTCTTAATGCTGACAATTTATTCTAAAATAGTTACAGGATATATTAAGCTTTTGTTTTTGGTATAAAATATCTTATATCTTCAAAGATGTTGAATAATAACATAGTATATATTGTGGTGTGTGTATATATATTTATTCAATTTTTAACCTGACTTTATAAAAATTTCAATCATGAGTATATTGATATAACATATCTATTATACAATATTAAACACTAATTAGTACATATGTATAAGTTTTTAATAGATTTGAACTTTATAAAATTAATTGATAAACATATTTAAATAAAAGATAAATATTAAGCCCTATTAATATAACAAAATAATTAAGCAAGAAAAATGAGAAAGATCGTTGTATTATTTTTAATGGTGTTGAAGGGAGTATCAAAATCGATCAAAAAATCATATGATAAGGGGTTTTATGTAACAATATTTTTTTAACGAACTAAATTGGTAATACATCAAAACCAAAGGACCAAATCCTTACAAGTTTAATGCTACGGAACTTCCCTTTTATAAACCCTAGAAACAAATTCATTATCCCCAAAATCAAAATGCCATCCCAATTGATTTTCGATATCCAAGTGGAGATTATCAAAAGCCTTCCAGTCAAATCTTTGATTCAATTCAGATCGGTTTGCAAAGCATGGAAATCATTGATCGACAGCTCTCAGTTCATTGCTGGTTACAACGTCAGTCGCGATCAGCAGCATCTGATGATAAGGTACATGGTCGGAAATCGGGAGGAAAGGGAGGTAAAATACGTTTCTTTTGTCGATGATGATAGTTTCCCCCACCAAAAGTTTGCCCTAACTGCTCCTCCTCTCGTTCAACTAACAACAACAACAATAATCGGTAGCTCTCATGGCTTGTTGTGTTTGACCTGTTCCCGTCGCCCACTTTCCTCTGAAAACGGCATTGTTGTTCTTTGGAACCCTTCAATTAGAAAATCGATTGCTGTTGCTGTGCCTAATGTGCTACATCTGCCGTTTGATTATGTCATTGGTTTTGGGGGTTGTCCTGACACCAAGGAGCCTAAGCTTGTCAAGATTACATATATTTATGATTACATGAAAATGGAAAGTATAAGTTGCATCCCCTGCCAAGTTATGGTTTTCACATTGAGCTCGGGGGAATGGACACCCTCATGTAGCAATCAGCTGCCTCGTAAATCAATTCAATTTGAGAATGGTTCTCAGGAAGTTATAGGTCAGTTTATTTATTGGCTTGTTTATGATAGGATTGATGTGGGTGGTGAACGTCATCTGATTATGTCATTTGATATGTGCTCTGAAGAGTTCAGAGAGATAGACCTCCCAGATTGTTTGGCTTGCGTGCCTCTATCATATGTGGATGTTTCTAAGCTAAGGGAGTCTCTTGTTTTGATTGGGTACATTCGAAGCACACTCAATAAGGACGTTTGTGATGTATGGATGATGGAGCATGGTGATCCAAAAGTGTTTACGAAGCTATTCACCATTAGAGCACCAGATGCATCAGTTTCGCAGACTCTGGGATTTAGGAAGAATGGCGAACCTATAATTGAAATGAAAGATGATCATAAGGATTTTGAAACTCCCTGTTCACTTGTTGTTTATGAACCTTGCTCGCAGCATATCAGGGATCTTGCGATTGGCGGACTTAGATTTTCATTATCTGCGAATTTCTACAAGGAATCACTGCTTCTGCTCGATCATGATGATGGTCTCGTCGTAAGGTGTATATATAGAGATTGAGGTGCAATTATCATGCATATTAGTTTAATGCATCACATATATAGAGATCAATGTTTCTGACATTTTATGATGATGAATCTCATATTTCTGTGAGTACTAAACAATTTCCTTTTATAAGTGATGTCTTTTTGGTGCAGACTTGTAGTTATGCTCATGCTTTTTTGTTCAAATTTGTTGCCTAATAGTTGTAGCATTTAATGATGACATACCGTTTTAGGTATTAATTTACAACAAGTATGAATGGACCATAATTGCTTGTTATCTTCTTCGCCTTTTATCTTGCTTTTGTCGTTTATAAATGTTTACGATATATAACATGAATGAATACATGCACATAAATGTTTTATGCTCTCTATGTTTTACAGAGCGGAAAATGGCCATAAACTGATAACCATTATGCTCAAGTAAGCTAGATAGAAAAGAGTCATTCGCATGCCTTCCCCATTGAACGCCAACCGGAGGTTTTATTTATTTTCATTTACCCCTCAGGGCTTATGCCTCAGACCCCCTTGTTGCCTCGTGTTTCTATACTTTAAAATCTTGTTCAAAATTAATATCGTGCTAAGTTTTTCCCATAATTGGCATTGCTAAATTAAGTTCAGGACTTTACTTCTTCGACCATGGTTCTTGTTATGCCTTACGCGGTAAAAATCTTTTCCCTTGCTAGGTAAGACGCTTGACCCTTGTTATGCCTCTTACCAGGTAAGATTCTCGGTAGTTTCCATGCTCAATAGTAGATTAGTAGGGACCGTTACGCAAATGATACCGGTAAGCGCTTACTCGGGTAAGTCTTTAGTATACGGCCGCGTAGTTTTAACTGTAACGTTTTTTTATCAACCGGATGCCCTAAAATGTTTTAACCTTTACAAACCGTTGGAAAATTTTCAGAATATTTCCCACACTTAAGAAGCCGATTACCAAAACCTGGGTAAGCGCTTACCGCCGGTAAAATTCAACATTATCACTTACTTACCGGGTAAGATTTTTTAGTCCACCAAAACGATATCACTTCACTTAGCGAATAAGACTCTCGGTCCTTGCCTTAGCTCTTACCGGGTAAGATTCTTGGTCCTTGCCATATTCATTTGGTAAGGTAATGTGACTTGGTAAACACTTACCCAGATAAGCGTTTGGTAAACGACCCCTTAGACTTGAATCTTCCTTGCCAATCAAAAGGGATATAATCGTAATGAGACTGAACAAGAAAATACTTTGTTAATTACCTTGGATGTTCAGTTTTGTAATAATCATTGGCCGTGTACTAAATGCTTACCTGGGTCACTTTAATGAACTTGATAAGGATTGAGAATCTTACCCGGTAAGAGTGATACAAGGATCGAGAGTCTTACTCAGTAAGTGAGAGCGACGACTCTTACCCTGGTAAGCGCTTACCGAATAAAAATATTGCATATGATGTCGTTTTAAAAGATTAAAATTTTCACACTTGATTACTAGGTGTGTATCAATGGGTTGATTGTCATCATATTTGAACAAGTCATGATCCACTTGCATTTAATTCTTCATGGCAGGTAGTTGGTAGGGGCGAGTTTGATGTTGTTGATGAAGGTAAATGGTTTTCTTGGGTCTACGTAGAGCTTAAAAGTTTGCCATAGGTCATATGTGAGAATGAGGAAGAACAATGGGAGAAACAAGAAGTCTGGATCTTGGGCTTTGATACCATAAAGAGAATAGAGATCGAAGAACTGATGATTTTTCATTGATTTTGGGGAGTTTGAATTTGTTTGTAAGGGAAGTTCCTAGCGTGAAAAAAGAATAAACAGGTCAGGATAAGATTATAAGAAGATAGATGTGGATTTGCACAGAAACATATTCGTAATTAAAATGTCACCCTAGAAACAGTGATGCAGTACAGGAGACTAGCAACAACCACGGGCAATTGTGGAAATGAGACACCCTAGAAACATATTCGTAATCAAAATGTCACCGCACATAGCTCTCGATATCCAACTGGAAATTATCAAAAGGCTTCCTGTGAAGTCATTGATTCAATTCACATCTGTCTGCAAAGCATGGAAGTCATTCATTGACTCCTCTGAGTTCATTACAGGTTACAGCGTCCCCCACACTCAGCCTCGACATCTGCTTATGAAGTACGAAGTCCAAGATGTCACTTTCCCTCAACAAACGTTTACTCCGACTGTGCCTTCGCTCCTTGAAGAACTTTATCCATTGAGAATAATCGATAGCTCTCATGGCGTGTTGTGCTTTTATGGTCATTATCATCGAAAGCAAGGTGATCTCTTGCCCAACTATGTAACATATAATATGGCTCTTCTTTGGAATCCTTCAATTAGAAAATCGACTTTTGTTGTTATCCCTAATTAATGTGTTTGAATTGATGCACAATTTTCAAGTGTCATTGGTTTTGGGGTTTGTCCTCACACTTGTAATCCTATGCTTGTCAAGATTACATATATTAGTCATGTATGGTTGGATCCAAAAGAAATAAGTTGCATTCCCTGCCCAGTTATGGTTTTTACATTGAGCTCAGGGGAATGGAAAACTCCATGTAGCAATGTGCCTCGTAAATCAATTGGATTTACATGGTCTTCTGCAGGCAGTTATTGGTCAGTTTATTTATTGGTTTGCGTTTGATAAGACTGATCATAGGTCAATTGTAGGTGAGTTACAGTATCGTAATCTGATTATGTCATTTGATATGGTTAGTTATGAGTTTATAGAGGTAAACCTCCCAAATAGCTTGGCTTACCTTCCAGGTGAATTGGGTCACTTGTCTGAATTAGTTTTGTTCATATCCAGGCTAAGGGAGTCTCTTGAATACACTACAAATACAATTACCGAGCTTCAAGTTTGTGGTGTATGGATGATGGAGGAAGGTGATCCGTAATCGTTTACAAAGCTATTAACCATTAAAGCTCCAGATGCAAGGATAAAGAGGACTCTGGGATTTAGCAAGGGTGGCCAACCTATAATAAAAAAGCATGATTTTGGAGGTCGTTATTATTCAGAGGCTACACTTGTTGTACCTTGCACAGACCACATCAAGGATCTTGATATTTTCGCAACCGAAAATTATGTGTTTGTGAATTCTTACACCGAATCTCTGCTTCTGCTCCATCAGCAAGATGATTGCATTTACAAACATGATGCTGCTTCTATATGCTTGACATACCTTCTAGCTAATGGTTTTAATAGGTAATGATTGACATACCTTTTAGGTTTATGCAATAATCTTGTTAGTATTCATGCTTTGGAATCTTTATATGCAACCTTGAGTTCATATGCCAATTTCCAGAAATTTTGCAAATCTGGCCTTATTTCCTTATTCTCTTTACTTGACAAAAAATCGGAGATTAACTTTGACCATTACATACTGTATACTGTAAGACTAACAATTAGAATGGTGACTCTTACCCAACTACCGCATACCGGGTATAATTTTTGTCTGCCATGCCATTTTGATGGCTGAGAATCTTTTCCAGTAAGGTAAGTGACTCTTACCGGTAAGCATTTACTTGTTAAGCGTTTGATAAACGACCCCTTAGTCATGTAATTTACAACCATGATGCAATTTTTGATTTGTCACTTGGGATATCAATGCCCCATTTTATAAAAGGTGTGAATGAATAGTTAACCTTATGCCATTTGGGGTGTCTACATTGCCATCAATATTCCTATGATTTGTAGTTTGTGAAGCATAAATTAAACCAAACCAAATGAACCCGGTAAACCCATGGCTAATGATTGGCCCAGAAATTGTAGATCCCGTCATAAAAAATGAGGCCAAGTGTATTTTTTTAAGTTCTTAAATGTGCAGCCAAGGTGTTATGGATGAAAAATAAACATTAAAGTTTAAGGTTTATATGAAAAATTTATAAAGTAAACAATTGTATTTATCTTGTGATACCATTGAAAACAATCAGAAAGAATTTTTATGCATCGGTTACCTGAAGTGAAGAGGCGGACATGACTTTTGTGTCCTATAACGAAAACAATGTTATTTTGGTTTGTTTTGTAGCCTATATATGTTTGGACCCATGGCTAATGACTGCCCAGAAATTGTAAATCCCGTCATAAAAAAAATGAGGCTAAGTGTATTTTTTTAGGTTCTTAAATGTGCAACCAAGGTTTTTTATGGATGAAACAATAAACATTAAAGTTTAAGGTTTATATGAAAATTTTATAAAGTAAAAAAATTGTATTTGTTTTGTGATACCATTGAGAAAAATCTGAAAGAATTTTTGTGCATCGGTTACGTGAAATGAAGAGGTGGACATGACTTTTGTGTCACCATAATAAATCACAAGCCTAAAGTCTTTCACGTTGACCCGACCCGACATGAGAAGTCCCCAAATAACGTAGATGTTCAACCACAAACAAAAAATGTGGAAATAATGGGTTTAGATGACAATCTAAGCCAACCACTAACAAGATCCAGACGATATAATCCAAATCAAGCAAATATAATAGGTAAAGATACCACTCTCATTTATCGGACAAGATTGTTGGTCTAATAGGATACTTACTTTAAGTGGGTGCTTTTGTGATCCCAGAACAAGTAATCAATCCATATTTAGCAATAAGATGGCCACCAATATATTCAATGAAGATCAATCACAAAGTACAAAGATGAATTCTAGAGAGAAAGACTATGTGTGTGTACTTGTGTGAAATGGTGATTGATGACCTAATTAGAAAACTAGGCTAAGTACACATTATATAGTATGTAACATTAGCAATTACAAAAGAGGTCCCTCTACATAGTATAATATAGAAATTTAGGCACTAACATTCTCCCCCTTTGTACGATGTAGAGGCAAAAAGTTTAAACGTCCACCGGAGTCACAATCTTCTTCCGAATCCTAAAAGTGAGTTCAAATCTCTTTAGCGCATTCCGGTACTCCCTCCTGTAAATGATAGCATCCAAGGCTTGCATGATCAGCTCTTTCTCCTTGTCTTTTAGCTTCACTTCCCCGGTGGCATCCAGACGCAGTCTACTCTCAAGGTGGATCTGAATCATCTTGAAAGTCCCGTCACTGTATTTGTTGGATTCAATAATCCTCAGGAATCTCTTCTTTGAGTCTCTATCGAAGTAAACAACTCCAAGTTCAGGTTTGTTCAGAACAGTGTAAGCAGGAATACCTTGAATGTCAGACAGACGTCGGTTCGGTGCTCTGATGTTTAAGTGGGCTTGGTGTGACTCCAAGGCCATTTGGAAATCCTTGAGATAAGAGAATTTAAGGATGTTCCTCATGAACCTTTTCACACTTTGATACGCCGAAGACCATTCAACCTTCTTTTCAGGAGCTCGAGACAGAATTTCATACACATTACATAAGTCTTCAAGCTTTAGACTCTTGAAATCTGCCTCAGAGAAGACGTGTTCGGAGCCATCGGACCTCTTTACGGTGAACTGTGGAACCAGACTTTGAAAAGCTTGCGGGAATCTATCTTCAGCACTTTCACAATAGCTTTGTCTGATCTCACCACGTTTGTATTCAGACATTCATTTCCCATGACATGTAGAAATTCGATTCTGCGCAGTGATGGCCAGTCCTCAACTCCGTATATCTTTGCTAAGTCAATTCTCTGGATGTCTCTAACAAACAAGTCTCTTCTTATGCTCTCTTGATAAGGAGTCAGAATCCTCGCTCGCAAGCCAGTAGCCACATACCTTGGCTCATCAGCGATTATCTCTTGAAAGTGCCTCAGTTCTGCTTCGAGTTTTGGATCCCTGATTCTGCCATCGGCTTGTAATCGAACAATCGGAGCAATTTCCTGTACCACTAGAGTCGGAGGAGCGGAAGTACTAGCACTCTGATCAATTGTCGTCTGAGGTTGAGTAGGATCATCTGGAGATTCATTGTCAGAATCCGGAGCAGCCATAATAACCCCGGCGGAATCAAATACATCTTCTAATTCCTCTTTGATCTGGACAAAAGTTTTCTCAGTTTCCTCATCCGAATCTATGTAGATAATATCAATCAGCATATCATCTGCCATCCGTTCATCCTCCGTTCTATTGTCAACAACCGAAGGCTTTTCAACCCCAGTCATGACATCAGCTAGAACATTGGTGTAACATCCTGAATTTTCGTTATTAGTGTTTTAATGAGAATTTGGATATATTTGTATTTTGGTTTAAAACCTTGAATTATGTGGTAAATTGATAATTCAATAGGGTTAAAATACAAGGGTCTGATGTTTGGTGTTATTTTGGAAATAATGAAACTAGAAGGTGTCGTTGGTCATTTGTGGAAAGTGTGTTTAGATAAATATCTGACCATGAGATATTATCTCATTTCTGGGTCTGAGTCGGTTTAGAAGACAGAAAGCATAGAGAGAAAAGGAAGAAAGGAGAAAAGAAAGAAATCAAGGTTTTGACTTCAATTCGGTAAGGAATTGATGTTGGTTTTGAAGAGATTGGTTGTTTTACTTAGATGTTGATCGAATCTGTATTTTCGGGATTGAATTGCAGAATCATAAACATCAGTTTGAAGTTCAGATTTTGTGCAGAAGAGGGTTTTACTACATAAGGTGAGTTCATTCGATTCATCGTACAAATCAGCGTTTTTAAGTTATACTAACCTTAATATAGCTGTATGAATTGATTGAGGACTGATTAGAATGAATAGGTTGAATTGATTTTATGTTTTAAATCGATTTGTGGACATGGTTGAGCTAGCAGTACGTAAAACCGGTACAGTCCCGGTACATGTGGTGAATACCGGGAGTTGTTATATACCGGGAGGGGTATATACCGGGAGTTATTATATATACCGGGAGTTGTTATATACCAGGAGGGGTATATACCGGGAGTTATTATATATACCGGGAGTTATTATATATACCGGGAGTTGTTATATACCGGGAGTTATTATATATACCGGGAGTTGTCAGTATACTGTAACAGTAGTAATTCTAATAGTTAAGACATTCTGGGGTCTTGGATTATTTGTACTTTTCTGATTGTTTTGGAGACTACAGTTTTTGTAAATCGTGAAAATACACTAAAAAATACATTTTTCTATAATTGGCCGTCTCATAACCGGTCCCATAACTGGTCTCAGATTGGTCTAAACCATGTTTTTGCATGGAAATCGTAACCGCTTAAGGATCGACGGGCCTAAACCGGTCCCAAATAGTCCCGAGCCGATCCGATCCCAAGTCAATCCCGTTCTCGACACTTTGTCGATCCCAAGCCGTACGAGACCCATTTAACCATCTCTAATATTAAGGAGAATAGAGGGAAGGGGAGGGTTTGAATATTAGCAATATATAATAGATTAGGATAAAGTCCGTAAGAAAAGATATGAATATGATAACACAAATACAGGGTGTATCTATATGTATAGAAAGAACCCTCGTATCATATATTTGAATCACAAATCCTGCTTCGAACTTACCTTTATAAACCTTAGAAACAAATTCATATTCCCAAACTCAAAATGTCATCCAACATACCTTTCGATATCCAACTGCAAATCATTGAAAGGCTTCCTGTCAAAACATTGATTCGATTCAGATCCGTGTGCAAAGCATGGAAGTCATTCATCGATTGCTCCGAGTTTATTGCTGCTTACAGCTTCCGCCACACTCGCTCGCAACATCTGATGATAAAAGAAACAGTCGGATATGGGCAAGAAAAGGAGGTAAAATATATTTCTTATGTGGATGCTGATAGTTTCCCCCAACAAAAGTTTGCCCTAACCGTTCCTCCTCTCGTTCAACTAACAACAAAAGTAATCGGTAGCTCTCATGGCTTGTTGTGCTTGACCGGTTATTTTCAAGAGCCAGCCAATTCGTGTCCCACCTCTAGAACGCAAATGGCTGTTCTTTGGTGTTAGAATTGTAGAGTCGATTGATAGAGAGACACGAGAGATGGCTGAATCGGCCGTTTTCATATAATGAGAGAGTAATACAAGCAAAGTGTCTAACCTAGACAAGGAACCCTAAAAGCCTATTTATACAAAGAGGAGTTACAGCTAATTACATAAAAGACCCTGAACTATACATATTGACATTTTAATACTCTAACATCCCCCCTCAAACTCAAGTAGGGGAAGAATGAGACAAGTTGAGTTTGGAAACGAGAGCCCGGAAACGCCCTGGGAGATGAGCTTTGGTGAAGATGTCGGCCGTCTGATCAATGGTGGAGATTGGAAAAAGTTTAACAGTCTTGCGGAGGACATGCTGACGAGTGAAGTGACAGTCAATCTCTATGTGTTTTGTGCGCTCATGAAAGACATCGTTATGAGCAATCTGGATGGCACTGGTGTTGTCACACCATAAGGGTGTTGGTGAGAACTGATGAGCACCCATATCAGATAGTAGCCAACGTAGCCATACGAGTTCTTGAGTGGTGTCGGCTAAGGCTCGATACTCAGCCTCAGTGCTGGAGCGAGCTGTCAGGGATTGTTTCTTGCTGCGCCAAGAGATAAGAGAGTCTCCAAGGAAGAAACAATAGCCGGTGGTGGAGCGACGGTCGGTTATGTCACCATCCCAGTCAGCATCAGAGAAGGCACGAAGCTGTAATGATGACTTGGATGAGAAATGAAGACCGTGGAACATGGTTCCTTTGAGATACCGAAGTATACGAAGGACAGCAACATAGTGATCCGAGCATGGTGCAGCCATGAATTGGCTAACAATGTGAACTGCATAGGCAAGATCTGGTCTAGTAACAGTTAGATAGACTAGAGAGCCAACAAGTTGACGGTACCGTGTAGGGTCTTTCAGCGGGGTTCCAGCATTCGGAGCAAGATGCAGATTTTGCTCGATAGGTGTAGAGGCAACCTTGTTGTCTGTGATCCCGGCCCTGGATAATAGATCTGATATGTACTTGGCTTGACAGAGATAGATGCCTGAAGAGGCTGACAAGACTTCAAGGCCAAGGAAGTAGTGGAGCTTGCCGAGATCTTTCATCTCAAAACAGGAGCTGAGAGACTTTTTGAGATGAAGGATACCTGTAGAGTCACTGCCTGTAATGATCATATCGTCAACGTACAGCAGAAGTAAGATAGTACCTGTGGCAGAAGTCCGAGTGAACAAACCAGAATCGTAATTACTCGGAGAAAAACCCAAAGATAGAACAATATTGCTGAATTTTTCAAACCAGGCACGAGGAGCTTGTTTGAGACCATAGAGGGCCTTGCGAAGGCGACAGACATTGCCCTGTCGAGAGGTCACACCAGGAGGTAGTCTCATGTAGACTTCCTCTTCGAGATCGCCATTTAGGAAGGCATTTTTGACGTCCATCTGATATAAGGACCATTTCTTGGTGGCAGCGATGGCTAGAAGACTGCGAACTGAGGTGACACGAGCCACAGGAGCAAATGTTTCTTCGTAGTCAATGCCATATTCTTGATTGAAGCCTTTGGCCACAAGGCGAGCTTTATAGCGATCGATGGATCCATCAGACTTGGTTTTGATTTTGAAGACCCATTTGCAACCAATGGGAGACTTGCCTGGTGGTAGAGGAACAAATTCCCATGTTTTTGCTCTGTCGAGAGCCTGAAGTTCCTCTGTCATAGCTTGCTGCCAGACAGGATTAGAAGCTGCTTCCTTATAAGAGGTGGGTTCATGAGTAGACAACAAGGTAGCATAACAATGATAATCACGAAGGTGAGTAGGAACTTGTCTTACCCGATTGGGGCGTCTTGCCTCATCTGATGGTTGGGAGGTGGTAGGATCCATAGACTCTGCAGAAGGCTCGAAAGTAGACCGGGGAGTTGATGTAGATGGTTGATCATGGTCAGCAGGTATAGAGGGTATAGACAGAGGATCAGAAGATGCGGAAGGTTCAGGTGAAGGCTCAGACGGGTTAATAGAGGGTTCAGGTGATGCGGAAGTTGGTGGATCAGATGATGAGGAGAGCAAAGAATCTAACTGGAGAGAGTCTAAAGGGATAGATGTGTCAGTAAAGAAGGAAGTGGAAGAAGGGATAGGGTCCTGCAATTTGGACACTGTGGAGAAGGGAAGATGTTCCCAGAAGGTGACATGCCTGGATATACGAAGTCACTTAGAAATTGGATCCCAACAACGATATCCTTTATGTTCAATTCCGTAGCCTAGGAAGCAGCACAGGCGAGAACGAGGTTCAAGTTTGGTGTGTTCATGAGGTTGTAGCTGAACAAAGCAAGCACAACCCCATACTTTGAGGAGTTCATAGGGAGGTGAGACTCCATAGAGAGTTTCATACGGGGACTTTTGATTGAGGATGGGAGTCGCGTGTCGGTTGATGGTGTAGACAGCCGTGAAGGCTGCTTCACCCCAAAAGCGTTCTGGACACTTGGCTGAAATTAGTAGAGTACGAACAGTGTCAAGAATGTGACGATGTTTGCGTTCGGCACGACCATTTTGTGGAGAGGTGCCGGGGCAAGAGTATTGAGAGAGAGTGCCTTGAGATTGGAGAAATGAAAGAAGAGATGATTCTTTATATTCCATAGCATTATCCGCGCGAAGAATCTTTATGGGTTTAGAAAATTGGGTTAGAACCATGCGAGCAAAGGTGATGTAGATTTTTGGTAATTCAGAGCGGTTTTTCATAAGATAAATCCATGTAAAACGAGTATGATCATCAATAAAGATTACAAAGTATCGGGCACCTCCCATAGAGGGGTGTGGTGCTGGTCCCTATACATCAGAATGAATAAGATCAAAGGCAGAAGCAGATTTAAAATCATTAATTTGAAAAGGTAAAGCATGATGTTTTCCAAGTTGACAAGGTAGACAAGAGACATGTTCAGAGGAAATGTTTCCCAAAAGTCCTGAACTAGCTAAAACTTTCATCCTAGCTAGAGATAAGTGGCCTAAGCGTGCATGCCATAGCTCAAAAGAAGGGGTGCTGGAAACTGAAGCAGCAAAATTGGGTGCAGATAACGGAAGACGGAGATAGACCACTTCAACCATCCGACCAACTTTACGGCCTATTCCAAGGATCTGCTTGGTTTTGGGATCCTGCACAACACAACCAGTAGAATGAAATAAGACTATTAGATCAGCTTCCATAAGCTGGGTGATAGAAATCAGACTCAGTGATAAGTTTGGTATATGCATCACATCAGGTAATTGAATATCAGGTGTAGACACCGTTCCACTGAAGGAAACCGGTAAGCGAGTGTTATCAGCAGTGCGGACAGACGAGAACAGGCCGGAAGGTTGTTTAGAGACAAAACCTTCTGCCTTTGGTGTCATGTGATTACAACATCCAGAATCAAAAAGCCAAGGGTTACCTGGTGTGGCTGCATTGCAGTGAGAATTCATACCCATAGAACCTGTCATAAGTTGCTCCATGAGCTCTTGGTTTCGGCGCATGAGTTCCATGAGCTCAGATGGTGATTGGTTGTTGTTTGGTGCTGCAGGTGCTGGTGATGGGTACTCCTGAGTGATGGAACCAGCAATGGGTTGCGACTTGAACTGTTGTTTTTTATTACCTGAGTGCTTTGGGTATGGACATGTGGAACATTCAGAAGCATAGTGACGTGGCTGTGTAATTCCACACCAGCGACATTTTCTAATTGGACAGTTGAGGAGCAGATGGGAAGTGGAGTGACAAAATGTGCATTCACTGTTATTCCCTTTGCTTGCAGATCTGGACTGATCATGGTTACCCCATTTTCCTTTTGATTTCCCTGAACTGGGAGTGTAGAGCACAGAGTCAGATGGTAGGGGAAATTGCTGCTGAAGACGGGTTTCTTCACTTAGCAGTTCAGTGATAGCTTGTTCAAGGGTAGGCAGAGGATGTCGATGCAGAAGTGAGGCTCGAACATTCTCAAAACGGTCAGAAAGACCCATGAGAATAGTAGTTAGGTGCAGTTGATTGAAGTAGGCTGTAAATTTCTGAGCAGTGTCATCAAAAACTTGAGGCGCACCCAAGTTCAGATGATCTCTAAGAGATTGCATCTCAGAGATATAGGAGTTTATAGATTGATCAGGCAGTTGCCTTTTGTTCTGAAAGGTGGTCCACAGTTGATATTGATGAGAGAGTCCTGTAGAGGTGTACCTATTTGCAAGAAAGTCCCATAGCGCTTTTGCGGTGGTATAGCCTAGGAACTGTTGATTGATTTCAGTGGTAGTGGACGCGTTTATATAACCAAGAACGCGAGCATTGGCAATGTCCCAATCATTCATGCGTTTCGCGAAGTCAGCTTCATTTTCCTTATCCTTCGGAACCGGAAGAGTAGAGATACCAGTGACGTAGGTGTAGAGACCCTGAGACTTAAGGAAAATGGACATATGATGATGCCACAGAACGTAGTTGGTCCCATTGAGAACAACTGAGATAGGATTGGAATGACTGAGATTGAGAGCCATTGCGATTTGAGACTGAAGTCGCAGGCAAGGGTTGCGATTTGAGGATGAAGTCGCAAAGGAAGATTGCGACTTGGGGATGAAGTCGCAGATGAAGGTTGCGACTTGGGACTGAAGTCGCAAGAGAAGATTGCGACTTGAACTGTTTACGAGTGAGATCGCAAGTGAAGGTTGCGATTTGAGAATGAAGTCGCAACTGAGGACTGCGACTTGGTACTGTTCACGAGTGAAATCGCAATTGAAGGTTGCGATTTGGGAATGAAGTCGCAAGTGAGGACTGCGACTTGGTACTGTTCACGAGTGAAGTCGCAAGTGAGTATTGCGATTTGAAGTGAAGTCGCAATTGAGTATTGCGATTTGAAGTGAAGTCGCAACTGAGGGTTGCGACTTGGTACTGTTCACAAGATAGAGGGTTGCGACAACGATGAATATGAGAAGGTTGCGACAACGATGAATGTGAAGGTTGCGACAACGATGAATGAAGGTTGCGACAACGATGAATTTATGATGTTCTTGAGTCGGGTTTTTCAAAAACAGGTCGGTTTAGGTTGAAAATTGGTACGAGGGTTCGTGATGATGTTCTGAACGACTTTAAAGCTTGATATTTTGCCAAAATAACACCAGAAACGAGATTTCTGAGGCCAAAACGAGTGCAACAAAGAAAAACAATAGCAACAAGAGTGCAGATCTGAAAAAAAGGTTGAGGAGGCTTACCTAGAGCTCTGATACCATGTTAGAATTGTAGAGTCGATTGATAGAGAGACACGAGAGATGGCTGAATCGGCCGTTTTCATATAATGAGAGAGTAATACAAGTAAAGTGTCTAACCTAGACAAGGAACCCTAAAAGCCTATTTATACAAAGAGGAGTTACAGCTAATTACATAAAAGACCCTGAACTATACATATTGACATTTTAATACTCTAACATTTGGAATCCTACAATTAGAAAATCAATTGCTGTTGCTGTGCCTCATGTGGTACATCATCTGTTTAATTTTGTTCTTGGTTTTGGGGTTTGTCCTGACACTAAGGACCCTAAGCTTGTCAAGGTTACTTTTATTAGAGATTGGAGGAAAATGGAAAGTATAAGTTGCATCCCCTGCCAAGTTATGGTTTTCACATTGAGCTTTGGGGAATGGACAACCTCGTGTAGCAATCAGTTGCCTCGTAAATCAATTCAATTTGAGAATGGTTCTCAGGAAGTTATAGGTCAGTTTATTTATTTGCTTGCTTATGATAGGACTGATGAGGATGATGAATTTCCTAGTCTAATGATGTCATTTGATTTGAGCACTGATGAGTTTAGGGAGGTATATCTCCCAGATATTTTGCGTGAATCATGTTTATCCATTTCTAGGCTAAGGGAGTCACTTGTTTTGCTTGATTATTATAGAGAAACAACCAATAAAGACGTTTGTGATGTATGGATGATGGAGCATGGTGATCCAAAAGCGTTTACAAAGCTATTCACCATTAATCCACCAAATGCATCAGTTTCGTCGACCCTGGGATTTAGGAAGAGTGGCGAACCTATAATTGAAATGTAAGATAATGATCTACTTTTTGTTACACCCTGTGCACTTGTAGTTTATGAACCGTGCTCGGAGCACATAAGGGATCTTGGGATTCGTGGAAAAAGATTTTCATTCTTTGGGAGTTTCTACACGGAATCGCTGCTTTTGCTCAATCATGATGATGGCCAGATTATAAGGTGTAGAGAGATTCAAGTGAAATTATGGTGCATATTAGTTTAAGTTGATAAAAAGTTTAATGCTTCACAAATAGTGTTAGCTGTGAGATCAATGTTTCTAACATTAATGATGACGAGTCTCGTATTTGGTGAATATTAAACAATTTCCCTTTATAAGTGATGTTTCTTTGGTGTAGTTATATTGATGTTTTTTGTTCAAAGATGTTGCAAAGTGACAACTTTGAGCATTTGGGTTCTCATACCCGATTAAAAACTTGGTGTCTATCAATTATATGTTTTGCATATTATAGCTGTTTTGACTTCATACATACCAAATAGTTAATGGTGACATACCTTTTAGGTACTAATATACGGCAAAGAGTATGAATGGAAAATACTTGCTTGTTATCTTCTTCGCCTTTATCTTGCTTCTGTCGTTTATAAATATTTACCACATATAACTTGAATGCATACAGTCACCATTATGCTCGAGTAAAGCCAGATAGAAAAGTGGCATTCGATGCATGCCTTCACCATGGAACACCAACAGGATGTTTTTGTCTATTTTCATTTTCCCCCTCGGGGCTTACGCTGCATTTCACCTCGTGTTTGTATACTTTATATTTTTCAATGAAGATCCATCTTCCTTTCAATCCCAAACTTGTGCATAGGTCTCCTTATAGTTCTCAGAATTATGTTCTTTTAAAACCTTTTTCTCATGTACATAGGGATATTTGGCGTCCTTCTGGATTCCAACACCTTTTGGACAACCTTCTACAACATGGTCTAGAATAAGTTGATCGCACACGAATAAGTTGGGTTGTTTATGTGCCTTGCAGAAACTTTGTTTTGCCCTTTGTCTATGTACCTTTTGTTCTCCTTAATATATTATTGGCCTTTCAAAAATAATAATAATAACAACACCGTAGTAATATAGTTTTTGCAGGTCTAGGACTAGTTGAGGTGTGCGCAGCCATCAGAAAGGGGTCAGTGATGGGAATTGTCAGAAAGCCCTTGACAAAATGCATCGATAAACACTCGCTTCTTCGTCGGTTTAGAGTTGTGCCATATTACTTTTTTAAAGTTAGACATGTCTTTGATGGTTTACCGACAAAATTCTTGTCGGGAAAAAAGAGAGAAACTACTCGTCTGTAAAATCGTCGAATAGTTTTACCAACCCACTTTTTCCAACGATTGTTTCTCATGAAAAGCCATCGATAAAAATCGTTTCCAACAGTTTCTGCGGTCAGTGATACCTTGGTTTTTAGCACCCACAGTCAAATAAAACCTCCCTAAAATCACTACCTCTCACCCGACTTCATCGTTCTCTATGTAATTGCGTATAACCCCTTAAAAATGAAAGATCCTTGAAATCTTTTTGGTGAAGTGTGAGCCATGTCTAAAGAGTTCCCCATTTCATAAATAATACGAACCTTTAAATTAGAAAGGAGAAAATGCAAGATTTTTGCTAATTATGGTATTTTTTTTGGAAAATATGAAGAAACACATGTTGAGCAGCGCATATTTGATTTATTGTTCTTCAGTTTTTTAGTGATTAGGGGATTAATCAGTTATTGATTTCTTACACTTGGATTTCTATTGATTTCCTACAGATATCGATTTCTATTAATTCCCTACAAATCAATAGAAAAGGAATGTGATTTTGGAGGTCGGTTTTATTTAGAGGCTACACTTGATGTATATGAACCTTGCACAGACCACATCAAGGATCTTGATATTTTTGCAACCCAAAATTCAGTGTTTGTGAATTCTTACATGGAATCGCTGCTTCTGCTCCATGAAGAAGATGATTGTATTTATTCTATGTAGATTGAGGACCAAGATGATTGCAAAGTGTGGAGATGTGAATAGATGACATTTCGAACAGCCAAGCAAGGTATATATATTTATGCTTATGTTAGCCATGAGATCGATGTTTCTAAAATTAATGATGATGAGTCTCACATTTTTAGTAATTAGTGATGGAATACCTTTTAGGTAAATTAATACATGCATAAATCTTGTTAGTATAGTATTAATTGTTTGGAATCTTTATATACAACCTTGAGTTCATCTGCCAATTTCCAGAAATTTTGCAAATCTGGCCTTATTTCTTTATAATCTCTTTACTTGACGAAAAATCGGAGATTACATATTGTATGCTAACATGAACAACATCTCTTATGTTTCTGATTGAAGACTTTATCCCAATTTGCCTTTTAGCTTCATCCAATATCTTGTTTAACTCACTCAAAATTGTTCTGCTAGTAAGCTCAATATTTTTTATGCTTTCCCTGGTATGATACATAACTCTGTTGGATTCATAGCTCTTAGAGGAAATCCCATCGACACCGTGGGATGCTAAACAACGCTTTGGTAGATAATAATCAGCATAAGCGATTGGAACTTAATTAAGGGCCGTTTGCCAAACGTTAAGCACTTGCCAGGTCACGTATCTTATCGTGCGAGCATGGCGATGATCGAGAATTTTACTCTGTGAATGCAAGACAGGAGAAATTATATGGTATATAAAAGTTACTTAATAGACGTTTAAATTTAGTTTTTATGGTATTTTTAAGGAAAATTGTCAAGCAAATAGGATGTTTTACTACTTGAGTCATATTAGTTGACCATCTTTATCGTAACTTATTGTTTCATAAGTATTAAACTTATTAATTTGTTTAGTTTTGTCATTATAACTTATTTTAACACATTTGCATAAAACGTACGTTGATTCTATTAACTTAAAAATCTCATTATTATTGTATTAGGATGATTGTGAACATTTTGCCACACCCATAATCACAACATATCAAATAACAAGAAAGTTTGTTTTACCCTCATGTGCAAGTCTCATCGGGGGGAGTCACATGATACGTGTTTGTCTAAGCATGATGCTTTAGTATTGTATGGTATTTCATCAAGACTAGCTCTCTTATTTGTGATTTATGTTAAGCATATATTCAATATGAGTAGTTCATTGTTATGCGCTAGCTAGGTCTCAATACACACACATACAGGGTTCAAAAAAGTGTAACCATCAATAAATTTCTAGATACCAATCAATGACTTTCATGTTATGCACACAATTGAATCAATGATTTGACAGGCTTCCTTTTGATGATTTCCAATTGGATTTTGAAAGGTGATTTTGGGGTTTATAAGGGAAGCTCCTATTGAGATTAAAGGAAGATTTAGGAAGTTCTTAGTATGAAAAGAGAGATTTGCGAAGTTCCTAGTGTGAACAGAGATATGGGGATGCCACTTTTGGACAACTGGAGCGGAGCGGAGCGATGCAACATTTGGCAGGTGAGGTGGGGGTTGCATGATTTGTCGTCTTCCGTCTAATTTTTTTTATTCTGTTTCCTATGAAAACCGTTGAAAAGCAAAGTTACCTTATGAGATTCCAATAGGAGAGTGCTCTAAAGATGATATCGTGTGACGTGTCTGATTGAATTAAATTAGTTCCATATTGTTTGTGGTTTTATAAACAGAAAATTGCATTAAAAATGAAACCAATTATGGATTGATTCCTGTTTTGGATATTTAACTTTTCAACATCATCATTTTTGGGTTTGAAGCAAAACCTTCATATTACATGTTCAGTTACCTCAAAATAATGTGGAAAAAATAACTAAAGGATACATGGATATTAAAACAACCATGCCATTACTGCAGCACTGGAGACATGTGCATATTAGGCTGCTGCTGAATCTTTTAATCCTGCCTAGATTAAGCTGCGCTGGGGCTGTTCAGGTTAAGACGATGGCAGTGGCTGTCCAGTTGGGTTCGTGCTGAATGGTTTGGTTCTGTGACGATCGTGGCTGCTGTTAATCCTTGTGGTTTGCTCCTGGCAAACTGTTAAGTGTTGCTGTTGTTTTTTGTTAGGCTTAATTGGTTTGGTGTCCATCAGAGGTGTTGTAGTTTGTTGTTTTGAATATGTACTATTATTGGTCTGGTAATAATATTGCAGTTGCCTTTCAAAAAAAGTAGACAATGAACGTTTGAAAGGTTTATGGAACAAATAAGAGGCTTTGACTAAATCAACGGTGAGCTCTTGTGTTAACTGGATTTTAATCATACTAGAGGAAAGTATTTTGGTCTCTAGGACGTAAATTAAACAATTTGGTGCATTTTAGTTGTGTGTTACACGTGTAAAGATAATTTTTTCTATTATACTTGGATGTGATTCTTACATGTGTCATAGTTTCGTTAAGTAATGACTAGTCATCGTACCCGCGCGATGCAGCGGGACACAATTCGATAATATTGTCTTCGATGTTGCTTATCATGTTTTTTTCTTTCTCCTTCAAAGTCTTCCCTTGCTTAAATGCTAATCTTTTGTGTACCCGCGCAATGCGGCGGGATGCAAAACTTGAGTGATTGTTAGCGAGAATACCAATTACAATAGATAAACACATGAGCTAAGGGAGTATAACGATTACAAAACTTGAGTGATTGTTAGCGAGAATACCGATTGAATAATAAATCATTAACAAATCGTTTCTTTCCAAGGTGATGTATCCACGAAAAGGATACTAACCTTGATACAATCCTTCATATGCAACTGCAGAGAACGCGGAATAAGAGAAAGGGAACAGTGGCAATCTAACATTAAGAAGAATAGTCGACAAAGTACTTGGAATTCTTATTTACCTGAAAAGAAACAATACAACCAAGACTTTTGGAATAAAAATTTCAAGCCTTTAGTTTATTCACCTGTAGACAAAATCCAATGTAGAGACATGAACAATAGGGTACTCACTACCTACACAAAAATTCAGACTCAATTCAAGTAATAATGAAGATACCTTAAACGTTTTAGCATCTTCCGGATAGTAGCCCCGACGTGTCCTTAAACGTTAAACGTTTTAATCCATGATTCAACAAAAAGCATGGATTAAAAAAAACAGGAGATAGCGTGTCCTGTTGCCCTGATCATTGGCAATGATCTCAACACGATCATGTTGCCAAACATAGATGCAAGAGTAAGTGGTTCGAACCAAAAATGATATATATACAGATGTAAGGCACATAGTTGAGCAAAAAAACATCCATTTAATTTGTTGAGCAAGCAAAGTAGAATTACCAATCCTATAGGAATTACATAATCAACTTATCCAAAGTAAGAAAAACCAAATTCAACTTTTTACCAATTTAAGGCACATGGTTGAGCAAACAAAATAGAATTACCAATCTGATAGGAAACATCCATTTGATTTGTTTGAACCAACAACCCAAACCATTTCTCTTCCAAACTCCTTGAAGTGAACCTGAGAACGAAAAAATAAAACTTACAATAAATATAACCCTTGATAATAGAACCTGAGAACGAGGAGATGTCAAACTCACAACCATTCAAAAAAATAGAACAACCAAAATCAAGTAATGTAAACCACAAGGAATGAGTAGAAGCCTATAAATTTAACACACCTTGGATCGGATAAAAGTCTTATACATCTCAAGAAATACAAGAGTAACATGTAAATCAATGTTAGTACAACAAACTAATTCACATTGATGTTGTTTTTAAAAACAGAACTTCAATAGTTTAAAAAATATGTGAACCTTGAGGGGTCAAACCTTATATAGCAACCCTAAATCAAAATTCCAGAACCAAGATGCAGTTAATTCAATATAAAAAAATGAGACTAAAATTGATAAAAAGTAACCTGAGATGGAGAAGAGGAATTTGAATCGATCATTTTGGGACCTTTTTGTTAAAGTCTTTTTGTTAATGAGGGTGACATGAATCATGGACTGAATATATTGAAGTGTTATGGTGATATTGATCAGGGGATGATCTCACTCAGCTCAATCAGATCAATTAGAGTTTGTTACTGATTTATCTTCAATGGAAGATCTCACTGAGTCAACATTCATATCACTTAACTCACTTCAAAGGTTGTTTATGTTTTGTTTATTCAGAGTTGATAAGAGGTTTCAACAATGTTCTTAGTAGATGTCTAAGAATTAGTGTCAGAGCTTGGTTCAACATCCATCTTATATATAAAAAAAAAACACTCCTATGCGCCAAGTTGAGCAGGTATGACTGATTATAAAAGTACAAATAACTTCAATAATTTCAAATCTATAAAATAGGTACCATTTGACCATAGAAATCGTAAAATAAAGCCATCTTGGAGCTAAATATTAAAAATGTAATTAGCCATGCACTTACCATCATTTGGGGTTGGGTCATAATGGTTTAGAAGTTTCAAACCTGCTAAAAAGTTTCTTCAGGTTTATGAGGTCACTTTCTTGAAGTACCTATAATAGAAATCAAACTGTTTCCCTCACCTGTTCTACATTATCTCCCAATCCCTTCTCATAAAACCATATAAATAGACAAAAGTTTAAAGAAACTTTACCTAAGCTTGAAGCTTTCATATGGAGTATCATTGGGCAACAAATGCAGGAAATTGCAACTATAAGTCAGACACAAAATCTGCAACTATAAGTCAGACACAAAATCTGCAACCTGAAAATAATTTGATCCCAAACCCAAACCTATCTTAATAATTTTTGTCCAAAACAACCGTTCCAATAGACTCAAGATCTACAGCCAACATATAACATTGTCAAACATAAAATACCAAAAGAAAACATAAGAAGAGTTAAGGGATCTTCTATGATCTAAAGCAAACATGAAAATCAACATCCAAGCATTAGACTTGGAACAAATCAGCAGCCAAAAGAGTGAAACAACATGAGTAAATTTGATCACTCATTATCAAACAATATAACATTTAATAAGTAGCATTTACAAGATTAAAATGGTACCAGAACATAACATTTAAAACAATTATACAACAAATAAAAAAAATCGAAGGGTAACAAATTAGAATAAGTTTAGTTGTTTAACAACATGCATTATTCGGTTAATGTCGACTCTTTTAGATTTGTGGAACCCAAACAATAAAGGCTCTAAGAAGTGGAACCCAAACAAATGATCACTCCGGTCCTAAGAAGATCCCAAAAAACAAAACCATCAAAACTGATCCTATAAAGGTTCTAGACAGCAGAACAAATACAGCTTAATTGAACCTTATTCCACCTCCATATAATCCTCCTTATCCTATATTTCATTCACTCCTAAGCCTTTCAATTTTCCAATTAAAAACTGGACCAAAAAGATAAAAAAAAAACAAAAAAACGGCACAACTCCTCTATTGCCAACGTTTTAATAAGACCAAAATCCAAAAATATTTCTCCTTGTAGCACCACAACACTACACTAAAAACCACCAACCCAAGTAGAAATATGCATAATGACCAAAAGCCATTATAAATCTGATAATCCAGAACAAATTTGCAAAAATGGTATCCCAACTTATAAAATCCAAAACAATGTAATAAGTGTAGGGATAGTGTTTACCAGTCCATGGCGAACTACAAGCCTAAAATTGTTCAACAAATTTTCCATTTCTCCCAAATATTACATGTTCAATTTTTAACAAGAAAAAGAAGTTGCAATTTGATATGTATTCGAGAGAAAACCGATTATCCAAATGAGATAGAGAAAAACCTGTTTAATCAAAAAACATATAATCAAAAAACAAAAAGTTGTGAATAACAATTGCCACAAAAATCAAAATAGTAGAGTAGAAATCAAAATCAAAATCCGCAGCAGCAAAAATGAAGATCAAGAACATAATTTAAATCAAATACAGATGGAAACATACCTCATTTGGGAGAAAGGGAGATGAAAACAGAGACAGAACTACAAGTTTATATAACAAAAACATTCCTTTTTAATGGTCATATGGAAATGCCGTGAAAGGAAACCAAGAAATCGGAAATCGTACCTGAGACGGCGATAGTGATGGTGAAACCCAAATCAAGAGATGTTCTAACAGAAATCGGAAATCGTACCTCTAAGAAAACCAAATCGATGGTGATGGTGAAACTCAAATCGAAAATCGATGGTGATGGTGAAATCGATGGAGATGTTCTAACTTAAATCGGAAATCGTACCTGAGAAACCAAATCGATGTTAACTTTGTACAAATAGAAATCGATTCCCAGAATCGGTCATCTTGGAGACACGAGCATCTTCACATGTTTGGGGGGAAATGAATCGGTCATATGGATGGGTTTGGGACACATAAATTTAAAACTCAAACTGGTTCAAATTGAAAATTCAAATTGGATTGGGGAAAAGAGTTGGAGAAAAGTTTCATCACATGTACGTGGGGAGGACGAACCAGAGATATTAGGGTTTAGGGTGTGAATCGTGGAGAAGGAGACTGAAAAACCGTCTGACTGGAGAAGACGATTTGGAGGGGAGGGGAGAATTTACGGCAACTTGCAGGGAGAGGGGAGGAACTGATTTGAAATTGCTGTTGAAGGAGACGGAGGAAGAGATCGTGGCTGATAAAAAAAAAACCGTTCTTGAAAAAAACTGAATCTTAGAATGCTGAAAAAACCCCGTCAAAGTCTACTATTTTTTTAATAAAGTAGTATAGATGACATGCCTTTTAGGTGTTAATATACATGCAAAAGCTTGTTAGTATTCTTAGCTTGGTTACATCCTTTGTATTCCTTTTGTTTAGCGTTGTCTTCTTAAAAAATATGTACAATATCATTAATTCGATGTCCGACGTTAATGTTCTTGTTGCCCCGATGAAAATAATGATAAAAACATGCCAAAAGGGGATAACCAAATTTGAGATACTCTGATACTTGCATATTAATAACACCGGAGTAATCTATAGTTCCTCATGTTCGTGTGATTAGTAGAGGTGTGTGCAAACTGACCCAAACACCTACAGTTAAAAAGACCTCTCTAAAATCACTCCCTCTCACCCGACTTCATCGTTGTCACTACTATTATGTATAGCCCTAAAAAACGGTGATTGTATATAATCCACATGTTGAGCAGGCATATGATTTTTGAGGGATTGTGGAATTAAGTTACTGATTTCTTGGATTCGATATTTACTTCTAATACAGTTTTCTAATCCTTCAAAACCAAATCAATTTTAAAATAGCTTCAAAATGATTCTACTTAATGATATTTTAAACCCTTTTTTGGTGTAAAATATCATATATCTTCAAAGATGTTGAATGTATATTTGTTGTAGATCATACATATGTATGTATGAATACAAATGTTTTTCTCGTTTTTCCTTCTCAATGTTGATGAAATTAAGTATCACGATAACTACTTTACGTAAAAAATAGATGCACTTGGGAGACTTGGATTATCGCCAATCACGCTTCACAATTGTGACTAGAGCAAGCCATTTTGAAAAAAAGATAAGATGTGATGTATGACATAATAGCTACATACCTTGTTTTACATAACATAATAATAGATGATCGATGTTGTGTCACTGCACCAATTGAATTTGCAAGAGAAGGGCCGGGTCAAAATGGTGATGGATGATAATAGTTGAGTCCAACAATCTTTTCTTAGTATAGACAAATCAAGGATAATTAAAGAAGCTTACTTCGTACTTCCAAATACATTACTTGATCATTTATGAGAACAACAATGTACTAATTCCAATACGTACTGTGCATATGTAATATTTTTAGATGTGCCATACTGTAACTCTTTTTATTAAAAATCTAGTTAATCACAATTAAGAAAATCTATACTCAAAATATTCTATTTTTGTGTAAAAATTTTTGTTTCTTACCAAAACTTTTCCTTTTTTTCTTGTTTGTTTTATTAAATTGATTGGTCATTTTGTGATTATAACCCACCACCCCCATTTCACCCTTCACCCCCTACATCGTGGTTGCCAACCCACAAACACCACCAAGCATCGATCGCCTCCTCTCCTCTCCTCTCCTCTCCTCCACTAACAATGTTTTCTTTCAATATACCTCCATCTCCTTCCCCTAAATATTCAATATCTATAGGAGGGTCATTCAAAAATAACTCGGTAGTTTGTGACAATCGTGAGATTCAATCTCAATTACAAATCAAAGGTTAAATTAGAAAATTAATTATTATGGTAATTTTGACACAAAGTTCCAATTAAAGGGTCTTTTTATGTATTTTAGAAATATTATCTCTCATCTGCTGAACCTTATTCAGGCAAACACCATGTGAACACAAAATATACAATGTGATACTTAAAAAAACATAGACACTGTTACAAAAGATACATACAAATGATATTCATAGTGATACTCAAGATACATACAAGATGCACACTGTGATACCCGTTGTAAATGGACGAAAATAATGAAAATGTACATTGTGATACCCTTTGTAAATGAACGAAAATAATGAAAATGCACATTGTGTTACCCTTCATAAAGCAAGGAAAAAGCATATTGTGATACACTTCGTAAAACAACATTGTGTGTGTGCGTGTGTGTGTGTATGAATGATAGGATTGATGATAGGTCAATTATAGGGCGAACTACGCTTTCGTAACCTGATTATGTCATTTGATATGGTTAGTGATGAGTTTATAGAGGTAGACCTTTCCTTCCAGATGATTTAGATCACATGTCTCAATTAGCTTTTTCGATTTCTAAGTTAAGGGAGTCTCTTGTTGTGCTTGAATACAGTAAAATACAAGCAAGCATCAAGTTATTGATTTCCTATTCAATTTTTTAGTGATTGGGGAATTAATCAGTAATTTTTTTGAAGTTGATATTACTTTCTAAAATATAAAAAACTCTAAAAAAGTTTTAGAATGATTCTAATGATATTTTAAACCCTTCTTTGGATATACATAATCATATATCGTAGATATAATACTTATTGATACTTGATTTTTTTTTTTGCAATTCTTATCTCCATTTTATGAAAGTTCCAATTAAGAGTATAATCATACAACATTTTTAATCTATTATACAATCATTTAGCATTGATTATTACATATTTAGTATTTACAACTTATTAATACATGTACATTTAAACTTTATAAAACTAACAAATAAACATGTTTTAACTAAAGGTTATAAAGTAATTTTTTTCTACGTAAACCTGGTTAAGGATTAATATATAGATAAGGATCATTATGCAAATAAATTATATATTAGATAAATGTGAATCTTTGTTTTTTTAAGTAAAATGTGAATCTTTGTTTTTTTTTAAGTAAAATGTGAATCTTTGTTATTAACTGTAACTATGGTTTACAAATCCAATCATGCACATTTATCGTATGGTATTTTAGAAAAATAAAAAAAAACCATAAAAATATCATTTTTCTAAAATAAAGCATGAGTAAGAAATTTTAATAAAAATAATAATAAAATAATGTTTAAATAAACTAATAAATCAATCAAATACTATTTTATGATGTAATTTTTTTAAAATTAAAAAAAATACAATTTAATTACATTGTTTTAGATTTTTTGACTATTTGGGTATGAAAACAACGTTAATGTTATATAAAGATTTATTCAATTTTATGTTACAAAAATGATAGTATATATGAATGTTTTCTTCGATAATAAGTTTGGTTATTGTAATAATAGAAAAAGAACAATAAAATTAAATCGCATTTGACATAATTAATTTTTTAATGTAAACAAATCAAATTATAAAAATCACAAGGGTTGTGACGTACTGGTTAAGGCCTTGGGGGATGTGGTGGAATATCTCATCTGCTCAGAGTTCTAATCCAGACACACACAACAATTGTGGTCACTGAGGTTTAATCAGGGGCTATATATATATATATATATCAAGGTTTTCGATGATAACCCCGGCCATATGGTGAGAAAAGCTCTCGTTTTCTATATATTTCGGTGTGTTTACAAATGAAGTGGAAACTACAATATATAGGCGAAAAAAGCTAAGCTAGAAAAGATAGAAATGACACGTACCTAATTTATGCCCTACTGAATTATTACACCCGCTGAAAAGGAATCAGAAAAGTAAAGACGGTAAACGAATATTTGTAAAAAAGTCTTTAGTGGAGAAGGCATTGTCGGCCATCTTTCTGCTTTTGAATTATTGCTTTGTAGTCGACAGACTTTTTGGCTGTTTCTGTAACGTCATTGATGACGAGGTCTTCTAGAAAGGGTACTTTGGTAAATTCTAAAAATCCCTGTGTGTACTGTCGATTATATATATATATATATATGTGTGTGTGTGTGTGTGTGTGTGTGTGTAAAATGTTGTTTTTACGTTTTTTTATAGAAAAAGAACAAAAAATAGGTAGAAAGACAAAAATGGTCCTTGATTTAACGGAGTTAACGGAATCGTTAATCAGAAAGATCATGATAAATTGAATACCACACAATGACCAAATTCACAATAAACATACCATAATAATCATAGTTAAAGAAAATATCAAAACACATGACCAAATTCACAACTCACTCTTTTATTTATTTATTTTAGATAACATGCAAATTCTGCTATTTTTATCGGTGACCTTTGTATATTGACAGAATAAAATTATAGATGGAGACAATTCATGTTTCAAAATAAATACCTCTTCCCAATGCCCTTATTATTTTGGAATACAAAATCCAAAAAAATAATTATTATTTTTAATTTTAGAAACTCTCTTTCTTATCTTAAAGAAGATAAACATTAATGAATCCTTGCTTTTAAAACTTATTTGTTTTCGTGAGGAAAGGAATAACAAATCTTCCCCATCACGCAATCCAACTTCCATTATAAATTAAGTATGTATAAACCCTACCAACACATTCATTATTCATATCCCGGGCGGAGCCAGAAAATTTATCCAGAGAGTGCCTAGAAAAAATGTAAGAAAATTCATAATTTCAAGGTCAAGAAAACCCTTTTAAATATATGTATATATATATATGGTTGGGTATGTGAGTAGCGTGAGAAGTGGTTATCAACCGTTGGATGAGAAATGGATGCACATTAGGATGAAATACACCGAGATGCACCGAATCAATTCCCTTCTAAGCCGCAATTCATGGGAGAGCATTTGATTAATAGTGATCAACGGTTCAAATCCACTTCTCACGCTAACCTCAACTTCTCATACGATCTTTTGCCATATATATATATATATATCACGTTTTTTAATTAATTATTTGTCTCTAAAATAGTTGTAAAAAAGAGTTGAAAAGCAAGGGTGACCCAACCAACATAACTATATTTATATTTATACAAGCAAATACAAGATGTATGTAGATAACCATGTAATTAAGAAAATACATCAAATTTGTAGTAAAAAAGATTGTGTATCCAATAGGAAAACCATTTGAAAATACATGAAATTTATAGTAAAAATTTGAAAACATATTAAATTTGGAGTATGAGGGGGAGCCACTGCCACTTCTGGCTCCAAGGTGGCTCCGCCCCTGTATCCCCCAGTTTCATATCAAATAATGTTACTCCACATACCATTCGATATTTCCTGTCAAATCATTGATTCAGTTAAGATCCGTCTGCAAACACTAGTACAAAAATGATTTTTAGTGACGGTTTTAAAAAATAGGTTTGTAACGGTTTGATAAAAAACCGTTACAAAAAGTCACATAAAAAGTTAGAAAATTGTTTTCGTAACAGTTTTTATAAAAAAACGTTACTATTAAAAAAACTATAGAAACATAAAGCAACGTTTTATATAAAAACGTTAATAAAAGGTCCCATAAGGTAACGGTTTAGGACGATTTTAAAAAACCGTTGCTTTATGTTGTGACGATTTTAAAAAACCGTTGCCATGTAAGACCTTTTAGTAACGGTTTTTGTCAAAATCGTTGCTTTATGTCATAAAGATTTTAAAAACCCGTTACCAAAACTAAAATATTGTTAGTACTCTAATGTATTCAAGATTTAGTCTAATTGTAATTAGTCAACAAAGGTCAAAGTCAAAATAGCTAGGTTTGGTCAAAGGGTATTTAAACCTAATTGTTAGGGTTTGTGAAGTGAGGTCATTAGTGTATCTAGACACCAAGGTGTGTGTGTGTGGCCTCCAAGAGAAATTGTTCCTAATTCTCATTTTCTACATTTTCTCAATCAATCAATGAAGCTTATGGTTTAATCTTGTTACCTGATTATTCTCAATTGGTATCAGAGCCTAACAGGTTTGAATTTGTGCATCAATCCATACATTTTTATCAAATTTTGAAGAAATTGAAGAGTTGTTTGGTTTTTGAGATTTTGTTGAAATATTTTCAAAATTTTGGTTGATTCAATGTGTTTTGGATAAATCATCTTTCACAAATGTGTTTCTACTGATGTTCTGAATCATAGAAATCATTTGATTTTTGTCAAATACAAAATTCAAGTGTTTCAAATATTTTGAAATCAATAGTGTTCTTCGTGACTTCTATCACAAATTTTGATTCAATTTTGTTTACACAAATTGTTATCACATGTGATTTTGGATCATCTTGGCTTTTAAACATTTGATGCTCATCAATATATTGGTGTTATTTTTTAAGCTTTGACAGATCTGGTTTTTGTGGGTTTTTTAATCGACTTTGAGTCCACAGATCGATTCGTATTTTGTTTTCGATCATCCTGCAACAATCAGATTCGAAAATCACTCAGATCTCAGTTGGTTTCGAGTTTTGCAGGTCGACGTTGTTCTTCGATGATGAAATCATGTGTGATGATCGATTTGATAGTTTTAACTGTGATCTGAGTCGTTTGTGTTCACAGATCCGTTTGTTTTTAATTTCGATCGATTTGCAACATTCTTATCTGAAAAACGGCAAGAAATGAGCGAGATATATGTGTTGAAAGTGTCGCCGGAATCTGGGTAACCTTCGCCGAAAAAACGAAATCTCGCCGGAATCTGGGTTTTCTTCGCCGGTGTTCATCGGAGTCGCAACTCAAGTGAAAGTTGTGTCGCAACAGGTCGCAACCCAAACGTCACCGGGAAGTCGCAACCCAAACGTCACCGGGAAGTCGCAACTCAAACTCGCCGGAAAAACGACTTTGCCGGAATCTCGCTGGAATCTGGAAAAACCGCCGGAGTTCATCGGAGTCGCAACTCATTGGAGATGAACAGTAACTAACGGCTCTTCGTTAGTGCCGTTAATTTCTTTACATTTTTGGTCCTTTTTCCGTTAGTTCTGTTAGTTTTCGTTAGTTTTTGTTACATTTGAGGTCCTAGTTCTGTTAAGTCCTAGTTAGTCCGTTAGTGTCACTTTTACTAACTGTCCGTTAGTTTTTTCCGTTAGTTTTCTTACATTTTTGGTCCTTCAGTTAAGAGTTCGTTAAGTCCAGTTAAAGTTTTAGATTTTGACACTTTTGGTCCCTAGACTTAAGGTTTCAGAGTCTGTCAATTTTAGTCCCTGGACTTAAAGTTTTAGAGTTTGTCTCTTTCAGCCCCTGTAGTTTTAACTTTTAGATTTTTACAGTTTTAGTCCCTAGACTTGTTAGTTTTAGAATTTTTCATTTTTAGTCCTTTGAGTCTAAGTTTTAGAATTTTTTTTCACTTTTAGTCCTTGTTTTTCATTTTAGTTTCGTAAGTTGTCAGTTTTAGTCCTTATTCTCCATTATTTTTCTTTTTTCGTCGATTTTATCAGTTTTTGCCTGCAATTATCCGTAACTGATATATCTTTCTCATATTTTGCAGGTTTGTCGATTTAAAGTCCAGTTTTCCGCATTAATTTTTTCGGAATTAATTTTTGGGAGATAAATTTACAATTTGTTTTTCAAAATTTATTTTTGAGAATATTTTTCTGACTTTAATCGATATTTTTTCTCTGATCGTACAAACGCACAAATTCTACTTCTCACGAAGTATCTGTTAACGATCCGACATTCTATTTTTCAGGTAACAATGGATGATTATTTATTGGATGATTATCTCGTGCTAGAATATATGGGTTGGAATGATTCTTCAACAGACAAACCCAAGGCAAGCTCAGAGGAAACTGTTACTCTCAAGGACAAGATGTCAATTTCTGAAGCAAAAGTTGAATCACAAACAGATGATTTAACTGAGAAACTCAAAAATGCGCATAAAACAATTGCATCTCAAAGAAAAGTAATCATTGACCATAACATGTTAAAAGATGATTTGAAAAAGGAACGAGTTGAGATCGAACAATCTCGAACTTCTTTCCGAAGAAGAATGGATGAAATGGCAGAAAAGGTAAGAGTTTCTGAAAAACAGAAGATTAAGCTTGAAATTTTGTTGCAATCCTATAAAGATATTAACAACGAATTGACCAAAAAAGCAAGTGATCTAGAAGCGAAGCTGAACAAACTTGGTCAATCTGAGCAAACAATTTTTCTAAACACTCCAAAGAAATTCAGATATTACAATTCGAAATGGGGTGTGGGATATGACAATCCTCATTATTTAGAAAATGCTTTGAAAAAGGCACCTTGTTTATACAAGTTTCGATGGCTTAAGTATCTAAAAGATCCTAAATTCAAGATCAAATGGCTTAATGAGGAGGAACAAGGAGTTAAGGAAGAAGTTAAAAGAAAGACAACTGTAACCATGCAACTTCCTTATATTTATGATCAAGCAAATAGGAAGGCAATGCAAGATAAGAAAACCTTTGCCTAATGACTATTTTGAAAGCTATGTTGTTCAGCCACGAAAGGGAACTGTATCAAAACCCGTCTCTGAAGAAAAAATATATTATCCTCCTTTGGTACTCGAACAGAAGCTTGTCGATCTTGAGTTGAGTATTAAAAGCAAAATTGAAGAAGTCAGAAATGACGATCAACTCGCTTTTGATATTGAAAAGGAAGTCATGCTTACAGTTCTTTTAAACAGTGAGAGAGAGAAATCTGAAAAGAAGTTTTCTGATTTTTCCAAGAAATCAGTTGAAGAAAAGAAATCTCTCGAACTTAGATGCTTAAAACTTTCACAACAAGTTTCTGATTTTGAAAAGGTTTTATTTTTAGAAAAGGAAAAGCTTGTGAAAAAGATGTCTGAGTTTGACATTGTAAGAAAAGTTTTTGAATCAAAAAGTGTTGAGCTTTCAATGAAAATATCTAATTTGGAAAAAGAATTAGACATCGAAATAAAAGAATCTGAAAAGAAGAAAATTAAAGATTTTCAAGCAAAAAGTGTGAAAGATGTCTATTCAGATGAAAGAAAGATGTTTCAGGCTGAAATCTCAAAACTCACAAGGAGATTATCTGCTTTAGCAACGGAAGCTATGAAAGAGCAGAAGATCAAATCTAATCTACAGAAGAAATTTGATTACTGTGCTGCTACAAGTTCAGATACTCCAATTTTCAAGCCTGTAAAGATGGTTTGGAAAGTGAAAGGTTCCACTCCTGAAAAAGATGCCCTAAAGTCATCTGTTCCTCTACCTAAGGTGAACAAGAAGAACAACGCTCCAAAAGGTAAGTCTTTTGTTAAACCTAATCTTGTTTATTCTGCAAATCATTTGATTAGGTTAGCACAGAAGCAAATATGTTGTTCTTATTGTGGAACTAATGATTTTGTTAAGAAAGAAGATGTTCAGTACTGGTATGGTACTTACAATATTCCTTCAAATCGAACTGCACATAACAAGCCAAGACCCAACTGGCAATGGGTACCAAAATCTACTTAATCTGTTTTGCAGGTTTATCATGTGTGGTGCTGATTGTCAGAACTATACAAACACATGACTGGGAAACATAAGAGAATTGTGCAGATTTGAAGAAGAATACCTGTGTTGAAACCATCTGCATAATTTCAGGGGGAAATATTCTAAACTTTTGATTGTTTGTGCTTATTGATATATCTTTCTACATATTTATGGTTTCTAAACACATCAGTTTAGAACCCGGATTTCAATGATGATTATGGTTTCTGAATAATTCAGTTCAGAACCCGCTTTTCAAAGAGATAATGGTTTCTGAATAAATCAGTTCAGAACCCGCACTTCAATGATGATAATGGTTTCTAAACACATCAGTTTAGAACCCGGTTTTCAAAGAGATTATGGTTTCTGAATAATTCAGTTCAGAACCCGCTTTTCAAAGAGATTATGGTTTCTGAATAATTCAGTTCAGAACCCGCTTTTCAAAGAGATAATGGTTTCTGAATAAATCAGTTTAGAACCCGCACTTCAATGATGATTATGGTTTCTAAACACTTCAGTTTAGAACCCGAGCTTTAAATGTGTTTGACTTCTGATCATATCAGATCAGGACTCGTTCTTGATCTTTAAAAAAAATTACTTTGACTGTTACATGTGCTGATTTTGTCAAATTAAGATCTTTGCAGATTTTGAGGGGGAGCTTATCCGATCTTAAATCAGTCGATCATAATTTGAGGGGGAGATAATACTGATGACTGTAAGTATCTTCTGAACTCAATTTGAGATTGTTTGAAAGAAGAACAACTTTCAAACATGAAAACGTGTTCTTAAATGTTCAAACCACTTCTCTAATTCAAACAGATTTTATAATTTTAGAAGTGTGTTTTAAATGTTTTCATGTATATCTCGGGTTGTTATATCATTATTTCTGACCGTGTGTTTCCAAAGATTAATACTTGCGTATTATCTTGTCTATATACTTTCAAGTATTCATACACACCGGTTCAGCTTTTTATTGACTTTGTTATTACCATGTCCCAAAATGAAACAATTTTCGATGGTAATACTCCCGCTAGTATTCAAAGTTTGTTGAGCATCATATTCATTTCAGCGTAAGAGCATAACCGTTTCATTCAAAGATTGTTTATATTTGTTCATATAAACAAAAGATCCAATTCTTTGATACCCTAAACCTTACATGATTATCATTCATGTTATTTTGATCTGATTGATACATTGTCAGATTCTCAAACAAGTCTTTCGAATTCACTTCATTCATTCAATATCCTTGTTTTGAGAAATCTTCAAAGTTCAAATGCTCAAATATTTCATGATTTTATTAAGGAGCATACATTCTGATGACAATATAATTCAAAAAGCTGAGATTTATAATTGTTCAAGATAAACTGTTGAGCAACAAATCTTTTAGGACAACATTCATGGGAATCAGTGTGAGAGCTTAAAAGAACTTCTATGGATCCACGTTAACCAGTGTTTCCTACCCAATAAGTTATCTTTGAGTGATTGAGGGGTGAGGGGTCGAAATCAAAGAGTGGGGGAGATAACTCATCCTGTTGAGTAATCTCATTGTGCTGAGGTAAAATGAAAAAGAGAGTTTGGTTAGATGTGAGAAGATTAAAAACAGAAAGAGGGTGTCGGAACAGAGTTAAAAGAATACGAGAATTCTGCACCAGCCACTTTCTGAGCCGGGCAGCCACATTACTGATTGGTTCACATTTCTTTGGTGACCATCATTGAAACAGGCAACTAGCCCATGCCAACTCTTGCTTTAACCCCACCAGCTACTCATTTCTTTCTCAACAAAGAAATGTTTCATTTTCTTGGGGATGGAGCATATTATCTATCTAATCTTCACTCGGAAGGTTGGATATTGAAAAGAAGGAAGTTTGCCCCACCTTCGCTCTTCATTCATGCACATTGAGTCCGTGGAAAACTTGTTGTTGTCTCAACAGTTTACACAATTTGAGCCTAACTATTATCAAGCATAAGTTGCTTCAATCATTTCTACACTTGCACGTACACACAAGGAATATGTTTTCTTGTCATAACGTTCATAGAAATTCCTTCGTGTTTTTCGATTATTGAATGGAAGCCCTAGAGGAGTGAACATCAAAAAGCTCATTTCCAAAGTACATCCGTTGTACTAAGTGGCTTTGTGCAATTTACAGGCATTTTAACTGATTCATCCGTTGTTTCAGGGTTACCACTTTCATATTATCTGAATTTGAAAAGATTCGGATAATTGTTTTTGGAATTGACGGTTAAACAGATCAAAGGAGGAGATTGTTTCTGGTATTCAAAGACTGCTGAAATCGTAAAGAATTTTGATGATCATGATGCTCACAATCATCAAAAAGGGGGAGAAATATCAAACAGAAGAAAAGAGGGAGATAATCCGAATATCTCAATTTTCAAAGTCAAAGAGATATATGTCAAAGAAGAAGAAGTTCAACTCAATATGCTTCAATGTTCAGAGATTATTGTTGTTCAGACGTGAAGATACAAAGACAGACCATGCTTAAATATTATTCAAGAATGTCTTAAAGCTCAAAGCCCGTTAAACCTCAAATCCCGTCCATGTTCAAAGACTGAAGAGATTTATCAAAGATCAAAGATGCAAAGACCAATGTTTCGAAGATAAAAAGATTTTGTTTGAAGACCTTGATCAACCTTACACAGATTTGAAGTTCGTGTCTCAAGACTTGTTGACTTGTTGACTTTAAAGAGCCTAAATGAAGATTAAAGCCGCCAAAGTGGATTCTTGAAGATAAAGCCTATCTGAAGATTAAAGTGCTGAAGACTAGCGTCATAATTTTTTTAAATCTTGAATCCATAGGGGGAGATTGTTAGTACTCTAATGTATCCAAGATTTAGTCTAATTGTAATTAGTCAACAAAGGTCAAAGTCAAAATAGCTAGGTTTGGTCAAAGGGTATTTAAACCTAATTGTTAGGGTTTGTGAAGTGAGGTCATTAGTGTATCTAGACACCAAGGTGTGTGTGTGTGTGGCCTCCAAGAGAAATTGTTCCTAATTCTCATCTTCTATATTTTCTCAATCAATCAATGAAGCTTATGGTTTAATCTTGTTACCTGATTATTCTCAAATATATATAGTAACGTTTATTTGAAAACCGTTTCCAAAAGTCATCAAGTTCTATGGCAACGGTTTTGCAAAATTTGCGTCATCAAAAGTTAGTGTATGGCAAGGGTTTTTGAAAATTTTACGTCACCATATGTCATGCTACAGTAACGGTATTAAAATATTTGCATCACCATATCTCAAGCTACATTGATTGTTTTGAATAATTTACGTCACAATATGTCATGTTACGGTGACGGTTTTGAGTACGTTACCAAATGTCATTTTTTTGTAATGGTTTTGGAAAATAAATGTCACCATATGTCATGTTATGGTGACGGTTTTAAAACAATTATGTCACAACGTTGACGGTTTTGTATAATAAATGTTATCATATATCATGCTATGGTGACGGTTCAAATAATAAACATCCACGTAAGTCATGCTACGATGACGATTTTGTATAATAAACGTGACCATATGTAATGTTATGTAGATGATTTTAAATAATAAACGTCAACATACATCATGCTACGGTGACAATTTTGAACAATAAACGTCATCGTACGTCATGTTACGATGACGATTTTGAAAAATAAACGTCATATCATGTCATGCTACAATGACGACTTCAAAAAATATGTCACCTAGTGTCATGCTACAGTGGGTTTAGAAAAATAAATTTCACCGTACCTTATGCTATGGTGACGGTTTTGAAACATAAATATTATCGTACGTTATGCTACAGTGACGTTTTGAGAGGAAAAAAAAGTCACCATTAGTCATGTTATGGTAACGTTTGGTGACGTTTTTAAATAATAAACGTCGATGTATGTCATGCTAAAATGATGATTTTAAATAATGATCGTCACTATATGTCATCATATGGTGACGGTTTTAAAAAATAAACGCCCCCCTATGTCATGTTATAGTGACAGTTTTGAAATCTTAATGTTATCGTATATCATGTTACGGTAACGGTGTTGAATGACAAACGTCATAATATGTAATGTTAAAGTGACAATTTTGGATGATGAACGTCACCATATGTCATTTTATAGTGACGGTTTTGATAAAGTTACGTCACCATATATTCTGATGCAGAGACGGTTTTGATAAATTTACGTCACCATATGTCTTGTTATGGTGATGTTTATGAATAATAAATGTCACTATATGTTATGCTAATATGATAATTTTGAATAATAAACGTCATTGTATGTCATATTACTATGACGTTTTGAAAAATAAACGTCACCATTTGTCGTACTACGGTGATGATGTGGAAGGATAAATGAAACACCCTAAAAACCGGATCAATTTAAACCTTAAAAAATTACTACAAGTTATGATCATAATCTTCAAACTTATATAACTTGAGGATCAAAATGTAAGGTTTCTATATACAAACGACATTACTTAAATAACTTATTAATCTAGTCATATCATAACAATCAGATTTATCAAGTTATCTAAACAATCGTCCCAAAAGCTTCAAAGAATAACTAGATCCTTTGTTATCTCTAAGTCTGAATCTTTCCAAAATTTCTCTTCTCTCATTCCCGCTTACTTCCCGGAGCTTGTACCTGGTAAGAAGATTCAACTTGAAACATTAGGCTTTCGCCTAGTGAGAATACTCAATTCAAAATAAAATTTAATAATATGAACAGATAACTCAAACATGTTCTCACTCATCTTACTGTACGATAACTCCTTTCCAAATCGGGGAATCTACCCCACTCCCATACTTACGACTAACTCATCTAATCATAACAACAATTTTAAGAGTTTACTATGAATCATCCCAGATTCACAGTTGATATTCACACATACAAGAAATTACAAGTCAAAACCTGCCTATTTCTTAAATCAGGAAGTAGAGATTACAAATTACTTTATGCCTATCTCTAATCTTCCTCTCATCACTGGGAAATCTCCGATCTTCCCTAAAACAATGGAAATCTCCGATCTTCCAAATAGAAATGGGAATTACAAATCAAAATCTGCCTATTCCACATTCCACCTCAGAATCAATGGTCCCAATGGGATTATGATATCGCGATACTCAATCGGGACACCCAATGATTCAAGGTACACCCAATTACTAAAAATTACATCCCTTTTTGTCAATGGCAAGTAATCGGTTCCCATTATACCGTACCCAGGTGCCCCCGATGACCGGATGCCTATTTTTAGTAAAAGCACATAATATATAAATATAATAATCGATACTACTATATGCGTCCGGCATACCATATACCATTTCTCTGAACTTATTCTATATATACAAAAATAAAGAATATTATTAGCTCCTCATCTCAATCTCTTAACTATTCCCTCTCTGTAATCTAGCACGGGAGTTAATCATCTCAAATGTTAATCTATATTTTCGGACTCATAGATAGGTCCTTAATAATTTATCTTAACATGGCTTCAAATCGTATTTAGAGTTCATAAACCTGTAACAAATTGCATATAGCAGATAATCATACTTTACATATAAGAATATTAATAAGTACCAGTTCATCAACTTCATAGTGTAACATCCTGAAATTTTCATTGTAATTTATTAAGAGATAAATTGTATTTTGGTACAATTTGGTTGAGAAGTTATCTTAGGGTTAAATTTGTAATTGTTCCAAAGTAGTGATTGAATGGATTTCCAACTTGAGGGTTTGTATTGTTATTTCTTTAGAGTTGAAGGTTTATTTGGTAATATGGTTGATGACTCATGTGTTTTAATGAGGTGTCATTAGGACATCAGTTTAGCTAAATGGTGTATCATATGTACTTTGTATGGGTGTGTCTCGGCTTTGCGAAGAAAGAACTGAGAGAGAGAGTTTGAGCTAGAGAATTCAAGTAAAAAGAAAAAGAAGGATTAGCAGATTACATTCAATCTACTGGTGACTTGAAGAATCATAAGGTAAATATCATATTCTAAATTCTACATCTCAGTGATAAAAAGTATTCCTGGAAAAATTTGATGGGTTTTGGTAAAATATGATGATTATGGGAAATTGAGTTTTAGGATATGTTAAGATGAGTATATTGATTATATCTGCAAGTTGGTAAATGTATCATGGTTTAAAATCTGTTAAAATTCTGGGTTAGTGTGATTTTACTAGGCTGCGATGGTTTTGAATATGGTTGATGTTCATTTATATCGCAACTCAAACAAATTCATATAAATCGCAACAGTTGGTTGCGAGGGGATGATTCCATCGCAACAGTTGGTTGCGAGGGATGGATGGATTGCGAGGGAGTGGGTTGCGAGCCATGAAGGCTGCGAGCCCATGTGGGTTGCGACACCATGTGGTTTGCGACACCTTGTTGGTTGCGAGCCCATGCAGCTTGCGAGCCATTGTTGGTTGCGATGGCCATTTGGTTGCGATAGGTTATGACTTGCGATGAGAATAAGAGGTTTTAGGATTTTGGTATTTAATTATATCCTAAACAGTAGATTAATACCATATATTTGTATATGGGTATTTCACAGATAAATTGTGAAGTCAGTGGTGAATATTTTACAACTTTGAGAAAGGAGTAATAGCTCTCAACCAGGTGAGTTCATTCAACTCTCTTTAAAATTCAGTAATTAATATTGAATTAGATATTTCAGATGTACGCATGAATATGTTTAATATGGGATTTGATTTAATATGGGAAAGCCAAGAAGACGATTAATAGTTATGTTATGTTAACTTCCATGCTAAAGCTTCCATATAAATGTTCAATGAAGTTGATAAACTAGATTTTATCATGATTTTGTATGCCAAGTATGATTAATTGCTTTATGCAATCTGTGAAATGATTATAAATTCTGAATATAATCTGATGCTTCATTGTGATAATAATCCCCGACGTTAATTGACAAAGTAAGGATAACTGTAGAGATTAATATTCTATATATAGAAGCGTGGAATATTTGTTGAATTGTATAGCCTTATTATACAATAGTTGAGTGATGATACATATTTATTATATTGCGATGGCTAGAAATTACATTTGGTCTAGTGGGCAACTTAGTACGGTCTAATGGGAACCGCATACTAGCTGGGGACCTATAATGTAATTCTAGTGGTGGAGTGAATTCTGAATCATCTGTGAGGGTTCCCGGTTGTTATGATCATCGATGAATAAAATCCCATTGGGAACCAGTGATTCAGAATGGTGAGGTATTGGAATGTGAGAGAATTACATTGAGGTGTAATTCGCATTTCAGGCGATAGGAAGTGTGAGAGAGTTACATTAAGGTGTAATTCGCATTTCCGGTGTTTATTAAATGATGAAGTGTGAGAAAATTACATCGAGTTGTAATTTGCATTTCATGGGTTGTTGAGTTTAATTTCTTATAAATCTAGTGGGATTATAAGAAATTGAGGTGGTTATTCTATTTAATGACTAGGTGAAATAGTCATAAGTAAGGAATAGGTGGATTCCATTGATTGAGAAAAGCTTGGTATGGTAAGATGGTTGAAAGCAGGTTGAAATATCTGTTCATGTTTAATTATTAAATTTTATTTTGATTTGAATATTCTCACTAGGCGAAAGCCTAATGTTTCAAATTAAATTGTCTTATCAGGTACAGGCTCGGGGAAGTAGCTTGGGGAGTATGATGTTAGTTGAAAGGAATCCAGACTTGACGATACTGGAGGATTAGGATATTCTTTTGGTGATTTTTGGGACAGCCTTAGATAATCTAGTTAATATTTTTGTAATGTATGAAATAGATTGATCAGATTATTTAAGATAATTAACTGTTGTATATAGAAACATACTTTTGATCCTCTAGTTTATGAAAGTCGGATATTTTGATGTTCATAACGCTTGTATTTTGAGGTTTAAATCGGCCCTGTTTTTAGGGTGTTTCAGTATGGTATCAGAGCACTAGTTTAAGCGAACTAAGTATGATGATGAGATACTTAGACTTAAGCTGAGATGAGTTAAGTTATGATCCGTGAGTTCTGGGTAGAAGTGTTAAGACGGGATAGTATAGAGTTAACGGAAATACGTGAAATTAGTGCTATGACAATGATAATGGGGATTCTCCTGTATGATATATTCACAATTACAATTAGCTACTGTTATTATGAATACATTGTTACACGAGCATGTCTATTTCTGAATTGTTACAGTGACTAACGATCGGTAAAGTACGTTGTTGTATGTATGTAAGTGCATAATCATTTCGCATGGTTATCTCTTTAAGTTATAGTAAAGTGATGGTGAATTCGTCACGAAGGTCCTTTAGAGAACATAGCAGTATATGATTGGGAGTTTGAAGGACAACCTGGAATTGGTGGGACTCATGAAAGTCTGCCAAGGTAACCTTTAATAGGTGATTTGATAGGTGCAGAGATAGAGTATGAAATGATTGATTAAGACAGAACTAGTATGACATGGTTGAGTATGGGGGCCATGGAATGCAGATGTAGCAATTATTATAAGGCCGAGAGGGCGATTTCGGGTCGGAAGTAAAGTGTCAATGATAAGTTATGAAAGTAAAACGATTGACCTCGTTGAGTGATTAGCCTTCGTTTGCGAGTAAAGTTTTATGCATGATGTTTTAGTGTGTGTTATATGAATTTTCATGATTTCAAACCAAATGCATAAATAACAGTTTTAATCAAGTTTGAATTAGTGTGTGCAAGTGTGTATTTGAAGAAAAGGGCAATCCCAGTTACGTTGCACAACGAAATTTAAAAGTATTTCTTACTTTACATGAAAAGTTGATTTGTAGCAAGAAGGCATTGGTCAGCAAAACGTTTAATAACCAACAGGAGTATTGATCTAACAACATCATAAATGAGTGAGAGAAACGACTAGTTTACTTTGTGTCAATAAATTTTAAACTTTTGTCGTATGAAAAGATCTTCATTTAAAGATATTACTGTTGTAACAACATCTTTTGGTTGAGAAAGATTGAGTTTTTCGGAAATTAGTATTCAAACGATTTTGAAATTGTTGTGTAGTACATGGGAGTTATGAAAATGATTGGGGTCGTGTGTGCCCACGTTGTTTCGAATGTTGTTTATTTAAATGAGAAAAGTGTGAATTGAGTTATTTATTATATTGTCATGCATGAAGGCTATGAACTCGTTAGATCGTAGAGTATTACGTTGTAAACTAAGAAAGAACTCCAAGAGTGGAGAGGTGTTGGATGAACCTTGGGAGAAAGTTTGTGGTTTTGGGTAATTGTATTCATATGAGAGATGAACAGTGGGAGATTCGAAAGTGAACTTTAGAAACAATAATACGAGAGTCTGTACCTTTGTTAGGTGATTAGTAATACAATTGCCGAGGGTCGGTTGTGACTGAAGGAAGAATTAGGTTCAGGGTTAAGGAAGTATTGAGATGTCGAGTTTTAATTTTAAAGGCGAGAGTTGTGTAAGGTGTAAGAGGCCTTTTGTCTATCAATGGGTACGGTCTGGATGCGTCCCGCGTATGCCGTACGAGTAGGAACAAAACCGTGAGTGATACCGGAATGCTGTTATGCAGAGGGTATGCGCAAAGTGGGTGTTAATGTATGCGACGCATTTGGGGGATTTTGAGTTTGATTAATTATAACCTAAGTGAAAGTTGTGGTCGAAGCACGTTTTTGGTATTTTGTGATTGTATAATAATTTTGTCGTGTTACACTTTGAAATGTGAAGATTTTGAGAGTGATAAACTTTTATTTTGGGGTCGATGGCCAATTAAAGAATTAATAAGGTTAAGATCTTGAGTAAAGAGGAATTTTGGTTTACGTAACCGTATGAGTGTCACGTGTTTAACCAAACGTTCGTTTTGACCTTAAAGGCCTGATTAATATACAAACGAGTCTTTTGATTATTTGTCAGTTTAATGATTCGAGATGGAGTATTGGATGTGTTATATGTTTAACTGCGTTGTATTTAAACCGGTGACAGTTTAAGTGTTGGTCTTAGGTGTAAAGACTATTTGATATTTTACTTAGTATCTTTGGATCTAATGAACCTGGGCATATAATATATTGTAGAGTATGAAAAGAGTTGCATTTACATGTAATTGCAAATGTTTTGACTTCATTGGGAAAGTAGCAATAGAAGAGTCGTAAGATTATCACGCCTCGGAGAGTATGTTGCATAATGTGAGTTGGATGTATTTATTCGCGTGAGTTAATATTGATAAATAATCTTTAGATTCGTTGAGTAGATAACTCGGTTTTGGATTCAGTTAAGTCTTAAGAACTTTGACCCGATTTGATAAGCTTGGTGTAGGTTTGGGGTTGAACTTGCATAATCGGTATTGAAAATTTAAATTTTTATAACGTGAATGCATTGGCTATCCTTTTGAGATCTTGTATGAATGTTAAGTATAAAACAGAAGCTTAAAAGCTGAAGGACCCTTTGTAAGAATGATAAGATTTTGAAAGACTGTTGTGTTATAGAAGTGTTTTACTTGCGATGTGGATGATTTACAAAGGAGAAAGTATTAGGCACAAATGAAGTGAGGTATGGAAAATGTTGATCCATAAAGGATTATACCGTGTTTTGGTTTTGGTTTGGAATCACAAGGAATTAGTATGAACGAATAAGTTCAAGATATTTTAGTAAATCGAGAGTGGTAGTTTAACTAAAGTTGGGGAGGAGATATTTAGTGATATAGACCAGTGTATTTGGACGAGAAAATGGGATTGTAAAATTAAATATGTACGTATGACTATGAGAGACATGGTCTGTGGTAAATGTTATGAGTGGAGAATGTATGAACGAGTAGTGGCATTAATTGCCAAGATACATGTGTCATCTAGTATGAGACGTGATGTTTGAAAAAGGAAGTATCCGAATGAAAGTTTTTGGAATTCCGGTTGGAAAGTATTATTTGTTAATAAAGTTGATAGAACATGTGGTTTGTAATATAACTTGGTAATATGGTTTATATCGAAATAGAATGTCGGAGCAGTGGTGAGTGTATCCAAAGAAATTTTGATGGTATGAATTGCCAATTAAGTTGTATTTTGAATCACTGTAAGTTTAATAAAGATGATGAGTATGTAGGTCAAGGTGGTGTAGCAAAGGGAAGAGTGTTAAGGAAATAAGTTGCTCCTTATGTGTGAAAGAAATGGACGAGAAATTGTTAGTTGAAGATTTAAGAATGGTAATAACTTCGATCGGTAATGTCGTTTCAAGATAACTTGGTTGAATGTTTGAAGTTAGAGATCTTGGTGAAACTGTTTAACTATGTTTCGTAAGAAGAAATACTATCGGTATGTGGAAGGTTGGGAGAAAGAGACAGATAATGATTGAAAAATAGTATTCCATACTAGCGTGGGGAAACAAGGATAGAAAGATTAGATTTAAGAATGTAATTACATTGTAAAGTTCAATAAGAGTTATCACTTCTGATGTTCAATATTTTGGTGCCTGGTTATATTGGGGTTGTACGATGAGGTAGTGATGTGAGGAAGTAATAGCATTCTATATCAAAGAAATACGTAAGTCATGGAAGTAATAATGGAATACCGTGGTTGTTGAAGTATTTAATAGTAACATGTATGATTAATTTACAGTGTACGTAAAATTTCAGGTAATACATGTTAACATTATTTTGAGACCTGGAGAGTGAGTTGTGATAATGATGCGGTGTGGAAGGACCAGAGGTAATTTTTGGAAAGATCGGTTAGAAAGCTACGTAGTAGTAATAAGATAGCTATGTTGAAAGTACAGTGGAAACATCATAGAAGTATTAATGTAACTTTAGAGTCAGAAGAGAGTATGAGGGCTAAGTATCCTCATTTGTTTACCTGATTTTGATTTCGGGGACGAAATCCTTTTAAGTTGGGGAGTATTGTAACATCCTGAAATTTTCATTGTAATTTATTAAGAGATAAATTGTATTTTGGTACAATTTGGTTGAGAAGTTATCTTAGGGTTAAATTTGTAATTGTTCCAAAGTAGTGATTGAATGGATTTCCAACTTGAGGGTTTGTATTGTTATTTCTTTAGAGTCGAAGGTTTATTTGGTAATATGGTTGATGACTCATGTGTTTTAATGAGGTGTCATTAGGACATCAGTTTAGCTAAATGGTGTATCATATGTACTTTGTATGGGTGTGTCTCGGCTTTGCGAAGAAAGAACTGAGAGAGAGAGTTTGAGCTAGAGAATTCAAGTAAAAAGAAAAAGAAGGATTAGCAGATTACATTCAATCTACTGGTGACTTGAAGAATCATAAGGTAAATATCATATTCTAAATTCTACATCTCAGTGATAAAAAGTATTCCTGGAAAAATTTGATGGGTTTTGGTAAAATATGATGATTATGGGAAATTGAGTTTTAGGATATGTTAAGATGAGTATATTGATTATATCTGCAAGTTGGTAAATGTATCATGGTTTAAAATCTGTTAAAATTCTGGGTTAGTGTGATTTTACTAGGCTGCGATGGTTTTGAATATGGTTGATGTTCATTTATATCGCAACTCAAACAAATTCATATAAATCGCAACAGTTGGTTGCGAGGGGATGATTCCATCGCAACAGTTGGTTGCGAGGGATGGATGGATTGCGAGGGAGTGGGTTGCGAGCCATGAAGGCTGCGAGCCCATGTGGGTTGCGACACCATGTGGTTTGCGACACCTTGTTGGTTGCGAGCCCATGCAGCTTGCGAGCCATTGTTGGTTGCGATGGCCATTTGGTTGCGATAGGTTATGACTTGCGATGAGAATAAGAGGTTTTAGGATTTTGGTATTTAATTATATCCTAAACAGTAGATTAATACCATATATTTGTATATGGGTATTTCACAGATAAATTGTGAAGTCAGTGGTGAATATTTTACAACTTTGAGAAAGGAGTAATAGCTCTCAACCAGGTGAGTTCATTCAACTCTCTTTAAAATTCAGTAATTAATATTGAATTAGATATTTCAGATGTACGCATGAATATGTTTAATATGGGATTTGATTTAATATGGGAAAGCCAAGAAGACGATTAATAGTTATGTTATGTTAACTTCCATGCTAAAGCTTCCATATAAATGTTCAATGAAGTTGATAAACTAGATTTTATCATGATTTTGTATGCCAAGTATGATTAATTGCTTTATGCAATCTGTGAAATGATTATAAATTCTGAATATAATCTGATGCTTCATTGTGATAATAATCCCCGACGTTAATTGACAAAGTAAGGATAACTGTAGAGATTAATATTCTATATATAGAAGCGTGGAATATTTGTTGAATTGTATAGCCTTATTATACAATAGTTGAGTGATGATACATATTTATTATATTGCGATGGCTAGAAATTACATTTGGTCTAGTGGGCAACTTAGTACGGTCTAATGGGAACCGCATACTAGCTGGGGACCTATAATGTAATTCTAGTGGTGGAGTGAATTCTGAATCATCTGTGAGGGTTCCCGGTTGTTATGATCATCGATGAATAAAATCCCATTGGGAACCAGTGATTCAGAATGGTGAGGTATTGGAATGTGAGAGAATTACATTGAGGTGTAATTCGCATTTCAGGCGATAGGAAGTGTGAGAGAGTTACATTAAGGTGTAATTCGCATTTCCGGTGTTTATTAAATGATGAAGTGTGAGAAAATTACATCGAGTTGTAATTTGCATTTCATGGGTTGTTGAGTTTAATTTCTTATAAATCTAGTGGGATTATAAGAAATTGAGGTGGTTATTCTATTTAATGACTAGGTGAAATAGTCATAAGTAAAGAATAGGTGGATTCCATTGATTGAGAAAAGCTTGGTATGGTAAGATGGTTGAAAGCAGGTTGAAATATCTGTTCATGTTTAATTATTAAATTTTATTTTGATTTGAATATTCTCACTAGGCGAAAGCCTAATGTTTCAAATTAAATTGTCTTATCAGGTACAGGCTCGGGGAAGTAGCTTGGGGAGTATGATGTTAGTTGAAAGGAATCCAGACTTGACGATACTGGAGGATTAGGATATTCTTTTGGTGATTTTTGGGACAGCCTTAGATAATCTAGTTAATATTTTTGTAATGTATGAAATAGATTGATCAGATTATTTAAGATAATTAACTGTTGTATATAGAAACATACTTTTGATCCTCTAGTTTATGAAAGTCGGATATTTTGATGTTCATAACGCTTGTATTTTGAGGTTTAAATCGGCCCTGTTTTTAGGGTGTTTCACATAGCTATCCCCTCTTAGAAATTTTAGCATGGGGATCAACATAGCACAACTTTTAATAGTCCTCTTGGCTTATCTCTGACTTAATCAAGTCCATATAAACATATCTATGCATACATATAAAACATCTATTTCAATATTAATTACTGAATTTTAAAGAGAGTTGAATAAACTCACCTGATATGAAATCACACTTCCTTTAGTTCTTTTTAAACTCGTAGGGACTCCTTTCTTCACTACCACAGTTTACTGTAATATCCAATTTACATATATATACTGATATTAATTTATAAAACAGAACCCTTCACAGCTAAAAATCCTTAATCTCTTAAAATTACATCTCAAGTCGCAGTGAACTGAAGTCGCAACCACCTATTGCGATTCCAATTCCAAATCGCAACCAACTGTTGCGATCCCAACCTAAGTCGCAACCCACCATTGCGATTCCACTCCAAATCGCAACCAACTGTTGCGACTCCAAATCCAAGTCGCAACGGTCTATTGCGACAATCATAAATGTCGCAGCTCAAGGTTGCGATTTCGATGATGTTCATCCAAGTCTCAGTCCACTCTGTTCATCCTTAAACCCAGATTTTTGCAGTTTTTCACCATGAATGTTTCTGATAATGTGCAGATATGTTTAAGGTTATAAACCAAACCTACTCATGTATTCAAATTCCCCAAAACATCTATATTTCATAACAACCCATTTCTAAACTTATCTAACAATTATGAACATAAAAGTTAAGAATGGTTTACCTTGGATTTCCTTAATTACTTCCAAAACTCAGTTGAAAATTCTTTGTTTCCTCTTGCTTCTTCTTCCTCTCGATTCCTCTTTCTCTCTCGGCTTCTCTTTCTCAAAACCGAAAGAAAAACACAACTCACACACACTCACTTAGTCTATAATGACTAATTAGATGACACCTCACCCTTAATTTACATGAGTCATAAGGCATATTACCAAATGAACCCCCAACTTTAAGAGAATGACACTACAAACCCTCAAACTTTAAAGAAATATATAACACCTCATGCATAAATAAAACTCATAATAATAACCCTTAAGTTTAATATTATCAAAATAAATCTTTAAACTTTCAACATTTGTATTTTAACCCTAATTGAATTATAATACTCTATATACTTCAAGGTTACTCCAAATACAAATACATTCTAGATCTTATTAAAATAATAATAACAAAATTTAGGATGTTACAATACTCCCCAACTTGAAAATGATTTCGTCCCCGAAATCAAAGTCAAGTAAACAAATGAGGATACCTATCCCTCATACTCTCTTCTGACTCTAAAGTTACATTAGTACCTCTATGGTGTTTCCACTGTACTTTCAACATAGCTACTTCTCTTTTCATCTACTCTCACATTAGTGAGTGAAATCACATCTTCCTCTTCGGCCACCCATTTCCGAAGATAACATACTTGGAAGGTATTATGTACCCCTCCCAATTCTGGCGGAAGATCCAAATGATATACTTGTAAACTAATCCTCTTAGAGTAATTATTATAATCAAATCCATGTTTGACTACTTCTTAGTCTAGCATACCGTTATCATTTCTTTCTTGTTTACACAGAATATCCACTACACAGCTACAGTCCAAAAGGACAGTTTTTCTAAAAATGTCAGTTAATATCTCTAGCCAAATCCTCGTAACACCGAGAACTGCATTCGATGTATTTCTTTTACCTCTACTGAATACTCCAATACTATAGCTTAACGGTTACAGTATTCTCTTCACCTAAAACCAATGGGATTGAGAAGAACAAGAGTCTTCCTTTTACCCCATCATCATCACAACTCACTCTCCAGGTCTCAAAATAACATTAACATGTACCTACCTGAAATTTCCACGTATTCCATAAATTAAGCATACTCGTTACTATTAAATACTTCAATAACTACGACAGTCCATTAAATTTATGAAATTCAAAATTCAAAAAACCTGCCAAAACAAAAAGTTGAATTTTTTAAGAAAAAAATGATTAACATGTAAAATTTAAGATTAAAAAATGAAAATAAATAAAACCTAAACTACCGTCGCCGTCGTCAATGAAATTTTCTAATTACCTACATCTTCTCCTCTCAATAGCAAGAAGAACCCTAACTCAATTACCCACATCTTCTCCTCCCAAGCGACCGTCCCGGTCGTCACCACCAACCCTGGCCACCGTCTCCACAGCCCACACCAGACCCAGGTTTGTTTTTTTAACTCCCGATGCGATTTTAGTTTTGATATAGCGCATCAGTTTCGATTTTGCAACGATATTCGATTTTGAAAGTGTATATCATTTTCATTCGATTTTTCAAGTCTATATCGATTCAGTTTCAATCTTGCAAGTGTATATCGATTTCAGTTTCAAATTTTACTACTGTATATTGTTTCTGTTTCGATTTTGCCAGAGTATATTTAGTTTCAGTGTCGATTTTGCAAATGTATATATATCGATTTTAGTTTCATTTTACAAATAGTATATCAGTGTTACTTTCGATTTTCCAAGTGTATATCGGTTTTAGTTATGATTTCGCAAAGTGTATTATCAATTTCGTTTTGGATCGTGTAGGTGTTTCGATATCGCAAAGTGTATATGCATTTTAGTTTCGATGTTGCAAGGTGTTTTACATCATGAAAAAAGTTTCATTAGAATGACTTCAATATTGTGTAGGTGGACGTTTTCGTTGACTACTAAATGTTTTGGGGTATGTTTTATTAACGTCATCTAATTCTTACACACTCTTTCTTCTATAGTTTATTTCTATGGCTTATGATTAATCTTTTGGTAAAAATCTCATTCTTCCTATTCTGAGGAGAAAATGTTTGGTTACACATCCGATTCTCTCTTAATCTATTTTCCAACTCATTTTGGTTCCTTCTGAGTAGTTGATCTGATCAGGATGGACACTTTTCACTTTAAGCATGGAGATGACTTTGTAAGTGAAAATCACGATGTGATAGGAAGCAAAATATGTCCTATTTACATAGCAGAAAATACCCACAAACTGAATGATCGAGCAAGTCAGATAAAAAAAGACGTTTCGATGTATGCCTTCGTTCAGCCCTGCACCATGGAACACCAACTCAATGTTTATATTTGCTTTGTGTAACATTTCCATGTATAAAATACGCATGAAAGCATCAGTTGAACTTTGACCATAATTCTTTTTATCACTAAGAAATTTATTAGGATGTAGCTGCAAAATACAACTTTTCAATAAACTCAGTGACTTGCTTATTATAATATTCATTGTTTGATAATTGTTTAATGTGTCATCTGCATATATAGTTGGTTTCTATATATGGATCTGCCTTGGCCTCTAAACTTGAGCTTGTTCCAACTCTTTCGTAGATCCACATACGCATTGCATCAAATGGGTTTTCTTAACCTTTGCTCGCATTACAACAAAATTGGGTTTATAGGTATAGGGCGCACAAAAATATGTAAACGTCGTTATAAAATACTTTAAAGAACTTGAGTTTATCGAACCCGACCATAAAATGTAATGTGTTACAATAAGTCTATAGGATGTTTTTAGACGTCTTAACAAGTTTTTTTTAGAATATTTCTAAAATAAAGTGTTGTATTAGCTATTTTATAGGATACTATTTAAAAAGTTTGTTCTATAAGCAAATATTTTATAAAAAGATAGGTTTATAGCACATTTTTTCAAAATTATCTTATAGAACAGCTATTAGAATACTTTCTTTTAAAAAAAAAGTCCAAAAAACTTGTTAAAATGCTCAAAACCATTCAATAAACATATTATAACATTTTCTGATACCACCTACAAAACTGATAGGATTGGCACCAAACCTTTTGATACAACATCATCTCGGTCTAAAGTCATCGGTTGAATTCAATTGGATCCGAACCTTGGTCCATAGCATATGCAGCTTCAAAAGGCCTCTTTTCAAATCATTGATTTGATTCTAATTCTTCTCAAAAGCGTGGAAGTCTATCATCGATTGCTCTATCTTTATGGCTACTTACGAAACGTAGTGACGGACCCCATGTGCACCTTTAACTTGGATCTTTTAAGGTCTTTTTGTTGCAGTTTTTTGGTTGATTTTGAGAGACCTTGTATGTTTCCGGTTGATTTCGAGAAACTTTTTCTGTTTTTTTGGTAAATGCTCTTTGTATTTTCTAATATCGTGGAGCACCCATCAAAATTTAGCAGGCACATCTTATATATCAAAAGAAATTCTACTTATGAAAATAAGTTGTGTGGGTGCACAAAACCGTTCTCGGGCCTTAATTAATAAGTCCACTTGACAACGCTCCCCACACTCATCCACACCATGTGCTTTTAAGGTATGATAATCTTGAGAAGATGGAGGAACGTTTTATTTCTTTTGTTGATTTGACATTTTAATTTCTCACTAGAAAAGTTTGTTAACCACTCCATGAATCAAGTACACTCGGTAGCTCTCACGGTTTGTCGTCCTTGTTAGGCTTCTATCTATTCCCTAGTAATTCTCGTCCCATAGAAAATGATCGAGTGAGAGGTTTATGGAACAAATAAGAGGTTATTAAATTCTTACCAAACAATATTCGCCTCTGGCTGAATCAAAGGTGGGCTATGAATGATGTCTTTTACGTAAGTGTTAACTGAATTTAAGTCATATATGATTGTGTCTCCTTTTAAGTATTTGGTCTCTCATACTAAATTTAAACATGGTGCATTTTAGTCTTAGTTGTTATGCACTTAGGGTGCATTTGGTACACAAACATGACATGATAGGACAGGACAAAACAAAACAATTGTTCGGCGTTTGGTAAGACATGATTAGGCTGGACAGAACAAAACAGGACTAGTAAAATGACCGATTTACCCCTAGTAAGTTTTTAGTGTTTTTTTTACCATATAATCGATCTAAATGAAAATTAACAAATAAACAAAACAACGGTAATGTATCAACAATCAGAACCAAAAGCGTCTAATATATCAACAATCATGAAACCAAATTAAATCAGTGTCTATGTAAATCAAAATGAAAGCATGTAATGCAGTACATCATATCCCATGTAGAAGAAATCACAAAGCATCAACTATGATTTAAATGATTACCACAACGATGGTTACCAAAACTCGGGAAATGACAACGCATCCAGAAGACTTGAATTGAGATGGTGGATGGAGAGAGTCGATCTTTAATTTCTTTAGGAGAGAGTCGATCTTTGATTTCAGTGGTAGATGTAGAATCTGATTCGTTTTAATCTGAGAAGAAGTCAATTTCGATGGTGTAGGAATAACTCGATTCTGTTTCATCCAAGAAGAAGTCGATTTTGATGATGGGGGAAGATGTCGATTTTGAAGATAGAGAAGAAGTCGAGCTTGATGATGGGGAAGAATCGATTTTGATGGCGGGGGAAGAATTTCAGTTTGATGATGGAGGAAGAAGTCGGTTTGATGATGCAGAAGAAGTCAATTTCGATGATGGGGAAGAATCGATTTTGATGATGGGGGAAGAATTCCAGTTTGATGATGGAGGAAAAGGTTGATCTAGAGGCGTGAATTTGAGAATTGCATTCGGGTTAATTTTTTAGGGGTATAGTGGTACATTAGGTCTTGTTCCACTTAGTTTCAGGGGTAGGAGGGAACAAAAGTGTTCCACATTTGTCCAAGTTAGTTCTAGTGTGTTCCATTTTAAGCCATGCCAAAAGTGGTACATGGTTTGTTCTGTCATGTCATGTCCACCCTACCAAATGCACCCTTAGAAATTTTTCATTATACTTGGATGTGTTTCATACATGCTTTCAAGGTTCTAAATGACGTGAGGCGTGACGTGGCAGCGAGGCCAAACCTCAAGTCTTAGGAGCCACGACGATGCCATAGCGTTTTCAAGGCGTGGCTTATAGCGTCAAATTTCTAATTCATATATAATATTATATATAAAAACGTATGTTTTGTAGTGTTACTCATTAGTAACAAACAAGTTAAATTAGACTATATATTAACTTGCAAATAATTAAGATATTAAAAATGTAAGAAAAATCAAATATCGCATTACGAAAACTGTGCATGTAATGATGACATGCCTTTTAGGTGATATTATACATGCAAAAATCGTATTAGTATTCTTAACTCGGTTACATCTTTTGTATTCCTTTTGTTTAGCGTTGCCTTCTAAAAAAGATGTATAACAGCATGGACTCAATGGTCGACGTTAACGTTCTTTTTGCCGTAATGAAAATAATGGTAAAAACATGCCAAAAAGAACATTAGGTAGTCAAATGGATAATCAAATCTGATGCTTGCCCATTAATAACACCATAGTACAAGTCGAGGTGCACGCCGCCATCGGTAATGGAAACCTCGGAAAGCAGTTGATAAACACTCAACTTCTGTGTTGGTAAAGAGTCGTGCCATGTTTTTTTTAATTGTCCATGTAATTTTGACGGTTTACCGACAGCATTCCGTAAAAAAAAAGATAAAAACCCATTAGACAGTTTTACTGACCCACTTTTTCCCGACGGTTGTTTCTCATCGAAAAGTCTACATAATGTTGTTTCCAGCGGTTTCTTCCATTGGTGATACCTTGATTTTTATCACCCACGGTTAAAAAAGAACTCCCTAAAATCACTCCCCGACTTCATCGTTCTCTCTATGATTTGTGAATTGTGTGTCCTGCTCTGAATGGGCCTTAAATTCTTTCTGGTGATATCTGCCGTGTAAGCCATGCTCATGTCTAAAGAGTTCCCCGTTTTATAAAGAATTCGAGTCTGTAAAAATGAGAAAGGAGAAAATGCAAGATTCTTACTAATTATTCTCTTTCGGAGAACTAGATACGACCCGCACACAATTCGACGTGAAACATCTAAAATCTAAAGCCAGAAACTTGAAACTTGAAAGAATAATTTTGTTTCATGTTCAATTTTATTCTTCATCACACGGTGTCTTATTTGTTTTATGTGTTTTTAAATCGCATACGAGGAAACACATGTTAAGCAACCCATATTCGATATATTATTTTTTTTTTAATTTTTTGAGTGATTCGGGAATTAAGTTAATGGAGTTGAATGTTAATATCTAAATCTAAAATATATAAATTTTAGGGAAATTAATTAAAATACCTAAAGTTTTACTTTGACTTACAAAAATACCCACTTTGTAAACCATTTTATCAAAATACCCATTTTTTCCGCGATACGATCCGGGGTGAATTTTGAAAAAAATTCATCCGAGTGTCCCGCGGCACATGTGATTTTTTGTGATTTTTATTTCATATTTACACTTTCAACCCTTATAATTATTTACTTACTTTATTTTATACCTTTTACTTTTCTAATTTTAATTTTACACCTTCATCATATTAACACATATAATCGTTTATTAACTAAAATACGTTAAAAATACGTTTTAATTTTAACAAGTTACACCATTGTAATCGTCTCTTCGATACCTTCGAAATAAGCCTAATATTGAATATTTTTTGATTTAATTATTTTATTATATATCATATATACTACATAAAAATATTTTTAATATTTACAATTCATAACATTATAGTTAATTATTTAATTTATGGTACATCTCTTATTTTTTCAATTTTCGTTTTACACTCTTATCGCATTAACATAATAATCATATATGAGAGTAATCAAGTAAGAATGATTAAACCATTAAGCTCTTGAATAAATTGAGAAATGTAGAAGATTAGAATTTAGAACAATTTCTCTCTTGGAGGCCACTCTCTAAAACACACACACACACACTTGGTAGCTATTCTCAAATGACCTCTCACTCACACAAACCCTACAATTGGGTATTTATACCTTTGACCAACACAATACCTATTTTGACTTTGACATTTGTTGACTAATACAAATAGACTAAATCTTGAATACATTTGTGTACTAACAATCTCCTCCTATGGATTCAAGATTTAAAAATTTATGACGATAGTCTTCAGCTCTTTAATCTTCAGATAGGCTTTATCTTCAAGAATCCACTTTGGCGGCTTTAAATCTTCATTAGGCTCTTCCGAAACAAATAGTCACAAAGTCTTGAAAACACGAACTTCAAATTTGTGTAGCATTGATCAAGGTCTTCAAAACAAAATCTTTATATCTTCGAATCTTCGATCTTTGCAGCTTTGACTTTTGGAAAATTTCTTCAGTCTTTGAATTATGAACAGGATTTGAGGTTTAACGGGCTTTGAACTTTAAGACATTCTTGAATAATCTTTAAGCACGAATTGTCTTTGTATCTTCACGCATTTGATCATCTTGAACAAACTGTCTAGAACTTTTCTCTCAGAAACACTTTATCTTGAACTTCTTTGACTTTGGCAAATATCAACTTGATTCTTGGAAATTGAAATATTTACCTTTTCTTCTGTTTGATATTTCTCCCCCTTTTTTATGACTGTGAGCATCATGATCCTCAAAATTCTTTTCAATTTCAGCAGTCTTTGAATACCAGAAACAATCTCCTCCATTTGATCTATTTATCCGTCAATTCCAAAAATGTTTATCCGAATCTTTTCAAATTCAGATAATATAGAAGTGGTAACCCTGAAACAACGGATGAGACAATTAAAATTCCTGTAAGTTGCACAAAGCCACTTAGTATAACGAATGTACTTTGGAAATGAGCTTTTTGATGTCCACTCTTCCAGGGCTTCCATTCAAACATCGAAAAAAACAAAGGAAATTCTATGAACGTTATGACAAGAAAACATATTCCTTGTGTGTACGTGCAAGTGTAGAAATGATTGAAGCAACTTATGCTTGAATATTAGGCTCAAATTGTGTAAACTGTTGAGACAGCAACAAGTTTTCCACGGACTCAATGTGCATGATTGAAGTGCAAAGGTGGGGCAAACTTCCTTCTTTTCAATATCCAAACCTTCGGAGTGAAGATTAGATAGATAATATGATGCATCCTCAAGAAAATTGAAACATTTCTTTGTTGAGAAAGAAATGAGTAGCTGGTGGGGTTAAAGCAAGAGTTGGCATGGGCTAATTGCCTGTTTCAATGGGGGTCACCAAAGAATGTGAGCCAATCAGTAATGTGGTTGCCCGGCTCAGAAAGTGGTTGATGCAGAGTTCTCATATTCTTTTAACTCTGTTCTTACACCCTCTTTCTTTTTTTCATTCGCTCACTTCTAACCAAACTCTCTTTTTCATTTTATCTCAGCACAATGAGATTACTCAACCGAATGAGTTATCTCCCCCACTCTTTGATTTCGACCCCTCACCCCTCAATCACTCAAGGATAACTTCTTGGGTAGGAAACACTGGTTAACGTGGATCCGTAGAAGTTCTTTTAAGCTCTCACACTATTTCCCATGAAATGTTGTCCTAAAAGATATGTTGCTCAACAGTATAACTTGAACAAATAAGAATCTTTAGCATTTGAATAACATTATCATCAGAATGTATGCTCCTCAATAATATCATGAATATTTGAGCATTTGAACGTTGAAGATTTCTCAAAACAATAATATTGAAAGAATGAAATGAATTCGAAAGACTTGTTTGAGAATCTGACAATGTATCAATCAGATAAAAAATGATACATAATCATGAACGCTTAGGGTATCAAAGAATTGGATGTTGTTTATATGAACAAATATAAACAATCTATGAATGAAACGGTTATGCTCTTACGCTGAAATGAAGTATGATGCTCAACAAAATTTGAAATACAAACGGGAGTATTACCATAAAAAAATGTTTCGTTTTGAGATATGGTAATAACAAAGTCAAAAAGAAGCTGAACCGGTGTGTATGAATATTTGAAAGTATAGAAAAGATAATACACAAGTATTAATATTTAGACACACACGGTCAGAAACAATGATGAAATCCGAGATATACATGAAAACATTTAAAACACACTTCTAAAATTATAAAATCTGATTGAATTAGAGAAGTGGTTTGAACATTTAAGAACAAGTTTTTCATGCTTGAAAGTCGTTCTTCTTTCAAACAATCTCAGATTGAGTTCAGAAGATACTTACAGTGCTAAACAATTAAGCTCCTCCTCAAACTATGATTGACTGATTTAAAATCGGATAAGCTCCCCCTCAAAATCTGCAAAGATCTTAATTTGACAAAATTAACACATGTAACAGTCAAAGTCTAATTTTTATTTATTTATTTATTTTATTTTATTTATTGGAGATTGAGAACGAGTCCTGATCTGATATGATCAGAAGTCAAACACATTGAAAGCGCGGGTTCTAAACTGAAGTGTTTAGAAGCCATAATCATCATTGAAGTCCGGGTTCTGAACTGATTTATTCAGAAACCATAAACTTTTATGCTCAGGTTCTAAACTGATGTGTTTAGAAACCATTAATCTGTAGAAAGATATATCAATAAGCTCAAAATATATCAAGAATAAAGAAATTATCCCCCTAAAATTATGCAAGTAGTTCAACATAGGTATTCTTCTTCAAATCTGCACAATTCGCTTCTATTTCCTAGTCATGTGTTTGGTATAGTTCTGACAATCAGCACCACACATGATAAACCTGCAAAACAGATTAAGTAGATTTTGGTACCCAATGGAACTTGGGTCCTGGCTTGTTATATGCAGTTCGATTTGAATAAATATTATAAGTTCCATACCAGTACTAAACATTTTCTTTCTTGACAAAATCATGAGTTCCACAATAAGAACAACATATTTGCTTTTGTGCTAACCTAATCAAATGATTTGCAGAATAAAAAAGATTAGGTTTAACAAAAGACTTACCTTTAGAAGTGTTGTTCTTCTTGTTCACCTTAGGTGGAGGAACATATGACTTTGGGGCATCTCTTTCAGGTGAAGATCCTTTCACTTTCCAAACCATCTTTACAGGCTTAAAGATAGGAGTATCTGGACTTGTAGCAGCATGGTTATAGAAAAGATTAGAAGGGCGCATCTGATCCTTTGAAGGAGTGTTTGATTTGACGGACTTTACCGAAGAAAGATGTTCATGAACTGAACCAGAAGCAGTCTTGAACGAATATTCCGATGTAGTTGAATCATCATACGGCGATTGAACAGTAGTATCGGCACTAAATTGTTCAGATAATTCAACTTTGAAGTTAATTGCTTCCAGTTTCTGAACCTTGTCGGACAGAACATTCCTTTCTTGAGAAATCAAATCAAGTTTCCTCTGTAGATCAGATTTGATCTTCTGCTCTTTCATAGCTTCCGTTGCTAAAGCAGACAACTTCCTCGTTAGCTTTGAGATTTCAGCCTGAAAGATCTTTCTTTCATTAGAATAGACATCTTTCACACTCTTTGTTTGAAAATCTTCAATTTTCTTCTTTTCATATTCTTTTCTTTTGATGTCTAATTCTTTCCCCAAATTAGATATTTTCAGTGAAAGCTCAACAATCTTTGCTTCAACGGATTTTCTTTTAGCATTCAAATCTACTTTTTCCTTCTCAAACTTTTCCTTTTCGAGAAATAAAACTTTTTCAAAATCAGAATTTTGTTTTGAAAGTTTTATGCATCTAAGCTCTATAGCTTTCTTTTCTTCAAAACATTTCTTTGAAAACTCAGAAAATTTCTTTCCAAAACTTGCCTTTTCATTTGCAAAAGATATTCTTTCTGTTTCTAATTCTTTTCTCTCTTTTGCAATCTCCATTTGTAAATTGGAAATTTTCTTAACAAACTCAGAGTTCTCATGCTTTAGCTCAGCATTTTCAGTTACCAATGCTTTTACTTTTTCCTCTCTCTTCTTCGTCTCATCTCTTTCTTTCTCAAATTCTTCTCTTTCCTTTCTCTTCACTTGTTCAAGACCAGATATTTTCTTTGTTAGCTCAGCGTTCTTTTCTATCAAAGCAGTTTTAATGTTGATTTAAAGTACAAGGGTTAAACTGTATTTGATTAAACTAGAGCCTATTAGTGAATGGTCCGTGGGCTTGTTAACCACGGGCCCATCATATTTAATGTTGATTAGCTTGGAAAAACAAGCTAATCATCTCTTAGCTTTTTGTTTCGTATTGTAAATTCTCTATGAAAGTTAATGAAAGGGATGACGTATTGAAATCATATTTCGTACTATTTACATCATATTTTGATTTCTAAACTGTTGCACGGATCTGGTTCTACAATTGGTATCAGAGTAGACAGACGAATTCGATTTAAAGTCTCATTCATTGATTTCTGGTTAGTTTGACTTTTCCACGTCTGACTTTTCTTGATTTTTCAAATCTGTGATTCTGCTTAAATTGTTCAATTTTGCTTGTTGGGTTGTGTTAGCATCATAATTATAAGTAATTCTGCAGATTTTCACACCCTAATTCGTTCGTTTGGTTGGTCAATTTTGCAAAATAAGTTCAAAGTTTTTGGTAGTGTTCTTAATCAAAAATCGAATTTTTATCATCAAAACGTGTTCTTTTTGCATTGAAATCGATTGGACTAGTGTTATTTTGTGTTTGGCATTATTACTAATCTTCCAGGATCGATTTTGGGCAACCCTAATCGAAAAATCGAACGATTTGAGCAAAACAGCCGCAGAATCCGGATAAACCAGCCGCGGTTTCCGGACAAGTTGCTAGTGTCCGGACGTTTGTGTGAATCCCATCCGGACATCTCCAATTCCATCCGGACTCCTCGTTTTTCTGGGTAAGTTCTGCAATCCGGGTAAGTCACCTTTACTTAAACAATCCGGGTAAAATTTGTATCCGGAAACCCAGTGTTTCCGGACATATCTTATACGGATAATCCACTGTACCCGGAAACTTCAGTGTATCCGGAATCATCTCGCATCCGGTAACCTCTGTTATCCGGAACGTTTGTGGTATCTGTTATCCAGAAAGCATACACTGTCCGAATTCTCTCAAGTTATCCGGACTCTTCCTCTTATCCGGACTCTTTCATTTTTCCGGATTCTCTATCCGGAAACCACCCGGATTCCACATTCCGGGAGCTTTCTGAAACCTAAGTCGCAGGAGGGGGACATTTAAGTATCCTTGATACTGTTCCACTTTGAATCGAACCAACGTCTGACGATCACTCCAGTGCAACTGAAGATGTCTCCTGCCGATGGAGAAAAGGCAACAACAAGTCAGGTAAGTGAATCTACTGCTCAAGAACTTTTTGATCAAATACAATCTCTTACTGATCGGTTAGGTTCCCATGAGGCCACTACTTGCGAACAACTTCTTGAAATCAGATCTCTATCTGAAAATCTAGATGTTCAAACGCGTATAACTGAGAAATATAAGTCCGAAAATGCTATCTTAAAAGAAAAATGCAAAATTCTTACGATAGCACCTAAGGACTTACGGGCCAAATTATCTGAACTTCAGTCACAGTTTGATCAGTGCTTGAATGAAAAAGCAGAAATTGTTTATCAATGCTCTGCTCTTCAAATTCAGCACAAGGAGTTTGTAAATAAAATCACTGATCTTGAAACAAAACTCCACAAAAGGGGTCAAACTGATCAAACCATCTTTCTAAATAAACCTAAAGAGTTCACATACTTTAACAAAGAGTGGGGAATCGGATATGATAACCCACACTATTTGAAAAAGGGAAGATGGCATGTACCCACTCTGTATGATTTTGCTTGTTTTGGATTAGATAAAAAGTATCCAGAATATGCAATCCAATGGACTGGTCCTCTTGAACCTGAAAAGGAAGAGGAAACCGAGGAATATAAGCGCGCACACAAACGAGGAATACAACTTCCGTTTTGTTATGAACCTTTGAATTATTCCTATAAAAAGAACAAAAAGTATCTCTCAAATGACTACTTCGACCCTTACAAGGTTGCTAAGCCCAAGGATTCCTCCAAAAAGGATGAGGACCAAGCACCCGCAACCAAGAATGAGACGGGCGAGTTTAAACTCTATGTTCCCCCTCTCATCTTGGAAGCAAAGATTGTCGAGTTGGAGGAGTCGTGTGAGAAAGAAAGGTCTGTTTTTCAAAACGAAAAGAAAGCGCTGATCTCTGAGATCGAGAAACTCAACTCTGAAAAACTTGAGAATCTAAAACCGGTCAAAACCGAAGTTGTGTCTGATGAAGGACAGGAAATCCTCCGGTGTGAAATCAATCGACTCACATATCAACTGTCTGCTTTGGCAACGGAAAAGATGGAAGAGTATGCGAGAAATGGTCAGCTTCAAGAGCAAATTGACCAACTCCAATCTGAAAAGCAGATTTCACCCGAACTTTCCTCAAATTCATCTGATACGTCTTCGTGCAAAGCTTTCCTAGGCAAGATTTCTACTTCACAAGACGGTCAAGATTCTCAAGACGAGAGTGTTTTAAGGAATTTGAACTCAGATTTTTTCTTAGCTTCCGCACCAAATTTCCCAAAGCACACAAGCACAAAGAGTTCCTCGCCTTCCTCACCTGACTCAAGTCCGGAAATTCCCAAGATAGATTTTTCAGAGTACATGAACTCCGAAGGTAACTGTGAAGAAGAGTTTGATTCGTTCCCCTTCGACAAACCTCTCCCAAGTCACACTGATTTTCTATCCCCAGTAGTCAATCGTCCGGTTCTTTTTCTAAGGGGTAGCAGTTCTCAAACAAAGACCCCAGCTGTGATCAAGATTTCTAAATCAAAACCAACTTCGAAACCTGTTTCCAAAAAGCAATCACAGCCGAGGCAAGAGACTGGCCCATTGACTACCGAAATTACTATTTCTCCAAGTCATTCTGACTTTTTGTCTCCGGTGATTAATCGTCCGGTCAATTTTCAAAAGGGCGACTGTTCTCAATCCAAGACTCCGGCTGTGATTAAGATTCTTAAAAATGCTTCATATTCTCAAAAACAATCACAGCCGAAGCAAAAGGCCGAACGACCGACCACTAAGACTCTTGTTTCCTCAAAAGTCACTGACCATTCTGTCCTTGTTGTTTCGAATAAAGATGGTCGCGCTAAACAAGCAAAACCAAAGTGGCCAGCTAAGGAATCTGTCAAGAAGGATGCATCAAAGTCTTTCCCAAATGATTTTAATTCTAGAATAGACAAAGACAATTATGCTTGGAATCATTGGAACCATTTTGAAGTTTCTTTTCCCGTTAAAGTTAATTCTCTTAATCAATTGATTCAGTTATCGCATGATTGTTTATGTTGTTCTAATTGTGGTTGGAATGATTTTGATGATATTCTATATAATGATTGGTATGCGCCTTATTTTGTTGGTAACTTATTTCATAAGCGTAAACCCCACAATAATAAGCAGAAACACCATTTACAACGGGGTTACCAATCAGCGGTTAAACCACAGCGGGAGACCAAACCTGCTCCTAGATGGGTTGTTCCTAATGAGGTTAAACCGGCACCCAGGTGGAAAGCAAATTCATTTCCCCCTAAAGGTGTAAATTCTGCACCGAAGAGGAAACAAGTGCCAAAACCAGTTCCCACAAACGGTGTAAAACCTACACCTAAGGGGAAAGCTGTGTCAAAGCAAGTTCCTCAAAGAGGTGCCAAACCTAACTCTCCCGGACCCAGGCAAATCTGGGTACCGAAGGTTCGCTAAATTTGTTTTGCAGGACGGTCATGTGTGACTCTTAGACACTGGATGCTACACACACATGACCGGAAAGAGGGAGCTGCTCACGATCTACAAGGAACAATATTAAGAAGACGTGAGGTTTGTCTATACCTGTGCTTTAACAAGCTGCTCATGTGTTTAGGGGGAGCATGATTAGCTATCAGGTATGTCATTCTACTGTTGAGGGGGAGCATCACACACAATGTTTTTAAAAAAAAAATGCTGAAAAGTTCTTTTTATGTGTGTAGATACTCCCGTGTGCACTTCACTCTACGCGCACATTCTGAGGGGGAGCAAAGCCATCCCCATGCTCAGTTTGAGGGGGAGCGAGAGAAGGGTCATTTTTAAATCCAAACAGTCCTATTTTGGCAAACTCTACAAGGCCAGAGAAATTTTTGTGCACATCCCAGAGTATCCGGACAGTCCTATTTTGTCCGGAATGCTCACCTTTATCCGGAATCTATCCTGCCATCCGAAAACGGTTGCTGTCCGTACACCTTTTGTCCGGATACAATGGTTTGTCCGGAAACTGTTGTTTTTCCAATATGTTGTCCGGACACCTCTGTGTTTGTCAGTTCAGTACCTGTTTCATCACTACCTGTCCTCCATCTGTTTTAGATTGAGCCACTTAATGCAAAGGTACGCACCACAACTTGTTTATCCGCCTCAGTTTCTAACTTTGGGTCTTTTTACAGATATTCCATGGCGGATCAACAACCTCAATCCGAGGGGAAAAGTCACACTGTTTTTCTTACAAAGTCTAAATATTTTTTCTTGTGTTGATATCACTCTCACTCCGAGGGGGAGCAAGTCAATCCCCATGTATGTTTTGAGGGGGAGCAGGATAATATCCGTGCTATGCATATACCTGAAACCCTACCTGTTATAGCATATAGACGAGAGTTAGGGAATCCCATGGTCCAGCCAGAACCGGAGGGACCTTCCCCGGGACATAGAACATGTGAGAAGGAGGGAGTTAAGGTCGAAAGCGAACCAAGAAGATCGAGCCGTAAAGATAACGAGGCTCAAGAGCGAACCCAACCGAGAGATATCCGGGTCGCCACATCTGCTATCCCGTCTCATACGTTGAAATGGGGTATTGAAATAGCCTCCGTGGACCCAGCGGAGCAATTGTACAACCCCCTTGTCCACTCATCCGTCTCTCAAAAGACGGATGTTTCAGTCTTGCATGGGGATTTAGTACAACTTCCACTGGTCTCTCATTTGGAGGGTTCTGGTGTTGAAACAAGAGACCAGCCTCCCCCGGTCTCGCTTTCATTTCGTGCACAATCGAGTCTAGCGCCTTTCGATATTGAACATTCTTCGGCTAGGACACTCGATGCAGAGCAACACCAAGTCGAGACTCTTCGTGACTCGACCAGAACCACCATAGTGTCTTCACCTCTAGGTGGAACACAAGGATCAGCGGGAAATCCTACCACAGCTACCACTTTGCCAACTGTGAACATAGGTGGCTCTGCTTCTGTGGCAGATGCCTCAACGGGAACTCTAAGTGAGCCCGGCGTTATTTTACCCGACTTTGTGTCAAAAGGGTCTCTGGACAGCACCCTTGAGGTTGTCCGAACATGTAGCCGTTGAACTTGCCAAATCGATGCGTGCTATCAAAGGAAAGGGCCACCTCGTCGAACTTGAAACCGTCTCTGAACCTCCACCGACTCAATAGCAACCTATCTATTCGGTGGAGACGCTAAAGACGATGCTGTTGGCCCAACTGCTCCAGGAATCTGACACCACCGCATCTACTGAAGCAGACCTGATCTCCGTTCTCCGATCACAGGTCACTGCTCCATCTTCGTCTATTATCTCGCGCCTCGACTCCATTGACTCGACCCTCGAGAACTACAATAAAGCGTTAACCACGCTGTCCGAGAGGGTCCGTTCACTCGAAGACACTTGCAAGAGTCAAGCCGACGGTCTCAAACGCAAGCACGATGACCAGGATGTTCCTGATCACCGTGAGGGGGAGAAGCGTCTACGCCAAACCGAGACCGCCCAGATCATGACTGCCGAAACCACAACAGCGGTTCAACAGGAACCCCCAACTGCGGCAACTACATCAGAAGCAACTGAAGCCGAGTTGCCATTAGCAGACATGGTCATAGATATGGAGATTTCAGATGAAGAATACCCGACGGTTGAAAAGCCCGAGGGTTCAACACAGGAACTGGTCGATTTTGACTCTTCAGACAGATCAATACTGGACATGATAGATCCAGAGTGTGAAACCAACCCGGAAACCGAAGATGCATGGTACGAAAAAGCCGCCAGTACCGTAAATCTCCAGGTAAACTTGGTCTTCCCCACTGATGAGGACGACGACATTGATTACGATCAGTTCCTGCTCCAAAACTTATATGGAGCATCTCCCATTCACTATGCTCAACCCGCCGGAACATCTTCAACAAGACCTGAGTGTACTACTTCCGATCTTCCGACAACTGCTCCTCCCACGACAGCTTCTGATCTTCCTCCCCCTCCTCAACAGCAACAAATCCGCTGGGAGAAGATCACGGTACTTATCCCTCATCTGGAGGAATCTTTAAAGAAGTTGTTCGTCCACAGACTTCGCCCGATCGAGCCGACCTTTTGCCTTGGTATTTACAACCTCGACCCCTAATACCAACAACGTTATATACTTGCAATGCAACGGTGTCTTCCAGTCAGTCAAGTCAGAACAAAGCATCAGATCACAGAGGTTCTTAACATCCATTCACGCCGCATCATGAGGATCGTCTATCCAGTCTTCACCGTTCGCCGCGAAGATGGTAATGAATGGAGATTCTCTGAAGCCGACTTCAAGAACCTCCGACCACTCGACTTTTTGGTATTACTGAAAGACTTACGTTCAAGAACCATCCGACCGCTAGAGATTACAAAGGCACTCGAAGCTGTTCGTCGACACCTGGTCCGTACTATCATGATATCATACTTAACGGATTTTCAAATGGCTGTCGAGAACATGGCTAAGAAAGTCAATCTGATAAAACCAAATCTGAAAGCTCCTGAACTGAAGATGTATCCCGAGAACTCACTTCTTCTACAACCTGAATTCGGGATAGTCTACAACAATGAACAGAACGAAAAGAAGTTTCTGCGATTCAGTCAGGTAGATAGATTTTGTGACGGAACGCTTCTAAAGGTCAGAGATGCTCTTCGAAAGATTATTCAGCACGAGTCTGAGAATCCAAAGCATTCGTATGTCCCGAATCCAAATGAAACAACTGCTCGGGAAGCTTTGGAAATGATTGAAGATTGCATCGACTATCGCCGTGCAATCAGATTCTTTGAGGTTCACTTCGCGTTGCGCAAACGATACGTATTCAATTGGCAAGAGCTAGAGCGCGAACTTGAACTTCAAATCAAAGGGGGAGATTGTTAGAGCAGTTTTAATGTTGATTTAAAGTACAAGGGTTAAACTATATTTGATTAAACTAGAGCCTATTAGTGAATGGGCCGTGGGCTTGTTAACCACGGACCCATAATATTTAATGTTGATTAGCTTGGAAAAACAAGCTAATCATCTATTAGCTTTCTGTTTCGTATTGTAAATTCTCTCTGAAAGTTAATGAAAGGGATGGCGTATTGAAATCATATTTCGTACTATTTACATCATATTTTGATTTCTAAACTGTTGCACGGATCTGGTTCTACATTTTCCTCCAAAGAAAGCATCAGATTTGCTTGTGTTTTCAGCTCATCAAATATGTTTATATAAACAACAATAAGTTTATTTTGTTCTGCAATTTGAGCCATATATTTAAAATTATCGCTCTGAATTAGGCTAGCTCTTATACTTTCTTTTTCAAGTTCTTTTTCTAAATGGTTTATCTTCTGAGAATCACACCACCAACTTGGATATTTCGACATTGTTATCTGAAATGTTAAAATGAAAGATCGTTAGCAGATACTTCGTGAGAAGTAGAATTTGTGCGCTTGTACGATCAGAGAAAATCGATTAAAGTCAGAAACATATTTCAAAAATAAAATTTGAAAAACAAATTGTAAACTTGTCTCCAAAAATTAATTTCGAAAAATTAATGCGGAATACTGGACTTTAAATCGTCAAACATGCAAAACACGAGAAAAATATATCAGTTACGGTTAATTGTAGGTAAAAACTGATAAAATGACGAAAAATGAAAATTAATGAAGAAAAATGACTAAAACTGACAACTTACAAAACTAAAATGAAAAAACAAGGACTAAAAGTGTAAAATACTACCACTTATAAATGACAAGGACTAAAAATGACAAAAATTCTAAAATTAAGACTCAAAGGACTAAAAATGAAAAATCCTAAAAGAAAATAAAACTCAAAAGACTAAAAATGTAAACATCTAAAAGTTTAAAACTACAAGAACCGAAAATGACACAACCTAAAACTAGAAGTCCAGGGACTGAACTTGTCAGTAATTAAAACTCTAACTATAGGGACTCAAAGTGACAGATTCTAAAACCCTTAACTAGACTTAACTGACTCTTAACGGAAGGACTAAAAATGAAATAAACTTAACGGGAAAACCAACGAAAATGTTAACAAAGACTAACTAACCTAACTAACTTAGACTTAACTACTTTAGGACTAACAAAGTAACAAAATTTAACAAAATAAACAGAAAAACTAACTGAATCTAACACTACTAACGGAAAAAGGACCAAACATGTAACACAAACTAACGGAACTAACGGACCATCGTTAGTTACTGTTCATCACCACCAACTTCAGATCTGAGAATTTCAAACTCGATTTTCCTTCTGTTTTTTTTTACGTTCTTAGATCACAAAACAAGGATTTGCAACACTTAAATCGAGATCATACAACGGTTTCCGACGAATCTTGAAATTTTCGGCGAAGTGTGGTTTTTCCGGTGGCTTGTGACAAAGGTTATCGCAACTGAGGTTTGCGATAAGAAGAGTTGCGATAGTTTTGGGTTGCGATAGTTTTGAGTTGCGATAGTTATGAACTCCGGCAACAGAACCGTTTTTCCGGCGATAAGAAGAGTTGCGATAGTTATGAAAATCAGTTCTGAAACTTGCAGTGTGATTCAAAACAACAACAATGTAGATTTGTAAACAAAATCAATCCAAAAACACAAACAATTTCAAAATTTTGAAAATATTCAATAAAATCTCAAAATCTTTCAATTTCTTAAAATTGATAAAAAGGATTGGATTGAGGCACAAATTCGAATATGTTAGGCTCTGATACCAATTGTGATCCCAGAACAAGTAATCAATCCATGATTTCAATAAGATGGCCACCAATATATATAGAATTAAGCTCAATCACACCAAGTACAAAGATGAATTCTAGAGAGAATAACTATGTGTGTGTACTTGTGTGAAATGGTAAATGATGACCTAATGATAATCTAAACATAGCAAACATTATATACCTAGGGTAAACTATGACCCTATTACAAATATGGTTCCTCTACTTGGTACAATCATATATTAAGCACTAACAATCTCCCCCTTTGTACCAATGTAGAGGCAAAAGATTTAGACGTCTACCGGGGTCACGTACTTCTTTCGAATGCCAAAGATGATCTTGAATCTTCGCAGGAAGTGTCGGTAGTCCTTCCGGTAGATGATGGCTTCAATCACTTGGTTGATCAGATCCTTTTCTTTGTCAGTGAGCTTTACCTCTCCATTTGTATCCAGACGTAGCTTACTTTCCAGGTGAACCAAAATTATCTTCAGAGTACCCTCACAGAACTTGTTGATTTCAGTTACTCTCATTAATATCTTCTTTGAGTCGGTATCAAGGTAGACAACCCCGAGCTCAGGATTTTTCAGTACGGTGTAGGTGGGGATACCTTTAATATCAGGCAAACGTCTATTTGGTCTTCTTTTGTTCACATTAGCTTGATGAGATTCAAAAGCCATCTGGAAATCTATAAGGTATGAGAACTTCAGAATATTTCTCATAAACTTCTTCACACTCTGGTAAGCAGCGTCGTATTCAATATTCTTTTCCGGATGGGTGGCTAGGAGATTGTAAAGGCTCAGAAGATCATCAAGTTTCAGACTCTTGAAGTCAGCCTCAGAGAACACGCATTCAGAGCCATCAGATCTCAAGACGGTGAACTCAGGATAAAAGACATCAAACAACTTTGGAGATTCAACCTTCAGCAACTTCATAATCAAGTTGTCCGATCTGACAACACCTGTTTCTCTGTCTTTATTTTTCATGACGTATAGAAACTCGATCTTCCTCAGTGACGGCCAGTCTTCAATACCATAAACTTTTTCCAAGTTGATTCGCTGAACTTCCCGTACATATAATTCTTTCCTTAGAGTCTCTAGATACGGAGTCAGGTGTAACACCCCCCTTACCACGACACAATATTGTCCGCTTTACCCCACTGGCTCACCGCTTTGTTCTTGGCGACCTGGCAAGGACTTCGCAAGGACTTCCCAGGAGGTCACCCATCCTGGTACTACTCCCACCCAAGCACGCTTAACCACAGAGTTCCCAAGGAACCCGCATGCTTGTGGCCCCAAAACGCGTTGTGTCTGGTAAGGCCAAGGTTTACTAATATACCCAGCATCTCTCCTGTCCACGACCGATGTGGGATATGCCTAAGGTGTTACACACACCCCCCCCCCTCAGGGACTCATCGTCCTCGATGAGGTTTGCCCCACATCTCGAACGGTACAGGAGTGGCTCTGATACCATTTGTAACACCCCCCTTACCACGACACAATATTGTCCGCTTTGCCCCACTGGCTCACGGCTTTGTTCTTGGCGACCTGGCAAGGACTTCGCAAGGACTTCCCAGGAGGTCACCCATCCTGGTACTACTCCCACCCAAGCACGCTTAACCACAGAGTTCCCAAGGAACCCGCATGCTTGTGGCCCCAAAACGCGTTGTGTCTGGTAAGGCCAAGGTTTACTAATATACCCAGCATCTCTCCTGTCCACGACCGATGTGGGATATGCCTAAAGTGTTACATCAGGATAGCAATTCTTTCGCCCGTAGCTATGTATCTCGGTTCAGCATCAATGACTACCTGATAGACTCTAAGTTCAGCCTCAAGTACTGGATCTATGATCTTCCCATCATGAATTACCGGATCTTGTGAAGCTGAAGTACCAACACCCGGATCTATTGTTTCAGGTTGTAGAGGAGCATCATCTTCAGATTCAACTTCCATAACCTGACCCCCAGTAGTGTCAATAACATCATCTAAAGCATCCACCATTTCTTCTTTGATTTTGTAGTTCAACCGCTCTTGCTCTTCCTCTGAATCAATATAAATGAGGTCAACAAGCATATCATCGGCCATCCGCTCGTCCGCTGTTCTATTGTCAACAGTCGAATGCTTTTCAACCCCAGTTATGACATCAGCTAGAACTTCAGTTTCATCCACTTGGACATGTCAGTATCCGTTGCACCTGCCCATGTCTCCCTTTCACCAGTTGACTGACCTGAACCCCCAACATCTGCAGTAGCTGTAGCACTGGATTCACCAACCCTTGCTCTCTTCTCCCCCTCATGAGAATCAAGATCATCCTGATCATCATGTCTTCGTTTCTGTGAGGCTTGAGCTTGAACCCCACAATCTTGTTCAACAACAGTGATCCGTGAGTCTAAGGACTGGTAGCCGGCAATGATGGCTTTAGTCATATTGTAACATCCCGATTTTTCGTTGTATTATTTTGTGAATTACAAGTTAACTTGGGGTTAAATTTGTAATTGTTTAAAAGTTGTTGCTTGAAGTAGATTTTCAATTTGAGGGTTGTAGTGTCATTCTTTTAAAGTTGAGGGTTTATTGGGTAAAGTGTCTAGTGACTCATGGTTATTAATGAGGAGGTGGCAAACAATTAGTCATTAAGACTAGTTGTGTGAGTGTAAGTGTGGTTTTTTGTGTGTGTCTTTCGGTTTGGAGAGAAAGAGAGCCGAGAGATCGAGATAGAGAAATCGAGAAATTAGAAGAGAAGAAGAAATCAGTCTTATTTCAGTTGGGAAGCAAGAATCAAACGAAGGTAATCATCATTAATCCTACATCTTCTTGGATAAAGCTTTCTATGGAGTTTTAGTTGGGTTTTGGTAAAGTTTGATGATTATGAGAATCTGAGTTTTTGGGTTTGTTAAGATAAGGTTATTAAACATATCTGCAAGTTTCTATAAACAAACATAGCTTAAAAGTACAAAAAAATCTGGGTTTAAGGATGAACTTAGTGGACTGAGACTTGGATGAACATCATCGAAGTCGCAACCTTGAGTTGCGACATTCATGCTTGTCGCAATAGACAATTGCGACTCAGTAGTGAAGTCGCAGTAGACAGTTGCGACTTGGAGTTGAAGTCGCAACAGTTGACTGCGACTTGGCATTGGAGTCGCAACCGTTGATTGCGACTTGGTGTTGAGATCGCAATAGAAGGCTGCGACTTGGTGTTGAGATCGCAATAGAAGGCTGCGACTTGGGTTGGAATCGCAACAGTTGGTTGCGACTTGGCTTAGTGCATTGCGATTTGAGATATAGTTTTTAGAGATTAAGGATTCTTAGTTGTGGAGAGTTCTGTTTTAGATGTTAATATCAGTATATCTGTATATTGAATATTACAGCAAACTGTGGTAGTGAAGTCAGGAGTCTCTGCGACTTTTTAAAGATTAAAGGAGGTGACTACGCATCAGGTGATTTTATTCAACTCTCTTTAAAATTCAATAATTAATATTGAAATAGATGTATTATATGTATGCCTGGATATGTCTGTAAGGACTTGATTAAGTCAGAGATAAGTCCAAGAGGGCGATTAAAAGTTATGCTAGGTTGATCCCCGTGCTAAATTGCTATGAGGGGATGGTTAAGAAGTTGATGAACGGGGGTTATTAATATTCTTTATAATGAATATGATTATCTGCTATTTGCAATTGGTGATATGGTTATGAATTCTAAATACGATTTTGAAGTCATATTATGATAAATTATAAAGACTTATCTATGAGTCCGAAAATGTAGATAACATTTGAGATATTGATCCCCGTGCTAGATTGCAGAGAGGGGATAGTTAAGAGATTGTGAGGAGGAGCTAATAATATTCTTTATTTTTGTATATATAGAATATGATTGAGAAATGGTATATTGTATGCCGGACGCATATAGTAGTATCGATTATTATATGTATATATTATGTGCTTTTACTAAAAATAGGCATCCGGTCATCGGGAAGGGCACTTGGGTACGGTCTAATGGGAACCGATTACTTGCCATTGACCAATAAGGGATGTAATTTTAGTAATTGGGTGTACCTTGAATCATCGGGGTCCCGGTTGAGTATCGCGATATTATAATCCCATTGGGACCATTGATTCTGAGGTGGAATGTGGAATAAGCAGATTTTGATTTGTAATTCCCATTCCGATTTGGAAGATCGAAGATTTCCCAGTGATGAGAGGAAGATTTGAGATAGGCATAAAATAATTTGTAATCTCTACTTCCTGATTAAGAAATAGGCAGGTTTTTGACTTGTAATTTCTTGTGTAAGAGTATCGACTGTGAATCTGGTATGATTTATGGTAAACTCTTGATATTGTTATTATGATTAGATGAATTAGTCAAAAGTGTGGGAGTGGGATAGATTTCCCGTAAGAAAAGGAGTTGTCATACGGTAAGATGGGTGAGAACAGGTTTGAGTTATCTGTTCATATTTTAATTATTGAATGTTATTTTGATTTGAGTATTCTCACTAGGCGAAAGCCTAATGTTTCAAGTTGAATCTTCTTACCAGGTACAAGCTCCGGGAAGTAAGCGGGAATGAGAGAAGAGAACTTTTGAGAAGATTCAGACTTAGAGATAACGAAGGATCTAGTTGTTCTTTGAAGCTTTTGGGACGGTTGTTTAGATAACTTGATTAATCTGATTGTTATGATGTGATTAGATTAATAAGTTATTTAAGTAATGTCGTATGTGCATAGAAACCTTACATTTGATCCTCAGGTTATTTAAGTTGAAGTTTTTGATCATAACTTGTACAAATTTAAAGTTTTAAATTGGCCCTGATTTTAGGGTGTTACACATATCTTGTACGGAATCGGTCAAAGCTTTATATTCAGCACTTGAAGATGTTGAGGCTTGAGGTTGGGATTGAGGTGGTGTTTGAGGTTGGGTATGTTGACGTAGTAATGTGATTAGGTCAACTTCTTCAGTTGTACTTGTGTCACTTTTGGGTAGGTGTAACATCCCAAATTTTATAAAAGATGATGTTTTGATTTATTAAATAAATTGAATATATTTATTTGATAAGTTATGATTTGTTAATGATAGATTAATTTTAGAGTTTATCCCCAATTAAGTTTTGTTGTTTGTTTTGTGAAGTAAAAAGGTTAAGGGGTAAACATTAATTTTAAATTATAAGTTTAAGGGTAAATCTTGCCAATGGATGAAAGTGTGGGGTTAGTTGATCAAATTGGTGACACCTTTCAGTAATATGGGGGTGAGGTGTCAAGAGTATGGCAAAAGGGGGGATTAGTCATGTGAGGAGGTGTCCTCATACTTTTTAGTGAATCATATGTGTGTGTGGGAGGTGGTTTACGCAAAGAAGAAAGAGAGATAGAGTTGAAAGAAAGAAAACAAGAAGAAGAAATAAGAAGATAAACGTAATTTATCTGTCGGAAGAATCAAGCAAAAGTTGGTGGAAAACAAATCAAGGTAATTTTCTTGTATAAATTTCTATGTTATGTAGTTTAAGTTTTTATGGATGTTTAGAAATGGGTTATGATGAATTTGATGATTATGATAGATCTGGGTAGATAGATCTGTTATATAAGTGATATAGAACATATCTGCAAATTTATGGAATCAAATATGCATATCTTAGTCTTAATTTCTGGGTTTCGTACGAAATAGTAGGCTGCGATAGTTATGAACATTTGAAGATTCATAAATGTCGCAACCATGGGTTGCGACAAACTCATAAGAGTCGCAACAGTCAGTTGCGATAAAGGAGTCCCTCGCAATAGTTGTTTGCGATAAAGTATCTATCACAATAGTTAGTTGCAATAGTTACTGTTGGTTGCGATAAAAGGGTTGGTGTCGCAGTAGTTGCTTGCGACAATCACTGTGCATTGCGATAGGAAGCTGTTGCAAATGAGTTGATTGCGATAGAGATACGGATTTTAGGATTTTCGTATTTAATTATCCTAAACAGCAGATTAATACCAGTATAATTGTATATGGGTATTTCAGATCTCTGTGACGTTAAGTGTTGGATATTCCTGCGACTCTGAGAAAAGAATAGTAGCTTTTCTGCAGGTGAGTTCATTCTTACCTTACCGTTTTATAAATGTTTTCAATTGTGGTAAGGTGTTTTATAAATGAACTGTTTGAATAAATTTTGGAAGAAAGATTTTATGATATAAAATATGTTATTTTAAATTGATGTGGTTTGCTCAGATTATTTAATAATGTTGGATAATAACTGATAGCAATGTCCGGTATGGAGATAAATAAGTGATATGGATCCATAGGCACTAGAGGTTAATGTAACACCCTGATTTTTGGAGTATGGCCATAGTGTCATGCAGTTGTGACATCTGTCACAATAGCACCAATGATACTAAAGGTATGGTAGTCTCGGCTATAGTGCCAGGTGATTGTGACATATGTCACAATAGCAACGGCATTACATAGTGGTTGGTCGTCCCAACGAATGTGCCATGTAATTATGACAATGGGGTGGCACCCGTACTTTTCGGATAAGTACAATTTCGAATCAGTGTGGAATCGATCCTTTAAGAAAAATATGAAAATAGGATTCTGGGTTAAATCCTATATTTTATGGTCTTGTTGGATGGAGAATTCAATTACGAGTCCAACGGTTCTTTCCGGAGCAAAAACGGAGCTAAAACGAAAAAGTTATGGCCAAAACAAGTTTCGGTACGCGTTGAGCTATAGTGCCCGGCGATTGTGACACTGTCACAATCGCCGGAAGCCAAAACTCTCGGTACAATCCGTGCTATTGTGCCCAGCGATTGTGACACTGTCACTATCGCATGTCACTATCGCCCGGGGTACCAGGACCCTTAAAATGCGATTTTCAGCCCCATTTCACTCACCACTTCTCCCATTTCATCCCTTACTCTCCCAAACCGAACCCTAACCCTCTAAATCGTTTTTGGAGCTCTTGAAGCCATAAATCTTGCAAACCAAAGCTTCTCTTTCAAATTTTAACAAGGAATTATGGATGGAGGTTAGAACCCTTCTTCTCACTTTCGTTTTGGTAAACTTTCTACACTTTCTAGGGTTTTACCCAACCCTCACCTACACCTTTTCCTTTCTTTAGATGAAATGAAGATTGAGGTTCACTTTGGTAACAATAGAAGTATTTGGTTGGTGGATTCACTTGATGGTGGAGGTAATCTTCTCTTCTCTTCATTTTGGAAATTAGGGTTTCGATCTATTAGTGATTTTGGGTGTAATACGTTGAGGGAAATGATTCTAAGTGTTTGGGGGGATAAATATTTATGGTTGAAAATTGTGGATATAGGTTTTTGGAAATTTTGGCTTGAGGATGCAAACTTCATCAAAGGAGCTTACGTTGGAGAAACTCTAGATTTAGCTTAAATCTAGCAAGGTGAGTTCAAGTTATTTTGCGAAAACTTTGTACATGCCAAAATGAGTATTTTCCAAATATTTGTGTGTTTTACTTGAAAATATCAATGGATGAATTATTTGGGTAGTTTAACTCTTTGGAAATATTTATCTTCATAAATGTGTAAAACACCCATATTTGGGGCTTTTTGGATATTTGGATGTCTAGAAATCACATTATGTCTTTAAAAGATTTATTACTCAAAATGGAGTCTATTTGATGGTTTAATCATATGTGAATAAATGATTTTATAAACCATTTGAGAAATACACGATTTAGTGTCAAGAGTCATTTTGAGAATTATAAGGACGTAAGTTCTTTGGGAAAACTCTTTTGTTTCACCATGTCGAGTTTTGGGGTTAATAATGATTTTGTGGTATCTATTTACCTAAACAATGTTTAAACGCACTTTATGCAATGATGACCGTTATTTATGGGCCTAGCGAGCTTTGAGCACCTTGCTCGGTTCTGACTTTGAGAAAGCTTTGGGGACATTTGTCCGGTTTAAATGGCTCGATGTGGAGTCTCATTTATGGTTTGCATTTATTTCAACTTGATGCATTTTATTGCACATTATCGGTATTTTCATGCTTGGGTGTTTTAGTCATTCCGGGTTGAGCATGTTTTGTAGACTGTGTTGCATTGGATCCATAGGCAAGTGAGTCAGTCTTTATTTGATGGTCTATCTCTTTGTGCACGAGGAGTGGACTATGGGAACGCATGGGTATATGCGTAGGCCGTGGGGGCCACTAGCGAGTAGGCAATAAGGGACATTGAAGTCCTTGAGGTGTAACTCGTCTAGACTGGATATGCACTATGGTTCCCTGTAAGTCCTTGAGGTGTAACTCTACGGGGTATGCAATAAAGCCAATTTATTTTGGTCTGATGATGTCTTTATGGCATGGAAGTAATGACCGGGGCTTGAGGTTGTGATGTCTTTATGGCATGGGAACTAAGGTCGGGACTTGAGGTGTAATCCAGTAACATCACGAGTGACTTAACTTTGTGTGCCCGTCACTTTCGATGGAATCGGGTCTCCCCCGTCACCGAAAGGTGTTGTATTTGGGTAGTTACTTTTATCCATATTTTCGGTGACGTACTTTATTTATATGAAATGTCTTCATGGTTCATTGACAGAGTTTTATGCCTCATTTTATTTGGATGTTTTAAATATTGGAATTTTGTCCATGTTTATAATTCTTGGGATAATTACGTCTAAACATGTTTTGAGTGAGTTGGAGTTGGAATTCATTTTAGAAAACGCTTTATACATTTTGGGAACTTTTCTCCTAGATTTTTTGTGCGTTGGAAAATGAGTCATTTATGCCCGCTTGGGAAACCCTTTGGAAATAATAATCTCTGTCGTAACTTTCAACGAAAGATTTATCTAAATCATGACTAAAACCACAACCTTCCGATTTATGATTTTTATGTAGTCATGATAAAATGCTTGAACTCACTAGGCGTAAGCCTAACCCTTTTTATTTGTCGGCATGTGCAACAGGCTCAGGTTGGGGTAGCTCTAGCTACTTTATGAAGTGGTGAGTTCTAGTAGTGTGCACGAAAGGTGAAGTGTTTAGTGAAGTCTTCCGCATTCATCCTTGGGAATAGCAACTTATTCTTGGATTAAGTAAGACTCGATGTGGTTTTAGTTTTTATAATAAAATTTGGGGTCATCATTTGTTGAGGTCAATCGTAGACTTTAAATTGAGGTGTTTCCCTTGATAGTTTATTGGGATAAATTATGTCATTGTGGATATATTATCGAAATTTTAAATTAGTTGCTCTTTCCAAATTTTAGGGTGTTACAAGTTGGTATCAGAGCATAAGTTTGAGAGATTTAGGTGTTGATTTTGGATACCTAGACTCAAACTAGCGCTTGTTTAAGTAAAAGAGAGTGAAATTCACCATTAGGCACTTTAAGATAGGACGTTTTGAAGTTGATGGATGTTGTTTGAAACGAGAATCACGTCGAGGGTAACAAGGATAACCATGTACGGTGCGTTCATAGTGACACCTGGCCAGTGTCATGGTGAACCTACTAGTACATGTGCATACTTGAATTACTTTAATGTGATGATCGTTGGGGTAGTAAAGGAGGTTCTAAGCTAGTAGTCGTTGGAATAAATGAACGATTATAGTATTAGTCACGTGGAGTGACGATAAGCATGACGTTTGCTTTAAGTAGACCGTTTCGGGTCAAGATTGATGGTTGGACTAGAACCATAGGCTTATTGAGCCGACTTTGATTTGAGGAAAAACCGTAAAGTTAATTGATGTAATTCCCAACTTGCCTTAAGAGGTTAAAGCATCCGGATGACAATAGTGGACCGGAGAGATTTGGAAGGGTATGAGTTGAGATGTTGAATGCCGACTAAGTCATGCACAAAGTTTATTTTGAAAATTAAATTTCATCAACTATTTCTTGTGTTTCCAATCCTTATATGGATTGTATTATGAATTTTGGGAAATGTTTGGCACACACACAATATTTTGAATCATGGTTTTAACGTGCATGAAACCATTTTATTGCGAGAGTCGCAAACTCCGCCGGGATTTGTTTTGCCTTATTCCATTATTGTTCAACATTTGTTTTGGATATAATGATAATCATATTTTATGATGTTTAAGATGTTGGGCAATAACTACGGCTTGTGACTTTAACATTGGATCTCCTCCACATATGTTAAAGTTTGGACGGAAAGTTATTTTCCACTATGTCTATGTAAAGTTATTTTGAGAATTTGTCTAATGTGAGTTGTTAAACAATGTTGTTTATATGATATTACCCTAGAAGGGGATTTTTGGGATTTTGGCGTCGCATTTATGATTTTGCTTATAATGATTTGGCTTTGGAAGCATGATGTTTAGTGCCGTTTTATTGACTTGAGGTCATTGAGTCCATTGAAGTTCATGAAGTTTTATTGTACGACGTTTTGTGTCGTGTGGGTACAATTTTACTATATGCATACTCTATTTGCTTATGTGAAAAGTTTACGAGTTATGTTGGGCATTTGGTCCCACACGAGTTTTGGTGAGAAAAGTTAATTTTATGCCATAAGGCGACCAAGAAGAGATGAGTTTGGAACTCTAGTGTTGCGTAACTTTTCTTTCAAGAGTTTGTATTATTAAGCATTTTGTTGCAATAGTTCAGTGTATGGATTGATTTATACGTGACTTAAGTGACGCATGAAAGAATATTTTGGCGACATTTCATAATAATTGCTTGATGCGCTTTGGTCAGTTAAATGTTTTATTATCATTTTATGTAAAGGCGTTACATCAACTTAGGGGTATGCATAGCTTGGTAACCATTGTTTCTCGGTACTTTGATAAACGAGTCATGTATGAAAATGTTTCATTTATTCCTTGTTTAAATGAAAGGCTATTTGGTCAAAGCATGTTTTAATGGTTTGGGGATCACGGGTGGTTTACGATACGCGATATTTGAAATACACGAATGCACGAGTCGTTGACTTTGGTCAATTTTGAATTGCCGAATATTTTGGAAAATTGAAAACCTTTTTGGTTTTGGAGAAAATGTGTATTTTGGGTATCGTTAACAAATAGACTTTCAAGCTTGACGTTTTAACGTCTTGTATTTCGAACGCGAACTTTTTGATGTAAATGCTCCGCAATGGAGATTTTGTAAAATCAATTGCCTAAACCTAGAGTGCGTGGAACTGTTTATTTTTTGAACGTTAATGCGCACTGTTTGTATGATTTAAGGTCGAAAGTCAATTTGAACCCTTTTTGGTGTCAACAATTTATAAACACTTACTTTCTCCTAAGCTTCGGAAAACACGTTATTGTGTGAAAACCTTATCAGAAGCATTTTTACTCATGTGTCATTATATGACCGGATGAGGAAATTTTGGGAAATTGATTTCAAGAATTTCACCTTTTGAAAAATTGTAGTGAACTATTTAATACATGTCATTTCATTTCAGGGAAGCTACTAGGAAAGTGTTACAAGCTTGTATGCATACTCCGATTTAAGATTTCCTCATGATGTTTTAGTCGATATTTTCAAATGATGAAAACGTATTGATTTGTATATTTAAATTTGGAACTTATACAAGTCATTTTATGTTTCGACTAAAGTGTACTCATGAATCATTTCATCGTTTTTGTATAATAAACTGACGCACGCAAATTTTGTTGGTAAACCTTGTTCCATGCCATGGTATGGTTGAAAGAAATTTTGGTGTCAACCGCCGTTTGAACTTCTTTTGAAGTAAGTACGAAAACTTTTGTTGCACACCATTTAAAGTGGGCAGTTACTTTACGTGCATGTCATGAGTCAATCCATACTAGAACCGTAGTAGTTTATTTAAAAGAAGTTGTTTATTACGCTTTTGTGTTTTGTTGATAAACTGAACTGCAACGAAATAATTTTCAATATGATTTTTCATATGTGGGACGAGCGTGTCCATTTTTGCGCAACTACCAAACTGATAGTAGTAGTTTTTGTGCGTACAATTAGATTGATATGAAAACCTTTATGTTGAAAATTTCTATAAACGTTTTCGATTGGCATATTTGTTAAATATTTCACTTAAGAAACCTTAAACTCATTAGGCTTGAGAAGGGTAAGCAATCCTGGTTAAAGGTGATGATGTATAGGACCTTGGATGTGGAAGGTTAAGTATTTCGACGCGTGATGGTACGGTAAGTCGTGTAGTATCGTTTGCATGGTCGATGTATTTTTGTAACTAAAGAGTGAGGCTTACGATATCTTCTGTTAATGATTGTGGTAAATCGTTCATTATCTTGATATGGGATTTGGTCAGTTTTGCATAAGGGATAATTGTATTATTGATGGTAGTTTTAAGAAGTTCCGGTTTTAATAGGTGGATATAGTTGAATGACTTTCCGTGGATAGTAGGAAGTCGTCAATTGGATGCTTGGGTATTCTTAGAGTTGTATAATCGATGCATTAATGTCAACCGTCTGTTTTGGAGTCTGATAGTAACCGTTAGAGCTAGGAGACAGTTCAATATTGGGAACTATTGAACTTGAGAATTTGTTGTTGTTTCAGTGGCGATCGTATTTTGGGAAAAATGGAGAAATAGTTTATAAGTGTGTAAATTCTGGACCGACTCGAAGTCGGGATCTGTCGTTTGGGAAGTATGGATCACCTAAGGTTGGGAGGCAACTGAGGTCTTGTTGTTAGAATCTAATCTCACAAGTTAAGTATTTACTCGGATATAAGTGTAATGTTCATGAGGGGACATTCATTGTGAGTATATACATGGAGCCATGGAGGTTTGTCATAACAGTGCTTTCAAGAAGGGAAATTCGAATTTCAGTTGGAAGCCGAGGGAACATGAAAAGCGTTGGGAGGAGTAACCTTTGGTTTCATGGGAACTAGATTTCGAGGACGAAATCTCTTTTAAGGTTGGGAGGATTGTAACACCCTGATTTTTGGAGTATGGCCATAGTGCCATGCAGTTGTGACATCTGTCACAATAGCACCAATGATACTAAAGGTATGGTAGTCTCGGCTATAGTGCCAGGTGATTGTGACATATGTCACAATAGCAACGGCATTACATAGTGGTTGGTCGTCCCAACGAATGTGCCATGTAAATATGACAATGGGGTGGCACCCGTAATTTTCGGATAAGTACAATTTCGAATCAGTGTGGAATCGATCCTTTAAGAAAAATATGAAAAATAGGATTCTGGGTTAAATCCTATATTTTATGGTCTTGTTGGATGGAGAATTCAATTACGAGTCCAACGGTTCTTTCCGGATAAAAAACGGAGCTAAAACGAAAAACTTATGGCCAAAACAAGTTTCGGTACGCGTTGAGCTATAGTGCCTGGCGATTGTGACACTCTCACAATCTCATGTCACAATCGCCGGAAGCCAAAACTCTCGGTACAATCCGTGCTATTGTGCCCAGCGATTGTGACACTGTCACTATCGCATGTCACTATCGCCCGGGGGTACCAGGACCCTTAAAATGCGATTTTCAGCCCCATTTCACTCACCACTTCTCCCATTTCATCCCTTACTCTCCCAAACCGAACCCTAACCCTCTAAATCGTTTTTGGAGCTCTTGAAGCCATAAATCTTGCAAACCAAAGCTTCTCTTTCAAATTTTAACAAGGAATTATGGATGGAGGTTAGAACCCTTCTTCTCACTTTCGTTTTGGTAAACTTTCTACACTTTCTAGGGTTTTACCCAACCCTCACCTAAACCTTTTCCTTTCTTTAGATGAAATGAAGATTGAGGTTCACTTTGGTAACAATAGAAGTATTTGGTTGGTGGATTTTGTAAATCTCAAGATCAATGAAGAAGAAAGTGAATCTGATAGAGAGAAAATGTATGAAATGTATATCTCTGATATTAGCAAAAGTTGTACAAAACAAGGAAGGAAAGGGTATTTATACCCTTGACTTAGAAAGTCAAACTATCTAAAGGAAAGCTACAAGCTTACTTAAATAAACATTGATTACAACATAAAATGTTCTAACAATCTCCCCCTTTGTAATCAATGGCGCTGGAACAGAGTTCTTTGACGATTTAATCCAATAAGAACTTCCAAGCGTCTTAGTACCCTTCTGAATTCCAATCTGGTTTCAAGAGTTTCAAAAACTCTTCGAAGAAGAGTGATTCTTGGAGTTTCAGTTCCATATCTTTGTTGAGAATCCGAGAGTGTCTTCAAAGCATCATTCAGACGACGTTCCACTTGCAACCGAATAACCTTTAAAGTACCGTCTGAATATTTGCCGATCTCGTCGAATCTCATGAAATGACGTTCTCTTTGCTGATTTTGATAAACTATCCCATAAGGATCTTCAACGATCGTGAACAGAGGAATGACATCGAGATTAGGAAAACGTCGATCTGGACGGGTAACATTCACCACAGGTTGATGGCTTTCCAAGGCCATCTGGAAATCAAATACTCGATAAAACCGAATAAGACGCCTTATAAATCTTCTTAGTGCATCCATCGCCCTGAGAATGTCGTTGTTCCGAATTGGCATCTCCCGAAATTGTTGATACATGACTTCAATGTCATCAATGTTCAGATCATCTAGATCAGCTTCGCTGAATTGGTAAGTCTTGCAGTCACGTCTTTCAACAAAGAAAACTGGATAGAATATCCTAACAAATGTACGCATCTCGACTCTTAAAATTCTGACAATACCATGCTTAGAATAAGTAGCAAGTTTACCTTGTCGATGATGCCTGATGAACATAAAGAATTCATATTGAAACCATTCCTTTTCTTTTTCAACTCCAAGAATGGCAAAGAGATTCACGTGTCTTCTTTTCCTGACAAAGAATTTGAGTTCAGAATCTTCAAGAAAAGCAGAACGGATTCTTGTAGCTTGATGCCTTGCTTCTAACTGTTCAAGTCGATCTGCACGATCCATACCAGGACCAGGATGAAGAATTCGAGGAGCGATACCAGAAAGATCAAGAACTTCTGCAGCTGCTCTTTGTCTAGCTCTTTCCCAAGCTTCAGATCTAGAAGATTTTCGACGAGCTCTAGACGACTCTCCACGTTCGAAGTTACTCGGAGGAACAGTGGAAGTCGGAGCATCAGAAATAGGATCAACAGAAGGAATAGACGTTTCAGGCATTTCAGGAACTTCTGTATTATCATGAGCTTCAGAAGAGTCAGGTACAGTAGACTCAGGAATAGGAGATCTAGGAATAGAAAGATCAGGAAGATCTCCATAAAGTATTTCTGATTCCTCTAAGTCTTTCTGATCTTCAAAAGACTCACCACTAGCAGAATCTTCAGAATCTGAAACAATCACAATGTCATTTAAATCTTCTTCTTTTACTTTCCAAGCTTTCTCAAACTTTGCATTGTCATCATCATCTGAATTAATCTCTATGAAGTTGGCAAAGAAGTTCCTCATTTCTTCTCTAGATTCAAAATCTGTCGCTTCAGGAATTTCCATAGAAATTGGCTCAGTATCTGGATTCAAATGAATAACCATCTGAAGATGACTAACATTTTCTGGTTCAGAATAGTTCAGCTGAGAAGCCAAAATCGCTGGATCAATTCTATTCATCATTTCTTCAAGAATCAGTTCTGGATGCGCTTCTCGTTGTCTTTCTATTTCAGTTTCGTCCTGACTATTAACAACACATTCCAGAATAATATCAAGCATATCATTAATGATTTCAAATACATCATCATCTTCTACTCCAAACTCATCAACATCATCAGCTTCAACAACTTGTTCTACTACCTCAGCCTGCTCAACACCGGTTCTTTCTCTTTCATGAGAAGCTTGAACAGCAGAATCAGCAATAACTTCAGCATTTGATACACTTTCTACTCTTTGTCTCTTTGATCTCTCCCCCTCATGGCCTTGATGATCCGGGTCATCACGGTCATGTTTCCGTTTAAGAGACGAAAGAGCAGCAGCCTGACAGGTTTCTTCATGCTTTGCTATACGATCAGAAAGTGACGATAGCGCGTCTGTCATTAAGGAAAAACCCTTTTCGATGTTTGAAAGACTGTGCTGAATAGTAGACGTGAAAGAATGAAATTTAGTAGAAATAGAATCCACTCGAGCTTCAAGACGAGAAATGCTTGCTTCTGAAGGATGCAGAGGTGGAGGCGGAGGTGGAGATTGATGAGTCTGAAAATTTCTCAAAAGAGACATGAGATCTAAATCTTGTTGATCTGGCGGAGATACAGATAGAAGCCTAGCATAGAATGCATCAGATAGCTCTGACAAAGAAAGATCTTCTAAGATAGTACCCGAAGAACCTTGAATAACCGCAGGAGTTGGCGTAGAGGAAACCTGCATTCTTGGAGAAGATCGAGTACGAGTATAAGTAACCGAAGGTCGAACGGTCGGAGATTCAAAATGTTGAGTGACAGGAGGAGGCGTGCGAAAAACTGGTCGAACAGATTGATGAGCAGAAGGTTCACGAATGATAACTCCATCTGGACGACGAAAGATAGGAGGCTCAGAAATAGAAGGAATATCTGATAGTAGCCCCTTGCCTTTTAATACCGCTCTTGACTTAGCTAACATTCCCTGTTTATCAGTTTCCAATCGAGCTTCCATCCGTCTCAAAAGTTCTGCTACCGAAATCGAACCAGGTTCATCTGAACTAGGAACCATATCAGCTTCAACTTCAACCCTTTGTTCTGCTATATTCAAATTCGGTGTCACAACTTCTGTCTGATGATCTAGAACCTCAACTGATGGAGTAACTACCGAAGAATGCTGAACTGAAACGATTCCTGAAACATGTGCCGCCCGAACGTCAAGTTCATCAACATCCAAATTTTCAACTCTATGATCTATTGGAACTGACTCGGAGGTTTCAGCATTATGAGATGATTCGGTTACCTCCATAGCATGACCATTACCATCCTCATCATCATTATCATCATCAGAATCATCATTAGCATCATCACTATCATCATCCTCATCATCAGTTGTACCTTCTTCATTTTCATGTTCTGACTCAGAGCTACTGGACTCAACCTGTTCTTCTTCAGCTGGATTCTCTTGTTCTGCCTCTTCATTCACATCTTGAACAACTCTAGATGGAATCACAATCCCGTGCTCTTCACAGTAAGATTCAACAGCTTCATCATCTGGATCAGCATAATTCTGAATGAGTGAAGGAGGAATGGGCATACAAACATCAAAAGACCGCTTCAGCTTTTGTATATAAGCCATTCTGTAGTCTGGTGCAGAGATCCAATTATTCCTGCGAGGAATCTCTCTGTTGCTTCTAAGCATACTCCACACAATCAGTGACAGAAATCTAATATTTGGTAAGAAGTTTCTGGACTTATTAGTTACTTTCCAATGAACTATCTCACTGAGCTCGGTCCAAAAGATGATGGCATAATCAACATGAAGATCATAGATGACAGCATGAAATAAACGAAGAAAATGCAGACTTGCATTATCTGTACCCGTAGCCTTGGCTGTCAAACATCTAATGAGCACAGAGAAAAGCGTATACCATGGAAGTGTAAGTTTGTTCTTCCTGAAATGACTGACCATCGTTAATTCTCCGTCGTACCCCAAAGCTCTAATTCCAGCTAGAACTTCTTCCTCAGGTGGATACTCTTGAAATCCCGTCATTCCTGCTCTGGAATTTGCTTCTGGAAGATTAAGTATCAGACGAAGACGTGCATAATCCAGATATGTCGTGAACTGGTCAATCTCAATGCTAAATCTGGGAGGCGAGACATTCACAATCTTCGTAATTGAATTCCATGCCTGTTGAACATAAACTTCCGGTACGTTGCATCGAGCCGATATTATCCATATTAATCAAAATTATTTTATTATCTTCAATTTGAACATTAAGCGATTTAATTAACTTTGATTGATCATGGATAATGTCTTTTTCAGATAGTCTTTTAGATCGGAGAATTCGGATAGCTTTAACGACATTTTCCATTTGAGATGATATGAAATTATAATCAAAATTAGAATGTACCTCAGATTCATCTGATGAAGTATCATCCTCCTGCTTTTCATCATCTGAAGCATCATCTCCAACAAAACACATTGCGGCCGTCTCTTCGTTGTTAGATTCGTCATCAGAGAAATCCAGAAAATACTCTTCTTCCACAAGGAGAATGTTTCCATTTTCTTTCTTCTCAACAAGATCTAATTTCTTCTTGTAGTACTGAGAATCTCTGACAACTTTGACTCTACAGTCTTTGGCCATGTGCCCAGTCTTACCGCATTTGAAGCAAGTAATGATTGGCTTCTTAAGTTCGTCAGTCTTTGGAATAAACTTCTTCGGAGGATCAGCTTGAGGAGTGTAAGAAGAACTTTCATTGAACGGTTTTCTTGGCCCTGAAGAGAAACGTTGATTATTGTTGCTTGATTTGTATTTCTTTTGAAAATGTTGTGTCAACAATATCATTGCCTTTTCCAACTCTTCTCCATCATCTTCCACATTTCCATCAAAAGCCTGTTCTACCAACGACTTCTCAGCAAGTTGCTAGGCCAATAAAGCAATCGGATCTTCTGTTTTACCTTTAGCTTTCTTATCAATCTTTGCTTTCTTCATTTGAACCAAATCCTCATCCACCATCAGTAATTCATACAGCTCTTGAATCTGCATCGTAGAAATCCCAACATCATTCCTTAACCTATGACATGTCTTACTCCATTCTGGTTGAAGAGAATTCAGAAACTTCAAGTTGACTTCCAATTCAGATTTAACCACCTTGATCTTGTACAGGTTATTGATGACTCCCCAAAATCTATCAAATGTGCTCTTTAACGACTCATTCTCCAATGCTTTGAAACTTTCAAAACTGTTCATGTAACGAGTTTGTCGCAACTGAGTAGAAACGACAGATCCCAACATTATCTTCTCAAGTTGAGCCCACATCAAAGTAATGTTATTTCGATAACAGTCAATCCTGTTGTATATGTAATTCGGTAAAGAAAGGATCAAGTATGACTTGGCATCTTTATCCGCTTGTTGTCTAAGGATTTCCTCCGGCGTGTAATCACTCTCTTTCTTTTCCTTACGAGATGCCGGAGTTGTGGCAGTAGCAGGAATCTCGACAACAGGTTTAACAAATGGGCCTTCCATCAATGACTTCATTATATTCACACCGTTGCTTTGAAACTCGATAAAGTTGAGAAATCTATCACGCCATTGAGAAAACTCGTTTTCATTTATGAGCACCGGAGGCCGAGTGTTTGAGCCCAAAGTCATCATTATGTCATTCTTGAACATCATATCTTGATTTGCCATTGGAAAATGAAGGTTTGAGAAAGAAACGAACAGATTCGAAAAAATGAACAAAGTGTCAGTTTTCGCAACCAACTAAAGCGAAAACCACAAAGTTTTCGTAAGCAAAAGATACGAAAAGTCAAAGTTTTCGTAATTGACAGAAGCGAAAACTAGACTTAGAAAGAATTTGAAGAACACTGAGGTTTTCGGGACAAAGGATAGCGAGAAGTCACTGTTCTCGTTACAACTGAATGCGAGAAGTTACTGTTTTCGTTATAGTGGAATACAAAAAGTTACTGTTTTCGTAACAGAGTCTTGCGAAAAGTCACACTTGGTTTCAGAAAAAGATCATGGATGATGAACTTGCGAGAACCCGATGAATCTTGCGAAAACCTTATGAATCTTGCGAAAACTTGAGATCTTGCGAAAACCGATCGAAAATTCCAAAATACGTCTGAAATCTGAACGAATTAGCACGAAAAATCACAGTAATGCTCGAAAATGCAATCTAATCACTTACTCTCTTTACCACAAACACTGAAAACCTCTGAATCGAGAAATCTCAGATCGAACAGAAGACAAACCGTAAAACCAGAAATTGAAGAAATCTTCAAAATTGAAGATCAAAACCACTATTAATCGAGAAACTTCCTTCACAAACGATGTTCTATACCTGAATCCGAATCAAATGAACCTATTCCCCAAGCAATTCGATCAGAAAATCGGATTTCTGAAAAAAAAATCTCAAGAAAACGAGATTTCTTGATGAAAATCAAGAAATCAATCAAATTTCCTTGACAAATCTCTGCAAAAATCGATCACTGATAATCAAATACACTCTCGATTCTTCACACTGCTCTGATACCAATTGTAAATCTCAAGATCAATGAAGAAGAAAGTGAATCTGATAGAGAGAAAATGTATGAAATGTATATCTCTGATATTAGCAAAAGTTGTACAAAACAAGGAAGGAAAGGGTATTTATACCCTTGACTTAGAAAGTCAAACTATCTAAAGGAAAGCTACAAGCTTACTTAAATAAACATTGATTACAACATAAAATGTTCTAACAGATTCACTTGATGGTGGAGGTAATCTTCTCTTCTCTTCATTTTGGAAATTAGGGTTTCGATCTATTAGTGATTTTGGGTGTAATACGTTGAGGGAAATGATTCTAAGTGTTTGGGGGGATAAATATTTATGGTTGAAAATTGTGGATATAGGTTTTTGGAAATTTTGGCTTGAGGATGCAAACTTCATCAAAGGAGCTTACGTTGGAGAAACTCTAGATTTAGCTTAAATCTAGCAAGGTGAGTTCAAGTTACTTTGCGAAAACTTTGTACATGCCAAAATGAGTATTTTCCAAATATTTGTGTGTTTTACTTGAAAATATCAATGGATGAATTATTTGGGTAGTTTAACTCTTTGGAAATATTTATCTTCATAAATGTGTAAAACACCCATATTTGGGGCTTTTTGGATATTTGGATGTCTAGAAATCACATTATGTCTTTAAAAGATTTATTACTCAAAATGGAGTCTATTTGATGGTTTAATCATATGTGAATAAATGATTTTATAAACCATTTGAGAAATACACGATTTAGTGTCAAGAGTCATTTTGAAAATTATAAGGACGTAAGTTCTTTGGGAAAACTCTTTTGTTTCACCATGTCGAGTTTTGGGGTTAATAATGATTTTGTGGTATCTATTTACCTAAACAATGTTTAAACGCACTTTATGCAATGATGACCGTTATTTATGGGCCTAGCGAGCTTTGAGCACCTTGCTCGGTTCTGACTTTGAGAAAGCTTTGGGGACATTTGTCCGGTTTAAATGGCTCGATGTGGAGTCTCATTTATGGTTTGCATTTATTTCAACTTGATGCATTTTATTGCACATTATCGGTATTTTCATGCTTGGGTGTTTTAGTCATTCCGGGTTGAGCATGTTTTGTAGACTGTGTTAGGGATGAGATCGGGACCGGACCGGTACCGAACCGGGACCGAACCGGTTGGTACCGAATTTTTTTGGGACTAAAAAGTGGTACCGAAAACCGAACCGTATATACCGGTTCGGTACCGGTTCGGTTTCGGTTTCGGGACGGGAAAATCGGTACTAGTACCACTTAGGACCGAAAATATGAAAATGTATCGAATATGTATCAAAACCAATAGCAAACCAAAACATCTTCGTAATATTTCAAATGTGTTTCAAAGCAATTCCCGAATCCCAAATTTGTCGATTTTTTGATGTGTTTGTAAGGGTACCGATTTTTTGATGGTTATGTATGCGGGGTCGATTTTTTGGGTTTATGGAGAAGGTTTGGTTAGTTTAGAAGATGATATATCTTGATTAGCAAAGATAAGTTTAGTTTATATAGGAGATGATATGCATACTTAAGTTTTTTTTATAAAAACAATGACTTTTAAAATTCCGGTTCGGTTTCGGTATTTTCGGGAAAATTCCGGTACCGAATACCGAAATACCGAATACCGAATTTGGAGATTATATGGAACCGAATACCGGACCGAATACATGGTACCGGTTCGGTACCGGTACGGTACCGGTTCGGTCCCGGTTCGGTTCGGGAAATCGGTCCGATTTGCTCATCCCTAGACTGTGTTGCATTGGATCCATAGGCAAGTGAGTCAGTCTTTATTTGATGGTCTATCTCTTTGTGCACGAGGAGTGGACTATGGGAACGCATGGGTATATGCGTAGGCCGTGGGGGCCACTAGCGAGTAGGCAATAAGGGACATTGAAGTCCTTGAGGTGTAACTCGTCTAGACTGGATATGCACTATGGTTCCCTGTAAGTCCTTGAGGTGTAACTCTACGGGGTATGCAATAAAGCCAATTTATTTTGGTCTGATGATGTCTTTATGGCATGGAAGTAATGACCGGGGCTTGAGGTTGTGATGTCTTTATGGCATGGGAACTAAGGTCGGGACTTGAGGTGTAATCCAGTAACATCACGAGTGACTTAACTTTGTGTGCCCGTCACTTTCGATGGAATCGGGTCTCCCCCGTCACCGAAAGGTGTTGTATTTGGGTAGTTACTTTTATCCATATTTTCGGTGACGTACTTTATTTATATGAAATGTCTTCATGGTTCATTGACAGAGTTTTATGCCTCATTTTATTTGGATGTTTTAAATATTGGAATTTTGTCCATGTTTATAATTCTTGGGATAATTACGTCTAAACATGTTTTGAGTGAGTTGGAGTTGGAATTCATTTTAGAAAACGCTTTATACATTTTGGGAACTTTTCTCCTAGATTTTGTGTGCGTTGGAAAATGAGTCATTTATGCCCGCTTGGGAAACCCTTTGGAAATAATAATCTCTGTCGTAACTTTCAACGAAAGATTTATCTAAATCATGACTAAAACCACAATCTTCCGATTTATAATTTTTATGTAGTCATGATATAATGCTTGAACTCACTAGGCGTAAGCCTAACCCTTTTTATTTGTCGGCATGTGCAACAGGCTCAGGTTGGGGTAGCTCTAGCTACTTTATGAAGTGGCGAGTTCTAGTAGTGTGCACGAGAGGTGAAGTGTTTAGTGAAGTCTTCCGCATTCATCCTTGGGAATAGCAACTTATTCTTGGATTAAGTAACACTCGATGTGGTTTTAGTTTTTATAATAAAATTTAGGGTCATCATTTGTTGAGGTCAATCGTAGACTTTAAATTGAGGTGTTTCCCTTGATAGTTTATTGGGATAAATTATGTCATTGTGAATATATTATCGAAATTTTAAATTAGTTGCTCTTTCCAATATTTAGGGTGTTACAGTTATGTACACGTAGAATAGATGATGGGCTTTCATTATTCTGATGTGTGTGGAAATTGACCATGAGAAATGATTGACTGAAAAAGGTCAGATTCGTAGTCATGGAATTGAAACATGAGCAACGATTGACTTAAATGTCAGATTCGTAGTCATGGAGTTGGAACATGAGAAATGATTGACTTAAGGTCAGATCGTAGTCATGTAATCAGGTTTGACCCGTTATTAAAGGATGGTCACGCAGGTGGTAAGAAAAAGGGTAAACCATGTTTGTTATGCCTTGTTTACAATGTTTAATAAATATTATTTTGAAACTGAATGTTCTCACTAGGCATTAGCCTAATCGTTTCAAATAATGTTTTCTTACCATGTACTAGCTCGGGAAAGTAGAGGGATGTGGGATGAGAGCTTTTGGATTAGCGGAGAAGTTATTTAATGTTGAGATTTTGATAGATTGCTTAGATAATCTAGTTAATCGGATTATAGTGAAATGATTTGATTAATATATTATTTGAAGAATTCTATGTTTTGAAAATATGACTCTCAAGGTTAAATCTTTGCTTATGTTTAAAGTTTAAGAAAACTCATGTTTAAATTTTATTATAATTTGAGGTTTAAATTAGCCCTGATTTTAGGGTGTTACAATATGGTATCAGAGCATTAGTTTAAGTGAACTAAGTATGCTGAGGAGATACTTAGACTTAAGTTGTGATGAATTAAGATATGATTCGTGAGATATGGGTAGAAGTACTGAGGCGGGATAGTCTTAGAGTCAACGGAAAAATGTGAATTATAATTGTGATGAGGGTAACGAGGATTCTCATGTATAGTATGTTCATAATTTCAATTAGCTACTGTTATTATGAATATATTGCTACATAAGCATACTTGTTTATGATGGTTATATGTTCTACCATGGCTATCCTTGATCCTGTATCTTAAGGGTTGTTAAATGAATTGGATGTTACTCATACTATTGGAAAAGTATCGGCGAGTTCATCCTATTTTGATGTTAAAAACTTTATTTTCGATGCTAAAACTTCCATAGAATGAACCTAATCAAGTGGGGGACGATTTGGGAGGTTAAGGACCCTAATCAAGTGTCTGGGCGCGGCTTGGGGCGCGCCAGAAGGCGCGCACAACACTTTTTCAGCTTTTTTTGATTTTTGTTTCTTGCGTACCGGTGTTGTTTCAAGGCGTAATATAGGCGTATGGGTACTCGTTTTGAGTGTAAGATAGCATTTGAATACTTTGAACATGTTAGTTTGGACATGTAACAATTCCAAGTATTGTTTATAAATGTCGGTTGTTCGGTTTCTAGCCTAGTTGCGATTCGGGGGTGCCTGACGGGTCGTTTAGGGTCCTTAATCATCGTAGGGAGTCTTATAGGCATACAATTGTGTAAAGTACATCGATGTGTGTATATTATAGACTTGTTTACTAGTTGGTGAAGTAAGGACTCTTATTTACTTGGGTGGTGTTCGGTTGTGGCGTTATTTACTGGTTTTATTCGTTGGTGTCGTTTACTCGCAAGTGGCTTCGAACTCGTGATAAGATGAGTGTTGGTACTTCTGATTTAGTAATGACGGAATCTTCTATGAAATTCCGTAAAATGGATAATGTGAATTGGATTATGATATGTTGGAAGGATTAGGTTCAGTTAGGAATTCTTGTTGAAGAATAAGTTAAGGAAGTATCGACAAATTGACTATTGACGTTAAACGTCGGTAGTTGTGAAAGGTGTATGAGGCTGAAGTATTGAATCAAAAGATTTAAGAGTTGAAGGACCACCTTGTAAAGGTATTAGGATATTTAAATACTGCGGTTTTAAATAAATGTTTTATTTACGAAGTGGATGGTTTGTAAGGACTGAAGTAATTGACACGAACGAAAGGAGTACATAGATTGTGTTGATCTGTGAAGGAGTATGTCCTGTTTATGTAAAGGTTTGGAATCACAAAGAGTTAGCAAGTAATGAGTAGGTATGAGTTAATTAGAAATTCGTGAGTTACGGCTTAACTAAAGATGGGGAGAGATAAAGTAGCGAAATAGACTCAGTTAATTATGCGGAAGAACATGAAGGTAAGTTTGAATTATGTACGAATGATCATGAGAGACCTGGTCTGCTGTGAGATGTTATATGTGGAGCATGTACGGACGAGTAGTGGCATAAACTGTCAATATAAATGTGTCAAATAATGTGTAATGTGAAGCTGGAAGGAAGAAGTTTCAAATGGAAGTCATTTCAGAGATTTTGGATGAAGTGAAGAAATTGTCAATATAGTTGTTGGATTATGTGATTTGTAAAATGGCGTTGTGATATGGCTAATGTCTAATTAGAATGATTAAACCGGTAATGGGTGTTTACCCAAATGAGGAACCAAGTGACTTTGGTTGCGTAAGTCGCTAAGTAAGTATGTTTTTGGAGGTTTAAAGAAGATGATGAGTGTGTTAGTTAAAAATGTGGTGTAGTGGTTGCTTCTTATGTGCGAATGAATTGTCCGAGAAATTATTAGTTGAAGATCAAAGAATGTGTAATAACTTCGAACGATAGTGTCATTTCAAGATAAATTGGTGGAATGCTTTAAGTTAGAATTTTGGTGCAATTGTTTGGTTATATATAAGTAATAAGAAAATGTTATTGACATGTGGAAAAGTTGAAAACAAGTAATGTTTGGGGGTTGGCACTTCCCTTTAACGTGGGAAACAATGATAAAAAGATTGGATCTAAGATTGTAGTCATACGAAGTTCTTTTGTGTTTGAGATTTATGGTCGATTATAAGAATTGAAATCTTCAAAGATTTTAATTGTCTTGTTTTATATGGTTACTTATTAACTTGACTATTTGAATTTAAGTTTTTGAATTAAATTTGAAATATGCTCAATACTTGGGACATGGATGTAGTGATGTTCAAATGATCAAACTGGTAGACGACGATGTTATGTACATAAAAGAATTTTAAGTTTTGTACAACAAAATTCGTGGTATTGGGTTAGTGAGTTGAAATCCTTAGACGAAATTTACTATTATTATGATATGTTTATGGCAGTAATCCGACATCAAATGGAAGTGTGAGATCCCACCTCGACTAGGAGGGAAATGAAGTCCTCCTTATAAGGGTGGAGGGATGTCTTTCTTGCATAAGGTTTTTTTGCCTGTCACTGGGTGCGGTCTGGGTACGTCCCACGTATGCCTGTGCAGGGCAGAAACAAAACTGTGAGCGGTACCGGCATGTTGTTATGCAGAGGGTATGCGCAAAGCGGACAATATCGTATATGTTGTTTTTACAAATATCGTGTAAGTGTATGGGGATGTTATATTATTTTGTTGTCTCTCTTGCACAGATGTAAGAAGTTGTTCGGAGAAAGGTGTATATCCAGTATGACGCTGGACCACTTTGTGTGAGTGTTACAAAAGTGAAAGATTGTAGTTACATAGGTAATTTCTTATGGGATGTGATGATCCATATAAGAACGAAATGTTAGGGTAATTGAAGCGGGTGCACTTTAAATAGTTGACCTTGACATGTGGTGCATCTAGGCTCGGGAAAGACAAAGTCCGGAAACGATTTTTACTTCAAATGAAATAGTGGTTATGAGTAGCATGAAGGAAGTAGTATCTTATGTGTGTATAAAGACATCATGAAAGATTGTTTGCAATGTCGTCGCGTGGTGCGATAGGGGTGTGAAAAAAATGATAGCACTTTGTACTGAAGAAACGTGTAAGTAATAGATGTAATGATGGTTTGCTGTAATATTGAAATATTCAAAAGTGATAAGTATGCTCAATTGAAGTGAGTAGATTTTCAGATAGTATACGTTAATGCTGTTTTGAGGTCTGGAGGTTGAGTTGCGGTCAGTGACGAGATGAAAAGAGAACCCTTGTTCTTCTCAATCCCATTAAATTTTAAGTGAGTTTTATATTTCACTTGATTGTCGAATAGGATACTGTAATCATTAAGCTGTGATATTTCGTTATGAAGCTTAGTTAAGAGCGTTGGAGTATTCCGTGGATGCAAAGAAATGCAATGCATTGGTCGACAGTGTTGGAAAGTTAGAAACTCGTGGTAGTTCTCGGTGTTAAGTACTTTACAAGGACTTGGCTAAAGGTCTTGGCAAATAATTTTGGAGAAACCGTTCTTTTGGATTATAGCGGTAAGGATGGGTATTTTGTGTAGGCATAAGAGAAATGATAATGGTATGGTAGATCAAGAAATAAGTCGGATAAAGATTTGATGATAACAGTTACTATAAGGAGGTATACAAATCTAAGTTGGGGAGCGGGTATTGAGGAAAGAAGTAAGGTTCAGGAAGTATGAAAGGATGAACCTTTGTTCTTTCTGGACTCTTTTTTGTGATTAAGTATGTAAGACTTGAAATGAAGAGATATATAAGATATTTCATGATGGTATGAGTCGTTATGTGAAGGAACTGGAAACGATTTTAGAGAAATCTTTTGAAAAATTACAATATGAGAATGTGGTTATAGGTACCATGGGATTATATAATCGAGGTGCTAATATGACGTTAGAGTCGGAAGAGGATATGAAGATTAGATATCCTCAGTTGTTTACCTAGTTTTGATTTCGGGGACGAAATCATTTTCAAGTTGGGGAGTATTGTAACATCCCAATTTTTTATAAAAGATGATGTTTGGATTTATTAAATAAATTGAATATATTTATTTGATAAGTTATGATTTGTTAATGATAGATTAATTTTAGAGTTTATCCCCAATTAAGTTTTGTTGTTTGTTTTGTGAAGTAAAAAGGTTAAGGGGTAAACTTTAATTTTAAATTAAAAGTTTAAGGGTAAATCTTGCCAATGGATGAAAGTGTGGGGTTAGTTGATCAAATTGGTGACACCTTTCAGTAATATGGGGGTGAGGTGTCAAGAGTATGGCAAAAGGGGGGATTAGTCATGTGAGGAGGTGTCCTCATACTTTTTAGTGAATCATATGTGTGTGTGGGAGGTGGTTTACGCAAAGAAGAAAGAGAGATAGAGTTAAAAGAAAGAAAACAAGAAGAAGAAATAAGAAGATAAACGTAATTTATCCGTTGGAAGAATCAAGCAAAAGTTGGTGGAAAACAAATCAAGGTAATTTTCTTGTATAAATTTCTATGTTATGTAGTTTAAGTTTTTATGGATGTTTAGAAATGGGTTATGATGAATTTGATGATTATGATAGATCTGGGTAGATAGATCTGTTATATAAGTGATATAGAACATATCTGCAAATTTATGGAATCAAATATGCATATCTTAGTCTTAATTTTTGGGGTTTGTACGAAATAGTAGGCTGCGATAGTTATGAACATTTGAAGATTCATAAATGTCGCAACCATGGGTTGCGACAAACTCATAAGAGTCGCAACAGTCAGTTGCGATAAAGGAGTCCCTCGCAATAGTTGTTTGCGATAAAGTATCTATCGCAATAGTTAGTTGCGATAGTTACTGTTGGTTGCGATAAAAGGGTTGGTGTCGCAGTAGTTGCTTGCGACAATCACTGTGCATTGCGATAGGAAGCTGTTGCAAATGAGTTGATTGCGATAGAGATACGGATTTTAGGATTTTGGTATTTAATTATCCTAAACAGTAGATTAATACCAGTATAATTGTATATGGGTATTTCAGATCTCTATGACGTTAAGTGTTGGATATTCCTGCGACTCTGAGAAAAGAATAGTAGCTTTTCTGCAATCAGGTGAGTTCATTCTTACCTTACCGTTTTATAAATGTTTTCAATTGTGGTAAGGTGTTTTATAAATGAATTGTTTGAATAAATTTTGGAAGAAAGATTTTATGATATAAAATCTGTTATTTTAAATTGATGTGGTTTGCTCAGATTATTTAATAATGTTGGATAATAACTGATAGCAATGTCCTGTATGGAGATAAATAAGTGATATGGATCCACAGGCACTAGAGGTTATGTACACGTAGAATAGATGATGGGCTTTCATTATTCTGATGTGTGTGGAAATTGACCATGAGAAATGATTGACTGAAAAAGGTCAGATTCGTAGTCATGGAATTGAAACATGAGCAACGATTGACTTAAATGTCAGATTCGTAGTCATGGAGTTGGAACATGAGAAATGATTGACTTAAGGTCAGATCGTAGTCTTGTAATCAGGTTTGACCCGTTATTAAAGGATGGTCACGCAGGTGGTAAGAAAAAGGGTAAACCAGGTTTATTATGCCTTGTTTACAATGTTTAATAAATATTATTTTGAAACTGAATGTTCTCACTAGGCATTTGTAACACCCCCCCTTACCACGACACAATATTGTCCGCTTTGCCCCACTGGCTCACGGCTTTGTTCTTGGCGACCTGGCAAGGACTTCGCAAGGACTTCCCAGGAGGTCAAGAACAAAGCCGTGAGCCAGTGGGGCAAAGCGGACAATATTGTGTCGTGGTAAGGGGGGGTGTTACAAATGGTATCAGAGCCACTCCTATGCCGTTCAAGATGTGGGGCAAACCTCATTGAGGACGATGAGTCCCTGAGGGGGGGTGTGTGTAAAACCTTAGGCATATCCCACATCGGTCGTGGACAGGAGAGATGCTGGGTATATTAGTAAACCTTGGCCTTACCAGACACAACGCGTTTTGGGGCCACAAGCATGCGGGTTCCTTAGGAACTCTGTGGTTAAGCGTGCTTGGGTGGGAGTAGTACCAGGATGGGTGACCTCCTGGGAAGTCCTTGCGAAGTCCTTGCCAGGTCGCCAAGAACAAAGTCGTGAGCCAGTGGGGCAAAGCGGACAATATTGTGTCGTGGTAAGGGGGGGGGGGGGGGGTGTTACAGCATTAGCCTAATCGTTTCAAATAATTTTTTCTTACCAGGTACTAGCTCGGGAAAGTAGAGGGATGTGGGGCGAGAGCTTTTGGATTAGCGAAGAAGTTATTTAATGTTGAGATTTTGATAGATTGCTTAGATAATCTAGTTAATCGGATTATAGTGAAATGATTTGATTAATAGATTATTTGAAGAATTCTATGTTTTGAAAATATGACTCTCAAGGTTAAATCTTTGCTTATGTTTAAAGTTTAAGAAAACTCATGTTTAAATTTTATTATAATTTGAGGTTTAAATTAGCCCTGATTTTAGGGTGTTACACTAGGAGACGGACTAACAACTTTGATTTGAGCTGGTCTTCAGGAATTTGGTGTAATGGAACTGGAGGTGGTTGTTGTGGGTCGGATTGTGTATTGGATGGTTGATTCTGAGGGGTTGATGATGATTCAGCAATAGCTTTGCCCTTGATGGCTCTGCTAACTTCTTATGCTAGTTGCTCAACAGTACTTTGCATGGCTTGACGGTGTTGTTTGTAGGCATAATCAATTGAAGCAAACGCAGACGCCAGAAGAGGAAGTGTAATATAATGTGGAGGCGGGCCGAGCATGCGTACAACCTGTTCAGGAGGAAAACTGGGAAATAAAAATCTAACATCCGGACCACTTAGGTTACCGGTTAAAGTAGCGGTTGTAGCAACCGTACTGCCTGTGTTCATAGCTGGCATTGTGTTGACCATGACATGACTTCCACCCAGTCCTCGTGGGGCACCAACGAATGGCGGCCGCACTCGGGGTGTTCCGGTTGGAGCACGAAAGCTCACAACTTGTTGGGATTCCGACGCGTGTGGCCTAGCAAAAGAAGTGTGTCTAAATGGCTCTAGACTCAATGTGCGTGGAATAAATGGCGGTGGCCGGGGCAGGAGCCTACCTGTTTCAATATCAGCAGACACCGAGTGTGTCGCCGATAGCAGTTGTGCTTGATCCCCTGTGGAAGATGAAACACCGACCATTTGAGATGCCGACGAGTGGCTTAGTGGGGCTGTGCTATGCATGGTTGGGTTAACCATGGCTTTTTCAATACGCAACGACGACGTACGCTCGTTGGTAGAAGATGTGGCTACCCGGCTTGGATCGGTGTGGGGAGAGTCAGTAGATAAAACTTTATCTGACCCTATCTCTTTCTCTCCCATTTCTTTTCTCACCACATCACTGCTCACATGTATATTTTCTACTATAGCTCCCTCCTTCCACCTTGTGTCTCCAATTTATCCGGAAGGTCCGACGTTCCAAGTGGAATCAGCATCAGAACCTTCAATATGTCGACTCCAACCAGTGTGTCGCGGGATAAGATCTGCATCAGGGTCATGGCTAGGATCGGAGTCGGAATCATCGTCAGCTCGAGGTAGGTCAGATGCTTCATCGTCGGATCAAACCATAATTACCAATTGAGAGTAATCAAGTAACAATGATTAAACCATTAAGCTCTTGAATAGATTGAGAAATGTAGAAGATTAGAATTTAGAACAATTTCTGTAAAGCCCGTGTCCCGGTATGTCCATTTTTGGTTATATGCTTTTATTTATTCAAAAAAAAAAAAAAAATATTGTAAATCGTCCTCGTTGATTGGTCTCGTTTGCGATTCGGTGTCAAATAACCAATTCGCGAGCTTCTCGGGTTTGTTTCGAGTTGTGTAACTTTTGGGTTGTTAAGGGGCCTTTTATGTTTTTTTGGTGAAAGTGGGATAGAGGATCGGCCCATGCAAAGCATGGACCGAGAGCCTCTCAAACCTCTTAACTTCTTGGTATTTCCTTTCTTGCTAATCAAATCACTAACCCTAATTCCCCTCTCCTTCCTTTCAATCGTAACAAACAAAAAATTGAAACCCTACCCTTCTCTTTTCCGCCACCGTGAAGCAGCCCCCCCCCCCCTGTCGTGTTCGTCACCGCCGGAGAAAGGAGCAAGAGAGAGAGAGACGAGATCGCGAGAGGAGAGAGTTGATCGGAGGAGTCGCCGGAGTTAACCGGAGAGCGTCGGGAACCGCCGGTAGTGTCGTATTTTTTCGTCAAAAGGTAACCCTCGAAACCCCCTCCTCTTGTTGTAGTTGTTTTCTCGTCGAATCGGGGGCCCCGTCGGTGTGGCCGCCGTGCGCAGCGCGCTGCCGCCGTGCGCCACGCGCCACCGCCGGGAGCCGCTGCCGGAGAGCGTACGGTGGCGGGAGGGCTGCTGTGTTCGGTTGTATGCGTTCTTTTCCCTTGCGCGATTCGTTACGTAATTTTACGTTTATCCATATTTCGTTTCGTATCGTCTTTTGTTATGAACCGCCGTCGACAGCCGCCGGCGACCACCGTCGCCGGAGGGCCGTGGATGGAAGGTGGTGATGTCGGATTAAATTTTTTCAGTGTAGAGTATGTGTAATCGTCGTCCAATCGATCGGTCGTTTCGTTAATATTTGTTTTTATCGTCGTTAAATCGTCTATTTATAAAAATTAGTAGTGCAGCCCTGTTTTTGTGACGGCTGTAGTTTTTCCGTCGCAACTCCGTTTGGGCCGAGCTTGGTGTCCACGTTTAGAGCTCGAGACCGGGCACGTTTCCCGTGTTTTGACGGAAAGCCGGTTCGGCCTCGAGCTAGGAGAAATAGGGGCCGCAAGTTTGGAGATTCGTCATTTCATGTGATATTTTCTTAAATCTGTCATGAGCTTGCTAAATTCATAACTTGTTGCTCGTAGATCGTTTTAACCTGAAACCTGTGCCCGTTTTTCCTAATTTGAGTTAGGAACGTTTTTCGTGTTTCGCCGAAAGTCTAATTTGGCCCGGAACTAGGCTGTTCGGGGCTGTTTGTGTGAACTGGTCCAAAAACGGACAGTTTCGGTAGGCGATCTTTAGTAATTCGTAATTATTTGTAGAAAAATCGTTAGGAGGCGAATAGTATGTCCTTGAAAAGGTATTTCAGAGCACTATCCAACCGTATGATAAACCTGGAAATTTTCTGGGTTTATGGTAGTCGAATCAGGTCCCGAACAGACCTGTCCGGTGGGACCGAAAGTTAGTTTTTAGCGACAGTTTTGGGGTGTGTCGCGTCGTGGGGTCCGGGTCTCGTATTGACGTATTTTATCGTACGTTTAGGTGCCGGAAAGTGATCGTCGTTGTGTGGAGCTACTTACTATTTTTAGCTAGGCGCGCACCCGAGGTGAGTTCTCTCACTACAATTAATTAATAGTTGTTTATTATTACTGTAGCACGTGTGTGAAAATTATATGCGGGATTGTTGGGGGCTAGATAGTGGGACGTTTAGTTAACATTATGTGCTACATTATTCGGCGGGGCCGAGTCCCGACGGGGACGGAGGTGTTTTACGCAGTAGGCGTAAAAGGGGCGTTTACGCAGTAGGCGTAAAAAGGATGTCACACGCAGTAGGCGTAAAACGGGTGTTTCCCGCAGTAGGCGGAAACGTGCGGCGGGGCCGTAGACCCGACATCCGCCCGGGAATTTTGTTATGTGGTGGTTATTATACTTGCTTATGATTTGTTCGTAGACTTGGATGTGGTGGTGTGATCCTCTTTGCTTTAGGGGTAATATGAGATAACCATTGTTAATTGTTGTGTTTGAATTCACTAAGCTTCGTGCTTACCCCTCCCAATTTACAGTGGCTGCAGGTACAAGTGGTACGAAGGCATGACTGGCACACACTGACGCGCATGACGGATGGGTCGAAGGACTTGCTTATTAAACATTTTCCCGTTATTGAATAAACAATTTAATTTCCGCTGTTGACTTATGCTTTAATAACGCTCGTGATTGCAATTATTATTTTGGGTTTAATAAATGGAGACTTATTATTAAATATGCGTGTTTAAAATTTTTTTTAAATTTTCTTGAAATTTTGGGGCGTTACAACTTGGTATCAGAGCACGGCTTGAGTGAATCAAACGCACCTCGGTGTGTTTGGTCTCAAGTTGCGGCTGGGAAATTTTTTTTTTTTAAAAATTTTCTTTTTAAACCTTTTGGAAATAAAGAGGAAAAGATGAAAACCCGTTCGAGGAACGGTGATCGAGGGCGCAGTGTGTACAGTCAGCCGGAGCCAAGGGAAAGGTACAATGCTTAGTGTTTTCTCATTTTATCGCTTTCTAGATCATAGGGCATGCATGCTAGATTGCCTGAGGTTGACACTATGCGATACGTTGGATTACTTGCTATTATGATTTTCTTGCTAATTATAGTAGGTTTCTAAGTAGGTGCCCTTTAAATCGTATGCGGTAAGAGGCTAATAGCCTTAGAATATTCGATTTAGTTCTATTGCGCAGCTCTTGTTTGAGTCCAACCGTTCTAGGATAGAATCTAGTATTCGAAAGTCTATTTGTCTTGCACTGCATATGATTGGGTATTTGCGCGGCCACTCATTATGATTAACAGGGTTTTTATAGTAGCGAGGGTAGTGGGTGGAATATAATTCCTAGGGAGCTAGGAAGGGTGAGTGCATATGCCGGTGCGGGCATATGTGTTGAGTTGCGGCGAGACTACTTGGACCCTCGGGATGGGACACGAAACGGGTAATGATAGGTGTGGAAGGTAGTAGTAGAGCTCCTACTACCGGAAGCACAGGATCAGTACTCGGGTCGGGAAAGTCGCGAGGAATTCAAGGAGTTGAGCGTATGTGTTGATAGTGTGAGTTATTAGCTGATAATAACTCTTTGAATTTCTCCTTCTTATAGAATGGTCAACACTAGGAGACGCGGTGAGGCTGAGCCGAGGGCTGAAGCCGGGATCACTGAGGAGCGGATCCAAGAGATGATTGTAAGTGAGGTTGCACGAGCTGTTGGGGATGTAATTCCCGAGATTATCACCGCAATTCAGGATCAACTGGTGACTCTAGTGGAGGAGCGGTTTGCAGCGATGCCGCCACCTGTTGGGGGACAGCCCCGTGCCCGAGACTTCCAGTATCGGGATCTTTCTGCCTGCTCTCCACCAGAATTCAAGGGTGACTCTAACCCTATCGTTAGCATGCGCTGGATATCCGACATGGAGTGCGCTTTTCTGACAAGCGGTTGTCCGGATAACTTGAAGGTTCGATTTGCAGTGAATCTACTTCGCGAGGGAGCGAAAGACTGGTGCGCCACGGCATTGACTCTGGCCGAGCGTACCACTCTTACTTGGGACGAGTTCGTTGCTCGTTTCCGTGCTGAGTACGTGCCGCCGATAGAGATGGAAAGAATAGCGAAGGAGTTCTTGGAGCTGAACCAGACTACGGAGACCATAAAGGAGATGAACAAGAAGTTTACCGAAATGGCGCTATTCTGTCCCCAATATGCGGCCTCAGAAGAAATGAAGATGGCGAGGTACAAAGACATGCTTCGGACCGAGATCCGGGAAATTGTGAGCGCAGTGCAACATCCTTCGCTGTCGGCTATGATGGATGCAGCGCGGAGAAGAGAGTTAGAGTTGGAGACCCAAGCAAAGAAGAGGAAGGCGGCACAGGCAGTGACGCCTACCTCTGCAGTGCCAAAGAAATCGAAGTTTGTTGATTCTCGTGGGCACACGAAGAGTAGCGGTTCTAAGGCCCGGGATGTGAGTGGTAGAAGATCTGATGCATGTTACAAGTGTGGGCAGCCTGGCCATCTCAGTAGAGATTGTAGGTCGCCACTGATGTTATGTTTCGGCTGTAAACAGGCTGGCCATGTGAAGGCCAACTGCCCGAATGCTAGGGCAACTGATGGGGGTGGTGCACAGAGGGCTCCTGCGAATGCCCCGCTGCGCATCACCGACGGCCGTACGGGTCAGCCCGGGACGGAGGTGGCCCGAGGGAGAGTCCACCAGCTGAAGGTGGAGGAGGCGCAGGCGACGCCTAAGGTGGTGACAGGTACGTTTCTAGTCAATTCTGTACCTGCGGTGGTAATGTTTGATAGCGGGGCTACTCATTCATTCGTGTCTCGCACTTTTAGCGAGAGGTTGGGTCGAGTGGTGGGACGTCTAGGATGTCCTTTATTGGTCGAGGTCGCCGATGATAGGACCTTGACGGTTACGGACGTGTATCGGGGATGCACGTTGGAAATCTCGGGTGTGAGGTTTCCTATCGATTTGATCCCTATAGCGATGCGAGAGCTTTGCGTGATAGTGGGCATGGATTGGATGGACGCGTTCGATGCAGAGATTGTTTGCCGTCGCAAACAAGTACGGGTTCGAACCCCAAGCGGGGGAGAACTGTTGATTCAGGGAGACTCGCCTAGTCGGGTTACGGCTATTTGTTCTGCGGCGAGGGCTCGGAGATACCTTCAGCATAGTGGGCAGGGGTTCTTGGCGTATGTGGTGGATACGCGTGTCGATGAGACGAAGATTAGTGCCGAGGATGTGCCAGTCGTGAGGGAATTCGCCGATGTATTCCCCGATGAGTTGCCAGGGATACCTCCCGCGCGACAGGTGGAGTTTCGAATCGACCTGATTCCAGGTGCTGCTCCGGTGGCCAAGGCACCTTATCGCTTGGCTCCACCGGAAATGAAGGAGCTTTATGAGCAGCTGCAGGAGCTTCTGGAGAAGGAGTTCATCAAACCGAGTTGTTCACCGTGGGGAGCTCCGATCTTGTTCGTGAAAAAGAAAGATGGATCTCAGCGGATGTGCATTGACTACCGGGAGCTGAATAAGCTTACGGTGAAGAATCGTTATCCTTTGCCAAGGATTGATGATTTGTTTGATCAGTTGCAGGGAGCCTCGTGGTTCTCTAAGATTGACTTGAGATCCGGGTACCATCAGATGCGGGTGCGTAGCGAAGATACGGAGAAGACGGCTTTTCGCACGCGTTACGGCCATTACGAGTTCGTGGTGATGCCTTTCGGGCTCACCAATGCACCAGCAGCGTTCATGGACCTCATGAACAGGGTGTGTAGCCCGATGTTGGATCGTTCGGTGATTGTGTTCATCGACGACATTCTTGTATATTCCAAGACGAAGGAAGAGCACGAGGTGCATTTGCGGGAAGTGTTAGAAGTTTTGAGACGGGAGAAGCTTTATGCTAAGTTCTCCAAGTGTGAATTCTGGTTACGAGAGGTCCAATTCTTAGGACATGTCGTGAATCAGAATGGTATCATGGTCGATCCAGCCAAGATTTCGGCAGTTATGCGGTGGGAGGTGCCGAAAACTCCTACCGAGGTGCGAAGTTTTCTCGGTTTAGCAGGGTATTATCGGAGATTTATCCAAGATTTCTCCAAAATCGCCTTGCCTATGACGAAACTGACGAAGAAAAATGCAGCTTTCAGTTGGGGTGAAGAGCAACAGAAGGCGTTTGAGGAGCTACGCAGGCGTTTATGTGAGGCTCCTGTGTTAACTTTGCCCGAGGGTATGGAGGATTTGGTGGTTTATTGTGATGCTTCATATCAGGGGTTGGGTGCCGTGCTGATGCAACGCGGCAAGGTCATAGCTTACGCTTCGAGGCAGCTGAAGCCTCACGAAGCGAACTACCCGACTCATGACTTGGAGTTGGGAGCAGTGGTTTTTGCTCTGAAGATTTGGAGACACTATCTTTATGGTGTCAAGTGTACGATCTACACTGACCACAAGAGTCTTAAATATCTGATGGACCAGCAAAATCTTAATATGCGTCAGCGAAGGTGGCTTGATGTGGTCAAGGATTACGACTGCGAGATACTTTACCACCCAGGTAAAGCGAATGTAGTCGCGGACGCACTTAGCCGGCATCCGGTCGGGGGATCGCTGAAGGGATTTTGTCAGCGGTTGACGGTAGTTGCACCACTTTTGGAGTCGATAGGTATCGCTCAAGAGGTGGCCGTGTTAGAGGAAAATGCTAAACGGGAGAGAGTTTCGGGAGAAATTCCGAATTTGGTGCGGGATAGTCGGGGACTAATGACCCGTTATGGCAGAGTTTGGGTCCCGTACACCGGTGGGAACCGCCAGACACTGTTGGACGAGGCACATAAGTCCAAGTTTTCGATTCATCCCGGAGCTACCAAGATGTATAGAGACTTGCGGGAAGGCTACTGGTGGCCCGGTATGAAGCAGGATGTAGCTAAGAGTGTGGAAGCATGCTTGACCTGTCGGAAGGTCAAGGCGGAGCATCAGCGGCCGCACGGCAAATTGCAGCCGTTAGAGATTCCGGTGTGGAAGTGGGAGCAAATCACGATGGATTTCATCACTAAGCTTCCCAAAACTCAGCGAGGGAATGATACTATTTGGGTGATCGTGGATCGTCTGACTAAGAGCGCTCACTTCTTGGCAATTAAAGAGAGCTTTTCGGCAGATAAGCTCGCGGAGGTGTTCATTCGAGAGATTGTAACTCGGCACGGGGTGCCAGTCTCGATTGTCTCGGATCGGGATACTCGTTTCACCTCCCGGTTTTGGGAGAAGTTTTAGAATGAGATGGGTACGCGGTTGCACTTCAGTACAGCATTTCATCCTCAGACGGACGGGCAGAGTGAGCGTACTATTCAGACACTCGAGGACATGCTGCGAGCATGTGTTATTGATTTCGGGGGTAGTTGGGATCAGTATCTTCCGCTAGCTGAGTTCTCTTATAATAACAGCTACCATGCCAGTATTGGTAGAGCGCCGTACGAGGTGTTGTATGGCAGGAAGTGCCGGACGCCCATTTGCTGGGGCGAGGTTGGTCACCGAGTATTGGGGAGCACCGACGTTGTATTAAAGACGACAGAGATGATTCAGATGGTTCGAGACCGATTAGTCACTGCTCAGAGCCGGCAGAAGAGTTACGCTGATAAGAGACGATCGGACTTGGAATTTCAAGTCGGAGACTATGTTCTTTTGAAGGTGTCACCCTGGAAGGGGGTAATTCGTTTTCGTAAGCGGGGAAAGCTGGGCCCTCGCTACATCGGGCCATACAAGGTCATCGCGCGTGTGGGGAAGGTGGCTTACCGTTTGGAGCTACCGGAGGAGTTGAGTCTGATCCATAACACCTTCCACGTTTCTCAATTGCGGAAGTGTGTGATGGACGAGTCGGCAGTCATCCCTCTCGAGGACATTCAGATTGACGAGAGACTCAACTATGTAGAGAAACCGATTGCCATCCTCGACAGGAGGACGAGGACTTCGCGCAACAAGGTGGTTGTATTGGTTAAGGTCCAGTGGAAACACCGGAAGGGTTCAGAATGGACGTGGGAACCAGAAGCCGAAATGCGGGAGAACTACCCGGAGCTGTTTGCAGGCGTGGACTTCGGGGACGAAGTCTAATCCAAGCGGGGGAGAGTTGTAAAGCCCGTGTCCCGGTATGTCCATTTTTGGTTATATGCTTTTATTTATTCAAAAAAAAAAAAAAATTAAATATTGTAAATCGTCCTCGTTGATTGGTCTCGTTTGCGATTCGGTGTCAAATAACCAATTCGCGAGCTTCTCGGGTTTGTTTCGAGTTGTGTAACTTTTGGGTTGTTAAGGGGCCTTTTATGTTTTTTTGGTGAAAGTGGGATAGAGGATCGGCCCATGCAAAGCATGGACCGAGAGCCTCTCAAACCTCTTAACTTCTTGGTATTTCCTTTCTTGCTAATCAAATCACTAACCCTAATTCCCCTCTCCTTCCTTTCAATCGTAACAAACAAAAAATTGAAACCCTACCCTTCTCTTTTCCGCCACCGTGAAGCAGCCCCCCCCCCCCCCCCTGTCGTGTTCGTCACCGCCGGAGAAAGGAGCAAGAGAGAGAGAGACGAGATCGCGAGAGGAGAGAGTTGATCGGAGGAGTCGCCGGAGTTAACCGGAGAGCGTCGGGAACCGCCGGTAGTGTCGTATTTTTTCGTCAAAAGGTAACCCTCGAAACCCCCTCCTCTTGTTGTAGTTGTTTTCTCGTCGAATCGGGGGCCCCGGCGGTGTGGCCGCCGTGCGCAGCGCGCTGCCGCCGTGCGCCACGCGCCACCGCCGGGAGCCGCTGCCGGAGAGCGTACGGTGGCGGGAGGGCTGCTGTGTTCGGTTGTATGCGTTCTTTTCCCTTGCGCGATTCGTTACGTAATTTTACGTTTATCCATATTTCGTTTCGTATCGTCTTTTGTTATGAACCGCCGTCGACAGCCGCCGGCGACCACCGTCGCCGGAGGGCCGTGGATGGAAGGTGGTGATGTCGGATTAAATTTTTTCAGTGTAGAGTATGTGTAATCGTCGTCCAATCGATCGGTCGTTTCGTTAATATTTGTTTTTATCGTCGTTAAATCGTCTATTTATAAAAATTAGTAGTGCAGCCCTGTTTTTGTGACGGCTGTAGTTTTTCCGTCGCAACTCCGTTTGGGCCGAGCTTGGTGTCCACGTTTAGAGCTCGAGACCGGGCACGTTTCCCGTGTTTTGACGGAAAGCCGGTTCGGCCTCGAGCTAGGAGAAATAGGGGCCGCAAGTTTGGAGATTCGTCATTTCATGTGATATTTTCTTAAATCTGTCATGAGCTTGCTAAATTCATAACTTGTTGCTCGTAGATCGTTTTAACCTGAAACCTGTGCCCGTTTTTCCTAATTTGAGTTAGGAACGTTTTTCGTGTTTCGCCGAAAGTCTAATTTGGCCCGGAACTAGGCTGTTCGGGGCTGTTTGTGTGAACTGGTCCAAAAACGGACAGTTTCGGTAGGCGATCTTTAGTAATTCGTAATTATTTGTAGAAAAATCGTTAGGAGGCGAATAGTATGTCCTTGAAAAGGTATTTCAGAGCACTATCCAACCGTATGATAAACCTGGAAATTTTCTGGGTTTATGGTAGTCGAATCAGGTCCCGAACAGACCTGTCCGGTGGGACCGAAAGTTAGTTTTTAGCGACAGTTTTGGGGTGTGTCGCGTCGTGGGGTCCGGGTCTCGTATTGACGTATTTTATCGTACGTTTAGGTGCCGGAAAGTGATCGTCGTTGTGTGGAGCTACTTACTATTTTTAGCTAGGCGCGCACCCGAGGTGAGTTCTCTCACTACAATTAATTAATAGTTGTTTATTATTACTGTAGCACGTGTGTGAAAATTATATGCGGGATTGTTGGGGGCTAGATAGTGGGACGTTTAGTTAACATTATGTGCTACATTATTCGGCGGGGCCGAGTCCCGACGGGGACGGAGGTGTTTTACGCAGTAGGCGTAAAAGGGGCGTTTACGCAGTAGGCGTAAAAAGGATGTCACACGCAGTAGGCGTAAAACGGGTGTTTCCCGCAGTAGGCGGAAACGTGCGGCGGGGCCGTAGACCCGACATCCGCCCGGGAATTTTGTTATGTGGTGGTTATTATACTTGCTTATGATTTGTTCGTAGACTTGGATGTGGTGGTGTGATCCTCTTTGCTTTAGGGGTAATATGAGATAACCATTGTTAATTGTTGTGTTTGAATTCACTAAGCTTCGTGCTTACCCCTCCCAATTTACAGTGGCTGCAGGTACAAGTGGTACGAAGGCATGACTGGCACACACTGACGCGCATGACGGATGGGTCGAAGGACTTGCTTATTAAACATTTTCCCGTTATTGAATAAACAATTTAATTTCCGCTGTTGACTTATGCTTTAATAACGCTCGTGATTGCAATTATTATTTTGGGTTTAATAAATGGAGACTTATTATTAAATATGCGTGTTTAAATTTTTTTTTAAATTTTCTTGAAATTTTGGGGCGTTACAACTTCTCTCTTGAAGGTCACTCTCTAGAACACACACACACACACACACACACACTTGGTAGCTATTCTCAAATGACCTCTCACTCACACAAACCCTACAATTGGGTATTTATACCTTTGACCAACACAATACCTATTTTGACTTTGACATTTGTTGACTAATACAAATAGACAAAATCTTGAATACATTTGTGTACTAACAATATATTAACTAAAATATGTTAAAAAAGTACGTTTTAACATATTACATTAACATACATAATTACGTTAAAATATGTTAAGGAGTTCGATATATATAAGGTCAGGTTCAAGGGAAAACCTTAAATAACTGGAAAACCGGAAAACCACGAAAATACGGAGAAAAAAGTATATAAATATGGATGTCAAATTCACGAGAAATATATGATCGTTTATTTGTTGTGATTTATTTCGTTCGAATTTTGTTTATTTTTCGTCTTTTTTCGAATAAAAAATAGGGGGGTGAGGTTTTTTAATTTAATTAATATTGTTGTAACCGTCCGTCTAATCACATCCATCAGATTATCTAATCTAACGGTTGATAAAGTGTTTTTTAGTTTTTCATTTATTTAAGGTTTTCCCCTGAACCTCTCTCTCTCTCTCTCTCGCTCTCTCTCTCTCTCTCTCTATATATATATATATATATATATATATACTAGTTATTTACCCGCTGCAATGCAGCGAGACGTATAATCCAAATAATTTGACGATTTAATCAATTATTAATTAAAATACGTTAAAAAAATGCTTTTTAATTTTAACAAGTTACACCATTAATATCGTCTCATCGATTCCTTCGAAATGAGGCCAAAATGCTTTGATTTAATTATATTATACTTATTTAGTTAGTTTACTTTATATCTATTAGTTTTTTATTTTTCATTTACTTAATATAAGATTATTATGTTAATGTGATAAGAGTGTAAAACAGAATTAAAAAAAATAAGAGATGTACCATAAATTAAATAATTAACTATAAGAGTATGAATTGTAAATATTAAAAATATCTTTATGTAGTATATATGATATATAATAAAATAAATAAATTCAAAAATATTCAATATTGGACTCATTTCGAAGGTATTGAAAAGACGAATACAATGATGTAACTTGTTAAAATTAAAAAGTATATTTTTAACGTATTTTAGTTAATAAACGATTATATATGTTAATATGATGAAGGTGTAAAATTAAAATTAGGAAACTAAAAAGTATACAGTAAAGTAAGTAAATAATTATAGGGGTTGAAAGTGTAAATATGAAATAAAAATCACATGTGCCGCGGGACACTCTCCTTGATCGCGGATGAAATGTTTTCAAAATTGACTCTGGTCCGCGATCACGGACCCTATCGCGGAAAATGGGTATTTTGGTAAAAATGATTTAGAAAGTGAGTATTTTAGTAAGTCAAAGTCAAATTTTGAGTATTTTAATTAATTTCCCTAAATTTTACTTCCAAAACAAATTCTTAATGCTGGCAATTTATTCTAAAATAGTGAAGGATGAGTCTAATGATATTTCAAGCGTTTTTTGGTATAAAATATCATATATCTTCAAAAATGTTGAACGTTGGGTTTTTATAAATAGTACATATTGATGTATATATATATACTTGAGATCATGTGATATCAAGCCATTTTCGTGAGACCCGTGAGACTAAAAAAATAACACTAAATCTTCACAGCAAAAGACTGTGAAGGTAAACCTTCACAACGTTTTTACTGTGAAAGTTCGCTGTTTTGCTTACCTTCACAATGAATCGTTGTGAAGTTTTAGTGTTATTTTATGGTCTCACGAAAACAGGTTGGTCTCACGTGAACCCAACCCTATATATATATATATATATATATATATATATATATATATATATATATATATTCAACTTTTAATATATTCATATAACATTTCTATTATCATGTAACACTAGTTAGGGGGTGTTTGGGATTGTTTATTTAAAATAATATATGCTTATTTTTAAAGTATTTATCAACTTATGCGGTGATAAAAAATAGTTTTTATAGAATAAAGTAACTTATCAAAAACAACTTATTTGCGGTGTGGAAAAGTCAAGCACTTTTTATTTTTTCAATCCAAACACTATAATTGGCTTATTTGTGGTGTGGAAAAGCAATAAACAAATATGTAAAAAATAAGCAATCCCAAACACCCCCTTGGTACATATGTAAAACTTGTTAATAGATTGAATTTTATAATATTAACTGATAAACATATTCAAATAAAAGATAAACATTGAGCCCTATTAACTTAAGCAAGAAAAATGAGAAAGATCGAAGCAAACTTCCCTTCCGTTAATGTATTATTTTTAATGGTGTTAAAAGGGAGGTATCAAAATCTTTCAAAAAATCATATGATAAGGGGTGTTTTGTAATAAAACTCTGTTAACAAACTAAATTGGAAATACATCAAAACCAAAGGACCAAATCCTTAAAAGTTATTTGTTTTTCAAACGGTTTTCGTGAGGAAGAAGAATTAAAATCTTCATGTTTTATAAACCCTAGAAACAAATTTCAGTAGCCCCAAAATCAAAATGTCACCACCCCACTTGAGTTTCGATATCCAAGCGGAGATTATCAAAAGGCTTCCCGTGGAATCTTTGATTCAATTCAGACCCGTTTGCAAAACATGGAAGTCATTGATCGATAGCTCTCACTTCATTGCTGCTTACAACTTCCGCCATGATCAGTCGGAGCATCTGGTTGTAAGGTACCGGTTCGGAGATCGGAAAGGAAGTGAGGTAAAATATGTTTGTTTTGTTGATGATGATACTTTCCCTCAACAAAAGCTTGACCTAACTGTTCCTCCTCTTGTTCAAGTAACAATACCAATCGGTAGCTCTCATGGCTTGTTGTGCTTGATCGGTTATCTTCGAGAGCCACACGGTTCCTGTCTTACCTCTGAAACCTTCATTGTTGTTATTTGGAATCCTGCAATTAGAAAATCGATTTCTGTTGCGGTCCCTTATGTGGTTCGTCCGCTGTTTGATTGTGTTATTGGTTTTGGGGTTTGCCCTGACACTAAGGACCCTAAGCTTGTCAACATTACTTATATTCATGATTACACGAAAATGGAAAGTATAAGTTGCATCTGCCAAGTTATGGTTTTCACATTGAGCTCAGGGGAATGGACACCCTCACGTAGCAATCAGCTGCCTCGGAAATCAATTCAATTTACATGTAATCAGACAGTTATAGGTCAGTTTATTTATTGGCGTGCATATGATTGGAGTGATGTGGATGGTGAACGTCGTAATTTGATTATGTCATTTGATATGAGCACTGAAGAGTTTACAGAGATAGACCTCCCAGATAGTTTGGCTAACGTGAACGTGAGTCAGTTAGAGATGGATGTTTCTAGGGTAAGGGAGTCTCTTGTTTTGATTGAGTACATTCGAAGCACACTCAATAAACAAGTTTGTGATGTATGGATGATGGAGCATGGTGATCCAAAAGTGTTTACGAAGCTATTCACCATTAACGCACCTGATGCATCAGTTTCACGGACTCTGGAATTTAGGAAGAATGGCGAACCGATAGTTGTAATGCAAGACAATCATCGAGATTTTGTTACAACCTCTGCACTTGTTGTTTATGATCCTTGCTCGAAGCACATCATGGATCTTGGGATTCGCGGATACAGGCATTCATCCTTTGCGAATTCCTACACGGAATCGTTGCTTCTGCTCGATCATGATGATGGTCACATTGTAAGGTGTGAAGCTGTGAAGAGGTAACTTTTGGAACAGGCTAGCAAGGTATATATAGAGATTGAGGTGCACTTATCATGCATATTAGTTTAATGTTTCTGACATTTTATGATGATGAATCTCATATTTCTCTGAGTACTAAATAATTTCCCTTTATAAGTGATGGTTTTTTTGGTGCAGGCTTGTAGTTATTATGATGCTTTTTTTTCAAAGCTGTTATAGTTGTCGTTTATAAATGTTTTACCATATATAATTTGAATGCATACATACACATATACGTTTTAAGTTTTAGAGCGGAAAATGGCCATAAGCTGATAACCTTCCCCATGTAACGCCAACAGGAGGTTTTATTTATTTTCATTTCCCCCTCGGGGTTTATGTTTCAGACCCCCCTTGTCAGCTGTCGCCTTGTGTTTCTATACTTTAAAATCTTGTTCAAAACTGTCATGTAATTAACTCTTGATAAACTAATGTCGTGCTAAGTTTTTTCTCTTAATTGGCATTGCTAAATTAAGTGGAGGACTTTACTTCTTCGACGATGGTTCTCTTATAAAAGATACTACTAGTGTCAATTACAGTTACAGTAAGAATGATATTATGTTATGGCATTTTAGGCTTGGACACCTTATGTAAGTTTTTATTATTTAAAACATTTATTTCCAGCTTTATTTATCGATGAAGATCCATCTTCCTTTCAATGCGAAGAGGCCAGTCTAGATTCACTGCAACAGATAATAGCACTCTTACAGTGTTAAGGTTGGCCACCGGAGCAAATGTTTAGTGTAGTTTACACCATCAGTTTGAGTGAAGCCCTTTGCCACCATTCTAGCTTTGTATCTTTCGAGCATTCCATCAGCATTGTACTTGATTGAGAACACCCACTTACATCCTACTGGCTTTTTTCCGTGCGAAACAGCTACTTTTACCCATGTATGATTAAGAGCATTCATTTTCTCCAAAACCGCTGCCTTCCATTCATGACCTGTGTAAAGCGTCATGTATAGACTTTGGAATTTCAACATGATTAAGGCGTGAGATAAAACAAGAAAAAGGAGACAAGTTTTAAACGGAGACGGAGTTAGACATAGGATATTTAACTGTGCAATTTTCTCACTCCTTTTCAAGGAGCCACTAGAACATCAAGATTTGATGAACTATGATTATGAGGAATTGTACCTGTCCTTGAGGCTTCTTCTTGACTATGCATAAGATTGGCGGGATTTATTGTTTTGGATGGATGCTTACGGATGTATGCCTGGCCAAACTTCTTGTCATTATTAACATATCGTACTTGTTTTATGTGGACGACCTTCAATCTCTTTAATTACTGTTCTTCCTTTCTGTTGGGTTCTAGGGCTTGAATCGATACAATAGTGGGTTTGTTGTTTTTTTAAGAGGGTATGTTTTCTTCTCTAATAACATGGTTATATGTAACTTTCAAGCTTACCGGTAATATCTTAGAAAATCCATTGCCTCTCCAAACCACACTATATGCAGTTATTCGACTTTATGCATGGTCACTTCATGGTGGATCTCATGTGATTCAAGTTACGCCCTCAAGGTTGATGCATCAAACCAAGTAAGTGGCTTTTATATAGCTTCGATTCTCTATGGTAAGATGGAAGTGTCTGCCAATAATTTGTTAAAGGTACGATTCTACTCACTATAGGCACAATCTTCTGACAGAATCTGAAAGAGATCGACTCTTGGAGATAGTAGATTCTGTTCATTTCAGATGTTTTGAAGTTTGTTTTCTTAGTGATTGCAATGTTTTATATGTTCAAATGATTTTGGTGTCTTAAATGTTGTTTACCAAATGTTTACCAGGTAACCGCTTACTGGTAAAAGTCATCTTCTCACTTACCGGGTAAGATTCTCAGTCATTCCAATGCCTCTTACCAGGTAAGATTACCGGTTCTTGTCATTCTAATTCGGTAAGATAAGTGATACCGTCAAGCCCCTCTGTTTCTGTTGTGATGATTGATGCAGGAGTTGATCAAGTGGTTAGTTGGATTTTGAAGGAGGGTGTGAGTAGATGCTTAAGTGATGGAAGTCGCAACTGGTTTGCATCTTATTTAAAATAAAGTTGTCCATCTTTCTAATTTTGCTACATATGCTATTATCCTAAATGGTTGGTGCATTATGAGTGCAGATGTAGGATTATCTTATGAAGGTGATACATTGATCATGATGTTGAGGTCTTATCTTAGGATTTTGGTTCCAAACTGTTTCATTGTTCTCAGAGGAAATCTTCAAATGTCTTGCCCACAAACTGGTTTTATTGTACTTATTAACACCATGGGATACCAAACAATACTAGGGTAGAGAATGATGTCCAGGAATGTAACCTGATAAGGTGAGTGAGAGTGGTGATTCTTACCGATAAGCTTTTACCTATTAAGCGTGTAGTAAACAACCCCTTCGTCCTGTAGTTTACAACTATGAAGCAATTTTTGATTGGTCCCTTGGGATATAAATTTGTTGAATGTTTGATTAAGCTTATGCCATTTGGGGTGTCTACAAATTACCCTCGATCTTCCTATCGTCTGTAGTTTGTGTTCACATTGTACACATAACCTTATTTTTTTTAGTGTGTTGTAATATTGAGTATTGTCATATTTTAAATTTTATTGATTTAATGTGTTCACATTGTACACATAACCTTATATTAGAGTGATAGTTTCTCCGTACACGAGGAATGGAGAAGGAAAAAAAAAAGACGATATTTTTCCTTAAAAATATTATAATATAATTTTTTGTTTTTAAATATAAATTGAGTTCATTTGAAAAAACTCTTATTGCCATTTATGTCTGTTTCGGTCGGACATAAGATAATTTAGACCGCTGTTTTTTCCTTTCCAGAGCCTCTTAACCCTTATGTCATCTGAAGTTAATTCGGCTTCACCCTCCGAAGAACTACATTAGTTCATCGGATCTGGAAGATACCCCCCCCCCCCCCCCCCCATCTCTTCTAGTTAGCAAATTTGGCACCCGTCATATTTTCTAGGATCATATGTCTTACCATCCTAGCTTTCACAACAAATCTATAATTTTTGTTTTTATACAAAAAATATAGAAGAATTAAAAGTGAAATTATGTTATGTTTGAATTCAACCCCCTTCTACAAACATTTCATGTATAAGTCATCCTTTCCACGACCAACAATATACATGCAATTTTTTAAAGCCTATGTTGAACTTCCATATATTAACATTAACCAACTTGAAAACAAATGACAAACGTTGAATCCTATAATTACTTGCATTATAAGCTTTAACTCCTATTAGCTCGTAATCCCACGATTCCCTTTCCAAGTCTCTGAACAATCAACCATATTAATAACAGATTATATATCAGTCAATTTACAATTTGAATTTAAATCAAGATTGGGGATTTGAGTTCCCGCTTTCAGAAAAAAATACACCATCATGATTTCTTTATTACATATCTCGTTGTAATAAATTTTACATCTTGTTACATAACTAGTATTGACCAATACAAAAAATTGTTTGATCAAGTTCTAAGTCTTAAACACCAAATGAAATTCTTTATGAAATGGCTAGCAAGTATTAAACAACACATGAAACATCTTAATCAAGATCTACCACGTTTTAAACAACACATGAAACTATTTTTTGTGACCGCATCACACAATTTTATGGGTTTTGACCATGTAGCTTACTTTCTGCGATTTTCATTAATTGTTGCGATTAACACTAATTTCTTTTACGCTTATGCCCTTCCGTCCTCTTCTAATTAACGAATTGCATTAATTGTTTTCTTTTATTTGACATAAATAGACTCATTTGATCTTGGTCTTCATCAATGATATCAACGGTTGGAGTAGGTTTGTAAAGTTTGTACAAATTGTGTGGTTTGCAACGATCTATCCCCTATATATAGGGAGGATCAAAATGCTAACTATTTAATAGAATACGAAACAGCCAAATCACGTGCAAAATCACATGTGATTTTACATTAACGGTCTAAAAAATGTGTGCGAGTGACATTGGCCGCGTCTTCAAGTCGTGGGGCAAAGTTGCGTTAATCACATGATTTTGTATGTGATTTTAGTGTAAAATCACATGTGATTCAATCGTTTTCTTATTCTCATAAATATGTATCGTTCTCGTTTGAACTCGTCTCCCTCTCTATTTCTTTTTCTCTCTCTCTCTCTCTCTCTATATATATATATATATATATATATATATATATATGTATAGAGAGAGAGAGAGAGAGATGGGTTCAAACGAGACTTGGACCTATTTAAAAGAATAAAGAGACCAGGCTCACCGTTAATTAGATAAGATCAATAGTTGAACAAGGGAATGTCAGTTACTGTAATTAAATGAAACTATTAAACCAATTTCATTCGTTGCCAAATAGTTATAGGGGTAAAATTGGAAAAAGAACCTGGAGGCGTGAATCGAGGGATATGGTTATCCCTATGAAATCATTAAAACAAATCATTTCCAAAGATAAGGGGTATAATTATGGGATGAATGAATATTAGACTTCAAAATTCTATACAACTAATTCATAATACAATCACATATGATTATGTGATTTACCATATTTCAACATTATGTCCAAATTATTCATACCAAAATCATTTGTGATTATGTGATGCATATTACCCTTCAAGATTCTAACAATTTATTCATAGTACAATCACATATGATTATGTGATATTACTACAATTCAACATGCTACCCAAATTATTCATATTACAATCACATTTTTGGTATACATAATATACTTAAAGTTTATGTTCAATTTCTATAGCATATAATCAGATATGATTTTCGACTGCATAATATATTTAAAGTTTATGTTCAATTTTTGTAGCGTATAATCAAAAGATGATTTTGGACTGCAGAATATACTTAAATTTTATGTCCAATTTATGTACGGTATAAAAACGGATGATTTTGGAATGTATACACATACATAGACCCATCTGTCCCCGTTTTCTCTTCCCTATTTTTTATGTGACAGTGGACGTAAAGATGAACATAATTCCAAGGATCTACGACCCCCGACATGTCCAAAAGTTCATCAAAATAAGAAGAAAATAGTTGAAATAAAGCATGTAATAAAGTTAGAAATAGGAATACAGAGGAAACGAACTGAAAATCGGGTTTTAATAGTCAGTCCAACTCGGGCCAGCCTCTCTCTCACAATCTGGGCCTGGTTCTTCATGGGCGGGGAGCCCAATTCCTATATTATTATTTTATTTATTTTTTCTTAAATGCCAACAAATCCAAACACTGCTAAACTATTAATTATTAAATTCACATATTTATTTATTTACATGACCATTTTGAAACCCAATCACATTTTTAAACTTCAAAATACATTATTTAAATTTAAACTATTTTAAGGGTACAATAAATTATAAAGCTTTTATAAAAGAGTAAACATAAATCATACAATTAATTACTAAAGCTTTTAATATAAATAAATAGACTTAACACACATAACTTGGAATTACTTACCTATAACTTTTTAGTGCTACATTAACCATGATATATATCAATTATAGTTTATTTTTAATACATTTATCTTCATCTATATTGTTATATCTATTTGACATACATGTATCCTTTAACACATGTTTATTTTCTTGTTTGAAATAGAGAATTTTGGATTTAATTAGTTTCATAAAAAATTCTAGGGATTTATTTATTTAAAAACAGTTCAAGGACTTAATCGCTTAGCATATGAAATTAGGTTGGGTTTTGTTCGACTTTTCCCTAGAAACTACTAAAATTTTAACACTTCCAAAATAAAGCTAATTCACCATCATTATTCATTATCATATATTGCATTTTCAGAGCATCTCCAATGAAGGTTATGGTGTCACCTTATTTCCAACTCATCAAATTAAAAAATCATATAGAAATCCACCATGGTAGTTCTTATAAGAACCTTATTTTTGTGGGTCACATGTATTTGTCAACATCAATAAATATATATTTATAAATAAGAATCAATATTTAAACAACAATAAAAATGAGGAAATTGTCACTTCACACAAACTTCATGATAAGAACCAAAGTTTTTAAATAAGAACCCAAAGGGAATGAAGTTCTTATAGAAGCTCTCCACAATGGTAATTCTTACAACTCACATCACTTTTTACTTATAAGAACCTTGCATTGAAGATGCTCTTATTGCTTTTGCTGTCAGATCACCAATTCTACCCTACATATAGGGATGGCAAAAAAAACCGAAACCGACGGTGAAAACTGAAAACCGAACGTTTTGGGTTGGGTTCGGGGACCTCTTAACGGGGACGGGGCGGGGATCGAGGATGTTATCGGGGATTTTAACGGGGGTGGGGACGAGGACGGGGACCATCCTCACCGGCCCGGCCCGATATATATATATATATATATATATATATATATATATATATATATATATATATATATATATATTATAGTATATTTTATATATGTATATTTTGTAAACTTAAAAATATTATAGGCCACAACTTAAATAAAAGCCCAAGTTCAAATGAAATGGTAACAATCCATGTCCAAGTTTGATTTCTAAACTAGTAAACTACAGGTCTACCGTCTAGAGCCGACTAAATCTCTAACACACTCGTACACGACTTATTCGCTTGGCGCTCGGTAATCACGTAATCTGTAATCACGTAATCATGAATTGTGATGTTATGGATTATGTCTAAACTTTTGTTTTATTTTAGATTGCAATTTAGGACATTTTGTTCGTGATGTTTGTTGGATTATATGTATTTGGTCGAATGAACTTGTGTTTTAGAAAATTGTGTTTTTTTTATGTTTTAAAAGCCTGTGTTTTTCTTTGGTCCGAGTTCGGGTTCGGGTAAAACCAACGGGTAACAGTGCATTTTTTTCTTAACGGGTTCCCCAATGGAGGTCGGGAAACCGCGGGGACTCCATGGGGATCACTGATAAGATCCCCGACGGGGATTGGTACGGTTCGGGGACGGGGACCTTAAAAACCATCCCAAAACCGGCCAGTTGCCATTCCTACCTACATACATGGTTAGTAGATACCCATGGATTGGCGCATCACTATACTTACTTGTAGGGGTGTTCAAAAAAAACCGTTGGACCGCTCAAACCGGTCGAACCAAGTCAAACCGGATCGTTTTTGGTGGTTTGAGCGGGTTGGCGGTGTAACACCCTCAAATTTGGAACGAGCAACTAACTTTAAAATTCAATAAAATAACCCAAAATAGACACGAACACTTCTACAGTTCATTTCTTAAAATACCTCGGAATTTAAAATATCAAAAGTCCACAAATAAATAACTTATCGGGTGTTACTTAACACCACACACAAGTTGCTAGTCCAAACAAATGCGGAAGACTACACTAATCAAGTCACCTCTCGTGCACACCACTAGCACTCGCCACTTCACAGTGTAGCTAAAGTTACCCCAACCTGAGCCTGTTGCACATGCCGACAAATAAAAAGGGTTAGGCTAACGCCTAGTGAGTTCAAGCATTTTATCATGACTATATAAAATCATAAATCGAAAGGGTAGTAGTTTTAATCATGATTTCAAAAGAGTTTACTTTAAATGCAAATCACCCATTTTCCAACTCACACAATTCCAATGCTGAAATCTTTAATATAACATGATTCTCTAAATGATTTGCGGTAAAGTATGACGACAATCTGATTTCCAAGAATACGTATTTTAGACGATGGCAACGCCACGTAAAACATTTCTTTGCGATGCAAGTTTGTACCCAAAACTCATCCAAAATGTGAATAAACATTAAATCCCCAAATAGCATAAACATGAATAAAACTCGATTATTCAAAACATCTCAACTAGGATTAAACCTAATACATTGCCCATAAATCATGGAAAACAATCCATTTAAACATATAATTACGTCACCGAAAACATGGATAAAAGTACTTACCCGAAACAATACCTTTCGGCGACGGGGGAGACCCGCTTACCAACGCAAGTGACGGAACACAAAAGTAAGCCACTTGACAAGTTAGTAAAGCCAAACACTTAACAAGACATATAACGGATGCCGAGTGTGGCCACTTAAAACCACACTCAATTTGGGGCAACATCCTTAACATATTCGCACGTAGGGCTTACACCATACCGTCGATGCCTAACTGTGTCATGATGTGGAAAACTACTCGTCCCATCATCGGCATAATACCTAAAACATATTCGCACGTAGGGCTTACACCATACCGTCGATGCCTAACCGTGCCGCGATGTGGAAAACTAATCGTCCCAACATCGACATAATAACTATAGTGCTTATGGATCCATTGCATTACTAATATAACATTACATGAACTCAAACGAATGAACTAGCGCATTCAAAACATGTAATCCTCAAATAAGATGCATTAAATGCAAAACAAAATCAAACGCCCAACATCGAGCTATCAAAATCGGACAAATGTCCCCAATACCCAACGGAGTCAAAACCGAGCCATTGGCTCCATAAATCAAATGACCATTAGTAAAAGTCATAAAATGAATTAAACGTAAACAACACACGTTTATGCGAACACCCATTTAAATTCATGAATAACCCAAAACACAACGTTGGGTGGAACATCCCATTTTTCAAAGGAACTCATATCGTTTATACTTTCAAACCGTCCCATAACATAACTTATGCATATTTCCAAAATGTGCGTAAAAAGGGCACGTTCATATTTTCAAGATGCATCATAACATAGACTATGCATATTTTCCAAATAAGCACTAGAAGTGCATTTTCACCAAATGATCTTCATTTAGGCAATAAATCATCAAAAACATTTTAGTTCATGATTTACTTATCAAGTTTTCCCAAAAACCCCAAACATGGGCATTTTACCATATTTACCAAGTTAGACATTTCAAAGGTTAAAACCACCAAATAATCCAACATTAGATAAATTTCATGTAAACACATAAATGCTTGGAAAATAACATTTTTGGCATGTACAAAGTTTTCACAAAGTAACTTGAACTCACCTTGCTATATTTAAGCTAAATCTAGAGTTTCTCCAACGTAAGCTCATTTGATGAAGTTTGCATCCTCAAGCCAAAACTTCCAAAAACCTATATCCACAATTTTCAACCATAAATATTTACCCCCCCAAACACTTAGAATCATTTCCCTCAACGTATTACACCCAAAATCACTAATAGATCGAAACCCTAATTCCAAAATGAAGAGAAGAGAAGATTACCTCCACCATCAAGTGAATCCACCAACCAAATACTTCTATTGTTACCAAAGTGAACCTCAATCTTCATTTCATCTAAAGAAAGGAAAAAGTTTAGGTGAGGGTTGGGTAAAACCCTAGAAAGTGTAGAAATTTTACCAAAACGAAAGTGAGAAGAAGAGTTCTAACCTCCATCCATAATTCCTTGTTAAAATTGAAAGAGAAGCTTTGGTTTGCAAGATTTATGGCTTCAAGAGCTCCAAAAACGATTTAGAGGGTTAGGGTTCGGTTTGGGAGAGTAAGGGATGAAATGGGAGAAGTGGGGAGTGAAATGGGGCTGAAAATCGCATTTTTAAGGGTCCTGGTACCCCCGGGCGATAGTGACATACGATAGTGACAGTGTCACAATCGCTGGGCACAATAGCACGGATTGTACCGAGAGTTTTGGCTTCCGGCGATTGTGACATGCGATTGTGACAGTGTCACAATCGCCGAGCACTATAGCTCAACGCGTACCGAAACTTGTTTTGGCCACAACTTCTTCGTTTTAGCTCCGTTTTTGCTCCGGAAAGAACCGTTGGACTCGTAATTGAATTCTCCATCCAACAAGACCATAAAATCTAGGATTTAACCCAGAATCCTATTTTTCTTAAAGGATCGATTCCACACTGATTCGAAATTGTACTTATCCGAAAATTACGGGTGCCACCCCATTGTCATAATTGCATGGCACATTCGTTGGGACGACCAACCACTATGTAATGCCGTTGCTATTGTGACATATGTCACAATCACCTGACACTATAGCCGAGACTACCATACCTTTAGTATCATTGGTGCTATTGTGACAGATGTCACAACTGCATGGCACTATGGCCATACTCCAAAAATCAAGGTGTTACAGGCGGTCCGGTCCGGTCTGCGATTTGAAGGTTTTTTTGGCCGGTTTGGACCAAACCGACCGCCATATATATATATATATATATATAGTAGTCTTTGGCTCGCCCGTTGTGCGACGATCAAATTTGTGTTTTAAGTTAATTATTTGATGTTTAATAGTTGTTGAATAATTTGTGACACATAAAGTAATTGATAAAAAGAAAACAAAAATTCTACAAATAGGTAATATTATCTTGAAGATAAAAATATGTCTATTAAGTTTGATACATATTATAAATGTCGTTACTAAATGAATTTATCAAACGAATACACAATAATTGCATATATATATTTTTAAAAAAGGTTCGAACTCATAATCCAAAAGTCAGTTGATAAGTGATATCTTTTTATTTCCAAGTAATTAAATCTCTTATTATAATTCTAAGGGTGTTTCGTTGACAGAATGAAATTTGATAGAATTGTAATTCGTCGAGTAATTCAACTTTGAAGTAAAAATTGATATGAAATTGCAAAAAGAAAATCACGACAATTTAGTGATTATTTGTATCAAATCTCATACTAATTTCAACAAATCTCATACTAATTACGACACATTAATTCGTATATATTTATGATATTTAATAATATACTTAAATCCAAAAATATTCAATATTTGGCTCATTTCGAAGGTATTGACGAAACGATTACAATAATATAATTTGTAAAAAATAGAAATGTTCTTTTAATGCATTTTAGTTCATATACATTATTTATGTTTATATGATAAGAGTCTAAAATGAAAAATAAAAAAGTAAGGGATTAAAAGTAAACTACATACCTAATTATAAGGGTAGTAAATTAACATATAAATTAAAAAAAATTGGATTAAGTAGAGATTTAAGAAGGAGTGAATGTGGGTGTGCTAATTGAACTTATAATGTAAATTGCGTCCAGATTCATATTTAGACGGGAAAATACTGAAGTCGGCTCACCAAAAGATGACACGTGGCATGCTGGTTACTTATTTATTATCTGTATAGAATAGATATATATATAATTGTTTTAATTTTTAATTTTTTATATATATTATTTAGAGATTTAGACATTTTCTTAAGACCCAATTTTCTCATACACCAAACCCAAATATTTCGAAAGCCCTAGTCATCTTCAACATCCTAAATCTAATAATATATTTAATTGTTAATCAGTTGAACCAATTCGGTGGAACAAATGTTAAGAATACACAAAATTACAAATGACATAAAATTCAAAATACCAAGTTACCAAAACACACACACACACACACACACACATATATATATATATATATATATATATATATATATAGACTTGAGATCATGTGAGACCAGACAATTTTCGTGAGACCAAAAAATTAACACTAAACCTTCACAGCAAAAGACTGTGAAGGTACTGTGATGGTAAACCTGCACAGTGTTTTTGCTGTGAAGGTTTGCTGTTTTTCTTACCTTCACAATGAATCACTGTGAAGGTTTAGTGTTAATTTCGTGGTCTCACGGTCTCACGAAAACAGGTTGGTCTCACGTGAACCCAACCCTATATATATATATATATATATATATATATATATATATATATATATATAGAGAGAGAGAGAGAGAGAGAGAGAGAGAGAGAGAGAATAATAATAATATCCCATTTTCTTTAGCTCTGAGAAGATTTAGGGGAAACATTATTAGTAGATTTTTTAGCAAGTTTAATGGAGATGTCTATTAACTTATTGTTAGAGATATGCCCATTGACACAAAATAATTAAATATTGGCATTATTCTATTCGGTCGCACACAAAGACTAAACTAAAATTGCAAGAATTATATGATTAAGAAGAAAGTTTGTTAAAGATAATAAGTGATGTTTTAACTAGAAACTAAGGCAAAGGTTGAAGGACCAACTTTGTAAATTAAAGGAGACACAAAAGTAAGCATTTAATGATATTAATGGCTACACTCAACCTCTCTTACTCTTTTCTATGAAAAGAGGCCGAAGCCTCTCTCCTCTCTCTCGTAACTTACGGCCAAAACACACACAAGTGTGTGTGTTGAATGCAAAAATTAAATGACTTTTCTCTCTTGAAAATGCTTTAAAAATATAGCTCTTCTTTTCTCTAAAAGAGGGTTTTTTGGGAGAAGAAGTTAAATCTTGCAAGATTTAGAGCTTTGAGTGTGCTCCTAATAGAGGGATTATCCTTTGGATCCTCTAAAGTCATCAAGGGTATGTTTACTTATATTCATCTCCTTTTAAATTGCTATTTTTTTGTACAATGGATCATCTCTAAGAAGAAGAAGTTTTTTTTGTTTATAATTAGAAGCTTCGGTTGCATTTTTATGTTTGGTAATACCTCTTCTTCCAACACTTATGTACTTAACAATATGTGTTTATGTTTTAAAGCCCATAAAGGCCCAAACCGCCTAAACCGGTTTAACCAAACCGTCTAAACCACGGTCCGGTTTGACCGGTCTGAGTACTTGATGTCAAACCGCTTGGTTTGAGAATTTACCAAACCACCACTTTTGGTTTGGTTTGTGGTTTGAGGGGTTAAACCGTCCAAACCGGACCACAAACACCCCTACTTACTTGTATGCTTCTAGTCAGACTTCTTTTGTTCCCATTATGTTTTCTATATTTTACCTAAATGACCAAAAATCATACTTTGTTAAAAAACAAAGCATACTTTTATTTATTTTCATTGACTTTATTATTATTAATATCATTATTTTTATTTTCATCAAAATCATCATTATTCTTATTATTATTTGCAATTTTAGTTGTAAAATAAATGCTTTTATGTTTTAAGGTGTAACATCCCAAATTAACGAAGTGGGGGAAAATAATTATCTGCAAGGGTTTATTTATTTGTCACACTCGAGAAACAATTAAAAGATTTTATTTTATATTGAAGTCTTTAATTTCAAAACTCAAAATATGCTTGATAAGGAAAGAGAGGAAGTAATAGTATTACCTATTAAGGTTTAACAAATTAATTGATAAACTAGTTGATGAAGCAATTATGTTTGATAAAAGCTAGTTAATAATTGATTATAATATTAAAATATTATTTCTCTCTTTAAATATTATTTTTCAAAGATTTCTATCGGTGGTTAGTAATCATTTTTGGGTTATCTCCATATTTGGAGAAAAACTCATTCTCTCTTCTACTTTCTCTATTTTGGAGAAGCTGTTGGAGCAAAAAATACATTTTAAAATAATAGTAATTTCAATATTTCATAATATAATTAAAATAAACTTCTATTAATATAATTAAATAAATTTTTAATAGTATAATTAAAAAAAGTTTTTTAACAATATAACATGTTAATTAATACAAACAATATAATGAAGAAAAATTTAATAAAATAATATATTAATTAAAAAAAATTAAAATCAATTATTATTATATACAAAATACAATTTGAAAATACATTAATTTATAATTTTAAATAATCATTGATAATATGAATAAAAATAAAGTTGATCAACATCACATATTCTAATTAATTAATTAATCTTAAAAAATATAATTAATAATTAAATTAAAGTTTTTATTAAAATTAACTAAATTATCTATAAAATAATATAAGCAAAACTTTAACTTTTGTATAACTTACATAAATATATTTAGAATTATATATATATATATATATATATATATATATATATATATATATGGTTTTTGACAACTAAAATATATTAAATAGTAATGTAAAAACAATTTATATGAATCAACAATAATTTTAAATAATCAATAATTAATATCAATGTGTCATTCAAAATTATTTAATAATTTCAAATAATATTAATTACTCTTTTAGAATAAGAATTTTATAACTAATCGATAAGCAAGGTTTTACTCATTTTCCAGCGAGGACCATATTTTTAATATTAGTTGTAACATCCTGAATTTTCAGTAATAGTATTTTAATGAGAATTGGGATTTAGTTGTATTTTAGTTTTAACTTTGGATCATGTTTTGATTTATAATTCAAAATGGGGTTAAAATGTTAGTGATCAAAGTTAAGTGTCATTGTTGGAAAGTTGAAACTTGGAGGTGTGTTTGGTCACAATTGGAAAGTGTATATAGATAAGGTAGCTGAAATCAGATTTTATCTCATTTGGTTTTTGGGTCGGTCAAGAGAGAAAGAGAGAAAGAAGAGAAGAAAAACAAGATTTTGTCTTCAAATTGGTAAGAAATTAATCTGAGTTTCTGATAAATTGTTGTAGATGTATGATTGTAAACGAATCTGTGTATTGGGTTGATTTCCAGAATCATTCACAGCAGATTGGAGCATCAGTTTGAGATTAAAGTGGGTTTTCTTCAAAAATGTGAGTTCATTTGTTGTTTGCTTAAATCAGTGTTTTCATGTTAAATTAAACCTTGAAATAGCTGTATAAATTGGTTATGAACTGTATGGGATGGTCTGGAATGAACTGAATCGAACAGACATCGAATTAGGTCGATTTTTAAGCTGCAGGTCGAAGGTTTCCGGATAAAACCATGTATCCGGAAACCGTGGTGATGAAGGTCTCCGGACGCGACAAGTTATCCGGTAAGTATTGCTTTTTGTAAGTTTCCGGATAAATATAGTTACCGGATAGTATCCGGGTTGCTTTAGTTTCCGGGTGTTGTCCGGATTAGAAGATATCCGGAAAGTATGGTTTAACCGATAAGTTGTAGTTATCCGGAAACCCCTGTTGTCCGGATAGTATAAGGTATCCGGAAACCCCTGTTGTCCGGACACTTTGGAAAAGTTGAGAATGTTAGGTTCTGATGGCTGGATGCAGTTTCTGGATGTTTTGGTCTGGTTAAGTTTCTAAAACGGGTAGCGGAACCCCCGTGCTAAGTCGCCGAAAGGGGGGGGGGCATTTGAGGATGAAGATACGATAGGTTATCTAGTATCCTTAGATTTGAGAATATGATATGAGCTGTAATATGTTGTTATGCATATACGTTAGTAAAGTGTAATGGATCCATATGCACTAGTGTTTGGTAATCACATGGAATAGGTGTGTGGTAATAATCGTTATTCCAGTGTGTGTGTGGAAATTGTGGAATAGGCGTGTGGTAATAATCGTTATTCCCAATTTCTAAGGAAGAAAATGGGATTGACATAAGTGCTTGTAATCTCTACTTCCTTTCCTATAAATGAGCATGTGTAATTGCGATTTATTGGATGAGAGCATTAATCTAGAATCATTGAAGATTCGTAGTGTGGCTCTGAGGCATGATATGCTGATAGAATTATTGTCAGTCTTATTCATTGTATTGGATGAAATAGTGTAATGGAATAGAGTTACACGTACGGTAAGAAAAGGAGTAATCAGGTTTGTTGTGACTTGCTTACTTTGATTTTGCAAATGTTATTATTGAAACGAATGTTCTCACTAGGCGTTGGCCTAATCGTTTCATATGATGTTTTCTTACCAGGTACCAGCTCGGGGAAATAAAGGGTTGTGAGACGAGCGTTTTGGAATAGCAGAGGTGTTAATTAACAAAAAGAGATTTTGATGGATTGCTTAGATAACTTAGTTAATCTGATTATAGTGATATGATTAGATTGATAGGTTATTTGAAGGATCCTGTATTGTAAATATACTCTTGATGGTTAATTTCCTTGCTATAGTTATATAAGTTGAAGTTTAGTTTATCATAACTTGTTGAAATTTAAGGTTCAAATTGGCCCGTATTTTTTGAGCGTAACATTAGTAATAATTAATTTTTATCAATATTTATTAATAATTAATATTTATTTATTTACCGGACAAAAGAAGACGTTAATGGTAAATGAACGAAATGTTGTGTGTTTATATTCATTCGTTAAGGAAATGAGTTTGTTTATGTTCATTCGCTAAGATGTTAAACGAACAAAAGTACATGAACGAACATCAACAAACAGAAAATTACTCCATTTTATCCTTCTCAAAAACTTTAAAAATCAATAACTATTAAGGATTGCCAGCTCTTTTCCTGAATTTAGTTGATCCATTTAACCTAGTCATCAACAACAACAACAAAAAAGGCTTTTAGACATAAAGAAAGCAAAGTGTGTATTTTGAAGGGAGAAGCAATAGCCATCAAAACAATTGCATCTAAAGAACAATTTATGCACTTGCATTTGGAGACAAATTCTTTGATTCTTGTGCTTGGAATACAAACTCCATTAGTCAAGTGACTTTTAATCTTGGCATACATAGGTACTAGACTTACATACAACACTTTGTCCGAGATGCGAACGCGAAGTCGAATCAGTGGAACATGCGTTGATTCGCTGTGAAGAAGTTCTCAACATTTGGAAGGATGTACCTCGAGTCGGCAAGAAATATAAACGATATTATTTCAGCTGGAAACCAATTCGGAGAAGGATCATCGAAAGCAAAACTGTGGACTGACGTGGTCTGCACCTTTCTATATTTTATATGGTCGGGTCGGAACAGCCTCATCTTTAGAGAGGATAAAAGAAACTTACTGGGACAGTTCCTTGAATTCCAACGAAAGGCGTTTGAATGGATTTCGAAACGGAATCGTAATATCTTACAGGACTGGACTGGACTGTTTGGTTAGCATCTCCCCTCAACAGCTGTGTTGCGTAACCCAAGCTTGGCAGAGCGGTACAGGTCGTGGAAAGATCAGAAGAACAAGTCGAGGTGGTTCCCGATAAGTCTGAGGCGAGACTGAGGCTCATGGAAGTCTTTTGTTTTTTGATCGGGCTGAATGTAAGGTCTGTCCACATTAAGCTGATGGATCAGACCAGGCGGCTGTTTAATGCTCTTCTAGACAGCTGCATCGTCTGTTTGGAATAAGCACCAGTAGTCTGGGTATATAGTTTACTTCTGGTAAGCTAGAGTTGGGTAATCTATTTCCCAAAGTTTGCTGCTAGTATCTTTTTTGGGTTGTTTTCGGTCGTGTGTTGTAACTTGGATCTATCTTTTTGGTTGGTAATAAAATTCTGTTTTGCCTTTCAAAAAAAATAGGTATCAGCACAAACCTTGTTAAATTCGGAACGATTCATATGTCTTCTCTTAAATTTCTGCAAATCATTTTTGCCAAAATAAGATTTGTGAACATAAATTCAAGAAAACGAAAAATAAGGGTCATGGTCAAAACAGTTCGATAAATTAAGCATCTTGATACCCCTGAAGAAAAACCCAAGTTCGAAAATCACGAGGATCAAAAGTCCCAAGACATAAAATAGTCTCAAAATAATAAAAACCACTAATTTGGAGAAAACCCCAAATATGGATTTTTTTTTCTTTCAAAATAGTCATGATTCACTTCCTAAAAGGACTTGCAAACCGATATCTATTGAAATTTTACGATCAACCCATTGATACACACCTACTAATCAAGTGTGAAAATTTGAAGTAAAAGGTACTCCTAAAAGATTATCGTTTGAGAGCAAATCATTTTTGCAAGGTGGTTGCAAGACAGAATTGTTCATCGAAGAAAATTAACCCTTTGATTTTGACTTTCCATATTTTCCTCTCCTCCTATAGCCGGATGATCCACATGTTATTTCACCCCGTGAATATGACTCTAAGGAGCCGTTTACCCAACTTTTACATGATAAGAGCTTACTGGTAAGATTTTAATCTATTAAAACATCATATGCAATATTTTTTATCTGGTAAGCGCTTTCATTTAACTTACCTAGTAAGATTTTAATCTATTAAAACATCATATGCAATATTTTTTATCTGGTAAGCGCTTTCATTTAACTTACCTAGTAAAATTTTAATCTATTAAAACATCATATGCAATATTTTTTATCTGGTAAGCGCTTATTGAGTAAGAGTCGTCACTATCACTTATACTGAGTAAGACACTCGATCCTTGTCATTGCTCTTACCGGGTAAGATTCTCAATCCTCATCAAGTTCATCCAATAAGGTAAAGTGACCCGGTAAGTACTTACCGGGTTAGCGTTTAGTACACGGCCAATGATTCTTAGTTCTTACAAAACTAAACATCCAAGGTAACAAAGTATTTTCTTGTTCAATCTCATAACGTTTATATCCCTTTTGATTGGCAAGGAAGATTCAGGTTCTAAGCGGCCATTTACCAAATTCATATCTGGGTAAACGTTTACCAAGTCACATTACCTTACCAGATGAATATGTCAAGAACCAAAAATCTTACCCAGTAAGAGCTAAGGCAAGGACCAAGAGTCTTGTCCGGTAAGTAAAGGCAAAGGCTCTTACCACGCTTACCGAGAAAATTGTTGCAAACGATATCGTTTTGGTGGCGACTAAAATCTTACCCCGTAAGTAAGTGATAATGTTGAATTTTACGGGTAAGCGCTTACCTAGGTAAACATTTTGGTAAACGGCTTCTTAAGTGTGGGAAATATTCTGACAATTTTCCAAGGGGTTTGCAAACATTTGACAGCATCCGTTTGATAGAAAACGTTGCAGTTAAAACTACGGGCCCATATACTAAACACTTACCCGAGTAAGTGCTTACCGGTATCATTTGTCTTATGCTCCTTACCTATTGAGCATGGAAACTACCGAGAATCTTACCCGATAAGTGAGGGAAACAATTCTTGCCGGATAAACGCTTACCGATTTTAATACGCTTACCAACAATCAATTTTGATGGGCAAGAATGTTATACAATAAGGTATGCGAGGTAAATGTACTTGCTGGTAAACGTTTGGTAAACAACCCCTACATCCCCATAGAGTTCTTTCGAGAGCTTATGAGTAAAGAGCCGAGACTCTAGCAACATCTAAAAAGATGCCTATTTTTTCTTCTCAAAACTTTAATTTCAGTCTCAAGTTGATTCTAGACCATGTTGCAGAAGGTTTTTGAAAATACTTTCCATCTCAAATCTCCATTAAATAGACCCAACTTATTGGTGAGTGATCATCTATCTATAAATTCAACAACCCATGGTTTTCCAAAAGGTGCCGAGAACTATAAGGGGACCTATGCGTTTTTGCCAAGGCACAATTTCACATTGAAAGGAAGATGGGTCTTCATAGATAAATAAAGCTGGAAATAAGTGTTTTAAGTAATAAAAGCTTACTTAAGGTGTCCAAGCCTAAAATGTCATATAACATAATATCATTCTTACCATAACTGTAAATGACCCTAGTAATATCTTTTATAAGAGAACCATGGTCGAAGAAGTAAAGTACAAATGACTCTATTCTATGGCTTACTCGCGCATAATGGTTATATGGCTATTATCCGCTATGTAAAACTTAGAGCATAAAACATATATGTGTATGTATGCATTCATGTTATATATCGTAAACATTTATAAACGACAAAAGCAAGTTAAAAGGCAAAGAAGATAACAAGCAATTATGGTCATTCATACTCTTTATATACTACAACTACAAGTCTGCACCAAAAAAACATCACTTATAAAGGGAAATTCTTTAGTACTCACAGAAATATGAGATTCTCCAATATCTCATATTCAATATATAAAACACCAGGTTCCCCATGTTTAGTTTAAATGGGAATAACTTTTCCAAAACATACTTCTTCTGATTCTCTTCTTCAAAGGATCTGCAAAACAATATCCATTGATTCACTCTTGGTAAGTAATCAAATCAGAAATTCAAACTAAAAGCTTTTCCTAAAATACTATCGATCCCACGTACAAGACCAAATTATCTTTGCCAACTAACAGCTACATAGTTTGTGGACACTTAGATAAAAGTTTCAAACACGACAAATTCTTTAGAGTAACGCTTTTGATATACAAGCATCAACGTAAATACTTGCAAAAAAAAGAGACTCAATTGCCATGGAAACTAGCGTACAATGTCCCTAGGGTGTAGCATAGTTGGTTCCACGTAGGTTCAAGTATGACAGCCACATTGTGGGAGTTACCATTCCTTTGAGGCACTAGTCTCTTAAGCCAACCACCTAGGGGGGGGGGGGGGGGGGGGGCTATTGTGTACCTGATTTGTCTCTCACGTCATGCCCTTGGGGAGGGGCGGGGCAGGGCAGCGTGTGAATGTTTGGGGTTTGCTGCTTTCTAACCTTTTTATGCACAATCCGTCGTTGAGAGCTCAAAAGAACTTTAAATTTCAAGCTTGAATGTTCAAACAATAGTTCTTAATGAAAATCTAGTGAACCAAGTATACAATCAATGGCTTGTAAAGAAGCCTTACCAAACTAGGTGTGCATACAACCCCTATGCAATTCCGTTCTTGTTCTGAAAACCAAAGATATATACGACTTTAAGATGGGTTATGTTTTACGTATGTTTTTATTAGGATAATATAGCTGTTGGAGATTGTTTAAATATAAGAGAAGATTGATAATTAAGCCAAGGTAGATCAATAGAAGCCATCTATACAGATTTGCTCCAGTTCTCAGTCCCTTGATTCTGTTGGTTACAACCTCTCACACTTAATGAATTGTTTAACATATACACATTACACAGTTGACATTTGGAAAGGAAGACGGAAAAACTCTTGCTGAAGTCATTTAACAAGGATTTGGAGGATAGAAGCAAGATCTTTAATTCAAGTTACATATGGTAAACGTTAATAAGCGATAGAAGCAAGATGAAGGCAAAAGGAGATAACAAGCTGTATATACTGTGCAGATTAAATACTACAACTATTAGTTAGGCATTTATGAAGTGAAAACAGCTATATATATATGTATATACTATGCAGATTGAAATACACCAAGCTGTTTAATCAAGATCAGTCCGAGAACACAAATGCTCAAAGCAGTCACTTTACATGCAGCTTTACTTTGAACAAAAAACCATCAGTATAAACTACAAGCCTGCACCAAAAAGAACAGGGGAACTTTTTTATAATCACAAAAATGTGAGATTCATCATCATCAATGTCACAAACATCAATCTATATACATGTGATGCATTAAGCTTTTTATCAACTTAAACAAATATGCACCATAATTTCACTTAGATCGCTATACCTTGCTAACCTGTTCCAATAGTCACCTCTTCACAGCTGCACAGTTTACAATGTGGCCATCATCATGATCAAGCAACAGCAGTGATTCAGTGTAGGAACTCGCGCAGAATGAATATCTGTTTCCGCAAATCCCAAGTTCCTTGATGTGCTCCAAGCACGGTTCATAAACAGCAAGTTCACCGGGTCCAAAAAAATCTTCATGATCATCTCGCATTTCAAATATAGGTTCGCCACTCTTCCTAAATCCAAGAGTATACGGAACTGATGAATTAATGGTGAATAGCTTTGTAAAGGCTTGTGAGTCACCATCCTCCATCATCCATACATCACAAACTTCATCGTACTCAACCACAGCAAGAGACTCCCTTAGCATAGAGATAGAAAAAGCTGACTTACTTGCGTCAACCAAACAATCTGGGAGGTCTATCTCTCTAAACTCTTCAGTGCTTATATCAAATGACATTATCAGATTACGATTTTGACCATCAATCCGTTCATATGCATGCCAATAAATAAACTGACCTACAACTACCTGAGACCCTCCTGAAATATGAATTGATTTACGAGGCAGCTTATTGCTACATGAGGTTGTCCATTCCTCTGAGCTCAATGTGAAAACCATAACTTGGCAGGGGATGCAACTTATACTTTCCATTTTCCTCTTATCTAAAATATATGTAATCTTGACAAGCTTAGGGTCCTTGGTGTCAGGACAAACCCCAAAACCAAGGGCACATGAAAAGGTTGCATCTAACACATTAGGGACAACAACAGCAATCGATTTTCTAATTGAAGGATTCCAAAGAACAGCCATCTGCGTTCTAGAGGTGGGACACGAATCGGCTGGCTCTTGAAAATAACAGGTCAAACACAACAAGCCATGAGAGCTACCGATTACTGTTGTTGTTAGTTGAACGAGAGGAGGAACAGTTAGGACAAACTTTTGTTGGGGGAAACTATCATCATCCACATAAGAAACACATTTTACCTCCGTTTCTTCCCGATATCCATATTCTTCGTACTTTATCATCAGATGCTGCGGCTGATTGCGACTGACGTTGTAACCAGCAATGAACTGAGAGCTATCGATTAATGACTTCCATGCTTTGCAAACCGATCTGAATTGAATCAATGATTTCACGGGAATCCTCTTGATGATTTCCACTTGGATATCGAAACTCAATTGGGGTGGCATTTTGATTTTGGGGATACTGATGAATTTGTTTTTAGGGTTTATAAAAGGGAAACCTTTGTTTCGATGTATTTCCAATTTAGTTCGTGAACAGAACTTTATTACAACAAAACCCTTATGATATGGGTTTTTGATCGATTTTGATACCTCCCATTAACACCATTAAAAATAATTCATTAACAGAAAGGCAGTTTGCTCTGATCTCTCTCATTTTTCTTGCTTATATTAATAAGGCTCGATGTTTATTTTTTATTTGAACATGTTTATCAATTAATTTTATAAAGTTCAAATCTATTAAGGCCATCCGCAACGCCTTCGGGCTTCCATGCGGGTTCACCTTCGGGCTTCAAGGGCTCCCTCGGGTAGTGGTGGGGTTGTTGCGGGCTTAAGCCTCGGGCTCGGCCAGCGGGTTTTCAAACCCGAGGAACCCGAAAGCTCCAACGGCTATTTGGCATTTTTTTTTTAAATCTTGAAAATAAATAACTCCCAACGGCTACTTTTATAAAAAAAATTAATTTTTTTTCCAATTTAATCACACTATATATATTAACCCTCAACCTCTTATTTTTTCACACCAACAATCTCTCAAACTCTCTCATTCTCTTCCATTCTCTATATTTTAAACAATATGGATTCGCCACAACCCGGTTCACCGACCGCATCATCATCATCCGTAGACACCGACGAGTTGTTGAATCTACAAAGGGAAGCTTTTCGACATACTGCACAATTGATTTATGGTAGCACCGCCTCATCGTCAAGAAGAGAACCGAGGGCCGGGAACATAGAAAGAGATCGGATAGCTGCAAACGAGCGGCTTTTGCGGGACTACTTTGGCAACAACCCGGTTTATACACCGGATATGTTTAGGCGGCGGTTCAGGATGAGCAGGCAACTATTCGAACGAATAGTTGAAGATTTAGCAGGAGAGTATCCGTATTTTACACTTCGGGTGGACGACAGACGCAATGAAGGTTTTCTCCGATACAAAAGTGTATTTCCGCTATTCGGCAATTGGCGTATGGAGTAACTGCTGACGCACTTGACGAGTACATCCGTATGGGAGAGACAACGTCACGAGATTGTCTGTACAAATTCTGAACAGGTATTATTGAACTGTATGGTCAAAAATATTTACGCAACCCTACTTTTATTGATATTCAGAAGTTGTACGCCGCGCATGAAGCTAAACACGGATTTCCCGGCATGCTCGGCAGCATAGACTGTACTCATTGGGCGTGGGCAAATTGTCCGAATGCATGGCGAGGTCAGTTCATGAGAGGTGATCATGAGCACCCGACAATCATGCTAGAAGCAGTGACCTCTCAAGATCTATGGATATGGCACGCATACTTTGGTGTTGCCGGTTCCAACAACGACATCAATGTTCTCAATATGTCGCCCATCTTGAACGATGTATATGATGGAAAAGCACCCGACTGCCCTTTTGAGGTGAATGGAGCCACCTACGAGCACGGATATTATCTAGCGGATGGGATATATCCGGAATGGACTACTTTCGTAAAATCATTTACGTGCCCACGAGACCCTAAACGACAAAAATTCAAATCCGCGCAAGAATCGGCACGTAAAGATGTTGAACGAGCTTTTGGCGTGCTTAAACAACGCTGGCATATACTTCATAACCCGGCACGCGGATGGGAACCGACAAGATTGGGAAACATTATGTACGCTTGTGTCATATTACACAATATGATACTCGAAGACGAATGCCATGATATTTGTGGTGGCGATGAAAACGGCCTTTTCACGGATGATAACGAAACCCAAATCAGTGAGGAACAACGCGCGGCAAATGTTCGAGAAGTCCAAAACCGGGCCACTCATAATAACCTTCGGTCGGATTTGGTCGAACATATTTGGCGTATCCAAGTTCCCAACAATGACGACGAGTAGATTTTTAAATTTATTTTGTAATTTTTATTTTTAATGAATGATATGAATTTTTATTTTTATTATTTATCTTATTTTTATTTATTAAAAAATATATAAATATTTTTATTTTGTTAAATAATTAAATGTATAAATAAAAGAATTAAAAAAATGAGGTGGCAAGAGGGCTTTTAGTTATGCGTTGCGGGTCTTTAGGGCTTAGCTGATGTGGCGTTGAGGGCTTGAGGGCTTTTAGTTATGCGCTGAGGATGGCCTAACAAGTTGTACATATTTACTAATTAGTGTTAAATGTTGTATAATAGAATGTTATATGAATATACTCATGATTGAAATTTTCATAAAATCGGGTTAAAAATTATATATGGACGATACTCAAATGAGAACCATAAATATGTTACAAACTCGTGAGAACTAATATAAAAAATAATTTTTACATGATTTTTTCATCAAAACCTATGATTTAAGATAATTGTTTCACATATGTTCGTGTTTACCTTATGAAAATATTACATGTGATTCTTTTATTCACCTAGTGAAATGAAAGATACACTTAAAAAATATTCACGTGGTGAAACAAATTCATGTTTAACTATTATATTATGAAACAAATATATGTGAAACAAAATATATTAAATACTAGTATTTGATGAAAAAATACCATGTAAAAATATATTTGTATATCGGTTCTCACGGGTTTATAACATATATGTGGTTCTCATTTGATTTAACCCATACATATAGGGGTTAAATCAAATGAGAACCACAAGTATGTTATAAACCGTAAGAGCCGATATAAAAAATATTTTTTTATATGATATTTTTTCATCAAATGCTAGAATTTATTATATTTTACTTTAAATATACGTGTTTCATAATATATATATATATATATATATATATATATATATATATATATATATATATATATATATATATATATATATATATATATATATCAAGCTGTACTATCTACAAGAACCCTGACATTCAACATCTTTGAAAACATATGATAGTTTATACCAAAAAAAAAAGCTTAAATATCATTAGACTCATCCTATAACTATTTTAGAATAAATTGTCAGCATTAAGAAATTGTTTTAGAAGTGAAATTTGTATATTTTAGAATTACATATCAACTCCATTAACTAAATTCCACAATCAGTCACAAATTAAAGAATAATAACAATCAGTCCCAACGAAACCCTTTAAATCCCAATAGAACTCATTAAAGCTCAATAAACTTGTTAAAACCCAATAAAACCGAATAAAGTCCAATAGATTTCATTAATGCCCACTACATATTATCAAACAGCACACATATTATGTAATCATTCACGAACACACATGTATGTAAACATATATGACATATATACTGTAAACGCTCCCTAAGTACATATGTTGTATATATGTTTACGGGTAAGCGCTTACCAGATACCTTGTAAAATCCAACACTATCACTTACTTACAGACTAAGATTTTAGTTTGCCAAAACGGTATCATATGCAACAATTTTTCCGATAATCGTTGACCGGGTAAGACTCTTGGTCCTTGCCTTAACTCTAATCGGGTAAGATTCTTGGTTGTTGTCATATTCATCCGATAATGTAAGTTTACTTGGTAAGCGCTTACTCTAGTAAGTGTTTAGTAAACGATCCCCTAGATTCAATTGCAGTTATATCAACCAACACACAAATATCATGTATACAAATACATAATGGGGACCGACGGATACATATAACACCTACCCATGTATATATATAACACATACACACATATATATATAGAGGAAAGTTCGAATAAAAACTCATTTTCAATTGTAAACATGAGGACGGATCTTAGCCCTTCCATATATATTGATCCAATGACTCATATTAAATAGAGTTTTTAATTGAAATTATTAATTAAGATGATTAGGGGTAAAAATGGAAGATAATTAAAACCACGCCTACCATGTTTGACTTTTTATTTTCTTTTTTAATTAAAATTTTTTACCCCCTTAAAGTTTAAAATAAATTAACTTAAAAATTACTAACATTTTAATCAAACAAATTACATCAAAAAAACGAGAATTTCGTACTCTTCGATATGATATCCATCTCGATATAGTTTTTTTTGTTGTTTTAACCGTTTTTACGTGGAATGTCATATACGTGTTATATTCGGTATGAATATTTATGTATGTTCAAGTGCGTACAACATCTCGACACCATAAGTCCGTAACTCGACATCACCTTCTACAACAATTTCTTCAGCGTCCTAAGGTATCGTGTTCTTCATTACCATAACCCAACACCTATCGAGATGAATCGGGAACCTATCGAGTTTCGGTTGTGAACCGATGAACAAAAGAGAGTGCGTCACGTCTCCACACCTTCACGGGTCATTCATATATTATTCAACATGAATAATGTGTTATTCAGGATGAATAATACACGATTCATGTTTAATAATACATGAATCAGGAATTCGTGTATTATTCATCCTGAATGTTGTATTATTCATTTTGAATACTGTGTTGTTCGTCATGAATAGTGAATGAACGTTCCTCTTTGTTATTCATATTGAATATGCACACCAGGAAACGTGCATACATATTCATACCGAATATAACACATACAAAGCATTTCACGTAAAAACGGTTAAAATGAAGAAAAACTATATCGAGATGGATGTCATATCGAAGAGCTCGAAATTCTCGTTTTTTTGATGTAATTTGTTTGATTAAAATATTAGTAATTTTTTAGATAAATTATTTTAAACTTTAAGGGGGTAAAAGTTTTTTATTTAAAAATAAAAATAAAAATTCAAACATGATAGGCGTTGATTCAAATTTCCAGATTTGCCCCTAATCACTTCTCAATTGGTTTAATTAAGTTTTAACCATTGATTAGTTTTCCAAATCTTAATCAATGGTTGTGACTTGTCCTCATGTTCACAATTGAAAATGAGTTTTCATTTGAACCCACCCCTATATATATATATATATAACTCAAAGAAATGAGAAAACAATAAATAAGCCCGTCGCTAATTAGCAAAGGACAAGTGAACTATTTTTCATAAAATCATGGACTTCGTTGCTAATCGGATTGCATTTGTGGTTTATCCGTCGCTAAAGCTTAAGTCGTCACTAAGCCTTTTTTTTACCCCTTTTCTAGTAATATAAGGCATTCAAAAAGAATATCTTGAGCACTTAATTTGCTAACTTGTAAATATTCCAACACTATAACTCTGTTGAAATATTCCTTGTGAGAAGAAATTGTACTTGCAAGTTCTTTGTTAAATAGTAGTCCCCATTATCTCTTCTCAAAACTTTAATTTCAGTCTCAATAGATTCATTGTAGACCATGTTGTTGAAAATATTTTCCATCTCAAATTTATGTTCCATTAAATAGACCCAACTTATTCATGTGTGAATTGTGATCATATATAATTGCAACAAACCATATACGGTTTCCAGAAGGTGTTGGAATCCGAGAAAGACCTCAAATATCACCATCGACAAGAGAAAAAGGTTTTGAAAGACCATAATGAGAAGAATCTGTGTTCTTGAAAGAACATATCATTGTAATATGTGGTGATACTCCACAACCGAGTTTTCAACACATAAGCCTCTGAAAGATTCTCCACGTCCGAGTAGGTCTCACCAGCTGCATTCCGTATTTCTTAATTTGGTAGACTGCAGGAAGACTAATGGTTTTAAGTGAAGACAACACTCGTTAAGCTGTTCCATGCTTTATGGTTACTACTTTTTTGTGATTCTAGTTCTAAAGTCTCGAAGCCTACCCTTGAGTGATTTTTAAAACCATGTTGGTGCTTTCATGCGTATTTTTTACAAGGCAAGGTTACACAAAGTAAATAAAGCATCCTGTTGGTGTTCCATGGTGAAGGCATGCATCAAACCTCTTTCTTTTTTATCTGGCTTACTCCAGCATAACTGTGATCATTTTATGGCTATTTTGTGCTCTGCAAAACATATATGTGTATGTATGCATTCAAGTTATATATGGTAAAACATTTATAAACTACAGAAGCAAGATAGGCGAAGAAGATAACAAGCAAGTATTGCCCATTCATACTCTTTGCTATATACTAATACCTAATTAAAAGGCATGTCATCATTAAATACTACAACTATTAGCCATGTATGAAATCAAAACATAAAACTGAAATACACAAAGTTTTTTAATTGGAGTCTGAGAACAAAAATGCTCAAACTCAAAGTTGTCACTTTTTATCAACTAATATGCATGATAACTTCACTTCAATCACTATATGTACCTTGATTGCCTGTTCCAAAAGAAAGTCGGCTCTTGACATCTCAACACCTTACAAAGCGTCCATCATCATGATCCATGTAGGAATGCACAGAGAGTGAATGTCCGTTTCCATGAATCCCAAGATCCTTGATGTGCTCCGAGCAAGGTTCATAAACAATAAGTGCACAGGGAGGGTGTAGTAAAATTGTTACCATCATCTTGCATTCCAAATATAGGTTCCCTAGTATTCCTAAATACCAGGGGCCATGTTATTGATGCATTTGGTGACTTAAAGGTGAATAACTTTGTAAACGCATTTGGATCACCATGCTCCATCATCCATACATCACAAACTTGTTTTTGTCCGACCTATAAACCAAATTTTGTTGTCATGCCACCAAAGGCTAATAAAAACCATTTGATGCATATGTGGATCCACGAAAGGGTTGGAACAAGCTCAAATTTAGAGGCCAAGGCAGATCCATATATATAAACCAACTATATATGCAGAAACACTCCCTTTTATTCTGTGGTCTAATTATATATACACCGGGCGAAGGATCGTATGAGAAGTTGAGGTTAACGTGAGAAGCGTAAGAAGTGGATCTGAATCGTTGATCACTTTTAATCAAATGTCCTTCCATGAATTGTGGCTTAGAAGTAAATTGATCTTGTGCATCTCGTGCATCTCATCCTAACGTGCATCCATTTCTCATCCAACAGTCGATAACCACTTCTCACGTTTCTTACGTTAACCTCAACTTCTCACCGGAACTCAACCCTACATACATGTAATTAAACTTGATGTAACTTGATCAATAAGAGGTTTAGACAAAAACTTACTCGGCCAACAATACCATTTTGTTGCGGTGTTCCAACACTAGCACTCTATGTTGAAATATTCCTTGTGAGAAGAAATTGTGCAAGTTCTTTGTTAAATAATAGTCACCATTATCTCTTCTCAAACTTTACTTTCAGTCTCAAATTGATTCTAGACCATAAAACAGAAGGTTTTTGAAAACATTTTCCATCTCAAATTTTTGTTCCATCATTGAGGAAGATGAATCTTTATCAAGTTCTTGCCAACATATAATTGTAATATGTGGTGATGTTTCAACTCATAAGCTTGTGATTGATTCTCCATGTCAGAGCGAGTAGGTCTCACGAGCTGCAACCCATATTTGATTCATAATTTGGTAAACATAAGAACTTACGGTTATAAATGAAAACAACACTCATTAAGTTGTTTTTTTTTCCTTTTTTGAGTACATAATATTTATATACAGCAAATACAACAAATAAACTCACACACCTTCCTCACCTTAGGAAGCCTAAGGCTCCGATACCGCTATGCCAAATGCCCTTCGGTCTCATTAAGTTGTCCCATGCATTATGGTTACTACTTTTTTGTGCTGCTAGTTCTAAAGCCTACTCCTTGAGCGATTTTTAAAACCATTTGCAAAGAAGAAAGATTAAACAATTATTGAGCTATGAATATTTTAATAAGCAAGCCAAAAAGTTTATTAAATAGTTCTTTTTATCAACTAATTAATTTGAATGATAATTTCACTTCAACCTCTATTTAGATAAACCATTGATTAGCTGTTCCAAAGTCATCCCTTCACCTCTCCACACCTTACAATGTGGCCATCATCGTGATCCAGCAGAAGCAGCGATTCCGTGTAACATTCCACGGAAACCAGAGTATATGTTTCCGCAAATCCCAAGATCCTTGATGTGCTGTGAGCAAGATTCATAAACAACAAGGGCGCATTGTAAATCTTCATCATCATCTTCATCTTCATCTTCATATAGCATTTCAATTACAGGCTCCCCACTCTTCTTAAATTGCTTTCTTATTAGAAATATAGGTTCACCACTCTTCCTAAATCGCAGAGTTGACTGTATTGATGCAGCAACATGTAGTGGCTTAAAGGTGTATATCTTTGTAAACGATTTTGTATCACCGTGCTCCATCATCCATACAACATTATTTTCAAGCAAAGCAAGAGAATCCCGTAGCCTAAAGATGGAAAATTCCGAACAGAACAAGTGGGTAAAAGTATCTGGGAGGTTCACCTCTCTAAATGTTAGGTCATTGGCCAGCATCTTCCTAAATCGAAACGTGGCGCTGGCTGCTACGCTATAAGGGAATAAGTTGCGCCTTTACCACCAGCAATTGCTTTTGGCGTAGTGGTAAGCGCTTGGTCCTGACAAGTGGTATCAGAGCAGGTCACGGGTTCGAATCCCATGGAGTGCATTTAAAAATGCCAAAGGCATGCTGTGCAGCCATTGACTTCTAGCGAAGCCTTTGTTAGTGCTGGCAGATGCTGGGGGGGGATTGTTAGGTCATTGGCCAGCATCTTCCTAAATCGAAACGTGGCGCTGGCTGCTACGCTATAAGGGAATAAGTTGCGCCTTCACCACCAGCAATTGCTTTTGGCATAGTGGTAAGCGCTTGGTCCTGACAACTCTTCAGTACCCATATCAAATGACATAATCAGATTATAAATCCTATCATCTTCAGCATCATAAGCAAGCCAATAAATAAATTTACCTGCTGCCACTGTGCGAGTCCGTGAAAATTGAATTGACTTACGAGGCAGATTGTCACATGGATATTTCCATTCCTTTGAATTCACTGAGAAAACCATAACTTGCCCAGGGATGTAACTTATTTCCGTTTCGAACCAACTAGAAATATATGTAATCTTGACAAGCTTAGGGTCATTAGTTTCAGGGCAAACCCCAAAACCAAGGACACTTAAAAACGGTGCATCTAACACACTAGGGACAACAACTGCAATCGATTTCTTAATCGAAGGATTCCAAATAACAGCCACGTCCTCTCCTAAGAAGCACTTCTCAAAATATTGGCAGTAGAAGCACAACAAGCCGCAAGAGCTACCGATTATTGTGGAAACATCATGTAATTCAAGTGTTGGAGGAGGAAAAGTGTGAGCAAACTTTTGGTGAGGAAAAGTATCATCATCAACAAAAGAAACATATTTCACCTCACTTTCAAACTCATTTCCGACATAGTACCTTACAAGCAGATGCTCCGACTGATCGTGCCGGAAGTTGTAACCAGCAATGAAGTGAGAGCTATCGATCAATGACTTCCATGCTTTGCAAACCGATCTGAATTGAATCAATGATTTGACGGGAAGCCTTTTGATAATCTCCACTTGGATATCGAAACTCAAGTGGGGTGGTGACATTTTGATTTTGGGGATACTGAATTTGTTTTTAGGGTTTATAAAGGGAAGATCCGTATCTGATTCATCTTCCTCACAAAAACTGTTCGAAAAACAAATAACATTACTTACTTGATGACGATTCAATTTGATCACACTCCTAAAGTTTGAATGAAAACTCTCAATTTTGAATCAGACTCCAACTTCCAAAGGTAACGATTGGATTTCCCAAGAAATTTCATATGTATCGACGACGCCTAATTCATTCAATGCTTCTCATTCTCCCAAATCGGTGGTTGATTTCCCTGATCGTTCAATTCTCGGTGGGTTCTGACCTAATGGTTCTTTATATGTGTGTGTGTTAAGTGTATAGGTTATACATTAACACTTTGTTCTCTAATCCGGTCTCTAAACCGGAGAGGAAGGAAATGAAAGGAAAAAAGGAAAGAAAAAGAAATGAAGTAATTTTTTCATTTGTGTTCTTGAACATGAGAGAAAGGAAAGGAAAGATGTTATTTTTACTAATATACCCTTAAAAATATATCTTTTATAAGGAAATATCGGGTAGTTTTGTAATTTTAATAATTTCAGTAATTTTTTTAAATGTTTTTAATTTCTTTCATTTCCTTTCCTTCCATTTCCTCCCACATTTGGGAGGAAATTTTGGAAGGAAACTTATCATTATTTTCCTTCCGTTTCCTTTTCTTTCTCTCCTAAAAAAGTTTCGAGAACACGGGTTTTTTTTACTTTCCACCCATTTCCCTCCCTTTCTTTTCCTTTCCTTCCTAAAATGAGTTTCGAGAACACAGCGTAAACAATGACCAAAAATATATCAAACTATTTCCAGTATTAGGCATTGTTTGGTAAAAAAAGCTTATTTTTTGGTATTTGGATGATCATAAGCTAGCTTATAAGCTACTCTACTTGGAGTAGCTTATAAGCTACTTGGAGTAGCTTATGAGTAGCTTTTTGTAAATATTCCAATTATGTCCTCATTAATATTAATTATTATTTATTAACTATTTTTTTTAATATGTCCTTTTTGGTCATTTAAATGCTTATAAGCTACTTTTTGTCAAACATGACTTTTTCATCAGCTAGCTTATCAGCTACCAGCTAGCTTATCAAACCAGCTAGCTTATCAAACCAGCTAGCTTATAAGTCATAAGCTAGCTTATCAGCTAGTTTGCCAAACATAGCCTTAAAAGATGGCAAAGGGTAATGGGGATATTGTGTCCATGCCCTTGTATTTTTTTTCCCTCAATAGAATTGCTTTTGTATGGTAATATAACAATAATGATTCTTTCAACTTGGCCTATACATGCATAATGGGTTTTTCTCAAAATACGAAGATAACCCCAAAAATGATTACAATATTATTTTGACCAATAGAAATATTTGAAAAAGAATATTTAGAGAGATAAATAATATTTTAATAGATGAATGAAATGTTTTCATTTTTTAATCAATGTTTTTCTCTAAAATGGGAAATCTGTTAGAGATGGATGTAATTTTTTTTTTTGAGATTTTGACTTTTGATTCTCCATTTTGGAGAAAATTTGAGAAAGCTGTTGGAGATGCTCTAAGTACAAATGACAATCTTTTTCCTTTCCTCTATAACCTTACGAAGCATCAAGTCAATAGAAAATAAGAGGGTCATTTAGTTATATAATCTAGAGTTTCTCTATTGAAGTGTTTACCTAAAAATCCATGATGATGGACCAATAGCTTTATAAACGACTTTTGAGTCACCATGGTTCATCATCCATACATCTCAAACTTAATTCATAGTTGTCTTTACAAAGCACAATAAGTCTTTCCATAATTTGAACTTAGGTATCAAAAGTTATGTGAGGTGATATTTTGATTTTGGGACGTGAAATTGTTTATTTGGTGTTATAAGAGTTTGAACCGGGAAATTTGAGATGCGAGCTTTGTGCACCTTGAGTGGAGCGGTGCCATGTTTGGCTTCACCATTTGTCTTTCGCTTGTAGATCGTCAATCATTTTCTTGCAAAAACCGCTAGAAAAGCAAAAATGTGAGAGAGATTTGGTCCAAATATATTATTCTCAACCAATTGGATTAAGATCATCATTAGCATATTCTTTATAATTCCTTAAAATAAATAATTACAAGTTATAATCTGTAAAAAATATATATTTAACTTTATCATATATTTTTTTCATAGATTTCAAATTAATTATATAATTAAAACACCTTATAATTTTATTATCCTAGTACATTAAAAAAAATTTATATAAGATACTAATAATTTAATCTTTTTGTTGAAATAACAAAAACAATGGTTTCTCTCTCTCCTAAAAATAAATAATTCTCTAAAAAATAAATATGCTCTTGTCTTCACCGTTTTTATTAACAATATAGAGAATATATTGAAGCAAAAAGTAGAGAACAAAATCTTTATTTCTCTCTGTTTTGAAGAAAAAAAATGTGGGAGATGCTCTAAATCGACAAGTTCCGTTCAGTTTTGCAATGAATAACCCGATTAGCCTCCTTGCAAAGACCAGACAAGTTCCTGATTTAATTATAAAAAATTGATGGTTTGTTCACCATCACTGCCATCATCGTAAACACTATGGAACGTTGACCCAATCACATTATATATAAGAGATGATTCTGTTATTTTTACTAAGAGGGTGCACAAAAATAACAATTTTGTTTATAAAAACTAAGTATATATTCAACAAAAAGAAAATCAAAACATATGCACTATTAAACCATACGAGTGAAAGGTTATAAATCTTTTCACAAATCAAGATAAAATAGTTGGTTTGTTGTTTTTTCTTGTTAAGGAAGGTTGATGCCACTTGCGGGTTTAACCCTTCTCCCTGATGACATCCTTAAAAAAATCGAAAAGTATTAGAAACAAAATTTAAAAGGTGAAAAATATGATTTTTGCTAGAACAAAGAATCAAACATGCAGCATTTCAAAGAAGAAGCATTAACCAAGTCATCTCAACCGCTTCAAATTCTTTCTAGAATTTAGTTTTAAAATATTTAAGGGCACCGTCAAAATTAAGCGCACGCAACTTTAAGACCCCAAATTCTTTATTACATTACGATGAGACGATTGAGCGGTAATCCATGCACCACAACCGTATAGTGGGACTGCTCTCTTGTCCACATTTATCACAACTTTCTTTAGATTCAAGTACTTCAAAATCTTTGAATCAAAGATGGATCATGTTGTCGATGACAGTGTTAATAGGATACCTACCAATAAGCATTTGGTACCTTATTAGGATCAATGGTGGACTTACCTTGTTGGATGTGGGGAAAAGCACCCACTTAAATTAAATATCCTATTAGAGCAACAATCTTGCCCGATAAATAAGAGTGGCGTCTTTATCTATTATATTTGCTTGATATTGGATTATATCGTCTCGATCTTGTTAGTGATTGGCTTAGATTGTCATCTAAACCCATTATTTCCACATTTGCTATTTGTGGTTGAACATCTACGTTATTTGAAGACTTCTCATGTCGGGTTGGGTCAACGTGAAAGACTTTAGGCTTATGATTTATTATGGTGACAGAAAAGTCATGTCCACCTCTTCACTTCACGTAACCGATGCATAAAAATTCTTTTCAGATTTTTCTCAATGGTATCACAAAATAAATACAATTTTTTTACTTTATTAAATTCTCATATAAATCTTAAACTTTAATGTTTATTGTTTCATCCATAAAACCTTGGTTGCACATTTAAGAACCTAAAAAAATACACTTAGAGCCTGTTTTTTTTTTAAATGGTCTGAAGAGCTCTGAAATCATATTTGGTCAGACTTTTGGTTATTAAGTGTGTTTGTTTTTTTTTATTAAAACAAGAGCTTAAAAGCTCTGAACGCCACAAGAGGTAGAAAAACCCCTTAATGCCTCTTATAACACCTCCATCAACAACATAACCTTCGCATCGCCTCTTCTTTGATTCTAGAAGTGCTTCTAGCCATGTTGCCGGAGCTGACTGGAATCTGGACAAACCACCGCCACCGTTGCCAGAGCCATGTTGCCACCGGCTGTCGGTTGCATCTGTCTGTTGTTGCCGAAGCTGACTGGAATCTCGACAAACCATCGCCACTGCCACCACCACCGTTGTCGAAGCCATGTTGTCAGAGCCATTTTGCTTAAGGGACTCGTGTTCATATTACAATGGAGATATAAATGAAAAACTAAAATTTTAAAAAGGAACCAGTGGATTAATACTCATTTTTGCTACGTCATCGTTTCGACTTTCGAGGAGTAAATGCTCTCCATCTGGCAATTAAATAGTCACGTTTTTTATTTATTTTTGAATTAAAATTTGGTCTACTAGCTTTTAGATGGAAAAAGTATTTACGAAAAGCTGTTATTTTTATTTATTTTATCTAAACAAATAAAAACTTATTTTTATTTATTTTATTGAATAAGATCCAGATTCAGACGTCTCAATTTACAAAAACAAATAGTGTTATTGATTCATATCAGATTTCAGACTTCAGACGTTACAAAAACAAACAGTCTTATGATTAAAATTTCAGACTTCATCACCACCTCTGATAAATTAGAAGTGAAATAAGACTTCAGACCTCTTAAAAAACAAACGGCACCTTAGCCTCATTTTTTATGACGAGATTTACAATTTCTAGGCCATTCATTAGCCAGGGGTCCAAACATATATAGGCTACAAAATAACGTTGTTTCCGTTATAGGACACAAAAGTCATGTCCGCCTCTTCACTCCAGGTAATCGATGCATAAAAATTCTTTCAGATTTTTTTCAATGGTATCACAAGATAAATACAATTTTTTACTTTATAAAATTTTCATATAAACCTTAAAGTTTAATGTTTATTTTTCATCCATAACACCTTGGTTGCACATTTAAGAACCTAAAAAAATACACTTAGCCTCATCTTTTATGACGGGATCTACAATTTCTGAGCCAATCATTAGCCATGGGTTTACCGGGTTCATTTGGTTTGGTTTAATTTATGCTTCACAAACTACATATCATAGGAATATTGATGGCAATGTAGACACCCTAAATGGCATAAGGTTAACTATTCAAACCTTTTATAGAACGGGGCATTGATATCCCGAGTGACAAATCAAAAATTGCACCATAGTTGTAAATTACATGACTAAGGGGTCGTTTATCAAACGCTTAACAAGTAAATGCCTACCAGTAAGGGTCACTTACCTTATTGGAAAAGATTCTCAGCCAACAAAATGGCATGGCAGACAAAAATTATACCTAGTATGCATTAGTTGGGTAAGAGTCACCATTCTTACTTATCGGGTAAGATTCTCGGTCTCCCCTGGTAAGGTAAATGACGTGGTTAGTGCTTAACATTTGGTAAATGACCCCAGGTCTCAATTTGTTATGTTCATTCTCTACCAGAGAATTGTTTAGTAACCCTTGGTGTTGATGAAGATTTCCTTTGAGAACTACGAATCAAACAAAAGAGTTATGCATCATACCCGGGAAATTAAGCAACAAAAATATTGAGCATTCTAGCATTACTCTTTTGAGAGAGTTAAAGAAGATATTGGATGAAGCTAAAAGGCAAATTGGGATAACAAGTCCTGAATCAGAAACATAAGAGATGTTGCTCTTGTTATAACATCCGGTATGTAATGGTCATAGTTAATCTCCAATTTTTTGTCAAGTAAAGAGAATAAAGAAATAAGGCCAGATTTGCAAAATATCTGGAAATTGGCATATCAACTCATTGTTGCATATAAAGATTCCAAAGCATGAATACTAACAAGATTATTTGCATAAACCTAAAAGGTATGTCATCATTACCTATTAAAACCATTAGCTAGGCCCGCATAGAAGCAGCGATACGGCCATCATGTTTGTAAATGCAATCATCTTGCTGATGGAGCAGAAGCAGAGATTCCGTGTAAGTAGTCACAAACACAGAATTTTCGGTTGCGAAAATATCAAGATCCTTGATGTGGCCTGTGCAAAGTTCATATACAGAAAGTGTAGCCTCTGAATAATAACGAGCTCCAAAATCATGCTATTTTATTATAGGTTCGCCACTCTTGCTAAATCCCAAAGTCCTCTTTATCATTAATGCATCTGGTGCTGTAATGGTGAATAGCTTTGTAAACGATTTTGGATCACCATCCTCCATCATCCATACACTACAAACTTGATGCTTGGTTGTATTTAAGCACGACAAGAGACTCCATTAGCCTGGAGATGGACAAAACTAACTCAGACAAGTGGCCCAATTCACCTGGAAGGTAAGCCAAGCTATTTGGGAGGGTTTGGGAAAAATAGTTTTTTTGGGGGTTCAACAACAGGTTTCTTTATACTTTAAACCTTACTAGTTGGTTACATTTTGAGAGTTTAATGGTTTTTCATTCAAAAGTTAGTTCAATGACGTAATCATTAAAATTGAGATAGTTTGTTGGGTTTTTCTAAACTTTTCCCTAAAAAATATGTATTCTTGTAAGCATTTGAATTAATATATATATATATATATATATATATAGTGTTAGGTTCATTTGAGAAGTCTAAATATTTTGAGAAATAGAGAAGTGATCGTGACTCTTCGATTAAATGCGCTGATTTTGAACACGGAAGGGTATTTTGGTAGTCATCCCGTTTACAAAAAACACGGGCTGAGTTCATATATGAATTTGTGTGATTCACATATGAACTATACGTTCATATATGAACTTTTGTAATTCACATATGAACTCTTTATAACTAATTCATATATGAATCTTGTGATTCATATGAACCTACAATTAATTAGTTTCATATATGAAACACAAAGGTTCATATATGAATCAGTTGAACCAATTAACTGATTCATATATGAATCTTTGTGTTCATATATGAACCTTTGTAATTTACATATAAACTTTTTTTAACTAATTCATATATGAACCTTTGTATTCATATATGAACCTTAATGATTTATCTGTCTTATCTTTGATCTATTATGCTATCTGTATCTGCACGAAAGGTTTGTTCATGGTTTCAGGGGGAGTAAACAGATCTCATCCTATGCACAAATCTAGGGGGAGCGTGCATACACATCATGTGAGTGTTGATCTGTTGTGTTTAACAAGTTCTGATGAGTTAAGGTAAGTGCTCTAATTTGTTTTTAAACCACTTGCTTTTAAATGATGAAAAACTTCTTGCAAAATCTTTGCATCATTTAAGGGGGAGTGAAAACCGTGTTTTAAAAAAAAAAAAAAAACAACCTTATGTGCTTAATCAATTGGAAGTTGGACATCTTTCAATGTGATAAAATCTTTCTTTATCTGAAAAATGAAAAATGTCAAATCTTTATTAAAATCGCAACTCACACTTGCGATTTCACATGTGAACAGTGAGAATCACAGCCTTCTATTGCGATGTCTCAATGTGCTTAAAAGTTCTTCCAAATCGCAACCGTACTCTGCGATTTCAGTGCATGAACAGTGCAAATCGCAACCTTGGACTGCGACTTGACAATGTGAACAGTGCAAATCGCAACCTTGGACTGCGACTTGACAATGTGAACAGTGCAAATCGCAACCTTAGACTGCGACTTGACAATCTGAACAGTACCTGAATCGCAACTGTGCATTGCGACTTCAACATGTGAACAGTACCCGAGTCGCAATAGACCATTGCGACTTGGAGGAGTGAACAGTACCGAGTCGCAATAGCCCATTGCGACTTGGGAAGATAAATAGTGTAAATTGCAATGGTCTATTGCGATTTCATTTTGTCAGGTCGTGATTTGTTCATTGCGACTTGATGGTCTATGGCTTCTGAACAATTCAGTTCAGGACCCGTACTTCAAAGACTAAGACTTCTAAACAAATCAGTTTAGAACTCATGCTTCTCAGGTGATATCCTTAACTGTCATATCCTTTTGTTTCTACTGCTTTGAAAATTTGAATCTTTACAAATTTAATTCAATGAGATGAAATTTTCAATTTTCATTCAATGAATTAAATGTGTGCTAAAAGATGATTTTACAAGTAATTTTTGTACTATCTGAGTTACATTTGTTTCATCTTTCACTTCTGAAATAAATCGAAAGGTCAGCAAAACATGAATGAAATTATGCTGAATGCTCAAAATTATGGATTTCTGGACTTATATAGAATACAATGCTCAAAAAGCATTTTTGTCAGAATGATGGATGGAAACGAAAATATGGGAGAAGCACTATGTTTTAGAACCAAGTGATTGAGATGAACTAAGTCTTAAATAGAATATCTTTTAGTTTGAAAGTTTGTGCCTGTGGCCTTTCTGGTTTGGGAGATTAAGTCCTAAGGGGTGCTCGTCACCTAGTCCCTAAGACCAACTGGTCTGGGATCGGCTGACCCAAATCTTTCTATAGAATCAGATAGAAAGCCATGTTCTACTGGTACAAATGGGTTTACGATATATCGATGTGGCCTTTCTGATTTGGGAAAGTAAGTTCCAAGGGATGCTCGTCATCTAGCACCTAAGGCCAACTGGTCTGGGATCGCTGACCCAAATCCTGCTATAGAATCAGTTAGAAAGCCATGTTTAACGGTGTATCTTATTCTTACTAAACTTTTTGATCAAAAGATGCCAATGAGCACAAAATCAAAAGATGCCAATGTGCACAAAATCAAAAGATGCCAATGTGCACAAAATCAAAGGATGCCAATGTGCACAAAATCAAAAGATGCCAATGTGCACAAAATCAAAGGATGTCAATGTGCACAAAATCAAAAGATGCCAAAGAGCACACATCTCTTGAAACTTGGGGAATATACAAAGTCGCGACAAACCTGTAAATTTGTGAAAATTCTGATTTTGGACAAATAGTGTGAGTAAAGCAGAGTATTCTGATATGTTTTAGAATTGCACATGCTTGTTGCTGATCATATTTCGCATGCTTGCACACCAAATAGATTTATTAAAGGGGTTGAAACTGAACATTTTTAACTTGATACGCAATGATGTCTTGTTTTTTAATCCAAACACATGCATTTGATTTCACTTGATTGAAAAATCTGTTATATTTCATTAAGTTGAATTTCTTTTGTTTGGTGTTCAAATGATTTAGATCAATTTCATATCAAAGCGTTCAAGTCAAAGAGTCGACTTCATGACAGGGAGTGAAATGCTTAAAGAAGACTCCGTCCGAAATGCGCTTAGAAGATTCGAGCTCATCTTCGGAATTCAAAAAGATTTTGTGACACCTGTAGTTGTCTAATTTCTTTGCCTCTACTTGTACAAAGGGGGAGAATGTTAGTGCCTAAATTTCTAGTTGTACTAAGTAGAGGGGCTTATCTTGTAATTAGGGTATTCTATACCCTAGGTATATATAGTTTGCTTATTTCCTTTTAGGGCAAGCAATCTCTAGAGAGTCACCTACACACACTAGCCACACACACTTAATTTGTTCTTCAATGTATTGTGTGAGCTTGGATTGAATATTTGAATATAGAGGTGGACAATTTACTGTTATTGGATTGATTGCTTGTCTCTGGGATCACATTTATATATGAATTTTTTTAACCAATTCTCATATGAACAAATTAACTGATTTATATATGAATCACAAAGATTCATATATGAATCACAAAGGTTCATATATGAATTAGTTAAAAATATTTTATATGTGAATTACAAAGGTTCATATATGAACCTATCCCGCGTATTTTTTACGAAACTACCCTAAATACCCCTGAGCGTTGTTTATTAATTAATGTGGACGCGCACATTAATCAGATGTAACGCGAATTTCTTGACCGTGGATTATTTAATCCAATGGATATGATCACTTCTCTATTTCTCAAAATATTTAGACTTCTCAATTGAACCCTTCCCTATATATATATATATATATATACATATATTGCTCTCATTAATTAACTAATGTACTTTGAGGCGAAGGATCGTGCAAGAATAGGAGTTGAGGTAAGAAACGTAAGAAGAGATATGGGTCCTTGATCACTTTTAATCCCTTTCATCCCATGAGTTTTGCTTCTCATGGGAATTGATATGGTGCGATTCATTAATATTGATCTTCAATTAGAATTGATACAAGGAACCCAACCCTTCTCACCATAACTTTCATTCTCACTTGAACCCAACCCTGTACTTCGAAGTATAAAGTAAATTTTTGATTATTTTTATAATTACTTTTCAACCTCCATTGGTGACACTCCTCTTGCACATTCACTTGTGCATGTGTGCGTGCGTGTGAGAAACATTAACACTTTGCTAACTTGCAAAATCTTTAACTTCTTGCATGATCTTTCATCTATATACACATACACTATAAATTGGATATAACTTAATCAATAAAGGAGGCCATTAAAAATGAGAATCATCATCACTTTGCTAAGCATGTCCAACTAATTATCAGGTTACAAGTTCTGACACTATTTTTTTTAACATATGCACCTTACACAGTTGAGATATGGAAAACGGAAAAACTATAGATAGTCATTTAACAATGTTGTTTAGCAATTCTTATTTTATACCTTTTATAAAATTTTATTATTAATATTCAATAAATTATATAAATTAACCAAAATATAAAAACAATATAATAATAATAATATTTGAGGACAGTAAGTTGAAAGATTAAAGAGTATAAAATATAATAAAAGTTATAAAATTTGAATAAAATGTAAAGAGGGTGTATTTGATGATTTAGAAGAGAACTATGTTTTATTTTGAGGTGGGGTGGAACACCCCTGTACCACTTTGTTCCACATAGAAGTCCTCCCGCCAAACATGAAACAACGATATTTGTTCTGTTGTACCACTTTGGCAGTGTGGGCCAGTTTCAAACGTTTTTATGGACAAACTAGCGTAAAAGGAGGCCCGTTAGACTAATCCATCGTTTAGAGCTCAAAAATGTATTAAATTGCAAAGCTTGAATGCTGAAAATATACCAAGTTAGTGTTGGGAAAATTGGCCTCAATGTTTCCCAACAACCCAAGCAATGAACAAATATAGAGAAAAGAAGAGCATACAATAAACAATTATAGAGGGAAAAAGGAACACAAGAACTTACGTGGAAACTCCAAAACCGGAGAAAAACCACGGGCCTCCAGAGAGAAAAACCACTATGTGATAAATTGTTACAATCACACACCTTGATCTTTCAAGCCTCACCCAATAATACCCACACTCTCAAAGATTTAACTCACACCTTTCTACTCTCTAAAACAAGAGAACAAGAAAGAAAGAATAAAATACTTAAGTGTATTTTATTGGGATGATTTTAAACCTAAGCCTTAGACCCCTTTTTATAGGCTTGGAATCTCTCTCACCTTTCATTGCTCCACCTATGTGGGACAATCCTTTTATTTTATTTTAGCCAAAACAATTCTCAACAAACTCCACCTTGGCTAAAAAAAAACTTCGCTGCAACAACGGCAACCATTGTCTAACCCGACAATCATAATTCTCAAATCAGAGAACTATCATACTCCACCATAAAAGAGTATCACCACTTAGAATAATTCATTCTAAGAATTTTTACCTCGGCACATGTCGAAAAAACTTGCTGAAAATTTTATGGTGCAACTTCCTTGTTTGGTTTACCCGGAAGTTCATCAGCCATCGACATAATCCCCACCACACACCTTGCATCCATGCCAAACCAATGCACATGTATAAATACGTGGAACCGCTAACCTAAACACATCCTTTTCCATGGTAAAGCGGACATACCATGAGGATGAATTCTCCCATATCTCAGCAAAAATCATCGTCTCCCATGAGAATGGAGACATTGTTAGCATCTGAATTGGAGTCTTTCGCCGAACCCACTCCACCTGGACATTTGCTTTTGACATGCCCAGACTGTCCACACTTCCAGCATATCAGATTCTTCCCGGAGTTCTTCTTCTTCCCTTGCCTTGTAACCAAAACCGTACCTTCTGATGAAGTCATATTGCTACCTTCCAGTCTTTTCTCCTCTGATAGGAGTTTGCTAGTAACGTCCGCAAACTTCAGGGTCTCTTTCCCATACATCAGAATAGGTTTCATATGCTCATAGGAAGATGGCAAAGATAATATGAGCCTCAATGCTTTATCTTCATCTTCTACCTCAACTCCGATGGCCTCCAGTTCTGAAACGATATTGTTAAGAACACTAAGATGATCTGAAATATTTGTACCTCCATCCATACGTAGAGTATGAAATTGTTCCTTCAGATACAATCGATTTGAGATGCCTTTGTGTTAGACAACCTAAGGGGGGGGGGGGGTAAGGTTGTATTTTAAATCTTTTACTTTCAAAAATTCTTTTATAAATAAATACAGTACAGAAACAGTATAAATAAATCAGAGTATAGAAATAATAAATAAACAACAATTATATAAACAGATATAATTAAATTTGCACAGCGGAAATGTAAAGAGATAAGGGAAAGAGAGTACTTGACAATGATATTTTTAAAGTGGTTCACCAAACACAAAGTTGGCTAGTCCACCTCGAGAAAATAACACTTCTCGGAGATCCAATACGAAACGTGTTCTTTACGGTAGAAACACAAACCTTAATACAATAATACAATCACGAATATCTCTACTCAGTTGAGAGAATTATATGGATCACTCACTCTAATCAAACACTTACAAGAGGGTATTATTTTAATATGACAATCACTCTTGTAAAATATTAATCACTTGGATTTTTAGAGAGAGTTTGATCACTTGAGTTGTTTTGCTGATTCAACTAATCGAGAGATTTTAATCTGCTATCAACTCAAGAATTCTTGCTCAAAAATATTTTTATAAATTATAACAGTTGAGAGAAGAAACAGCAGAGTAGTGATCAAATGCTGAGGAAGAAATTAAATGCTGAAGTTGGTGTATCTTGAAAGCTGAGGAGAAGCCGGTATAAATACTGAAGCTTGCAACGTAAACTACCTGCTACATCTGACAGTGAACAGTGCCGCGGTATACCGCGTAGTCCTTGGCGGTATACCGCCTGACACATCGTCCAAAAGGAGCACGGCAGCGATGGATTTGCTTTCGGCTGAAGACTCTTCACATTAAATGATGAATAGTAATTAAGATTGAAAACTGATTTTTTGAGCAGACAAACACACCATATGCATATAAAAACTTTAATTTTAAATAAAAAGAGTAATGATGACATCCAATATATATATTATATATATATAAAAAGTAATGATGAGAAACTTAATAATATAATATAATATATATATATATATATATCTCATACGTTTATATATATTATATATATATATATTAAATAAACTTTTGAATTTAATATTAAAAGATTAATTATTTCAAATGGTTTTCGAAATATCCAAGTGGTATATTATTTTAGGGTGTTTATCATTTTAAAATAAAATGACGCAAATCTTCAGACTTGGATTCTTCAGATAAAATTTATCGAGATCATTAAATAGCTGCACACTCAGATAAAATATTAGATAACAAATAATGCGGTGTGTTTTGTAATCATCAAAATAAATATAGAGATGTGATTTTATGTGTACCAAAAATATATCACAATATTTAAAGCTGGGTACACTTGTACCAACAATCTCCCCCTTTTTGATGATGACAAACACAACGCTAAACACGAGAGCATACTCGGTCTCTCTCCCCCTTTTGTCGAAGCAAAAAGGGTTTAAGAAAATCGCTTATGCTCCCCCTCGAAAGATGCTCCCCCTCAAAATATGCAATATTTGAGAGTTAGTATTTATCAAGGGTTATACTCAAGCATGCCTAAACCAAGCCTTAATTTAAAGAACGCTTTTTTGTTAAGGGCTTTTGTGAAAATATCGGCCAAATTATCTTCCGAATCAACCTTTTCAAGCACGATTTGACCTTTTTGAACATTATCTCGTAAAAAGTGATGTCTCAATTCAATATGTTTTGTACGAGAGTGTAAAACGGGATTTTTACTTAAGTTTATGGCACTTGAGTTATCACACATAATAGGAATTTTGGTTAGATGTACCTCAAAATCGGTAAGTGTGTGTTTCATCCAAAGGACTTGAGCACACGCTCTTGCGGCGGCTACATATTCCGCTTCGGTAGTAGACAACGCTACGGATTGTTGTTTCTTAGAGAACCAAGATACAAGTGAGAGGCCTATAAAGGCACATACCCCACTAGTACTTTTTCGGTCAACAATAGATCCACCAAGATCGGAATCGGTGAAACACGTCACTTCTAACTCGGGTTTCTTTGCATACCATAAGCCAAGATTAGTAGTACCTCGTAAATATCGAAAGATACGCTTGACAGCTTCATAGTGAGTTTGTTTAGGTGAAGATTGAAAACGAGCACATAAACATACACTAAACATAATATCAGGTCTACTAGCAGTTAAATATAATAAGCTACCAATCATACCACGATAAATCTTTTCATTAAAATCGTTTCCCTCCTCGTCACTTGATAAATGCAAATTTGTGGTCATTGGAGTTTCAACGGGTTTGACATTTTCAAAGTTAAACTTTTTCAACATATCTTTACAATATTTAGATTGACTAATAAAAATACCAGTTTCACATTGTTTTATTTGCAATCCTAAGAAGTATTTTAACTCTCCCATCATGCTCATTTCAAACTCGCTTGTCATTTTCGCAGAAAATTCATTACACAGTTTTTCATTAGTGGAACCAAAAATAATATCATCAACATATACTTGCACAACTACAATATCATTTTGAACATATTTCACAAATAAAGTATTATCTATTTTACCCATAATATAACCACTAGAAATTAAAAAGGTTTTTAATCTATCATACCACGCACGCGGAGCCTGCTTTAAACTATAAAGCGCCTTTTTCAATTTATAAACATGTGTCGGGTTTTCAAAACTTTCAAAACCGGGAGGTTGAGAAACGTATACCTCCTCATTTATAATACCATTTAAGAAAGCACTTTTAACATCCATTTGAAATAATTTAAAATCTTTAGCATTTGCAAAAGCGAGAAGCATTCGAATAGACTCCAACCTTGCAACTGGTGCAAAGGTTTCGTCATAATCTATACCTTCTTGTTGACTATACCCCTTGGCAACTAAACGTGCCTTGTTTCGTGTGACTCCACCGTTCTCGTCTACCTTGTTACGGAAGACCCATCTTGTGCCAATAATGGTTTGACTACTAGGGCTAGGCACTAAGTCCCACACATCATTCCTAGTAAATTGGTTTAACTCTTCTTGCATGGCCAATATCCAATCCTCATCACCTAAAGCTTCATCTATGGTTTTAGGTTCTATGGTTGAGATAAAGGCATGGAAAGCACAATGGGTATGGATTTGTGATCTAGTTGTCCTTTGGTTTAGGTCACCTATAATTTGGTCTACGGGATGGCCTCGAGCGGTTCTAAGGTTAGGATCATCTACACCTTGCGGAATAAAACACGGAGGGGCATCACTAGATTCAATATTATTTGTGGAAGGTTGGGTACCTAAATCCAAGGTACTAAGTTGTTGGGTTAAGACTTCTCCCTCACGGATATTGTCATTTGCTAAGGGTGCACTAGGTTTGGGAGGACTCTCGTCAAAGCTAACATTTAAGGATTCTTCTACAACCATGGTCTCCTTATTTAGGATTCTATAGGCTTTGCTATTCCAAGAATAACCTAGGAAAACTCCCTCATAGGCTTTGGCATCAAATTTGGTTAGATAGGATTTGGTGTTTAAAATGAAACATTTACAACCAAAAACTTTCAGGTGAGCTAAGGAAGGTTTTTTACCACGGTAAAGTTCATAGGGTGTCTTATTTAGGATACCTCTAATTAGGACACGGTTAAGCACATAGGTCGCGGTAGCAACGGCATCACACCAAAACTTTTGGGGAACTTGATGTTCGTTTAGCATTGTTCTACTCATTTCTTGCAACGTTCGATTTTTCCTTTCAACAACCCCGTTAGATTGAGGTGTTCGAGGAGCCGAAAAGTTATGAGTTATACCATGTTTATCACAAAAGGCACCAAATTGTACATCATTATCGAATTCTCGTCCATGGTCCGTACGTATGGAAACAATCGTACAACCTTGTTGGTTTTGAATTCGTTTTCCCAAAATTTTAAACTTTTCAAAAGCCTCATTTTTATGTCTCAAAAATAAAGTCCAAGTATAACGGGAATAATCATCCACAATAACCAAAGTATAAAAATTTCCTCCAAAACTTTGAATAGCCATCGGGCCAAAAAGATCCATATGTAAAAGTTCTAAAACTCTTTGAGTAGAAATAACATTTTTTGATTTATGAGAAACGTGATGTTGTTTGCCGACACGACAAGCATCACAAAAATGATTATCAAACTTTAATTTTGGCAGGTCACTCACAAGCTCCTTATTTTTTAAGTTTTGCATTAATCTTAGATTAGCGTGACCTAAACGCCTATGCCATAAAGTAGAAACATCATTAATAGAAGATAAGCATACATTTTCAGATACAACAGTTTTACAAATATATAAATTTCCTTTTACAAAACCATTTAAAAGAACTTTGCCATTTTTTATGATTTTACAAGAATCTTCTTCGAAGACAACAGTTGTATTATTTTTACACAATTGGCGAACACTTAACAAATTAAAATGTAAATTATCAACATGGTTAACATTAAGAAATTGAACATTATTGCAAGAAACTGTACCTCTACCAATTATATTTCCTTTGGAGTTTCCTCCAAAAATTACCTGTCCACCATCACATGACTTATATGATGAAAAGAGATTATTGTTTCCGGTCATGTGACGCGTGCACCCACTATCGAGTATCCAGTCCATATCGAGGTCAATCTACAATAATGAAGATGTAACTTTTATGGTCCCCATTTCTCGTGGGTCCTTGACAATTAGTTTCAATGTCAACCAACATGCATATATATAAAGTCAAACAGAATATATATATATAATACATTACACAATATTAATATATATATATAATACATCAAACAATATTAATATATATATAACACATATCAAGTCAAACAAAATATATATATATAATATATTAAACACACAAAATATATATATATGTAGTGCGTAGGTATATATATATATAAACAGTACATATATATAAACAATATAAAAGTACATATACTATTATATTACTTATATATAATATATACAATAAATTATATTCAAACTATATATATAATATGTAACACATTTAAAGCCATAAACGCATACCACCGGGATTATCATTACTAAACATTCCTTTTGGAATCCATTTATTTACCATTTTAATTTTGCGATTATATTTATCATACACATAAAAACAAGTATTTATATTCGCATTATTATTAGGTTTAGAATATTTATCATGGTACATGCGAGCATACGGTTTTCTCGTATTATAATTTACATTATTTATTTTACGCACATACGGATGTTTTTGCACATATTGATTTCTTGTATTAACTTTAGGTGATTCATAAAATCTTTTGATGGGTTTACAAGAACATTTATCTTTGCACGTATCGGAACCAATACCTTTTCTACATTTTATACGGTTAGGCATATTAAGCATGTTAAGAACTTTTTTATTACTACTTTCAAAGGCTTTAGCTAACATGTTATCTTTTTCATATGAAGCACATTTAGCCTTTAAACATGTAATCTCATTCTCAAGTATATCACATTTTGTACAAATAATATTTTCATGTGATTTTTTATTTAAGCATGCAATTTCTTTATTTAAAGCATCACAAGATTTACAAAAATCTTTTTCTCCTAATTTAGTTTCTAATTTAGCAATTATATTTAAATCATTTTCAGATTTTTGTTTAACATTATTTATTTCCTTTTTACATGCATTTACAGTTTCTTTTAACATAGCAATTTCGTCTTTATAATTATTAGCAAGATTAGCCATTTTGTGAAATGATTCATATAATTCTTCAAGATTGTTTTCACTATCGCTATCATAATCACTATCGTAATTTGAATAAGAAGATTTTACCTCGTCGTCGCTTTCGGCCATAAGACAAATGGCTTGATAGTCATCTTCTTCTTCGCTTTCACTCCACGCGCCTCCAACGAAGGCTTTCTCCTTCTTCTTTTGGAATTTGTTCTTTTTGGGGCATTCGTTAGCGTAGTGGTCTTTATCACCACAAGAGTAACAATAACCTCTCTTTGGTTTTGCTTTTTCGTCTTCGCTCGAGTCGCCATTTTTCTTCACTTTATCTTCTCTTTTGTGGAAGTTGCGACTCCGGTTTTCACCGCCACGACGGTAGTTACCGTTTCTTTGAAATCTATTATTTTTAGAGAAATTTTTGTTAGTAAAAAATTTAGAGAAGTTTCTTACCAACATAGCGACTTCGTCGAGTTTATCGGATTGATCTTTTGAGGTGCTAGCTTCCTCCTTCTTCTTCTTGACATTCGGAGTTGAGGCATTAAGAGCGATCGACTTCTTTTTGACTTGCTCCCGATCTTTGTTTCTTTTGAGTGCAATTTCATGCACTTTAAGATTACTGATCAAGTCATCTATCTTCATTATGGAAAGGTCACGGGAGTCTTCTAAAGATGTTATCTTTTGCATCCACTCCGAAGGAAGGGCTCGTAGGATTTTCCTTATATAGTCCTCGTTAGGATAAGTGCGATCCAAACCTTTCAAAGTAGTCACAATAAGGTTAAATCTTTTAAACATTGAGTCAATTGACTCATCTTGTTTCATTTCGAACAGTTCATAATCGTGAACTAAAATATTTACTTTACTAGATTTAACTTCCGTGTTTCCACGATGAGTATTATTTAAACTTTCCCATATTTGATTTGCAGTTTTATATGTATATACTCTTTCAATTTCATCAGTTGTTAAAGCAGCATATAATATATTCTTAGCTTCAAAGTTTAAACAAAAATGAGTTTCATCAGAGGTAGTCCATTCATCTATAGGTTTATCAATAAAAACATCATCTTTCACAACGGTGGGTTTAAAGTTCCCTTTTTCTATAATATTCCAAATCTTTTGATTTTTGCCACGCACGTGACATTCAAATAGCTCGGCCCAAATGCCAAACTTTTCAGTATCTATCAAGGGAGGTTTTGAAAACACAATATTAGTTTGTTGAGCCATTTAAAGGAATAAAAGAAATTTATGCAGAAATTTTTTTGAAAGACCTGCTCTGATACCAAATGTTAGACAACCTAAGGGGGGGGGGGGGGGGGGGGGGTAAGGTTGTATTTTAAATCTTTTACTTTCAAAAATTCTTTTATAAATAAATACAGTACAGAAACAGTATAAATAAATCAGAGTATAGAAATAATAAATAAACAACAATTATATAAACAGATATAATTAAATTTGCACAGCGGAAATGTAAAGAGATAAGGGAAAGAGAGTACTTGACAATGATATTTTTAAAGTGGTTCACCAAACACAAAGTTGGCTAGTCCACCTCGAGAAAATAACACTTCTCGGAGATCCAATACGAAACGTGTTCTTTACGGTAGAAACACAAACCTTAATACAATAATACAATCACGAATATCTCTACTCAGTTGAGAGAATTATATGGATCACTCACTCTAATCAAACACTTACAAGAGGGTATTATTTTAATATGACAATCACTCTTGTAAAATATTAATCACTTGGATTTTTAGAGAGAGTTTGATCACTTGAGTTGTTTTGCTGATTCAACTAATCGAGAGATTTTAATCTGCTATCAACTCAAGAATTCTTGCTCAAAAATATTTTTATAAATTATAACAGTTGAGAGAAGAAACAGCAGAGTAGTGATCAAATGCTGAGGAAGAAATTAAATGCTGAAGTTGGTGTATCTTGAAAGCTGAGGAGAAGCCGGTATAAATACTGAAGCTTGCAACGTAAACTACCTGCTACATCTGACAGTGAACAGTGCCGCGGTATACCGCGTAGTCCTTGGCGGTATACCGCCTGACACATCGTCCAAAAGGAGCACGGCAGCGATGGATTTGCTTTCGGCTGAAGACTCTTCACATTAAATGATGAATAGTAATTAAGATTGAAAACTGATTTTTTGAGCAGACAAACACACCATATGCATATAAAAACTTTAATTTTAAATAAAAAGAGTAAAGATGACATCCAATATATATATTATATATATATAAAAAGTAATGATGAGAAACTTAATAATATAATATAATATATATATATATATCTCATACGTTTATATATATTATATATATATATTAAATAAACTTTTGAATTTAATATTAAAAGATTAATTATTTCAAATGGTTTTCGAAATATCCAAGTGGTATATTATTTTAGGGTGTTTATCATTTTAAAATAAAATGACGCAAATCTTCAGACTTGGATTCTTCAGATAAAATTTATCGAGATCATTAAATAGCTGCACACTCAGATAAAATATTAGATAACAAATAATGCGGTGTGTTTTGTAATCATCAAAATAAATATAGAGATGTGATTTTATGTGTACCAAAAATATATCACAATATTTAAAGCTGGGTACACTTGTACCAACACTTTGCCCTGGTACAACTGCTCAAGCTTCTCCCAAAGCTCCTTGGCCGTTGATAACCCATGCACGTTTGCAAGAATATTCTTTGCTAGACACAGACGAATAGTACTTGCCGCTCTCAAATCCAAATCATCCCATTCTTCCTCGCTTTTACTGGTACCGCTTGATTCACCGCTGGAAACTGGTTTTCCCCTCAATGCCTTATGCAACCCGGATTGTATCAACACATCCTTGACTTGAACTTGCCATAAGCCAAAGTTGATCCTTCCGTCATACTTCTCTACATCGAACCTCATTGCACTTGAAAACTTTGACATCGTATCAACGCCTCAAAAACAATATTGTATACTAAAAAGTGTTTGTAGCCTATGAGTAGCACACTCAAGAAAGTTTTCTATTATGCACGTACTCCCGCCACACACAATTCTATCATATACAAAGTAACCAAGAGAAATTCTTTTCTGATGTGGAAGGTCAGACAAAACCACGACCATAGAGCATACTAAGAACCTTCTAACCCGAGACCTCCTCCAATACAACCAAGAGAAATTCTTTTCTGATGTGGAAGGTCAGACAAAACCGCGACCACAGAGCATACTAAGAACCCTCTAACCGAGACCTCCTCCAACCCGGAGCTCTGATACCACTTGTTGGGAAAATTGGCCTCAATGTTTCCCAACAACCCAAGCAATGAACAAATATAGAGAAAAGAAGAGCATACAATAAACAATTATAGAGGGAAAAAGGAACACAAGAACTTACGTGGAAACTCCAAAACCGGAGAAAAACCACGGGCCTCCAGAGAGAAAAACCACTATGTGATAAATTGTTACAATCACACACCTTGATCTTTCAAGCCTCACCCAATAATACCCACACTCTCAAAGATTTAACTCACACCTTTCTATTCTCTAAAACAAGAGAACAAGAAAGAAAGAATAAAATACTTAAGTGTATTTTATTGGGATGATTTTAAACCTAAGCCTTAGACCCCTTTTTATAGGCTTGGAATCTCTCTCACCTTTCATTGCTCCACCTATGTGGAACAATCCTTTTATTTTATTTTAGCCAAAACAATTCTCAACAGTTAGGAACCTACTTTGAATCCCGAATGTTCAAACAAGTGTTGTTAGTGAAATAAACTGAACCACACAATACAATCAATGTCTTGTATATTATAAAACTGAAGGAAACACACAAACAGTACAAAGAAACCTTACCAAACTTGGTGTGCATACAACCCTTATGCAATTCAGAGCAGACAATCAACAATCTTCTTCTCAACTTTATAAAAAGAACCAACTGTCAAAGACAACAAAAGGATATTATTTTACCAAAATATATATTCTTACTCGTCTCCATGACTCCATTCTTGTTCTGAGATGAAACTTTAAGATGGATTCTGTTTTGACTTGGATAATATAGTTGTTGCAGATTGTGTAAATAAGAAGCTTCATAATTGAGCGAAGGTAGATCAATAGAAGCAATCTATGCAGATTTCCTCCAGTTTGCAGTCCCTTGATTCCTCTGGTTATATAGTCTAAACAGCAGGAATATAACAGATTTCCTCAAGTAAACTGGAAGTAACTTGATCAATAAGAGGAGGCCAATAAAAATGAGAATCATGAGCACTTGTCTAACTAATTATCAGATAACAAGTTATGACACTTGGTTACCCAGGTAGCTGCAAGATTGTATCATTATAGTTAGCCCACATACCCATGGTTACCCAAAAAATGAAAAGGCCACATTACATTACATGATGGTCAAAGTTAAGCATTTTAACTGTGCAATATCTTTCATTGAAGTTATAAATTGGCAACACATTTATAAACGACAGAAGCAAGAAAAATGCAAAGAAGATAACAAGCAAGTATTGTCCATTCATATTCTTTGCTGAATATTAATACCTAATTAAAAGGCATGTCATCATTAAATACTACAACTATTAAATTAAACTTGATCAGTAAATTAAACTTGATCAGTAAGTAATGCAAACATCCTGTCACTCTCTTCCCCTCCCTTTTCTCCTACCTTCATCCCTCCCTAAACCTACAGTTTTGGTCCATGTGTATTGTATTTTGGTCCCAGGGACAATGTATGTATCTATACTATATATAATATTAGATACAATATAATATATAACGACATAAAGTTTGTTTTTGGCCCTTGAAGTTACAATAGATATATTATGGGCATCGATTTAAAAAGATTAATTTAAAAAATGTTAAAATAAAGAAAAATGATAAAAAGACTATTTTGCTCTTGATTTTAACGAACGCCTGGGACAAATCCAACAGAAAAATGGCATAAGGTTCAGTCAAACCTTTTATAGAGTGGGCATTCATGTCCGAAGGGACAATCAAAAAACTGCATCATAGCGGTAAACTACATGACCTACCTTAACGGGTAAACTTGTTTACCAAATACTTAACGGATAAACATTTACCGGTAAGAGTCACCACCACTCTCCCTTATCTAACCGGATAAGATTCTCAACCATCAATTTATAAATGGCCTTGCAAGATGACATAACATGTCCATGTAAATTTTTTATGTGCCTTCTACCCTCTTGAGTGTTTTTCGAGTTCTTCACTTCTCATTCAGTCCTTGATTTAGCGACACCAGAAGTGTCTCGCATCATATTTATATCTTTTAAATAGCCTAGTCCAGTCTCATCATACCGCATTTTGTGGTTTGGTTTGACTGATTTGGCTAGTTCATTTCAAACCACATGATTTGAATAAAATTCAAATCGTCACTTGCTTAAAAGAGAATTAAACCACTCTATTAGACCACAAACACCCATGGTGAAGCATGCACCAAACGTCTTTTTTTATTTCTCGCTTTACTCAAGCATAATGGTGATCAGTTTATGGCTATTTTCCGCTCTGTAAAACATATACGTGTATGTATGCATTCAAGTTATATATGATAAAACATTTATAAACCACAAAAGCAAGATAAATAAATAAATAAATATATTTCAGGCGGAAAATCCGCCGAAATATTACCGAATATTTTTTTTATTAATTAATAAATAAATAAATAAATAAATAAGTATATTTCAGGCGAAAAAATCCGCCGAAATATTACCGAAAATATTTTTTTTATTAATAAATAAATAAATATATTTAAGGCAGAAAAATCCGCCGAAAATCCGCCGAAATTAAACTGTAATTATCTTGTTAATTAAGACTTTGATAATTATTTCTACCGTTTTCCGACGGACAGATCCGCCGAAAATTCCGCCGAAAAATACATATCCGCCGAAAATTCCGCCGAAAACCTGTAATCTCGGCGCCCAATTATCCGGCGACCGAATCCGCCGAAAATTCCGCCGAAATAGGCTGTTTCCGGTGGATTTCCGACGGATTTTTCCGCCGGAAATCAGGTTTTTTTTAGTAGTGAAAGCAAGATAAACACAAGAAGAAAACAAGCAATTATGGTCCGTTCATACTCTTTGCTGTATATTAATACCTAAGAGACATGTCGTCATCACTAAAACCTACAACTATTAGGCATGTATGAAGTGAAAACATAAAACTAAAATACAATCAAGTGTTTTAATTCGAGTCCGAGAACAAAAATGCTCAAAGCTGTCACTTTTTATTAACTAATTAATATGCATAATAATTTCACTTCAACCTCCATCTATATATATATATATTTATATATATATATACCTTGATTGCCTGTTCCAAAAAGTCACCTCTTCACATCTTCACACCTTACAATGTGGCCATGATCATCATGATCGAGCAAAAGCAATGATTCCGTGTAGGAACTCCCGTAGAATGACCATCTATCTCCATGAATCCCAAGATCCATGATGTGCTTCGAGCAAGTTTCATAAACAACAAGTGCACAGGGTGTAACAAAATCTAGATGATTGTCTTGCATTTCAAGTATAGGTTTGCCACTCTTCCTAAATCCCACAATCCACGAAACTGATGCATTTGGTGCATCTATGGTGAATATCTTTGTAAAGGTTTTTGAATCACCATGCTCCATCATCCATACATCACAAACTTGTTTATCCGATGTTTCTCTATAGTACTCAAGCAAAACAAAAGACTCCCTTAGCCTAGAAATGAACAAATGTGGTTCAGACACGTAAGCCAAACTATCTGGGAGGGCTACCTCTCTAAACTCTTCTGTGCTCATATCAAATGACATTATCAGATTACGATGTTCATTATCCACAGCAATCCAGTCACAAGCAAGCCAGTAAATAAACTGACCTATAACTGTCTGAGAACTTGTAAATGCAATTGATTTACGAGGCAACTGATTGCTACATGCAGATGTCCATTCCCTTGAGCTCAATGTGAAAACCATAACTTGACAGTGTATGCAACTTATACTTTCTATTTTCCTGTAATCAGAAATATATGTAATCTTGACAAGTTTAGGGTCCTTGGTGTCAGGGCAAACCCCAAAACCAATAACATAATCAAACGACGGATGTAGCACATTAGGCAGCGCAACAACAATCGATTTTCTAATTGAAGGATGTTAGTGCCTAATATTCTAGTTGTACTAAGTAGAGGGTCTAATATGTAATTGGGTCAAACTTATCTAGGTATATAATGTTTGTATTGCCTAACTTTCCTAATTAGGTCATCCATTTACATTTCATCCAAGTACACACACACACACCTTGGTGCTCCCTAGATTGCTCATTGTACTTGGGGAATTTGCTCTTATTGAATATATTGGTGACCATTGCTTTGTTCATTCATGGATTGATTACTTGTTCTGGGATCACAATTGGTATCAGAGCAAATATTTCATTTAGATCAGATTGGTTTTAAGAGTTTTTTGCATTTTTGAGGGTTCTTCAATTTTTTATCATTTTCTATCGATTTCAGCCATTTGAGTGCTTCAAATGGATTGGAATTGATCTAGGATTGTTAGATAATCGTTTATGTGTGTTTTGATTCCAATATAACACCAGAAATCGCCTCAATCATTGCAAAAACCCATTTTCGGACCTTTTGCCAAAAACCCACTGTTTTGGTCTAGAAATCACTGTTCTAGTGTTTTTTAGATAAAACTCGAAGATTTAAAAGTGCTCAGTAGTGTGTTGCGAACCTTCGTTATAAATTTAAGATTAATTCGATCAGTTTTGAAGATTCAACTTCCGATTCTGTTTATCTTCAAAACTATCGCAATGTGCTTATTCATAACTCTCGCAACCCATTGAGTTCATAACTGTCGCAACCATCTAGAAAGGAACAGGAACTCTCGCAATCTTCTATTGCGACAAGCTTACACTATCGCAACCCTCATTGCGATAAGCCGTCGTAATCGCCTTTTTCACTTGTGAACAGTAAACTCTCGCAACCCAGTGTTGCGACAAGGTCCAACTCTCGCAACCTGAAGCTTTTTGAACAATGCTCATCTCAACCTTCAGCTGCGACAATGATTTTTCTGCGATAAGGATTTTTGTGGGAAAGTATCGCAACTTGTTACTTGCGACAAGGTTTTGCATTGCGATAGTTAGTGGACTGAGACAGTTTGTGGACTGAGATAGTTGTTGGGCTGAGACAGTTTTAGACAGTTTGGGTGAATTTTATTTGTTAACTAATCGGATCTAAAGAATACAAACGATCATTAACAAGTAATCGAATATGACAGCAAGAGATATTTTAACTATTGGGTCGAAGGACAAACCACCTGTTCTTTTTCCCAAGGAGTTTAAGATATGGAAAGACAGATTCATAGATTATGTTGAGCGACAAGAGAATGGTGAATATATTGTTGAGTCACTTAAGAACGGTCCCATGGATAAACAAATGATAAGAGGAATTATTACTGATGGTGATCCAATTCCAGTTTGGGTTGAAATTTTACCAATGTATTATGAACCTGAATAAAAGAAAAGGCATTATGGAGACAAAATGGCAAAGTCCCTAGTTATTCAAGCCTTAACCAACGATATTTATCGAAGGTGGATAGCAAAAATTATTCAGGGAAGTCCATGTTTGATGAACTCACAAAGCTATATCAAGGATCTGAAATAAAGAATCAGATGAGAATCTCCAACGCCATCAATCTGTATGAGAATTTTAAACAGAAGGAAGGGGAAGCTCTTGATTCAGCTTATGACCGTTTCACTACTATCTTGAATGAGCTGAACAGGTACAACATAAACAAGTCAATAATCGAGCACAATGTGAAGTTTATGAGTGTTCTTCAACCCGAGTGGAAGAAGTATGCTCATCGAATGAAACAAAATACTAAGTTGGATGTTTTGCCCCTTCAAGAGATGTATGAAACTTTGAAGCAGGATGAGGATGATGCTGAAGCAAAGAGAGCTAAGAAAAAGAAAAAAGAGAAGAAGGAAGAGAAAAGAGAGGTTAGAGAAGAAGAGATAGATCCGCTTGCTTTGATGTCTGTTAAAACCAATAAGAAATACTCAACAAATCCTGATGAAGAACAGGATGGAGAAGATGGGATAGATGATATTGAAAGTATGAAGCGAGCTATGGCACTCATTTCCAGCTCTTTTCAAAGAAAGTTTGGGAAAAGCCCCGAGTCCAATAATCAAAGGTATTCTTATGGTTCTAAGAATTTCGAACACAAGGCAAATGTTGAGTTAAGTAAGAGATTTGATGACAAGAAAGTTGAGTACACGAGAGAAGAGTATAAGAAGCTAGATGAGAAAAAGGTGTTTGAGAAGAAGGATGAAGCTCCAACATGCTATAATTGTGGGAAGACTGGTCACTTCTCCAAAGAATGTTGGAAACCGAAAGTTAGGGATTCTTCGTATTACAAGAATAAGTTGATGCTTGCTGAAAAGAAGGAGTCGGGTATAGCACTGATGGTCGAAGAAGAATACTGGCTTGATCTGACTGATGATGAAGCTGAAGGTGAGAAAGATGCTCAGACCAAGATGTGCTTCATGACCAAAAACACTGATGGTGAAGGTTCAGAGTCTACTTCCAATGAGGTACATTCCGATCTTTACAATCAATTCTTTACTCAACAAGCATATTTAACAAAAAGGTTAGAAAATCTAACAAATGACCAAAAAAGGGCAGATGAGATAATTTCCACTCAAAAGGTAAGACTAATAGAACAAGACAGTCAAATTAAAGAATTAGAAAAGAAAAAGACCGAGTTCGATATTGGTCATTGTAACACCCTAAAATCCGGGCTAATTTGAACCTCGAATTTCACAAGTTATGATACAAGAAACTTCAACTTATAAATATATATAGCAAGGTAATTAACCACCAAGAGTACATTTACAATACAGGATTCTTCAAATAACCTATTAATCTAATTACATCACTACAATCAGATTAACTAAGTTATCTAAGCAATCCAACAAAATCTCTTCTGGTTAATTGACACCTCTGCTATTCCAAAAACGCTCGTCCCACAACCCTTTACTTTCCCGAGCTGGTACCCGGTAAGAAAACATCATATGAAACGATTAGGCCAACGCCTAGTGAGAACATTCGTTTCCATAATAACATTTGCAAAATCAATGTAAGCAAGTTATAACAAACCTGATTACCCTTTCTCTTACCATACGTGTAACTCTATTCCGTTAACACGATTTTACCCAATTCCATGAATATGTCTGACACACATTCCATCATCATATCATGTCTCAGAGCTACCCTACGAATCTGTATTGATTTGTAACGTCCCAAAAATTACAAGGAATTTAAAATTTTTAAAGTAACATTTCATTAATAAAAACTCATTTAATAATTCAATCATCTCATTTGCAAACTCATAATTAATATCCTTACGAACAATAAACAGCGGAATATATGTCTAAAATTAAAATCATAAAAGTAATCAACTCTTCCCACGCGCCAGTGTGTACTCGTCACGCCTTGGAGCCACTCGCACCTGAAACCACAATTTTATTGGGAAAGGGTAAGCACGAAGCTTAGTGAATTCAGACACCATAAATAACACAGTTACTTCCACACCACCTCTAAACAGATAATTGCACATAAACAGCATACAAGTCTACGAACAAATCATAAACATGCATACCTACACCATCCCACCCAAAGGCATAAGCTGGTCCACCCGACCGCACAATAACCGCACAAGCGTTACCCGGCTCCCCCGGGTTCCTACGCCACCCGCGTATATAAACCTCGGCCCCGCCGAGTCACTACGCCACCCGCGTATATAAACCTCGGCCCCACCGAGTTACTACGCCACCCGCGTATATAAACCTCGGCCCCACCGAGTTACTACGCCACCCGCGTATATAAACCTCGGCCCCACCGAACTCCTACGCCACCCGTGTAGTCATAACAATAAAGGTCCGACTAGACGCCCCACTATTTAGTCCCGCATCACAAACAATTAAAACTACCACACACGTACAAATCGTAATGTAAAAAGTAACCGACATTAGTTATAGTGAGAGAACTCACCTCGTAAGCGCGCCTAGCTCACAAACAATAATTCAAGCTCCACAAATCCAAGATCACTTCCCAACACCTAAACAATCGTTAAAATGTATTAACACGAGACCCGGACCCTAAAACACGACGTACCCTTAAATCGTCACTAAAACGACTTTTCGGTCTAACCAAACAGGTCTGTTCGGGACCTGTTCCGACCTCCATAAACCCAAAAAATCCTCAATTAAATTACATAACCAGAAAGTGCTCTGAGTTAAAGTTCCAAGGACATATTATACACCTCCTAACGATTTTTCTACAATTCATTATGGATTTTACAAAACTGGTTAACTGCACAGCGAAAAACAGCACCTTTCGATATAAAACAGCAGTTTGACACTAGCTACGGTCCGAACTGGTTTTTCCGCAAAACATAAGAAACTTACTAGACTCAGAATGAGAACTTTTGGCACTGGTTTCATCCCAATCCGACATTCCTAGCAGAAGTTATGGCTTTCCCAAAACAGTGGCAGAAACTGTGACTTTTAAAACGGAACGCGATCTGCCACATCCGAACCTGCTGTATAAACAGCCAATTTACGCCTAGCTAGAGGCCGAACCGGACTTCTGCTAAAACACGAAAAGTGTGCCCAGCACAGAATGTGAACCGAGGGCACCGGATTCGCCTCAATCCGAGCTACGATGGAAAAGTTATGGCTGTCGCAAAACAGTTGCAGACAAACGTTTTCACATAAAATGATAACTAAAGGTTATAATCCCATTAAGCCAAAGCTTAACCCAAACAGACCCGAACAACCTACAAGCTTACTGGAAAGGGCTATACTACGCTGGACAACAACCGTGCACTACCCACTGCCGCCTCCGGCGGTGGTGGTGGTTGGCGGTGGCGACGGTGGTTACGGTAACACCTTCCGGCGGAACCTCCCAACATCCACCGAAACGACACACCCGTAAACTCACCCCGCACACACCCGCACCTGCACACACCTGCACCCACCCCTCTGCCGCCACCCCAGCGGCGCGCAGCGGCGGCCCCACCGCCGGCAGCCGTGGCTGCGGTGGTGGTGGCGGCGGTTTTGTGATCGAAAAGACAACGGGAAAGAAAACGGGTGAAACTTCTTACCTCGAGACGACGACGACACGACGATAACCACACCGAAACCGATTGCCGGTTGATCCTCCCCTCTCTTGCTACCTTCGATCACTTATCGCACCTCTCTCTCTCTAACCCTCTCGGTTCCTCTCTCTCTCTCTCTCTTCTTTTCCGGTCGGCGATAACGAAAAGGGGAAGGGGGGGTAGGAGCCGTAGGTTAAGTTTTGCTATTCCTATTCCCCTCTTTCTTGTGAGTCACGGCAACCATTAACAAAAGAAAGAAATGGGTTTCCATTAAGAGATGCATGGGCCGAAACTTATGAAATGTTTTGGCCGTTGACACAAATAGCCCCTCAACTACAAACCTTCTCGCAACTAACCAAAATCCCGACATTTAACTATTAGGTCCAACTCGACTAACCCCGTTAACAGAAACCACATAAAATCAAACTTAAAAGAAAAGAATTTATAAAAGAAATTACATACCGGGATACGGGCTTTACATGATTCTAGAGTAATGTTTCTATTCCGGAAATCGCAATATACACATGCCCAGTTCCGTACACATCTATTCCAGAAACCGCAATATACACATGCCCATTTCTGTACACATCTAAGAAATAACAATATACACATGCCTATTTCTTAGAGAAGGAAATAGTGATTACAATATACACATGTCAATCTCTTCTTTTCCTTAGAAATCAGGAATTACGTTTATTCCATGATTTCTCACACACATCAGAATAATGATTAATCTTCATCTATTCTATGTGTACATAACCACTAGTGCCTATGAATCCATTACACTTTACTAACGTATATGCGTAACAACATATTACAGCTCATATCATATTCTCAAATCTAAGAATACTAGATAACCTATCGTATCTTCATCCTCAAATGCCCCCCTTCGGCGACTTAGCACGGGGGTTCCGCTATCCGGTTAGCGGATGGGGTCAAGGGGCAACACCCTTGCGGGGTCTGGGGGCAGCGCCCCTAGAATTTTTTTAGAAACTTAACCAGACAAAACATCTAGAAACTGCATCCAGCCATCAGAACCTTACATTCTTAATTTCTCCAAAGTTTCCGGATAACAGGGGTTTCCGGATACCTTAGACTATTATATTCTTTAGTTCATTTTCAAGATCTATTACCAAAATCTGTAAACTGACTCTTTTTATCCAACTCCCGGTATTCCCAACTCCCGATATTCAACACATGTACCGGGACTTCACCGGAACTCATAAGTACCAGGATTTGCCTATACCGGGACTTCCAACTACCGGGACTTGCCACTACCGGGACTTTTTATTCTACCGGGACTGCACCGGGACTCATAAGTACCGGGGCTTTCATGTACCGGGACTGCGTACAGTTTATTTCCAACAAGTCCACAAATCGACTTAACTTGTAAAATCAGTTCAATCTATGTATTCCATTCAGTCCTCAATCAATTTATACAGCTATATTAAGGTTAGTACAACTTAAAAACACTGATTTGTACAACGAATCGAATGAACTCACCTTTTGCTGCGAAACCGACTTCTGCACAAATAAGAACTTCAATCTTTTTGTTTATGATTCTGCAATTCAATCCAATACACAGATTCGTCCATCATCATTCATTCACAACAAGCTAATCAGAAAACATAATCAGATTTCCTTACCAATTGATGAACAAACCCTTGCTTTCTTCCTCTTTTCTCTTTCTCTCTATCTTCTAAATGAGGAAATATCTGATTTTTCAGCTATGTTATCATACATACTTTTCAAAATGACCCATTTACACCTTCTAGTTTCATTATTTCCACAATTGACACCAAACATTAATCCCTTATATTTTAACCCCAATGAATTATAAACTTACAATATAACTCAAGGTTTTAACCAAAATACAAATAAATCCCAATTCTCATTAAATACTATTATTGAAAATTCAGGATGTTACAGTCATGCATATTTTCAAGACAGAATAACTGAACTATCAGATAAATTGATGAGTTCGGAAACCAAGAATAGTGAGTTTGAGAGTCTTTTACATGCTTATAAAGATAGGAATGATGAGCTGTGTGAGAATGTCAAGGATCTGGAAAATAAACTGTACAAAGCAGGTCAAACTGAACAAACAATTCACATGCATAAGCCAAGTAAATTAAGATGTTTCAACTCAAAGTGGGGAATCAGGTATGACAATCCACAATACCTGAGCAATGCTTTATTAAAATCTCCCACTTTGTATAAATTTGAATGGATTGAACTTGCCGTACATTCAAACTTTCAAATCAAGTATCTTAAGATGGATGGTGAAGACTACGAGGCGGAAGAAGAAATAAAGAGGAAAACTACAGTTAAAATGCAACTTCCTTTTTGGTATGGTCCAGACAATGCAAAGGCATTGAATAATAAGAAAACCTTACCAAACAATTACTTTGAGAGTCATATTGTTAAAGAACTGGAGGAAAAGGGAAATACTCAAAAGGTTAATACTGACAAACCAACTTTGGAAGGTAAAAGGTATTTTCCACCAATGGTTCTTGAACAAAAACTCGTGGACCTCGAAAGCAAGATCCAAAGTACTATTCAAGAAGTCAGAAATGACGAGAAGCTTGTTTTTGAGATTGAAAAGGAAGTTTTGCTCACTGTGTTTTCAGAAAGTTTAAAAGAAATGAAAACCAAACTTGAGGAAATATCTGAAGAAAAAGTTTTAAAAGAAAAACAATCTTCAGATTCAGATGTTTCCTCATGCAAAGCTTTTATAGGAAATTCTATCTTGCGAGACTGGACAGTCAATGACCAAGATGATTTTGAACCATGGGATTTGGAAAATCAGTTTGATAATGATCCTCCTATATATTTTCCTACGGAAGAAGATAAATTTTTTCAGAAAGAATATAATGATTTTCTTTTTCCTAAGTCTGATGATAACGGTAATCCATCCTATGATACTGAGTCTGATCTTGATAGTGAGAATGTTGGTGAGGACAAAGGTAAAGCTGTATGTGAAGTACCTGTTCAATTTGATTTATGCGCCAATCTTCCAGATCATGCTGACTTTCTAATAAAAGAAGAGGAACCTGAAAAGATTATCTTAGAAGGGGAATCTTCAAAATCAGCTGAGAAAATTTCTGTTAATGATGATCATTCTAAATCTAAATCAAAACCATCATTACAGAAAAAGAAAAGAAAAACAAAAAGAAAGAAGCATGTTAATTCTTTTCAGACTCAATATTCAAAAGCTTACAACTCCTATTTGTCTGGTTTTTCAGATCATAATTTGAGAAACAACAAGTGCCTTGAGTGGAGAATAAAGGAGTCCACACAGGATGTGGCCCAGATCAAATCATCTTACGCTACTTTAAATGTTTTAAATTCCAAGAAAGACAATTTTGTTTCGAATGTTATTAATTATGATGTTGGCAATAGACGAAAACTTGTAGCTCCTTACAAGGTTTATTCAATGCGACAACTGATTAATTTGGCACGAGATCAAATTTGTTGTGCTTCTTGTGGTGTGGATGATTTTATCTACAAATCTGACTATAACCGTTGGTTTTATTTAAATAAATATTTTAACACCGGTTATAGAAAGCAAAATGTTAAACCCAAACATACTAATCAGAAAGGACCCAATTGGCAATGGGTACCTAAAACCGTTTAATTTCCATTTTGCAGCCCAGTCATGTTTGGTATTTAGATTCAGGCTGCTCAAAGCACATGACTGGAAGAAAAGAGCTGCTTGTTAATTTTGTAGAACAGGATTGTGGAAAAGTGAAGTTTGGAAATGATCAATATGCTTCGATTTTAGGTTATGGGGATTTTGTAAAAGATAATGTGAGGATTACAAAAGTCAATTACGTCGAGGGCTTAGGACACAACTTGTTTAGTATACGTCAATTTTGTGATAAAGACCTAGAAGTCCATTTCAAGAAGACCCGATGTGCAGTTATTACCGACGGAGGAGATGAGCTTCTTGTTGGTTCTAGGAAATCTAATTTGTACACCATTGACCTATCAACGCTCAAGCCCAAGACTGATGTATGTTTGATGTCAAAAGCGTCGTTAGAGAAAAGTTGGTTATGGCATAGACGACTATCTCATCTCAACTTCCGTTACATTCAAAAGTTGACGTTGGATGATTTAGTCATAGGTTTACCGGTTCTATCATTTGAGAAGGATAATTTATGTACTGCTTGTGAGAAGGGGAAGATGAAGCGTGCTCCTCATCCACCGAAACCCGAACCCAGCACAAGACAAGCTTTGGAAATTCTTCATATGGATCTCTGTGGTCCGATGAAGACTCAAAGTATCCATGCCAAACGTTACGTGTTAGTGATTGTCGATGATTATTTGAGATACACATGGGTCAAGTTCCTACACTCAAAAGATGAAACACCTGACTTGATCATCTCGTTAATCAAATAGCTTCAAGTGAATCGTCAACAAACCGTTCAGACTGTTAGATCAGATAATGGGACAGAGTTCAAAAACAAGACTCTTGATGATTTCTTCAAGTCATTAGGAATAACTCATCAATATTCTGCGGCCAGAACACCTCAACAGAACAGAGTCGTTGAAAGACGAAATCACACACTTGTTGAAGCCGCAAGAACGATGATGTCCTACGCTGATCTACCACTATTCCTATGGGCTGAAGTTGTTGCAACGGCATGCTACACACAAAACCGCTCAATCATTCAACGACGGTTTAGTAAAACTCCATATGAGTTAATTAATAAAAGGAAACCTGTAATACACTACTTTCGTGTTTTTGGTTGCAGGTGTATTGTGCTGAACGATAAGGACAACCTGAACAAATTCAGTCCTAAGGGTATTGAGGGTTTCTTTATCGGATACTCGCTCACGTCAAAAGCATACAAAATCTACCTCAAATCTTCCAGAACTGTGACGGAAAATATAAATGTCAAGTTTGATGAATCTGAAGAAATGGCTTCTATGCAAAATAGTACAGAACCCGCAATCTCTGGAATTCTAGCATCTGGACAAATCCGTCCAATGATGACTAGATCTTCAAACAAGGATCAAGCTTCCACTTCTAACTCTAATCCTAGTGAACTTGATGTTCTGTTTGAACACTTTTATGATGACTATTTTAACACTAATCAATCCTCTTCATCTGTAAATGGCAGGATTCAAGTTGAAACACCACCAGTACAAACTACTATGTCAGGCCCTTCACCGGTACTGACTACACCAAATACTGGTACAACTACTCCTGCAACTTCTCCAAGGAACACAACAACGACATCTCCACAAGCACAACATCAAGCATCTACAAGTGGTGTGAAACGCCCTAAAAACAGGGTCAATTTAAACCTTAAAATTTTCACAAGTTATGATCAAAAACTTTCAAACTTATATAACCTGAGGATCAAATGTAAGGTTTCCATATACAAACGTCATTACTTAAATAACTTATTAATCTAATCATAACGTAACAATCAGATTAATCCAGTTATCTAAACAATCGTCCCAAAAGCATCAAATAATATCTAGATCCTCCGGTATCTCTAAGTCTGAATCTTTCCAAAAGTTCTCTTCTCTCATTCCCGCTACTTCCCGGAGCTTGTACCTGGTAAGAAGATTCAACTTGAAACATTAGGCTTTCGCCTAGTGAGGATACTCAAATCAAAATAAAATTTAATAATTAAAACATGAACATATAACTCAAACCTGTTCTCACCCATCTTACCGTACGACAACTCCTTTTCAAAACGGGGAATCTACCCCACTCCCAATTTCCTACGACTAACTCATTTAATCGTAACAACAAAATAAGAGTTAACTATGAATCATTCCAGATTCACAATCAATATTTACACACAAGAAATTACAAGTCAAAACTTGCCTATTTCTTAATCAGAAAGTAGATATTACAAATTACTTTATGCCTATCTCTAATCTTCCTCTCATCACAGGGAAATCTCCGATCTTCCCAAATCGAAATGGGAATTATTAAGCAAAAATCTGCTTATTCCACATTCCACCTCAGAATCAATGGTCCCCATGGGATTATAATATCTTGATACTTAAATCGAGACTCATGATTCAAGGTACACCCAATTACTAAAATTACACCCCTTTGGTCTATGGCGAGTAATCGGTTCCCATCATACCGTACCCAAGTGCCCTCGGTGACCGGATGCCTATTTTAGTAAAAGCACATAATCACATAATATAATATATGTAATAATCGATACTACTATATGCGTCCAGCATACAATATATCATTTCTCCGAACATATTCTATATATATAACAATAAAGAATATTAATAACTCCTCATCTCAATATCTTTACTATCTCTTCTCTTTAACATAGCATGGAAGTTAATATCTCAATTGTTAATCTACATTTTGTACTCATAAGTAGATCTTAATAACTTATCTTAATGAAGCTTCAAATCGTATTCAGAATTCATAATCACATCACAAATTGCATATAGCAATTAATCATACTTGACATACAAGAATAATGATAAATACTAGTTTATCAACTTCATAGTTAGCTCATCTTAGAAACTTTAGCATGGAATCAACATAACACAACTTTTAATCGTCCTCTTGGCTTATCTCTAATTTAACCAAGTCCATATAAAACATATTCATGCATACATATAAAACATCTAATTCAATATTAATTACTGAATTTTAAAGAGAGTTGAATAAATTCACCTGATGCGTTATAACTCCTTTTTAACTCGTAAGAGCTCCTTTCTTCACTACCACAACTTACTGTATTACCCAATTTACATATACTAATATTAATTTTCAAAACAGAACCCTCTACAACTGAAAATCCTTAATTTCTAAAAATTACATCTCAAGTCTCAATCAACTGAAGTCACAGTTGCCTATTGCGATCCCAATTCCAAATCGCAACCAACAGTTGCGATCTCAACTCCAAATCGCTACTCACCATTGCGATTTCACCCCAAATCGCAGTCCACTGTTGCGACTACAGTACCAAGTCGCAACTCTCTATTGCGATTCCAACCCAAGTCGCAATCAACTGTTGCGACTCCAAAGCCAAGTCGCAACTGTCTATTGCGACAATCATGAATGTCGCAACTCAAGGTTGCGACTTCGATGATATTCATCCAAGTCTCAGTCCACTCTGATAAATCCTAAACCCAGAATTTCGCAGTTTTAATCTATATTTGTTTATGATATTATGCAGATATGTTTAAGGTTATAAACCAAACGTACTCATGTATTCAAACTCCCCAAAACCTCTATAAATCATAACAACCCATCTCTAAATATATCTAATCAATTATAAACATAAGAGTTAAGAATGGTTTACCTTGGATTTCTTCAAGATTAATCACTAAAATCAGTTAACTGCAGATGTTCTTTCTTCTTCTCTTTCTCTTTTCTCGATTTCTTTATCTCAAACTCTCGTCTCTTTTCTTCTCAAACAACCGAATACACACACACAATCTCAAATACTCACACTTAGTCTTAGTTACTTAATTAAATGACACCTCATCCTATAATTGCATGAGTCATAGGCATGTTACCAAATAAACCTCCAACTTTAAGAGAAGGTCATTACAAACTCTCAAACTTTAAAGAAATGACCTAACACACCTTTCACATAAATAAAACTCATAATAATAACCTTTAAGTTTAATATTCTCAAAAGAAATCTTTAAACTTCCAACATTTGTATTTTAACCTTAATTGAATTATAATACTCTATATAATTCAAGGTTACTCCAAATACCAAAACATTCTATTATTAAAAATAGTAATAGTAAAATTTAGGATGTTACATGGTGCCTTTTCATCTGGAACAACTTCGAATGTCAGTGATCAGGGTAATAACAACATTCCTGAAAGATCAACCGAATCTGTTCCCGAGGCAATACCGATTGTCAACTCTGACAAGCAACCCGCCTCACATACGAAATTGACGCTGACGATCGAGTTGAACTTCGATAAGGATCCTACCCTTATAGACCCCAATGAAGGTGATATATCTCTCCATCCACGCTCTACTAGGTGGACACGCAGTCACCCAATTGATCAGGTGATTGGTGCTGTATCTGAACCAGTAAAGACACGATCCGCTTCCGTAACCGCAAATGAAGTCTTATATGCACTATTCTTAAGTCAAGTTGAGCCCTCAATAGTTCAACAAGCCTTAGAAGATCCTGATTGGTTTATTGCGATGCAAGAAGAACTGAATCAGTTCGAAGCTTTGAAGGTCTGGAGACTAGTTCCGCGACCCAAAGGTAAAACGGTTATTGGTACCAAGTGGGTCTTAAAGAACAAGAAAGATGAAGACGGCGTAATTGTGAGGAACAAGGCTAGATTGGTAGCAAAAGGGTACATGCAACAGGAGGGGATAGATTATGATGAGACGTATGCGCCGGTTGCTCGTCTTGAGGCAATTCGGATGTTCTTATCTTTTGCCGCTTTCAAGAACTTCACCGTCTACCAAATGGACGTGAAGACCGCTTTCTTGAATGGTGTCCTTAAGGAGGAGGTGTACGTGTCTCAACCAGAAGGCTTTGTGGACAAAGACCATCCAGATCACGTCTACATTCTTGACAAAGCCCTCTACGGTCTAAAGCAAGCCCCCCGTGTCTGGTATGAAGTTTTTTCAACCATTCTACTAAAAGCTGGATTTGTGAAAGGTAAAATCGACACAACTTTATTCACTCTACGCGAGGAAGGTGATATTCTTTTAGTTCAGAATTACGTTGATGATATTATCTTTGGTTCGACTAACCCTCATCTTTTCACTTGGTTTTCGGGCATTATGATGACTCAATTTCAAATGAGTATGATGGGAGAGATTAATTTCTTTCTCGGATTACAAGTAAAACAATTCTCTACGGGTATCTTCATCAACCAATCAAAGTATGTGTTTGACATCTTGAAGAAATTCAAGATGGAAAACTGTTCGTCGATCGGTACACCTATGGATCCTGGATCTAAGATAGGTCCAGATCCACACGGTATTGATGCTGATGTCAAGCTTTATAGAGGAATGATTGGGTCTCTAATGTACCTGACCGCTAGTCGTCCAGATATAATGTTTTCGACTTGTCTCTGTGCTAGATTTCAGGCTAAACCCAAAGAGTCACACCTCGGCGCCATCAAAAGAATATTTAGATACTTGAAAGGCACTCCGTACCTCGGACTGTGGTATCCCAAGGGAACCGGCTTCGAACTGAATGCATACTCAGATGTTGATCATGGGGGAACCATGTTGGACAGAAAGAGTACTTCCGGGCATGTCCAGTTTTTGGGTGACAAGCTCGTGAGTTGGTCATCGAAGAAGCAAAATTGTGTTTCAACATCAACCGGGAAGGCAGAATATGTTGATGCGGCGAGCTGCTATTCACAAGTTCTTTGGATGAAAACCCAACTCATGGACTACGGGTTTAAATACGAGAAAATCCCCATTTACTGCGACGGTAAAAGTGCAATAGCCATATCTGCTAATCCTGTCCAACACACAAAAACTAAACACATCGACATCAGGTATCATTTCATAGAAGATCATGTTGAGAAAGGAACTGTTGAATTATATTTTGTTACAACTGAGTATCAGCTTGCCGATCTTTTCACCAAAGCCTTGGATGAAAAACGTTTCAATTTTCTAGTATCCAAGCTCGGCATGCTTAATATGAAAGTTTAACTTCCATATATTAAATATTTAATAGATGGAAATATTTGTATCTTAATCTAGACGTCGTATCTAGATTAATACACTAAAATTTTCATCATATTCTATTTTTAATATATGTTATTTAAATTGTCATATCCTCGTTGTATTATAAATATTCTTTTCAATTTGTTCTTCTATTCTCATCTTTTAACTGTTTTATCTATGATATGTTATGATATATGTATCTGCACGAAAGGTATGGTCATTGTAACACCCCAAAACAGGGGTTAACAAAAACTTCCATAAAACGGAAGAGTGGTACACATTACTAAAGTAAAAGTATACCTAATTAACATTACATAACCATTAATACAAAGATTTAGTTAATTATAACTACTATTGGACCACTAGCTTATTTGATCACTACTATAGCAATCAAATATAAAAAAGGATGTCGGAAAGTTCTATCATCACTCTTCCAATCTTTAACCCTCCAAACAAAGATCCCATGCTCACAACCCCGATCTAGACCTTCTTGTTTCCGGAACCACTAATATCTGTAACACATAAAACACATAACAAGTGTTAGGCTTTTAAAGCCTAAGTGAGGTTTACACATAGCACATACAGCATAATCATAGCATGTAGGAATAACAATTCGATACATTCACAAATTGAATTCCATGGAGAAGGTCCATATCGCTACCCAGTTACATCATAATTGAAGATATACCTTGATCGGTACCCCACGGTATTGTCACAAGGCATAACACAACGGAAAACCCCACGGTATCCGAAGGTATGAATCAATTACACTTACCCCACGGTGTGTAAGAATATATCCTCCAATGCCTACTAGGTGCTCCTCCAATTATGTGAATACCAAATATATTAATCCCAAATAATATTCAAACATATTTAACACATAACAATGGTCCAACCATTTAACATGATCAATACTACTTTCATGTAGTTCATATACATCCACATGTATCAAATCACATTCTATGTAATATCAATAATAAACATCCATGTTTACAATTCAATAATATGTCCATTTTGACCATTAAGCCATCCTTGCTTCATTAAGACATATATTAAGCCATCATTATAATCACATACCAATGATATATAATCAAACCCAACCTTTAACACTAACATTTATCATGGCATTCTAAGTAATAAAACACAATTAATCCACCATAACTTACTTGAACTCTTCTTGTTTCCCTCTTAACCATTAAGAGCTTATAAATCAAGATTTCTCATTAACAATTCCAAAATCAAGATAAAGAATGGTAGTAAAGTATAATACAATCAATTAGATACAAGTTACTCACCTTAAATCTTCAATTGGTATAACCCTAATCTTGAATACTTGAGCTTAATCACTCTAACAAGAAGGATGAAGATGAATGCCCTAAATCAAGTTTAATTGATAAGATTCATCTAATAGTTGTTTGAATTGAATTAGGATTAAGAAATATGAATTTACCTTAGATTTAGATGAAGAATCGCTTGAGAAGAAGATAGCAGAGCAAAAATCGGATTTTGAGAGTTCTTAAATGAAAAGAGTGAATGACTAAGGATAAAGAGGTGGGTTTAATCCCCTTTTAGCACGTCAGGTGCTCGGCGCCGATCACCCGCGCCGATGCATCGACGCCAACCATCGGCGCCAGCTTCTGTTTGCTAGCCTTCTCAATTTCTACTGATTTAGCCGTAACTTCTTCGTTAAAACTCCGATTTTATCCCGGAAAGTACCGTTGGACTCGTATTCAAATTACCCATCCAACTAATCCATAAAATCTAATATTTAACTTTATCATCTATTTTTCATTAATTTCCTTAAGGAATAAACTTACTGATTTCTATCGGAAGTTATCAAATAACCAGTAAAAATCACGGAAATTACTTAGGAATTCAATTATAATCTAAGAAGTCAAAATATAAAGAAATATTAGAACTAATATTACTTACAAGGATTTTTCGGGTGTTACAGTCATGGTTTCAGGGGGAGTGAAAAAGAATACATCCTATGCACAAATCTAGGGGGAGTGTGCATAACTATCGTGTAATTGTTGATCCGTTGTGATTAATTGCTTCCGAGGAGTTAAGGTAAGTGTTCTAATTTGTTTTTAAACACTAACTCTTAAATGATGAAAACAATTCAGAAAAATCTTTGCATCATTTAAGGGGGAGTGAAAACCGTGTTTAAAATCATGAGTGCTTAATCAATTGGAAGTTGGACATCTTCCAATGTGATAAAATCTTTCATTTTTTTATCTGAAAAATGTCCATGTATTTCACTTATCGCAACAATGCAATGAGATAACATTTGAACAGTAGGTTATCACAACCAACTATTGCGATTAAAGTTAAACTTCATTCTATCGCAACACTTAGTTTGCGACAAGAGAACTATCGCAACCTTGCATTGCGATAAGGACATATTGTTAGTCCCATATTGATGAGGCAACGATTCATATATTTAGAATAGTAACAAGAAAGGATATAATAGATAAATGGTGTATTATTGATGAAGAACACCTAGAGAGAGAATGGATCTCTCTCTAGTTTACACACACTACACCATATGGAGGCTACATTGCAATGACTCTCTTACCAACCCTAATTACACACACTTATCAATATATACCCCCTTGTTACATAGTTAAGCCCAAGCCCTTATAACATAACCCAAGCCCATATTACAATTAATACCCCTTTACAAAACTATCTTATAACTAGGACATTTAGTGTCCTAACAATCTCCCCCTATGGATTCAAGATTTAAAAAAAAATTATGATGCTAGTCTTCAGCACTTTAATCTTCAGATAGGCTTTATCTTCAAGAATCCACTTTGGCAGCTTTAAATCTTCATTAGGCGCTTCTGAAACAAATAGTCACAAAGTCTTGAAAACACGAACTTCAAATATGTGTAAGGTTGATCAAGGTCTTCAAAACAAACTCTTTATAACTTCGAATCTTCGATCTTTGCAGCAGCTTTGACCTTTTGGCAAATTTCTTCAGTCTTTGAATTATGAACAGGATTTGAGGTTTCAACGGGCTTTGAGCTTTAAGACATTCTTGAATAATCTTTAAGCATGAACTGTCTTTGTATCTTCACATCTGAAAAACAATAATCTCTGAACATTGAAGTATATTGAGTTGAACTTCTTCTTTTTTGACATATATCTCTTTGACTCTTGAAATTGAGATATTTGAATTATCTCCCTCTTTTCTTCTGTTTGATATTTCTCCCCCTTTTTGATGATTGTGAGCATCATGATCATCAAAATTCTTTTCAATTTCAGCAGTCTTTGAATACCAGAAATAATCTCCTCCTCTTGACCTGTTTATCCGTCAATTCCAATAATGTTTATCCGAATCTTTTCAAATTCAGATAATATAAAAAGTGGTAACCCTGAAACAACGGATGAATCGGTTAAAATGCCTGTAAGTTGCACAAAGCCACTTAGTACAACGAATGCACTTTGGAAAGGAGCTTTTTGATGTTCACTCCTCCAGGACTTCCATTCAATAATCGAAAAACACGAAGGAATTTCTATGAACGTTATGACAAGAAAACATATTCCTTGTGTGTACGTGCAAGTGTAGAAATGATTGAAGCAACTTATGCTTGATAATAATTAGGCTCAAATTGTGTAAACTGTTGAGACAACAACAAGTTTTCCACGGACTCAATGTGCATGAATGAAGAGCGAAGGTGGGGCAAACTTCCTTCTTTTCAATATCCAACCTTCCGGGTGAAGATTAGATAGATAATATGCTGCATCCCTAAGAAAATGAAACATTTCTTTGTTGAGAAAGAAATGAGTAGCTGGTGGGGTTTAATGCAAGAGTTGGCATGGGCTAGTTGCCTGTTTCAATGATGGTCACCAAAGAAATGTGAACCAATCAGTAATGTGGCTGCCCGGCTCAGAAAGTGGCTGGTGCAGAGTTCTCGTATTCTTTTAACTATGTTCTCACACCCTCTTTCTGTTTTTAATCTGCTCACTGCTAACCAAACTCTCTTTTTCATTTTACCTCAGCACAATGAGATTACTCAACCGGATGAGTTATCTCCCCCACTCTTTGATTTTGACCCCTCACCTCTCAATCACTCAAGGATAACTTCTTGGGTAGGAAACACTGGTTAACGTGGATCCATAGAAGTTTTTTTAAGCTCTCACATTGATTCCCATGAATGTTATCCTAAAAGATATGTTGCTCAACAGTTTAGCTTGAACAATTATAAATCTCAGCTTTTTGAATTACATTGTCATCAGAATGTATGCTCCTCAATTATATCATGAAATATTTGAGCATTTGAACGTTGAAGATTTCTCACAACAAGAATATTGAATGAATGAAATGAATTTGAAAGACTTGTTTGAGAATCTGACAATGTATCAATCAGATAAAAAAGGAAGGATAATCATATAAGGTTTAGGGTATCAAAGAATTGGATGTTGTTTATATGAACAAATATAAACAATCTTTGAATGAAACGTTTAAGTTCTCAAGCTGAATGAATGTATGATGCTTAACAAACTTTGAAATTCAAACGGGAGTATTACCATCGAAAATTGTTTCATTTTGAGACGTGGTAATAACAAAGTCAAAAAGAAGCTGAACCGGTGTGTATGAATACTTGAAAGTATATAAACAAGATAATACGCAAGTATTAATCTTTGGAAACACACGGTCAGAAACAATGATGTAATCTGAGATAATCATGAAAAACATTTAAAATCACACTTCTAAAATTATAAAATTTGTTTGAATTAGAGAAGTGGTTTGAACATTTAAGAACACGTTTTTCATGCTTGAAAGTCGTTCTTCTTTCAAACAATCTCATATTAAGTTCAGCAGATACTTACAATCAAATGTATCAGCTCCCCCTCAAATTATGATCGACTGATTTAAGAATCGGATAAGCTCCCCCTCAAAATCTGCAAAGATCTTAATTTGACAAAGTTAGCACATGTAACAGTCAAAGTGTAAAAACAATTAAGTACGAGTTCTAAACTGATGTGTTTAGAAGTCAAAATCTCTTTGAAGTCCGGGTTCTAAACTGATGTGTTTAGAAACCATAATCTCTTTGAAGTGCGGGTTCTGAACTGAAGTATTCAGAAACCATAAATCTCATTGAGGTGCGGGTTCTAAACTGATGTGTTTAGAAACCATAAACATGTAGAAATATATATCAATAAGCACAAACAATCAAAGGTTTAGAATCTCTCTCCCTAAAATTATGCAGATGGTTTCAACACATGTATTCTTCTTCAAATCTGCACAATTCTCTTCTGTTTCCCAGTCATGTGTTCGTATAGTTCTGACAATCAACACCACACATGATAAACCTGCAAAACATATTAAGTAGATTTTGGTACCCATTGCCAATTGGGTCCTGGCTTGTTATGTGCAGATCGATTTGAAGGAATATTGTAAGTACCATACCAATACTGAACATCTTCTTTCTTAACAAAATCATTAGTTCCATAATAAGAACAACATATGTGCTTTTGTGCTAACCTAATCAAATGATTTGCAGAATAGATAAGATTAGGTTTAACAAAAGACTTACCTTTCGGAGCATTGGTTTTCTTATTCACCGTAGGTGGAGGAACAGATGATTTTGGCACATCTCTTTCAGGTGAAGATCCTTTCACTTTCCAAACCATCTTAACAGGCTTAAAGATAGGAGTATCTGAACTTGAAGCAGCATGGTTATAGAAAAGATTAGAAGAGTGCATTTGATCCTTTGAAGAAGTGCTTGATTTGACGGACTTTGCCGAAGAAATATGTTCATGAATTGAACCAGAAGCAGTTGAATCATCATACGGCGATTGAACAATAGTATCGGCACTAGATTGTTCAGATAATTCAACGATGTTAATTGTGGAGTTCTTCTAAACCCTACCTTATAGTGTATGCTTCATTATGTTTCCTCTTTCGAGCAAATCCGAATCACGCTCTTAAGCTGAATTCCTATTCAACTCGCGGCTTATCGACGGATTTGGTGTTATAGACTGAGTTTGCATTTGGTATTGTCACGCAACAACTCGCTCGTTATTTTTTCTTGGGAGCTTATCGGTACGAGCTAGAGTTTCCACATTTATGAAGATATTTATCGCAACGGCCTGTTGCGATAAGGGGTCATGACTATCGCAACCCGTTCATTGCAATAAGATTGAGGGTTCTTGCAATCTGTTCATTGCGACAACCTGACACGTGGCAGGTCAAACCTTGGACCAATCTTGTGTTGCCACGAGTCACTGAGAGTCAAAAATCGTATAAAAAAGAGAGACTTTTCAGTTTTCAAACTTTTTCCGCTCTCACTCTCTCTCTCGAACTGCTATCTGAAAATATTTTTCGAAGGCGTTTTTGGCAAGACTGTTCCGTACATTCTATTCAGAATCATCTCGAGGTACACTCTTTAAATTTTTAGATGTTTTCATCCATTAAATCTGAAGTTACGTCGATTTTAGGGTTTTAGGTTCAAACCGATTCATATTTTGCCTTTAATCTCGATGTGTATGTGTTTTTAGGGTTTTTAGATGATTAGGGTTTGTTCACACTGCTTTTGCGAGTCTAGTGGTATTAGTTTTAACATATTTTGAGCAAAAACAAACTTTTTTGGGTTTGAATACTTAGGTTTTGTTCAGTATTCATAACTATCGCAATATACTGACCTTCAAACATTCAAAACTATCGCAAGCAACTGATATTCATAACTATCGCAACCGTGAGTTGCGACAAGACCTTATCGCAACCAATGTGTTGCGACAACCTCTTGTCGCAGTCTTCACATTGCGATAAGCTTCCTATTGCGATATGATTTTTGTGTGTGTTGCGATAAGCCCAACACTTAGGCAATTTTTCAAAATGTTTTTCAAGGAAATTCAACTTTTGGCATTGTTCTAAACTGATATGTGGTCCAGATGGAACATCATGATGGGAATGACTCGGATGACAACACCATCATCCGTTCACACCGCTCGTCTCATCCTTCGGTCAACGCTCGTGACCTGGATGAAGAGATCTACCCAAGGGCGTTATTCATTAGCTTTCTTGACAACAACCACCATGTAGATCGCGCGACACCAATCGACCATCAGATCATCGTAGAGATCATCCGTAGGCATCCTCTACGAACCTCACTTACCCGAGTGGAACTGGTACCAGCCATATACCTGCAACAGTTTTGGGGTACACTCCAGTTCCACGGCACCCATCAAAGACCACACTTCACAGCCAATGTGGATCACTTTGAATCCAAAATTACATTGCGAGGTCTACGTCGTGCTCTTCAACTTCCATACTCAGAGAATTTCGACGACCCTATACCCGATGAACAACTATTCGCTGATATCCGTAGTCTCGGATATCAAGACCCTGCAAACCCTGTACTTTTTGGATCTTCGCAGTTCAGAAGAAAGCATTTGCCACCGATTTGGTACACAATATGTTCCATATTTAACCGTTGCATGACGTCAAAACATACTGGACTTGACAAGACAAACCTGTCTATACTCCGAATGTTCCATGCCTTCACGTTCAACCGGAACATTGATTATGCCATCATCATTTGGAATGAACTGACCGAGCTCGTAGCAGATCAAAGCCGATCTAAGAAAAGACGCAACTTCGTACCTTACCAGAGATTCTTCCAGATCTTAATCCATCAGATCATGGAGGATAATGCTGAAATCCCAAGACGTGCCCGATCATGATGACTTCGCCCACATCGTTGTTGTAAGAGAAGACGTCCTAGCTTTCGCTGACCAACAGTCAGGGGTAGTTAGGAGATATAGGTTAGAACATGCATTGATGGTCCATCCAGATCCGGAGGGACCTCCACACGATGCTAATCCTTTAGGCGGTGAGGAAGTTCATGTCGAGGGGGTTCAAGAACTGGGGGAAGTTCCTGAACAACGAGAGGTGAGGAGACCCAAAAGAAAGAGAGTTGGGAGAAGTAAGACTGTTGGTCAGTCATCTACCAGACAACGCGTTACACGTTCCAAACAGATACAAATATTTGACGATGACGTGTCCTGGAACTCTGCCGATGCTGCTGCATCCTCTTCCGATGAGGATGAAACACCTATTTTTCCACCGTTTGATGAAGATTCTGACCACGACCCTCAAGCCCATCTTATACCGAGACATATCGAAATCCGTCCCAGTGTTGAAACCACATACGCTACTGATGCTGCTGGTCCTTCCAATGTAAACGAAGAAGTAGAAGCAGAAGTAGAAGTAGGTAGTGGTGAGGATGGAGGGAGAAAATAATTGAGCGAAACTGTGATAGAGCCAGAAAAAGTTTTAACTACTGGCTCTCCCCAACCTGATCCGAGCCGGGTAGCCACATCATCTACCAACGAGCGTCTGTCGCCGTTGCGTATTGAAACAGACATGGTGGACCCAACCATGCAATGCACAACCCCACAAAGCCACTCATCGGCATCTCAATTTGCCGATGTTTCATTTGCCACAGGGGATATAGCACAAAGTCTATCGGCGACACACTCGGTGTCTGCTGGTATTGAAACAGGTAGGCTCCTGCCCCGGCCACCGCCCATTCTTCAAAGCACAATGAGTCTAGGACCTTTTGGAACAACTTCTTTTCCTAGGACACAAATGAGGGCACACCACCAAGTTGTGGGCTTTCGTGCCCCAACCGGAACACCCCGAGTTAGGCCGCCATTCGTTGGTACCTCGCGAGGATCGGGTGGAAGTCCTGTCACTGCTAACACTATGCCAACGGTGAGCACAGGTCGTGTAGTTATTCCAACTACTACGATAACCGAGAACCTACGTGGCTCGGGTGTTAGTGTTACCCTACTGTCCTTAACAGATCAACAGGTGGCACAGTATCTTGGTCCTTATCCGCATTACATCACACTTGAAGTCCTCCGTGCGTCTCTTGCCTCAATCAACACAACGTACACAAAACATGCGACTCAACTGCTAGGTATAGTAAGAGCCTTATCTGAAGAAGTAAAGAGAGCAGTTAAAGGTAAAGGGATAGCCGAGTCATCCTCTACACCAGAACCTCCACCACAGAGAACTCAACCAGACCCACAACATCCGTCATCTGTACCTTTACATCTCATCCCTGAAGACCAGCTCAAATCAGAGCTGTTAGCCCGATTATTAGCCATAGGTGACTCCAACACAGTCGAAGAGGTAGATCTAGCTGGCTTACTCCGTCTACATCTACGACCTCAAGCCCAGACATCAACCCAACCACCTTCCAGCTCAGACTTCCAGCGCCTAACCGAGACTATGGCAGATATGACTAATGCCATAATGGGAGGGTTCAGCTCCATTGAGAAGAGGCTCAAAGTTGTAGAAGAAAGGTGTGGTATACAAGCTGAAGTCTCTCAGAAACGAAGACATGATGATCAGGATCCGCCTAATCAACATGAGGGGGAGAAGAGATCAGCAGGAGTTGGTGAATCCAGTGGGGCAGCTACTGGAAACACTGAGGGCACAGATCAACCTGCAGGTGGACAGGGAACGGGAACGGGAACTGGAGAGACAGATACAGTTATGGAACATGTGGAGGAAACACAGGTTCTAGCTGATGTCATAACTGGGGTTGAAAAGCCTGCGGTTGTTGACAATAGAACTGAGGAAGAATGGATGGCTGATGATATGCTGAATGATTACATTTATATTGACTCGGATGAGGAGACTGAGAAGACCTTTGTTCAGGTTAAAGAGGAGTTAGATGAAGTTTTTGACACCACCGGAGTTGTCATGGCTGCTCCGGATTCCGACAATGAAAATGAAGCTTCTGATAATACTACTGAACCGCATATAACAATTGATCAAAGTAATGGTACTTCCGCTCCTCCCGATCCAGTTGTACAGGAAATAGCTCCGATTGTTCGATTGCAAGCTGATGGAAGGATCATGGATCCAAAACTAGAAGCCGAATTGAGACACTTTCAAGAGATAATTGCTGATGAGCCAAGGTATGCGGCTACTGGCTTGCGAGTAAGGATTCTGACTCCTTATCAAGAGAGCATAAGGAGAGATTTATTCGTTAGAGACATTCAGAGGATCAGCTGGGAGAAAGTGTACGGGATTGAGGACTGGCCATCACTGAGCAGAATTGAATTCTTACATGTCATGGGAAATGAATGTCTGAATACAAACGTGGTAGGATCAGATAAACCTATTGTGAAGGTGCTGAAGATAGACTCCCACAAGCTCTCCAAAGTCTGGTTTCCACTGTTTACCGTTCCAAGATCTAATGGTTCTACTCATAACTTCTCAGAGTCAGATTTCAAGAGTCTAAAGCTTGAAGACATAGGTAATTTGTATGAAATCTTGTCTCGAGCTCCAGAAAAGAAAGTTGAATGGTCGTCTGCATATCAAAGTCTGAAAAGGTTCATGCGGAATATCCTGAAATTTTCTTATCTTAAGGATTTCCAAATGGGCTTGGAAGCTCACCAAGTACGACTAAACATTAGAGCTCCTAACCGGCGTTTGTCTGACATTCAAGGTATTCCGGCTTACACTGTTCTGAACAAACCTGAACTTGGAGTTGTTTATTTCGATAGAGACTCTAAGAAGAGATTCCTGAGAATCGTTGAAGCCAACAAATACAGTGACGGAACCTTCAAGATGATTCAGATCCACCTTGAGAGTAGACTTCGTCTGGATGCAAATGGAGAAGTGAAGCTGAAAGACAAGGAGAGAGATCTGATCAAGCAAGCGTTGGATGCTATCATATACAGGAGGGAGTACCGGAATGCGCTAAGAAGATTCGAGCTCACATTCGGAATTCGGAAGAAACACGTGGATCCGGTGAACATTTAAACTCTTTTCCTCTACTTGTACAAATGGGGAGAATGTTAGTGCCTAATATTCTAGTTGTACTAAGTAGAGGGTCTAATATGTAATTGGGTCAAACTTATCTAGGTATATAATGTTTGTATTGCCTAACTTTCCTAATTAGGTCATCCATTTACATTTCATCCAAGTACACACACACACACCTTGGTGCTTTCTAGATTGCTCATTGTACTTGGGGAATTTGCTCTTATTGAATATATTGGTGACCATTGCTTTGTTCATTCATGCATTGATTACTTGTTCTGGGATCACAAAGGATTCCAACAACCATATCCGTTTTAGAATTGTCTGGTTCACGGAAAAAACCAGCTAAGCACACCAAGCCGCAAGAGCTATCGATTATTCTGGATTGATGAAGTAATTGAAGGAGCGGAGGAACAGTTGGAACAAACTGTTGTTGGGGGAAATTAGTCTCATCATCCACAAAACAAATAAACTTTACCTTATCTCCGACTTCATACTTTATAAGTAGATGTTCTGGTTGAGTGGGGAGGACTCTGTAACCGTCAACAAACTCAGAGCATTTGATGAATGACTTCCATGCTTTGCACACAGATATGAATCGAATCAATGATTTGATAGGAAGCCTTTTGATGATTTCCAGTTCGATATCCAACGGTATGCTGCCTGGCATTTTTTATTTTGGGGGATGTTCAATTGTTCGTGGCGCTTAAAGTGTCGAGAGAGATCAGGTCGAAAGGATGGAACACGGTGATGGAAATGGACAACACCACGAAGGTGCTTCACAGCGGTCGACTGGAATGGTGGCGGCTGGAGGTAGATAGTGGTAGTCGGCTGCTGGATGATGGTGAAAAGGGTTTTCACTTTTTACTTTTTCTTTTATATATATATATTCTTTTACATTCTAAGAGCATCTCCAACAGCATTGCTAAAATAGAAAAAAATGGGTTTTGGTTTGCTATCCATATCCAACAGCTTTGCTATATGGTTTGCTAAAATAGAGAATCTCCAAAAAATCTCTAAATATAGAAACTCTCTATATTTCTCTAAATAAGAGAGAGAAATATTATTTTAATACTTTCCCACCAAAATTACATTTCTCTAAATTGGAATATTGAATATATTAAATATTTTAATACTATAAGATAATGATTGATTCTCTAAAATAGAAAAGCTGTTGGAATTAAAAGGAAATGATTTTAGCAATTTTGACTTTTCATTTTCTATTTTAGAAAAAAATTAGCAATGCTGTTGGAGATGCTCTAAATATAACAGAAAATGAAAAAGGAAAGAAAATCTTTTTGTAATTTTTTTAATAACATAAAATAAATAAATATACAATAAAAATAAAAACTCTGATTTTTTTATCTCCAAGAAATAAATAATAATAATAATAAAAAATAAAAGGTTGCACCTTCTTAAAGTTTCCAAAATAATATGGTAGCATTTTCCATAACGGTACGGTTACAACTTTCACGAACCTAATTTTTTTTATCCGTCATCGGAGAAATAATACGGTGTACGTGCCACGGTGGCCACCAGGTCTGCCCATGGAGCAGGAGACAGAGGCGGCTCCTTGTACGGATTTTGATAAGGCTTACTTTCAATGATGATCAAGGTAGTGCTAAAATCATCTCGCCTTCTTTGGTATCAGCCTGCATTGTTGATTTTATATGCTTGTGCTATTATTTTGGTGTTATGTTGACTATACAATTTCAAATTATTTTAGTTCTGTAGGATCGTGTGCGCACAAAAACTTACAGGACAACCATTTTACAACATCATAGTCATATTGAAGGCAAAGTAAGAACAAATTTGAGGTTTTCTATTATTGCTATTGAATCCTTAATTAACAATTTAAACTACTCAAAGAACATATCAATTTGCATATTATAGGGTATCTTTTAACTAAACAGTATGGTGCATGTTAGAGACGTATGATTAGTATGTAACTCTGTTTTATATGATGTTTTTGGGTTTGCTTAAGGTTTTATGTTGTTGGCCATTGGCATTTTTGAACTCTCTCCCGCCTTTAATAATGAAGCAAACATACTTTTGTAGATCATTTGTGATGTTTTTTTTGGGTTTGCTTAAGGTTTTAGAGGACCAAAGTAGTCCTTTCAATTTTTGTTGTACTTTTCTTGTGTTGGCAGAGGCTGTGAGGGGTTGTTGATTGATGGTTAACGGGCAATAAGACAACATTCTTGTATGAATGTCATGTTTATTCTGTGTGAAAACAAAATAAGACGGCATTTTAAAGTATTTACTAGATTCATAAATACTTTTCTTTTGCCTCTCATTTTTAATCTCTACTGATTTATGTCGATTTCTTACTGCTTTAGTGGGGTTTTGCTTGATTCTGGTTTACCGCTTTACTGGTTTATGTGGATTACTTGATTCTAGTTTGATGTCATTTACTGATTTATGTGGAATGGATTTTAATATAAGGGGTTTTGTTTTACTATGGTAGTATGATTAGAAGTGGTAAAAGCATCCAAGTATGTTATTGGCTTATTGCAAAATGTAGGGAAGACTGCGCAGTGCTAGCCAATATGCTCTTTTATGGCTTTTCACATTGTGTTTGAGAGAAGCGAGTCTGGAGCTAGCAAATTGGATTCCTATTGTCTATCTGATGCCGGTTTGGCTGTTGTTGCTGATGGATTTTACCAAACTTGAGAACTTGAGCCTAATATGGTGCTCTAATTAGCTAACCAGAAGCCTTTAAACTTCTGTTTTGGCAAAGCGCACAAGAATTCTGTAGTGTTGGAGATGCGTCCTGTCTTATCCTATGGGATGCAGAACAGGCTCTTCTCCGGTTGTCAATGTAACCTTTTCATTTGCTATACCTTTCTCGACAAAAATGGTTAATTTTTTTTGTAGTTAAGCCTTTAGAGCATCCACAATGTGCTTTTTTATACGTTTTTGGAAGTTTTTTCAAAAATGACCAAGCGAGAATTGAGCTTCAGATTCTGTCATCAAATGATAGAGAAAAGTAAGGAGGTCTACAAGCTTTGCTTTGTGGTGTGTCGCAAGTTATTATTCAGAAACTTAGCAGTACTGATGAAACTAAGCCCGTTATATCTCAAGTTGCAGACCAGATTATCACTATGATGTTTGGTATGCAGACTATGATACATGAATTTACCATCCATAGCAATCCATTCATAAGCATCCCAATAAATAAACTGACCTATAACTGTCTGATTATATATAAATTGAATTGATTTACGAGGCAGCTGATTGCTACATGAGATTGTCCATTCCCCCGAGCTCAATGCGAAAACCATAACTTGGCACGGGATGCAACTTATACTTTCCATTTTCCTCTTATCTAAAATATATGTAATCTGGACAAGCTTAGGGTCCTTGGTGTCAGGACAAACCCCAAAACCAATAACAGATTTAAACGGCAGATGTACCACATTAGGCAGAGCAACAACAATCGATTTTCTAATTGAAGGATTCCAAAGAACAACCACATCCGTTTTAGAATTGTCTGGTTCTCGGAAAAAAACAGCCAAGCACAACAAGCCGCAAGAGCTGTCGATTATTCTGGATTGACGAAGTAATTTAAGGAGTGGAGGAACAGTTGGAACAAACTTTTGTTGGGGGAAAGTATCATCATCATCCACAAAACAAACAAATTTTACCTTATCAGTTTCTTGCTGATCTCCGACTTCATAGCTTATCATCAGATGTTGTGGCTGAGTGGGGAGGACTCTGTAACCAGCAACAAACTCAGAGCATTTGATGAATGACTTCCATGCTTTACACACCGACATGAATCGAATCAATGATTTGACAGGAAGCCTTTTGATGATTTCCAGTTGGATATCGAAAGGTATGGTGCGTGACATTTTTTATTTTGGTTCACGGCGCTTAAACTGGTGGAGAGAGATCAGGTCGAAGGGATGGAAGACGGTGATGGAAATGGGCAGCACCACGACGGTGCTTCACGATGGCCGTTTGAGTTTTCACACGCTATTATTGTCATCTATAAAACCATCTTTAACCGTTTGGCAAATCATCAAATTTGACAATAATAGGATTCCAATCGTCCAACAATCCTTTAAAAATATGCAGGGCACTAATTTTACATGACAATAATAGCGTGTGAAAACTCAAACGGCAACTCGATGGCCCTACCATTTAACTTATAAAAAATAATTTAATTACCTATTTTATATATATTTCATTTCTTAATAATTATTCTTTTTTTGAAAATATGTTTTTTTGACGTTAAATGCAATAAACTATTAGAATTAATTTAATAAATAAATTAATTTAATTAATTTATAGCTAATTCATTTTTAATAACTATTATTTTATTAAAAACTCTTCTCTAATTTTTTTAAGTACAATAAATATTGTTTCATAAATTAATTACTAATAATTATTATAATATTTATCTATAAATTATAATTACTCTATAAAATGGTTTGATAATATATAAAATATGTTATTTTAATATGGTAAAAAAAACTAGGTACCTTTTTTAAAGTATGATTGGAGTTGATAATTTTATTGGTGTTTAAAGGTCCACCATTTTTGGTGTTTTTTTTTGATGTTATGGTTGGAGATGCTCCAAGCAAATTGGTCATTCTTTATGGGACAAAAATTATTAGGGAATAGAGATAAATTGTACAAGGACAAAAAAACCATGACAGCTATGGCGTGTCCTTGATTTATGGTGTTTGGAACAAAAATAAAAACTCTGATTTTTTATCTCTAAGAAATAAAGAAATAATATAATATAATGACATATATATATATATATATATATATATATATATATATATGTATATAAATTTTTTTAAATATATAAATAACAATAAAAAGAACTTTTTTAAACATTGAATAAAAGGATAATCAGTAAATAAGAGAGAAAAAATAACTTTTTTCCACAGTGGCCTTCACATGAGTGAAGTCAAATAAATGGTTATTTCGTAAGAATTTAATAACCTCTTGTTTGTTCTATAAACCTCTCAATTGGTCATTCTCTATGGGACCAAAATTATTAGGAAATAGATAAACCGTGACAGCTAGAAGAGTGTCCTTGATTCATGGAGTGTTATAATACACCGGAAAAAAAGTCGGGATAAACTTTTGTTGGGAAAAAGTGTCATCGTCTACAAAACAAATAAAACTTGTCTTCATCTTTTTGAGATTGTCATACCATACCTTAAAAGCACATGGTGCATTGGTGCGGATGAGTGTGGGGAGCGTTGTCAGGGGTGGACATATTAACTAATCCCCGAGTAGGGCTTTGTCCATCCCTTCAACTTATATTCTTTGGATATGAAAGGTTCACTCGTTAATTTTTGAAGGGTGCCCAGCGTATTAGGAAAAAGAGGAACATCTACAAAAAAAACAGAAAAAGTCCTCAAAATCAACCAAAAACCAAAAAAGTCTCTCGAAATCAACCAAGAAACCTAAAAAATCTTTGGAAATCAACCAAAACTAAAAAGTCCCTGGAAATCAACAAAAAGAAATCGTTCGAAAAGGTGGAATTCGGCTAAAAATCATCAGACGACTTTGCAAAGTTTTGATCTACCATAAAGGTGCCTCAGCTTGGCAAAAATCATGGGTCCGTCACTGCGCTATAAGTAGCAATAAAGTTAGAACAGTAATTTAAGATGACCATGCTTTTGAGACGAATTTTAATTGAATTGATGATTTGACAAAAATCAACCAAAAAAGTGAAAAAGTCCCTCAAAATCAATATATAAAAAAACTTAAAAGATTCGTTGAAATGGTGGAATTCTACTAAAAACACACCAGACGAATTTGCCAGGCTTGATCCACCTAAAATGTGCACCTGCTCAACAAAAACACGACGTGTAGGCCACTGTGCTTTTAAGTAACAATAAAGTCAGAGCAGTCGATGATAGACTTCCAGGACTTTTCTTGCCAGGAATTCTCGAAAAATCCCAATAGAAAACAATTTCAAAATAAATATTTATTTTAAAACAAACTAAAATAAAAATACATACACTTTATATCATAAATGAAAGAGTATTAATTAGTTCTATTATTGCCAAATTTAGTACATATTACCTTATTGTGTGTGCATTAGACATGTCCAAACTAGCGGGTCGGGCTAGCCTGGACCGGGCTTTGGGCGGGCCCGGGCCCAAACACTATTCACAAGCCCGGGCTTTGGGCAGGTCCGGGTCAAGCCGGGCCGGGCTTGGTGATCACGGGCTGGGCCTGATCAGGCTTTTCAAAAGACCGGGCCTAAGGGGCCGGGCCCAAAACCGGGCCTAAATCAGGCCTTGTGAAAAAAATGTATTTTTTTGTTTTTAGTAAATATTATTCGTATCCACCATAAAATACTTAATTGGGTCACTCAAACATACTTAAAAATACATTATATTAGAATTTCATATATAAAGAAAAATACGTTCTATTAATTTTATATAAATTATAAAGAAAATTACAATTAAAGAAGTACATTTATTGAATTATAAAGAAAAATACTATTAAATCTTAATCCTCGTACTCGTATGGTGGATAGTATGCAAGAGTTCCGGTCGTTTGAAGTCTAGTAAGAGCCGTAGGATCATCGAGTTCATCAACATCGAGTTGTTCTTCAGGGTCGATCTTGTCATCGTCGTAACGTGATACATTACTTTCACAATCGGTACTTGGCGGGGTACTTAGTTCGGCACCTTCGTTTTCTTCAATATTTTCTTCCACTCCATCAAGCTCCGTCTCTAGGCTCGTTCGGTCTTGAATTCTTTCAAGACTATCCAAGTAGTCCTTCAAACAAATGCAAGCTTCTACTGACTCCGAGGTTAATCTTGTCCGACGGACCGAAATGATCCTGCCACTAAGAGAAAAAGCGGACTCTGAAGCTACGGTAGTAGCTTGGACTGTTAGTATATGTAACACCCTAAAAACAGGGATACTTTAAACCTCAAATTATAACAAGATTTAACCATAAACTTTCTAAACTTTATACATAAGCAAAGATTCAACCTTGAGGATCATATTTACATATATAGAATTCTTCAAATAACCTATTAATCTAATCATGTCACTATAATCAGATTAACTAGGTTATCTAAGTGATCTATCCAAAACCTCAGTATTCAAAACTTTTTTGCTAATCCAAAAGCTCTCGTCCCACATCCCTTTATCTTTCCAAACTAGTACCTGGTAAGAAAACATCATTTGAAACGATTAGGCTAATGCCTAGTGAGAACATTCAATTTCAAAAATAATATTTAATCAAATTAATGTAAACAAGGCATAACCAACCTGGTTTACCCTTTTTCTTACCACCATGTGAAACCATCCTTTACCACGGGTTAAACCCGGTTCCATGACTACGATCTGACATTACATCAATCATTTCGCATGGTCCAGAGGCACACTACGAATCCTCACAGATTCTAGATAATTGCTCTAATCCAATAAATCGCAATAACACATGCCCATTTATTGGAAAGGAAGTAGAGATTACAATTACTTATGTCAATCCCTTTTCTTCCTTAGAAATCGGGAATTACGTATATTCCACAATTTCTCACACACATCAGAATAATGATTAACCTTCATCTATTCCACGTGTACATAACCACTAGTGCCTATGGATCCATATCACCTATTTGTACTCATACAGGTATCTACTCAATATAAATTCCTTATAACAACCGTATAAGCGAATTATATTTATACCTCATAAATTTCTTATAGCAATCGTATAAACGAGTTATTTATATCACATAGATTCCTCATAGCAACCGTATGAGTGAATCTCCGTTATAATTCCTTTATATCATTTATTATAAGCAAATCACATTTAATATGTCAATTTCTTATAATGGAAGTCTAACCATCCATATTATCACTTACGGTGTTTGATATAAATATTGTTGTAATTTCACTTGTCCATTAAATACAATAATTACAACTCGTACATATTCTTGTCGTAAGTCATTTTCCCAATGTCATTAATGATTTTAAGCACAACCATCAATTTGAAATAATAGACTTTATTTTATAAAATCATTATAAAATCCTTCTTCCAAAATCCACCCAAAATAATTCATTTATAAAATACACCTTACCATAATTTAAAACGTTATAAAAAGGGTAAGGTAAGAATGAACTCACCTGTTAGTAGACGCGTTACTCTTTCTTTGTTTCCGTCACTAACTTCACAGATATCTGAAATACCATATATATATACTGGTATTAATCTACTGTAAAGGACTCTTAAGGACTTAAGAATCCTAAATATCTAAAATTCTCATCTCATATCGCAACCAACTAGCTGCGATATTCCTTGTCGCAATACATAGTGTATATCGCAACCCACTATTGCGATACAGTACCATATCGCAACCCACTATTGCGACATAGTGCCATATCGCAACCCACTATTGCGACATAGTGCCAGATCGCAACCAACTGTTGCGACATAAACACCATATCGCAATCTTATGTTGCGATACCACTTCCTTGTCGCAACCTAAGGTTGCGACATTCATGAATATCGCAATGCACTACTGCGATATACATGAATAACTCAACCCACTGAAATCAACTTAAACCCAGATTTCATCCATTTTAAACCATGTTTGTTTCTATAAATATGCAGATATGTTTAACACTACTTATAGAACATATCTATCAACCCAGATTTCTCTAAATCATCAAAACATGATAAAAACCCATTTCTAAACTCATAGAAATATCACTAAACTTAATAACACCAATATTTGTGAAGAACATACCTTGATTAACACAGATTTTCCAGCTGAAATCTTGTTCTTCTTCTTGTTCTTGCTTTCTCTTTTTCTTGGTTCTATCTCTCTCTCTCGTCACCGTACAAACACACACACATATGACAAAAGTCATATGTAAGAGACACCTCATTCTCTTAATTGAAATGAGGCGGTGATGTGGTTAAGGTTTAATAACATTGACCAAACAAACCTTCAACTTTTCTCAAATGGCAACTTTCACCCTCATACTTATAAATTAAAATTAAAGTTTACCCCATAACTTATAACTTCATAAAAACGATTAACGTAACTTACTCGGGATTAAACTCTAACATTAACTTATTACATAAACAATCATAACTTATCAAATAATTATACCCAAATTATTTAATAAATCCAAACATCACCTTTTATTAAAAAAAACCGAGATGTTACAATACTCCCCAACTTGAAAACGATTTCGTCCTCGAAATCAAAGCTAGGTAAACAAATGAGGATATCTAACCTTCGTATCCTCTTCCGACTCTAAAGTCACCTTAGCATCTTGATGATGCTTCCAATAAACCTGTAGTATGACTACCTTTCTTAGATCCGATTTTCTAACATCTTTCTTCACGTTAGCGTGGAGTACCACTCTCCAAACATCATTTACCTCTTTAAACTTCCAAGGATTCCAAAAATATAATTACTTAGCGTCTCACACAACCAAAACATTTGGTTTCTCATTTGGGTAAACACCTACTATCACTCTGACATCCTATTTCAATATTGGCCATACCACAACACCATGTTATAAACCACAACTTAACTCCTGATCTCAATCTAGTATTAACATAAACCGCCCGCAAAACCGCACACTTCAATCGAGCATACTCACTACCTTTGACTACTCCAATATTATAGCAATCATCATTACATCTAAGACTTACACGTTCCTTCGGTACCAAATACTACCACTTCCTCACGTCACTATCGCACCACGCGACCACATTGCAACAAGCTAACATGATGCCTTTACATACACAAAAAAAATTACTTCCTTCATACCACTCATAACGCAATTTCAGACAAAGCCAAAAACGTTTCCCGTCTTGCCTTTCCCGGGTCTAGACGAACCACATGTCAAGGTCAACTATTCAAAGCACAACCACTTCGATTACCCTAACATTGTTCTTATAAGGATCATCATGTCCCATAAGAAATCACTTATGCAACTACGATCTTTCACCTTTGCAACACTCGCACAAGGTGGTCCAGCGTCATGTCGGATACACACCTTTCTCCGAATAACTTCTTACATCTTTGCACGAAAACTCTCAAGATAACTCTACCATAGTTACTTCTCCAATACTAGCCTCCTGACAACCATCCAATCGAAAAGTCATTGATTTCAACATCGACATGCAAATGTCCAGCCACCTCACGACAGATGAGGATTTCCGTATTGATCTACTTCTCCTAATTCCTCGAACAAATTCTCGTTCCTATACCATACTATTTACACAATTCGAACAACCTCATCCGTTCACACCCACCGAGTTCATTCTCACGTTTCAATCTCCTGGCAACGCCTCTAACTTGAGACATGTTAAACAGTCGCAAGCCTCCATATCAATGGACTACATGATGATTCAAATCCTTCCTGACAATCTAGGATTCCTAACAGAACCCACTTCATCCAACTCATCATAACCAACTTATACCCCACCATTCTTACTTGAGAAAAACACAAGACCTTTCTTAGTGTAAAATTTAATTACCACCCTATCTCAGTACTCAGACCCACAGCCGATAACATTACATCAAGTAACGTAACTGTCAGATCGATTCCAAACAAGAATAATTATTCTTAGAAATCAGAATTAAAGAATCTTGCGGAATAGAACTTTAATTCAAACACACTCAATGAATAACTAATCAGAAAACACAATCTGTTTGTATTCAATACTTTAACTCACAAGTTTACAACCAAACCTCAATCTTGTTGAACAGGCTCAACAAGACGACTTCTACTTCTCTAGAAATAGGGTTCTAAACCTTGAGGTTAATTCTCTCTAAAACAAAAACGAATTCTAAATCCCATTGAATAGCTATCTATCGAAATCTATTTATACTAAATAATTACAAGATAACTATCAAAACAAAATTGATCTTCAGAATATTCTTTCATGCTTATCTTCAATCATTCCATCTTTATCTCCAACATTCTCGCATTCCATATTTATGATCACAAGCAGCATTAACATCGTTATGCACAAGCAGTACTAACATTGTTCCAGCAACATTAACTTTTACTTGCAGTACTAACCTTGCTCTGGCAGTAGTATTGTTGTTCTGGCAGTACTAACCATACTTGGCAAATCTTCAGTTCCCAACAATCTCCCCCTAACTTGACTTTTTAGGTTGAGAAGTCAAGTTCTTCAGATGATGCTTCCAAAACCTAATCATGAACACATAAATCAGGATTCAAACCCAGGCTTTGATTGATAATCCTTCTTACCAAGTATCTTCCCATTTCAGAATCCTTGTTGCAAGTCAACTTAGCATGTAGCATTCCATTCAACCTTTTCTTGTTGTGCTTGTATGCAACATCCACCAAATAATACTCATGATATGTATAGTCAAGTGTGATGACATACACTCCACATTTTTCAATGAGCATCCAGTTGGTAATGGCTTGAAAATTTCTTTCTATCATATACTGAACTGCCTCTGGTTTGAACATTAGGCACAGGTATTCAAGAACCAATTTGGTGATAGACATCCCTTTCTCATTCAACATATTTCCGTACAGCTTCATTCCAACCTTGTACATCTCCTCTACGTCAGATCTAGAGCACATTCTGATAAGTCTTCCCCATGTAGAACATACCTCATACTTCCCATCTGCTCTTTTGACTCTAATGTACTTCTTTCTGTAACATCCCTTATCTTTAAAACACTCATTTAACGGAAAGTAACCTTAAAATACAGCGGAAGATTTGTAATTTAAACATTTAGATAAAATCACATAATCTTATAGAAAAGAGTACAAGTTTGCAACTTAAAACCAATAAGTTTGAGAAAAACAATATTCAACTGAAAAGCTTAGAGAATCCAAAACTATCATTCATCAAAAGAAAATATAAGCTGCTGAGCTGCCGCAAATCCAAAAGCTTCAAGCTGGAGCTTTTCCTTTATTCTTTGAAGATGTACCTGCCACTAAAAGATGAATAACAACGGGGTAAGCTTTCGCTTAGCGAGCACGCACCTATACCACATATCATCATGCATACATACTTGCATAAACATAGCAATCACATACATGTAACATCCTTCCATTCCTTAAGGCGCAAAGCCAATAAGGAAGGTCATAACTAGACACTGGTACCAGGCCTCTTCATACATAACATATTCCCTAGGGGTATTACTACCACCATAGGTACTCTTTCCTTTGGCAAAGCCAAATATACACATAATCACACATGCAATCCAACTACATACACATAACTTACATAATATAGGTAGAGTACTCACCTGTCAAGATGTCAATTACCAAGTACTTCACAGTGTATAATAATCACCTCGTACCACCTATAACATTCATACATACACATATCATAATAAGCCCAAAAATGGAACTCTAATTCTATCCCAACTCTCATCCCGAAATGACATAGCTAGGATAGTCCAAATACCATAAAACTTTGCCAAACATCCTATTTCATACACCCCATTTCTATTGATTTATAAACATAATACACATACCTTGCAATTCTAGACAACAATCCTCCTAGAACCTTTCACAACTTGAATCTTCCAAAATCACCAAATCTTTCGCCTGGAAAATACAGCAACTTCGGACACTTGGTTCTCTATACTGGGAACTCCGATACCAAATCCCTCCGGTCCGAATGTATATTAGAGGGTCATGAAGTCTCTGTCCAAATTTCACGACGATCCAACGGTTAACGAAGGAGAATCGGTCGATCTTTCACAGCAGCTCACAAGAACTCCGCCTGGAAAATACAGCAACTTCGGACACTTGGTTCTCTCTACTGGGAACTCCGATGCCAACTCCCTCCGGTAAGAATGTATATTAGAGGGTCTTGAAGTCGCTGTCCAAATTTCACGACGATCCAACGGTTAACGAAGGAGAATCGGTCGATCTTTCACAGAAGCTCACAAGAACTCCGCCTGGAAAATACAGCAACTTCGGACACTTGGTTCTATCTACTGGGAACTCCGATGCCAAATCCCTCCGGTCAGAATGTATATTAGAGGGTCGTGAAGTCGCTGTCCAAAGTTCACGACGATCCAACGGTTAACGAAGGAGAATCGGTCGATCTTTCACAGAAGCTCACAAGAACTCCGAAAATCCCTTTCTCTTTTCTCTCTTCTTTGCTAAAGAAACAAATGGGTGCAAATGAGGGTGTTTAGGGTTTCCATCCCTTTACATACATGCCAAAACACACCCTCATCTTACAAAATTGATAAACTGGCCCCTAGATTCCTGAACACGTACATAACGACCCAAAAATTAACTCAACCCCAAAAGAGACAGTTAAATCACGTAAATTGGGAAACGGGGTGTTACAACTCTCCCCCACTTACCAGGATTTCGTCCTCGAAATCGATCAGACTTGGAAGAGTTCCGGATAATTCGATCTCATCTCAGCTTCCGGTTCCCATGTCCATTCTGATCCTTTTCGGTGTTCCCACTGAACTTTCACTAAGCTGATCTCCTTGTTTCGCAAGGATTTGGTCTTCCCTTCCAAGATTGCTATCGGTCTCTCAATATAATTCAACCGTTCGTCGACCTGTATGTCATCTATAGGGACATGCGCCGACTCGTCAGCTAAACACTTCCTCAACTGAGACACGTGGAAGGTGTTGTGTATCAGACTGAGTTCCGGCGGAAGCTCCAGTCGGTACGCAACCTTCCCAACCCGTGCTATCACCTTGAAAGGTCCGATAAACCTAGGGCCTAGCTTGCCCCTCTTCCGGAATCGGATCACCCCTTTCCAAGGTGACACCTTCAACAAAACATTATCTCCCACGTTGAACTCCAAATCCGACCTTCGCTTGTCGGCGTAACTCTTTTGACGACTCTGTGCGGTTCGTAGCCTATCCCGAATCATCTCAATACTTTCCGTCGTTTTCTGAACCACTTCTGTGCTGCTTAACTCCCGCTGGCCTACCTCTCCCCAACAGATAGGAGTCCTACACCTTCTCCCGTACAACATCTCATACGGAGGCATGCCAATACTGGCATGGAAACTGTTGTTGTATGAGAACTCAGCCAACGGTAAATACGTATCCCAGCTGCCCCCAAAATCCAAAACACAGGCTCTCAACATATCCTCAAGAGTCTGAATTGTTCTCTCGCTTTGCCCGTCCGTCTGTGGGTGAAAGGCTGTACTGAACTGAAGTCTCGTACCCAAATCTTCATGGAACTTCCCCCAAAACCGCGACGTAAACCGAACATCCCTGTCTGATATCACTGTTACCGGTACCCCATGCCTTGCTACAATTTCACTGACATAGATGTCAGCTAACGTTTCTGCAGATGAACTTTCACGGATCGCGATAAAATGGGCACTCTTTTTTAGCCTATCTACAACCACCCAAATGGCATCATGATTCCTAGGTGTTCGAGGCAACTTGGTAATCAGATCCATTGTTATATGCTCCCACTTCCACTCTGGTATCTCTAATGGCTGTAACTTCCCGTGCGGTCTCTGATGCTCTGCTTTGACCCTTAAACAAGTCAAACATTTCTCCACGTACTTAGCCACGTCCCTCTTCATCCCCGGCCACCAGTAGTCAGTCTTCAGATCTCTATACATCTTAGTAGCACCTGGATGGATAGAGAACCTTGACTTATGCGCCTCGTCCAGAAGTGTCTGCCTTGCCTCACACGATATTGGAACCCATACCCGACCGTACCGAGTCAATAGACCTCGACTGTCGGGCACTAACTGATCCACCTGTCCCTTTATCCGTTCCTTCTTCTGGTTCTCACCCTTGATCGCTTCCTTTTGAGGCCTTCTTACCAAGTCGTGAAGCGACGTTGATACTGTTAGTCTCATCAACGGTACTCGAAGTAGAACACTACTCGCTCTTCTACTCAAGGCATCCGCTACGACATTTGCCTTCCCCGGGTGATAAAGAATCTCGCAATCATAATCCTTCACCACATCCAACCACCTCCGCTGTCTCATGTTCAAATTCTGTTGATCCATGAAATAACGAAGACTCTTGTGGTCCGTATAGATAGTACACTTCACCCCATACAGGTAGTGCCGCCATAACTTGAGAGCGAACACCACTGCCGCAAGCTCCAAATCGTGAGTCGGGTAATTCACCTCATGCGTCTTCAGTTGACGAGACGCATAGGCAATCACCTTTCCCCTCTGCATAAGAACGCAGCCTAGCCCGTGATAAGATGCATCACAGTAGACTGTCATGTATTCAACTCCCTCCGGTAGTGTCAACACCGGAGCCTCGCATAACTTTCTCCTTAAGGTTTCGAACGCTGTTTTCTGTTCCTCTTCCCAAACGAAACGTTCGTTCTTCCTCGTCAGCTTCGTCAACGGAACTGCTATCTTAGAGAAATCCTGGATGAACCGGCGGTAGTACCCGGTTAATCCAAGGAAACTCCTAATCTCAGTGGGAGTCTTCGGGGTTTCCCACTTCATCACTGCCTCCACCTTCGCTGGGTCTACCTTGATACCCTCTCGGTTCACAAGATGTCCAAGAAATTGAACCTCTTGTAACCAGAAATCACACTTGGAGAACTTTGCATATAACTGCTCCTTACGCAAAATCTCCAAAACCTCTCGTAGATGCTCCATATGATCCTCCTTCGACTTGGAGTAGATCAGTATATCGTCTATAAAAACGATGACTGACCTATCCAACATCGGTCTGCAAACTCTATTCATAAGATCCATGAATGCCGCCGGTGCGTTCGTCAGTCCAAATGGCATCACGATGAACTCGAAATGCCCGTACCTGGTTCTGAACGCTGTCTTGTGAACATCCTCTTCCCTGACCTTCAACTGGTGGTACCCTGAGCGAAGATCTATCTTAGAGAACCAAACGGCTCCCTGAAGTTGATCGAAGAGATCGTCGATCCTCGGCAACGGGTATCTGTTCTTCACCGTAAGCTTGTTAAGCTCTCTATAGTCGATGCACATCCGCATCGACCCGTCCTTCTTTTTCACGAAAAGGATAGGGGCTCCCCAAGGTGAACTACTGGGGCGGATGAAACCCTTATCCAACAGTTCCTCCAGCTGCTTAGACAGTTCATGCATCTCCGGAGGTGCCAAACGGTAAGGAGCCTTTGCTACCGGTGCCGCCCCCGGAATCAAGTCTATTCGGAACTCCACTTGCCTCTCGGGAGGAATGCCAGGCAAGTCATCCGGGAAAACATCCGGAAACTCGCTGACCACTGGTACATCTGGCACTGTTCTCTTCTTTTTCTCCTCCCGTTCATCAACAATATACGCCAAGTAACTGCTACCACCATGGTGCACATATCTTCTAGCTTTGGCCAAAGTGCACACCTTTGGTACCCCTTTTCTTCCTTCACTCGAGATAGTTAATTCTCCCCCACTTGGGGTTCGAATCACTACCTGCTGTTTTTCACAATCAATGCGCGCTCCATTCCGACTAAGCCAATCTATCCCAACTACTACATTTATTTCCCTCATCGCAATAGGAATAAGATCTATACTAAACTTCACTCCGACTATCTCTATTACATTACCTTTATACACATCACTCACAAAACGAAACTCCTCGTCCGCTATTTCTACTTCTAGCGGACTCTCTAACTTGTCCTTTACAATAGCAAAGTCTTTACAAAACGATAAAGAAACAAAAGATTTAGTAGCTCCCGAGTCAAATAAGACAAGGGAAGGTGATGCATTAACAGGAAAAATACCTGTCACGACATCTGGCTCCTCCTTTGCTTCATCTACGGTCATCTGGAACACTCGCCCCCGAGTCCTGGGTGCGTCGTTCTTCTTTCCCAATCCACCCTCTAGCATCTTCACCGGTGCGGTTCCGAGTTCTGGACCGACCCGGTATTCATTGGGCACTCGTCAGCAAAGTGGCCCGGCTTGTAGCACTTAAAACATATCTTTGCGGTCGCCTTGCAGTCTCGACTGATATGACCCGGTTGCCCGCATTTGTAACAGGTTCCGGAGCCCATACGGCATTCTCCCGGATGCTGTCGTCCACACTTCCCACAGCGGGGATGCTCTCTCTTGAACTCTTTCTTTACCTCCGGTTTATGACTCCCAGTTTTGAACCTCTTAGTCTGCTGAGGTTGAGTCTGAACCGTTTCTGCCCTTCTTGTCTTTCTTTGGCTCTCTAATTCGAGCTCTCTAGCCCGAGCCGCCTCGTGCATCTGCTGAAAATCAGTGCACCTTGCCATAACAACAAATTCTCTAATCTCCTGTTTCAAAACTCTCCCATATCTGTACATTTTGGCCTTTTCATTCCTGACATACTCAGGACAGAAAAGGGACCGCTCCAAAAACTTGTCAGTGATCTCGTTCACCGACTCCGTAGTTTGCTCCATAGATAGAAACTCATTTGTGAGTCTCTCTACCTCAATTTGGGGCATATACTGTTCCATGAACAGTTCCTTGAACTGTTCCCAAGTCATGCTATCCACTTGTTCTGGCGTCCGAGAACGAACAATAAGGTTCCACCAGTCTTTCGCTGCCTTCCTCAGAAGGTTCGATGCGTAGCGAACCTTGACTTCCTCGGTACAAAAACTGGTGCAGAAAGCACCCTCCACCTCAGCTATCCAACGAGTGCTGGTTACGGGGTCCTTCTGCCCCTCAAACTGTGGCGGCTGATAGGCCGAGAAATCTCTGTAGCTTGTCCCCCGTGGTTGTACGCCTGACAAGCCCCCTGATCCACTGGCCCTGCTGGCCACAGCTGCCTCTACCTGACTACGAATTTCATTAGCAGTTCCTGCTTTACCTGCTCAAAGAGACTTGGGAGTAACTCGTGAAGAACCTCCCCGACCTCAGCAGCGATCACACCTCTCAGATCAGGAATTTCCTGATCCTCTTCAATAATCGGTCTCTTGCCTTGCCTTCTAGTGTTCACCATTCCGATACATAAACATGATACTTTAGAATAATTCATCTACATCCCCCCCCTGAGCAAACTCCTAGCATAGTCCAGAGGTCCTAGCTTAGTTGTCTTTCTTTCTAACATGCTCCTTAGAAACCCTCTGCTTATACTCTCTTAACAAAATCCCTTTCTAGCATGTTACTACCCAACCCTCAACCTTGTCTGGTTCATAGAATTCTTTTGCAACTATATCAAGTCCCGGCATGTACAATGTAATTGCAATGGTATGGGCCCTTATACCATTATAATTACACCCTCCATGTTTAGACACAACACCGTCACTAAGGTTCCAATTCCCAGCTTAGTTGGTACCTTTAACATATATATCACAACATTTTCCATATCTACCACTTATCATATAAACATTATAATCATATTCTAATTCACATTATGCATCAAACAAAACATACTTGAAACCATAACCTTGTCACATTGACCATATCTAGCATACATAAACATAATTACTCATCCAATACAGTTATAAAACTGGTCTTTCACAAAAACTGAACATGCTTTATTATAAATCCTAATATGGAATAGTGTGCTCACCCCCGTCTTGATGCTCTGGACCGCAGCTCAGCCGTGGAAACTTTTTCTTTTAAAACACCCTTTCCTTATAAACCATTTTCTTACACGAAACAGCTTTTTTAAAGGTTACTTATTTGAAAACTTGAGCACTTGGGTTTAAGTTCAAACACTCACCACTTGTGAATGCCCGAATCCCTTAAACCAAGGCTCTGATACCAACTGTAACATCCCTTATCTTTAAAACACTCATTTAACGGAAAGTAACCTTAAAATACAGCGGAAGATTTGTAATTTAAACATTTAGATAAAATCCCATAATCTTATAGAAAAGAGTACAAGTTTGCAACTTAAAACCAATAAGTTTGAGAAAAACAATATTCAACTGAAAAGCTTAGAGAATCCAAAACTATCATTCATCAAAAGAAAATATAAGCTGCTGAGCTGCCGCAAATCCAAAAGCTTCAAGCTGGAGCTTTTCCTTTATTCTTTGAAGATGTACCTGCCACTAAAATATGAATAGCAACGGGGTAAACTTTCGCTTAGTGAGCACGCACTTATACCACATATCATCATGCATACATACTTGCATAAACATAGCAATCACATACATGTAACATCCTTCCATTCCTTAAGGCGCAAAGCCAATAAGGAAGGTCATAACTAGACACTGGTACCAGGCCTCTTCATACATAACATATTCCCTAGGGGTATTACTACCACCATAGGTACTCTTTCCTTTGGCAAAGCCAAACATACACATAATCACACATGCAATCCAACTACATACACATAACTTACATAATATAGGTAGAGTACTCACCTGTCAAGATGTCAATTACCAAGTACTTCACAGTGTATAATAATCACCTCGTACCACCTATAACATTCATACATACACATATCATAATAAGCCCAAAAATGGAACTCTAATTCTATCCCAACTCTCATCCCGAAATGACATAGCTAGGATAGTCCAAATACCATAAAACTTTGCCAAACATCCTATTTCATACACCCCATTTCTATTGATTTCTAAACATAATACACATACCTTGCAATTCTAGACCGCGAACAACAATCCTCCTAGAACCTTTCACAACTTGAATCTTCCAAAATCACCAAATCTTTCGCCTGGAAAATACAGCAACTTCGGACACTTGGTTCTCTATACTGGGTACTCCGATGCCAATTCCCTCCGGTCAGAATGTATATTAGATGGTCGTGAAGTATCTGTCCAAATTTCACGACGATCCAACGGTTAACGAAGGAGAATCGGTCGATCTTTCACAGCAGCTCACAAGAACTCCGCCTGGAAAATACAGCAACTTCGGACACTTGGTTCTCTCTACTGGGAACTCCGATGCCAAATCCCTCCGGTCAGAATGTATATTAGAGGGTCATGAAGTCTCTGTCCAAATTTCACGACGATCCAACGGTTAACAAAGGATAATCGGTCGATCTTTCACAGAAGCTCACAAGAACTCCGAAAATCCCTTTCTCTTTTCTCTCTTCTTTGCTAAAGAAACAAATGGGTGCAAATGAGGGTGTTTAGGGTTTCCATCACTTTACATACATGCCAAAACATACCCTCATCTTACAAAATTGATAAACTGGCCCCTAGATTCCTGAACACGTACATAACGAACCAAAAATTAACTCAACCCCAAAAGAGACAATTAAATCACGTAAATTGGGAAACGGGGTGTTACACTTTCTCTGATCTACCAAGGTATCCCAGAAGATGATCTCAGGAGGCATGGAAGATAATGGGTCAACTTTGATTGGATCAGTATCAACCACAGTGATATACATATCACATTGAGCATTACTTGATTGACCTGATGGAGTTGCTACTTCTTCTTCAGCAACCTTTGTATCATCTTTCTTTTCTGGAACATCCTCTTCTTTTTCTTCTTCTACCACTGGTTATACCCTAGGTTTCTTGACAAATTTCCTCTTGGTACCTATAGACTTGGTTCTTGTTCTTTTCAGTGACACCAACTTTTCACCCAGGGTTTCTTCTTGCTTTTTAGGAGTGTCATGTTTGGCTTTAATCAAAGCCTCAGCAACTTCAACTTCTTCCAAAGTAGGCTTTTTAGTTTCTGTTGCTTCCTTTGTTTCTGTTGCTTCTTCCTTTGTAGATACTGCTTCTTGCATGGTTTCTGCTGCTTCTTTTGTTTCTGCTGCCTCTGGAATGGTTTCTGCTGCTTCTTTTGTTTCTGCTGCCTCTGGAATGGTTTCTGCCACTTCTGCTTTTTGACTTTCATCAGCATTAACCGTTTCTGCTGTTGGTTCAGTTTCTGCTTCTTTTGCAATTTCTTCAACACACTCATTCTCCCCCTTTTCCTGTGCACTCTCCATGTTGAATTCAGCTTCTGACTCCCCCTTTTTGGGAGCATCATTATTGGGGTTCTTCTTTTAAGAACATACTGAGCTTTCTTCTTCCTGTGCATCAACTTTGTAATCAGCTTCTTATGCTTCTCAAGCTGTGTTTGTTGATATAGGACCACTTTCTTGAGTCCATCTATCTCCTGTTGCTGACTTACAACTTCTGTGTTGATATTGGCAATGGTTTCCATCAATTCCTCATATGTATATCTATCCTCACCTTGTTTAGGAGTTTTTACTTCCTTTAAAGGATCACTGGAAATTTTAGTAGGTGTCTTTTGCCTAGTAAAAGCACTGCCTACCCCCGTGGTTTCTTGGCACCTGGGACCTCTGAATGATTTCTCATTCTGAGTTGCCGTGAGGAAGGTCTTAGTTATATTACCACTGTCCTTCTCTGTGCTAGCAGAAGTAGTGGCAGCCTTGCTACTCACATGCTCAACCTTCTCCTTAGTGAGCACCTTCTTGGGGTTGGGAGACACCCCTGTGGTTTCCCTTTCGATATTCTCTATTGGAGAATGCTCCAATAGAGGGCTTAAAGGCTTTGGGCTTGTAGGAGGTACATCAAGGGAAGGAGCCTTGTGTACCATTCTTCTTGTAAACTTTTTAGTTATGTGAGGAGTGGGTCTTTGAAGAATGGACTGAGGAATTTATTTGGTGATTGAAGGTGGGGTTTGGCTATCAGTGGGTTGGTCTAATGAGGTCCTTGACCCTGATGCCATACCTTCTTGTGTATGGGACACACCCATCATTGTAGAGAACAATGGAGTGTCAACTCCTTCCGAGTCCCTGGAAGTTCTTCTCATATTTGAGAAGACCTTTCCTTTAGGGGGTTTAGGTACATATACCTCAGTAAATTGAGGCAAATCCGTCAATTCCTGAGTAATCACTGCTTGGACAAACCTTGGGTACATATAAAAACTCTTTTTGGATTCCAGGTTTGACACAAGATCATTGAAAATCATTTGTGAAAAATTAAACTTCCTGGCAGTGGCCAAGCAGACCAGGGCATAAGCAATGGTACTGCTAAACTCACTCCATCCAGTAGTTTTCTTTGAAATGCAATGCATTAAGGTATGAACAAAGAATCGCCATTGTGTAGAAAATTTAGACTTGAAAAACTTAAAGATTCCAATGGGACCTTCATACCCCATTCTCGTTAAAGTTGAGTATAAATCGTCATTAGGAATAGACGTCATACCTGAGGCATCATCCAATCGAAGAGTGATGCGGATAAGCTCCTCTGTAACATTCAAGGGTTTGTCACACACCCTTGTTTTGATGATTTTCTGCCCATCTTCAGACACCACGGTGGCATTTTCCCAGAACTGCTTCTGATGCTCGGTGTAGATTGTTGGGGTCACCGTTAGGGCATAGGATATATGCGTGTACTTGAGGAAATCCACAATGTCGTGAAAACCTGCGGACTGTTTTGGCTTCTGGAGCATGGCAATCTCGTTGTGTTCGTCGATAAACTCCATTGTACCTGAGGATTCTTGACAGAAAACAGAGATTCTTGGGAGAGAATAGTTAGAAAGAGAGAGAGATGAATAGAATTCAAAGAGACGTTATGAACTTTGGCGGGCTGAAAGAGGTATTTATAGCAGTATTAGCCCTAATTTTTCTTTTAAAGCAGTATTAACGACACATGCAGTATTAAGTACGAAGCAGTATTAACTATGTACTGGCAGTAGTAACTATGCATTGGCAGTAGTAACTATGCACTGGCAGTAGGAACTATGCATTGGCAGTAGTAACTATGCACTGGCAATAGTAACTATGCACTGGCAATAGTAACTATGCACTGGCAGTAGTAACTATGCACTGGCAGTAGTAACTATGCACTGGCAGTAGTAACTATGCACTGGCATTAGTAACTATGCACTGGCAGTAGTAACTATACTTGCACTTTTCAGCACTTGTCAATCTGAGTCATACAGAAGATCCTGAGAAAAAGAGTTAGTAGAACCAAATATAGAAGGAAATACAGGTATAAAAACTGAAAATCATGACTTTATTCAAGGTTGATCATGCCCACACTTGTTACCAAGAAAGTGAATCTACCCACATCAAAAGCTTTGGTGAATAGATCAGCAAACTGGTCATTGGTATGAACTTTAGCAACTTGAATTAATTTCTTTTCATTACAATCTCGAATAAAGTGATACCTGATCTCTATGTGCTTTGTTTTTTAGTGTTTGACTGGATTGTTAACAATGCTAATAGCACTGTTGTTGTCAATGAAGATTGGAGTGTGAAGAAATGTTACCCCATAGTCCAACATCTGATTCTGTATCCATAGAACCTGAGAGCAGCAGCTTGCAGCAGCTATATACTCAGCTTCTGTTGTAGATAAGGACACTGTGGTTTGTTTCTTACACTGCCAAGATACTAGTCTTGCACCCAAAAACTGACATCCACCTGAAGTAGACTTCCTATCCATGTTAGCTCCACCCAAGTCACTATCTGAGTATGCAAGTAAATCAAAGGATGATTCATAAGGATACCAGAGACCTAATCTAGGTTGCCCTCTTAGGTATCTAAATATCCTTTTGACTACATGAAGGTGTGATTGCTTTGGTGTAACTTGAAATCTGGCACATACACATACTGGAAACATAATATCTGGTCTAGAGGCTGTGAGATACATGAGTGATCCAATCATTGATCTGTAATGATGGACATCCACATCCTCCCCCTCAAGATCAGCAATGAGCTGTTTGTGTGTCTCCATTGGTGTGCTTGCTGGCTTTGAGTCTGATAATCCAAACTTATCCAGGATGTCTTTCACATATTTGGATTGGCATATGAAAATCCCATCCTTCTTCTGTTTCACCTGAAGCCCAAGGAAGAAAGTAAGTTCACCCATGGAACTCATCTTGAAGCTCTTGTGCATTAACTCCTCAAAGTCTTTACACATGTGATCATTTGTGGATCCAAAGATAATGTCATCCACATAGATCTGAACAAGTAGGGTGTCCTTCTTTTTCCTTTTAATGAATAAGGTCTTATCAATGATTCCTCTTTCAAATCCATTTTCCAAGAGATAGGTAGACAGGGTGTCATACCATGCTCTTGGGGCTTGATGTAGACCATAAAGTGCCTTCTTTAACTTGTACACTCTGTCAGGATACAATGGATTCTCAAATCCAGGGGGTTGGCAGACATACACTTCTTCATCTATAGTCCCATATAGAAAAGCACTTTTTACATCCATCTGGTAGACCTTGAACTTCATATATCAGGCATAGGCTAGAAACAACCTAATTGCCTCAATCCTTGCAACTGGAGCAAAGACTTCCTCATAATCTATACCCACTTCCTGAGTATACCCTTGTGCAACTAGCCTGACTTTGTTCTTGATCACAATTCCTCTCTCATCCTTCTTATTTCTGAAAATCCACTTGGTGCCAATTGCCCTATGACCTTTTGGAAGGTCCACCAAGTTCCAAACATTCTGTAGCTTGAACTGTAGCAGCTCCTCTTGCATTGCTTCTATCCAACTTGGATCTTTCATAGCATCATAAGCCTTTTTGGGCTCAATTTGGGATAGAAAGCAAGTGAGTACAGTATTAATTGTATTTTGCTGCTCTTGTAGCTCTTGAAGTCTGCTTTGATTCCTAGTCATCATGGGAGAAGCAATGTCTCCAATTACCAACTCAGGAGGATGATTTTTCTGAGTTCTTGATGGATGACCAGATTCCTCTTGTAAGTTCACATCCAGATTTGACTCATTTAAGTCTGGATTTTCTTCAGCTTCTTCAGTCACTTCAGACTCTCTGGAATTTGGACTTGAAGGCTGATTTTCCTCTATTCTTCTCTCTTCTTCATTCTGAATGGGTTCAGCTTCCTTTTCTTGTTCACAGAGGTCAACAGGATCAATGGTAGGGAGTGGAAATATCACAGACTGACTTCTGTGATCTGATGATGGTGCATCCCTTTGTCCTGCATTTACATCACTACTGATACCCAAAGAATTAGTGAGTGAATCAATGTCAAATAGCCAATCAGGACCTGAACCAATAGGATTTGGTGTGTTCTCATTGCATTTGACATTGTCACTTTCTTCAATTATTCTAGAAGAGGTATTAAACACTCTGTAAGCCTTACTCTGAGATGAGTAACCAACAAGAAAACCATCATCTGCTTTGCTATCAAACTTACCTAAGTGAGGTTTGGTATTGAGAATTGTACAAGGACACCCAAATGGTTTGAAAAATCCAATAAATGGTTTCTTTTTCTGAAAAAGCTCATAAGGTGTCTTATTTTTAGGCTTTATTACTAAAACTCTGTTTTGGACATAACAAGCAGTATTAACTGCTTCTGCCCAAAAAGTAGTGGGTAATTTTGAATCAGCTAACAGAGATCTAGCAGCCTCAATCAGTATCCTATTCCTTCTCTCAGCAACACCATTCTATTGTGGAGTCCTAGGAGCACTGTATTGTCTCTCAATTCCTTTTTCCTCACAAAAGGTGTTTAGATCAAAGTTTTTAAATTCAGTCCCATTATCTGATCTAATGACTTTCACTTTTTGATTTGATTGGTTTTCAATTCTAAGAATAAAAGATTTGATCAGTCCACTTGTCTCATCTTTAGTTCTCAGAAAATGTACCCAAGTAAATCTAGAGTAATCATCAATAATAACTAAACAATATGACTTCTTGCCAATGCTCATGACATTTGTAGGGCCAAACAGATCCATATGCAACAACTGAAGAGGATTTGAGATAGTGTTGATCTCTTTGGACTTATGAGAAGTTTTGTGTTGTTTGCCTTTGAGACAAGCAACACAATGATCATCACATGAATAAACTTTTGATGGTAAACCCCTAACAAGAATATTTTTAACAAGTTTATTCATTGTTTTAAAATTCATGTGACACATCCTTCTGTGCCAAAGTGATGATTCATCCATTGAAGCTTTTGATACCAAACAGTTTAGGGATGAATCAGATGAAACACTTTCTAAATCTAAACAATACACATTATCCTTTCTAGGAGTTCTTAATAGTATCATGTTTTCATCAACTACTTTGAATCCAGGAGCAAGAATAATGCATTCAGAATCAGTAAATAATATACTATGTTTCTTGTCACAGACCTGTGATACACTTAACAGGTTGTATCTCAATTGCTCAACATAGTAAACATCCTCAAATGTCATCTTACCTTTTGATACATCACCTTTACCACTTATCTTACCTCCTGCAGGATTATTCCCAAAAGCAACATGTCATCCATCAATTCTTTTGAAATTCTTGAGGCATGCCATGTTACCTGTCATGTGCCTGGAGCAACCACTATCAACATGCCAGATGCTCTTCCCCTTGAGCTGTTGGTTGCCCTGCACATAAGATAAATCAATTAGTTTTTATTGGGAACCCAAGCCAAAGTGGTCTTGGGTCTCCCTTGCTCATCAAAGTACTTACATTCAGTTTGGATAAGTTTTTCAACCTGAGGAACTTCAGTACTGGAGTACTTTGTCAAGATGATTGGTCTAGCAGCACAAACACTAGAAGCAGTATTATCTTTAGAAGAAGTACTAACAGTGTTAGCAGCACTAACACTAGAAGCAGTATTATCTTTAGAAGAAGTACTAACAGTGTTAGCAGCACTAACACTACTAGCAGCAGTACTAACACTAGTGCTTTTAGGAACCCACATTGTGACACATTCGTTTTCCTCATGTGGCTTTTGGATTTAGCTTGTTTCTTAGCCACATGGTTCCTTACAGGCTTCCTATAACCATTTGATTTTTTAAAAGTTCTTTGAAAATTTATCCTTTGGTTAATAGGATTGAAATAACAGTGTTTGGCAAGGTGATTCAATTTGCCACAGATAAAACAAGGTTTTGGTCTGTTAATCCTTTGCATATCAACTCCTTGTTTTTGAGCCCACTGATTATTCCAGTTTCTTTGATTTCCCCTCTTTTTATCATGTTTTTGGGGCTCATTCTTTTGAGAATTCTTGCAAGAACAATGTTCACAAGTATTGGAATTCACAACAGTGGTCTGTGTATAATGAACTCCCTTTCCTTTTTCAGATCTTTTCATCTCATTGTTCTTATCCCAGGGACTTCCACCTTCCTCATTAGTCTTGATGTAATTCTCTAAGGGGATCTCACCACTGACATTCTTGTTCCTTTTCTTAGACTCTTCTTTTTCAGTTTTATCCTCAACAACAACTTCATCTAATGGATCTACTTTAGTAGCTCCTTCAGGTAAGTCCTTCCTATCCTTGGTTTCTAACAGGTCTGACCTAGGAGGGATGTATGTGTTGTTGTAGGGTGGGGGTGTGGCATTGTATCCTAGGCATGGTTTCATCTTACTGTGGATTTGAGCATTTATTATGGTGTCCATGACTTTAGAAGCACATGAAAACTTTTCAACATCAAGTTTTACTTTCTCAAGTTCTCCTTTTAATTTCTCACATTCCTCCCTAGACTCTTTCAGTTGGAATTCCAGACCATTCTTTTCCCACTTCCAGTAGTTTGTATCATATGAGTGTTGAAGTTCATTGGCTTGAAAAGCCTTAATTTGTTCTTCAAACCTCTCAACAATCACTACATAATCTCTTCTATCCTTTTCTAATCTCTTAAGGTCATCACACATTCCCTGGTTGTGATCTCTATACTTTTTCACAGTGTCTATACAAGCTTGAGAACAGAGATTAGATTTTACCTCAGTAGGAAGATCTGAGACTTCTGCCATGAGTGCATGATTCTGAATTGCCTCTTCTGCTTGATCACTCCAATCAAATCCCATTCCTTGTTGAGAAACAAGGGCTTGAACAGAGTTTCTGTTCTGATTGAAGCTTCCAGTCTGAGCTTTTTGATGGTTGTTTTGAGATACTCCACCTCTGCATTCTCTGGCAAAGTGTCCCATCTTATGACACTTGTAGCATTCCACCTTAGACTTGTCAAACCCAGCACCATCTTCTCTTCTTTGGGAAAAGTTGTTTCTCCCAGTCCTCTTTATAAACTTCTTCACCCTCATAGAAAGCATATCCATCTGCCACTTGATATCCATCTCCTCAAGATCATCAGCATTAATCTGTTCTAAGTCATCATTAATTAATGAGGAGTTAACATGACTAGAAAAGAAAGCTTCTAGTACATAATCATTGGCCTTCTCCTGATTGACTCCACCAGCAGTACTAACTGATTCAGGGTTAGCAGTAGAATCAGTTGATGCTGATAGGAGTGCAGCATTATACACATATCCAGAGGGCTTCTTCTTGGCTTCAACCTCTGCTTCAAATACCCTAAGATCATTGTAAAGATCATCAAGCTCTTTATCTTCTAACTGGTCATTCTGTCTGAAAGACACAGTATACATTGTCCATTCCTCACCTAATGATCTTAGAAACTTCCTGTTTACATCATCAGCCTCCATACGAACTCCAACTGTAGCCAATTCTCCAATCAATTTATTAAATCTATCAAAAGTTTGAGTCATAGACTCATTCTTTGTAGAAGTAAAAATTTCATATTGTTGCTTAAGAATTGCCTTCTGGTTCCTCTTGGTGCTCTTGGTACCAGTGAATCTCTTTTCCAATGCATTCCATAAAATCTGAGCATCAGTGCAGTGATGAAATTGGTGCTGATACTCATTGGGAATAGCCAAAAGCAGAGTGCTTAAGGCTTTCATCTCTGTTTGTCTAACCTTTCTTTCTGCATCAGTCTTTGGAGGGGGTCTTTTGCCATCTGGTCCAACCCTTCCTTCTGCACATGGACCATTCTCTATAATATCCCAGATGGAATAATCAGTAAGCAAAATATACTGCTTGATTCTAATCTTCCACATGTCAAACTCATTAGGCCTGAGCATGGGAACCTTTGAAACAAGAGTACTGTTTGATTCAACTGTGTTGTCCATAATGATTGTAGATTTCTAAGAAACCAAGCTCTGATACCACTTGTCAGGATCGATTCCAAACAAGAATAATTATTCTTAGAAATCAGAATTAAAGAATCTTGCGGAATAGAACTTTAATTCAAACACACTCAATGAATAACTAATCAGAAAACACAATCTGTTTGTATTCAATACTTCAACTCACAAGTTTACAACCAAACCTCAATCTTGTTGAACAGGCTCAACAAGACGACTTCTACTTCTCTAGAAATAGGGTTCTAAACCTTGAGGTTAATTCTCTCTAAAACAAAAACGAATTCTAAATCCCATTGAATAGCTATCTATCGAAATCTATTTATACTAAATAATTACAAGATAACTATCAAAACAAAATTGATCTTCAGAATATTCTTTCATGCTTATCTTCAATCATTCCATCTTTATCTCCAACATTCTCGCATTCCATATTTATGATCACAAGCAGCATTAACATCGTTATGCACAAGCAGTACTAACATTGTTCCAGCAGCATTAACTTTTACTTGCAGTACTAACCTTGCTCTGGCAGTAGTATTGTTGTTCTGGCAGTACTAACCATACTTAGCAAATCTTCAGTTCCCAACAGTAACGCTATTTATTACCATTCACCAACAGAAACACTCTAACCATTTCACATCTTACCGCAAATAAACCAATCTCACATAACTAAGCAATATCTCAAACTACAATCATACCGACATTACGAACTCACTGCCCAAGACTCCCGGTACTCACCTACTTCCTCTATCGGAAACACTAAGATCATAACTCAACCACATCTTATTCAATTGACAATTTCACTCCCAAAGCTTTTCCTCAATCCCAATCATAATACCCTTCCCAACCTAGCGAGTTCATAGCCTTCAAGCACAATGACACAACAATTTAAATCATTTTACATTTTTTAAAACATAATGGATACAAAATCATAAAACAAGCTTGAGTATGCATGAAACAACACCACTCAAGACGAATAGTAAAACACAACGATCGCAAGGATCGTTCGCAGACACTCTTACAATAATTCGTAACCTTGTCCATCCAAATCGATACCGACACCACGGTTGTCTCCCATGAAACCCTTTCAAATACATCTGAGAAATTTTCAAATGAAAACACTTACCCAAAGTGGGTCTGTCAACTCCAACACTCGTTCATATAATAATAACGAGTCAATACTCATTTTATTTATAAAACAACACTTCGCAATTAAACGTTTTCAATATTTTCGTAACGAAGGTTCTCTTCCACCAATAAAAGCGTGAAGTAATTCGTATATCATTAAGTTCAAAGCTTTATCATATAATGAAAACAAGCTTATCTTTTTACTTTAAAGAAAAAACACGCTTGCACGCGTCAACTTATTTCCCAAAATAAGAAAACCTGCCAGGCTCACACATGCTCTTAATCATAAAAGAACTCGTATAATACGTTTAACGACATAATGCATGAAATTCGATATGCAATTGAAGGCTATTCACTCTAACCAAGTCAACCGTTTACGCTCACCTCAACTCTTCACTAACACCATACTATGACCAACAACCGCTTTCTTACTTTTACTACAACTTGTAGTACAAGTGCTTCACAGCCCACCTGATCGACCACTCAACATGGTTTTACAATCGAGCACTTAGCTCACCTTCTATTCTCATATATAATTAATCGAGTTTATTTCACTACTTTATTTCTCCCCAACTGTAGTTGAACCATAACTCACGAGTTTCTAATTAACTCATACCTACTCATTCCTTGCTAACTCTTTGTGATTTCAAACTTTTACATAAACAGGACATATTCCTTCACAGATCAACACAATCTATGTACTCCTTTCGTTCGTGTCAAATACTTCATTCCTTACGAACCATCCACTTCGTAAATAAAATGTTTATTTAAAACAACAGTCTTTGAATATCCTAACACCTTTGCAAGGTGGTCTTTCAACTCTTAAATATTTTGATTCAAGACTTCAGCCTCGTACACCTTACACAGCTACCGACGTTAATCGTCAATAGTCAACCTGTTGATAAGTGCGAATGGGTTCTTCTTAACTTATTCTTCAACAAGAATTCCTAACTATACCTAATCCTTCCAAAATATCATAATCCAATTCATATTATCCAATATACGGAATTTCATAGAAGATTCCGTCATTACTAAATCAGAAGTACCAACACTCACCTTATCAAGAGTTCGAAGCCACACACAAGTAAACGACACAAACAAATACAACCGACCATAACGCCACAACCGAACACCACCCAAGCCATACTTCACCAACAAGTAAACAAGTCTATAATATACACACATCGATGTAACTTACACAATTGTATGCATATAAGACTACCTATGATGATTAAGGACCCTAAACGACCCGTCGGCACCCCCGAATCGCAACCGGGCTATAAACTGAACAACCGACGTTAATCACAAAACTTAGGGTTTGTAATTGGCACATAAAAACATGTTCAAAGTGTTCAAATGCTATTTTACACTCAAAATGAGTACCCATACCCCTATATTTCGCTTTGAAACGACACAAATACGTAACAAACAAAATCTGAAAATGCTGAAACAGTGACCTGCGCGGCTTGTCCCGCGACTTGAGGTCGCCCAGGAAGTCGCGCAAGTCTCTGGACAGCTCCTTTCCATCTACAACAGCCCCCGTTCATCCCATTGACACCCCGACTCAAAACCAACTCCAATCCAAGTCATTTTGGCTCATTTCTATGGAAGTTTAGCATGTAAATGAGGTTCTAAACATGGATAAACTAACCGATACTTTTTCCAATAATATGAGTAACATCCGATCCCTTAATCGACCATTAAGATACATGATCAAGGATAGTCATAGTAAAACATTTAACCATCATAAACAAGTATGCTTATGTAACAATATATTCATAATGACAGTAGCTAATTGAAATTATGAACATACTATACACGAGAATCCTCGTTACCATCATCACAGTTTTAATTCACACATTTTTTTCTTTCGTTAACTCTAAGACCATCCCGGGATTTGGGCAGGCCTGGGTCGGGCCGGGCCGGGCTTGGTCATCACGGGCTGGGCCTGATCAGGCTTTTCAAAAGACCGGGCCTAAGGGGTCGGGCCGGGACCGGGCCTAAATCGGGCCTTGTGATAAAAATGTATTTTTTGCGTTTTTAGTAAATATTATTCGTATCCACCATAAAATACTTAATTGGGTCACTCAAACATACTTAAAAATACATTATATTAGAATTTCATATATAAAGAAAAATACGTTCTATTAATTTTATATAAATTATAAAGAAAATTACAATTAAAGAAGTACATTTATTGAATTATAAAGAAAAATACTCTTAAATCTTAATCCTCGTACTCGTATGGTGGATAGTATGCAAGAGTTCCGGTCGTTTGAAGTCTAGTAAGAGCCGTAGGATCATCGAGTTCATCAACATCGAGTTGTTCTTCAGGGTCGATCTTGTCATCGTCGTAACGTGATACATTACTTTCACAATCGGTACTTGGCGGGGTACTTAGTTCGGCACCTTCGTTTTCTTCAATATTTTCTTCCACTCCATCAAGCTCCGTCTCTAGGCTCGTTCGGTCTTGAATTCTTTCAAGACTATCCAAGTAGTCCTTCAAACAAATGCAAGCTTCTACTGACTCCGGGGTTAATCTTGTCCGACGGGCCGAAATGATCCTGCCACTAAGAGAAAAAGCGGACTCTGAAGCTACGGTAGTAGCTTGGACTGTTAGTATATGTAACACCCTAAAAACATGGCTACTTTAAACCTCAAATTATAACAAGATTTAACCATAAACTTTCTAAACTTTATACATAAGCAAAGATTCAACCTTGAGGATCATATTTACATATATAGAATTCTTCAAATAACCTATTAATCTAATCATGTCACTATAATCAGATTAACTAGGTTATCTAAGTGATCTATCCAAAACCTCAGTATTCAAAACTTTTTTGCTAATCCAAAAGCTCTCGTCCCACATCCCTTTATCTTTCCGAACTAGTACCTGGTAAGAAAACATCATTTGAAACGATTAGGCTAATGCCTAGTGAGAACATTCAGTTTCAAAAATAATATTTAATCAAATTAATGTAAACAAGGCATAACCAACCTGGTTTACCCTTTTTCTTACCACCATGTGAAACCATCCTTTACCACGGGTTAAACCCGGTTCCATGACTACGATCTGACATTACATCAATCATTTCGCATGGTCCATAGGCACACTACGAATCCTCACAGATTCTAGATAATTGCTCTAATCCAATAAATCGCAATAACACATGCCCATTTATTGGAAAGGAAGTAGAGATTACAATTACTTATGTCAATCCCTTTTCTTCCTTAGAAATCGGGAATTACGTATATTCCACAATTTCTCACACACATCAGAATAATGATTAACCTTCATCTATTCCACGTGTACATAACCTCTAGTGCCTATGGATCCATATCACCTATTTGTACTCATACAAGTATCTACTCAATATAAATTCCTTATAACAACCGTATAAGCGAATTATATTTATACCTCATAAATTCCTTATAGCAATCGTATAAACGAATTATTTATATCACATAGATTCCTCATAGCAACCGTATGAGCGAATCTCCGTTATAATTCCTTTATATCATTTATTATAAGCAAATCACATTTAATATGTCAATTTCTTATAATGGAAGTCTAACCATCCATATTATCACTTACGGTCTTTGATATAAATATTGTTGTAATTTCACTTGTCCATTAAATACAATAATTACAACTCGTACATATTCTTGTCGTAAGTCATTTTCCCAATGTCATTAATGATTTTAAGCACAACCATCAATTTGAAATAATAGACTTTATTTTATAAAATCATTATAAAATCCTTCTTCCAAAATCCACCCAAAATAATTCATTTATAAAATACACCTTACCATAATTTAAAACGTTATAAAAAGGGTAAAGTAAGAATGAACTCACCTGTTAGTAGACGCGTTACTCTTTCTTTGTTTTCATCACTAACTTCACAGATATCTGAAATACCATATATATATATATATACTGGTATTAATCTACTGTACAGGACTCTTAAGGACTTAAGAATCCTAAATATCTAAAATTCTCATCTCATATCGCAACCAACTAGCTGCAATATTCCTTGTCGCAATACATAGTGTATATCGCAACCCACTATTGCGATACAGTACCATATCGCAACCCACTATTGCGACATAGTGCCATATCGCAACCCACTATTGCGACATAGTGCCATATCGCAACCAACTGTTGCGACATAAACACCATATCGCAACCTTCTGTTGCGATACCACTTCCTTGTCGCAACCTAAGGTTGCGACATTCATGAATATCGCAATGCACTACTGCGATATACATGAATAACTCAACCCACTGAAATCAACTTAAACCCAGATTTCATCCATTTTAAACAATGTTTGTTTCTATAAATATGCATATATGTTTAACACTACTTATAGAACATATCTATCAACCCAGATTTCTCTAAATCATCAAAACATGATAAAACCCATTTCTAAACTCATAGAAATATCACTAAACTTAATAACACCAATATTTGTGAAGAACATACCTTTATTAACACAGATTTTCCAGCTGAAATCTTGTTCTTATTCTTCTTCTTGCTTTCTCTTTTTCTTGGTTCTATCTCGCTCTCTCTCGTCACCGTACAAACACACACACATATGACAAAAGTCATATGTAAGAGACACCTCATTCTCTTAATTGAAATGAGGCGGTGATGTGGTTAAGGTTTAATCACATTGACCAAACAAACCTTCAACTTTCCTCAAATGGCAACTTTCACCCTCATACTTATAAATTAAAATTAAAGTTTACCCCATAACTTATAACTTCATAAAAACGATTAACGTAACTTACTCGGGGTTAAACTCTAACATTAATTTATTACATAAACAATCATAACTTATCAAATAATTATACCCAAATTATTTAATAAATCCAAACATCACCTTTTATTAAAAAAAATCGAGATGTTACAATACTCCCCAACTTGAAAACGATTTCGTCCTCGAAATCAAAGCTAGGTAAACCAATGAGGATATCTAACCTTCGTATCCTCTTCCGACTCTAAAGTCACCATAGCATCTTGATGATGCTTCCAATAAACCTGTAGTATGACTACCTTTCTTAGATCTGATTTTCTAACATCTTTCTTCACGTTAGCGTGGAGTACCACTCTCCAAACATCATTTACCTCTTTAAACTTCCAAGGATTCCAAAAATATAATTACTTAGCGTCTCACACAACCAAAACATTTGGTTTCTCATTTGGGTAAACACCTACTATCACTCTGACATCCTATTTCAATATTGGCCATACCACAACACCATGTTATAAACCACAACTTAACTCCTGATCTCAATCTAGTATTAACATAAACCGCCCGCAAAACCGCACACTTCAATCGAGCATACTCACTACCTTTGACTACTCCAATATTATAGCAATCATCATTACATCTAAGACTTACACGTTCCTTCGGTACCAAATACTACCACTTCCTCACGTCACTATTGCACCACGCGACCACATTGCAACAAGCTAACATGATGCCTTTACATACACAAAAAAAATTACTTCCTTCATACCACTCATAACGCAATTTCAGACAAAGCCAAAAACGTTTCCCGTCTTGCCTTTCCCGGGTCTAGACGAACCACATGTCAAGGTCAACTATTCAAAGCACAACCACTTCGATTACCCTAACATTGTTCTTATAAGGATCATCATGTCCCATAAGAAATCACTTATGCAACTACGATCTTTCACCTTTGCAACACTCGCACAAGGTGGTCCAACGTCATGTTGGATACACACCTTTCTCCGAATAACTTCTTACATCTTTGCACGAAAACTCTCAAGATAACTACACCATAGTTACTTCTCCAATACTAGCCTCCTGACAACCATCCAATCGAAAAGTTATTGATTTCAACATCGACATGCAAATGTACAGCCACCTCACGACAGATGAGGATTTCCGTATTGATCTACTTCTCCTAATTCCTCGAACAAATTCTCGTTCCTATACCATACTATTTACACAATTCGAACAACCTCATCCGTTCACACCCACTGAGTTCATTCTCACGTTTCAATCTCCTGGCAACGCCTCTAACTTGAGACATGTTAAACAGTCGCAAGCCTCCATATCAATGGACTACATGATGATTCCAATCCTTCCTGACAATCTAGGATTCCTAACAGAACCCACTTCATCCAACGCATCATAACCAACTTATACCCCACCATTCTTACTTTAGAAAAACACAAGACCTTTCTTAGTGTAAAATTTAATTACCACCCTATCTCAGTACTCAGACCCACAACCGATAACATTACATCAAGTAACGTAATGCTATTTATTACCATTCACCAACAGAAACACTCTAACCATTTCACATCTTACCGCAAATAAACCAATCTCACATAAATAAGCAATATCTCAAACTACAATCATACCGACATTACGAACTCACTGCCCAAGACTCCCGGTACTCACCTACTTCCTCTATCGGAAACACTAAGATCATAACTCAACCACATCTTATTCAATTGAAAATTTCACTCCCAAAGCTTTTCCTCAATCCCAATCGTAATACCCTTCCCAACCTAGCGAGTTCATAGCCTTCAAGCACAATGACACAACAATTGAAATCATTTTACATTTTTTTAAAACACAATGGATACAAAATCATAAAACAAGCTTGAGTATGCATGAAACAACACCACTCAAGACGAATAGTAAAACACAACGATCGCAAGGATCGTTCGCAGGCACTCTTACAATAATTCGTAACCTTGTCCATCCAAATCGATACCGATACCACGGTTGTCTCCCATGAAACCCTTTCAAATACATCTGAGAAATTTTCAAATGAACACACTTACCCAAAGTGGGTCTGTCAACTCCAACACTCGTTCATATAATAATAACGAGTCAATACTCATTTTATTTATAAAACAACACTTCGCAATTAAACGTTTTCAATATTTTCGTAACGAAGATTCTCTTCCACCAATAAAAGCGTGAAGTAATTCGTAGATCATTAAGTTCAAAGCTTTATCATATAATGAAAAAAAACTTATCTTTTTACTTTAAAGAAAACACACGCTCGCACGCGTCAACTTATTTCCCAAAATAAGAAAACCTGTCAGGCTCACACATGCTCTTAATCATAAAAGAACTCGTATAATACGTTTAACGACATAATGCATGAAATTCGATATGCAATTGAAGGCTATTCACTCTAACCAAGTCAACCGTTTACGCTCACTTCTACTCTTCACTAACACCACACTATGACCAACAACCGTTTTCTTACTTTTACTACAACTTGTAGTACAAGTGCTTCACAGCCCACCTGATCGACCACTCAACATGGTTTTACAATGTAACGTCCCAATTTCAACATCGAGCAATACCATAGATTCGGCATTCGAATTACATAAAACCTTGTCTTTACATCAACAATAATTTATACTAATCAAAATTTACAGCGGAAGTCTTTAAAATCCACAGCCGAAAACTATTCTATAAATGTCATAGACAAAACCTTGGAGACGCCCTAAGCTCCAAGTCCTTTCTATCGCCACCTAGTCCTTACTTGAAGAACCCATAGCACGCTTACCTGAAAATGGTTTAGTTTTGAAAAGCGAGGGTTAGACCAAAAGGTCCAGTGAATTCCCTCCGAAAACAACATATAACCAGTATAAAAACATTTATGGAAATATCATCGTAACCCTTAACATACATCAAGCATGGTACTACACTGTATATAGGATCACATAAACATACTGCGATCGGGATCCAAAGGACTACCCTCTCGCCCTCAACTGGAGCCTACGCAAACTCCCCTTCCCGGAGCTTACGCAGACCCCCCTTTCTACTCTAAATAGGAGGAAACGAATTCCAACCTACCAGTCTGTCATAACCATCCAAGGGATCATCAGACCCCGAGGATCTATCTCTGATCCTACAGTGTAGACCGACTCCACATAGCACGTCATTCATTTCGTAAAACATGCACCTTTAAAACCTTAGCAAATCGTCATTCTCAGTTCATCAAGTACAATACATTTTCTCAAGTAAAATAGGTATTTCATGGAAAACATGCGTAACGGTTATAAACATCTCATGCTCGTAAATGAAACCATAATCAGTCAAAATCATTTAACACTTTAAGTCGAAAAAGGGGTTTAGGGAACTCACCTGATTGCAAGCTCCTTCCTAACCTCGAGCCTTGTTCCGTTCGTACACCTAGTGAATTAATTGCATAAACTAATTAGATGCAACTTAGCTTCTGACCCTAAGTTCTCTTTTAAGTCCGATCTTAAGTTGATTGGATCACCAAATGACTTACGGTTAAGCAATCGCTAACTCAAGATTTAATCACAATCTAGTCCAATTAAACTAGTCCAAAAGAATAAAGAGAAGGGCCTCTTGGCCCAATCATCCTGTCGGTCCAACCAAACAGCCGGCCCAACTCTTCCCTTGGCCCCAAAACCTTCGGCCCAGGCGCTGGCTTGCTGGGCTTAAGCCCCGGTAACGGCTTTGCATCAGGAAATTGCGGGACTCTCCTATCGGTACTCAAACTATCGGTAATGGAGTGGAAGTCCCGGTGGTTTGAACTCCCGCAACCCAAGTCCCGGTGATTTGAACTCCCGTAACCCAAGTCCCGGTGGTTTGAACTCCCGCAACCCAAGTCCCGGTGGTTTGAACTCCCGCAACCCAAGTCCCGGTGGTCCTAAATCCCGCAAACTTGAGCCTGGTTCTACGATCAACAGCAAATAACTCGAACCCTTCCCAACGATTTCTTCCTAAACAGGATTACTCAAGAGGTTTTTATAGGCGTCCTTACTCACAAATATTTCTCATTATCTCCCAACGTGCTTTCATAAGAAACATTAACAGGGGCCTAACTTAACCAGCCATTTGAGACCTCAAATTGGAATTCACCCACTTGTTCTTAATTTAAACCATACAACTTGAATAGTGGAAAAGATGAATGGAATTTATTACCCAATGCTCATACAGTTATCAAACTACAAAAAGGAGGAAGTGGATTTCTTACCAGCTAGAAGTTTCTCTTGCAATTAATACTGATTTCTCCTATTTCTCGCTTCTCCTTCCTTTCAGCCGCCAACCAGTGCACAATGAATATTCCCCCTCCAACCCTAGGGATCTGAGTCTATTTATATTTCAGAAATTTTCAATTTAGTCCCTCAAATGAAACTTTGTTTTCTTTTAATTTGACCCCCAAACTCTAAACACTAACAGGATTTTGGGTTGTTACAACACTCCCCCCTTAAAAGAATTCCGTCCCCAGAATTCCTCATAGAAAGGGACGCGATTTACATGCCGACACCACAACTGACACATCCCCAAGGTAAAGCCGCCTTTGACTCAGTCAACCACTTCATAAAAAAATTTGAAACATGGAACATTGGATGCATTCCCTTTCGTTCTTACGATACCCTAATTCATAGGCTACTGTTCCCATTCGATCGGTCTTAACACTAGAAGATTAAATAAAGCTTCTCATGCATCAATGCTTCCTTTAAGGAAGAACCTGGTGAATTTCTCCGCTACAACACGAGATTCATTTACTAAGAAACATTCACTCACTTGACAACTTGGCACAAGGCCAACCCAGTACCTCCCGACAACTCATCCATGCGTATAACATTTCCTTTATCTCGGACCACATAGACCGTAGTTCGACAATTACCTCTCAAATCCTCACCACTTCACCACTCCATACTTATATGCAACTAAGAATAGGAACCTCCAACCCATTGCCGAAGTGTCCACCTACTCGAAATAAACTTGTCCTGAAACACAACCACTCCTCGCTGATTGCTACGTTCGTTCAATCATAAAAACATAGCTCCGGTTATCCTCGCCCAACTGGGAGGAGTAACCATGGTCACACCATACTATTCTCACTAGCTTATCACTCCACGACCAAATCGTTTAACCATTTCCCGCAAAGTCACTAACTTAACTCATTTAGTTGTCTCATCCACTTCTTCCCTGCACCTAAACATACACAATTTCCTTCCTCAATATTCTTTCCAACGGTTCGCACTCTTAACAATGATAATCTACACAATACTGTACCTTTTGGCAATACTGTCGAGTTTACTACTTCCAATTTACTCACTTGTTCCGACATACTATCTACACCTTCCCCACGTTAGCGTGGAGCACTGCTCACCAAACATTACTTGCCCCTTTCTCCCGACCTTTCCATACATTGATACCGCTTTCTCATTACTTACATAACCAAACAGTTGCACCAAGATCTTATCTTAAGGCATTCAACCAAGCCGTCTTGAAACAAGACCAGTGTTCGATGTCACTACACATTCTTAAATCTCCAACTTTTACCTTCTCAGACATTTCTTTCACACATAAGCAACAATTCACATTCTTTAAGGACTTCACATCTATCCCACCACATTTTGACTAACACAACCCTCATCCTCTTTAACTTCCAATGACCCCAAAGTATGATTCTTAGTAACGTCCTCTATTCACTCTAATAATCCACCCCCTTTGGATTCCCTATTACAAACGGATCTATTAACTCAGGAACACCCCGAAACTCGGGTTCCATAATTCTTTCGATTAACCACCATGATCATAAAATCAGACAGATATATATACCGTCATCTCGGATTTCTTACTTAGATTTACCTTAAATAATTCTTTAACAATCAGTGTGTTAATCCCAATAACACTTCCCCACGGATTGTAACACATCCTGTAATAACAAATGAATGTCATTACTTAACAAGTCTATAAAAATTTTAATCAACCAACCCAAGGCTTATACCTCTATCATGACCTTTCAATTCAACTAATGATCATACTACCACTCCGACCCACAATCATCATCATGTCATTCCTTAAACATAACCAACATTTCCAACTATTTCCTTCTAGGATCATTCCCTCATGCATAAGGAACAATTTTCATTCTTTAACGACTTCTCATCTACTATACTACAGCTTGACTAATCTATTCATCATCTTATTTAACTTACTCTGCCTTCAAGAATATACTTAAACACATACATAACCACAAAGCTTGGTCTCACAGCTGGGAAATAACCCAATTCTGCCCCGACATTCCATTCCGATACAGTCAAAACACACACCAACTTACAAACCACGTACTTCAACAACTGGGATTGCAAAACGTACACCCTACCCGAAATCCCAAAAGGACTTCCTTCTAATCCTTCATCTTTCTAACATCGCCTTACTACATCACCGACTGACACAGATATCTTGGCAATTGCAGCTACTATTCGTTCGTACATTCACCCCTTCCTTCACATTCTCCCGTATACTACAAACGAGTCTTTCTCGCTACTTAGTTCTCTCCCAACTTGTTGAACTATGGCTCATGAGTTCACACTTAGCTCAAACACAAACATCCTAGCTAGCTTTTTATGATCCGAGTCCTTTCTTAGACACGACACATTTTCTTACTGACTGGAATAGTCTACACTCACTCCGCTTGTGTTACACACCTGGTCCTTCTACGGGCCCTCCTCACCTCTACAAGATATTCTATCAACTTACTAATTTAACACCTCTACTAATTTAACACTTCTACAAGTGTTACAACAACAACACCGTTGCCGACTTCAACTTACACTCATCTGGTTGAGTCTTCGGCCTCGGCCAACAAACACCGTTGCCGACTTCAACAACAAAAGACACTCTTAACTACTTCCTTATCCTATCCTTTAACATGAGTTCCTTACGGGACCCATTCCTCCCTACACATCATAGTTAACTTTATAATCCGTCGTCCTTATTTCGAAACTTATTCATGTAACATCAACATTACAAGCTCACCTCGAAACTCATATTCCTATGCCATAGACATTTCATTCTTCCTCACCACACTACTCATAACGAGTTGCTAAAACCATCACCTTGAAGGCTTCAAGTCCTTCCTCCGGTCACACCCGTCCCTTGACAAATGTACCTCCGATTACCGAACCCGGGTGCAAGCCCTCATACAACCGATACTATAATCCACTACTGACTCTACCACGGTTCACCTTTCCTCTTGAACACAAATACTAAAACTACATACGTTCTCCCTTGACTTGATCAACTCCTCTCCGCTCTCGGAATTCTTCCTTAGCTTAAGACGTAATACTCTACTGCCTAGTGGGTTCATAGCCTTCATGCATGAGAATACAATAAATAAATCCTTTTACACATTTTATCATTTTAAATAAACAACGTTTGGAAAACACTTGGGTACACATGACCCCATCACTCTTATAACTCCAACGCCCTGCACAACGATTCGAGAATCGTTTGCATACATCTTTCCGTAAACCTTAATCTTACTCAATTCCGAACGATGTTATTACGACAGTAATACGTTGAATGAAAATCCTTCCATACGACACAATTTCGAAATAAATTATTGACACCAAGTAAACCGGTCGATTCTCACATTCTTTTATATGATATCAATCGGTTAAAATTCATTTGATTGTAAAAGTTTTGCTGGCACACGTCTTCTCGACCTTTTGTAATAATTTAACTTATCATGAAAAGTGTGAAATACTTTGAAATCGTTAGGCTCAAAATTTTGTAACACCCCAAAACAGGGGTTAACAAAAACTTCCATAAAACGGAAGAGTGGTACACATTACTAAAGTAAAAGTATACCTAATTAACATTACATAATCATCAATACAAGGATTTAGTTAATTATAACTACTACTGGACCACTAGCTTATTTGATCACTACTATAGCAATCAAATATCAAGAGAATGCCGGAAAGTTCTATCATCAATCTTCCAATCTTTATCTCTCTAACAATGATCCCATGCTCACAACCCCGTTCTAGACCTTCTTGTCCGGAACCACTAAAATCTGTAATACATAAAACACATGACAAGTGTTAGGCTTTTAAAGCCTAAGTGAGATTTACACATAGCACATAGAGCATAATCATAGCATGTAGGAATAACAATTCGATACATTCACAAATTAGATTCCATGGAGAAGACCCATATCGCTACCCAGTTACATCATAATTGAAGATATACCTTGATCGATACCCCACGGTATTGTCACAAGGCACAACACAACGGAAAACCCCACGGTATCCGAAGGTATGAGTCAATTACACTTACCCCACGGTGTGTAAGAATATATCCTCCAATGCCTACTAGGTGCTCCTCCAATTATGTGAATACCAAATATGTTAATCCAAATAACATTCAAGTACATTCAACACATAACAATGGTCCAACCATTTAACATGATCAATACTACTTCCATGTAGTTCATATACATCCATATGTAATAAATCATATTCTAAATAATATCAAGCATATTTAGCACTTTAACAATGGTCCAACCATTTATCATAAACAATACTACTTCCATGTAGTTTACATACATCCACATGTATTAAATCACTTTCTATATGATTTCAATAATAAACCACCATGTTTACAATTCAAGAATAAGTCCATTTTGACCATTAAGCCATCAATTCATCATTAAGACATCTATTAAGCCATCATCTCAATATCACATACCATTGATATATAATCATAGTCAAACCTTTAACACTAACATTTATCATGGCATTCTAAGTAATAAAACACAATTAATCCACCATAACTTACTTGAGCTCTTCTTGTTTCCCTCTTAACCATTAAGAGCTTATAAATCAAGATTTCTCATTAACAACTTCCAAAATCAAGATAAAGAATGGTAGATAAGTATAATACAATCAATTAGATACAAGTTACTCACCTCAAATCTTCAATTGAATTAACCCTATCTTGAGGATTTGAGCTTAATTTCTCCAACAAGAAGATGAATGATGCAAAGCCCTAATTGAAATTTAATTGATAAGATTCATGTAACACTTACTTGAATTGGATTAAGATTAAGAGATGTAGTTTTACCTTAGGTTTAAATGGAGAATCGTTTGCAAAATGAAGAGCAGAGCAACTTATCAGTTTTGAGAGTTCTAAGTTAATGAATGAATGACTAAGGGTAAAGAGGTGGGTTTAACCCCCTTTTGGCACGCCAGGTGCTCGGCGCCGATCACCCGCGCCGATGCATCGGCGCCAAACCATCGGCGCCGGGTTCTGTTTGCTACACTTCTCAACTTCCACTGATTTAGCCGTAACTTCTTCGTTAGAACTCCGTTTTTGCTCCGGAAAGAACCGTTGGACTCGTATTCAAATTACCCATCCAACTAATCCATAAAATCTATATTTAACTCTATCATCTAATTTTCATTAATTTCCTTAAGGAATAAACTTACGAATTTCTATCGGAAGTTCTCAAATAACAAGTAACAATCACGTAAATTACTTAGGAATTCAATTATAATCTAAGAAGTCAAAATATAAAGAAATAATAGGACTATTATTACTCACAAGGATTTTCCGGGTGTTACAATTCTCCCAACCTTAAAACGATTTCGTCCTCGAAATCTATATCCTTTACAACCAAAAGTCAACCGACTTACTGTCGACCAATATTCAACAATTCCTAACGGGAATCTAAGTTCCATCCACACGGTCTATGAAGACAATTCCTCGAACAATAGAGAAACTCCCAATCATACGACTTCAGTCGTCTCCTAACCTTAAAATGTTCTATACATCTTGATTTCAGTTTCAAACTCTAAATCAATTTAAGGTTCAATTAATACAGAGACCAACCGAATCTCTAATTTCAATTGTCCCTATTGTTAACGGACATCCACATCCAAAGAGCTCTAATAGACTCCAAAATCCATCTTAATATTTAATCATCAAACGGACAGGTTCAATAACCATACACAAAGATTAGTTCCCTAAAACCACTCATCACAAATGAGTATCTTAAGGTTACTACTACCATAACCATCATTCTTTTTAAATTCGGCTACAATTCCCCGATTACACTAAAGGTGTTTGGCCTTAAATCCAAAAGTTGACACCTAATTATCACCAACCTTTGCACTCCAACCAAACCCACACATGAGTTCCCTTCACAAATAAAAATCTAGAAGGAACAAGGATTCGTCTTTCATATTTCCTGAACCTTACTTCTTTCCTCATTATCCGCTCCCCAACTTAGATTTGTAAGCCTCCTTAAAGTAACCGTTTATCATTAAACCTTTATCCGACTATTGCTTGGTCTTCAATACCGTCATCATTTACGTCTCAATCTCCAGGTCTCAAAATAACATTAACGTATACCGCTTGAAAATCTATACTCACTTTAAATTGAGCATACTTACCACTTTTGAATACTTCTATATCTACGGCACCCATCTCTACATCTATGACCCATACGTTTCTTCAGTAAAAAGTACTACCACTTCCTCACATCAATATCGCACTACGCGAACACATTGCAACCAAGCACTAAAATATTATATAACAAAGGTGATATTTCCATTGAATCTGTAGTATAACTACATTCTTAGGTCCGACCTTTCTATCATTACTTCCTACGTTAGCATGAAGTACTATCCTTCAATCATTATTTGTCTCTTTCTCCCAACTTTTCCACATACTGATAACACTTTCTCATCTTTATTAAACTTCCTATGATTCAAAATCATAAACTTATTTAACGAATCATACAACCAAAATCACTTTGGATAAACTCACACTACCGCTCGACATTCTATTCCAATAATAGCCAAATCACTACACCATCTTACAACCACAATTTCCAATAGTTTTATTGACAACTAGTACTGTTCATCTGGAATCCCTGAAAAGACTTTCATCTAATGTTCCCTCTTTATAACTTCTTATTACTATTTGACACATTCATCTTGACAATTAATGCCACTACTCTTTCGTACATTCTCCACCCATAACATCTCACAGCAGACCAGATCCCTCATGGTCATTCATACACAATTCAAATTTACCTTCATGTTCTCCCGCACGATTAACCGAATCTATTTCATTACTTTATTCCTCCCCAACTTTAGTTTGAACTATAACTCACGAGTTTCTAATTAACTTAAACTTACTCACTTCTTACTAATTCTTTGTGACTCCAAACCGTTATGTATACAATGCACACTCCACCACAAATCGACATAGTCCATACCCTTACCATGTTCGTGCCTAATTCTTCATTCTATATAAACCATCCACATCATAAGTAGAATGTTCATTTACAACAATAGTCTTTTACTATCCTAACACCCCCCCCCCCACAAGGTGATCCTTCAACGTTTAATCTTCCGATTCTGACTTAACATTCATACATGATCTCAAAATAAAACTCAATGTGTTCACATTATGTAAACTTTAATTATAATACAATTCATGTAATCCCAACCCCCAAGCCTATGTCAAGTTAATTAAACCGACGAATACCCTTAAGATTCAACCGAGTCTAAAACCAAGCCATCCGCTCAAAGGGTCTATTGATCATTTATCAATTATCAACTCATGAAATTTAAAATACATCTAATCCCACATCATGCAACACACGCCCCGAGACATGATGATCTCACGACCCCTTCATTGCTACTTTCCCAATGAAGTCAATTCATATATGTATCTATATGTACACGTATGTACAACTCTATATACTCCACAATATAAATATATATATATTATTTTGCCAAAGTTCATTAGCCCCAAAAAGGTACTAAGAATACAAGATCAACAAACTGTTCTTACACCTAAGACCAATAGTTAAGCCGACCCTTACAAAAATGCGATTAAGCATATAACACACCATAACTATTGCACACTCACAATAGACTTCTAAAAGCATATTTTGACCACCTAAATTTCACTTCTGTAATAATTTAACCAAAACCTCTTCTACTCGTGATTTATTCGCCAATCACTCAAAATCCCACATGGGGTGTTTCACAAGATGTGTATTGTCCGCTCTGCGCATACCCTCTGCATAATAGCATGCCGGTACCGCTCATGGTTTTGTTTCTGCCCGCACATGCATACGCGGGACGCACCCAGACCGCACCCTGTGACAGACAAAAGGCCTTATACATCTTACACAACTGCCGACTTTAATGTCTATAGTCGACCTATCGATACTTCTTTAATCTATTCATTAACAAGGACTGAGCCTAATCCTTTCAACATAACATAATACAATTTACATCTCATCGTCTTCATTTCAAACTTATTCGTGCAATACTAATATCACAAGATCACCATAAATTCTTATTTAACGTCGAGGGTATTTCCTTTCTGTATCATCACACTACTCATAGCAATTTGCTAATTCCATCACCTTGATGACTACTAATCCTTCCTCCGGACACAACCGTCCCTTGTCAACTGTATTTCTAGTTACCAAACAAGGGTATAGACTTTCTTACAACCAACACTAGAGTCCACTTTCAACTCTCCATGATTTATCTAACACCACTCCATTCTCAGAGTTCTTTCTTAGCTTATAGCAATATTTTACGACTTAGTTCATTCATAGCCTTCATGCATAACAATGTATTAAACATAATATTTCGCACATTTCCTCCTTTTAAAGAACAACACTTGGAGCAACTTGGGTACGCATGACCCCAAAACTCTTATAACTTCAGTGTATTGTACAATGATCACGAGAATCACTTGCATACTACTTTTCCGAAAAACTTAATCTTTTGCAACCAACACGATGTTGTTATGACCGTAGAATATTTAATAAAAAAAATATTTTCATACAACAAAAGTTGAAAGAAATTACCGACACGAAGTAAGCTAGTCGGTTCTCACACTCATTTATATTTAACTTTTCTTGTAAAGTAAAAAGTATTTTGCAAATTGCTAAACTCAAAATTTCACTGTACGACATAGATGGTATTGCCTTTTTTTTCTTCTAAATACTCACGTGCACATACTGACTCATCATCGACTAAATTGCTATTTATGCGTTTGTTTTGAAATCACGAAAACCCATGTAACACACACTCAAAGACACCATGCATAAAACTCTACTTGCAATTAAAGGCTATTCACTCAAACAAGATCTATCATTTAACTCACGCAACTTATCATTGACGCTCTATTTCCAACCAGTGGTTACCCTCTCAACCTTCTAACACTTGTTATACATGCCTTCCAAGGCTCACTTACTCAACGAGGTCAATCGTCTTACTTAAGTAACTTATCATTTACATTTTACCTCCGACCGATGGTCGTCCTTTCGGCCTTATGACGTTTGCTATACATGCATTCCACTATTCACACATCAACCATGTCATACTATTTTCGTCTTGGTCAACCAATTCATATTCTATTTCTACGCGCATCAACCATCGATTAAAGGTTACCTTGGCGGACGTTCATGAGTCCCACCAATTTCTAGGTTGTCCTTCCAACCCCCAAATCATTTACCGATCTGTCCTCCAAAGGATTTGGTGGCATAATCACCATCGTTCTACTATAACCTAAAGGGATAATCATAAGAAAATAGTTATGCATATACCCTTATACAAAACGTACTTTACCGATCGTTAGTCACCGTAACAATTTTAGAAATAAGCATGCTCGCGTAATAATATATTCATAATAACAGTAGCTAATTGAAATTGTGAACATATCATACATGAGAATCCTTGTTACTATCATCACAGTACTAATTTCACGTATTTCCGTTGACTCTAAGACTATCCCGTCCTAGTATTTCTACCCAAATCTCACAAGTCATAACTTATTTCATCTCAGCTTAAGTCTAAGTATCTCATTAGCATACTTAGTTCACTTAAACTATTGCTCTGATACCAACTTGTAACACCCCAAAACAGGGGTTAACAAAAACTTCCATAAAACGGAAGAGTGGTACACATTACTAAAGTAAAAGTATACCTAATTAACATTACATAATCATCAATACAAGGATTTAGTTAATTATAACTACTATTGGACCACTAGCTTATTTGATCACTACTATAGCAATCAAATATCAAGAGAATGCCGGAAAGTTCTATCATCAATCTTCCAATCTTTATCTCTCTAACAATGATCCCATGCTCACAACCCCGTTCTAGACCTTCTTGTCCGGAACCACTAAAATCTGTAATACATAAAACACATGACAAGTGTTAGGCTTTTAAAGCCTAAGTGAGATTTACACATAGCACATAGAGCATAATCATAGCATGTAGGAATAACAATTCGATACATTCACAAATTAGATTCCATGGAGAAGACCCATATCGCTACCCAGTTACATCATAATTGAAGATATACCTTGATCGATACCCCACGGTATTGTCACAAGGCACAACACAACGGAAAACCCCACGGTATCCGAAGGTATGAGTCAATTACACTTACCCCACGGTGTGTAAGAATATATCCTCCAATGCCTACTAGGTGCTCCTCCAATTATGTGAATACCAAATATGTTAATCCAAATAACATTCAAGTACATTCAACACATAACAATGGTCCAACCATTTAACATGATCAATACTACTTCCATGTAGTTCATATACATCCATATGTAATAAATCATATTCTAAATAATATCAAGCATATTTAGCACTTTAACAATGGTCCAACCATTTATCATAAACAATACTACTTCCATGTAGTTTACATACATCCACATGTATTAAATCACTTTCTATATGATTTCAATAATAAACCACCATGTTTACAATTCAAGAATAAGTCCATTTTGACCATTAAGCCATCAATTCATCATTAAGACATCTATTAAGCCATCATCTCAATATCACATACCATTGATATATAATCATAGTCAAACCTTTAACACTAACATTTATCATGGCATTCTAAGTAATAAAACACAATTAATCCACCATAACTTACTTGAACTCTTCTTGTTTCCCTCTTAACCATTAAGAGCTTATAAATCAAGATTTCTCATTAACAACTTCCAAAATCAAGATAAAGAATGGTAGATAAGTATAATACAATCAATTAGATACAAGTTACTCACCTCAAATCTTCAATTGAATTAACCCTATCTTGAGGATTTGAGCTTAATTTCTCCAACAAGAAGATGAATGATGCAAAGCCCTAATTGAAATTTAATTGATAAGATTCATGTAACACTTACTTGAATTGGATTAAGATTAAGAGATGTAGTTTTACCTTAGGTTTAGATGGAGAATCGTTTGCAAAATGAAGAGCAGAGCAACTTATCAGTTTTGAGAGTTCTAAGTTAATGAATGAATGACTAAGGGTAAAGAGGTGGGTTTAACCCCCTTTTGGCACGTCAGGTGCTCGGCGCCGATCACCCGCGCCGATGCATCGGCGCCAAACCATCGGCGCCGGGTTCTGTTTGCTACACTTCTCAACTTCCACTGATTTAGCCGTAACTTCTTCGTTAGAACTCCGTTTTTGCTCCGGAAAGAACCGTTGGACTCGTATTCAAATTACCCATCCAACTAATCCATAAAATCTATATTTAACTCTATCATCTAATTTTCATTAATTTCCTTAAGGAATAAACTTACGAATTTCTATCGGAAGTTCTCAAATAACAAGTAACAATCACGTAAATTACTTAGGAATTCAATTATAATCTAAGAAGTCAAAATATAAAGAAATAATAGGACTATTATTACTCACAAGGATTTTCCGGGTGTTACAAATTTCATTGTGCAATGTGAATGAAATTACCTTTTTTTTAAACATACGCTTGCACATTCCGACTCCTTTTCGATCAAAATTGATATTTACCCATTTAATTTAAATCGTGAAAATTTTCATGTTATATTTAAGAAAGCTATGCATGAAACTCTACTTGCAATTGAAGGCTATTCACCCTAGCAAGGTCAACCGCTTTACCCACGCAACTTATCTTTGACATTCTGCCTACGACCAATGGTCGTCCTCTCGGTCATGTAACAACTCGCTGCACAAGCGTTCTACATCTCTCTTACTCAATCATTTCATACTACTTTCGTTTTGATCAACTATCTCACTTTCTACTTCTACATGCTTTCAATTCAATATAGGTATCTTATTTCATTTATTCTGCCACTGAAAGGCTTGACTAAGAAATCAGGGCTCCATTGACACTTTCAAGGTTTTGCCACTGTTCTATCTTACCATCCCAACTGATCTATCTCATGATTTCCATAACTAGGACTCTCTTGAAACTGGAGTCTTACCCAAACTCAAACACCCATCCTCCCCGAATCCACGAAGAGCTACCTCTAGACGACTCATAACATTCTTCACAACGTTTCTCCTCTACGATGTCCACATACCCCACATCATAATGACTCTTACACGACACTTCCCCAAGCAAAGGAGCTCGGTCTATCCCTCAGGGATCTTGCTGACCTATTCCTCCACGTTCTCCCAGCCATAGCGCTAAACTGAAAGAAATCGATAGTTAATCTTTGCTAGATGTGACACAACAATTTTGCTATAAGTAAGGTATTGTAAGCACGCACATGTACCTGTAAGTTCATAATTACACTGGCCAGGTGTAATCCCAAACTTACCTTACACGTTTGTCCTTGGCACCTTATTCCTAAGCGCATTTATAGTGATCGTTCCTATAGGAAATCCTATGTCTCGGCTGTGTTCCTCATCTTACAGTTTAAGTTTAGGCCCGAATGGTCACCTAAATCCCTTAAACTAAGGCTCTGATACCATTTGTAACGTCCCAATTTCAACATCAAGAAATACCATAGATTAGGCATTCGAATTACATAAAACCTTGTCTTTACATCAACAATAATTTATACTAATCAAAATTTACAGCGGAAGTCTTTAAAATCCACAGCCGAGAACTATTCTATAAATGTCATAGACAAAACCTTGGAGACGCCCTAAGCTCCAAGTCCTTTTTATCGCCACCTAGTCCTTACTTGAAGAACCCATAGCACGTTTACCTGAAAATGGTTTAGTTTTGAAAAGCGAGGGTTACACCAAAAGGTCCAGTGAATTCCCTCCGAAAACAACATATAACCAGTATAAAAACATTTATGGAAATATCATCATAACCCTTAACATACATCAAGCATGGTACTACATTGTATATAGGATCACATAAACATACCGCGGTCGGGATCCAAAGGACTACCCTCTCGCCCTCAACTGGAGCCTACGCAAACTCCCCTTCCCGGAGCTTACGCAGACCCCCCTTTCTACTCGAAATAGGAGGAAACGAATTCCAACCTACCAGTCTGTCATAACCATCCAAGGGATCATCAGACCCCGAGGATCTATCTCTGATCCTACAGTGTAGACCGACTCCACATAGCACGTCATTCATTTCGTAAAACATGCACCTTTAAAACCTTAGCAAATCGTCATTCTCAGTTCATCAAGTACAATACATTTTCTCACGTAAAATAGGTATTTCATGGAAAACATGTGTAACGGTTATAAACATCTCATGCTCGTAAATGAAACCATAATCAGTCAAAATCATTTAACACTTTAAGTCGAAAAAGGGGTTTAGGGAACTCACCTGATTGCAAGCTCTTTCCTAACCTCGAGCCTTGTTCCGTTCGTACACCTAGTGAATTAATTGCATAAACTAATTAGATGCAACTTAGCTTCTGACCCTAAGTTCTCTTTTAAGTCCGATCTTAAGTTGATTGGATCACCAATCGACTTACGGTTAAGCAATCGCTAACTCAAGATTTAATCACAATCTAGTCCAATTAAACTAGTCCAAAAGAATAAAGAGAAGGGCATCTTGGCCCAATCATCCTGTCGGTCCAACCAAACAGTCGGCCCAACTCTTCCCTTGGCCCCAAAACCTTCGGCCCAGGCGCTGGCTTGCTGGGCTTAAGCCCCGGTAACGGCTTTGCATCAGGAAATTGTGGGACTCTCCTATCGGTACTCAAACTATCGGTAATGGAGTGGAAGTCCCGGTGGTTTGAACTCCCGCAACCCAAGTCCCGGTGGTTTGAACTCCCGCAACCCAAGTCCCGGTGGTTTGAACTCCCGCAACCCAAGTCCCGGTGGTTTGAACTCCCGCAACCCAAGTCCCGGTGGTTTGAACTCCCGCAACCCAAGTCCTGGTGGTCCTAAATCCCGCAAACTTGAGCCTGGTTCTACGATCAACAGCAAATAACTCGAACCCTTCCCAACGATTTCTTCCTAAACAAGATTACTCAAGATGTTTTTATAGGCGTCCTTACTCACAAATATTTCTCATTATCTCCCAACGTGCTTTCACAAGAAACATTAACAGGGGCCTAACTTAACCAGCCATTTGAGACCTCAAATTGGAATTCACCCACTTGTTCTTAATTTAAACCATACGACTTGAATAGTGGAAAAGATGAATGGAATTTATTACCCAATGCTCATACAGTTATCAAACTACAAAAAGGAGGAAGTGGATTTCTTACCAGCTAGAAGTTTCTCTTGCAATTAATACTGATTTCTCCTCTTTCTCGCTTCTCCTTCCTTTCAGCCGCCAACCAGTGCACAATGAATATTCCCCCTCCAACCCTAGGGATCTGAGTCTATTTATATTTCAGAAATTTTCAATTTAGTCCCTCAAATGAAACTTTGTTTTCTTTTAATTTGACCCACAAACTCTAAACACTAACAGGATTTTGGGTTGTTACATACAATCGAGCACTTAGCTCACCTTCTATTCTCATATATAATTAATCGAGTTTATTTCACTACTTTATTTCTCCCCAACTTTAGTTGAACCATAACTCACGAGTTTCTAATTAACTCATACCTACTCATTCCTTGCTAACTCTTTGTGATTTCAAACTTTTACATAAACATGACATATTCCATCACAGATCAACACAATCTATGTACTCCTTTTGTTCGTGTCAAATACTTCATTCCTTACGAACCATCAACTTCGTAAATAAAATGATTATTTAAAACAACAGTCTTTCAATATCCTAACACCTTTGCAAGGTGGTCCTTCAACTCTTAAATATTTTGATTCAAGACTTCAGCCTCATACACCTTACACAGCTACCGACGTTAATCGTCAATAGTCAACCTGTTGATAAGTGCGCATGGGTTCTTCCTTAACTTATTCTTCAACAAGAATTCCTAACTATACCTACTCCTTCCAACATATCATAATCCAATTCACATTATCCAATATACGGAATTTCATAGAAGATTCCGTCATTACTAAATCAGAAGTACCAACACTCACCTTATCAAGAGTTCGAAGCCACACACAAGTAAACGACACAAACGAATACAACCGGCCATAACGCCACAACCGAATACCACCCAAGCCATACTTCACCAACAAGTAAACAAGTCTATAATATACACACATCGATGTAACTTACACAATTGTATGCATATAAGACTACCTACGATGATTAAGGACCCTAAACGACCCGTCGGCACCCCCGAATCGCAACCGGGCTAGAAACCGAACAACCGACGTTAATCACAAAACTTAGGGTTTGTAATTGGCACATAAAAACATGTTCAAAGTGTTCAAATGCTATTTTACACTCAAAATGAGTACCCATACCCCTATATTTCGCTTTGAAACGACATAAATACGTAACAAACAAAATCTGAAAATTCTGAAACAGTGACCTGCGCGGCTTGTCCCGCGACTTGAGGTCGCCCAGGAAGTCGCGCAAGTCTCTGGACAGCTCCTTTCCATCTACAACAGCCCCCGTTCAGCCCATTGACACCCCGACTCAAAACCAACTCGAATCCAAGTCATTTTGGATCATTTCTATGGAAGTTTAGCATGTAAATGAGGTTCTAAACATGGATAAACTAACCGATACTTTTTCCAATAATATGAGTAACATCCAATCCCTTAATCGACCATTAAGATACATGATCAAGGATAGTCATAGTAAAACATATAACCATCATAAACAAGTATGCTTATGTAACAATATATTCATAATGACAGTAGCTAATTGAAATTATGAACATACTATACACGAGAATCCTCGTTACCATCATCACAGTTTTAATTCACACATTTTTTTTTTCTTTCGTTAACTCTAAGACCATCCCGGGCTTTGGGCAGGCCCGGGTCGGGCCGGGCCGGGCTTGGTGATCACGGGTTGGGCCTGATCAGGCTTTTCAAAAGACCGGGCCTAAGGGGTCGGGCCGGGACCGGGCCCAAAACCGGGCCTAAATCGGGCCTTGTGAAAAAATGTATTTTTTGCGTTTTTAATAAATATTATTCGTATCCACCATAAAATACTTAATTGGGTCACTCAAACATACTTAAAAATACATTATATTAGAATTTCATATATAAAGAAAAATACGTTCTATTAATTTTATATAAATTATAAGGAAAATTACAATTAAAGAAGTACATTTATTGAATTATAAAGAAAAATACTCTTAAATCTTAATCCTCGTACTCGTATGGTGGATAGTATGCAAGAGTTCCGGTCGTTTGAAGTCTAGTAAGAGTCGTAGGATCATCGAGTTCATCAACATCGAGTTGTTCTTCAGGGTCGATCTCGTCGTCGTCGTAACGTGATACATTACTTTCACAATCGGTACTTGGCGGGGTACTTAGTTCGGCACCTTCGTTTTCTTCAATATTTTCTTCCACTCCATCAAGCTCCGTCTCTAGGCTCGTTCGGTCTTGAATTCTTTCAAGACTATCCAAGTAGTCCTTCAAACAAATGCAAGCTTCTACTGACTCCGGGGTTAATCTTGTCCGACGGGCCGAAATGATCCTGCCACTAAGAGAAAAAACGGACTCTGAAGCTACGGTAGTAGCTTGGACTGTTAGTATATGTAACACCCTAAAAACAGGGATACTTTAAACCTCAAATTATAACAAGATTTAACCATAAACTTTCTAAACTTTATACATAAGCAAAGATTCAACCTTGAGGATCATATTTACATATATAGAATTCTTCAAATAACCTATTAATCTAATCATGTCACTATAATCAGATTAACTAGGTTATCTAAGTGATCTATCCAAAACCTCAGTATTCAAAACTTTTTTGCTAATCCAAAAGCTCTCGTCCCACATCCCTTTATCTTTCCGAACTAGTACCTGGTAAGAAAACATCATTTGAAACGATTAGGCTAATGCCTAGTGAGAACATTCAGTTTCAAAAATAATATTTAATCAAATTAATGTAAACAAGGCATAACCAACCTGGTTTACCCTTTTTCTTACCACCATGTGAAACCATCCTTTACCACGGGTTAAACCCGGTTCCATGACTACGATCTGACATTACATCAATCATTTTGCATGGTCCAGAGGCACACTACGAATCCTCACAGATTCTAGATAATTGCTCTAATCCAATAAATCGCAATAACACATGCCCATTTATTGGAAAGGAAGTAGAGATTACAATTACTTATGTCAATCCCTTTTCTTCCTTAGAAATCGGGAATTACGTATATTCCACAATTTCTCACACACATCAGAATAATGATTAACCTTCATCTATTCCACGTGTACATAACCACTAGTGCCTATGGATCCATATCACCTATTTGTACTCATACAAGTATCTACTCAATATAAATTCCTTATAACAACCGTATAAGCGAATTATATTTATACCTCATAAATTCCTTATAGCAATCGTATAAACGAATTATTTATATCACATAGATTCCTCATAGCAACCATATGAGCGAATCTCCGTTATAATTCCTTTATATCATTTATTATAAGCAAATCACATTTAATATGTCAATTTCTTATAATGGAAGTCTAACCATCCATATTATCACTTACGGTCTTTGATATAAATATTGTTGTAATTTCACTTGTTGTAACGTCCCAAAAATTACAAGGAATTTAAAATTTTAAAACATGCATTTCATTATAAAACAATCACAATTTAATAATTCGTAACTCAAATGAAGTTAACGTCGTTAACTCGTACAGTCAATAAAGTTTATGCAGCGGAAATTTCATAAAATAAAATCCAAAGGTTTGAAAGTGAAACTTAAACAATTCTTGACACTCCGCGCCTAGTGTGTGTACCGTCAAGCTCGACTGTCGCTCGCACCTGAAATCACAACATATTGGGAAAAGGGTAAGCTAAACGCTTAGTGAATCCTATCACACACGCAGGTAGCAACCCCACGTATATCGCCCCTACTCGCCAGTAGGCAACATCACCATCACCACGGATATAAATCCACATAACAATTAACGTATAAATACGAACCTCGGTCCCACCGAGCACACCAAAAATATATCGATACAAGCTCAGTCCCACCGAGCCCTCGGTCCCACCGAGTAAAGACATTGATACAAGCTCAGTCCCACCGAGCCCTCGGCCCCACCGAGTAAAGATAATACAATTGTACTAGCTCAGTCCCACCGAGCCCTCGGTCCCACCGAGCCCCCCAGTCCCACTGAGGTGTACACAAGCATACATAATTCACATACACATTCAACAGATCACAGCTAGATATCACATCCCAACTAATTCACGTAAACACGTAATAACACATAATAACACGTAACACAAAATAACGATATGCATGAAATTCCTAACTACGCGGTGAGAGAACTCACCTCAAAGCAAAGCGACGCGCTCCCGAGCCGCAACACCAGCACGTCAACCTTCCTCACTTTTTCCCACCTAATTACGCACTAGAAACGTCAACGGAAGGTCCCAACTCACGACACTTTTACTAGTTTAACGAAACTAAAATTCCAGCTTTTATACTAAAAACGCAGGTCTGTTCGGGACCCATTTTACCCCTGCTAAACTGATCAAACCAAAAATCTAATTCGACATTATGGAAGTTCAATGTCTTACGGTTCCAGGGACGTATCGCACGCGTCCTAACGATATTCCTAGCACTCTATATGAATTTTACAAAAACACCTCTCAGAGCAGCTAAAACAGGACCTGTCCGTATAAAATGGCAATTTGACACTAGTTATCGCCCGAACTGGTTTTTCCACAAAACATATAAAAGTTACTAGACTCAGAATGGGAACTTTTGGCACCAGTTTCATCCCAATCAGACATTCCTAACAGAATATATAGCTTTGACAAAACAGGGCAGAAACTGCACGATTTACATAAAATGATAACTTTTGAACTTGAACCCAATAAGTTATCTTAATCCAAACAGACCCACGAAGAAACATGACTTACTGAATTAGGGTTAACATGGGCTGAACAAAACCATGCACCACCCACTGCCGCCTCCGGCGGTGGTGGTGGCTGGCGGTATTCTCGCGACGAACAAAACGAAAAGACACGGAAAGGAAAACGAACGATTACCTCGCTGCAACTCCTCCTTCTTCTCTATTCCGGTAGCAAGCAGTGGCATTCCTCTCCTTCCCGGCGTCTCTCACTCTCCGGCGAACACTCTCCCTCTCTCTCCTCTCGCCGGCGACTACACTCCCTTTCCCTCTCGATTTCTTTCTCTCTAGCTTTCTTCTTGGCCGAACACACAACAAGGGGGGGATGGAGAAAGGTTTTTGGGAGTTTCTAGCATGAAACCGAAGGGGGAAGAGGAAGGGAGGGTCTCTTGGCTGATCCCTTGCCAAACTTTGGTGAAATGCCCCAATTAGCCCCTCAACTTTCCTTTCCTTGCAAAAACCCAAAAAGGTTGACTCATTTAACTTTTTGGTCCGATTCGACTAACCCCGCTAATGGAAACCACATTAAATCCAACTTAAAAGAAAAGAATTAATAAAAGAAATTACATACCGGGGTACGAGCTTTACAACTCTCCCCCACTTGGATTAGACTTCGTCCTCGAAGTCTAGACCGGCGAATAACTCGGACTAGTTCTCGAATACTTTTCTTACTAACAAAACTCCTTCAAGGACACCGAAATTATGATCGAAAGAACACTCCAACAACTGGATTCATTCCTAGTCAAACGACTTCGGTTGACTCCCATCCTTAGATGTTCCACACATCCCGATTTAACTTTCAAGCTCTAACCATTCTAAAGGTGCTCACCAATATACCCTACCGGATACTCGAATCCGATCATTCCTACCATTACTGCCGATTAACTTCCACGAGTTCTAATAGACTCCCAAAATTTATTTCACACGGGTCATCAAACCAGTAAACTTATAATCATCCAAGAAGGTCATTCCACCATACCCATTCATCACAATTAAGCATCTCGGGGTCACTACTACCATTAAAATCAGCTACAAATCTCCGATTACACTTAAGGTGTTTGGCCTCAAGCCCAAAGGTCGACACCTAAATATACTAGTTACCTCAAAAATTCTACGCATTTATCCTCTTTAATACAAAGGCATCATTCCCTAACCTATGCTATTCGGCCTACAATACCCACACGCGTGGAATACCCAACCTTCCACCATCGACGTATCTTCCACACTCGCTCTACGAAGCCTAGTTACACCCCAACGCCTACCTCTCAGGTACGTCTCAAGTCCCGGCACATCGGAGCTACCTCTCAGGTAAGTGCCCAAGACTGTATCCTCTTAGTGCCTACTGGAAAGTCAAGGTCATAACACATGAATACCGGAGTCCCACCCCGAGATACCCAACCGACCACTAAAACCGAGCAATTGACCCATGACTATCACGGACAAAATTCGGAATTTCCCCCGAAACTCTCTCGCGTTTGGCATTTTCCTCCAAAACTGCCACCTCCTGAGCACTACCTATTGACTCGAGAAGAGGTGCAACCACTGTTAACCGTTGACACAAGCCCCGCAGTGGCTCACCATCCAGATGTCGACTAAGTGCGTCCATAACAACATCCGCTTTACCGGGGTGATAAAGTATCTCACCATCATAATCCTTGACCACGTCAAGCCACCTCCTCTGACGCATGTTGAGGTTTTGCCGGTCATCAAGTACTTGAGGCTTTTATGGTTAGTGTATACACTTGACGCCATACAAATAGTGCCTCCAAATCTTGAGAGCAAACACCACCAAATCTTACATTCCCTCGGGCAAAGTCAACACCGGAGCCTCGCATAACGCCTGCGTAGCTCCTCAAAGCCCTCTGCTGCTCTTCACCCCAACTAAAAGCCGCAGATTTCTTCATCAATCGGGTCATCGGTAAAGCAATCTTGGAGAAATCCTGAATGGATCTCCGAAAGTACCCTGCTAACCCAAGAAAACTCCGTACTTCAGTGAGAGTCTTCGGCACTTCCCACCGCATCACAGCCGTAATCTTGGCCGGATCCACCATAATACCATTCTGGTTCACGACATGCCCTCAAAAGTGGACCTCTCGTAACCAGAACTCACACTTGGAGAGCTTATCATACAACTTCTCCCGCCTCAAAACTTCCAAAACTTCTCGCAAATGCATCTCATGCTCTTCCTTCGACTTCGATTACACAAGAATATCGTCGATGAATACGATCACCGATCGATCCCACATAGGGCTACATACCCGGTTCATGAGGTCCACGAACGCTGCGGGTGCATTGGTGAGCCCGAAAGGCATCACCACAAACTTGTAATTGGCCATAACGTGAACGAAAGGCCGTCTACTCCGTATCCTCTCTCCCCACCCGCATCCGATGATACCCCGATCTCAAATCAACCTTAGAGAACTACGAGGCTCCCTGAAGCTGATCGAACAAGTCATCGATCCTTGGCAGAGGATAACGATTCTTCACTGTAAGCTTATTCAACTCACGGTAGTCTATACACATCCGTTGGGACCCGTCTTTCTTTTCCACACAGAATCGGGGCTCCCCACGGTGAACAACTTGGCTTGATGAACTCCTTTTCGGTAAGTTCCTGCAACGAGTGTACAACTCCTTCATTTCCGGTGGAGCCAGGCGATAAGGTGCCTTGGCCACCGGAGCAGCATCCGGAATCAACTCAATGCGGGACTCTACCTGTCGCTCGGGAGGTATCCCCGGTAACTCCTCGGGAAAATACGTCAGCAAACTCCCGTACAAATGGCACATCCTCCGCAGACTTCTTCTCTCCGTCGACGCGCGTGTCGATCACATACGCCAAAAATCCCTGACCACTATGCTGCCAGTACCTCCGAGCCCTCGCAGCCGAACATATCGCGGAGGTCCGCCTGGGCAAGCCGCCCTGAACTAGCATTTCTCCCCCGCTTGGGGTTCGAACTCGTACTTGTTTGCGACGACAAACAATCTCCGCATCATACGCATCCATCCAATCCATGCCCACAGTCACGCACAACTCCCGCATAGCGATCGGAATCAAATCAATCGGGAACCTCACACCAGAGATCTCCAAAGTGCACCCCCGGTACACGTCAGTAACCGTCAAGGTCCTGTCTTCAGCAACTGCAACCACAAGTGGACAGCCTAACCGTCCTACAACTCAGCCCCAAACACTCACTGACTATGTGAGACACGGAAGGATGAGTAGCCCCGCTATCAATCGTCACCACAGCAAGCACCGAGTTAACCAAGAACGTACATGTCACCACTTTATACGTTGCTTGTGCCTCCTCCACTCCCAGTTGACGAACTCTACCTCAGGCCACCTCCATCACTACAGCAAATGAAGCATACTGCGCGGTACTCACGAACTCCCTGATCTTGGTACGTAACATATCCTTGCACCGTGTCCTCTTCATGTCCTCAAAAGCAGCATGCTAAGGATAGAATAATGTCATTTCCGTAAACTTTCGGTTCACCTCCTTTATGGCCTCCGCAATCTGACAGAGCTCCAAGAACTCTTTGGCACTCCTCTCCATCTCCACTAGAGGCACATGCTCTACACGAAACATACGACGAACTCCTCCCAGGTCAAGTAGTGCGCCCGTTAAGCGTCAAAGCAGTAGCACACCAGTCTTTTGCTCCGTCTCGTAACAGATTCACCGCGAAGCGAACCTTCTAGTTCGCAGGACAACCACCGGAAAGGAATGTGCACTCCATAACCGATCCCGACCCTCTTTTTCGGGGCTGCCCACCCGCAGGGGGTGGAATCGCTGCGATGTGCTCCTCCATCGACACTATTACCTCATCACGAATGGCGGTAATAATTTCGGGGATCGCCTCCTCAAAATATGTGTCACCTCGACCGCAAACATCTCACGAATCTGATCAGCAATAATTCCAGCATCAGCATATGGATCAACATTGTTGTTCCTCCTTAACGAGCTACTAGCACACATTAAAACCTGCTAACTACGCTTACACTCAACTCTTCGGATTCTCCGTGACTTTCCCCGACTCGAGCACGGATCCTGTGCTTCAGATAGTATGAGCTCTGCTACTACCCTTCACACCTATCCTTACTCGTTTCGAGTCCTGTCCCGGGACGTCCAAGTAGTTGCTTACCACAAACAAACACATATGCCCATTCCGGCATATGCAAACACTTTTCCTAGCTCCCTAGAAAAGTCGTAATACCCCACCACCCTTGCTAGAACGGAACCCCCACTAGCCCTGACGAGTCGCCTCATAAACGCACAGTCGTATACAGTGAAACCAGATAGACATTCGAATATAAGATTCTATCCTACAACGGTTGGACTCAAACAAGAGCTGCGCAATAGAACTAAATCCAACATTCTAAGGCTATTCAGTTCCTACTGCATACAACCTAAGGTGCATTCACATAACAACCTATCAAGGCTAGCACGAGTTCCTAATAGCAAGTAACAAGTATACAGTACCACAAAATCCACGTAAGCAATCTAGCATACATACTCCTATGTTCTAGAAAGCAATCTAGCATACGTACTCATATGTAAACGCTATTCCCAGCTCACTAGGAATTTCATCTCATCCCACTACTCTTGCTACAACGGAATCCCTGTTAGCCATAACGAGTTGCCTCGCGAATACCCAGTCGCACGCAGCGTGAATCAAATAGACATTCGAATACAAGATTCTATCCTAGAACGGTTGGACTCAAACAAGAGCTGCGCAATAGAACTAAATCAAATGTTCTAAGGCTATATGATTCTTACTGCATGCAACCTATAGGGCCTTCACTTGACAACCTACTATAACTAGCATTGATTCCTACTAGCAAGCAGTCATCGTACAGTACAGTGTAAACAACCTCGGCAATCTAGCATGCATACCCTATGCCTAGAAAGCAATAAATACACTAAGTGTTGTACCTTCCCAATTGGCGTCGGCTGACTGTACACACTGCGCCCACGATCACCGTTTCCCAAACGGGCTCTCTCCATTCATTTATTTTTAAAGATTTTAATAAGAGAGTTTAAAAAAAACTTCATAGCCGCAACTTGAGACCAAACACCCCGAGATGTGTTTGATTCACTCAAGCTGTGCTCTGATACCAAGTTGTAACGTCCCAAAAATTACAAGGAATTTAAAATTTTAAAACATGCATTTCATTATAAAACAATCACAATTTAATAATTCGTAACTCAAATGAAGTTAACGTCGTTAACTCGTATAGTCAATAAAGTTTATGCAGCGGAAATTTCATAAAATAAAATCCAAAGGTTTGAAAGTGAAACTTAAACAATTCTTGACACTCCGCGCCTAGTGTGTGTACCGTCAAGCCCGACTGCCGCTCGCACCTGAAATCACAACATATTGGGAAAAGGGTAAGCTAAACGCTTAGTGATTCCTATCACACACGCAGGTAGCAACCCCACGTATATCGCCCCTACTCGCCAGTAGGCAACATCACCATCACCACGGATATAAATCCACATAACAATTAACGTATAAATACGAACCTCGGTCCCACCGAGCACACCAAAAATATATCGATACAAGCTCAGTCCCACCGATCCCTCGGTCCCACCGAGTAAAGACATTGATACAAGCTCAGTCCCACCGAGCCCTCGGTCCCACCGAGTAAAGATAATACAATTGTACTAGCTCAGTCCCACCGAGCCCCCCAGTCCCACTGAGGTGTACACAAGCATACATAATTCACATACACATTCAACAGATCACAACTAGATATCACATCCCAACTAATTCACGTAAACACGTAATAACACATAATAACACGTAACACAAAATAACGATATGCATGAAATTCCTAACTACGCGGTGAGAGAACTCACCTCAAAGCAAAGCGACGCGCTCCCGAGCCGCAACACCAGCACGTCAACCTTCCTCACTTTTTCCCACCTAATTACGCACTAGAAACGTCAACGGAAGGTCCCAACTCACGACACTTTTACTAGTTTAACGAAACTAAAATTCCAGCTTTTATACTAAAAACGCAGGTCTGTTCGGGACCCATTTTACCCCTGCTAAACTGATCAAACCAAAAATCTAATTCCACATTATGGAAGTTCAATGTCTTACGGTTCCAGGGACGTATCGCACGCGTCCTAACGATATTCCTAGCACTCTATATGAATTTTACAAAAACACCTCTCAGAGCAGCTAAAACAGGACCTGTCCGTATAAAATGGCAATTTGACACTAGTTATGGCCCGAACTGGTTTTTCCACAAAACATATAAAAGTTACTAGACTCAGAATGGGAACTTTTGGCACCAGTTTCATCCCAATCCGACATTCCTAACAGAAGATATAGCTTTGACAAAACAGGGCAGAAACTGCACGATTTACATAAAATGATAACTTTTGAACTTGAACCCAATAAGTTATCTTAATCCAAACAGACCCACGAAGAAACATGACTTACTGAATTAGGGTTAACATGGGCTGAACAAAACCATGCACCACCCACTGACGCCTCCGGCGGTGGTGGTGGCTGGCGGTATTCTCGCGACGAACAAAACGAAAAGACACGGAAAGGAAAACGAACGATTACCTCGCTGCAACTCCTCCTTCTTCTCTATTCCGGTAGCAAGCAGCGGCGTTCCTCTCCTTCCCGGCGTCTCTCACTCTCCGGCGAACACTCTCCCTCTCTCTCCTCTCGCCGGCGACTACACTCCCTTTCCCTCTCGATTTCTTTCTCTCTAGCTTTCTTCTTGGCCGAACACACAACAAGGGGGGATGGGGAAAGGTTTTTGGGAGTTACTAGCATGAAACCGAAGGGGGAAGAGGAAGGGAGGGTCTCTTGGCTGATCCCTTGCCAAACTTTGGTGAAATGCCCCAATTAGCCCCTCAACTTTCCTTTCCTTGCAAAAACCCAAAAAGGTTGACTCATTTAACTTTTTGGTCCGATTCGACTAACCCCGCTAATGGAAACCACATTAAATCCAACTTAAAAGAAAAGAATTAATAAAAGAAATTACATACCGGGGTACGGGCTTTACACTTGTCCATTAAATACAATAATTACAACTCGTACATATTCTTGTCGTAAGTCATTTTCCCAATGTCATTAATAATTTTAAGCACAACCATCAATTTGAAATAATAGACTTTATTTTATAAAATCATTATAAAATCCTTCTTCCAAAATCCACCCAAAATAATTCATTTATAAAATACACCTTACCATAATTTAAAACGTTATAAAAAGGGTAAAGTAAGAATGAACTCACCTGTTAGTAGACGCGTTACTCTTTCTTTGTTTTCATCACTAACTTCACAGATATCTGAAATACCATATATATATATATATATACTGGTATTAATCTACTGTACAGGACTCTTAAGGACTTAAGAATCCTAAATATCTAAAATTCTCATCTCATATCGCAACCAACTAGCTGCGATATTCCTTGTCGCAATACATAGTGTATATCGCAACCCACTATTGGGATACAGTACCATATCGCAACCCACTATTGCGACATAGTGCCATATCGCAACCCACTATTGCGACATAGTGCCATATCGCAACCAACTGTTGCGACATAAACACCATATCGCAACCTTCTGTTGCGATACCACTTCCTTGTCGCAACCTAAGGTTGCGACATTCATGAATATCGCAATGCACTACTGCGATATACATGAATAACTCAACCCACTGAAATCAACTTAAACCCAGATTTCATCCATGTCGGACTTTATATATTTCAAATAATTCTAAAAACATGTTATTAAATAATGTTTTTCTTTTCGTTGAAAAAGTAGAATTTGTGGATGTATCTAAACCAAAAGCTTGACTTATTCCACTAATTAAAACCTCAACACCAGTAACCTTTAGCCACAGGTTTAACGCCGTGGCACAAAGAAAAGAAAAAGGGATTTTTCTAAAATATTTTAACATTTTTGCTTTCATTGTAACAATCATATTCGACCAATGGTCTTCTCTCTCCTCGTACTCTCTAATTTTCATTGCTAAAATATATATTTGATTTAAAACTAGAGGGCTTGTTGGATAATAAACATCGGATAAGTAAGTTGTTGCGTTTTTAAAATCACCCAAAAGATCGTATAATCCCTCAATCACGACTCAATCCCACTCTACAATAGAATTTCGTGGGTAATGAACATTATAAAATGCATGGTAATAAATTCTTTGTGCACGCAAATTTTCGATCATTTGATATGTCGAATTTCATCGAACGGGCATATCATGAGCCGGTCCCAAAGCTCTAAATCCACACTCCATGCAATATTTTCTAAAAGCCAATTGCATTGATTTACCTTTATTAAAAATTCTCCGTAACATAAGTCTAAATTTGTAGCGTGTCACTGCATTGTCCTAAACCGTCTTGAACGACTAAATTAATAATGTGGGCAACACAACGTGTATGAAATATTTCACCGTCCAACATAGGGGTTAAAGCACATTTTAATTTATCCACACATGCAGTATTATTACCAGCGTTATCAAATGAAATGTTAACGATTCTATTTGAAATATTATAAAAACAAGTGCTTTTTTTATAATTGAAAATTGACGTTCACCCGAATATGGCGAACCAAACGTTTGAAACGATATTACACATTTGACCATTTGTCACGACTCCATCCAATGTGCCGTTATACATATATAAGAATGTGGCAATCCGTGTGGTGCGCTCCACACATCACAAGTTAAAGAAATGTTGTTAGGCATTTGTTCAAACATGTTTTTCATTTCATTTTTAGCATTTTTCCACATTTTTAATGCATCACGTCTAAGAGTTTGACGGCTTACCGGAGTGTAGCGAGGTTGTAGACATTTTTGGATCATTTTCGTCATATGCGGATTGTGAAAATGTCCGAACGGCAACCCCATTTGAATAACACATTTTGTGGTTAATTCCCGGGCCAATATGTCGGAGTACGACCATATTTGACCTTGGTTGTCAAGTATGAGTTGACTTGAATCACCTACGGACTTGAGTGCCTTGCATGTGGAATCGGTGTGTCTCTTTAAGGTCGAGTTTCCCGAGAGCGCAAGAAGAGCTCCACACCTTTTGCATTGTGCCTTTTTATTCCCGTCGGTGAGAACCACCATATTGAAATCATTCCAAACTTCGGATTTTCGTCCGTGCTCGGCAAGAACTTCTCTAATTTGTGGGTTTGATGAACTACCGCTGGCCATTTTGAGTGAGGAATGGAAAAATTGAAAGAACGAGAAGTTGTATGAAACGAACACGAGAAAGCGAGAAATCGAGAATTGCGTTTTTGTAACTTGATATCAAACCTCTAACATCCACTACCTATTTATAGACTTATATTAATTTAAATTTAAAAAAATATAATTTTAATACAGACGAATTATTTAAAAAAAGTTAAGAGCATCTCCAATGCAAGGTTCTTACAAGAAAAAAATGTAGTGGCTTGTAAAAACTACCATTGTGAAAAGTTTCTATAAGAACATTGGTTCTTACCATGAAGTTTGTGCGAAATGACAAGTTCTTCATTTCTATTGGTATGTAAATTAAATAATTAATATTTGTTTATAAATATATATAATAATTATTGATTATTTCAAAAAAAATCTGAATATTCATATAGGAGAAAATTTATGAAACTTAAAAATCTAATTATTCATATGAGAGAAAAATATATTAAAGGGTTTATGAAAAAATATGAAACCGTTTATGAAAAAGTATGAAACCATTTATGACAATATATGAAACCATCATTTTCGTCTCCGTGAAGAACCACCGTTCACGGTGGTGCATGTGCAGAAAACCCACCGGAGTTTCGAAAGATTCGTTGGAGATTGGCATCGAACGTTCTTGTTCTTCATGGTGGTCGCATATCTTTCGTTTATGTGAATAACCACCTTCCACGGTGGTGCGTGTTTAGAAAACCCACCGTGAAGAACCACCGTCCATGGCAATGCGTGTGCAAAAAACCCACTGTGAAGAACCATCGTCCTTGTTCATAATGGTTGCCAGATTTTTTTGAGAGAGATAAATAGAGAGAGAGAGAGAGAGATTAGATTGGATTAGATTAGATAAATATGGAGAGAATTAAGAAGATAATGTAACCATAATTAGATAAATTCAAATTAATTAATAATTTTAAATTTAAATTAGTTAAAACTTATTTCCAAACTACCCTTTTCCTATTTTTTTAATAAATTAAAATCCAAAATTCCTCAACCGTTAATCAAAAAATTAGATGACCTAGATCGGTTCACAAAGTTTACATAATAATATGGGTTTACAAAAGAATCTCTATATGATATTTTTTAAATAAATAGATAACAGTAAAAAGAAAAAAGTACCTTCTTTTGAAAATTAAATAAACAGATAATTCATATAAAAAGAGAAAAAATAATTATTTTTTCACGGTGGTCTTCATGGGAGTGAAGTCAAACATAAAGATTTTATGCAGGGTTTTCGCACGCCGGTGAAAGCAAACACAACTTAAAATGACTTTTTTAGAAACAAAATTCTTCATGTTCCTTCACACGAGTGAAACTAAACAGAACCTAAAATTGCATTTTTACTCTTATTGCTCTTCATTAATGAGATAGATCTGTATACGGATTTGGATTTTTTTTCCAGGCATGGACTTGGGCCTTCCAAGTCCATTTTTCAGATGCAAAAGAAAGCCCTCACTTTTTGGGATGATTCCGGCTTTGAAGTTGCAAGAGGGACCCGATCAAGCTATTTTGGGCCTTTACAAGCTAGGCTTTAAACCTGGCCTTGAAAAAAAGTTAGCTTGAACGGACGGTATGATTGGACGTAGAGATGGCCAAATGGGCCCGTTCCCGAAAAAGCCCGATGGAGGCCCGAAGCCCAGCCCGATTGAAGCCCGGTCCCGGCCCAGTCTTTGAAAAGCCTAAACGGGCCGGACCTTCAACACCCAAGCCCGGCCCGGGCCCGACCAAAGCCCGGTCTTTTGAATAGTGTTTAGGCTCGGTCCCAACCAAAGCCCGGTCCGGGCTAGCCCGACCCGCCCATTTGGCCATCTCTAATTGGACGTGGTCCTGTCATGGGCATTTTTGGTTGAACCCGATACGAATTTCGGGATTTGGTCTTCTTTTGTGCATCTCTAATTTAGGATGATTCCATCAACAACACGAGAGATACATGCAGGTTTAAGTCTTATCAAATAAATCAAATGGTTGTGTCACCCAAGTTGGTTTTTTTTAAGTATATAATATTTAAATACGGCAAATGCAACAATTAGACTCACAGACTCTCATCACCTTTGATGAGGTTTGAACCCCTGACCTCCTACGAGGCCAAAGGCTCTCATACCGTTAGGGCAAAGGTCCTTTAATGATATGCAAGTATTTGTTATGTTAGAAGAAAACAAAATATTGGTGAAACATAACATGATCATAACTTATTTTATATCATGATTCAACACATGATCCAATTATGTCGATCATGAGCCAATTGTTAGTTAGTGACTTCATTAGACCATAATTGGATTTATAGGACATCTAAAATGTGTTAGCATTATAATTAAATGTTTTATAGGACTTAAATTTAGGTAGCGGTTGTTCTTTAACGGTGCGTTTGGTATGTAGACCGGATGGGACGGGACGAGACAAAAAAATAGTCCCATGTTCGGTAAGCCATGGGACAACATGGGACAAAATGTTAATTTTATGAGAGAAAACTTGTAATTTTGTGTTCCACCAAAATAGGTGGAACAACATGGGACTAAACTCCAGATTACCATTTTGCCCTTTTTACACATCTGATCGATCATAACCCTAATCCAAAATCGTGCAGCCTCTATCTCGTTCGGTCCCCATCGATCTCTTCATCTCGTCAATTTCTACACATGTACGATTTCCACTTCTCTTCTTTGATATCTTGTCAATTTCATGGTGGATTTCTCCATCTTAGTCGATTTCAACTTCTCTTCTTTGAGACCTCGTTGATTTGCTACTTTTTTTCCCTTGCTACTGTGTTGTTGTTGCTGTCGATTTTTCCTTAAATTGCTATTGTGATTGTTTTAATTGCTATTGTCGATTTAAACTGTACGACAAAGCACATACAAAACAAAATAAAGCAACTGAAAGATAAATATTCCACTGCTTATGACGTGCTAAATACGAGCGATTTGGATGGAATGACTCAAATCAATGTGTGACAGTCGAAGCTCCCGACATTTTGGAGGAGTATTTAAAGGTTAGCACTTAGATACCATAACGTTTTTTATTAATTATTTGTTTGTTTATTGTCGTAGAAACACCCTAACAAGAACTACACGGCTAATAAGCCATTCCCGGCTTATGAGCGGTTGAAGTTGGTGTTCTGGAAAGATCGTGCAACGGGAAACATGGTTGAATCCGCTATAGACACATTAGAGAATATGAAGAAAATGATGATGATTTTTAGACTGAAGTTAATGTTCCCCCCGCTCCAAGTCCTTCGAATGCAACTTCTCATTCATCCGTTCAAAAAGAAGGAGAAGGAACAAGTAAAAAGAGAAAAAGGACAATCGAGCTATCCAAGCTAGTGGAAGAAACCAAGAATGAAATACATGAAGCAACAAATCAAATTAAGAAGTTGGTTTTCGTCATCTCGGATTCTACACCCGATATGGATGTCTTAAGCAATGAGATGAAGGGACTTGGACTTGGTGTGATGGAGATCATTCGAATGGGTAAGTACTTTGGGGACAAACCATCCCAATATCGTTTTTGGAAGAGTTTGAACAATGTTGTGAAGCTAGAATTTGTGAGGTTCGTTTACGATGGGGACAAGTAATAGTATTAGAATACGATGAACAATGTTATCTTGGAATGTTTAAATTATTTTTGGTACACTAGAATGTTTAAACTTTTGATGATGGTAATTTTGGTACAATTGTTGTGTGGAAAGATTTTTGGTACAATTGTTACGTTTGAAAGGTTTTAAATTACGTACGTATTTACAATTGTTGTGTAAGAATATTTATAAATCATGTATACATATTTAAAAAATAGTGTAAATACTATAGATAAAGTTATTTAAATATATTTTGGTTGATTTGTGTCATTTATAATCATTGTATGATATAAATAACATTAAACAACGCTTAAGGGCAATTTGGTCATTTTAAAAGTTATGTCATGTCCTATCCAACATTTCAAACGCAAAACAGACAATTAGTTATGTCCTGTTCTAGTCATACCAAACGTAGGACTGACAATTTGTCAGTCCTGTTTTAGTCGTACCAAATGTAGGACTGACATCCAGCCCGTCTCATCCGGTCTGCGTACCAAACGCTACCTACGAGGTGGTGAAGTCTGAAGTCTATTTTACTTCTGATTAATTAGAGGTGGTGCTAAAGTCTATAATCTGAATCAACAAGACTGTTTGTTTTTGTAAACCGACAAACATCTGAAGTCTGAATCAAGACTTAGGAGTTTGATTTTTTTTTTCATACCCACCTCATGTTTTTACAAGTTCCTCAAATTGAATTAAAGACTTCTGTTTAGCATAAACTTATTTCCATATCAAGTTTCTTAAGATGTCGAAGTACAAACATAATTTCCAAACCAACATAACAAGTTTAGATGCAATTAGGCTACAAGATAAAGAAACTGGCCTACTAAACATTTTAAGTTGTTAATACAAGCATAACTATTATAAATCCCCTCCTGCTGTTTATCTCGATCATCAACCATTTGATTCGAGCTCGATGAACCCACCGTATCCAACCCCATATCTTTGTTATCCATTGAACTTTGAAAACTTCAAATGTGGCATTGCGTGCATAACTCCATTAACCAATATCAAAGCAACTTTCCTTTTAACGGTCAGACTAACAAGATTACTTCTTGCAGCAAGTGTTCTCTTTTTGTTCGAAAGTGATGAGTCTCTCTCTCTCTCTCTCTCACTCTCTCTTTTTCTCACTCTCTCTAGGATTTCGTTCAAGTTTCTTTGTCAAAATCAATCCTTCATTCCTCCTTTTCTCCTTCCTTCTGTGTAGTATTGACGAAATCACGGACAAAATCAACTACCAGGGACATATTGATGTTGTGTGATCTTGACGAAATCATTCTTCTTGTTGTATCCCTTTTCCTTGTTTTCGCTACAAATTTGTGAAGACATATTGTTGCCGTATAGTTTTATAACTTTATAAGTTGACGCATGGATAGAGCACATCCAAGTATAATGAAAAACTAGTGGTCTGTACCGCGCGTTGCGCGGTATTCAGAAAACATGTTGTTTTTAATAGTAGCATAGTTTAATATAAAAATTAAAATGACCAACATGGTAAAGTTATAGTTTTTTAGTACTAAAAGGTTATTCATCAACAATGCAATTATATACCGTATTCAACAAACATATACACGAATCTATTCATAAATCATGTAAATTTAATACAAATGTGCATTTGACCTCTACTTTCATGACTATTGTTAAAAGTGTGTACAATTTTGTTATTTGAATTAACAACCCTATATCTCAAGAATTCGCAACCACCTGAATTTTTTTCATGGTATACACCAAACCCTTCTTCAACAACTGCTTGAACTTCGACACCAAATCTTCCATACTACTGTAGCTATTAGGGTTCTCTGAGGTAAGTTGGTATAAATCAATCTATATTACAAAGTGGGCATACCATTTCAATAAGAACTATATCCAAACTAATTAATTCTCTGTCTTTTTTAGTTCAAAGACTCCAGAATCGGCAAACTCTTACCTTAATCTCTCAACATTCATTAGCTCCCAAAATTTTCAACTTTATTCAATCCATTAAATATCAATAATATGGACGACAAAACCTACATTTTCCACAAATGTTAAAAAAATTCTATTTTCTGCATTCACATCATAAAAGGGCTTATTGATGGTAAAATTTTTTATCTTTAATAGTAATTGTGTGGAAACCATGTGCTACGCGGTAGCGTCGGTAATTTGGGTGGTAATATGTAGATAAACATACGGATACATCTTAGTTGGTAAATATAACTATCAACAAATCACATTCATATCACTTGTAAAAATTAGAAGAATTTAATTAGTGGAATTTTAATATATATATATATATATATAAGTTAAGTAAATAATTTGTAAACTGAATTAAATTAGTAACATTAACGATGGGCCCGAGGATAAATTTTGCATTGTTTGTATAATTTATACCTTTGCACGATGTTTTTCTTTTAGAAAGAGGGCTAGCTCTGACAATTTGTTAAAAATGAACAAATACACACTTAGATGATACGATAACTTCCGACCAAACGTATGTCTACTCTTCAAATGGGAGAGGGCCTAAAAGTTGACATGGATTACACTAACTCAAACAGCTAAACAAACAAATGGTTGAAATAATGGTCTAAAATTCTCTACAACCTTGAAATTTTGCAAAACATATACATTTCCTTCTTGTAACAAAACGGTGAAACTTAGTGGCCAAGTTTTTTCGAACCAGAGTATCATCGGTGCCTATACAACAACAAAAAAAAAACAATCAAATAATAAGCATAACAAATTTTGTTAATAGATGGCATGACCATAAGAATAAAGTAATATAAAAAAACACATTTTCGTGAATTAAAACCATATCAAAACTAATCTTACACCTTATAAAAAAAAGATAGATAGATTATCAACACAATGTTTTATTGAACTAATGATAGGTTTCTTCAATTGATGAGAGAAATAATCTCAAATGTGTTTTATCACAACACTAATAGTTTTTTATTATATATTGTGACCGAAATAAAGGGTATAAATTTGGAATTTTTATATATTGATTGTTATGTAATAAAAAATGAAAATGAAAGGTTTAGAAATTAACGTGTTGAGTTTAGATTAAAAATAAATCAAAATGACAAAACAAATATATAAATATAAGTGCACATACTCATTATTTTTTTATCATGTATATTGAAATGTATTAAATTATTATAAGTATTTTATTTATGTATATATATTCATAATAATTAAAAGAAGAATATGAAAAGTTAGATCAATTAATGAGGTATATTGATATATTATAGTTACAAAAATACATGAATTATCTAATCAATTAATGCGATATAAATACACAGGTTTCAAAAACTAAAAAAATAAATAATAGAAAACAATAATTCAAGTATTCACAAAATTTCAACATACATTTTTTTTGCCTTTCTTTTATAATAATATATCGATATTGATGTATTGATTGTTGTGTAAATAAAAAAATAAATAGTAAATATCATATTGAAATATATTAAATTGTCATAACTATTTCGTTTGTATGTATTGATTTATGGTAATCAGAAAAGGAATATGAAATGTTAGATTAATAATGAGGTATATTAATATATATTAAATACGAAAATACATGAACATTTGATCATTTAATGATATATATATAAATTTAAAAAACTAAAAACTCGATAAATAATAAAAAATGATAATTCAATCATTCTCAAAATGTCTACACACATTCCTTAACTTTTTCCATAGTAGCATATTGATATTAATGTGATGATTGTTATGTAAATAGAAAATGAATATATAGTAAATAAAGCTAAAACATTTTAATTAAATTAATTGTCAAACTAATACTATAAAATTTATATAAATAGACTCGTATAAAATAAAAAAATGAAACGTAAACAAAAAACTTTTTTTAATTATATTAATTGATTGTTTTGTAAATAAAAAATAATGGTAATTACATATTAATGTTAAATTAATAAAATAAAAGAGAATAAAAAGATTATTCATATTGATTGCTATGTAAATAAAAATTGAAAACCTAGAGGTAAAAAAATTAGGTTGTTACAAACCAAATTTATGAAACTTTTTGACAAAAAAAAAATTCAAACCTTTAATCAGGAAAGATTTTTTCACTAAGATTTAAGGATGCTTTTTTGGGAATGAAGTAATAGACACCATAAAATTTCTCACAACAATAACAATGTTAATGTCAATAGAAAAAATCTTAAAATAGTTAAAGAACGCAATTCAATCACATATATATGATTATTGTCAATGACGCTTAAACTTGGGGAAAAAAATTATCAAATCTTGTAATCACAAAATATCGAAATTTATTTGAATATATATAATTCAGTCGTAAACACAATTTGCTATGATAACAACAAATCCAACAATATGGAAAAGAAGAAATACATATTACATTTTTTTCCAGAATATAATTGTTACATACTTGTTGATAATCTTCCATATCTTCTTCAACTTTCATCTTCTTCATCCTCCACTAAAGGAAAAATATGTAATAACAAACTTACAATTTTCAAGAATATAATTTCTACATACCTTTTTATAGTCTTCCATATATTTTTCAACTCTCATCTTCTTCATTCTCCACTAAAGTTAGTTTTAGAGTTTCACTTTGTTTATTATTACAACATAGAAAAACAAACTTAATTTATTACAAAATATAATTTTATTATACATAACTAACCTCAAAAAGCTAAAAAAAAAAGTAAGCGGTGTGAGAAGAGTAAGCATCTTGTATGTCAAAAGGTATGGACAACAATGGTTGCAATTGTATGTCAAGAACCAACATGTTGCACATTGAAAAATTAATGAAGACCTTTGAACTTATTATCATAGAGTAAGTAAATCAAAGTACGATGACATTTGAAAGGACATGTAGAGTTATAAATACATATTGAAAAAGACGTAGAATGTTGGAAATGGGGAAACTATCATAGATTGAGAAAAAAAAGTAGTGATTATCATGTTTAGAGTTTCCACCTCATTCCTTGTAGTGGTAGTTTATATAGATATATAGATTGAGAGATAAAGATGAGTTAGGGAAAATGAAGAGAACAATGTTAAATGCAAACATGATGGATAATCAATGTTGATGGAAATGAAGAAGCAAATCAAAAGTTGGAAGTAAAACTTAGGTATGTAAAATTACAAAGAAACCCAACTTAATAATGAATTACACATTTCCCATATAGGGGCGAAAATGTCTTTAACATATTTCAACATTTAAAAAATCAAAAAATTGAGAAAAAAGAGAGAAGAGATTCTAGACTTGAGAAGGCTCCATGTCATCACACTTGGTTTTTGTTTTAATATATATATTGATTGATTCTCTCAGAGTGCGTAGCAACTAACAACTAAAATGCACCATGTTTAATTTAAGTCCGAGAGCACAAATACTTAAAAGGAGATACATCATGTATGAATGAAATTCAGCTAACACTTCGCGTGAAAGATGCCATTCATAGCCCACAGTGAGAGATAAATGTTGTTTGGTAAGAATTTAATAACCTCTTATTTGTTCCATAAATCTCTCAATTGGTCATTCTCTATGGGACCAAAATTACTGAGGAATATATAGAAATAGTACAAGGACAACAGATGTTCTTGATTCATGGAGTGATTTAATAGGGCAGGGCCATAGTCGGAACAAACTTTTGTTGGCAAAAGGTGTCAACATCAACAAAACAAATAAAACTTTCCTTCATCTTTTCGAGATTATCATGCCTTCAAAAGCACATGGTGCAGATGAGTGCGGGGAGCGTTGTCAGGGGTGGATTTCAAACCGAGTAGGGTGTTGTGCACCCATTCAACTTATTTTCGTAAATAGAATTTCTTTTGGATATGAAAGGTGCACCCGCTAAATTTTGAAGGGTGCCCAGCGTATTAGAAAATAAAAGTAACATCTACAAAAAACAGAAGAAGTTCCTCAAAATAAATCAAAAATAAAAAAAAAAGAGTCGAAATCAACCAATAAACCGAAAAAAAATCTCTTGAAATCAACTAAAAAGTCCTTCGAAATCAACAAAAAAATATCCATCAAAACGGTTAAATTCAACTAAAAAGCATCAAACGACACTTTATAGAATATTTGTTTATAGAACAGTTTTTTAAGTATTTTTCTATAAAATATCTAATACGACACTTTATTTTAAAAATGTTCTAAAAACGTGTTAAAACGCCCAAAAACGTCCTATAGACGTATAGTAACACATTATGTTTTATGATTTGGTTCGATAAACTCAAGTTCTTTAAGGGTATGTTTGGTAAGCAGATAGACAAGACAGGGCAAAGCAGCGTTTGGTAAGACATGATATGACGGGATAGAACATGACATGACTAGTTAAATTGACCAATTTACCCCTGATTAAGCCCTGAACACCTTAACAATTACAACTAAATTGCTATCATCCATGCCTACAAAACACAAAAAAAACAATCATCTATCAACAAGATAATTCATGAAGCAAAAATCACAAGATAATTTGCAACAAAAAGATAATTTGACCATGAACCAAAAAATCACATATTTGACAAAGTAGCACCATCATATGACCATCAACTATAATCACATAAAAATCACATATTTTACAAAGTAGCACCATCATATGACCATCAACTATAATCACATGATCACATAAAAATCACAGATTTTAGTCCCAAAGTATCACCATAAACACATAAAACTCACAGATTTGACAATCCCAAACTATCACCATATCACAAGTCCTAATTCCTAACTAATATTGACAAACACAAATGAATTCCATGTATAGCAACCAAAAAGTTTTAATATTTGATAATGCAAGCAAAAAGGCAATAACACATCTTGTACCAAGTGGTTGCTGTTTTGACCATGTAGCAAAAACAAACAGAAAAATGGTTGTTGTTTTGACCATGAAGCAGAAACAAACAAACAAAGACCTAATGGTTACTGTGGTGAGGACTGTCATTTGGTGAGACTGCTATTTTGACCATGAAGCAACAACAATCAGAAATCGGAAAAAACGCAGAAGCAAAAACAAACAGCAACAAGCTATGGCGTCAATCTGGTTGAATCCGGTAAAAAACCGGAAGGAGAAGAAGAAAAATACAGGGGGGGGGGGCGTGTCCCAAGCTTGTTCTGTTTTGTGCTGTGTACCAAACGCCCCCCCTACAGTATTTTATTAGGACATTACACATTTTTGTGCATTCTATAAAAACCCAATTTTGTTGTAGTGCCAACAGGTGTAAAGGAAAAACCATCAGATGCATATGTGGATCCACGAAAGGATTCGAATAAGCTCAAGTTTAAAGGCGACGGCATATCTATATATAGAAACCAACTATATATGCAGAGAAATACCCACTTTGATTCTGTGGTCTAATTATATATACATACAGTGAACTAAAGTTGATCAATAAGTAAATATAAGCATCCTGTTGGTGTTTAGTTCCATGGTAAAGGCATGCATCGAACACCTTTTTTATCTGGCTTACTCAATCATAATGGTGATCAGTTTATGGCTATTTTCTGCCCTGTAAAACACATATGTTTATATATGCATTCAAGTTGTATATGGTAAAACATTTATAAAACGACAAAAGCAAGATAAAGGCGAAGAAGATAACAAGCAAGTATTGTCAATTTATACTCTTTGTTGAACATTAATACCGAATTAAAAGGCATGTCAAAACTTAAAAACTGAAATACAACCAAGTTTTTTAATTTGAGTCTGAGAACAAAAATGCTCAAAGCTCCCACTTTTTACCAACTAATTAATATGCATGATAATTTCACTTCAACCTCCATCTATATATATACCATTAATTGTGTGTTCCAAAAAGTCACCTCACCTTACAATGTGGCCATCGTCATCATGATCGAGCAGAAGCAGCGATTCCGTGTATTCCGTGTAGGAACTCCCGTAAAATGACCATCTGTCTCCACTAATCCCAAGATCCCTGATGTGCTCCGAGCACGGTTCATAAACTACAACTGCACATGGTGTTTCAAAATCTCGAGAATTGTCTTGCATTTCAACTACAGGTTCGCCACTCTTCCTAAATCCCAGAGTCCGGAAAACTGATGCATTTGGTGGATTAATGGTGAATAGCTTTGTAAAGGCTTTTGCATCACCATGATCCATCATCCATACATCACAAACTTGTGTATTGCTTGTGTTTCTACTGTACTCAACCAAAACAAGAGACTCCCTCAGCCTAGAAATGGAAAAACATGATTCATGCAAACGCAAACTATCTGGGAGGTCTATCTCTCTAAACTCTTGAGAGCTCATATCAAATGACAAAATCAAATTACGAGGTCCACCATCCACATAAATGCGACCATATGCAAGCCAATAAATAAACTGACCTACAACTACGTGAGAACCATTCCCAAATTGAATTGATTTCCGAGGCAACTGATTGCTACATGAGGTTGTCCATTCCCCTGAGCTCAATGTGAAAACCATAACTTGGCAGGGGATGCTTTCCATTTTCTGCTCATCAAAAATATATGTAATCTGGACAAGCTTAGGATCGTTGGTGTCAGGACAAACCCCAAAACCAATAACATGATTAAACCCCACATTAGGCAGAGCAACAGCAACCGATTTTCTAATCGAAGGATTCCAAAGAATAACCACATCTGTTTCAGAATTGTCTGGTTCTAGAAATGAACCATAAAAGCATAACAAACCTTGAGAGCTATCGATCATTCTGAATTTATCAGGTAATTGAGGAACAGTTGGAACAAACTGTTGTTGGGGGAAAGTATCATCATCCACAAAACAAACAAATTTTTTTACCTTATCAGTTGTGTGCCCATATCCGACTTGGTACCTTATCATCAGATGTTGTGGCTGAGTGGGGAGGACTCTGTAACCGGCAATAAATTCAGGGCTTTTGATCAATGACTTCCATGCTTTGCACACGGACATGAATCGAATCAATGATTTGACAGGAAGCCTTTTGATGATTTCCAGTTGGATATCCAAAGGTATGCTGCGTGACATTTTTTTATTTTGGTTCACGGCGCTTAAACAAACTGGTCGACGGGATGGAACACGGTGATGGGTTCGGCAGGAGCAGCGATGAACAAGGAGAACGGTGGTTCGAGGTTGCTGGTGTGGCGATGGAAGTGGACAGCACCACGACTGGAATGGTGGCGGCTGGAGGTAGATGAAGTCGATCGAGAGGAGAGTAGTGAAAACAAATATTAGGGTTTTAACTTTTTCCTGTTTATCTAAGAGGGTGTTTGGGAGGGCTTTTTTAAGTCTAAAAGTGCTTTTGGCTAAAAGTGCTTATTGACTTATTGCTTTTGGAAAAGGAGTTTTTAAAAAAGTGTTTGGATTAGTTTTTGTGGTAGAAAACGTCAATAAGTCAATAAGTTATTTTTTAAAAAGTGTTTGGCTTAGCTTATATATGTAAAATGACCAAAAAGGACATCTCTATTTTTAGACAAAAAAAATATTTTTTTTAACAAATATTTTTTTTAACAAATAAGTTATTTTTAGACAAAAAATATTTTTTTTACAAATATATAATATAATAAAATTTATTATATAAAAAAATATAATAAAAAAGAAGGTTATTTTTGTAATTTTGAACTCAAGAAGCTGTTTTCAAATCCAAAAGTCAAGAATTCCTGACTTTTGGAAAATCACGTTTGCAAGGCAAAATGAAAAGGAGTTTTGAAAAGTGCTTTTGATTTGCCAAACACTATTTTTGGCTTATTGGCTTCTTGAGAAGCCAATAAGTCAATAAGCACTTTTAAAACATACTCCCAAACACCCTCTAAATCTATATCTATATCTATACTCCTTTATTATTAAAAGAATAAGAAGTGGTTTTTTTTCAAGAATCCGTTTTTCTCAGCCACGATTTTCTTAGCCACGTTTCCCATGATTCTTCTTCCCCACGTTCCCGTTTTTGCAGCCCTAATTTTTCTTCCACTCTTCCATGGTCCCTGCTCCATGATTCCTCACAAACCGCTCTCCCTCAATTCTTGCCTTCAACCTCCCAATTCTCCCTATATATCACTCTCCTCTTTACCCTCACCATCTCATCGTTCGCAACGCTCTCTCTTTCTTCCCAAGGCGACACTCAGAAATTGATTCCAAAATGACGATTCAACCTCCAAATCGATCTCCATCTCCAAATGCAGCACGGTATGTCGCTTTTTTGTTCCCTGTTTCGATTTTCTGCTCCATTTGATTCTCCGTTCTTGCTGTTTTCTTCTCCACGACTGTGCAGAATTAGAAAAAGAGATGGATTTCGTGTGTTGAATCAGGTTTTTCGCGAGTTAGGGTTTACGTTTGCGTTTTCCTATGATGTATGAACCCTAATTAGGAGGTTCTCCCCCCTTTTCCTTTATTTTTTATTTTTATCAAATTTTATTTTTTCAAAATTATTGTGATGGGAAATAATCGAGGTATGTGCAAAGACTAAAATACCCTCGTATTTGTATGGTTTCTGTTTCGATAAGCTATGGTTAGATTTCTTGTTTCGATAAACTGTGTTTCTGAAAGTTGTGATTTTCACATGAAAAATACAAGGGGCTTGTTCGTTCTCTCCAGAAATTAATCTCTGAGGAATGTGTTTGCTTGTAACACACTATTGGAAACCCAATTAATGGATATATTTTGTGATGTAATGGTTCAAAATCGAGGCATCCACCGAGCAATTCGCCTTGGATCTACAGGTGACATGTATTCAACAACTTTTGAACCGTTTAATGATCTTTATAATTTAATGCGCAGCTGAATTTATTGCTCGACTAATTTGCTTCCACGGGCCTTTAAAGACAGAGATCCTTCATGTTTGTCTTATTGCTATGCTCTTTTATACTTGAAGGTATTTGAATTATAATTGGACTTCTTTATGGCCTTGCTTTTGCTACTATCTTTGCTACGATTTTTTTTCTTCCACTAAATTTTTAGTTACAATTATTAATCAGCTTTATCTTTTGGAATAAAATGGTACTTTTTCACTGTAACACTTTTTTTCTGAAAGGCAGCAAAGACATTTTATTTGGTACATTTTAACTGGGGATGAAAGATTTGCCCAAAAAGGGAACATGTGAAACCCAACTTCTTGAATTGGTCTATTAATTTCAATGACATATTTGGAAAAGTTTTACCAATGGTTAAAAACAGTTTAACAAGATTGATTCTTTAACCCCTTATTTAAGAAAGGCCAATTGTAAGTGGTATCTTGAGGAACATCAAACTTTCTTGATGTTAAATCTTGAAAAATTGGACTCTTTCTTGGGACATGGTAAAATTGTGATGTGGGGTTTGTTTGTTTTTTAATTGGGTGTAAGAAAAACCATGTTCTTTTTCATAAAGATGATATCTTTTATCCTATTTAATTAACTTGTAGTAATGGCTAATTAAAAGAATGATATAATTGGTGGAAATTGGTTGCTATCATCCAATCCTAAAAGAAAATTCTTTGAAATGAATTATATAAAAAGGGAACTCATTTGCCATATATGTGAATTGGTTGCAGTTTTGAGATGATTGTTTTTGGAATTTGATAATTGTGAAATAATGAATCTAATGTTTGGTTCTTTGATGCAAAATTTCAGGCAGAGAATGAGCCAATTTTAAGCAGTTTCTTATATGCCATCATACTGTCGCACGATTGTTTAGAACGAGCATTGGGATTTATTATCGCAAACCGCCTCCAAAATAACACACTATTAGAAACCCAATTAATAGATATATTTTGTGATGTAATGGTTCAAAATCGAGGCATCCACCGAGCAATTCGCCTGGATCTACAGGTGATGTTTAACAACATGTATTCAACAACTTTTGAACCGTTTAATGATCTTTTTAATTTAACGCACAGCTGAATTTATTGCTCGACTAATTTGCTTCCACAGGCGTTTAAAGACATGGATCCTTCATGTTTGTCTTATTGCTCTGTTCTTTTATACTTGAAGGTATTTGAATTATAATTGGACTTCTTTATGGCCTGCATTGTGCCCATATAAATATAAATAGCACTAACAACCTTTTTTTTTTACTTTGTTGGATTTTAGAGAATGCATATTATGGTTACTTGATGTGAAGTGCTAAATTAACTGACACTCATTGAGTTTAGGATGCTTTTGTAGGGTTACCATTCCTTACAAACACACCGAGTGGCACACGCGTTGTGGAATCAAGGACGCAAGGTGTTGGCTCTTGCGCTACAAAGTCGAGTTAGTGAGGTAACATTTGCCTTTATATTTCTCGTATTTGTGGTATCTTTAAAACTGATTACTTCAACTTGCTTCTTATTTGCAATCTTTTACTTTTGTCTAGGTGTTTGGAGTTGACATACATCCAGGTATGTATGTAGAGAGAGATGTATGTGATCTTTAATCTGGAAGACTCTATTCCTAGAGACATTGGCTGCTACAAGAACTTGGTTAAGTTCACATCAACTTCTTTGGACCCTAAATGCATTTCAAGTTCAAGTTACATTCCATTGCTACAAAAATTGAGGTACTTTCCAAGATTTTCAGTGACATGGTCACCCATGCATTGATGAGTTGTACAATGTGGCAACTAATTTAATGGTGTACTTGCAGGGCTTATATGAATGGGCTACAAAAGGTGGATTTGATGTTTTTGACATCACAACAGAAATTGGCATTTTGGATCAACATGTACAATGCTTGTATTATGCATGTAAGTTTGTCCAAATTCATGGGATATAGCCATTCTTTAATTAGTAAGCTATTTTAGCATATTTAACTACACCAAGATAATATCTTCAGTCACATGTCGGCTAGACTTGACTATATATTTTTTAATATATGTTGGAACCTCTTTTCTCTCCTCAAGAGTTCTTTTGAAGTGTAATTTAATGGAGTTGTAACATATTCTCACATGGTATGATATCACCAAGGTCTACCACTATAGGATTTGACACTAGGAACAATATATATATATATATATATGTGCCCCTCTAGGATCCATTGTAGCTAGGAGGTGTTGGAGTCTCATATTTAGAGTTGGATCATTTCTCCACATTAATCCATGTACTTTTTTTTTACTAAAGGATTCATATTTACATGTGTTTTAGGACTTAATCAAATGGGATTTTCCATATTCTCGCAATTCATATTTATAATGTGCATTTTGGGCTCATTAAGAACCCTTTGGATATGGTATATTGCTTATATATATGTAACCCTTCTTGTATTATAAAGGTAAAGAGTATAGACAGGTGATGGGGTTGTGAATGAGTTGGAAAGAGCAAAGCTAGAGTACCTACAAGCTTCAATAGTGGTAACAAGTGGGAAGAAAATAGGACTTCCAGAGCTTTTGGTTAGAAACATACATGATTTTGCTGCAGATCTTGAAAGATTGGTGGAATGGTTGTGTCAGCAGTTGCCAGGTTCGTTGAGGAAATCCATAGTGGATTGCTTTAGAGGACTTCATAATGCAAAGCTTTCATCCATTGTCGACAACCTACCATATTAATTTGACTTCCAATACTTGTTGCCCATGTAGATCCACATAACCATAAATTAATTCGCCTATTGTCTTTCTTTTGTATATTTGTGGATATATAAAATTAAATAAAACGCAACCTCTATTATTTTATTCATCATTTTAGATTTCTTTTAAAGATTTCAATTTTGTATTATTTAAATACTCAATCTATCATTGGAGCATAGCATAACCACAATGTTATCTTAATTTTTTATTCAGAAAGCTACCGACTTTGTTTGGCTTTGGCATAGAAGGTTTGCAGCTTGATCATTTATTTGGATTTTTGTTAGGATGGATGAACATACTATTTGTTGTGGTAACCATGAACTACTTTGTTTTATGGGGTTACAAGGAGTTGCAAATAGATTACATGAATAGGCCATTGAGTTGATTCAATAGTATAGTATATGGTTCTTTTTCTTAGCAAGTTTCTCATATGGTGTCAACTTGAAGTTGGTATATGCCTTCTGCATTCTTTTCATGATATTGTGATAAGTATTGTTGTGATTTGTCAATCTTTCACCCTTTGTGAGGTTTGAATCTGAGCTCTATCGTTGGTATATTTGGCTAGATAACAGGAGGAAAACTGAAAACAGTAGAAGAAGATGCAGAAACAGGAGGGGCCAACTCTGTTCCTTGTTTGTTTTAAGTTTCTAGATTTGTTAATACCATATGCTTCAATCTGTATGTGAATTAAGAATATTGAAATATGGACACCATCAGATCCTCCAAATGTTAAAGTAAATGACCCGATAAGTGCAAGATTGATGAGAAATAATACAAAGCAGGTAGCAAGATTGAGGATTTGAGTATTTGGTTTCAGAATCGAATTACGTCCCGCTGCATCGCGCGGGTACGATGACTAGTATATTGAGAAATTAATTAAAATACCCTTAGTTGACTGACGTTTCATCGAAATGCCCTTTCTCTTTCTCGATTTGCAAAAATACCTTGAATATCCGTGGCTTCACCCGTGGCCCACGGATTATGTTTCCAAAAGCCACATTCACCCCAATGAACCGTGGGCCTTGTAAAAAGATCCGTGGCCTTGGTGATTTTTGATTGTTTTGAATTGAAATGTTACACTTTCAACCCCTATATTTATTTACTTATTTTACTTTATACCTTTTACTTTCATAATTTTAATTTTACATTTAACACATATAATCGTTTATTAACTAAAAAACGTTAAAAAACGTTTTAATTTTAACAAGTTACATCATTATAATCGTCTTTTCGATACGTTCGAAATGAGCCCAATATTGAATATTTTTTGATTTATATATTTTATTATATATCATATATACTACATAAAAATATTTTTTATATTTAAAATTCATATTCTTGTAGTTAATTATTTAATTTATGGTACTCTTATAGTTAAAATACGTTTTATTTATTTTATTATCGATGGTCCAAGTGTAAGTATTAAAAATTGGCGGAGGTTTTGTGATGGACATACATCGATCATTTTGTGCATACTCTGTAACTGCAAATACTTCAGCTCCAAACACACATGAATCATCATTCGTCAAATACCCATTTTCACAATTCTTAAATGAGTCCAGTGATACCAACTTGTCAAAACCCTACTTCATATTCTTCTCGTGAAACCTTGTCCTATTGCCATTCACGATATCTATGATTATTATGTTAATGCGATAGGAGTGTAAAACAAAATTGAAAAAAATAAGAGATGTACCATAAATTAACTATAAGGGTATGAATTATAAATATTATAAATATTTTTATGTAGTATATATGATATATATTAAAATATATAAATCAAAAAATATTCAATATTTGGCTCATTTCGAACGTATCGAAAAGACGATTATAATGGTGTAACTTGTTAAAATTAAAACGTATTTTTTAACGTATTTTAGTTAATAAACGATTATATGTGTTAAATGTAAAATTAAAATTATGAAAGTAAAAGCTATAAAGTAAGTAAGTAAATAAGTATAGGGGTTGAAAGTATAACATTTCAATTCAAAACAATCAAAAATCACCAAAATCGCCACGGATCTTTTTACAAGGCCCACGGATCATTGGGGGGGTGAATGTGCCTTTTGGAAACATAATCCGTGGGCCACGGGTGAGGCCATGGATTTTCAGGGTATTTTTACAAATTGAGAGAGAGAAAAGGCATTTCGATGAAACGTTAGTCAACTTGGGACATTTTAATTAATTTCCCAAACTTTTCACAAGCAAAAAAAGAGATTTTCATTTGTACTTCCTATCTTATCTAGCTATTTATTTATTTAGCTATATAAACAAAATCAAATTAAATGAAACAAATATATATCTTATTCAATGATATGGCCTAATGAAGGCGAGATGTATATGGATCTAACATATATCTTTCAAAAATAGAGTGATAGGGTTCATGTGAGAGCAACGACCACTTAATGAGACCGTGAGACATACCATGAAAGTTTATATATACACCATAAAGTTTTGATGTGTTTTTCCTGTGAGCATTTGTTGTGTTTTTTTTTTTGTTTTTCTAAATGAAGGTTCATTTTTTCTCTTCATATGATAGTTGGTTTTTTATGTGAAGATTCAGTCATGTGAAAGTTCAATTTTTTTTGTTTGAAGGTTCGACGAGATGAAAAAGACACATCCAAGTCTCACAATGTGTCTCACGAAAATTGTTTTGTCTCATATGATCCAACTCTATATATTTCAAAATGTTTTTTCCTCTGGTTGTTCAAAGTGCATGATTGTATTTAACGAAGATAGACATACCAGTGACATCTTAAACCCAAAGCAATAAGTTGTCCGAATTAGCTTGAAATCAACTTAAAATCATAATATAAGTTATTGATAACTCACGACTTTTGGTTCAGAAGGTCGCAACTTCTTCCATGTGTGACACATTGTCACACTCTCACTCTTTTCGTAACAAAATAAATGTTCAAAATTTTATTTTAGTTTGCTCCAAGATATGTGTCTAAAATTTTATTTCAGTTTATCCAAAAATAAGCATCTATTTAAAAATAAGTGTATGTATTTTCATTTTATTCTTAATTATGAAATAGATGGAGTATCACAACGACCATAGATCATAAACCTATTAAAAAAACTACATCGAGCATTAAATCAATAGGTTCTAGAAAAAAATATTAATAGATTGGGCCTAACTAGAACCAGCCCAATCGTAACAATATATGGTTCTTTAGTCCAACCTCTACGATTCAAGTTTTGGTCCTTCAAAATAATGCTTTTTTAATATTAGGCCCAAACATAAAGTTATCCCTTGGTTGGTTGACGTTTGGTTCATTTTAAAGAATAGAAATAAAAATGAAAATGAAAATGTAGGAGAATATGAATAAGAATGAACATTTCTTTGATGTTGTTTGGTTAAACCAATATAATTAATAAAAAATGTTTGATACTATTTTTAATACAAATATGTGACGTCCAACGTGAAAATATAAAGTATTTTCCATTCAACACCGAGAAATGAAGGGACGCATGAGAAAAAAATGACTGAGCGAGAATAAAATTTTCATTCCCCCAATTTGGTCAGGAATGGAAATTAATGGGTTTGGGGTAATAGACCCATTATATTATATCAAACCAAACAATAGTTTTCATTATCATTATCATTCCTTACCTCTCAATACCCCAACCAAACATCCCCTTATATTAATGTAGTCCCATTTTTTTTTGTTTTCTTTTAATACTTTTTGGTCTAATATAACTACTTTTATACATTTAATTTTGTGTCTCAAACTAAAACAAAGAATTTAAAAATTTAAAAGGAACTTTTTTATAATCAAGTTTAACCCCATTTTTTCTTACCAATACATCAAATATACTGAATATAATAAAACTAAATACACAAAAATTATAGGGTAGAGCAAAGGAAAAAAATATTATCTTAACCGGACCATAATCAGTCTTGATCGTAACCGAGTTTTGTATCAAAGCATTTGGACCATTTAGAAGCCGATAGACCTAACCATACCATAAATCGGGTTTTAAGACCAAACTAGAGTCTAGACCCATTTGTACGCCTCTCTCGCAACTTGCTAGTATCGGATCCTAAACTGGATCACTAGGACATGTACTTTCAAAACCGATCAAATTCCAAAAACCGTTACAAAAACTGTCTAACTTTCGAAAATCAGCAGATAAATGGTAGTCGGTGTATATTCGAGTCTCTGTAGGGCCACGAGGGATTTTACCATTTATTGTCTTTTTTTTAAGGTATCTCAGGCACAGCCCGGACTAATCTCTGGCAATTTTGAAACTTAAAGATGTCTTATCAATGTTGAGGACGTCTGGGATCGAACACTGGGTAGATGGGATATTCCACCACATCACCCAGGGCGATCAACTACTGCGCTACAACTTGATTGACCATTTATTGTCTTCAGAGCTACATGAAATCAGTCGAGGTTACTATAAGCGAGTCCAGACACCACAAATTACCAAATAAAACTTCCGAAAACCAACAAAAAAATGCTAGCCGTGGGACTCCTCCATGTCGGTTGTCAATTCAAGTCTTTGTAGGGTTTACCGTATGTTGTCTTCAGAGCTACGTAAGATTAGTTGAGGTGCCTGTAATCCGTCTAGACACCACCAATTACCAAACAAAAAACTTTCAAAGCTATTATAAATTAATTAAGATTATCATACGTTATAATTTTACATAGGTTTCGGTCCAAATTACACCAATTATTCACTTATAGTTATCAATTTAGAAACAAAACGAAAGAACTTGATTACATTCTTTTGTTAATATTCTCTATTCATACCAGAAAGAAAAAAACAATAAAATTCCAAAGTCTCGTTCTTTTTATACGACTCCCCTTGTGACATCCATAATCACATTACATTTCCCGGAGACAATTCCAGCCCCAAAACCTAAGACATGTTTAGTCCTCAATTAAACTTGCAAATACCACCTCGTTATCCTCAATCTCTTCAAACACCCCCTTCATATTCTTCCTTTTTACACATGAAGACTTTTAATCGTTTTCGTAGAATTTTTATGCACTTTATGTTTTCGATCCCATCTTCCAAGGCCAAGGCGAGTTCTGGCGGTGGTTCGAGAGGTGTACGAAGGCGATCGTGCGATCGGCCGGATCCTCCACGGGCTTCGTGTAACTAGCTTCTTCTTATTACTCGTCAAATACTCATTATAATGAAGCCATTGCTGATTGTATTGAATTTTTTTAATAAGTTGTTGTCTTCTTCTTCATCTTCGCCTTCGTTTTCCCAAGATGGTGGTCGAAGGATATCTGATGCTATGGTGTAATCATGGTCCGAGTTTCTGGTTATTTGATGCGTTTGTGATTATGAAATACTGAATAATGAAAGATTATGTGACCTTAGTTCTTGTATATGTTTATGTTAATAAGTTTTCTGTCACCGACTATGTTTCTTTTTTCTTGTATCTAATAGGGGTGAACATCGAAATTGGATACCCGTTTTTGGAACCGGAACCACTCCGAAACTACCGGTTCCGGAACCGGAACCGCTGTAATTGGTTTTGGTTCCGGTTCCTAAAACACGGAACCGATTAAGATCGATTCCGGTTCTGCTTCTCATTTTTTTTGGAACTGTTACCTGTTGGGTACCCGACGGGACCCCGGGTACCCGGTCCCGCTGGGTACCTAGAACCAGAATCGCCGGGTACCTCCTATTTTTAATAAAAAGTATTCATATATTTATTATATTTAAATATTTAATAAAGCTTAAAATGAATTTATGGATTTACCTTTTAGGTTAAACACTATAAATGAATTTTTGGAAGTCGTTTTGTTGATGTCAAAACTCAAGACTCGAGAGTTAAAAATATAGAGAACTGTTAAAAAATATAGAGAACTGATGTAAGCGGTTCTTGTTTCGGTTCTTTCATTCTAGAAACTGCCGGTTTCAATTTTCTGGTTCTAGTTTCATGAAATTTAACCGGATACCCGATTATACTCACCCCTAGTATCTAGGGATCTTGAAAATTCTCAATGGTCCTAGAAAACTTAAGTTGACTCATATTTTTATCTGTCGGTAGAGTTGACCCTTAAGATTTTTAATGAGTCCAAAGCTTATTCTCGATATATCTAGTGATCACTCAACGTGTGTCAATAAGATTTCATCCATTAGAAGATATGGTGATTTTGAATCCTTTTTGTACTTTACATCCAAAACTATATTTTAGTAGTAATATTCACTCCACTTTAGAAATATATATATATATATATATATATATATATATAGAGGCGGGTTCAAACGAGGAGCGTACCAATTTAAGAGAACGTGAGGAGCAATTGACAGTTATGAATCACATGTGATTGGCAGTTGTGGATCACATGTGATTCACAACTGATCTGGAGGAACAATTGACAGTTATGAATCACATATGATTAACAGTTGTGAATCATTAATGATCCGCGACTTGCCACCTCGCGCCACGCCTCGCGCCACATCTTGCGCGAATTTTCGATTTGTTCCGATTTTTTAGCAGTTGTTGATCACATGTGATCAGAAGCATGAGAGTGCTCCTCACGTTCTCTTAAATTGATGCGCTCCTCGTTTGAACCTTCCTCTATATATATATATATATATATAGGGGAGATATCCGTTGCAAACCAGTCAGTTTGTGCAAACTATACAAACCAATCTTAGCCGTTGATCAAGTCTAATAAATATCTGATTTTATTATGTTTCCTAATCTAAAGTAATGATCATAATGAATGAATCTTATCATCTTCCATATATATCTCAGTCTTAATTAATGAATCATAATGATTATCCATAAATACATCTATTGTTTCCTAATATAGTGGTTTGTATAGTTTGCACAAACTGACTGGTTTGCAACGGATACCTCCCCTATATATATATATATATGTATAGAGAGAGAGAGAGAGAGAGAGAATCATATATTATTAGTTTGAGGAAGTTAATAAATTAATGGTGCTTATAAAAAAATAACGCCTACAACTGTTTTAACAATGTATTTAAGTGTTTACAGTTTTATGTTAGTTTGTTCAAAATAAGTGTTCATTTTTTAAATAAAATACATACTTTTTTAATTTTACACTTATTATGAAACGGAGAATCAATTGTGCAATTTTTATTGTGCACATTTATTTTGGGACGAAGCAAATACTTTATAGAACTTTTAAGTTTACAGTAGTAGCAACCTTGTATCTTACACAAATGTGTAACAAAAAATTGTTAGGATGAAGTTGAACAAACTAATAACTAGCATCCTTATCAATTAAACAATAAATTGCCACTATAGACGATAGAAATATATAAATTATTATTAACCTCTTTCAAATACGAATCGATCATATGTAGAACTTCATCTTAGTTTTGCCAAGGGAAAAAGCCCCATTTTCACTATTTTTTAATTACTTTTTTTTTGTTTTGTTATAGTTATTGTGCAATTGGAGGTGCTAAACTCCCACGAATGTATTATAAATGATACCCGGAGAGACGTGAAGCCAACCAAATTTTTTAAACTAATTTTTATTTTATCATTTTAAATCTTTACTAAAAACAAAATAACATAATAGTAAGATCCACATAAATACGTAACATTGACGTGCACTACACTTAGGAGGCAACAACACAAAAACTTTGTAATAAATTATCATGATTCTTTAGACACTAGTATAAAAACTTATATTTGTCACGGTTAAAAACCGTGGCCATAAGCTTTTGGCCACAATTTTTTTTTCCAATCAAACCGTAACTTATTCTTACGTGACCATTGATACATTTTCGCCACGTTTAAAATGTGTCACCGTATCAAATAAAAAACCATAGCCATAGCCTAAAAACCGTGGCTATAAACGTATCCAATATTTAAGGTTTTGGAGCATTTTTGTACTAGTGAAAGCATCTCTAAAAGTTATGGTATAATTTTTTTATAATAGAGTAGAAAAAGTCCAAATTTTTAAGAAAAATCACATCAATCTCCAACAACTACTTTATTTTAGTAATCCTAACATTAACTTTATATCAATACATTTAATAAAATATTGTTTCTCTCTCATACACATTAAACTCAAAATTCTTTTATTGGTGAAAAAATATTATTATATTATTTCTCTTTTTTAATAAATTAAGTATATAAACCCTACGAACACATTCATTATTCATATCCGCAAAATCAAAATGTCATCCTACATTCCTTTTGATATCCAAGTGCAAATCTTCGAAAGGCTTCCTGTCAAAACATTGATTCAGTTAAGATCCGTATGCAAAGCATGGAAGTCATTCATCGATTCCTCCGAGTTCATAGCTGGTTACAGCATCCGTCACAATCACGATCAGCCGCAACATCTGATGATAAGGTATGAAGTCGGATACGGGGAAGAGAGTGAGGTAAAATCCGTTTGTTTTGTGGATGATGATACTTTAACTTTCCCCCAACAACAGTTTGTTCCCACTGTTCCTCCACTCCTTCAATTAATTGATGAATCCCGAATAATCGATAGCTCACGCGGCTTGTTGTTCTTGGATGGTTTTTTCCGAGAACCAAACAATTCTATAACCAATGTGGCTGTTCTTTGGAATCCTTCAATTAGAAAATCGATTGTTGTTGCCCTGCCTAATGTGGTACATCCGTCGTTTATTGATGTTATTGGTTTTGGGGTTTGTCCTGACACCAACGACCCTAAACTTGTCAAGATTACATATATTGATAATTATCAGAATATGGAAAGTATAAGTTGCATCCCCTGCCAAGTTATGGTTTTCACATTGAGCTCACGGCAATGGACACCCTCATGTAGCAATCAGCTGCCTCGTAAATCAATTCAATTTACATCTTCTTCAACAGTTATAGGTCAGTTTATTTATTGGCATGCATATGATAGGATTGATGTGGATGGTGAACCTCGTAATTTGATTATGTCATTTGATATGAGCTCTCAAGAATTTGGAGAGATAGACCTCCCAGATAGTTTGGCTGGCGTGCGTATGTCCGTTTCTAGGCTAAGGGAATCTCTTGTTTTGCTTGACTACGATATAAATTTCACAACCAATGAACAAATATGTGATGTATGGATGATGGAGCATGGTGATTCGAAAGCGTTTACAAAGATATTCACCATTAATGCACCAAATGCATCAGTTTCGCAGACTCTGGGATTTAGGAAGAGTGGCGAGCCTATAGTTGAAATGCATGATGATGATGATGAAGCCTTTGCTACACTCTGCGCACTTGTAGTTTATGAACCTTGCTCGGAGCACATCAAGGATCTTGGGATTCACGGAAACATATTCTTTGGTAGTTCCTACACGGAATCGCTGCTTTTGCTCGATCACAATGATGGCCACATTGTAAGGTGTGGAGATGAGAAGGGGTGACTTTGGAACAGACAATCAAAGGTTTATATAGATCGAGGTTAAAGTGAAATTATCATGCATGTTAATTTGTTGATAAAAAGTGAAAGCTTTGAGCATTTTTGTTCTCGGACTCCGATTAAAAAACATGGTGTATTTCAATTTTATGTTTTGACTTCATAGTATTTAATGATGAAATACCTTCTAATTAGGTATTAATATTCACCAAAGGGTATGAATGGACAATACTTGCTTCTGTCGTTTATAAATTTTTTACCACATATAACTTGAATGCATATATATATATATAGAATGTGATACATGGAGAATTCGAGAGTTAATAAGGGTTTTTACAAATAATTGGGAAAAAGATAAACGAGCTCGAAAAGGAAAACGAGTCCGAGTTAAACTTGGAGTTTGGCATCAGAAAAGAAACAAGTTAAAAATAATAAACAACGTCCGAAGCAGGTTACAAGTTAGTTGCATGTTGGCTAACTCACATCAAACTCACGTCGCACAATGGTTGGACGTCCAACATCGAAGCACACATATGCCAATAATCCATAGTGCATCCAATCTCAATTGCATTCCCAATCCCATGTGACCACCTAGACTCACCATTCTTTCTTATTATTATTATTATTATTTTCCTAGTCAAATTAGGGTTAGATATTTTTTCTTAATTATCCTTTTCTAATTAGGATGAATTTTAGTAATTATCTTTTATCTAGTTTAGATTATAAATAGGGTTATTAGGTTTCATTGTTAATCAGTTTTATCAATTAATAAAATTTGTTTCTTTTAGAGAGGATTCTCTAGTTTTTCGAGTATTATGTTTCATAATCTCGTCTATCCAAAGGATTTAGACGTTTGTCGATCCTTCCGCAAACCCCTGCTGCATCAGAATGTAAACTTTTATTATTTTAGTTGCAAGCTTGTGCAACAACCACACATTATTCAATAAACTCATTCACTTGTTTATTATAATATTCTTAGTTTAATAATTGTTTAATCTGCCCTCTTGCATATGGTTTTGAAATCGCTTAACGAGTGTTTTCTTCACTTATGGCCGTAAGTCTTTATTTATTGTTTTATTTTTTACTTTTTGGAAGTTTGTTGTAGGCTATGTCTAAACTAATTGTTGGCAAATTATGATTGTAAGATATCACCCCTGATTAAACCTCAGTAGCCACAATGGTTGTGTACGCCTGGATTTAAACCCTGGGCAGATGGGATATTGAAAGGTTTTTAGCAAATCTTACAACCACATGATATAGGCAACGGAAGCATATTTTGAAAATCATCTATGGCAATACAAACTAACAACCTACAAAGATACATATGTTCTAGATAATTAACTACAAAAGAATGAAGCTAGAATACTTACTTGTTTATTGTGATTGTCGAAAACCACAATGGTGAATCAAACCTTTGATCTTGCTTCTTGGATGTCAAGGACCAATAGTATGAATCCCTCTAGTGGCTCACACTTAAGAACACCAAAATACCAACAACAAGAAGATGCTTAATCACTAAACCCTAAATTAGGGTTTACGATTTTGGGAGAGGGAGAGAGGAGATCAACGGCTCCAAGAGAGGTCGAAAAAACCTCTAGGGTTTAACCCTTAGTAGCTTATTTATAACCCTCTATTTTACAACTAGCCCCCTTGAACCGATAAGCTTGTTCAAAACTATTTTAACCAATTAGTCCTTGCACTTTATATAATTAATCTAATTAATTATATTGCAGCTTATCATCAATTGAACTAATTGTTTTAACTCCCTTTTATTCTTCTAGTTGTTTATTTTGGGTCTTAAGGGCAACCCAAAAGGACCCTGCTATTATTGGAAATATTACCAATAGTTAATGACTCTGGACACTATATCCAACAGTCTCCCACTTGGACAAGTTATTAACTCTATTTGGTTTTAACACTTTTAATAATCAGCAGAGAGCAAGCCATCCAATGCAGCTGCCGAACTCTGATAAAGATTCGGTCATAAGATAAGTGATTTAATGTTCCTTTGTTCTACAAGATATCATATGAACCTGAGACATGGATAAATGTCTATCTCATGGATCAAGATTATGTTTCCCGATTTCCGATATGTGTTGAATTCATCAGACTACTCAATTGAACACATCAATTCTAGTCAAGGTTTGGCCAAACACTTAATGTCAACACCAAATCATCGAGGGGCCCATGGATATCGCTTCTCCTGTTTAGGCAGAAGGAAAAAATAAACCTTGACTACACAGTTCATTTCTACTCATCATATAATACATGGACATACCCTGTATAGCTGCCAGTTACGGTCAGCGTTGGAGCACACCAAAGCATAACAGAATCCTAGAGCAAAACTCTATGTATCTCCGTTTGAAGAACAAAAAATATTATCATCTCAAAATTACTCTGACTTAATCCATGAAGTAAATTTTTGAGTGCGGATTGTTCCAATACCTAAACCACCATTAAGTACTCATGAGCGTTAGTTGCATTCTCTATGCTTCTAACACTCCATGACAGTCTTGAATCACTACTTACTTCCAGGAGTGTGACTGACTGTGGAGGTTTAAGTAAATTAATACTCAGAAAGTCGGTTCTAAACATGCAAAACAAAATATGATAATAAATTAAATGTAAATGGACGCAATCCAGCATATATTATAATCTCCATATAATAATCTCCAAATCAAATACAATTTATTACGTTTTTAACGCATCAAACTAACAACTAAAACATTCAAGGTATATTGATAATTCTAACACCTATGGCTTTAGTATGATACTCATTTTTGGGTCGAGTTAATGCTTTCGTGAAAGGATCCGCCGGATTCTCTTTAGTCGGCACTCTACTCACCATGCTTAAAGCAAATGAGACATCAGGTCTAGTACATGTCATGGCATACATGATCGATCCTATAGCAGATGCATATGGAATTCGACTCATTCTGTCCAGTTCTTTACTAGTGCTGGGACATTGATCTTTACTCAATCTTATGCCATGTTGCATGGGCAAATACCCTTTCTTGGATTCACTCATATTGAATTTCGTCAATATCTTATCCAAGTATGTACTTTGGCTAAGTCCAATTAAACGCTTGGTTCTATCTCGATAAATTCTTATTCCAAGTATGTATGCTGCATTTCCCAAATCTTTCATAGCGAAACATTTCCCGAGCCAGACCTTTACATCTTGCAACATCGGAATATCGTTTCCTATGAGTAGTATGTCATCAACATACAAGACTAGAAATACAACATTACTCCCACTAGCCTTAACATATACACAGGACTCATCTTCGCTTCGAGAAAATCCAAACTCTTGACCTTTTCATGAAACCAAAGATTCCAGCTACGAGACGCTTGTTTAAGTCCATAAATGGATCTTTCAATCTTACACACCTTATCTGGATACTCGGTATGTACAAAACCTTCAGGTTGTGCCATATACACATCCTCATCAAGTTTCCCATTGAGGAAAGCGGTTTTTACATCCATTTGCCATACTTCATAGTCATGAAATGCAGCTATGGCAAGCAATATCCTGATAGACTTAATCTTTGCCACTGGTGAGAAGGTTTCATCATAATCAATCCCTTGAGTTTGAGTGTAACCTTTCGCAACCAGTCTAGCCTTGAATGTGTGCACATTCCCATCCGTGTCGGTCTTCTTTTTAAAGATCCACTTACACCCAACTGTCTTGCGACCTGGTGTATGATAAACCAATTTCCAAACTTGGTTATCGTACATAGATTAAATCTCGCTTTCCATGGCCTCTTTCCACTTGGCAGCCTCAGGGCATGCCATCGCTTCCTTGTAGTTGGATGGCTCATCCGCACTATCAAATGTTTTATCATTGACTAGTGTGTCTCCTTCCTTTGTAATATGGAAACCATAATAAAACTCCGGAGATTGATTAGCTCTACTAACTCTACTAGTTCTGCGAAGAGGCGGTGGAGGTATATTAGTTTCCTCAACAGGTGGTTCAACCTCATGTTGAGGGCTAGTGTCAACTATAGGTTCATCATTGGTTTTTTCTTGGATTTCTTCAAGATCAATACTGCTCCCACTATCCTCTTTGAAAATGAGCTCCCTTTCTGGGAAGACTCCCCTTCTAGCTACAAAAACTTTGTTCTCAGAAGGTTTGTAAAATATATATCCAAAGGATTTGTAGGGATAACCAATGAACCGACACTTCTCTGCTCTAGGTTCTAGCTTGTCGTTAGTTTCGTGTCGAACGAAGACTTCACAACCCCAGACCTTTATATGTGCTAACGAGGGACGAGTCCCAATCCACATTTCAGAGGGTGTCTTTGCAATCTTCTTAGTTGGAACGAGGTTTAAGATATGAGCTGCAGTTTTTAAGGCATAACCCCAAAATGATATTGGAAGTGTAGCTCGACTCATCATGAACCGAACCATATCAAGTAGCGTTCGATTTCTTCTCTCAGCAACACCATTGAGTTGTGGTGTTTTGGGAGGAGATAATTGCGGAACTATTCCACAATCCCTTAGATAGTCGTAGAATTCATGACTCAAGTATTCTCCACCCCTGTCGGACCGGAGCATCTTGATCTTCTTGCCCAGTTGGTTTTCTACTTCGTTTTTGAATCCTTTGAACACTTCAAAGGTGTCCGACTTGTTTTTCATCAAATAGATAAATCCATATCTACTGAAATTGTCAGTAAAGGTAACAAAGTATCTCTCACCGTTTCTCGTGGCAGATCTGAACGGTCCACATACATTGTGTGGATTAAGTCCAACAGATCCTTACCCCTTTCCATTTTTCTTTTGAAAGGTGCTTTTGTCATCTTGCCAAGTATGCAAGACTCGCATTCTCCATCCGACTTTAAGCCAAATGGTTCCAAGATCCCATCCGATTGGAGCTTGGCGATGCGTTTCTTGTTTATGTGGCCAAGACGATGATGCCATAACAACGATTTATCCAATTCACTATTGGAGGAACCAACATTTAGAGTTAAGTTATTATTATTTCTACCAACACAAATCACGCTTTCATACACACCATTACAAGGAGAGGCTTTAAAATAAAAACAACCATGTTTATAAACCAAAATGCAACCATTATTATTATCAAATTGAAATTCAAAACCATCCTTGTACAATGCATGAAAAGAAATAATGTTTCGAGCCATTTCTGGCGAGTAGCAACAATCTAATAACTTTATTGAAAAACCACTACTAAGCACGAGCTCAAAATCTCCAATCTTGGTAACAGCGACAGTCATCCTGTTTCTCATCATCAGATTCAGCTCCCCATGCTTCAACGTCCTACTTCCCTTTAGTCCCTGGAAATTAGAGCAAATGTGAGTACCATATCCCGTATCAAGGACCCAAGAGTTATAAATCGAAGTACTATGGAGTTCAATTGTAAAAATACCTGAGGTGCCACACCCTTTGACCTTGTTTATTTTCAAGTCCTCCAGATATTTTGGGCAGCTTCTCTTCCAATGGCCCTTTTCTTGACAGTAAAAGCATATGGCCTCTTTAGGGTCACTTATGGGTGGTATGTCAGAAGAATCAACTTTTCTCTTAAGGCCTTGGTTGCGAGGGACAACTTTAGCCTTTCCCTTCCCTTTGGGATGAGAAATTTTCTTCTTCTTACAACCACCTTTCCTAATGGCCAGGACGGGAGAAGTTGAGTGAGCACTTTGGGTCTTACCCATACTTGCTTCAGCAGATCTCAACATGCCATGGAGCTCCATCAAGGTCTTGTCCATATTGTTCATATTGAAGTTCACTATGAACTGTTTATATGCCCCACTAAGAGAGTTTAGCACCATGTCAATGGCAAGCTCTCTTGGGAAATCGACACCTAGATTTCCTAACTTGTCAATGTACGCTTTCATCTTTTGCACATGTGCACATACAGGGGCACCGTCCTGTTGCTTACATTCCATAAGCGATTTTACGACTTGGAACCTTTCTTGCCTTGCTTGCTCCTGAAACATTTCACGAAGCTGCTCATTTAGTTCAAACGCCCCCATGTTCTCGAAACTCTTTTGAAGTTCCGGGGACATGGATGCCAACATGAGACACACGACTTTTGTGGATTCCGCGTATTGCTTATTGTATTCAGTTACTGCTTCAGGGCTTGCATCATCATTAAGTATAGGAAGATCCTCGTCGAGCAAATACTCTTTGTCTTCGTACCTCAAGGCAATTCTCAAGGCACGAATCCAATCCAAGTAGTTTGGCCCAGTCAGCTTATCTTTACTTAGGATGGAGAGTAACGTAAGGTTGGATGTTGAGTGAGTAGGAGGAGGAGGAATATTTTCAGCCATCTGTAGATATAGTTTTATTTTAGTTAGTTTGATATTCAACCCTTAAAAATAATTATCCAAAAATATTTAACAAGGCTAGGATCCATATTTTACTCTATGATGCGAAAAGGGATGCCGTAATCACATCACAAAGTTATTTAGGTAAACAAATGCTTTTTGTTAAATTCATTCACTATGAAACTCCTAGGTCTTTTGAGATTCACCGACTTATGTCAATGACATGTTAATCTCGATTATGCTTATCTTCTATTTGTGACTAGGATGCCGAGGATCACAAACTAGATGGTGAATCGACCATGAAAAAACACATGGACCCCTCGGCTCAAGTACGCTTGAGAATCACGAGTGCCACATCATTTTCAACTATAGTTTCACATTAACGTGCCGGCAAACCGCACACACTCCGTTAACAAACTATAAGAATATGTGTGTTCTTTTCATGGGTAGCATAAGACTTTCACATTTCTTAGTATATCTAATACGAAATTTTGTTTTTATACTTCATATTTAATACTTTTAACTTGTCACATTGACCTATCAAACCTTTTCGGTAATTCCACTAGTCCACACAAGAGGCGGTGAGCATGGTAACGCAGGGCGTTTTAAAAACCATCGACTCATTCGGCAACCATATTATAGGTAACCTCCTTAAACCCCCTTAGAGTGCTTATAGTGACTAGTGAGTACGCCTAGTCTCGGTTTGACTATCAATGTATAATTTAATTATATATATATAATTAAGGTCTAATATATATATATATATATATAAATAAATTGAATGTAATTTTAAACAATTTAAAATTATGATTATCTGATTAATTCTAATTAACCATGTGAAGGCACATTTAATAATTAATATAATCGTTTCCATAATTAATTGAATGGAATTTTAAACAATTTAAAATTATGATTATCTAATTAATTCTAATTAACCATGTGATGACACATTTAATAATTAATATAATCGTTTCCGTATAAATAAATTGAATGAAATTTTAAACAATTTAAAATTATGATTATCTAATTAATTCTAATTAACCATGTGAGGGCACATTTAATAATTAATATAATCGTTTCCATAATTAATTCCAATTAAACATGTGAGGACACATGCTAATAATTAATGTAAATATTTGACATACAATTTATATTCACTATATAAATAATGTTAATGTTTATCTTACAATTTTATTCAACTTAAATATATTTATATAAGATAAGATAATATGTAAGATTATCTATTCAATATTTGCCAAAATTGTTTATTGTTGTGTTTTAGGCAAGTTAGGAAACTAACCAAAAACAATTAGGGTATAACATTGCATAAAAAAATGACTACCCTATACCCTTTAGGGATTTCGATAAAACTTAATCGCTAATAATACAAACCTTTTATGCAAGTAAAAATTTAGTTTCCAAAAATTATGTTTTGAGGTTATTACCATGAAACCCTAACTTAGGGATTAAGCAATCCAATGGCCACAAAAATTTGAAATCGATTTTGTAACCTCAAACCCAAAATCTCGAAAAACCCTAAACCAACATAAACAGTTTTGCAAATCAAATTGAAACTACTTTTGAGCTAATATCTAAGAACTATGGCTCTGATACCACTGAAAGGTTTTTAGCAAATCTTACAACCACATGATATAGGCAACGAAAGCATATTTTGAAAATCATCTATGGCAATACAAACTAACAACCTACAAAGATACATATGTTCTAGTTAATTAACTACAAAAGAATGAAGCTAGAATACTTACTTGTTTATTGTGATTGTCAAAAACCACAATGGTGAATCAAACCTTTGATCTTGCTTCTTGGATGTCAAGGACCAATAGTATGAATCCCTCTAGTGGCTCACACTTAAGAACACCAAAATACCAACAACAAGAAGATGCTTAATCACTAAACCCTAAGTTAGGGTTTACGATTTTGGGAGAGGGAGAGAGGAGATCAACGGCTCCAAGAGAGGTCGAAAAAACCTCTAGGGTTTAACCCTTAGCAGCTTATTTATAACCCTCTATTTTACAACTAGCCCCCTTGAACCGATAAGCTTGTTAAAAACTATTTTAACCAATTAGTCCTTGCACTTTATATAATTAATCTAATTAATTATATTGCAGCTTATCATCAATTGAACTAATTGTTTTAACTCCCTTTTATTCTTCTAATTGTTTATTTTGGGTCTTAAGGGCAACCCAAAAGGACCCTGCTATTATTTGAAATATTACCAATAGTTAATGACTCTGGACACTATATCCAACAGATATTCCACCACATCTTCCAGGGTCTTAACCACTATGTCACAACCCTTGTGATTATATTAGTTCATGGAAGCAACATTTCTGCCCTGAAGGTGATATATTGTATGTGTACAAGTACACCATGCCATTCACAAACCCTACATCTTGGTGGGATATTACTGGTAACGGGTTGGTTTGGTTTATTTTGTAGCCTATATATGTTTGGACTCATGGCTAATGATTGGCCCAGAAATTGTAGATCCCGTTTGTTGATTGCTTGGCATGTGTAATTGTGTATATCTAGGGGCGGATCTACTTTCAAGGGTATGGTTGCTAGTAAATTCATAGAAAAATGAGGCTAAGTGTATTTTTTTAGGTTCTTAAATGTGCAACGAATGTTTTATGGATGAAACAATAAACATTAAAGTTTAAGGTTTATATGAAAATTTATAAAGTAAAACAATTGTATTTATTTTGTGATACCATTGAAAAAATCTGAAAGAATTTTTATGCATCGGTCACCTGAAGTGAAGAGGTGGACACGACTTTTATGTCACCATAATAAATCACAAGCCTAAAGTCTTTCACATTGACCCAACCCGACATGAGAAGTCCCCAAATAACGTAGATGTTCAACCACAAACAACAAATGTGGAAATAATAGATTAAGATGACAATCTAAGCCAATCACTAATGTAACATCCTGAATTTTCGTTAATAGTATTTTAATTAGAATTGGGATTTATTTGTATTTTGACTAACCTTGAATTATATGGAAGCTTTATAATTCAATAGGGTTAAAATACAAGGGATTTAGAGTTGGATGTTACTTGTGGGAATATTGGAAATTGAGGGGGGTGTTGGGTCACTTTTGGAAGTATGTATGGATAGAGGTTAAAAGGAATGAGATATTATCTCATTTTCTTGTTTTGAGTCGGCAAGAAGAGCAGAGAGAAAGGAAATAGAGAGAAAAGAGAGAAAGAAAGGAAAGAAACTTGGATCATCAAATTGGTAAGGATTTGTGTTGGTTTCTGATATAATTTGTTCTAGATGTTGGGTTGTAAACGAATCTGCTTGTTGATTAGGTTTCCAGAAATCAGTAACAACAGATTGGAATCGAAATCGTGCAGAAAAGTGGGTTTTTGCAAATAAGGTGAGTTCATTCGATTCTTTGTACAAATCAGTGTTTTTAAGTTATAGTAACCTTGGTATATTTGTATGAACTGACTGAGGATTGATTAGAATGAGTAGATTGAACAGATTTCATGTTTTAAATCGATTTGAGGACTTGTTGAATGGACAGTACGCAAAACCTTGAAAGTCCCGGTACTTGAATGTCCCGGTAGTGGCAAGTCCCGGTAGTTGGAAGTCTCGGTAGTGGGAACTCCCGGTAGTGGCAAGTCCCGATAGTTGGAAGTCCCGGTAGAGGCAAGTCCCGGTAGAGGCAAGTCCCGGTAGAGGTGAGTCCCGGTACAGCATATCGGGAGTTGAGTAAAGAAACCAGTATATCTAAATGGTATCAAAATTTGATATGGCTCAAGGATCTGATAAGTTAAGTATCTAGAGGCCTTGTATTTTATGTATCTTTTCGGATGTAATGAAATGTGCATTTATGTAAATCGTGGAAATATGCGATTTAGGAATTATGATGGGAATTATATAGCTTGAACATACATACCCTTGAAAAGTAGTATGTTAGGTTTATAGACTGCGCTAGTCGATACTAGGCAGGAATATAATGTTATAAAAAAAGGATTTATTTGTGATTCGCTCATACAGTTGCTATGAGGAATCTGTACGATATATATATATATGATTTGCTCATACTGAATGATATGAGGAATCTACGAGGTATAAATATAATTCTCTTATACGGTTGCTATGCGGAACTTATATTGAGTAAATACCTATATGAGTACAATTAGGTGATATGGATCCATAGGCACTAAAGTTTGGTAATCACATGGAATTGGCGTGTGGTATTACTCGTTTAATCGTTATTCCAGTGTGTGTGGGAAATCATGGAATAGGCGTGTGGTATTAATCGTTATTCCTGATTTCTAAGGAAGAGAGTGAGATTGACATAAGTGCTTGTGATCTCTGCTTCCTTACCGATAAATGGGCGTGTGTAATCGCGATTTATTGGTTGAGAGCATTAATCTAGAATCCGTAAGGATTCGTAGTGTGGCTCTAGGGCATGATATGATGATGGAATTATTGTCAGTCATATTCATGAAATGTGGAAATGGGCAAGTGTGCATTGCAATTTCTGGAATAGATGTGTACGGAAATGGGCATGTGTATATTGCGATTTCTGGAATAAGAGCATTACTCTAGAATCAGTGAAGATTCTTAGTGTGGCTCTGAGACATGATATGATGATGGAATGTGTGTCAGTCATATTCATGGAACTGGGTAAAAATCATGTTAACAGAATAGAGTTATACGTATGGTAAGAAAAGGGGAATCAGGTTTGTTATAACTTGTTTACATTGATTTTACAAATGTTATCTTGGAAACGAATGTTCTCACTAGGCGTTGGACTAATCGTTTCAAGTGATGTTTTCTTACCAGGTACCAGCTCGGGGAGGTAAAAGGTTGTGGGACGAGCGTTTTGATATAGCAGAGGTGGATGAATTTAACAAAGAAGATATTTTGATGGATTGATAGATAACTTGATTAATCTGGTTGTAGTGTGTAACATCCCGAACTTTCTGTTATATTTTATTATTACAAAGTTTTAACTAGGAGTTAAATTGGTATTTATTTAAAGTCTTTATTTGAAGTGAATTTGAATATTGAGGGTTGGTTGTGTAATTCCTTGAAAGTGAGGGGTTTATTTGGTAAGAGTCCTATGACTCATGATTAATTAAGTGAGGTGTCAATTAACTAGTCATTATAGACTAAGTGTGTGAGTGTGACTTGTGTGTGGTGGTGTGTGTTTCTCGATTTGGAGAGAAAGAGAGCCGAGAGTTGGAGATAGAGAAATCGAGAAAAGAGAAGAAGGATCAAAGGGAAAACAAGGAATTTCAGTTGAGGTGTGGGAATTAATTGAAGAAATCAAAAGGTAAACTATTCTACTTTTATGTTCATAATTGTTAGATAAGTTAAGAGATGGGTTTTTTTTATGAAATATAGATGTTTTTGAGAAATTTGAATATATGAGTAGGCTTAGTTTATAGCCTTAATCATATCTGCACATTATCAGAAACATGCATAGTATAAAAATACAAAATCTGGGTTAAGGATGAACAGAGTGGACTGAGACTTGGATGAACATCATCGAAGTCGCAACCTTGAGTTGCGACATTCATGATTGTCGCAATAGGCAATTGCGACTCTGTAGTGAAGTCGCAGTAGACCGTTGCGATTTGGAGTTGGAGTCGCAACAGTGGACTGCGACATTGGCATTGGAGTCGCAACCGTTGATTGCGATTTGGTGTTGAGATCGCAATAGTGAATTGCGACTTGGGTTAGAATCGCAATAGAGGGTTGCGATTTGGTACTGTGGTCGCAACAGTTGATTGCGACTTGGTGTCTAAATCGCAATAGTGGACTGCGATTTGGAGTTGGAATCGCAGTAGTTGGCTGCGACTTGGCTTAGTGCATTGCGATTTGAGATATAGTTTTTTAGAAATTAAGGATTCTTAGTTGTGAAGAGTTCTGTTCTAGATGTTAATATCAGTATATCTGTATATTGAATATTACAGCAATCAGTGGTAGTGAAGTCAGGAGTCTCTACGACTTTTTAAAGATTAAAGGAGGTGACTACGCATCAGGTGAGTTTATTAAACTCTCTTTAAAATTCAGTAATTAATATTGAAATAGATGTATTATATGTATGCTTGGATATGTTTGTAAGGACTTGATTAAGTCAGAGATAAGTCCAAAAGGACGATTAAAAGTTATGCTAGGTTGATCCCCGTGCTAAATTTGCTATAAGGGGATGGTTAAGAAGTTGATGAACCGGGGTGATTAATATTCTTTATAATGAATATGATTATCTGCTATTTGCAATTGGTGATATGGTTACGAATTCTAAATACAATTTTGAAGTCATATTATGATAAATTATAAAGACTTATCTATGAGTCCGAAAATGTAGATAACATTTGAGATAGTTAAGAGATTGTGAGGAGGAGCTAGTAATATTCTTTATTTTTGTATATATAGAATATGATTGAGAAATGGTATATTGTATGCCGGACGCATATAGTAGTATCGATTATTATATGTATATATTATGTGCTTTTACTAAAAATAGGCATCTGGTCATCGAGGAGGGCACTTGGGTACGGTTTAATGGGAACCGATTACTTGCCATTGACCAATAAGGGATGTAATTTTAGTAATTGGGTGTACCTTGAATCATCGGAGTCCCGGTTGAGTATCGCGATATTATAATCCCATTGGGACCATTGATTCTGAGGTGGAATGTGGAATAAGCAGATTTTGATTTGTAATTCCCATTTCGATTTGGAAGATCGGAGATTTCCATTGTTATAGGGAAGATTGGAGATTTCCCAGTGATGAGAGGAAGATTTGAGATAGGCATAAAATAATTTGTAATCTCTACTTCCTGATTAAGAAAGAGGCAGGTTGTGACTTGTAATTTCTTGTGTAAGAGTATCGAATGTGAATCTGGTATGATTTATGGTAAACTCATGATATTGTTATTATGATTAGATGAATTAGTCAAAAGTATGGGAGTGGGATAGATTTCCCGTAAGAAAAGGAGTTGTCATATGGTAAGATGGGTGAGAACAGGTTTGAGTTATCTGTTCATATTTTAATTATTAAATGTTATTTTGATTTGAGTATCCTCACTAGGCGAAAGCCTAATGTTTCAAGTTGAATCTTCTTACCAGGTACAAGCTCCGGGAAATAAGCGGGAATGAGAGAAGAGAACTTTTGAGAAGATTCAAACTTAGAGATAACGAGGGATCTAGTTGTTCTTTGAAGTTTTTGGGACGGTTGTTTAGATAACTTGATTAATCTGATTGTTATGATGTGATTAGATTAATAAGTTATTTAAGTATTGTCGTATGTGCATAGAAACCTTACATTTGATCCTCAGGTTATATAAGTTTGAAGATTATGATCATAACTTGTGGTAATTTTAAGGTTTAAATTGACCCTGTTTTTAGGGTGTTACATAGTGACATAATTAGATTGATAGGTTATCTGAAGGATCTTGTAATGTGAATATACTCTTGATGGTTAATCCACTGCCTGTTTTTATAAGTTGAAGTATTTATTGTCATAACCTGTTATAACTTGAGGTTTAAATTGGCTTAGATTTTGGGGTGTTACAATATGGTATCAGAGCACTAGTTTAAGCGAACTAAGTATGCTGATAAGATACTTAGACTTAAGCTGAGATGGAGTAGGTTATGATATGTGAGATATGGGTAGAAGTGTTAAGACGAGATAGTCTTAGAGTCAACAGAAATACGTGAAATTAGTACTGTGACAATGGTAACGAGGATTCTCCTTTATGATATGTTCACAATTCCAATTAGCTACTGTTATTATGAATATATATTTACACGAGCATGCTTATTTCTGAATTATTACAGTGACTAACGATCGATAAGGTACGTTTTGTATGTGTGTACGTGCATAACCATTTCTTATGGTTATCCCTTTATGTTATAGTAGAATGATGGTGAATACGCCACCAAGGTCCTTTGAAGGACAGATCAATATTGATTGGAGGTTGGAAGGATAACCTGGAATTGGCAGGACTCATGAAAGTCCGCCAAGGCAACCTTTAGTAGGTGGATTGATATGTGTGGAGATAGAGTATGAGATGATTGATCAAGATGGAAATGGTATGACATGGTGGAGTATGTGGATCGTGGAATGCCAGTATAGCAAATGTTATAAGGCCGAGAGGGTGACCACTGGTCGGAAGTAGAATGTCAATGATAAGTTACGTAAGTAAAACGATTGACCTCGTTTGAGTAAGTAGCCTTCAATTGCGAGGAAAGTTTTATGCCTGATGTTTTAGTGTGTGTTACATGAGTTTTCATGATTTCAAACCAAATGCATAAATAACAGTTTTAGTCAAGGTTGAATTAGCATGTGCGAAAGTGTATTTAAAGAAAAGGCAATTCCATTTATGTCGCACAACGAAATTTTTGAAGTTTTTACAAAGTATTTCTTACTTTACATGAAAAGTTGAATTGTAGCAAGAAAGCGTTGGTCAACAAAACGTTTAATAACTAACAAGAGTATGGACCTATTAAACATCATATAAATAAGTGAGAGAACCGACTAGTTTATTTCGTGTTGGTCAAACTTTTTCGAACTGTTGTCGTACGAAGAGATTTTCATTTAGTATATTACCGTCGTAACAACACTGTTTTGGTTGAGAAGGATTTTGTTTTCAGAAATTTAATATGCAAACGATTCTCGAGATCGTTGTGCAGTACTTTGGGGTATGTGTGCCCAAGTTGTTCCCAGTAGGGTTATTTAAAATGAGAAAATGTGCGAAATGATTTGTCATGCATAAAGGCTATGAACTCGCTAGGTCGTAGAGTATTACATTATAAGCTAAGAAAGAACTCCAAGAGTGGAGAGGTGTTGGATAAACCTTGGGAGAAAGTTTGTAGTTTTGGTAATTGTGTTCAAATGAGAAATGAACAGTGTGAGAGTCGAAAGTGGACTTTAGTGTCGGTTGTATGAGAGTCTGTACCCTTGTTCGCTGACTAGGAATACAGTTGCCGAGGGACGGTTGTGTCCGGAGGAAGAATTAGGTTCAGTTAGGGACCTTAAGGTTAAGGAAGTGTCGACATGTCAAATATTGACTTTGAAGTCGATAGTTGTGTAAGGTGTATGAGACCTTTCGTCTGTCATTGGGTACGGTCTGGGTGCGTCCCGCGTATGCCTGTGCGGACAGGAACAAAAACCGTGAGCGGTACCGGTATGCTGTTATGCAGAGGGTATGCGCAAAGCAAATTTTATCGTGTACGACATAGCTAAGGATTTTGAGTGATTGATGAATAAATCACTAATGAAAGAAGTTTTGATTTATTGTTGCACAAGCGAAAGATATGTAGTCAAAGCACGCTTTTAATGTTTATTGTGGATGTGCAATATTTATGATGTATTACGTTCTAAAAAAATGTGAACATGTGGGTTGGAGGATTTTGGTAAATCCGACCATGTAAAGTTTTAAGAGTGGTAAACCTTTGTTTTGGGGCCGATGGCCAATTAAGGGATTAAAAAGGGTAAAGATTTTGGGTAACAATGTATTTTGGTTTACGTAATCGTGTGAGTGACACATGTTTAACCAAACGTTTATTTTGGCCTTAAAGGCTTGATTTATATTCACATGAGTCTTTTGAATGTTTGTCAGTTTTAGTGACTCGAGATGGAGTCTTGGATGTGTTATATGCTTAACTGCTTTCTATTTGAACAAGTGTCGGTCTTAGGTTTAAAGACTGTTTGATAAATTTCGTGTTCTTAATACCTTTGGAACTAATGAACCTTGGCGAAATATATACATTGTGGAGTATAAAAGAGTTGCATATACGTGTACATATATATATACCTGTATAATTGACTTTGTTGGGAAAGTAGCAATGAAGGGGTCGTAGGATTATCATGCCTCGGAACGTATGTTGCATAATGATCATTAGATCCTTTGAATAGATGGCTCGGTTTTGTACTCAGTTGAGTCTTAAGAGCATTGACCCGATTTGATAAGCTCGACGTAGGCTTGGGGTTGATGTAACAGCCCGCTCCAAAATGCCAAAACAAGACATTTATTACAAAAGAAAAAAACGCCAAAACTTGGCCCAAGGTTTACACCAACAAATTTCAATATCTGGGTTTGCGGAATAACCCTAGTTACAACTGAGAACATCTAAAATACTGGAAGGTAAGGAGTCCACTAATGCAAGCCACGCCCGCCCTCGCCTTCTCTTTACCACTAGAGGAACCACCCTTAACCTGCTAACCTGAAAAGGGTTTAAGTTTTGAAAATGCGAGGGTTAGACCACAAGGTCTAGTGAGGTCCCTCAGTTACATACACACCACATATAGCATTTAAAGGATTTGCGAAACATAAATCAATATGAAGTTTGGCAAATAACAGTCACACAATTGACCAAATCGTCCATCCAGGCACACACCCGTAACTTGATCCAAGGTGCACAATTACCCTCGTATGGGACACCCCCCCCCATATCCGTCACACCATATCATATGGGTCACACCCCCATATAGATCACACCATATCATGTGGGTCACACCCCCCATATGGATCACACCATGTCATATGGGACACACCCCCCATATGGATCACACCATGTCATATGGGACACACCCCCCATATAGATCACACCACGTCGTATGGGTCACACCCCCCATATAGATCACACAATGTCATATGGGTCACACCCCCCATATAGATCACACCATTTCATATGGGTCACACCCCCCATATGGATCACACCATGTCATATGGGACACACCCCCATATAGATCACGCCACGTCTTATGGGTCACACCCCCCATATAGATCACACCATGTCATATGGGTCACACCCCCCATATAGATCACACATAAGCATAAGTAATTTATATGCAAATCACACTTCAGATAAGCACACATGTATGAGTAAAAGAACAAGTATCATCAAGCTTTAGTTAGAAAAACTCACCTGATACGCTTACGGTGGTCCTTTCCTACTCTGACCCGCACTTCCCGATGGTCTACCTGAGCGAAAGGGTAAAACGCATAAGCTGTCAGCTCAACTATCCGGACACACTAGTCTCTCCGGGCACACTCACTTTCCGGACAACACCCTGTCCGGACAACACCTATCCGGACAACACATCCTATCCGGACAACACATCTTATCCGGACAACACATCCTTTCCGGACAACACATCATATCCGGGCAACTCTTATCCGGACAACATCTACCCGGACAACACATCATATCCGGACAACTCCTATCCGGACAACATCTACCCGGACAACACATCATATCCGGGCAACTCTTATCCGGACAACACCTACCCGGAAAACACATCATATCCGGACAACATCTACTCGGACAACACATCATATTCGGACAACTCCTATCCGGACACTCACCCAGAGACTTTCAAACTAAGCAAGTGTCCGGACGTCCAGAAGGTTTCCGGACGTCGACCTGCGTCCTAAATGGACCGAGAAATTACAGAATCGGCCGAAAACTCGCAATTAAATATTAGCAACTGCATCACGGTCACTACACTCATCAATTGCTGGGATATTAGCAACAATAACACAGTAAGACACCCAAAATTCTCCCATTAAGCTTCAAACCCAACTTTAACACAAAACCCATATAATACTTCAATCTAAACATCCAATTCACAGCTGCTAGGTGAAGAGAGGAATTTACCCGATTGGTTCTTTGCTGGAAACATATCTCCACACGCCCCTTTCCTTTGATTCTCCAAGCTTGATAGCCCCCTTCCTCTCCAAAATGCTTAAGAGCTCCAAAAGTCTTTCTCCTCCTCTCTCTCAATAACCAGCCGACACACACTCAAAATCAGCTAAATTAGAAGGTTCTCTAGGGTTTTGTGCCCAAATAAACCCTAGACCACATTTACAAAATGCACCCCTCAACTTCCAAATTATAAACTTATTCCACAAGACTTGAAACTCCTTTTATTTTGGACACGGTTACTACAACACTCCCCCCTCAAAAGAATTCCGTCCCCGGAATTCCATTCTCGAAAAGATGAGGGTACTTAGACATCATAACCGTTTCTACTTCCCACGCTGCCTCTCGCCCGTTATGGTACCTCCACTGGACTCTCTCAAGAGAAAAATCTCTTATTGTTCTCCACTTCCAAATCTTGCGATCCACGATCGCCAACGGTTCGTTAACCTACCTTAACCTTTCGACCACACGAATGCCTTTCAATGGTACAACCATACAATCCTCGGCCAAGCACTTCCTTTGGTGGTCTAGAGCCACCCTTAACTTCTTGGCTTATCAGTGGCCGACCGCACGACTTCCGGTCTCAAAACGTCTCTTTCCCGCGATACATCTTTACTCATGGAAGGTTCACAGATAACTGCACATGTCAACCTCTTTGCTTCTCTAGGGATTCGCTTACCTTCACTTGCATAACCCTTCAACAACAAAACGTACGCCAACAATTTTCACACTTTCGATGATTACAACTCTTACCCTAGGAGTTTTTCGCGTACCACAACTATGACGCCTCAGGCCAACGGTACACGGTACCGTCCACACACCTAGACACACGGTTGCAACGAATTTAGAATTTCCATCCACAACTTCACTTCCGCGATAGAACAAGCCCACAACGGTTAACGCCACAACAACATAAATTCCTTAACAACTCTCGATTCGCCAACCTAGCACAAGACCAACCTCGAGTATCACCTTAATTCACAGATATGATCTTCTTCGCCAGATAACACACAATTCTACAATCACTTTCCCCATCACGATATACATCTAAGGCAGATAACACTTTCTTAACTGAATTGGGTTGCTCATGATCTATTGATAACAATCCAATCACACACTTCCACCACAACAACACTCCCACACTGCTATCAAGTCCAATCCAATGGTCCCTTTCCCGAACACTACTTTTGACTACTTCTTTCCACTTTCCGTGCCACTTGCCACACTTCCTACTTCCCGCTTTTACACCCGTTCCAACCTACCGTCCCAATTACCCAATGGACATTTCTCATCCACATTTACCACTCCATACGCGTATTTTCAACGGTTACTATGCCCAACCAACAGTTTCACCACATTTCATACGAGAAACTCCGCCAGGTCAATCCGAATCACACTCGATGTTCGAAGCGACCACACATTTCTCATTTCCCAATGATATTAACTCACTCCTTTGGATTTCCTTTATAGACAAGGATTAGTCCAGTATTCCTAAGGTTTCATATCTACAACGAAACACTATCAACTACTCAATCCAAGATCACACCATCTCCCTCTTGGCTAGTCACCAACTTCCACCCCGATCTCTTATTTTCGGATAACAGCACCACACACAACTTTTGCCACATTGAACAACTTATCAACCAATCCCGAGCAAGGATCTCCATTTACGCTCACCCCCTCCCAACACCAGTCCATCACTTATCCTCACAACAACTCATTGCCACCATGCCTCGCATGCTTACTAATTATAAGTTATCGCCATCCTATCCACACAACCTCACACACTAGGGGTTCAATCCTCACAATCAATTGTGCACACCCTAGACCAAGCCTCCTCCACGCCAACACAACATAGACTTGAAAGAGTTTGCGAAAACATCCAGCAATAATTAATTTTGCAAATCAACATCCATACACACATAACTGATTTCTGCCTGGTCACTACCCACTTGTAACCTGATCTAGAGCACACACCCGCCCTTGAGAATAGACTGAGTTCGTTCGCAAAAAATCCACATGGTCACACCAGGGCTAACCTCTCAACTTTCACACCCCCTGACAACGACTCAACACCTGTCGTTGGCTTTAACACCAAATCTTGGCAATTAGCCTAAATACAAATTTCTCCTCAACTCCGGCTCTACGCCGATACCGACTCATCCACGTACTACAACGCTACCTTTCGAAGTATCTTGCCTACTTCGAATCACCCTGGGCACACCCCCCACCGACAACCACACTTCAACTTATTAAGCAAGAGTAAAAACTACCATCACACACGTCTTTCTAAGGTCAAAATCTGAGACTATCATTAGACGTCTCCTTCCCTAAACTGTAATACCAAGGTCATGAATCGACCATCGACGCCTCAACCATATTTTTCACCCTTAAAGACTCTGTCCATTTCTTAAACATGATAACTCTCACCACCTAGCGAGTTCATAGCATTCATGCATGACAACCCAACGATTTAAATCGTTTTACGCACTCGACACCTTCCACAAAATAGGGTTTGATAGACATGGCTCGACACATTTATAAAGAACAACCGTACACGCAGGTCACAAGGATCGCTCACTCGTGACCTCGTCATCATTTGGAAATACATTCACTGAAACTCCCTTTATGCAAAAAATTTAAAAAATACGGCAATATCACTCATACTGGGATAGTCGACCGACTCCCACACTTGCTGATATGTCAACCACGTGTTCATATCGCTTTCATTCATAAAATCATGTGATCAAATATTATTACGATTTTTACAACAAAGTTTAACTCACTCGCAAAAGAAGTGAAGTAACTCACCATTTCTTCAAGTTCGAAATTTATTACACTATGTAAGCAAATTTATCTTTTTCTTCAAGCACGCATGCACACGCCAACTCATTTTCAAAAATCAGAAGTTTACAAGGCACACGCACACACTCACACATTTTGACATGAAGGACTTATGTAATCGGTTTTTGAAAACGTAATGCATGACTCACTTTACATTGAAGGCTACTCGCTCAAACAGGGTTAACAAATCCACGCCGACACCCTACTTCTCCCTACATCATCAGGTTCTTACATTCGAAACAACCTTCGGTACCGGTACTTCCCCATAGTCACCACCTGACTAATAATTTGTAAAACATACGACTTCACCTCGGTCCCAAAATAGTTAACCGACACCCGTGATATCAATTCACACATCTATCACTTCTCAACCACTCTTGTCACTCTTCCACTAACTAGAGAGTAAGAAAGCACACCTCTACTATCCGATCCTTGAGTTGCAACTCTCAAGATTTTAATTCACCGACATCGGAGACTCCTAGAATAAACACTCATTAGAGATTAGGAGCTCACCTTCAGTCAATTATCTTCCTTAAGAACCCTAAGGTTCTACTTCACACAGACTCTCACACCTTATCTTCCAACAATGCTTCTTCTAGGTAGGATCACCAATCACACCGAGGATAATCTGCACAGCACACCTAACCGTTGCCATCATGGCAAGGTTAAACTTTACACAACGCCGATATTCCCCACACACTGATCACCACTAGACTCCACGCACTCCAAGATCTAGACACTGCCCTTCCTTACCATTCGAACTGGTCTATCCCACAATTTCTAGAACTGGGATTCTCCGGCAACAGGAGACTTACCCCAACAAGGGTCTTAATCCCCCCCCCAGGGACCTTGCTGACGTTCTCAAGTACTGGAACATGACACCAAAGATAGATTAACAACCGTCCTAAAATAACAAGGCAAGAATGATCACCGTCATGTACCTGTAAATTCACAATTACACTGGCCAGGTGTAATCCCAAACTTACCTTACATGATAGTTTTCACCACCCTATTATCCACGCTTCCCAGTGAGGTCTTCCTAGGTCTTCCTACATTCTCAGTTGTACTTCTACAGTTTAAGTTTAGGCCCATCCGGTCACCTAAATCCCTTAAACTACGGCTCTGATACCAACTGTAACAGCCCGCTCCAAAATGCCAAAACAAGACATTTATTACAAAAGAAAAAAATGCCAAAACTTGGCCCAAGGTTTACACCAACAAATTTCAATATCTGGGTTTGCGGAATAACCCTAGTTACAACTGAGAACATCTAAAATACTGGAAGGTAAGGAGTCCACTAATGCAAGCCACGCCCGCCCTCGCCTTCTCTTTACCACTAGAGGAACCGCCCTTAACCTGCTAACCTGAAAAGGGTGTCAGTTTTGAAAATGTGAGGGTTAGACCACAAGGTCTAGTGAGGTCCCTCAGTTACATACACACCACATATAGCATTTAAAGGATTTGCGAAACATAAATCAATATGAAGTTTGGCAAATAACAGTCACACAATTGACCAAATCGTCCATCCAGGCACACACCCGTGACTTGATCCAAGGTGCACAATTACCCTCGTATGGGACACCCCCCCATATCTGTCACACCATATCATATGGGTCACACCCCCATATAGATCACACCATATCATGTGGGTCACACCCCCATATGGATCACACCATGTCATATGGGACACACCCCCTATATAGATCACACCACGTCGTATGGGTCACACCCCCCATATAGATCACACCATGTCATATGGGTCACACCCCCCATATAGATCACACCATGTCATATGGGTCACACCCCCCACATGGATCACACCATGTCATATGGGACACACCCCCCATATAGATCACACCACGTCGTATGGGTCACACCCCCATATAGATCACACAATGTCATATAGGTCACACCCCCCATATAGATCACACCATGTCATATGGGTCACACCCCCCATATGGATCACACCATGTCATATGGGACACACCCCCATATAGATCACGCCACGTCGTATGGGTCACACCCCCCATATAGATCACACCATGTCATATGGGTCACACCCCCCATATAGATCACACATAAGCATAAGTAATTTATATGCAAATCACACTTCAGATAAGCACACATGTATGAGTAAAAGAACAAGTATCATCAAGCTTTAGTTAGAAAAACTCACCTGATACGCTTACGGTGGTCCTTTCCTACTCTGACCCGCACTTCCCGATGGTCTACCTGAGCGAAAGGGTAAAACGCATAAGCTGTCAGCTCAACTATCCGGACACACTAGTCTCTCCGGGCACACTCACTTTCCGGACAACACCCTGTCCGGACAACACCTATCCGGACAACACATCCTATCCGGACAACACATCTTATCCGGACAACACATCCTTTCCGGACAACACATCATATCCGGGCAACTCTTATCCGGACAACATCTACCCGGACAACACATCATATCCGGACAACTCCTATCCGGACAACATCTACCAGGACAACACATCATATCCGGGCAACTCTTATCCGGACAACACCTACCCGGACAACACATCATATCCGGACAACATCTACTCGGACAACACATCATATTCGGATAACTCCTATCCGGACACTCACCCAGAGACTTTCAAACTAAGCAAGTGTCCGGACGTCCAGAAGGTTTCCGGACGTCGACCTGCGTCCTAAATGGACCGAGAAATTACAGAATCGGCCGAAAACTCGCAATTAAAGATTAGCAACTGCATCACGGTCACTACACTCATCAATTGCTGGGATATTAGCAACAATAACACAGTAAGACACCCAAAATTCTCCCATTAAGCTTCAAACCCAACTTTAACACAAAACCCATATAATACTTCAATCTAAACATCCAATTCACAGCTGCTAGGTGAAGAGAGGAATTTACCCGATTGGTTCTTTGCTGGAAACATATCTCCACACGCCCCTTTCCTTTGATTCTCCAAGCTTGATAGCCCCCTTCCTCTCCAAAATGCTTAAGAGCTCCAAAAGTCTTTCTCCTCCTCTCTCTCAATAACCAGCCGACACACACTCAAAATCAGCTAAATTAGAAGGTTCTCTAGGGTTTTGTGCCCAAATAAACCCTAGACCACATTTACAAAATGCACCCCTCAACTTCCAAATTATAAACTTATTCCACAAGACTTGAAACTCCTTTTATTTTGGACACGGTTACTACAGTTGAAATTGCATGAATGATATTGTAATTGAAGTTTACTTGACGTGAATGCATTGGTTATCCTTTTGGGGTCATATTTGAATGTTAAGTTCAAGTTAATTAGAAAATCGTGAGTGGTAGTTCAACTAAAGTTGGGGAGGAGATATTTAGTGAAATAAACTCGATTTTTTTGGCGAGAAAACAGGAATATAAATGTTTTGTGTATGAGTCTATGAGAGACTTGGTCTGTGGTTAATGTTATGGGTGGAGATTGTACGAACGAGTAGTGGCATGAATTGCCAAGATAGATATGTCAACTAGTATGTAATGTGAAGTCAGAAAGAGGGAGTATCCGAATGGAAGTTTTCGGGGATTCTGGATGGAAAGTACTATTTGTCAATAAAGTTGATGGAGCATGTGGCTTGTAAGTTGGTGTGGTATAGTGAAGGCAAAATCGTTAAGGAATATAAGTTGTTCCTTATGTGTGAAAGAATTGTACGAGAAAAGATTAGTTGAAGATCTAAGAATGGGTAGTAACTTCGAACGGTAATGTAGTTTCAAGATAACTTGGTTAAATATTTTAAGTTAGAAATCTTAGTGAAACTGTTTGGTTATGGTTCGTAATGAGAAAATACTATCGATATGTGGAAAGTTGGGAGAAAGAGACAAGTAATACTTGAAAGATAGTATTCCATGCTAACGTGGGGAAGCAATGATAGAAAGATTGGACTTAAGAATGTAGTCTTACTACAAGTTCATTGGAGTTATCACCTTTGATATACAACCCTTTAGTGCTTGGTTGAGACGTGTTTGTGTGGTGCGATAGTGATGTGAGAAGGTGATAGCATTTTGTGTCGAAGAAACGTGTAAGTCATGGATGCAATGATGGATTGCCGTAGTTTTTGAAGCATAATTGATGAGAAAAGTTGTTATGTGAAGGAGCGGGAATCGTTTTTAGAAAAACCTTTTGATAAATTAAAATCTAAGAGGAGGAATATAGGTATAATGGTATTATATCTTTGAGTTGTTAGTGTGGCTTTAGAGTCGGAAGAGAGTATGTGAGATAGGTACCTTCTTTATTTACCTGATTTCGATTTTGGGGACGAAATTATTTTCAAGTTGGGGAGTATTGTAACATCCTGAATTTTCGTTAATAGTATTTTAATTAGAATTGGGATTTATTTGTATTTTGACTAACCTTGAATTATATGGAAGCTTTATAATTCAATAGGGTTAAAATACAAGGGATTTAAAGTTGGACGTTACTTGTGGGAATATTGGAAATTGAGGGGGGTGTTGGGTCACTTTTGGAAGTATGTATGGATAAAGGTTAAAAGGAATGAGATATTATCTCATTTTCTTGTTTTGAGTCGGCAAGAAGAGCAGAGAGAAAGAAAATAGAGAGAAAAGAGAGAAAGAAAGGAAAGAAACTTGGATCATCAAATTGGTAAAGATTTGTGTTGGTTTCTGATATAATTTGTTATAGATGTTGGGTTGTAAATGAATCTGCTTGTTGATTAGGTTTCCAGAAATCAGTAACAACAGATTGGAATCGAAATCGTGCAGAAAAGTGGGTTTTTGCAAATAAGGTGGGTTCATTCGATTCTTTGTACAAATCAGTGTTTTTAAGTTATAGTAACCTTGGTATATTTGTATGAACTGACTGAGGATTGATTAGAATGAGTAGATTGAACTGATTTCATGTTTTAAATCGATTTGAGGACTTGTTGAACGGACAGTACGCAAAACCTTGAAAGTCCCGGTACTTGAATGTCCCGGTAGTGGCAAGTCCCGGTAGTTGGAAGTCCCGATAGTGGAAAGTCTCGGTAGTTGGAAGTCCCAGTAGTGGCAAGTCCCGGTAGTTGGAAGTCCCGGTAGTTGGAAGTCCCGGTAGAGGCAAGTCCCGGTAGAGGCAAGTCCCGGTATAGGTGAGTCCCGGTACAGCATATCGGGAGTTGAGTAAAGAAACCAGTATATCTAAATGGTATCAAAATTTGATATGGCTCAAGGATCTGATAAGTTAAGTATCTAGAGGCCTTGTATTTTATGTATCTTTCCGGATGTAATGAAATGTGCATTTATGTAAATCGTGGAAATATGCGATTTAGGAATTGTGATGGGAATTATATAGCTTGAACATACATACCCTTGAAAAGTAGTATGTTAGGTTTATAGACTACGCTAGTCGATACTAGGCAGGAATATAATGTTATAAAAAAAGGATTTATTTGTGATTCGCTCATACAGTTGCTATGAGGAATCTGTACGATATATATATATGATTTGCTCATACTGAATGATATGAGGAATCTACGAGGTATAAATATAATTCGCTTATAAGGTTGCTATGAGGAACTTATATTGAGTAAATACCTATATGAGTACAATTAGGTGATATGGATCCATAGTCACTAAAGTTTGGTGATCACATGGAATAGGCGTGTGGTATTACTCGTTTAATCGTTATTCCAGTGTGTGTGGGAAATCATGGAATAGGCGTGTGGTATTAATCGTTATTCCTGATTTCTAAGGAAGAGAGTGAGATTGACATAAGTGCTTGTGATCTCTGCTTCCTTACCGATAAATGGGCGTGTGTAATCGCGATTTATTGGTTGAGAGCATTAATCTAGAATCCGTAAGGATTCATAGTGTGGCTCTAGGGCATGATATGATGACGGAATTATTGTCAGTCATATTCATGAAATGTGGAAATGGGCAAGTGTGCATTGTAATTTCTGGAATAGATGTGTACGAAAATGGGCATGTGTATATTGCGATTTCTGGAATAAGAGCATTACTCTAGAATCAGTGAAGATTCGTAGTGTGGCTCTGAGACATGATATGATGATGGAATGTGTGTCAGTCATATTCATGGAACTGGGTAAAAATCGTGTTAACAGAATAGAGTTATACGTATGGTAAGAAAAGGGGAATCAGGTTTGTTATAACTTGTTTACATTGATTTTACAAATGTTATCTTGGAAACGAATGTTCTCATTAGGCGTTGGCCTAATCATTTCAAATGATGTTTTCTTACCAGGTACCAGCTCGGGGAGGTAAAAGGTTGTGGGACGAGCGTTTTGATATAGCAGAGGTGGATGAATTTAACAAAGAAGAGATTTTGATGGATTGATAGATAACTTGATTAATCTGGTTGTAGTGACATAATTAGATTGATAGGTTATTTGAAGGATCTTGTAATGTGAATATACTCTTGATGGTTAATCCACTGCCTGTTTTTATAAGTTGAAGTATTTATTGTCATAACCTGTTATAACTTGAGGTTTAAATTGGCTCAGATTTTGGGGTGTTACAACTAACAAGATCTAGGCGATATAATCCAATATCAAGCAAATATAATAGGTAGAGACACCACTCTCATTTATCGCGCAAGATTGTTGGTCTCGCCCACATCCAACAAGGTAAGTCCACCACTGATCCTAATAAGTTACCAAATGCTTATTGGTAGGTGTCCTATTGACACTGTAATCGACAACATTATCCATCTTCGATTCGAAGGTTCTGAAGTACTTGAATCTAAAAAAAATTGTGATAAACATGGACAAGAGAGCGATCCCACTAAAGGGGTGGGGTGCATGAGTTACCGCTCAATCGTCTTATCGTAATGTAAAAAAGAATTGGGGGTCTTAAAGTTGTGCGCGTTTAATTTTGACGGTACCCTTAAATATTTTAAAACTAAATTCTAGAAAGAATCTGAAGTGGTTAAGATGACTTGGTTAATGCTTCTCCTTTGAAATGCTTCATTTTTATTCTTGTTTCTAGCAAAAATCATATTTTCACCTTTTAACTTTTGTTTATAATACTTTTTGATTTTTTAAGGATATTATCAGGGAGAAGGGTGAAACCCGCAGGTGGCATCAACCTTCCTTAACAAAAGAAAACAACAAACCAAACTTTTGTGAAAAGATTTATAACTTTCACTCTTATGATTTAATAGTGCATATATTTCGATTTTCTTTTTGTTGCATATATACTTACTTTTTATAAACAAAAATGTTATTTTTTGTGCACCGCTTAGTAAAAATAATGTTTCTTATATCTAATGTGATTGGGTCAACGTTCCATAATGTTTACGATGATGCCAGTGATGGTGAACAAACCATCACCTTTTGTAATTAAATCAGGAACTTGACGGGTCTTTACAAGGAGACTAGTTGGGTTATTCATTGCAAAACTGAACGAAACTTGTCGATTTAGAGCATCTCCCACATTTTTTTTCCAAAACATAGATAATGAAGATTTTGTTCTGTCCATTGGTCGGGTATACGACATGAGTTTGATCTAAATTTAGTTATTTGAGTTGTCAGACTTAGACGTATTTGAGCACACAAAAAGTAAATTCAAATTTTCATAGACAAATCAAATCTGGATTATGACCGATAAAAAGCACAAATCTGTACCAAAATTCGGTATAGCTATAACAGGAAAATAACACACATCTAGTTGGGCATCCAGACCAGCAACAAATTGAAAATAGCTAAGATGGTCAGCAGTAACCAATAATAGTTAAATTAATACATTGTAAACTAACTGATTCTTTTGACGTCTTCGTTGTTTTATTTTTTCGTCTTGAAATAGTTTTTACATTTTTCATGTTTTTAGGTTTATCAAAGTGGTCCAATTAACCATTGTTTAAATATAAAACATTTTGGCTTTTGCGCGCTTTGACCGGATCGGTTTTGAGTTAACCAAAGACCGCTTTTTAGGCTTTAGCAGAGCTTTTTTAATGGGTTAAGTACGGGTCATGGGTTCAAAATTTAAGACCAAAATGGGCTTTGGATTGGGACCGGTTTCAGTCCTTACTATTTCAAAATCAGTTCACAGGTAATTTATGCATGTATAGGCCAAGTTGAAAGAATCATTATTGTTATATTACCATACAAAAACATTTCTATTGAGGGAAAAAATACAAGGACATGGACACAATAGCCCCATTACCCTTTGCCATCGTTTAATATTGGAAATAGTTTGGTATATTTATGGTGATTGTTTAATGTAATAACCTATACATTTAACACACACACATACAAAGAACCATTAGGTCACAACCCACCGAGAATTGAAACTATAGAGAACGATCAGGGAAATCAACCACTGATTTGGGAGAATGAGAAGCATTGAATGAAATCAACCTATACATTGAATGAAAATTTATTGGGAAATCCAATCGTCACCTTGGGAAGTTAAGTTGGAGTCTGATTCAAAATTGAGAGTATTTCATTCAAAGTTAGGAGTGTCATCAAATTGAATCGTCATCAAGTAAGTAAATCAGGAGTCACATGAGTAAACGGTTTTTGTGAGGAAGATGAATCAAATGTTTAATGCTACAGATCTTCCCTTTATAAACCCTAAAAACAAATTCAGTATCCCAAAATCAAAATGTCACCCTACTTGAGTTTCGATATCCAAGTGGAGATTATCAAAAATGTTAGTGCTTAATATTGATTGTACCAAGTAGAGGGACTTAATGTGTCATTATGTCGAACTTATCATAGGTATATAATGTTTGCTAATTTCCTCTTTGGGAAATTAGGTCATTCTCACACATAGTAGCCACACACACAAGTTTTGCACTCCATTCATCTTTGTGAGCTACTTGGATTGATATTGAATATAGAGATGGCTTCCTTATTGTTTTACATTGATTGATTATTTGTTCTGGGATCACAATTGGTATCAGAGTTTGTATATCACACTGATTTTGATTAGGATTGATAGGGTTTTTGCAAAAGTTGAGTGTTCTTCATAGTTTTCATCTTTTTGGTTGATTTTAGCCATTAGAGTTCTTCTAATGGATCAGAATCGATCAAGGGTTGTTAGTAGACTATTCCTGAGTGTTTTTATTCCGCAAATTCACTAGGTTAGTAGCTCAGATTGTGTATTTTACCCATTTTCGGACTTTTAGTTTCTGCACTCTGTTTTGGATCGAAAAACCATTTTCTGTTGGTTTTTGGACAAAACATGAAGCATTAAAGTTGCCCAGAATTGTCTCTCGAACCTGCGTACCAAATTTCAGCCATATCCGAGTAGTTTTGAAGATTCGACTCAAGAACATCTTGAATCTTCATAACTATCGCAACCATCGAAATTTCATATCTATCGCAACTGAACAGTACCATATCGCAAGAGTCACTTGCGACAAGATTCTTATCGCAATCATCAGAGTTTGAACAGTAACTTATCGCAACCCTCTGTTGCGATAAGACCCCTTTTACTTATTGCGATATACTTTCTTATTGCGACAAGACTTTCTTATTGCGACAAGATTTCCTTATTGCGACAAGACTTCCTTATTGCGACAAGATTTCCTTATTGCGACAAGAAAAACCAAAGGAGAATGAAACCAAAACCTATTTTTGAAGGAAAAATCTATTACCCTCCTTTGGTACTCGAACAGAAGCTCATAGATCTCGAAAGCAAGATTTAAGACATTCGAGATGAAGACATAATTGCTTTTGAGATAGAAAAGGAAGTCATGCTTACAGTTCTTTTAAACATCGAAAGAGAAAAATCTGAAAAGAAATTTTCTGATTTTTCAAAGAAGAGTTTTGAAGAAAAGAAAGTTTTAGAGCATAGATGCATAAAACTTTCCAAGCAAAACTCAAATTTTGAAAAAGTTTTATTTCTCGAAAAGGAAAAGTTTGAGAAGGAAAGGGTGGATTTTAATGCTAAAAGAAAATCCTTTGAGGCAAAGATTGTTGAGCTTTCATTGAAAATATCTAATTTGGAGAAAGAATTAGACATCGAAAGAAAAGAATCTGAAAAGAAGAAAATTGAAGATTTTCAAACAAAGAGTGTGAAAGATGTCTATTCTAATGAAAGAAAGATCTTCCAGGATGAAATCTCAAAGCTAACGAGGAAGTTGTCTGCTTTAGCAACGGAAGCTATGAA